>CM068367.1:1030465248-1032912431 GCA_034769895.1 Magicicada septendecula | reverse complement strand
AGACTACTATAAACAAGATTGACGAGAAAATGCAAGAGAATAAAGAAAAAATTAGAGAAATCAGTCAGTAGGAGAAACAGATGCAAGAGGAACTGGACGCTTTGAGGGAGAAGCCTTGCAGTAGTACTCACATATTTACGAATGAAAATAGGGAAGTGATCAACTTCAAGAGTTACCGAAGAAACCCCATAGAGTTTCTGAAAAGGGTGGAGGAACTCATAGACAGGAACAGAGATACCAGATGGACAACGGTGAGAAGTCTTATCGATGAGATGTTTCGAGACACGAATGACAATTGGTGGACAGCCACACGACCAGAAATCAGCTGTACGCAAGAATTTAAAACGTTGTTTCGTGAAAAGTACTGGTCAGAATCGACCCAAAATGTGGTAAGGAATGATATAAGCAACGGAAGATATGAGCCACAGGCTGGGCATACACTAACATCTTACTTCTTGGGCAAGGTCTGTCTAGCTCGAAATCTCGAACCAAAAATACCCGAAGAGTCCCTAGTCATTCAACTGGGATATCACTACGAAGATGCCATACAAAGGGCCAGGAGACGGGGACAAATAAAGACCATACAGGGAATGGCCAACTTGCTGGAAGACCATGAAAACGACAGCCAGTATAAGAAGAATCGTATGATCAACCAAAGGTACAACCGGGGAATGAAAATTACCATGTGCCAAGCCACAACTTACCCTACAGTAATAACCAGAACAACAACCGGAACATAATGAATCGAAACCCAAATAGTTACCCAGGGGACCAACCATTCCATCGGAATCAACCCAACTACAATCAAGGTAACCAACCAAGCAACAGAGATCATCCGAGTTACAACCAAGGGAACCAACCAAGTAACAGAAATGCACAAAACCCTAATGCACCACATAGTAACAACAGGGGGATAGAACAAGGTAGGAATACAAATGGTCACCCAAATAATCACAATTACTATGGCAACCGGTATGACCCGAATTACCAATATAACAGGGGAAATGGGAGTAACCAGAATAGGGGTGACATGAGGCGTCAAGTCAATTTTATCAGCGGGAGGAGACAGAACAACCATCGACGATATTGTCCCATTAGAACCAGCACAGTGTACAACGATTCCCAAAATGACGACCAATAAGCTACAGGAACAAGAACAATAGAACCACCTCGAAATGAAAATAACCGCCGACAGGAACCCAACACCAACCAAAATAATAGCGAGAATTGGGTGACAGTCCATGAGAATCCGGGTTTTTCAATATTGCGTGATACGGCAAGTAATGACGAAGGACACCGGACAGCGCAGGTAAACTAAAAAGGTCAGTGAGAAACCACCAGGACCCTTCACATGACCAATCACTTGGGTTAAATCGACAAACCACGACGGAAAGTGAAACAAAGAAGATCACGATAATATCAACCAATTATTTAAAGGACATCAGGGAAGAACTTCTGGAGGAGGAGAATAACCCCTTGTCAACAACAAATAGTGAAATAGTGCATATAAAAGCCATTATTAATGGAATCAACACTATCATAATGATCGATACTGGGTCAAATGTATCTCTCATAAACCAACCTGAATTGGAGCGGATCCAGGCCAACTCCAATATACCTATCCCGACTTTACCTATAAATAATATTGTCATAATTGGTGCCACAGGCAAACAAAATAAGACCATCAGAAAACAGGTCTCTTTAGAGCTAAGCAGTCAGAACACAATAATACCCATTATTTTCCTTGTCGCAAATGGATTACCATTTAACATGCTGATTGGATGCGACGCACTAAAACAACACTCAGCAATTATTGACATGCAGAAGGGAATAGTAGCGCTTACTTCTGAGAAGGGAGTGTGGACAGCCAATATAATCAACAGTAACCCAACACAACTAACCCTAAATCATCATAAGGGGTTAAAGAGCTGTTATTGCCAGACATATCAACCATCAGTCACCATAGAAGATGAAGAAGAAGAAACGGCTGATCGATGGAACGCATAATAATGCCATGGAATTATCCAGAATAAATGTCACCCATCAGACATTTGAAGGAGTAGAGGAGAAAGACAACAAAGAGTGTAACAGAAAAGAGAAGGCAATAATGAAGGAAAGAGAAAAGGAGTAGATCAACTTATAATTAACATGGTCTTATATATCGTAATAGCGTATAAACTTATGTATAATAATATGTACGACCATATGTCATCACCAAGGACAATGGAAACAACACTTACGAGATAAGTAATATAACCACCAAAAAAGTAAAAGGAGTGTACAACCAAGCTTCCATAAAGAAGTTCTATGAAGAAAACTAAACAACTGGAATACGTTCATCCAGAATAAGTGTGACTGTCATACACTTGAAGGAGAAGAGGTACATAATAACGAAGTGTCGAACAAAAAGGAGAAGGCTATAATATGGAATGGAAATGATAATATAATAAATCCACAACCGTGAGAATTGAATTGATACCAAAATAAAATTATATATAATAAAATGTACGGCCATATGTCATCACGAAGGACAAGTAACTGTAAATAAAATACAGATACCAAAATTCAAAAATTATGTGAGAACAACTTGCAACAACATTTCGATGACTTATGAGGCCTAAAATAAAAAATATGAAAACAAAGGAATGAGTTACATAAATTCCTACTAAGTGAAATCAACTTACAATATATTAAAAAGTTGATGTGTGAAGTATATGAAATAATTAAACAAAATGTACCAAAATAGGAATACGCTACACAAATTCCTATAGTGTAAGAAAATTAACTTACAAAGAATTATCAAGAATGATTTTTAATACAAATGGAAATATGCAAAAATAAAATCAGACCAAAAAACTGATAAGATAAATACCTGAAATTATAATGAATCAAGGGTATTCAAATATAAAATATAAAAAATCTAAACTGGTACAAAGAAAGAGGGAGATTATGTATGAATCAAATATACAAGCTATGGCTAAAGCAAAATGTTGCTAAATAACTGAGAAAAGTATACCAATGTCTAAGATAATTAAAATGATCACTATGAGAATTGAAAACCGAATAATGAAAAGTTAATGATGAAATTAACATATAAATAAATAAAAAACAATCAATTGTACGAGCAAATGATAGTATATAGCAAAGGTACAGCGGAAGGAAGAATGAGTAAAGAGCCAAAGTGATCTAAAAACAAACCACAAGGTGGACGATCCCAAAGTATATTATTATTAATTTAAGTCACAAGTTGACAAAAAAGGTATTTATGATTGACTGTTGAAAAGTCCAGCAATCAAATAAACTGAGCAGAGATGACGTGCCTCTGGTCTCAGAAAAATGAGTAGTAAAAGTTAGGGAAAAAATTGTGTATAAGGGAGAACACACCAATGGAAATAAAATGAAAAACAGATCCAAATAAAATGGAATGAATTCAGTAAGAAGAGAAATAAAGAATGGAGAAACAACCAAGAAAGAAAAGGAAAAAGATTATGTATAACTGATAATTTCATAAAAAACTATACTAGTGTTTTATCAAAATGATCAATTTTAAAGGAGAGGCATTATGTCACGACACAAATAGCCAACCCAGTACCAGGGATAAAAAATATATTTATAATCGTAAAAATACTTCTTATCAAATAAACTGATTGATTTTAATTAAAATATCAGGAATATGACACGACAATACGACGACTTTAACCTAACCCAAGTGATTGACCCAACATCAAGAAACGAACTAGAAGGGAACCACACAAATAAACAACGAGAATAAGAAAATAATAAACCCAAACCACAAGGAAACAAGTTTATGGGTTTAAATGACCCCAAAATGCCCAAAGAAACGGATGAAAAAATCTAATATATTAAACGAACAAGGAAAATGAAGAAGGAGGGAGACAAGTAAAAGTGAAAACCAAGAATGGTTCACCAAAACAAGTAAAAAAGCACTCAACAAGAACATTGAAACCAAAACAATGGTTATCAGGAGGGAGGAGAGATAACGGTTACTACCCATTATAAAGGCAACCTAAACCACAGATAAAAAGTTGTTAGTAGTTAGTAAGTATTAGTCAGTAAATATTAATTGTCATTAGTATTAAGTCATGAAAGAGAAATAAGTATAGGGAACACCCACTATAAAACAAATAATATAAACAGTGATATAGTGCAATAGTGTAGGTGTAAGAACCCCAAAGTGAAGTGGGACACTAGTGAAGTTATAATTAACAATAAATAATTTACAAGTGAAGGTAAGAGAAAGATTGGAAATTAACAGTGAATAAATAGCTGATGAATAAATAGTATTAAGAGTGAATTATAGTATAAGGTATAGTAAACACTAGAAGTGATGATGACTTTTTATTTAAAAAAGATGTTCAATAGAGCTAAGTTTAATTATAGTCAGTAGTAAGTAAAAAGGGAGGATTCCAGAATAGAATAAATTGAAGGTGTTACCATGGAGGGAATATAAAAATTGTTTAGAGATTAAGAAGTCAAAAAACTAACAAAGATACCTAAAATTATAAAGAATTGTTATTAATTTCATAGCAAATGAGGTTGTTTATCACAACACAAATAATATGTGTTATGAACTAAAAAATTAGCAAATAAGGATAAGTTAGAAGGGAGTGATAATGTTCTTTAATCAAAACAATAACTCTAATAACTTATAAACAAAAATTGTGTTCATGTTAATGTTATGAAGATGATATGGCTGAATGAAATGTGGAGTCCATAAGCCTAATATTATGTTTTAAAGATTGAAATAGAGAAAGCAATATTGAACAATAAACAACACACCTACAGACTCAAAACACAACACAACTAATAAAAATAACAAAGTAAGGCCCAATAGGCTGAACCAAAATGTGATTTGAACGAAATAAGTAAATTATTATAATGGCTACCTAGGCCTAGAAAAAACATAACTGTCAGAACCAAACAACCAAAAATTATAACAAATTGAATCAGAATTTAGAAAATCTGAGGTGAAGGAATCACCAAGAATAAATTGTAGATCATTTATAACACAAAATATTGTAATAGGCATTATTATATAAAAAGAAATGTAATTAACAAGCATTAACATAATTGTAAAAACTTAAAATCTGAAAATACCCAAGCTTGTGGGGTATCAAAATAATCTATGAACGAGAATAAATACTATAGTGACAATATTTATTAACCAGGAAGGAAGATGGAGGAATAACAGTAATCCGAAGATATACGAAGAATTCGAATTTTTGATAACAATACATCAACTCAAAATCAACCAATCCGAATAATACCGTTACTATGGAAACGGCGGTTGAAGACAGAAAATACCGTTGGAAATAAAGAGAAGCGAAGCGTCATCAAGCCAATACAGATGCAAAAGTTTGGAAGAGCGTTTTTTCAGTGTAAACCATGAAAATAATTATTCAAAGTTGCTGAAATCGATCACTAAAGAAGGAGATGACCGTTGCAGCAGATATGTCAAGACCCAAGACCAATTAAACTGAAATTATACTCGAAAAGAACGTCAAAAAACATGACGAAAAAGATGCCACATTTAGTGAAGCCCAAAATCCAAGAAAACTGAATTTATGCAGCCAAACCCTATCTTGAATAAACTCCGAAGACATCTAGACCCGTTGAAGTGTTAAGTACTATCCAATTATTTATTTTCCAACAACCCTAATCACTTTAAATAATTTTGAAAGGTAAAATTACCACACTATAGAAACAGTATTTCTCTTTCATAGAATATTTGAACAAATTAAAACGTAAAGAAACTTTGTTAACATTGAATAACCTAAGAATTAAACACGAACTTACAGAACACTTTTACGACACAACACAACAGATTGTAACAGCACACTTTATCTTTCCTGTACACTTAGATTAAGGTAATTTGTATTTTTATTGTAACCATTGTAGTTCTTTAACTCATAGCCAAAAGAATCCACGGATTTTGAAACCAAAACATTGTAATAAAACTAACGTAAACAGTGACGCTAGGTTAAATGGTTTCTAAATCAATTCGCCGCCCTGAAAACAAGATCTCATGTAACCAGTTGATAATTATTTGATTGTAATGGTAAATGTTTTCAGTTATCACCCATTAGACATATTTATTACAAGGAGTAACCAGCGTTATCATTTCATAGGGAGTGCTATATAATAATTACTTGTAGTTAAGAAAAAATAGTAGCAGTAAGCAAGTTGCCAGTCATACGTCAGAAGCGACGATTGAGACGGCTGTGCGAGCGGGAACTATTCAAATACACCAACCCGCAACGCTGATAACTTGTTCAAACACAATTTTTAGTTGTTTTGTAAAACGACTTGGCACCACCCGGGATTATCACACCCCCTAAGAATAACAGGTAAGGTTACTGCCGTAATATACAGGTGATCAGATCTACGCTACGAACATCGCTAGCCATCAAAATTACTGTAACGACCCGGTGCGAGGCGAACGCACTAATCATCCAAACACATTATTTTTTATGTACACATTTTGCAGGTACGTCTTATATAATACGTTACAAATTGACGACCAACCGGTGAGGCCGTAAAAGAAGGTCAACGGCGGCTATGAATAGGCACGATATGGTTACGAGGAGCAAAGGGAAGGAAGCACCAAACCAAGAAGGAAACCCAGAAGAAATGGAGGAAGTTGAGGAAGTAGAAGTGGAGGAAACGACTGGAGAATTGTCAGAAGAAAACCCACAGGAGGACCAAATGGAAAATCCAATTCAACCAGAACCGG
Source organism: Magicicada septendecula (assembly GCA_034769895.1). Lineage (NCBI taxonomy): Eukaryota > Metazoa > Arthropoda > Insecta > Hemiptera > Cicadidae > Magicicada > Magicicada septendecula. Next base: position 1,032,905,677 of record CM068367.1, on the reverse strand, counting down.
AAGTGGAAGTCATGGTGACTGAACAACCAGTCAAACCGACAGAAGAAACGAATTTAAATAGCATGATGAAGTTCATGATGGAACAATTTGGACAAATGAACAGGAGCCATGAAGATTTAAATAAAAAATTAGAGTCGGACAAGGAAGATTTGAATAAAAAATTAGAATCATTGCAAGAGGGAAGGAAACAAGACAGAGAATTCTTGAATAAAAGATTAGAGTCAGACAAAGAAGAATTGAATAAAAAATTAGAGTCATTGCAAGAGGGAAGGAAGGAAGACAGGAAATTTTTGGAGGAGAACATAGAGCTCCTGAATAACAAGATGGAAAGCAGCCAAAAGACGTTAGAAAAGAAGAGTGAGGAGCTGAAAAGACAAATAAAAAAGGACCTCGAAGTGTTAAATGACAAGATTGAAAATAATTGTGAAACACTCCAAAAACAATTGAAGGAAGAAGGTGAGAAATCAAAGGAGGAATGGAGGCAACAATTGGCGGAATGTAAAGATGAAATAAAACAAACTATAACCGAGACAAACGAAACGGTTATACAGGTCCAGGAAGAGTTGACTGAAAAAATAAACCAAGTCCAGGAGGAAGAAATTCTCAGGATCCAAGAACTACAGAAGACCACCACCGATGAGTGTAACAAAAATAAACAGGAGGTACTTCAAGAGCTGAAGGAGAGGCACAAGGAAATCCAGACTGACGTCAGCGAACGAGTTGAAAGAGTATAGACTACTATAAACAAGATTGACGAGAAAATGCAAGAGAATAAAGAAAAAATTAGAGAAATCAGTCAGTAGGAGAAACAGATGCAAGAGGAACTGGACGCTTTGAGGGAGAAGCCTTGCAGTAGTACTCACATATTTACGAATGAAAATAGGGAAGTGATCAACTTCAAGAGTTACCGAAGAAACCCCATAGAGTTTCTGAAAAGGGTGGAGGAACTCATAGACAGGAACAGAGATACCAGATGGACAACGGTGAGAAGTCTTATCGATGAGATGTTTCGAGACACGAATGACAATTGGTGGACAGCCACACGACCAGAAATCAGCTGTACGCAAGAATTTAAAACGTTGTTTCGTGAAAAGTACTGGTCAGAATCGACCCAAAATGTGGTAAGGAATGATATAAGCAACGGAAGATATGAGCCACAGGCTGGGCATACACTAACATCTTACTTCTTGGGCAAGGTCTGTCTAGCTCGAAATCTCGAACCAAAAATACCCGAAGAGTCCCTAGTCATTCAACTGGGATATCACTACGAAGATGCCATACAAAGGGCCAGGAGACAGGGACAAATAAAGACCATACAGGGAATGGCCAACTTGCTGGAAGACCATGAAAACGACAGCCAGTATAAGAAGAATCGTATGATCAACCAAAGGTACAACCGGGGGAATGAAAATTACCATGTGCCAAGCCACAACTTACCCTACAGTAATAACCAGAACAACAACCGGAACATAATGAATCGAAACCCAAATAGTTACCCAGGGGACCAACCATTCCATCGGAATCAACCCAACTACAATCAAGGTAACCAACCAAGCAACAGAGATCATCCGAGTTACAACCAAGGGAACCAACCAAGTAACAGAAATGCACAAAACCCTAATGCACCACATAGTAACAACAGGGGGATAGAACAAGGTAGGAATACAAATGGTCACCCAAATAATCACAATTACTATGGCAACCGGTATGACCCGAATTACCAATATAACAGGGGAAATGGGAGTAACCAGAATAGGGGTGACATGAGGCGTCAAGTCAATTTTATCAGCGGGAGGAGACAGAACAACCATCGACGATATTGTCCCATTAGAACCAGCACAGTGTACAACGATTCCCAAAATGACGACCAATAAGCTACAGGAACAAGAACAATAGAACCACCTCGAAATGAAAATAACCGCCGACAGGAACCCAACACCAACCAAAATAATAGCGAGAATTGGGTGACAGTCCATGAGAATCCGGGTTTTTCAATATTGCGTGATACGGCAAGTAATGACGAAGGACACCGGACAGCGCAGGTAAACTAAAAAGGTCAGTGAGAAACCACCAGGACCCTTCACATGACCAATCACTTGGGTTAAATCGACAAACCACGACGGAAAGTGAAACAAAGAAGATCACGATAATATCAACCAATTATTTAAAGGACATCAGGGAAGAACTTCTGGAGGAGGAGAATAACCCCTTGTCAACAACAAATAGTGAAATAGTGCATATAAAAGCCATTATTAATGGAATCAACACTATCATAATGATCGATACTGGGTCAAATGTATCTCTCATAAACCAACCTGAATTGGAGCGGATCCAGGCCAACTCCAATATACCTATCCCGACTTTACCTATAAATAATATTGTCATAATTGGTGCCACAGGCAAACAAAATAAGACCATCAGAAAACAGGTCTCTTTAGAGCTAAGCAGTCAGAACACAATAATACCCATTATTTTCCTTGTCGCAAATGGATTACCATTTAACATGCTGATTGGATGCGACGCACTAAAACAACACTCAGCAATTATTGACATGCAGAAGGGAATAGTAGCGCTTACTTCTGAGAAGGGAGTGTGGACAGCCAATATAATCAACAGTAACCCAACACAACTAACCCTAAATCATCATAAGGGGTTAAAGAGCTGTTATTGCCAGACATATCAACCATCAGTCACCATAGAAGATGAAGAAGAAGAAACGGCTGATCGATGGAACGCATAATAATGCCATGGAATTATCCAGAATAAATGTCACCCATCAGACATTTGAAGGAGTAGAGGAGAAAGACAACAAAGAGTGTAACAGAAAAGAGAAGGCAATAATGAAGGAAAGAGAAAAGGAGTAGATCAACTTATAATTAACATGGTCTTATATATCGTAATAGCGTATAAACTTATGTATAATAATATGTACGACCATATGTCATCACCAAGGACAATGGAAACAACACTTACGAGATAAGTAATATAACCACCAAAAAAGTAAAAGGAGTGTACAACCAAGCTTCCATAAAGAAGTTCTATGAAGAAAACTAAACAACTGGAATACGTTCATCCAGAATAAGTGTGACTGTCATACACTTGAAGGAGAAGAGGTGCATAATAACGAAGTGTCGAACAAAAAGGAGAAGGCTATAATATGGAATGGAAATGATAATATAATAAATCCACAACCGTGAGAATTGAATTGATACCAAAATAAAATTATATATAATAAAATGTACGGCCATATGTCATCACGAAGGACAAGTAACTGTAAATAAAATACAGATACCAAAATTCAAAAATTATGTGAGAACAACTTGCAACAACATTTCGATGACTTATGAGGCCTAAAATAAAAAATATGAAAACAAAGGAATGAGTTACATAAATTCCTACTAAGTGAAATCAACTTACAATATATTAAAAAGTTGATGTGTGAAGTATATGAAATAATTAAACAAAATGTACCAAAATAGGAATACGCTACACAAATTCCTATAGTGTAAGAAAATTAACTTACAAAGAATTATCAAGAATGATTTTTAATACAAATGGAAATATGCAAAAATAAAATCAGACCAAAAAACTGATAAGATAAATACCTGAAATTATAATGAATCAAGGGTATTCAAATATAAAATATAAAAAATCTAAACTGGTACAAAGAAAGAGGGAGATTATGTATGAATCAAATATACAAGCTATGGCTAAAGCAAAATGTTGCTAAATAACTGAGAAAAGTATACCAATGTCTAAGATAATTAAAATGATCACTATGAGAATTGAAAACCGAATAATGAAAAGTTAATGATGAAATTAACATATAAATAAATAAAAAACAATCAATTGTACGAGCAAATGATAGTATATAGCAAAGGTACAGCGGAAGGAAGAATGAGTAAAGAGCCAAAGTGATCTAAAAACAAACCACAAGGTGGACGATCCCAAAGTATATTATTATTAATTTAAGTCACAAGTTGACAAAAAAGGTATTTATGATTGACTGTTGAAAAGTCCAGCAATCAAATAAACTGAGCAGAGATGACGTGCCTCTGGTCTCAGAAAAATGAGTAGTAAAAGTTAGGGAAAAAATTGTGTATAAGGGAGAACACACCAATGGAAATAAAATGAAAAACAGATCCAAATAAAATGGAATGAATTCAGTAAGAAGAGAAATAAAGAATGGAGAAACAACCAAGAAAGAAAAGGAAAAAGATTATGTATAACTGATAATTTCATAAAAAACTATACTAGTGTTTTATCAAAATGATCAATTTTAAAGGAGAGGCATTATGTCACGACACAAATAGCCAACCCAGTACCAGGGATAAAAAATATATTTATAATCGTAAAAATACTTCTTATCAAATAAACTGATTGATTTTAATTAAAATATCAGGAATATGACACGACAATACGACGACTTTAACCTAACCCAAGTGATTGACCCAACATCAAGAAACGAACTAGAAGGGAACCACACAAATAAACAACGAGAATAAGAAAATAATAAACCCAAACCACAAGGAAACAAGTTTATGGGTTTAAATGACCCCAAAATGCCCAAAGAAACGGATGAAAAAATCTAATATATTAAACGAACAAGGAAAATGAAGAAGGAGGGAGACAAGTAAAAGTGAAAACCAAGAATGGTTCACCAAAACAAGTAAAAAAGCACTCAACAAGAACATTGAAACCAAAACAATGGTTATCAGGAGGGAGGAGAGATAACGGTTACTACCCATTATAAAGGCAACCTAAACCACAGATAAAAAGTTGTTAGTAGTTAGTAAGTATTAGTCAGTAAATATTAATTGTCATTAGTATTAAGTCATGAAAGAGAAATAAGTATAGGGAACACCCACTATAAAACAAATAATATAAACAGTGATATAGTGCAATAGTGTAGGTGTAAGAACCCCAAAGTGAAGTGGGACACTAGTGAAGTTATAATTAACAATAAATAATTTACAAGTGAAGGTAAGAGAAAGATTGGAAATTAACAGTGAATAAATAGCTGATGAATAAATAGTATTAAGAGTGAATTATAGTATAAGGTATAGTAAACACTAGAAGTGATGATGACTTTTTATTTAAAAAAGATGTTCAATAGAGCTAAGTTTAATTATAGTCAGTAGTAAGTAAAAAGGGAGGATTCCAGAATAGAATAAATTGAAGGTGTTACCATGGAGGGAATATAAAAATTGTTTAGAGATTAAGAAGTCAAAAAACTAACAAAGATACCTAAAATTATAAAGAATTGTTATTAATTTCATAGCAAATGAGGTTGTTTATCACAACACAAATAATATGTGTTATGAACTAAAAAATTAGCAAATAAGGATAAGTTAGAAGGGAGTGATAATGTTCTTTAATCAAAACAATAACTCTAATAACTTATAAACAAAAATTGTGTTCATGTTAATGTTATGAAGATGATATGGCTGAATGAAATGTGGAGTCCATAAGCCTAATATTATGTTTTAAAGATTGAAATAGAGAAAGCAATATTGAACAATAAACAACACACCTACAGACTCAAAACACAACACAACTAATAAAAATAACAAAGTAAGGCCCAATAGGCTGAACCAAAATGTGATTTGAACGAAATAAGTAAATTATTATAATGGCTACCTAGGCCTAGAAAAAACATAACTGTCAGAACCAAACAACCAAAAATTATAACAAATTGAATCAGAATTTAGAAAATCTGAGGTGAAGGAATCACCAAGAATAAATTGTAGATCATTTATAACACAAAATATTGTAATAGGCATTATTATATAAAAAGAAATGTAATTAACAAGCATTAACATAATTGTAAAAACTTAAAATCTGAAAATACCCAAGCTTGTGGGGTATCAAAATAATCTATGAACGAGAATAAATACTATAGTGACAATATTTATTAACCAGGAAGGAAGATGGAGGAATAACAGTAATCCGAAGATATACGAAGAATTCGAATTTTTGATAACAATACATCAACTCAAAATCAACCAATCCGAATAATACCGTTACTATGGAAACGGCGGTTGAAGACAGAAAATACCGTTGGAAATAAAGAGAAGCGAAGCGTCATCAAGCCAATACAGATGCAAAAGTTTGGAAGAGCGTTTTTTCAGTGTAAACCATGAAAATAATTATTCAAAGTTGCTGAAATCGATCACTAAAGAAGGAGATGACCGTTGCAGCAGATATGTCAAGACCCAAGACCAATTAAACTGAAATTATACTCGAAAAGAACGTCAAAAAACATGACGAAAAAGATGCCACATTTAGTGAAGCCCAAAATCCAAGAAAACTGAATTTATGCAGCCAAACCCTATCTTGAATAAACTCCGAAGACATCTAGACCCGTTGAAGTGTTAAGTACTATCCAATTATTTATTTTCCAACAACCCTAATCACTTTAAATAATTTTGAAAGGTAAAATTACCACACTATAGAAACAGTATTTCTCTTTCATAGAATATTTGAACAAATTAAAACGTAAAGAAACTTTGTTAACATTGAATAACCTAAGAATTAAACACGAACTTACAGAACACTTTTACGACACAACACAACAGATTGTAACAGCACACTTTATCTTTCCTGTACACTTAGATTAAGGTAATTTGTATTTTTATTGTAACCATTGTAGTTCTTTAACTCATAGCCAAAAGAATCCACGGATTTTGAAACCAAAACATTGTAATAAAACTAACGTAAACAGTGACGCTAGGTTAAATGGTTTCTAAATCAATTCGCCGCCCTGAAAACAAGATCTCATGTAACCAGTTGATAATTATTTGATTGTAATGGTAAATGTTTTCAGTTATCACCCATTAGACATATTTATTACAAGGAGTAACCAGCGTTATCATTTCATAGGGAGTGCTATATAATAATTACTTGTAGTTAAGAAAAAATAGTAGCAGTAAGCAAGTTGCCAGTCATACGTCAGAAGCGACGATTGAGACGGCTGTGCGAGCGGGAACTATTCAAATACACCAACCCGCAACGCTGATAACTTGTTCAAACACAATTTTTAGTTGTTTTGTAAAACGACTTGGCGCCACCCGGGATTATCACACCCCCTAAGAATAACAGGTAAGGTTACTGCCGTAATATACAGGTGATCAGATCTACGCTACGAACATCGCTAGCCATCAAAATTACTGTAACGACCCGGTGCGAGGCGAACGCACTAATCATCCAAACACATTATTTTTTATGTACACATTTTGCAGGTACGTCTTATATAATACGTTACAAATTGACGACCAACCGGTGAGGCCGTAAAAGAAGGTCAACGGCGGCTATGAATAGGCACGATATGGTTACGAGGAGCAAAGGGAAGGAAGCACCAAACCAAGAAGGAAACCCAGAAGAAATGGAGGAAGTTGAGGAAGTAGAAGTGGAGGAAACGACTGGAGAATTGTCAGAAGAAAACCCACAGGAGGACCAAATGGAAAATCCAATTCAACCAGAACCGGAAGTGGAAGTCATGGTGACTGAACAACCAGTCAAACCGACAGAAGAAACGAATTTAAATAGCATGATGAAGTTCATGATGGAACAATTGGGACAAATGAACAGGAGCCATGAAGATTTAAATAAAAAATTAGAGTCGGACAAGGAAGATTTGAATAAAAAATTAGAATCATTGCAAGAGGGAAGGAAACAAGACAGAGAATTCTTGAATAAAAGATTAGAGTCAGACAAAGAAGAATTGAATAAAAAATTAGAGTCATTGCAAGAGGGAAGGAAGGAAGACAGGAAATTTTTGGAGGAGAACATAGAGCTCCTGAATAACAAGATGGAAAGCAGCCAAAAGACGTTAGAAAAGAAGAGTGAGGAGCTGAAAAGACAAATAAAAAAGGACCTCGAAGTGTTAAATGACAAGATTGAAAATAATTGTGAAACACTCCAAAAACAATTGAAGGAAGAAGGTGAGAAATCAAAGGAGGAATGGAGGCAACAATTGGCGGAATGTAAAGATGAAATAAAACAAACTATAACCGAGACAAACGAAACGGTTATACAGGTCCAGGAAGAGTTGACTGAAAAAATAAACCAAGTCCAGGAGGAAGAAATTCTCAGGATCCAAGAACTACAGAAGACCACCACCGATGAGTGTAACAAAAATAAACAGGAGGTACTTCAAGAGCTGAAGGAGAGGCACAAGGAAATCCAGACTGACGTCAGCGAACGAGTTGAAAGAGTATAGACTACTATAAACAAGATTGACGAGAAAATGCAAGAGAATAAAGAAAAAATTAGAGAAATCAGTCAGTAGGAGAAACAGATGCAAGAGGAACTGGACGCTTTGAGGGAGAAGCCTTGCAGTAGTACTCACATATTTACGAATGAAAATAGGGAAGTGATCAACTTCAAGAGTTACCGAAGAAACCCCATAGAGTTTCTGAAAAGGGTGGAGGAACTCATAGACAGGAACAGAGATACCAGATGGACAACGGTGAGAAGTCTTATCGATGAGATGTTTCGAGACACGAATGACAATTGGTGGACAGCCACACGACCAGAAATCAGCTGTACGCAAGAATTTAAAACGTTGTTTCGTGAAAAGTACTGGTCAGAATCGACCCAAAATGTGGTAAGGAATGATATAAGCAACGGAAGATATGAGCCACAGGCTGGGCATACACTAACATCTTACTTCTTGGGCAAGGTCTGTCTAGCTCGAAATCTCGAACCAAAAATACCCGAAGAGTCCCTAGTCATTCAACTGGGATATCACTACGAAGATGCCATACAAAGGGCCAGGAGACAGGGACAAATAAAGACCATACAGGGAATGGCCAACTTGCTGGAAGACCATGAAAACGACAGCCAGTATAAGAAGAATCGTATGATCAACCAAAGGTACAACCGGGGGAATGAAAATTACCATGTGCCAAGCCACAACTTACCCTACAGTAATAACCAGAACAACAACCGGAACATAATGAATCGAAACCCAAATAGTTACCCAGGGGACCAACCATTCCATCGGAATCAACCCAACTACAATCAAGGTAACCAACCAAGCAACAGAGATCATCCGAGTTACAACCAAGGGAACCAACCAAGTAACAGAAATGCACAAAACCCTAATGCACCACATAGTAACAACAGGGGGATAGAACAAGGTAGGAATACAAATGGTCACCCAAATAATCACAATTACTATGGCAACCGGTATGACCCGAATTACCAATATAACAGGGGAAATGGGAGTAACCAGAATAGGGGTGACATGAGGCGTCAAGTCAATTTTATCAGCGGGAGGAGACAGAACAACCATCGACGATATTGTCCCATTAGAACCAGCACAGTGTACAACGATTCCCAAAATGACGACCAATAAGCTACAGGAACAAGAACAATAGAACCACCTCGAAATGAAAATAACCGCCGACAGGAACCCAACACCAACCAAAATAATAGCGAGAATTGGGTGACAGTCCATGAGAATCCGGGTTTTTCAATATTGCGTGATACGGCAAGTAATGACGAAGGACACCGGACAGCGCAGGTAAACTAAAAAGGTCAGTGAGAAACCACCAGGACCCTTCACATGACCAATCACTTGGGTTAAATCGACAAACCACGACGGAAAGTGAAACAAAGAAGATCACGATAATATCAACCAATTATTTAAAGGACATCAGGGAAGAACTTCTGGAGGAGGAGAATAACCCCTTGTCAACAACAAATAGTGAAATAGTGCATATAAAAGCCATTATTAATGGAATCAACACTATCATAATGATCGATACTGGGTCAAATGTATTTCTCATAAACCAACCTGAATTGGAGCGGATCCAGGCCAACTCCAATATACCTATCCCGACTTTACCTATAAATAATATTGTCATAATTGGTGCCACAGGCAAACAAAATAAGACCATCAGAAAACAGGTCTCTTTAGAGCTAAGCAGTCAGAACACAATAATACCCATTATTTTCCTTGTCGCAAATGGATTACCATTTAACATGCTGATTGGATGCGACGCACTAAAACAACACTCAGCAATTATTGACATGCAGAAGGGAATAGTAGCGCTTACTTCTGAGAAGGGAGTGTGGACAGCCAATATAATCAACAGTAACCCAACACAACTAACCCTAAATCATCATAAGGGGTTAAAGAGCTGTTATTGCCAGACATATCAACCATCAGTCACCATAGAAGATGAAGAAGAAGAAACGGCTGATCGATGGAACGCATAATAATGCCATGGAATTATCCAGAATAAATGTCACCCATCAGACATTTGAAGGAGTAGAGGAGAAAGACAACAAAGAGTGTAACAGAAAAGAGAAGGCAATAATGAAGGAAAGAGAAAAGGAGTAGATCAACTTATAATTAACATGGTCTTATATATCGTAATAGCGTATAAACTTATGTATAATAATATGTACGACCATATGTCATCACCAAGGACAATGGAAACAACACTTACGAGATAAGTAATATAACCACCAAAAAAGTAAAAGGAGTGTACAACCAAGCTTCCATAAAGAAGTTCTATGAAGAAAACTAAACAACTGGAATACGTTCATCCAGAATAAGTGTGACTGTCATACACTTGAAGGAGAAGAGGTGCATAATAACGAAGTGTCGAACAAAAAGGAGAAGGCTATAATATGGAATGGAAATGATAATATAATAAATCCACAACCGTGAGAATTGAATTGATACCAAAATAAAATTATATATAATAAAATGTACGGCCATATGTCATCACGAAGGACAAGTAACTGTAAATAAAATACAGATACCAAAATTCAAAAATTATGTGAGAACAACTTGCAACAACATTTCGATGACTTATGAGGCCTAAAATAAAAAATATGAAAACAAAGGAATGAGTTACATAAATTCCTACTAAGTGAAATCAACTTACAATATATTAAAAAGTTGATGTGTGAAGTATATGAAATAATTAAACAAAATGTACCAAAATAGGAATACGCTACACAAATTCCTATAGTGTAAGAAAATTAACTTACAAAGAATTATCAAGAATGATTTTTAATACAAATGGAAATATGCAAAAATAAAATCAGACCAAAAAACTGATAAGATAAATACCTGAAATTATAATGAATCAAGGGTATTCAAATATAAAATATAAAAAATCTAAACTGGTACAAAGAAAGAGGGAGATTATGTATGAATCAAATATACAAGCTATGGCTAAAGCAAAATGTTGCTAAATAACTGAGAAAAGTATACCAATGTCTAAGATAATTAAAATGATCACTATGAGAATTGAAAACCGAATAATGAAAAGTTAATGATGAAATTAACATATAAATAAATAAAAAACAATCAATTGTACGAGCAAATGATAGTATATAGCAAAGGTACAGCGGAAGGAAGAATGAGTAAAGAGCCAAAGTGATCTAAAAACAAACCACAAGGTGGACGATCCCAAAGTATATTATTATTAATTTAAGTCACAAGTTGACAAAAAAGGTATTTATGATTGACTGTTGAAAAGTCCAGCAATCAAATAAACTGAGCAGAGATGACGTGCCTCTGGTCTCAGAAAAATGAGTAGTAAAAGTTAGGGAAAAAATTGTGTATAAGGGAGAACACACCAATGGAAATAAAATGAAAAACAGATCCAAATAAAATGGAATGAATTCAGTAAGAAGAGAAATAAAGAATGGAGAAACAACCAAGAAAGAAAAGGAAAAAGATTATGTATAACTGATAATTTCATAAAAAACTATACTAGTGTTTTATCAAAATGATCAATTTTAAAGGAGAGGCATTATGTCACGACACAAATAGCCAACCCAGTACCAGGGATAAAAAATATATTTATAATCGTAAAAATACTTCTTATCAAATAAACTGATTGATTTTAATTAAAATATCAGGAATATGACACGACAATACGACGACTTTAACCTAACCCAAGTGATTGACCCAACATCAAGAAACGAACTAGAAGGGAACCACACAAATAAACAACGAGAATAAGAAAATAATAAACCCAAACCACAAGGAAACAAGTTTATGGGTTTAAATGACCCCAAAATGCCCAAAGAAACGGATGAAAAAATCTAATATATTAAACGAACAAGGAAAATGAAGAAGGAGGGAGACAAGTAAAAGTGAAAACCAAGAATGGTTCACCAAAACAAGTAAAAAAGCACTCAACAAGAACATTGAAACCAAAACAATGGTTATCAGGAGGGAGGAGAGATAACGGTTACTACCCATTATAAAGGCAACCTAAACCACAGATAAAAAGTTGTTAGTAGTTAGTAAGTATTAGTCAGTAAATATTAATTGTCATTAGTATTAAGTCATGAAAGAGAAATAAGTATAGGGAACACCCACTATAAAACAAATAATATAAACAGTGATATAGTGCAATAGTGTAGGTGTAAGAACCCCAAAGTGAAGTGGGACACTAGTGAAGTTATAATTAACAATAAATAATTTACAAGTGAAGGTAAGAGAAAGATTGGAAATTAACAGTGAATAAATAGCTGATGAATAAATAGTATTAAGAGTGAATTATAGTATAAGGTATAGTAAACACTAGAAGTGATGATGACTTTTTATTTAAAAAAGATGTTCAATAGAGCTAAGTTTAATTATAGTCAGTAGTAAGTAAAAAGGGAGGATTCCAGAATAGAATAAATTGAAGGTGTTACCATGGAGGGAATATAAAAATTGTTTAGAGATTAAGAAGTCAAAAAACTAACAAAGATACCTAAAATTATAAAGAATTGTTATTAATTTCATAGCAAATGAGGTTGTTTATCACAACACAAATAATATGTGTTATGAACTAAAAAATTAGCAAATAAGGATAAGTTAGAAGGGAGTGATAATGTTCTTTAATCAAAACAATAACTCTAATAACTTATAAACAAAAATTGTGTTCATGTTAATGTTATGAAGATGATATGGCTGAATGAAATGTGGAGTCCATAAGCCTAATATTATGTTTTAAAGATTGAAATAGAGAAAGCAATATTGAACAATAAACAACACACCTACAGACTCAAAACACAACACAACTAATAAAAATAACAAAGTAAGGCCCAATAGGCTGAACCAAAATGTGATTTGAACGAAATAAGTAAATTATTATAATGGCTACCTAGGCCTAGAAAAAACATAACTGTCAGAACCAAACAACCAAAAATTATAACAAATTGAATCAGAATTTAGAAAATCTGAGGTGAAGGAATCACCAAGAATAAATTGTAGATCATTTATAACACAAAATATTGTAATAGGCATTATTATATAAAAAGAAATGTAATTAACAAGCATTAACATAATTGTAAAAACTTAAAATCTGAAAATACCCAAGCTTGTGGGGTATCAAAATAATCTATGAACGAGAATAAATACTATAGTGACAATATTTATTAACCAGGAAGGAAGATGGAGGAATAACAGTAATCCGAAGATATACGAAGAATTCGAATTTTTGATAACAATACATCAACTCAAAATCAACCAATCCGAATAATACCGTTACTATGGAAACGGCGGTTGAAGACAGAAAATACCGTTGGAAATAAAGAGAAGCGAAGCGTCATCAAGCCAATACAGATGCAAAAGTTTGGAAGAGCGTTTTTTCAGTGTAAACCATGAAAATAATTATTCAAAGTTGCTGAAATCGATCACTAAAGAAGGAGATGACCGTTGCAGCAGATATGTCAAGACCCAAGACCAATTAAACTGAAATTATACTCGAAAAGAACGTCAAAAAACATGACGAAAAAGATGCCACATTTAGTGAAGCCCAAAATCCAAGAAAACTGAATTTATGCAGCCAAACCCTATCTTGAATAAACTCCGAAGACATCTAGACCCGTTGAAGTGTTAAGTACTATCCAATTATTTATTTTCCAACAACCCTAATCACTTTAAATAATTTTGAAAGGTAAAATTACCACACTATAGAAACAGTATTTCTCTTTCATAGAATATTTGAACAAATTAAAACGTAAAGAAACTTTGTTAACATTGAATAACCTAAGAATTAAACACGAACTTACAGAACACTTTTACGACACAACACAACAGATTGTAACAGCACACTTTATCTTTCCTGTACACTTAGATTAAGGTAATTTGTATTTTTATTGTAACCATTGTAGTTCTTTAACTCATAGCCAAAAGAATCCACGGATTTTGAAACCAAAACATTGTAATAAAACTAACGTAAACAGTGACGCTAGGTTAAATGGTTTCTAAATCAATTTGCCGCCCTGAAAACAAGATCTCATGTAACCAGTTGATAATTATTTGATTGTAATGGTAAATGTTTTCAGTTATCACCCATTAAACATATTTATTACAGGGAGTAACCAGCGTTATCATTTCATAGGGAGTGCTATATAATAATTACTTGTAGTTAAGAAAAAATAGTAGCAGTAAGCAAGTTGCCAGTCATACGTCAGAAGCGACGATTGAGACGGCTGTGCGAGTGGGAACTATTCGAATACACCAACCCGCAACGCTGATAACTTGTTCAAACACAATTTTTAGTTGTTTTGTAAAACGACTTGGCGCCACCCGGGATTATCACACCCCCTAAGAATAACAGGTAAGGTTACTGCCGTAATATACAGGTGATCAGATCTACGCTACGAACATCGCTAGCCATCAAAATTACTGTAACGACCCAGTGCGAGGCGAACGCACTAATCATCCAAACACATTATTTTTTATGTACACATTTTGCAGGTACGTCTTATATAATACGTTACAATATTAATAGCATATATTTATATATATATATTTTTTTCTTGGTTCTAATTAATTGTTCTAATGGTATTATTTTATTACAGTTATTCTTCGACTTGTTTTCATTATAATTGAAATTAAAGTAGTGATCATAATCATATTATATATATATATTTTTTTTCAGATATTTATTATTCCGCTTTTGTTTTCATCCCAAATTAATTCATTAACATTATATTAGTTAAGTGGTCCTTACCTCCTTTGCATTTTGTAAATGTTTTATTATTTTCTTTCCAAAACTAGTTTATTCATGTTATTGGTATAAGTTGTCCTTATTTGTTTTTTAGAACTTAGTAATATAATAATCTTTTTTCTTTACAATTCGTTTCCATAATTGTTTATTCAAATAATTCTTGTAAGTTGTCCTTATAGTTTTTTAGAATTTAGCAATATATTTCCATCCTAAATTAATTTCTTTAAATAATTGTTGTAAGTTGATCTTACGTTCTTTTTGAATTTATTTATTTCAATTCAAATTCTAATCTTCTTAATTCCAAATTAGTTCTTGCAAATCATTTATGTAAGTTGGTCTTACGTTCTTTTTAAATTTAGTTATTATAAATTCAAATTTTTCAATTCCAAATTAAGTCTCATAAATAATTAGTTGTAAGTTGATCTTACATTATTTTTGAATTTAGTGGTATAATTCAATAAATTCTAATCCCCTTATTACAGTTCTTAATTGTTATATGTTCTTCTATACCCAGTATTGATGATCTTTTGGTGATTTTCATAATGTCGCGCAGTTCCTCATATCTTCATTTGTATGGTTCAGTTTCTTGAATAATATCCTTCCTTAAATCTCGGTTTTGGTTTCTTTGTTCTTTATTCATATTATTTTTTCTCAATGATATTTATTTTCCTTCTCTTTTGAAATGGTTTTCTGCCGTAGTCGGTTATCATAACATCCGTCCCTTTTCTTGATGGTGTGTGGTATTTGATTTAGCCGTGGCCTATTATCTCAGTTGCCCTTATTGTCCGGACTACCATTGTCTTCATAATTATTCCTGTACTTGTGACATCTCTTGCTTCTACCTTGTACTTCATTTTTCCCACTGTTATTCTTTCATTTGCTGCAAAGCTTATTCGACTCACCCTACCATATTGTTTATTAAAACAATATGTCACTGGTCCATTAATGACTAATGATATCATTGATATTTTCCCACGTATGTTTATCTCTGGTAATTCCCATTTATCTCTGATCTTTTCCAAGTTGTAAACTTGAGTTTTATGGTAAGTCATTATTGAAATTACTTTTAATCTCCTCCTATAATCTCTGGCATTCGTAATTTCTTTATTGTTGGTAATTGGGATGTTCAGTACATTAATTAACCTATTGTTCATCATCTCAAATTCTTCCTGTGTTTTTATTAAATTCCTTGGATGCATTCTTCTCATTTTCTTTGATTTCATTTCCCTGTGTTTAATATTTTCTTTGTTTATGTTATGTTTAATTTCCGATAATAATGCTACTTGTTCCCCTGTTTTATCGTTTGGTATTTCTTCGGTTCCTGGTTTGCTATCATGTGGTAATTCTTTAGTCATATCGTCCATTTTCTGACATAATTTTTTATAACTATCCTCCACCTTCTTATTGGTCTCTTTTATATTTGTAATCTTGGTGCTTACTTCGGCTTTAAAATTTTGTACTTCTCGCTCAGTCTGACTCCATCTTTCGTCAGCTTCTGTAATTCGTCGTTCGATTCTAGTTGTCTTTTCTTCTAATTTCTTGTTTATCGACACATTATTATCGTTTATCTTCCTGCTAAACTCTTCCTTTAACAACTCTATCCTTTCGTCTAACTTGTCCATATTCTCCTGGTTAACCTCCCTTAATTCTTCTCTTAATAGTTGGTTATCCTCTTTCAATTCTTCCAACTTCTCCCCCATCGTTTCTTCCATCTTCTTATTGTTTTCCTCCATCTTCTCTTCCATCTTCTTACTATTCTCCCTTAACTCTTCCTTCAACTGTTGGTTGTCACTTTCCATCTTCCTACTAGTTTCATCAATTTTCTTATTGGTATTTTCAATTTTATTACCCAATTCTTCCTTTGTGGATTGGTTGTTTTCATCCATTTTCTTACTCAATTCTTCCTTCAAAGATTGGTTGTCTTCCTTCCTTTCCTTACTTATTTGTAGGAACATTTCCATTATCTTATCTAACTTCGTTTCTTCTGTGGTTTTGGATTTCTCGGACTCCTTCTCCTGTACATTGACTTCCCCTGTTTGTGCGGGTATCTCCGGTTGTTCCTCTTGTTGTGTGGGTTGATTCGGTTCCGCAGGAGGTAATCTTCCTTCAATATCTTCAACCGGAGTTGCCTCTTTATCGTCCATATCAATCTCTTCGATTTCTTTTTCAGCTTCTGCCGCCCTTTTTCTTGGATAGTGCTCGTTTCGGCATTTTTATTACCTTTCTTGACTTGATAACAGCTGCCGGCTAAAATTAGGAATTGGGCAAATTATTCTTATCTTTTATGGCCTATCAATCACTAATTAAAGCCGCTTAAGTTGGACGCCAGTTTTGTAACGATATCTAAAATTCGTAAATATTCGGGGTTACAAAAAATTATAATAAAGAAAAAATTTTGTTTGAAAAAGGTTTATTTATTTAATTCATTATTTAATTATTTCTGATGTATTTATGTAATTTTTATTTCTTTTAATTATTAATTTAATCAACTTAAGAGTTTAGAATAACCAGATTTGTTTTTCCGCGTTAATCAGATTATCTCCTGTTATAATTGATTAGCGGACTTTCGTTATTCTATGATGGTACTCCTTCAGAGATGTTATTCTCTTCTGTTCTTGGAGTCCGGGTGTCAAATATTATCTACAATTCTTTTATTTATATTTCTACCAATAAATGAAACTCAAAATTACTAGATTCAAGGAATTTATTAACATTATTGATAGTAATCGATTTTGAATCGATTAGTTAATCGACAAATAACAAACTCGTATCTCAGGGCGAGTAAATTCAGTATATAAAATATTAATATTAATTTTCAGGTTCTTTGAGCTGTTATTATAATAGTCAGAGAGAAAGGGCAAAGCTGAAAAGTATAATGCTTACAATAAAAACTGCTTAATTATCTAAAATACAAAATATTATTAAATAGACAATGTTAGTATGATAAATTTCTCAAACCCATCTGATGATGTTGTTCTGCTGCCGCCGCAAAGAATTCTGGGAATAGTCTAAAATGGCCGCCCCCATGCTGAATGTAAACGATTCTTCACTGCAGAATTCTTCCAAATAAATGTTGGTTATTGGTGTATTCCTCTTCCAAGTAGTAGTGGTTAATTACTCTTGGCTTATATGGTTATATGGTATATGGTTACTCTTGGTTAATTACTATTAGCGTTTATATGTTTTTAATATTGGTATTGCACTTTTCAATGTTCATTAATTGTTTTCATAAAAAGTTTAAGCTGGTTTATTCCACTGAATTTAGTGTTGACTCATGTTTTTTAAATTTCTCGAGTTTAATTTTGCTAGGTTTAGTTCATGTCCACCATTTTTTCTTCTCTCTTTATATGAATTAATTGCGAGAGCTCGTTCTGAAGTGTCCCTCTCAACGTATAACAGTCAACTAACTAACTTTCTTCTTCCTACAAAAGGTCCTGGCCAATTTAATATTAAAATGACATTGTTTTAAATCTCTGGCATTTCCGCTTACATAATTGACTTTTACATTATATGACTGAATATCTTTTTACTATTATTTAATTTTATTAAATACTAAATACCTAATCTCTATCCTTAGTTAATTCTGTGTTTATTTAATACCAAATATGATATTTTTACAATGTTTTCTATCTCAAAATGCCATATTTACAGTATATTTGAATGTAGGCCTTAAATTTTACTTCCTGTCATATTAAATGGTTTACCATCTTTATTATATTATAATTATTATTGAACAAGATTCCTGATTGAAATAAAATGTTTATTTTTCCTTAATTACTTGTAATTTTATGATTTGGTTAACTAATTTAAATATTATCTTTAATCTGGGCTTTCCCCCTTAGATTCCAGTGTTATTATACTTGCATTTTTTCTAATAATATCTTATACATTTTTTCAATACCTTTACAAAGTATTGTTACAGTTATAATATACAGTAATTGATTTACATTATATAATTTTCATCAATTTACTTAATTTCCTTTATTTTATATACTAATTACAAGGTTTGTGTGATTTACCATTTGGCCTAGATTTTATGTTAGTTCATTTACAATGTTTATTATTATTCCAGCTTGCTAATACCCTCTCTGACGTACAATTCTTATGACATCTTAACTAAATTACCCGTATTTAAATTACAGTAAGGTTTATTATTCATTAATATTATTACAACATAACAAATATTTTATAACAAAAAATTATACTTTATCTCAGATATTCAAGCCTTGAGTTCAATGAACTGTTAAAATAAACAAAACACATCTGTTTTTTCATCAACTAAAATATTCTTTAAATTAATTTTCATGCAGTCCTTGCTGTTTCTGTTTTATTTTAGGGATTTACCCTTGATCACTCCACTTATGTATTGTATATTCTTATATCATTTTTTTGTCATTTTGTCTGGTATTATATGATAAAGAATATCATTTATGTTAGATCATCCGGATTTGCTTTTCATTATAAGATTAAATTGCACTGGTACATTTTTACATTTATTCTAGAACCTTCACTTATATCTAATTCACATTTACTCTTATTTTATTGCATTGTACTTTTCTCATTTAGTTTCATGTTTTTTGGTGGTTTTTAAATTTATTACATATGGTTGTTTTTTCTAATAGTTGTTCTTTTATTTTGGATGTTTGTCTATATTGGGCATTTCCTGATCTGCTCCTATACTACCTGGGTCTAATTACTTTATACATTAGCCTATCATTATTTTTCTATAATTTCTTATATATATTGCATAGTTGGTTTTAATGTGTTTTTATTTCTTCAAACTATGATTGCACTTTACTGTGGTCCTTAATTAATTTTTATGGTAGTTTTCTTTGATTTAATTTTATTTTTACTTTATTTATGATCATTTTTTCATTCAGAACAATGTGGATTATCTGTCATGCTACAGTATACAGTAGGACCTCCGTATATCGAATTTGATGGTTCCTAAGAAAAAATTCGATATATAGAAATTTCAATATACAGAAACCGATTTCTTATTATTATTCGTAGGTTATTAAAAGCACTGGAATTTGTTAAAAAAATCATGTATAGGCCTCCATACTATTAAAATGACATTTTGGTAATAAATAAATGAAAACCATAAGCATTTATTTAATAAAAATTACTGTATTTATTTAATAAAAAGTATTTAGTGTACAGTACAGTATTTATTTATTTACTTTAAAAAATTGTTTATATTTAAAAAAGTAGGAACTTACGTGTTAAATGAGTAATACTGTATTTTATTAATTGGTCGTAAAATAATTTCGAATGTCTTTCTGAACCAAATTTGATGCAGATTCCTCATAAAAGTGTTCACGTTTATTGAGCGACTGGAAAATATCATCAGGCACATATTCTTCCGATTGAAGACCTCGATGGATTGTTTCAAATGCTGCAATCGTTTCTTTCTTAGAAGGTTTAGGAACTTCAATTTCTTCTGCCTCATTGTCTTCACCTAAATCTTCAGTATCTTTTAATGAACTTAAAATGTTATCGTCCGTTGGATATTCTGCAACAATAACGTCTTCGTCGACGCTTAAAAATTCATCGAGTGATATGTCTTGATCTATTGCGCCAGTTGACTGTAACTGGTTCCAACAATCCTCAAGTTGTGGCAGTGCAGTAACTTCTTCCACAACAGTATTTTGAGAGAAGCCAGCTTTTATAAAACAATTCTGTATTGTTGATTCTGCTACATAATTTTGCCACACCTTTGCTACCTCTGATATACACAGTCTGAGATTAATCGCATCATCAATAGGTTTGTTGTTTTCCAATGCAAAAATTAGCCTCTTGAGGATCTGTTTTCGGTAAAGCATTTTGAGATTTTTTATTACTCCCTGGTCCATAGGTTGTAGTTTAGATGTGGTGTTTGGAGGGAAAAAACCAGCTTCACGTTTGTTAACTTTTTTTCCACAAAAGGAGGGTGTGCCGGACAATTGTCAACAAAAAGAACCACTTTTCTTTTTTGTCTTATCACTTTTTTGTCAAAGTTTACTATCCATTTCTCAAAAATCTCACTCGTCATCCATGACTTTTTATTGTATTCGTAGTCGGTTTCTAAAGACTTCACTCCTTTAAAACATCTTGGTTGCTTGCTTTTTCCGATCACCAACAGTTTATTTTTTTCTTTTCCGGACATATTGGCACACACGACAACAGTTATTCGTTCTTTACTATGTTTACCTCCGAAGCATTTATCGTCTTTAAAGGTTAGAGTCTGTAACGTTTATTTTTGAAAATATTTATAAAATTGTACAAGTAGTAAATAATAGCTAAAAATAATGTGTACTAGCAGTTATATTTGACAAAAAAGTATGTGAGGGTGTGTGAAGGGAAAGTTTGTAAGACTGTCCTTTTAGCATTGTAACCTACAGACAGCTTGATGTGTTACGGCTGTAAAGTTAATTGTTTGACAAAAGAGTGACACTTACTAGATGTATGTGAGATGTTGTATTTTGCATCAGGCAGCTGCTCTGAGTGAAGAAAGGCATAATCCCCAATAAACCAATCTACCCTTTTTAAAACTTTGACACAGACTAAAAGCAAAGAGTTTGTCAATTCGATACGGTACAACATTAGATGCCAGAACAATTGCAACGTAGAAATTTGACGAAAGTCGTGATTACAAAGGAAGATTCGTTCCAGACTCAAAACAAAGCCAGAGTGCAACTTGAAGATAAACAATGGTGCAGCAGATCGAACAATACCAGTATTGTATCTATGTCAAAGCGTAACAGAAATTGGGCACTAGGAGACGGCCACGAGAGACAAAGAAATGTCGCCTGATTTACAAGGGGAAAGTGAAACTCATGAATTCTGGAGTGCTTGAATGAGATTCCTAGTAAATAGAGAAAACGGCTGTAGGAACAATCAGGACGAATGGTAGTTCGACAAGAGAATCACGTGTAAAGCAGAGATACTCGAAAACCAATGACGAATATACAATTTGTCACACTGGCTAAAGAACCAATAAGAGTATCCAAGCAGATGGAAGATTCAGCAGAGGTAGGAGGGAGGAGAGTTTACTTGGTAGATCTCAGAACAGAAAAACGGCAGTCTAGTACTCATCTACAAAGTGATCACCACGAGTCATCTTAACTCGGTAACAATGTTTAGTCATCGATTCATTACATAAGCGTGAACAACTACAAGCGTTCGACACAATTTCAGAAGTGTGCATATCTAGAGTCTTGAGAACGGTTACTTCAGTGCGAACATTCAATTTCTCAAAGTGAACAATGAAGTGAATACGACAAATCGTACGAAACTCGTTGTTATAATTCTCACTAAATTCTAAACTCATAGCAAGAGAGTTGAACAGTTAATCGCGTTCAACAGACTATTAGTATAAAGTAATATCACGCGAAGTCAACATGTAAAACAGACTTTACAATTAATTAACTTCACCGTAATTTAAACAAAGTGTCGGAGAATACGGATACACAGTACAATACTAAGTGAAGACAAATTCAATTAACAGACATTCTACAATTACAAATAATTCACAAGAAACTATAAACATTATAGCAGCTTTTATATAATACAGAACACATCAACAGAGAGACTCAGTGCATATTCACCAACAGAGACATTAGACATAAAATCAGCAATCTAAACAACTACTTTAAAAAACATTATACATGAACTTTACCAACATCAATTAAGGACACTCATATTCAACACAATACGAGTGCCGTGAAAAGTGAACAGTTCGAGAATTCTTCAATAATTAAACAGTGATCGTGAGGTGCAGTGACCGCGAAGGGATACGTAATCTACAACGACTACGGAGACCAGCAACTACTAAACACAGAGGACCACATGATGTCACCGAGAGTATGAACAACGAATAATCAACACTCTCAAACTAATGGTACTTTAGAGTTAAGTCAATAAACTCAATTCATTCAAGTCAAAGAACTCACACTAATAATTAATTAACCTTGAGAACTGCCTCTCAGTGTTCTGCATTCGACTGAAGCGAAATAAAACGTCAATTAGTAAATTCTTAAAAAATCATATCTAAACAGTAATCTAAATTTGCCAAATACAATTGTAGATTATAATTTACAATTATAAGTGTTAGAAAATTATTAAATGTTAATTAATCGCGATTTCAGAGATACTCATTGTTAAGATAAGAGAAGTGATTCTGCTTAAGGAAATATCCATACAGAGTGTTATATTTGTAATTTGCTACAACTTAATTAATTAAATAAGCATTAGACATAATATTGTTGTTGTGTGTTTGGCAAATGAATCCTTTATATCCACATCCTTGTAGATATGAGGTGGTGCCCGGGAAATTGAAACATTTTGGCAGTAAGTGATTTTTTAATTATTAATCTATTACTTGTTTAACCACCCCAAGTAAGAATTCTTTATATTTGTCGCCCAACTCGCGTGGCAAAATCTAAATTTAGATTTGTCAAAAAGGCGGATGAATGAATTGAGTTAAATAAGTTAACTAAACTGAGAATTAGAAATAAAATAAAAGTATTAATAAATAGATTAGACATTAAGAACATAGGGCTAGTAATTGTAACTACAGTTGCTTAGTCACGGTTCGAATATATACGGTATATGTTGACGCAAAGTAAGGCACGCAAAATGGAAAAAGAAACACCTTATACGACAATGGCCAGTGAAGAAGAAACACAAGCACCAAGGAGAGCTGAAGAGAGCGAAGAGATGGAGATATATAACCAAATGGGAGATCCTCAAGTCATAGTAATGATGGAGGAAGAAATCAGAACGGATATTGAAAATATAAGGGCAGAAGGACCACGCGCAGAAGTTGAACAAGTAAGTGCGACAGTACCACAGACGGAGAAGGAACAAATAAGGGCAGAAGGACCACAGCCAAAAAGTGAGCTGCAAATGCTATACGAATTGATGAAAGAAGATAACAAGAAATTACAGAATAAATTAGAAATAAGTCTGAATAAATTACAAGAAGACAATAAGAAGATACGAGAAGACATTCAAGATGTTAAAGTAAATCAGAAGAAATTAGAAGTAGCTATTAAGGATATTACAGTAAAGCACACTAAGTTAAGAGAGGAGATAAAAAACGATATGAACACGTTGCATGACAAATTAGTTGGTGATATTCAAATAGTGAATAAAACATGGCGTGAAGAATTGAATAAGACTGAGCATAATTTTGGTGAGGTGGTACAGCAACAAAGTGAAAAATTTAAGTGTGAAATACAAAAAACTACTAAAAACTTAAGTGAAAATTTAAATCGAATCAATCAGAAAGTGAGAAGAGAAATAAAAACAACGAAAGAGGTCGTCCGAGAAGAAGTCAGAAATATTTCTACCGTAAACAAAGAAGAAATGGAAGAACAATTAAGAAAATTAGCTGAAGAAAAGGGTCGACGCATCGACAAGATGAAAGAAGATCAAGAGCAATTAAAACGAAAATTAACAGAGTTGGAGTCAAGACCAATGGTAAACAACCAAAATACTATTGTGGCTAACCAAGAACAGTTAAAGGAGGTACGGTACAACGGACGAGACGCCTACCCCATGGAATTTCTAAAAGAATTAAAAGAGGTTAAAGAAATATATTACCCCAGCGGAGGTATTAAGTGGATTAGCAGGCATCTAGAGGGTGAAGCAACAGTATGGTGGAGAATCGTACAATCCCAAATACATACGTTTGAACAATTCGAGGAGGCGTTTACCAAGAAATTCTGGAGTCAACAAATTCAAGAAAACATCCGGGACAGCTTGGAGTACGGATGTTATTATCCGAATGGTAAACTCACTATGGTGCAATACTTCGAGAATAAAATTCTACAGTGCAGACAGCTGATCCCACCAATCTCGGACCAGCATTTAATTCGCAAACTTGCACGCCACTATGGTAAGGAAATAGAAGTTGCCATCATAACTAGAGGCGTCCAACAAGTAGATCAATTTGAAAGCTTATTAAATGAGTTTGGTACCATTCAACAACGAGAAATGAAAGGATCGTATCGGCAGCCACAACAGACAACGGTTGACAACGGTGGAAGACATATTAACAATGGCTATCATAAAACGAAGGGTATGAAAGTGGAGACTGAACACGAGGGTCACAGACCTGGGTGGCGCAATAAACAAACGTTTGGTACAGAGGATAGGGGAACAAAACAGCCCATTGTCAACACAGTAACAATTGAGCATCAACAATCTGGCCCTTCACAAGAATCACGTACAAAAAACGACCAGCCAACCCACTGTCGCGGCAACAATACTTAGCTAGTAGAAAAATAAATAACCAGTTAGATGTAGCATTAGATTATATTGATATTCGTGAAGAATTGGATAAAATGGATGAAGAAGAAGAAACCACTAATTTCTCGTACAATAAATGTCCGGAAATAAAAATAAAATTAAATAATGTAGAAGTAACTGCACTAATTGATTTGGGGAGTCAATTAAACGGCATTGCCGAAACGTGGTTCAACCATAATAAAGATAAATTAGGTAGAATCGAGCTATTAAACTTATCGAATACCAATATAAAAGGTGCATTCGGACATAAATCAAAATTAATACGAAAACAATTACTTTTAGAAGCTGAGATTGATAATTATAAATTTGACTTAGTATTTTTTATCATCCCTGGACTGAATAAAGACTGTATACTAGGAATAAAGATGTTGAAGGAAGGTGAGTGTACTATAGATTTCCAGCAAAATGTAATGCATATTAAAAATAGAAATTATAAGAAAAATGTAGAGGATCCTAATGAAATTGTACATATACATCAGATCGCTTTGGATAAAGAAACGGCCGATGAGGAATTTATTAACTTTCAAGAAGCTGTCGAAGAGTTAACTAATATAAATACAGAAACGAAGAAAAAATTAACTAAAATATTAATGAAAAATAGAAATCTATTCCGAGAAGAACCAGGCCGAATTCATGGATATGAACATGAACTACGTATCACGGACAACACCCCCTTCTTCCAAAAGGGATGGCCTATACCAATTGCCTATCAAGACAAAGTCGAAGAGGAGATCCAGAAAATGTTAAGATACGGAGTGATTGAGCGAGCGAGCAGCCAATATATCAATCCCATGGTGACAGTTATAAAAAAGGACCAGAGCGTAAGATTGTGTTTGGACGCCAGGAAGTTAAACAAGGTGATGATACCTGACTTCGAAGGGGCACAACCAATCAACGAGCTCATTGCTAATTGCGGAGGAGTAAAATATATGTCATCGATCGATCTACACTCCAGCTTCTGGCAGGTACCACTTAAGCGAGAATGCAGGGACTTCACCGGGTTTCTATATAAAGGAAAGACCTACCGCTTCACAGTCACACCGTTTGGATTAAAGACAAGTCTGGCCCTGACGAGAGGATTGGATACTGTGTTGTCAGATGCAGTCAAGAAATTTACGATAATATATGTAGACGACTGCCTATGTCTATCTAACAGTCTGGAGGAACACCTCACACATTTAGATCTATTATTGACCAATTTATACGAAGCAAACATCACAGTGAACTTCAAAAAATCACAGTTTTTCCGTAGAGAAATTAATTATCTTGGTTACTGTTTATCAGTAGAAGGCCTTAGTCCTATGCCAGATAAGGTAAAGGCAATCCAAAATTTTCCACGTCCAAGAAATCAAAAGCAACTAAAAGGGTTTTTAGGACTTACAAATTTTTATAACAGATTTACCAGTCGATATGCTGAAACAACATCTTTATTAATACAATTGTTAAAGAAGGAGCGCAACTTCAAGTGGACGGAGCAGCACGACCGACAATTTAAATTAGTCAAAGAATTATTTATAGATACTGTAATTTTAAAACACCCAGATCTCAAGAAGCAATATTATTTACAAACGGATGCCAGCAACTACGCACTAGGAGGGCAATTGTTTCAATATGATGACGAAGGACGCATCGCCGTCGTAGCTTTTACTAGCAGAACTTTCAAAGGTGCTGAATTAAACTATCACACAACCGAGAAGGAACTGCTGAGTATCATACATTGTTTGAAGAAATTTCGGATATACTTATTAGGACATAGATTCACAATCATAACAGATAATAAAGCTCTCACATTCCTACACAAATGTCACCTATCAAATGCTAGAATTACCCGCTGGATACTGAGCATCCAAGAATACGATTTCGACATTGTGCATTGTAAAGGCAAAGAAAATATTGTAGCCGACATACTAAGCCGAAACCCAGAGGACGCTATGGACAGCAGTGATGTCAGTTTTAGTGAAGAGATGGAAATTAATCGTATTACCTTGAAATTGGATAAGAAAATAATGAAGGATATAAAAAATATTGAGAAATTGCAGCGCCAAGATCCTAAATTGAACAAAATTATTTGTGAATTAGAAAGTAAGGAAGACTCTAAATTAAGTAATAAATATCAATATGTTAAAAAAATCCTATACCGACAAGACAAGAAGTCATGGAAAATATATGTACCGAATAACATGAAAGAAAATTTAATTCAAGAATTACACGTTGTATACGGACACTGCGGCATACAAAAAACCGAAAGACTTTTTCGAGAGTACTTTACTGGAGACAGAATAAACAAAACGATACATCAAATCATTACTAAGTGCGATACATGTCAGCGATGTAAGGATAATCATAAGAATAATGTAGGAGAAACCATACCGATGCTGCCAAAGAAGAAAGGGGAGTTAATCAGTATGGACTACTATGGACCCCTAATTACATCAACTGGAGGTGTTAAATACATTCTTGTTATCATCGATAATTTCACAAAGTACGTCAAACTTTATGCGTTGAAAAGAGCTACAACTCGTGCTACCATAAATAGACTCAAACAATATATAGCGTCATGGGGAAAACCGTTATCAATTGTCACTGATAATGGGACCCAATTCACTACTAATATATGGACGAGGAGTTTACGAGAACTAGGAATTAAACCGAAGTTTACCGCTATTCGGAACCCTTGTACAAATATAGCCGAGAGAACTAACAGACAACTAGGCAACTTATTTCGAGTATTTGTCAAAGAGAAACACTCAAATTGGGCCAAGTATATCCAAGCCATTGAAATTTGTTTAAATGAGACATACCATAGTACCATTGAGATGAGTCCAATCGAGGCACACTTTGGAAAGAAACCAACCAGAGAGTGGACCAAATTTATTGACAGAAGTGTGATTTCCGAACCAACTACTTATAAGCCGGAAGACATTTATTTAAGGATTAAAGAAAAGAGAGAGCGACATGCAAATAAGATGAACCAAGGAGAACTAACAACATTCGCCATCGGTGACCTGGTATTAGTTAAAACATGTCCAATATCCGATGCAATGAATAAGATAATAGCGAAATTTTGCGACCTGTACGAAGGACCATATAGGGTTGCGAAGCAAATAAGTAAAGCTACTTATACGTTAGAATATTTGGACGAGAAGAAAGGAACAAGAGGAAATTTCAATGTCCGACAGCTAAAGCAATATATTACCTGACAAGAAGAGCAGTAAAAGGAAATAATGCGTTAGTAACGATCGGTTACGTGAGTAAGCAAATTGTAGCACTCATATAATAAATATGATATAATAAGTTATGTATAATAATTGTAAAATTTTAAAGTAATAATCGGAGTAAGGTTATCAACTGACGATGTATATCAGAGTAAAGATTTATATTTTGTATATTATGTATAAGAATAAAAGTATATCTAAGAAAAACAAAACAAAGACATTCAACAATGACTAACAATGAAAGTAATGATAAGAACTAAGTGATAATTAATATGATATTATGAATTTTTTTTTTTTTTTTGCATTTGCAAGTAGAAAATTATTGACAAATGAAAAATATATATAAGTGGATATTTAACTAATAGAAAGTAAGAAAGAACAGTAATAGTATCTAGGTGAATAATTATATGTAAACAGATGTACATAATGAATTAGATAGTTGTTAATTCTATATTATGATATGTTAGGTAGATAAGTGGTCTGAATGGATGGTAGTGCGTAGGATTGTAAACAATTGTATAGGTTAGAATAGCAAACAGAAAAAGTGAAACCGCTAGTAGGACCCTTTGCCAAGTAACAAGGTGTGAATGAGAGAGTGACAGGGGATGAATGGGAGAGGTCATAAATCTCAGCCCAGACACAAGGGTACACTGTAGACAGTTTCGAACGTAAACAAACCAAGTTGAACGTACTCGAACCCGTTAAAGGGATTACATCACTAGCAATAAATGTAACTCATTAGATATTTATACTTAATTAATTAAAATTTACATAATTAATTAAAATTTACATAATTAATTAAAAAAAAGGGCGGGCACAAATTTTATTATTTGATTTTGTTACACGCCATCAAGTAATAAAAATTTAAGGACAATGTAATGTTTATTTTTGAAAATATTTATAAAATTGTAAAAGTAGTAAATAATAGCTAAAAATAATGTGTACTAGCAGTTATATTTGACAAAAAAGTATGTGAGGGTGTGTGAAGGGAAAGTTTGTAAGACTGTCCTTTTGGCATTGTAACCTACAGACAGCTTGATGTGTTACGGCTGTAAAGTTAATTGTTTGACAAAAGAGTGACACTTACTAGATGTATGTGAGACGTTGTATTTCGCATCAGGCAGCTGCTCTGAGTGACGAAAGGCATAACCCCCAATAAACCAATCTACCCTTTTTAAAATTTTGACACAGACTGAAAGCAAAGAGTTTGTCAATTCGATACGGTACAACATTAGATGCCAGAACAATTGCAACGTAGAAATTTGACGAAAGTCGTGATTACAAAGGAAGATTCGTTCCAGACTCAAAACAAAGCCAGAGTGCAACTTGAAGATAAACAATGGTGCAGCAGATCGAACAATACCAGTATTGTATCTATGTCAAAGCGTAACAGAAATTGGGCATTAGGAGACGGCCACGAGAGACAAAGAAATGTCGCCTGATTTACAAGGGGAAAGTGAAACTCACGAATTCTGGAGTGCTTGAATGAGATTCCTAGTAAATAGAGAAAACGGCTGTAGGAACAATCAGGACGAATGGTAGTTCGACAAGAGAATCACGTGTAAAGCAGAGATACTCGAAAACCAATGACGAATATACAATTTGTCACACTGGCTAAAGAACCAATAAGAGTATCCAAGCAGATGGAAGATTCAGCAGAGGTAGGAGGGAGGAGAGTTTACTTGGTAGATCTCAGAACAGAAAAACGGCAGTCTAGTACTCATCTACAAAGTGATCACCACGAGTCATCTTAACTCGGTAACAATGTTTAGTCATCGATTCATTACATAAGCGTGAACAACTACAAGCGTTCGACACAATTTCAGAAGTGTGCATATCTAGAGTCTTGAGAACGGTTACTTCAGTGCGAACATTCAATTTCTCAAAGTGAACAATGAAGTGAATACGACAAATCGTACGAAACTCGTTGTTATAATTCTCACTAAATTCTAAACTCATAGCAAGAGAGTTGAACAGTTAATCGCGTTCAACAGACTATTAGTATAAAGTAATATCACGCGAAGTCAACATGTAAAACAGACTTTACAATTAATTAACTTCACCGTAATTTAAACAAAGTGTCGGAGAATACGGATACACAGTACAATACTAAGTGAAGACAAATTCAATTAACAGACATTCTACAATTACAAATAATTCACAAGAAACTATAAACATTACAGCAGCTTTTATATAATACAGAACACATCAACAGAGAGACTCAGTGCATATTCACCAACAGAGACATTAGACATAAAATCAGCAATCTAAACAACTACTTTAAAAAACATTATACATGAACTTTACCAACATCAATTAAGGACACTCATATTCAACACAATACGAGTGCCGTGAAAAGTGAACAGTTCGAGAATTCTTCAATAATTAAACAGTGATCGTGAGGTGCAGTGACCGCGAAGGGATACGTAATCTACAACGACTACGGAGACCAGCAACTACTAAACACAGAGGACCACATGATGTTACCGAGAGTATGAACTACGAATAATCAACACTCTCAAACTAATGGTACTTTAGAGTTAAGTCAATAAACTCAATTCATTCAAGTCAAAGAACTCACACTAATAATTAATTAACCTTGAGAACTGCCTCTCAGTGTTCTGCATTCGACTGAAGCGAAATAAAACGTCAATTAGTAAATTCTTAAAAAATCATATCTAAACAGTAATCTAAATTTGCCAAATACAATTGTAGATTATAATTTACAATTATAAGTGTTAGAAAATTATTAAATGTTAATTAATCGCGATTTCAGAGATACTCATTGTTAAGATAAGAGAAGTGATTCTACTTAAGGAAATATCCATACAGAGTGTTATATTTGTAATTTGCTACAACTTAATTAATTAAATAAGCATTAGACATAATATTGTTGTTGTGTGTTTGGCAAATGAATCCTTTATATCCACATCCTTGTAGATATGAGGTGGCGCCCGGGAAATTGAAACATTTTGGCAGTAAGTGATTTTTTAATTATTAATCTATTACTTGTTTAACCACCCCAAGTAAAAATTCTTTATAAGTCTTATTTGGTAAACATCTGAAAAAAAGTCCGGTTTCATCCATGTTAAAAACATTATCTGGTTCATACTCTTCTAAAATTAACCTTAAAGTTGTAGTTTTCCACTGGTTACAGTCTGCTTCAGATACACTTCCACTTTCTCCCGAAATAACTTTTTCTTTAATGCTGTGACGTTTCTTAAATTTGTCCAACCATCCAGAACTTGCTTGAAACTCTTCGTGCCCCAACACTTTAGCATACTCTACCGCCTTTTCCTTTATAAGCGGTCCTGAGACAGGCATGTTTTTATTTCGCACCATTGTCACCCATTTAAGAACTGCTTCATCCATGTCATCATATTTGCACGTTTTAGACCGTTTTCTATCTGCTCCTACATTTTCATGAGTTTTTAAAACAGATTCTCGATTCTTTATTATGGTTGACACTGTACTCAGTGGAATCAAAAACTTTATCGCAACGTCTTTTTTTCGCATTCCACTATCCACATCTTTTAATAATGCCACCTTTTCTGCAACACTCAAAGATTTTCTTTTTGACATTACAGCATTTACGTTCTCGTGAACTCAAGAAAAAATAAAAAATAAACTCAAAACAAAAATAAAGACTGACTGAAACTGAGTTAACCTTACTCCTTAATAACGTACAGTACTACCGAATGATGAGATACTGTAATGCGCGGGAACGATTGTTGTAGATTGAGAGAGTGAGGAACACGCACAGTGTCACGTGATGAACTGACTAATCCAGACCGGTCTAACAGGTTTCATTTTTAGTCAGTGTGGAATCACAGATAATTTCCCCTCATTTCTGAAGTTACAAAGTTCGATATATAGAAATTTTTTTCGATATATGGAAATTATTTTATATTGAAATTTCACGGGACTTAAAAAAAATTCGATAAATGGAGATTTTCGATATAAAGAAGTTCGATATACAGAGGTCCTACTGTATATATATATACATTTGTGATATAAATGATATATATATTGTAATCTAAAAGATAATAGATTACTTTTCTAGTGTATACGAGTATGTAACTTTGTTAACTATATTTGAGGATGTTTAAAAGCCCACGTTATGAGCGTCAATTTGTTATCTAAACAAGTTAATCTGGTTTAGGGTTTAATCAAGCTCCACGTTGGTTTGCGCCAATTTGTAATCTAAAAGATTACGTTGTATTATTTATTCAAACTCTCGCCTAAATAAGCCCCACGTTGTGAGCCAATTTGTAACAACTTTAAAACGATGTTACTTATTTAATACGAGTGTAATACGGTTGCAGGTTTATCGTTAATTCCGCCCACGTTGAATTAACCAATTGGTTACTAATCCACTCTGTTTATAAGAAAAATATTTATTATGTTGTTGCAGATGAGACCTCCTGCAAATCAATATTAATTTATAAAAACAATTATTTATTATATAGTTGCTATGACTCGTATGTTGAACATAAACCTGTGTTAATTAATTACCAAGTGTTTTACCAGAGAATAATGCTATATTACGGGTATTATAGTTAATAATTCGGTAATTCTCTCCAACCCTAGTCGGTCTGTATTATTTAAATTGACCCAAGTGTGGCGAAGAGAATACGTTAGTTCTGCACTCTCCCATATTCACCAGCTGTCCGCAACGAGCGCTGTTATTAGTAATTGACTCGTTCTTATAGGTTAGTTCATTTCACTTGACGGTTTTATCACTTTCTTTCTCTGTAAATTACTCCCCAATCAAAATACAATAACTATTCTACAATAACACAGAACATCATCACATACAAGAAGGATTCTTTATTTATATTATTTTTTAAATTTCAACAGTCGTCTTCATAGGTTATTGGATCGTAATATTGATCGTACAATACTGAATCGATTTGTTAGTGGACTAGTGATGTATATTACAATTTAAATATAATTTTCGGTTTGTCTCTTATCCCAGGGTACATGTGATTCTTTTAACGATTAGTAAGGCCAGGTGATGCAAAATTAAGGTTACTAAGTATTACAATTGTTATTAACTCTTAATATATAAAATTAAATATAAGCAGGTTTGTTACCGTGAAATACGATACTTAAGGTGGCCATGTCTGTTTATAACTGTGTGAAGATGTAATGGTGAGGTTACTCTTGACCAAAAACCGCATCCAGATTATCAATAAAGGTTCAAATGTGATGTCCAGGAGTGTAACAGGAGTTCAGTTCTGTTCTTCGTTCTTCTTCGCGATCCTAGTAGTTGCCGGTCCCAGTGGAATTGGTGTAGTATTACGACTTCGTTAGTCTCTTGAAAGTGAGGTTTAGTATTTCAATACAAAAGTTCTTCGTGTATGTTTAATTTATATTTGCATTAATTTTGACTTCTTCTGCTATGGATCATCTTGGTTTAATTGTAAATCGGTTTCATCATCATTCCTTTACTGGAATTGGTTTGAAGAAGGACTTATTAATTCCGTGAACTTTGAGGATGTGTAGAATTATATTTCCTGAAATCTAGTTCAGTAGTTATTACTCAATTCTTTTTTTGTTTTAATGGATTGCCTTTAAGACATTTGATTTGTTAAATTTTATTCATTTTATTTTATTTTATTTTTAAATTTGTCTGCTGAACCTTTCCCAATAGCATATAACAATCGAATGTTGAAATCAACAAAATTTCTTGCATTTCTGTTACCCTAACAACCATTACCTTTCCTGTCATTGGATAATATTTGATATCCTAGAGCCAGAATTAGGAAATATTACTACTCTTATTTAATAAAATACTCCATGCTTGGAATTACACCATTTCACATAAAACTTTCACTTAATCTGCCTTATTAAACCATATACATTTTACTACATTTTCATCTGAATGGACCTATTAAAAAGGTATTCATTTCCTTTTACAAATATTAAATTTAGGCCTATTGGTTTTATTACACATGTTATAATTTTGTTTTGTTTTTAATTTAATTTTTCTTTACCTGACCTACTGTACAAAGAGTCACTGGCTTATGGCCACTTATATCAATTTTAATTACCTGGTTTCAATTCATTATTATTATTTAGTTCATCATTGGTTTTTAACATAATTATAATAACCACTTGCCAACTTATTAACACTTATTGTCTTCCTGGCCAAGTTTACAAATATTATTTTAAACATCTTCATTAATTAATTAAAGTAAATACATTTAACATAATATCATACCTAATAATGTACTTGTATTTAATTATTTAAATACAATTTTAACATGAATAAAATGAGTACCCACGACTTAGTACTTCCTTAAAACAACGGCTCTACACTTACTACACACAAAACATAAAATAAATATCCTGTAAACACTATATCATGATACAGTACAACACCAAGTACATTTTATAACACATTAAATATTAATTGAACAGTATATTATACTCAACTCCTACACATTAAACTCATCCCACTAGACACAGTGTTTATATTTTACATCTCATACTACTCATTACATATTTTAGATTTAGGTACACCTTCGATGTTTTATTACTTAGTAACCTTACTAGGTACCTTCAATGCATTTTTTAGGTGAGATTGGCCCTCTTGTATTTAATTATAACATACTTTGGGCATTGTTTTAAGTCATGTTTACAAAGTTTTTTATGTAACGTCGGGAACCTCAACTCTGTTACGTTACTATATATATTGTAACGTAACGCTTAGAGTGTGTCTCTCCGATCCTTAAATAGTACTTTACTTAATGGAAACTTTGTTTTATTTGCCCCACGTTGTTAGCGTCAATTTGTAACGTATCCGTGTTCCGTGAGGTACTATCGAAACGTCTGTCTTATTCAAGCCCCAATGTTGGGTTCGCCAATTTGTAACGTTCTCCTCGAGCTTGTCCCTCTGATCGGTCCGAACACCTCTTAGCAGTCGCCACTTATGAATTATAAAGACTGAAGTTTAAATAAAGTTGTTGGCAATGTTACTCAAACAAAGCAGAAATCGAGTGTGTGTGATTTGGGTTAAGTAGGGAAGTGGTTTAGCCTTCTTTTGAAGAGAGAGCAAGTACCGTTTGTTTACCCTCGGTTTAGACGATTTCTAAATTTTTTCAAATATTCGCCGTGAACCGAATCAGCTGATTTTGACACTAGTCTCCAAATATAGGTTAACCAGACGACACTGTGGCTGAATACGACCCGGTGGATCGTCCTCTTCTTATTTATTCTGAAACCCACTACAACTACCCACTACAATAAAGGAAACACATTTTTATTATTCAACATCATTTCTCAATAATATTTATTAAGAATATTATTGGTTTTTTCTCTTCCGCCAAAATACAAATATCACAATCGATCTTTTTATTAACAAGTACATGATATCGACTTCATTGAGTAAACATGGAATTGTCAAAAAATATATGGTTTTTTACCAAATTTTATACTATATTTAAAACATCAATCAACATATAATTCTTTTATTTATTTCCCCAGGGTTAAGGGTAAGTTCTTTTTGTTATGAGATGGTCAGAAATGGATAATTATACTACGCTTTACAAATATAGACAAAATATTCAAAAATTTGTTTATTTCGCTTAATACGTAGTTCTGGAGTTGTCCGTAAGAGAGCAGATTGCGTTTGTTTTTATTAAAACATGTGATTACACTTTAATCGTTTCTGTACTACACAACCATTCAGTTTGAAGTTTCTTCGTTAAATATTAAAAGAAATGTTTATATTGCCTCTCTTCTTGAAGTTCTTACTTGGATGAAGCCGTTTCTCAGGTGGTGTTCGTATTTGGTTGTAATTTCATAACCGTCCGGCAAATATTATCTCGTTAAAACTCGAACTTGGCTAGGCTATGCCTACTCGTCCAAAATTGTTTTTTTTTCACTTTTATTATGGAGTATAGCAAGTTAACTTTGATAACTAAGGTAGTAGTACATCATGTTTATACTGTTATTTAATTTTGTAACAATTTTGTGCTTTTCAAAAGGTTTCGAAAGGATATTTTAATAAAATTTTTGTCTCATCATTTTGTCAACCGGACAGGTTTTAATTTCAAATTCGATTTAACAATACTTGTTATTTCGTTACTCTTAGTAACCCATCATTTTTTATATATCTTTTTATTGGTTCTGCTATTTACTTTTTAGTATATAGGCGGTTTGTAATTATTATAAATTTATTTTTGATTTACAGAAAAATAATTCTTTTTAATTTTGGTTTCTTTCCCAATTTGGTTTACATAATAGGTTTCTGTTTATTTTCTTATAACTTTGGATATAAGTCTTTAATACTATTATTAACTTTACATGAATTTATATATTATTTATTAATCTCTTATAGTATTCCTACACTGCACTACTTCCTTCTGCCATTTCCCTCATACCGTATTATTTTAATTTTTAATATCATCTGATATTTAAATCTTTTAAGTTTTTAAAACAACCCTGGGTTATCTTATACAATAACACAATTATTTTATAAAAATATAAAATTAAACTAGGTATTAAATTTTGTTGTCTACACAATATAAATACTACAATAACTTAACAAAATACATAATTCGTTAGTAGCATCATAGTCTACTATCATAGTTTATAATTCTCACATCTACA
The DNA here is from genome assembly GCA_034769895.1 of Magicicada septendecula. Classification (NCBI taxonomy): domain Eukaryota; kingdom Metazoa; phylum Arthropoda; class Insecta; order Hemiptera; family Cicadidae; genus Magicicada; species Magicicada septendecula. The sequence continues at coordinate 1,032,868,566 of CM068367.1, read as the reverse complement.
GCACAATTCTGTAAGAAGTTCCCTTCACCTTCACATATTACCTCATTGGGTACACTATAACTCACTTGTCACTGTATATCACTTTAATCGTTTATAATGTTTAGTGATACAATTTAATTTTGAGCTCGTTATAGTTTACCCATCTCTGACCTTGATGGTATTACAAGAGTTATCATTTATGGGGACTGGGTTATGTACCGTTACATAAAGCCCCCCCACTTTTAACTTCAGAGGCTTGTAAAATTGAGCTTTTTGTATCTACAACTAACAAAAAACTTCCAATAATGTTTCTTTTGTGTCAGCGGCTTTGACCAGCAATATCTGCCTTGCTATTGGTTGGTTTTGTGAACCTGAGGTCAACCGGCACTGCATTTGAATATAATGTTCATCCATACTCAACCAAAAAGTATTCCTTTGCTATTTTTTGATTGTGTTATAATTTAATTATACACTGTTATGCCTAAATAAGAAATAAACATTTTGACACCTTATTTCATGTGATTGGCAGTGGCGAAGTTATATGGAGGCAATTGAGGCAATGCCTACCCTAAAAAATTCTGTAGAATAAAAATTATAAATACGTATGAACTACATAACGTAAAGATTACACATTGTTACCGCAACTGTCGAATTTATTAAGCCGAAACGTACTTTACTGAGCGACCGCTAGATGGTGACAGGTGAGATTCGGCATAGCTCGTTTAAAGCGAATGAGGCAACCTGAACTTGCCTCAGCATTTTTTGTATACATTGTATGTAAGCAATGTGCAGGTGTGACAGGGAAGTGAAGGGAGGGGGGATTGTCCCGAGCTGTACACATAGAGCGTTGAGGCATCCCTCACTTCTGTGGTCCAAACAGTTAAGTTAAAGCGCCTGTGTTGTTTATAAGTGTGTTTATTTTATGCGGTTATTAAAAGTGTCCCTGTTATTCCGCTGAACTAACAGATGATCAAGATTGTTATTTGAATTATTTGTAACATTAAACACATATATAGAAACTAATCAACTTTAAAATTTTGAAGTTCAATTAGTTGTATTATTGTGTACGACTAATACAAGGAATGTTCAATAGAAAGACGTATAGAGCTGTAAAGCATTTTTTATTCAACGATTTTAAAAGAAGTCTCCATTAACATTAAGACATGAGTTCCACTGTTGCACTAACCTGTAGATTCCCTGCTAGTAAAATTCTTACGGCTGTTTGTGGAACCATTCGCTTACAGCAAACGCTACCTCAGCGTCCGATTTGAACCACCGTGCTTTTACAGATTCCTTAAAAAAAATGTTTGCCTACCCATTCATTAACTACTAGCTTCGCCACTGGTGATTGGGTGTTATAATAGGAGCTTTTACCCCTTTACAAAAGTACTACTTTTTGAGAGAGAGAGAGAGAGAGAGAGAGAGAGAGAGAGAGAGAGAGAGAGAGAGAGAGAGAGAGTGTACTGATTTGCGTTTTAAAAACTTTCTTTGTCTTATAATTTTTGTTTTATAGCATTAAGAAAAGAAATTAATAATATTTTTATTAAAATAAAATATGATTTTATCGTAATCATGTGTTAGTTGAATTATTACGCTACTATTCATAACCCTATCTCTATGTCAATAAGTTCGCCTAGACGGCCCTGGAGTTTTTTCTGTAAGGGAATTTTGTTTATTGACTAAATTATTTCTTTGGGGAGTGTGAATGGTTTCCAAATTTCCTCCTGAAAATATGGTGGCGACCTGGGGACTTTGGGAATGTTCTGTGTAAAGGTAAGTCGTAAATAGTAATAATCCGGGTGTAGTTGCTGTTGGTTTAATTTTTTATATTTTCATAAAATTACAGTCTGTCCTGTATACAGTTGTGTTTATGTAAAATATCAATACTGTTTTTTTAACATGCCACAAAAATTAAATATCAAAATGACAGATATCAAACGTTTGTGCCAACTGAAAATTTCAAAATTTAATGTTATTTTGTTTCAAGTGTTTTATGTTATTGCTGATTTTTATGTCATATCAAAGAAATAATTCAGCAAAATCTTGTATTAACCACCTTCATAAGATGACTCCTTTAGAGGTGACTAGTATTTTCAAAAATGAAAATAAATTTCTGAATTAACTTACGTTTTATAACTCTTTAATTAACCTGACCAAGACCATACAATTTTTAATGAGGCAATCATTTTTAAGTATTGAATTGTGGTATTTTCAATATTTTCACAAAAATAAGGAATTTGACTATAAGTACAAGACAAGTTCAATGGCTGTGCAGGACGAAGGGCTTGCCCGTCGTCCACTCGTATGCTACGTCCCGAGCTTCAAATAGAGCTCCTGCTGCAGGGACCAGGGTGGGGTCTGGATTAAGGGTGTGGCCTGCTACCGGCCATGAGAGTCAATTAAGTATTAGTTAATTGAGGGTAAGAGTACGCCGAGACCGGGTCCAAGATTCTCCTGGCACAGATTGGTAGCGACCGAGGGTGCTTATCAGGTGATTGCCCTAGAATCAGGCGGAGCGGCGATAGAATTTTCGGAACAGTGCCCATATAATGGCGTCCAGGGAACGGACACACAGGGAGTCACGGATGGTTTTGGTAGATGTCAGGTAGTGGGCTTTACATGCCCAGCGCAATCCTCGGCCAAGGAGAGACTGAAGCTTTCGCTTTATGGGTCTTGGCCAAGTACCCCCAAACGGGTATCGCGTTTGATGCCTACACAATTCAAACTTCTCAAAACAACACCATAAAATCAAATTGCATTTTTCAGCCCACAGATTGACTCACCTGTTTGTCATAGTACCTAAGGTAGCACCTGAAGTAATAATAGGCAACTGAAGCATAGATAGCTGAACGTTAGGTAGCATAGGCAGCTGGGCATAGTACCTTTCTTGTATTCTTGAATGCCATATGCCTCTAGCTTGTCACTCTCCCATGACTCTCCTAAATCATTTTGATTTAGGTTTAAAAATTATCTACTGGTATATTATTGTTTTTTGTAAATAGTTTTTGATATAATGAAAATATTGCGGGTTTTTATCAGTCATAATTAATTTTTTAGATTCTCTGTGTATGCGTTGCTGACATGTTTCTGAAAGTCACTTAAAAAAGGCTTACACAGACAGCAGAATGATGATGACATGATGGGTAGGCTGCTTTGAAAGTGTTAAGTTGCAGCTAATGAGTACTAATTGTGTGGCAACATTGGGTTCATGTGAACTGAATATGTTCATGTTAATGTAGTAACAGAACAGTGGTACAATCTGATTGGTGCACAGATACAGAGTCCTACAATTTTAAAAACCATTGTTATGTCAAAGCATTCCAAATGTAAATTTTTGACCATGAGAGTTATACATGTTTTTTATTATAACAATAGGTAAGTGGTCTTCTGTGGGACATATTTATCTGTTAACATTTTACAGAAAATCTCAACATCAAATGAAGTTAGTAATGATGTAAGGATGTGAAAGTTAAATCATACATAAAAGTATAGTATTCATAGAAGTTGGGCTTTAATAAGAATTATTTTTAGGAAACCAAGGTGTAATTGGTATTAAGCGAAGAATGAAAGAGATAGTGAGAGGGAAAGGAATATGTGTGCGTGTCTACGCACATTAGTATATGTATGGTCTTTGTAATTACATATTCTTTGTTTTAGGTACATGACATTATTATCAATGGGAGCCTGGTTTCAGCGAAAGTATGAACTAGCTGTTTTTGCAACAGCATTATCTGCGTTTCTCAGTTGGCCATTTGCTGCTCTTTTGGGGTAACAGTATGATATATATTTTATGAATTTGTATTTTCAAAATTCAAATTTTTACCATCTTTAAATAGTTTAAGTGAACAATTGAAACATTAAGGCGGTAGTTTTCATATTAAGTTATTTTTTGTGTGTGAAAAATAATACAATAGGTATGGAATATGCTTAAGGAAAGCTGAATATATCTAACTCATTTTTAATTGTAAGTCCGGAGAATTCTATTCACAACCAAAGAAATCTGACAGCTTGCAACATTTTAGTCACTGACACGTGTTCTTTGTCTTCATGTTTTTTGTTTTTGTCTTAAATAAGGGAAACGTGTTATTGTAACCTTACAAACATATGTTCACAAATAATGTAATTAAAACTACTCATTCCTAAAAAGTAAGAAGCCTGTATATATCAATAAAAAGGTTAAGATACGTAAAATGGGTGAAACCAATTTTTATTTATGGCCATACAAAATTAGAGTTAGCAAATAATATTTATCATAACAAACAGGCAAGCCACACTTTTACAACTATTGTAATTGCTGAAGTGAACCCTGGAAAAAATCTTGTGTTTGTAAAGCATTCTTTTTATGAAAATTGTAGCAACTGCAAATATACAATTAATCTGTTTCTGTTTTACATAGCACATATTCGTTGGTATATGTGAGAAATAGTTTTTTTTATATATTACAAATTTTGAGGTGCTCAGGTATAACAGTACATTCTGTATGTGTGAGATAGTATATAAAAATTGTAAGTAAAAAAGTTTTGTGTGTGTGTGTGTGTTGTAGCAGGTTTTTGGGTACATCCGTGTATGTGATGCGTATATTGCCGATGCTTCGTTCCGTAATCCCGGTACATTTTCAAGGCATACTGACGTTGATTTATACTATTATTAAAACTTCTTTGGTATTGACGTTTGTACTGAAAGAGACACAACGTTGCCACACTCTGACCACGTGACTTCTACAAGCTGATAAACACGAAACAATGATTCACATACACCGAAACAATGATTCACATACAAACAACTTACAACACATTCACGCTAAAGGTCATTTAGTACGGCTTTTCAAGACAAAACAGTTTACTTTTAAAACATGATATGATATCTCTTAATGTACTTTTAATTACAGTAAGACATCCAGAGATGCTTTTGTAGTGAAGTCGCGTAGCTTATATTGTAGTGAAACGATTATTTAATGTATGGTTGCAATAACATATACGTATTATGCTGTACATTACCTTAATCATAGTGCATACTAATCTGTTCACAATTGCATAAAAAATCTTTTATTTTGCGAAATAAATGAACCGTGTTACACAAATTCTAGTTAAGTCCAACTCTGGTAATATGAGATCTTACTTAATATTTTGGTATGGATTTAATATCATAATAATTTACTCGAAAAACGTGATAAATAATTACTCTATTATTATATCATGAACTTAATAAATACAGATAATTTGGTATTAAGCAAGCATAAATATTTGCGAATTCTTCATAAATGAAACTGCCTATAAATAGTGAAATATTAATTTATAATTGATAGAAATTGTAATATTGGACTATAATATTTCGTTTGTTAATTTTTGTTTAGTTAAATATTAAATTAAATACTTTTATATTGCAATTTTATATTTAACATTACTTCTAACATTAAACAAAATAAAAATTTACGTTTATAATGGGTGAACTCTGCTTTATATAGAATCACTATCTTCAGATTCAACTGATTCACTGTCACTCGAACAATTCACAGAAATGCTTAAAATTTTCTACCTGCTGTTCCACTATACTTTCATTTTTCCAAGCGTCTTCAATAACTGACTTGGTGTGTTCGTCTACCTTCTTCCAGTCTTCTCCAGTAATCATTTGTATGGCTTCATTTGTTAATTTTTTGACTTCAGTCATCGTGAATTTTGTATTATTTATGGCAATGTATTTTTTAACCCTGGCCCGTATTAGTTCTATGATGTTAAAGTGACAATGATATGGAGGCAACCGGACGACTTTATGACCGTAACTTTCAGCCAACTCGTCAACAATATACACAGGAAACTTTGGTTTATTAAATAGTACTAATTCCATCAACTCAGCCTTTTTCATAACCTTTGTCAATAGAATGTTTCGACGTTTTAACCATTCAACCATCTCTTCTTTTTTTGAAGCCATTGTTGGAGCCTTGTCTTTAATCACTGAATGACATGGGGCGTTGTTCATCACGATCACTGAATTGGGAGGAATATTCTTTAACAGAAATTCTTTAAACCATGTTTTAAATTTGTTGTGATTCATTTCTTCGTGATAGTCAGAAGTCTTATTCGATTTAAATACATAGAGGCAATTGGGAATAAACCCCTGAGAATTTCCGGCGTGGATATTATAAGTCTTCCACCTTTTCCAATTCGCACTGGCATAGTTCCTGCTGTAGAATCATCCGACCAACACTTTTCTAAAGAATGTCCTGTGTTCACCCATGTTTCTTCAACCCAGACGACATTATTAAAACTTTCATTTATTACACGCCTAAGAAATCTACAGCGAGAACCAACTACGTATTGTTGCTCCATTAATACTTTTCTACCCGAAACGGTAGTAAATTTAATCCCAAATTTTTAATTACGGACCGTAAAGACGAGTGGCTACCAGTGAAAAGCTCTGCATCATCAAGAGTAACTAGTAGCTTTTTTATTGTAGAATACTCTTTATGACTGTAATACTCATATACGTGGCGACGGATCCCATCTTCTGCAAAAGCATCCAGATTAGTAACACGTTTTTCTATCCGTCTTTTTTTACCTGGTGTTTCCAGTTTAGAAGGGCCAGCTTCCTCGCTTTGTTTAAACTTCTCCTTACCTATCGTTACGACCGTATTTTTACTTATAGAGAGTGCAGCTGCTGTTCTGTCAACAACTTGACTAACTGTAATCAGAGGCCCACCATGTTCCTTCTCTTTTTTGAAATAATCTCGTAGAGGACAAACGAATTCTCTGGACTGCCCTCTAATTGGTACTCCGTGACCGGAAATACGTGTTTTCTCTTTTACCAGATGTATTCGCGGTCGACCACGCTTTTTCCCAGTTTCCTCACTTTCAGATATACCTTCTGTTTGAAAGTAAATGCGTACAGTCATATCCCGCTTAACGCGAGTGATATGTTCCTCTGTGATTCGCATAAAACGAAAATCACGCTAAGCGGGGTTTCCTATTTTTTACCGACCAATACCTCGTTGTTTTAGTTTTTATTGCTTTTATATGATTTTCCTTGTCAAAATGTGTTATAAACATAATAAAATACGTATGTACGTACAAAGATAAACATAATAAAATGCGTATGTACGTACAAAGGTTTTGATAAATAAATATTCATAATACGAAATCTCAAAAAAGGCATTTTAATTTAAAAGATATACATACGTACATACAAACGAATATGTACAAAAATAATTTATACAAACATCTACCTAATTCACTTACAATTGATCACAAAGAAGATACTTGAGAAGTTCTGGGTTGAGATTCCTCATGTGGCTTCTCAGTCGCAGCCTTTTTGAAAAATGTGTGTAGGGTTGGCTGTGATGCTTTTCGCTTCCTCTCATTTAATAGTTGTTGATAACAATCTATTCCATCATTGACAACTTTTTTGACTTTCGCGATTCTCTCCCAATCAACTTCATTTTGCTCTATGAGGTTTAATCCTGTTTGAATTAACATTAAACCTTCCTGCAAAATTTTAGTTGACAAAATTAGCGGTGTTTCTTCAGGAACGATCTCTTCTTTTTCCGCTTCATCTTGAGATTGTAGATCCATAAGTTCTTCGTTTGTCAAAGGCTGAACGTAGGATTCAATCAATTCCATAATGTCTTGTTTTTCTATGGATTCTTCACTTAGCCTCCCTGTGTTGGCTAGCTGCGTGATGTCATTCACTAAATTTGAAAAAACTTCATTTTCTTCATTTTTGGCCACGTCCGGCCACAGTTTTTTCCAACAACCATTCATGCAATGTTGCGTAACTTCTTTCCATGAAAGATCAATATTTTCAATGGCTTTCATAATGTTAACGATTTCCACCATTCTTTCATTGACTGCTTGTCTGCTGAATCTGTTTCATGAATTAATTGGCTGAACGTGCGGCACAAATAATACGCTTTAAAAGCACCAATTGTTCCCTGATCCATAGACTGCAATAATGAAGTTGTATTGGGAGGAAGAAACACAACATCAACAGGAAAATCAGTTTGGAGGCTTTCCAAGGTAACAGAATGACCGGGCGCGTTATCCAGAACTAACAGGGCTTTATGTTCTAAGTCGTTCTCCACACAATATTTTTTTACTTCGGGGATGAAATGGTTAAGATACCAATCATTAAACACAGCCATTGTCACCCAAGCCTTCTTGTTTGATGTCCATATGACGGGCAAATTTTCTTTTTTATAAAATTTCATCGCTTGTGGATTTTCTGAGTGGTACACCAAAAGAGGTTTTAATTTCAAATCTCCACTTGCATTACCTCCCAATAGAAGTGTAAGCCGATCCTTGGCCGCTTTAAATCCGGGGGCCTGTCGCTCACTTTTAGAAATGAAAGTGTGTAACGGTACATAAGTCCGTAGAGGAATTTGTAGGTACATGAAAATATAATTTTATTGTAATCCAATATATTAAAAGACATGAGGTTAAAATTGCCAATATATATCATACAACGCAGTTTACCAGAACAAGTTGACGCCAAGGTCACTGGCGTATGTGCCGATAGACAGCTATTCAGACAAAACGACAAACGGACACTGCTGAAATGTCATCAAAAATACGAAAGACGTAATAACTGAGCCATATAACAATGCCGTCATCACCGCAAAACAATAGATATGATGACGAATTATCCCTTCCACCTGGCGAATATACACCAAGATGTCTGTCTCAGTCGACAAAACACCGTTCATGCGAGAGCACGTTATAAAATCTGCTGGTCAGCAACTGCCACTAAACCTATAGAATTTGGTCAAAATGTAACTACAGTGTAAAAAGTGAAACCAGTTAAAATAACAGTTTAAAAATGTAAAATTAGAATCAGTGAAATAGCAGAAACAGAAAGACTATCAATAATTCGGCAGTCACCGGTGGAACAATGAGGGACGGATAAGTAAACAGACTACCATCAAAATTCAGGAAAGTAGAAACCTACAAGATTTAAATTCAATATTCCCTAAAATTTTGAGCTCAAATTAAACAAAATGTACCATTTCAGTAGAGTGTGTGTGGGGTGAGAGTGGATGCGTGTATACCGGTATATGCATAAAGCAAGATCACCAAGCATTGGTTAAGGTTAAGTGATACAGAAAACGTAACTATGCAAAAAGCAGCTGCAATATGTTTTAAAACCATTTTTAGAGTAACTCAAACATACAAGATATATTATGTAATTGAGGCATATGTAATGTTCATGCAGCGAAAGTGATTCGCGGCCATTTTGTTTTTGTGCCTGGTAAAGAAACAAGCATCCATTTTGTTTTTATTTGTGTTTGTATTTCCAAAGATGTTTAAAATTAAATTACCAGTTTTCAATCAGAATATTAGCGTCTATTATTTCCAGTAACCATTAAGTCTCTGCGATCGCTTAACAAGAACCTGGACCCTAATAAAATGTTATGTTGGCAATAATGCCACGTGCTGAATACAAAAGTAAACAACACACGAGTGTAAATGAGACTTCGAAAGGTAAGTCACAAGTAAAAAATAATAAAATAATATATTATAAAGTGTGTAAGTTAACAAATGGTGCCCGAACTGGCGACTTTATGTAAATAAAAATTTTATATAAATAAGCCGGATACAGAGACGAGTGGTTGTTGGAAAAAAGGGACTTAACACGTAAAATGTACCTAGTACGTAAGTAATAGGTTAGATTATGATCATTAGGTTATGTTGTGTTTAATTATATATTAGATATACAACAAAATTTTGAGAAAAAAAAATATTTAAAAATGGCAAATAATAACGAAAATGTCAGCCTCACTGACATTGTAAATGAAAGCCAAATAAGCGTGACTTAGTCGCAAATCATGAGTGAAGGAATTCACTCAACGCCAGTCCCGACTAAAAAGGCTGAAGATAATGAACTAATGAAAATGATGCAAATGCTTTTTAATGCACAAAATGCACAGAGTGTAAAGTTTGATGAGAAATTTAATAATTTTGATGACAAATTCAATAATTTTGATGAGAAATTGAATAAACTCGATGAGAAATTTAATGAACAGAATGTAAAGTTTGATAATTTTGATGAGAAATTTAACGCACAGAGTGTAAAGTTTGATGAAGTGAAAAACGAAATTAAGAGACAAACATTTTATTTTAATAAACAATTTGACGAAATGAACAAAAGGTTAGATGAGAAATAAATCAGATAAGGAATAAGAAGGTAAGTAGCAGTGACAATATGACGAAAAATAAGGAAGAAAGAATTAATAACAAGGTGAGTAATAATGATAATTTGAATAATGAGTTCACAAGTGATAATAATGATATAATTAAAAATATGGTGCTAGAGAGTAAGGTTGTGAATATTGGGAGTACTGATGAAATTTTAGAGGGAGTAGAATATAATGATGGAATGTTAGTGTGTTGATGAGTCAGAGAGAAAGTGGAGAAAGAGTATACAGGTAGAGGGGTTGCAGGGGGTAAAATTTTCCCGTAATGTTGTAGTTGGGGGTGAAGAAAAGGCTTCACGAGTGTATTTGGAAGACACATGGTCTGCAAATAGCCGTCCCTGGATTTTTTTGTGCACCTGATAGGTGGTGCAGCAATAAAGTTGTAGTGTCCCCTGCATATATTGAGAGAGAGAGTGTGACTTGGTGTTATGATGGGAGACATGGTGAAAGAGAGTTGTGTGTTAATTGGGAGAGGGAGTTATTTAGAGTGAATAGAAATTATAAAGAATTGGTGGAAAGGTTAGGAGTAGAGATGGTGTATAATTATAGTGAAATTTTACCTGATGTTGAAGCGGAGGTAGTAGCAGAAGTAGATGATAATGTTGATGAATTATTAACTTATCTGATTATGACAGATAATACTAAAGGTGACAGGACCATACCCGATCGTGACAAATTATATGATATGGTAATATGGAATGATCATATGAATTATAAGGATATGGTGGAAGAATATGACAATATAAATAATTATTACATTGATAATAATAATATAATGTATTTGATAATAAATGACTTGTATAGACCTAAGATTAGATGGTTATTTGATGATGGAGGATAAGTGTTTTATTGTTTATGAACATTCAATTATGTGAACAGTGTGGTTTTGAAATGGATTGTCTTATGAAACGAGTTGTGGTCAATAACAAATAATAAGTTGGATTGTATATTTTTGTGTGTTAATGTCAAGGTATTTGTGTATTACATTATGTTGTGTATTATATGTATTTTTATGTAAACCATGTAGGTAATAGGTAAGAATTGATTTAATAATAAAGTATAACATTTTTTTGACTAAATAAATAATGAGAATAATTGTGAAGTCTAAGGTAATTAAAGTAACTTTGTGTTGTAAAATTGATTGAATTATATAATGGAGATAAATTAATTAATTAATTTAAAAGTTTGATATAAAAGAGTTAATAAAAAGTTCAAGTTATAATGTTTATAAATTTTATACAAATTATTTAAACGTGAATTGTTTAATGTAAATGTAACAATGTTAATGTTCAAAGTAAATGTTTTATTATGTTGTATGGTCATAGTGTGTGTGGTAAGGAGGTTGCTACAGGGGTAGTAACGTTAAATGAATATCAAATATTAAGTATATGATGTTGATAATGGTGTCAAGCAAAAAATAATTATAATTTCGCTTTGAAGAAGTATTAGCATCAAGAAAACTGATCAATGAATTTTAAATAGCTAGAGTGTTTGCTATAATGAAGTTGTGTTTTGAATTTTATATTAGAGATATAGATAAATTATTGTTGATTCTTTGAAACCTAATAAATTATTTTACGTGTTATTATCTTAGGGTAAGAGTATATTTCTTCTTGTGTTGAAAAGAGTTAAATATTATTGACGGGAGTCAAAATTTTGATAAGATGCAGGAAGTTGAAAGAGAAAGAGACATTCTATCGTAAATCTTGTTTATTTTGTGTTTGAGAAATTAGTAGTTAAATATAAAACCAATGCTTATTAACGTAAACCAATGCAGCTAAGGGGAGACAGATCAGTTGTGGATATGGCAGTATACAAGGCCACTAATTGATTTTTTATTTGGATGTTTCAGAGTTTGGTGATGTTGTGGCGGCGGTCCTGAGCTGGCCTGCGCGTCAGAGCAGGAACGTCAAGTGCCTGAATGGCCTTGCGGTGTGGGATCTCGCAAGAGGAGTCCAGTAAGGTCATGCAGGTGCGGTCACCATCATTGGACCAAGGGTAAGTTATTTGTATTCTTTTTATATAAACAGTACAGGGGGTGTGGCGACATATCCTGGCTGGTCCCTTTAGGAAGTATGAATGAGTCAATGAGAGTTTTTATGTTTCGACATAAAACCTCTCATTGAGGGGGTTTTGTAACGGTACATAAGTCCGTAGAGGAATTTGTAGGTACATGAAAATATAATTTTATTGTAATCCAATGTATTAAACGACATTAGGTTAAAATTTCCAATATATATCATACAACGCAGTTTACCAGAACAAGTTGACGCTAAGGTCACTGGCGTACGTGCCGATAGACAGCTATTCAGACAAAACGACAAACGGACAATGCTGAAACGTCATCAAAAATACGAAAGACGTAATAACTGAGCCATATAACAATGCCGTCATCACCGCAAAACAATAGATATGATGACGAATTATCCCTTCCACCTGGCGAATATACACCAAGATGTCTGTCTCAGTCGACAAAACACCGTTCGTGCGAGAGCACGTTATAAAATCTGCTGGTCAGCAACTGCCACTAAACCTATAGAATTTGGTCAAAATGTAACTACAGTGTAAAAAGTGAAACCAGTTAAAATAACAGTTTAAAAATGTAAAATTAGAATCAGTGAAATAGCAGAAACAGAAAGACTATCAATAATTCGGCAGTCACCGGTGGAACAATGAGGGACGGATAAGTAAACAGACTACCATCAAAATTCAGGAAAGTAGAAACCTACAAGATTTAAATTCAATATTCCCTAAAATTTTGAGCTCAAATTAAACAAAATGTACCATTTCAGTAGAGTGTGTGTGGGGTGAGAGTGGATGCGTGTATACCGGTATATGCATAAAGCAAGATCACCAAGCATTGGTTTAGGTTAAGTGATACAGAAAACGTAACTATGCAAAAAGCAGCTGCAATATGTTTTAAAACCATTTTTAGAGTAACTCAAACATACAAGATATATTATGTAATTGAGGCGTATGTAATGTTCATGCAGCGAAAGTGATTCGCGGCCATTTTGTTTTTGTGCCTGGTAAAGAAACAAGCATCCATTTTGTTTTTATTTGTGTTTGTATTTCCAAAGATGTTTAAAATTAAATTACCAGTTTTCGATCAGAATATTAGCGTCTATTATTTCCAATAACCATTAAGTCTCTGCGATCGCTTAACAAGAACCTGGACCCTAATAAAATGTTATGTTGGCAATAATGCCACGTGCTGAATACAAAAGTAAACAACACACGAGTGTAAATGAGACTTCGAAAGGTAAGTCACAAGTAAAAAATAATAAAATACTATATGAAAAAGTGTGTAAGTTAACAAGTGCGTGAAGGTAACTTTTTCCAAAACAGCCCTGTCTCATCCACATTGAAAACAAGGTTAGGGGGATAGCTTCGACTGTTCACCAAATCCTTAAATGTGGAAGGATATTTATCAGCTGCTTCCATGTCGGCACTTGCTGATTCACCTTGAAGTCGAAGGCTGTGAAGGTTTGAGCGACATTTGAATCGATCAAACCAACCTCGACTTGCTTTAAATTCAATGGTCGAAAATTCTTCCTCCTTTTTTTTAATGTCGTCAAACAGGGACTTAGCTTTAGCCATGATAACAGCCTGGCTTAAAGGCATTCGCCGCTGGTTCATGTCTTCAACCCAAACTGACAGTAGGTGTTCCATTTTTTCTATAATAGAGGATCTAGACCGATTCACTTTTGTAGCAGGAATAGATGTACCCGCGGACTGACTGGATAGCACAATTTTTTCTTTATTTCTTACAATTGTATGTACGGTTGACTCCGATATGTCAAACTCACAACCGACTTCTGTGGCACCAACACCCAACTCCATACGATTTAAAATTTTCATTTTAACTTCAAGAGTCAACGATTTACGTTTAACTGCTAATTTTGACATTTTATCAGCGCACATTGTTAATCCGTTCTAATTGAATGTTCGAACTAAACTGAAAGGAAAAGGTGTTCCCAATGTTTAGAAACAATAATAGGGGGGGGAAGAGTGAATGGTTTTCCAGGAAATTGTCCGAGACTTAAGTTCAACAAGGGGCCCTAAAAAGGATGGATTAACCCGAACTACCATTCCAAGAATGTAAATTAGTACGTATACAGTACAGTAATGTTTATTTGGCTGAGACAAGATAAACAAGAAACATGAATACATTTCTGGCGGGAATGGAAGATGCATTTTGCAAACTAACGCCTACGTCACACACGTCTGCCTTTTCTACAAACATTATGCACAGTTTAATCTGAGTTGTGGCATCGGGAACTCAGAAATGGTTAATAAACGTCAGCCACTGCTGTGTGTAGTGAAAATGTGTTGTGTCTATTCAGCGTCACCACAGGTCTCCAGCACAGAGATACAATTTCTCATTCGTCAGAATCCCGCCAACAAGAGTATTCAAGGTCAAATAACATTTATAATGTGTAATGGCACAGCCATGTATGTTTACAAAACGTACTACTGTTTTGGCTGACACTTATATGTATACAGATCTACGTCTGACCTAATGCAACCTCTTATTTATCTGTACAAATCAGCTGTCTGTTTTTACGTTTCCACCAAATGTGTTGGTAGGCTGACATGTCGTACTCCTTAAAAAATAATATAGTAATGTAATTATGTGTTTATTTGTCATTTTCAAAATAAAATGCGCAACTTTAGTTGTTAAATTCAAAATTTACATATTCATTACATTTACGATGATACGTATATATACAATATTATTGGTACTGTATATGTAATTGTTAATATGTATAATAAATATTTTCTTAGAAAAAAAAATGCGTTATAGTGAATTCGCGTTATGTGGGGTCGCGCAAAGCGGGGTATGACTGTATAGGTTAAAGCTGTTATGTATTTTAAAGAATTCAAAATTTAAGAATGTAGATATTTATACAAATTGCTTTAAAATAAAAATCGCACGCACAAAGTTCCATAAAATAACAAAATAAAGTAAATTTATACTTAGGTAAACATGTTATTTAAACATGCTTATGCTTATTTAGTTAATAATAGATTCACACGTTTTCACCACACTTAGTTAATTAGTCAGAAATTAGTTAAGTAATTAGAAATTAGTTAGCAATAAACTTGTATCTGCAACAAAACTAAGTATTAAACTAACGTACACCCACGAATAATCAAACAAGTGTAACCAAAACCACAGCAGTCTTAACAAACAGACTTCGTTACATAGAACCTACACTAATAGTTCACTCTGTGGCGCGACATTCCACACTGGTTTTCATAACAGCACGTGTGGGACATATTGGCAACAGTGTGCGTTGCTACGGTTACTGTTTTCAGTTTTGAGTACGGCGATTGGTTAAGAGGCACGTAGCAGTCAGTTGTTTAATCAACAGTTCCATCTGTCTATACCAAACAAGTTTTAATAATAGTATAACTGCAGCGTAGGTTTTATATCTTGCTTCCCTTGTGATTTTTGCGATGGGAGGGTTAGCGCATGGAGGTGAGTGTGTTGTGGCCATATGTTGTTTGTTAATTTGTGAACTGTCAGTTAGGAATTTCAAAGTTCTCGCTAGTTTTGTATATTCGTTTCTGTAGTTGACCACTCCCCCTCGCATCCGACATCTGATATATCTCAATGGCCTCCGTGTACTGTCTGACTTTCGTATAGTTGGTTCATGCCAAGATTTTTGTGTTTCTGAAATCGAAAGTGTGTCCTGTTTCTTTGGCATGTTTCATTAGGGATGTGTTATCTTCTTGTTTTGCTACTGCCAATTTGTGTTTGTGGATGCGTTGACATATATTTCTCCCAGAGTGGCCAATATAAAATCTCTCGCAGTTTTTGCATTGTATTTGATATACACCTTGTCCCTCTTTGTGTATGCGGTCCTTCAGATTTTGTAGACAGGCGCTGATTTTTTTGTGCTCGTTGAATGTTGTCCTGATGTGATGTTTCTTGAGTATTCTCCCTATTATGTCTGTTGTGCCCTTTATATATGGTAACGTTAAGCTGCTGATGTGCTCCTGTGTTTCTTTCTCCGGTTGCGTCTTCTTTGTCTTCTTTTGTGTAATGGCATTGTTTAAATCGGATGGGGTGTATCCATTGAAAAACAGTGTCTCCTTTTCAGCTCCTGTTTCCTGTGTTCCTCATCCGATAAGTGTAGGGCTCTGTGTGTAAGTGTCTTCACTACAGACTGTAACTGCGCTGGGTGGTGATGCGACTGTCTATGTATGTATCTGTTTGTGTGTGTAGGTTTTCTGTATGTGGAAAAGCTGAGGTGACCGTCTTTCTTGTTTATGAAAAGGTCAAGGAATGGAATGCTGTTGTCTATCTCCGTTTCCATAGTGAACTCTATTTTTTCATGGATGCTGTTTGTATGTGTCAAGAACTCTGTTAATGTGTCCTTTTTGTGTGGCCATATTACGAAGCAGTCATCGATGTACCTAATCCACAAGGAAGATTTTAGCTGTGCTGTGCTTATTGCTTTTTTCTCGAGATTGTCCATGATGAGGTTTGCGATGACCGGCGATAACGGTGAGCCCATTGGTGCTCCTTCTATTTGGTTGTAGAAATGATTGTTGTATGTAAAGTAGGTGGATGTCAGACAGTGCTTTGTTAGTTCCATGATGTGCTGAGGCGGTTTGTATGTTGCGTGTATTGTCTGGAATGCTTCTAAGATCGGTATGTTGGTAAAAAGTGAGACTACATCAAATCTGACCAGGATGTCTGAAGATGAGATAGCGAAGTCCGAGAGCCATTCTTTTAAAGTAAACAATTTTTTATGTACGACTCCATTTTTTGGGCTAATGGTTGGAAGTACTCGGCTAACAACGCGGCCAGATTTTGTGTGGGAGAACCTGTACCGCTAAGTGTCGGTCGATGTGGGATGTCAGCTTTGTGGATTTTAGGCAGTTCGTATAATTTCGGTGTGTATGAAGACTTCTCCCGAGAAATCAGGCATTGTTTTGTTTGTTTCTTGATCGGTGCACTAAGGATTAGTGAGCGTGTCTTTTTCTCTAAGTATGTCATGGGGTCTCATGTCGTTTCTGCGTAGGTGTTGTCTGTAAGTAGCTGTTCTATCTTGGCATGGGATAGTCTTGTGTGTAAATGATGACGGTGGCGTTTCCTTTGTCAGCTGGAAGTACTATGATGTCCTCATTTTCTCTGAGTGCTCTCAGGCTCTTTATTTCCTCACATGTGATGTTTTGTTTTGGTGGTGTGGCATGTCTCAGTACTCTCGATACCTCTTGACGAATTATTTCAGCTTCGGTCTCCTCCAGTGGCGTGAGAGCTGCTTCCACTTGGCATATGATATCTTCTTTCGGGATTCTTGACAGGGTGACTGCAAAGTTGAATCCTTTTGAAAGGGCTTTTTCTGTCTGTGCATCCAGTTGTATGTCCATTAAGTTGTGAATGATTTTCTTGTTTGCTTCTCTTGTGTTTGTTCTGCTGGTGATTTCTTCTCTAACAGTTTCATGAATTTCTTTATGTGTTGCTGTCATGTGATGTCCGCTTGTCTTCTTGCTGATTCCGATGTGAGAGAGTCAATTGTTTGGCAGTGTTCTGTTCCTAGTGTGGCACCAAGTTTTAGGTGTAATTGTAGTAGACGTCTTCCTAAGTGGTCAAGTTGTTTTCTTGTATCCTGGATTCTTGGATGCTTTGACTAGAGCATTTCCGGCTTTCTGTAGTATTCTTCTTGCTTCAGTATTGTTGTTGTGATGTGTAACTCTGAGCGAGGTAGGAATGATTTTGTTGTCCCTGTATCTGAGTGCAAATATTGATTTGTATTTATTCAGGTATTAGTTTGTTTTGTGTTTGTATATTTGTACAAAACACAAAAGAAACTAATACCTGAAAAAATTCAAATCAGTACAAAACATGACACAATTTTCAAAGCACTCAACATCGAAAATACACAAAAAGCTAATATATACACCACAATCACACACAATAATACCAGTTTGAAATACCAAAAACCAACAGGAAACCACAACAACAACCAGCCAAAACACAAGTACTCCACAAGATTCAAAATTAAGAAGGCTGAGGATGGGAACATTGTGTTTCCCAAAACATGTCCAAAATAAGGGGAAAAACATCTTGAGGTAAAGTAATTATAAATTTTAAATATATATGTATCAAGAAATAGACTGTAGCGAAACATGTTTGAAAAAAAATTATATATATTGCAACAGTACAAACATTAACGGTACTGTGCATTGCCAAAATAAATGAAATAAATAAATATAAATTAATAAACATGATTCAGATCATAAGCTGGATCGTAGTAAAAATAGGGAGCGCAGAATTCATGCATGGACATGCATTTTCGACACACCTGTCGCTAGCGTTGTGTACGCGCGTATTTTGTTGGTGTGTGTGTGAAACCTGTCCATTCCTGAAATGTAACCAACCCTTTTCAAGTAAAATAATTGTATGTTTATTTTAATTATAAGAAAACTATGTACGATAGGATAAAACAAAAGACACCGAAGTGTATAGAAATTATAGGTGAATAATGTGTTAAAAAATCGTACAGATGTGATGAAAAGTGCAATTACTATACGTAAAAAATGAATAACTCTTTTTGAGAGTACCATAAAGAAGTGCAATTTATGTATAGTAATCACATAAAAATTAGTGATCAATTGAGCATCGAGTGATGTAAAACAAACTTCGTAATTCGCGAAGATAGGCGAAAATTGTGACTTGAACCAGAGTGGGGAAAGCCACGCTCAACAGAATCTGACAAGTCAAATATTGTTCAGACAGGAATTTTTGCACGACCTGACTATAAATACCAGGTCTCACTAATAAAGTTTCTTCTTCTCAATTCAACCATTGCCGCAGGAGGCTATGTCAGTCGACGACGCCAATTCACATCTATAGTAAGAGTCACAGGACAAACTAGATGTCCAACCAGAGCCGCAGAATACATACGACACACCTATGGACACACCGGCAGCATATGATGTGAGACGAGACGACTATTAATCAGCACATGCAGTAGAACACAACCAGAGGACCACAAGGACACGGAGGACACGACCAGAGGACCAGAAGGACACGGAGAACACGACTAGAGGATCAGAAGGAGGACATACAGATGAATAACCACGTCAAACGAGGTGATAAAAAATCATTCTAATTATAGACATTTGAAAGACACTAATTAAAGTTGGAATGAAAGACATTCAAACAATATTAAAATAAATAAATTATACATAAATGTAAAAGTAGAATAACAATTAGAATAATATTTCTTGTATCAAATTTAGTAATTAGTAACGTAAATGATAAGAGAAATATTTAAATTTTGAATTAACGTAATTAGTAAAGTCTTTGATGATAAAGGAGAATGCATATGCAGTAGAAAGTTAAAACAAAGTAATATAAAAGAAATTTGAATAGAAGTAAATTCATTTTTGAAGCTAATGAATCAGCAATTGCAAAAAGATAAGCACACAATGAGTAAGCCGAGAGCAAAATAAATATTTTAAAGTAATTAAAATTAGATAATAAGATTTGTGTATAACTTGTGTATGTAATTTGTTAGCAATAAGTTATGTACAAAAACTTCGTACAAACGATATAATAATGAGTCAGTGTTTAATATGCGATATGAAAGATTTTGTTTAATAAATAAATTATGGAACAATTTTGAAACTTAAATAACTTATCATCTTCTTATTACGATTACACCTATTAAATCGATTCAATAATTTAAATTGAATTTGTTATGTTATATAACACACACATTTAAATTACATTAAATAAATATCAATTTGTAGTGTTATAAAATTTTGACGTCCCAAGAACGTGGGGCTCCTCAA
Organism: Magicicada septendecula; assembly: GCA_034769895.1. Classification (NCBI taxonomy): domain Eukaryota; kingdom Metazoa; phylum Arthropoda; class Insecta; order Hemiptera; family Cicadidae; genus Magicicada; species Magicicada septendecula. Next base: position 1,032,848,588 of record CM068367.1, on the reverse strand, counting down.
ACACAAATAAATTTGTATTTGCAACCTATATACACAAAGATATACCGTTGTAATATGTATATATATTCAAACTATTTTTGCTACAGTCCATTTCTTGATGTATATAATACATTTAATATTTATAATGAATTTACCTCAAGATATTTTTTTCCTTATTAGGAACATGTTTCGGGTACCATCTTGTACCCATCCTCAGCCTTCCGGTTTTTGTGTCTGGTGAAGTACATATGTGTTGGTTGACTATTATTATTGTGGCTTCCTGTTGGCTTCTGGTACTTCAAATTGGTTTTATTGTGTGTGATTGTGGTGTATGTGTTAGTTTTTTGTGTATTTTCGATGTTGAGTGCTTTGAATATTGTGTCATGTTTTGTATTGATTTGTATTTGTTCGGGTATTAGTTTTTTTTGTGTTTTATGTTTGTATATTTGTAAATTTTCCCAAATGTTCATTATGGTCCCTTTGTGTGGTATGTGTTTTATTAGTGTCATATCGGTTATGTCTGGGAATTCATGTCCCGTGTTTATTGCATGTGTGGCTAAATTGGATTTATATATTTCTGGTTTTTTGTATGCATTTAGATGTTTAAAATAACGTTTTTTCAGCTGTTTTTTTGTTTGTCCTATGTAACATTTAAAAACACAGATATCAAAATAACATACAAAACTAATAAAAATAATTTACAAAAACTAAATAACACACACAACAAAGATAATACAACTACTAAAGGTATATACAAAATTAATGCCAAGATTGCAATAAAAATTTCTTAAATCCTGGGTTTTAATATTCTGTTACATAATAACTCTGCCAGCACTATTCAACTGTATTGACTCGTAGTTAACAATCAAGTGTAATTTCTTCTTTTTGTCATCGAACTGACCAAAATTTCTTAAATTCTGATTGGCCCCTTATGCACAGTTCAAGGGTTACATGACCAATACCCCTTAATTACTTTAGATTTTATAATTTGCCTTTAACTTATTATTTTATCATTATATACTAATGGTTAATACAATGTGTATATAGTTATTAATTATAAAATTACAAATAATTTGGTACTAAACATGTCTTGGTTTAGTCCTGTAAAATCTTAGTATTTAGTGAATTTCCAGATATCTGATGAAACAATTTATAATGGTTGATGGTAGTTACCTTTTGACCCTTTGAGATACATTAATTTAAATTAATTAGTTGATAACATGTAACTCTTATAATACAACACAAAACTCTTAAAGATACTACTTAGTTTAACAATTTTAATTTATGCACACTGTTTAACAATTGTTTGTGTGGTAAATCACTCATCACTACTGTTAATGATAATTGAACACTTCCTTGTAAATAATAGTACACTATTTAACTATAGTTTGTGTAACTATTATTATTATGCCACTTTTCTGTGTTTGTGATCACTTATAGCACTATAAGGGGTTGTGCCCTTTTTCTCTCTTTGGTTTAATACAGTTGATACAATTTTACTTTATTGAATGTTGTACTCTTTATTGGATCTGTTTAGTTTACTCATTGAAAGTTATTTACAAGGGTTCTTTACTTTAATTTTATTTGTTTACTGCCCTATTCTACTGGGTAATGTCTGTCTGGGTCTTGTTATTATTAATTAGGTCAAAGGTTGATGTTGTTGAGTCATATTTGGTTCCTTACTGATCTTCAAAATTTGATATTTTCTGTTAACTAGTTATTGAGCCTTGTTTTGAGTTCTATCCCTGGATAAGGTTTCACTATTATCATTTATAATTATTTTTACAACGTTCTGTTTCATTACAATATATATATATATATTTTGCAACAGATACAATTTTATTATACTAATAAGGATATATTGAGTGTGTAAAAATCACAAACAAGTCTATTATGGAGGAGATGAAAAATTATTTATTATACACACAAATATAGTTTTAAAGAGGTATATTGTATTATAAATTGTCATGTATTGTAATTTGCAATAATAGTTTATAATGTTCGATAATATATGAGTTTTACTTGATTGAGGCTACGACCTCAGTACGTTCAATCCTCCGCTTCCTACTGCCGCTCCCGTCCTGGCGTCCTCTTCTTCAGTGTCACTCATTCCTGCCGTCCTCTTCGTCCATCGTCCTCTTCGTATTGTCCTCCTCTTCTGCTTATTAATTTCTCTAGAATAGTTTATTATTAATTGATATGTAAATTTTATCAATCTCAGGGTGAATATGGGTATCAATTTAATAAGGTGTATTAGTCGTACACCTTCCACACAATCTTGAAGTGTCTTTATAATCCCTAAGCGGATATCTTAAACTTACACGAAAAGCACTATACTATATTATAATACTATTTAAATAATTTACCCACTCGGCTCTGAACGCAGAACTTTGTACAGAATACCAAGAATTATTTTAAGTTATACTTTTCTATGTTCGCCTGAGAATAACTCTCTCACGCATGAGCACAACTTCACCTTGCAACTTCTACATACAGACTGTCGATCTTTACAGAGAATTAATGTTACTGAATTTAGTGTTTTCCGATTGGCTAAACCCAAGTCACATGATTGATGGTTTCAACAGATATAACTTTTCCAGAAAGAGTTTGTATAAATATGCACTAACTTGCATTGAATTATCTACAAATTTTTATGACCCATTAATGATAAGTGTTTCAAATTGAGTTTTTCCTACTTAAAAACCATGTTTCTAAAATAGTTATGAACCATAGAGTTATGTAAATTGAAGCTATTTACATAAATAATTAATTGTCAAAGTTTCACGTCGATCGGTTAATTACCGCGGAAGATATAGCGATCACACGTTATCATACCCACACACATGCACAAATTCACTCAAAAAATACATGACAATAAAGAACATCTTTTTATGAAGAATTTGGTATACCCTAAATGCTTATCCATTCCTAAATACAAAACTTATGGCTAAAAGACAAAGTATTACATAAAACCAATTTAAACATGAAAATGCTCGTCATCCATGTGCTCTGATACAAACAACTTATCATTCTGTGTTCTGTTGCAATATATATATATATATATATATAATATTGTGATGTTATTGAATTTGTTTCTTCTGCAAGTAGTGTAATTTAGTATTTTCTTTTTAACACCTAACGCACGTTTCACTGAAAAATATCAGTATCATCAGAGAGAGCGAGAGAGTACTTCACCTCAGATAACAATAACAAAATTGCCTCATGGTGAGATGTAAAACATACTGTACAGTACACAACACAAAAATATATTTGGAATAATTGCTTATTGTGAAACTAATTTATTGTAATTTTTTGAAAGAAAACTAAAATCATTGCAAATATCTAGTTGTAATTATGATAAAACAGAAATCGAGAAAAGAAAGAAAAGAAGAAATTCAAAATTAGAGTTTATAAATAAAAACAATGTATATCAGGAATAATATGAGTTAAGTTCTTTGAGAGCCATCTTACCTTAACCTAACCTGTGCTCAACGGGTTCGTCCAAACGGACCTGGGTGGGAATTTCTTAAGGCGAGTTTTAGTGTTGTTTTTGTGTTTCGGTTTGTTTTTTGCTGGGAACATTGAAGCGGTTATCATGCACTGCTTTTCAAAGCATGATTGGTGACCTGGGTTTTTGTTTCTGTGTTTTATGGACTTGTACAGTAGGTAAGTATTTTGGGACCTCTTCTTCTTACTTTTCTTACCTTCTTTTTACACAGAATAGAAATGGTGTAGTAATACAAAACTTAACTTTCTTGCCGCAGATATTGCTGATTCAGTTGATGCCAGTTTGTCTGTCATAGTGTGATGTGTAAACTTGAACTTGTAATCACAAGATAAAAGATTGTTAAAAGTGTGATTGTTACATCTTACATGAAATTATTATATGGTGAAGATTATACCATGAAAAAAATGTTCTGTACTATGTGGAAATTTACGTCTGACTATTTTGAAGATGGTTAATATAATGTATAAATAAATTAAAGCTTTTAAGTTAACTGAATGCTAATTAGTTAATTAATGCTTCGTTGTGAGTATATCATACCTAAATATATGTACTCATACTTGTTTATAATTTTACTACTGTATGAGAAAGTAATAGGTATAATATTGTGATTGCTACAGGGCACCAATAGCATTTGATATGTTATTTCGTCGCAATAACTGGCTCAAGTTTATTCAGTGGTGTGCAATATCATGTGCATCTATTCTGTTACCAATGGCCCGCATTGATTCACTATATTATGGAAAACTGGTACTTGCACCATTAAACATTGTTATGTATAATGTTTTCACTTCACATGGACCTGATCTCTATGGAACTGAACCTTGGTATTTTTACTTATTCAATGGTTTCTTGAACTTCAATATCATCTTTATTTGCGCATTGGTTGCTCCATTTGCAGTTGTAAGTATATTCTGTTATATATATTAGTATTTTAGGGAATTAACGTGATTTATTGTGCTCTAGTGAAATCCAGTATACTTTTCAAAATATTATGTAAGTAAAATACATAAATGTGAAGTATACCTTAGCTATATGGCCTAATTTGTTAGTTGCTACAGGAAATGTTCATAAATTTACAAGTATCAGTTTCTTCACCCATGATATTGTAAAATGTGTCATTAAGTGACTGAAATGTAGGATTCAGGAGGCAAACTTGCATATCCAATTTCTTTATTTGGTAAATGAGATCTTGTTTGATTAATATTTACACTGAGGAGTAAATATCACACCATTTGAGAAGTATATACCACCTCTGAGAAGTCCATGTTACCTCTGAAAATGTCTTGTGTGGGTTGTTTGTTTTCATGATTATTGTTAGCTTGTATTGTATTGTATAATGTTGTACGAATATTCTTGTAGTGTACTGTATTAATTACAGTGTCACCACACTACAGTTATGTTTGTAGCGTGTACATAGAGTTTCTACATGATAAAGAAAAAAGTGGTGTAATAAATACATTTATTGAGTTCATTAACAGTACTGTTAACTGACTTATTTGCCAACTGTCTGTATATAAGAAGAATTGTGCTGATAAGCTCAAATGCTACCTTGAAAATATGCATTTTTTTTAGAGTTGCTACAAATTTGATTTAGTTTTGTAGATCATATGATATAGGTCACAAAGACCATGAAGCTAAATTGGAGCCATTGTGCAATTGTGTTAATACTGTAAAAAAATGTGTAACCCACTGTTAACATTTGACTTACAATCAACTGAATGTAAATGTTGACTTATTTTTTAATACACTGTTGTTGTCTGTAATACATGCAATTATGAGTGTACTCATTTGCAAAAGAGATGTATTCTCTTATTATTTGTTTTGATATCATGCCTGTCGACAATGCTTTTGTAAGTTGCATGTCTCTATTTTATTCCATTGTAATTATTATAGCTTTATTATTCCATTATTCATAACGGATGTTACAAAATAATCTGTCATTACCTTACAAAATAGTAAAATAATTTCTTCAACACGTTTAACAATGTTTGTAAATATTTATCACAAATGAGTAAATATGAAATCAAACATTACTGATTCACTTAATGCCAGTTGCTATCAAAGTATAACATGTCAAAATATACAAAATATAATATGCTCGTAGGAGAGGTAACTACAACTCATTAACACTATGTATGTTGTAGGCTATGATTTAATAATTACTCGAACAAAATTTTTTATTGTAGGTACAATACTGTTGCCCGTATTAATAGTAACGACTTAATGAATGGTAAATTTAGGTGTTAATTTATGCAACTAAACTATTTATTATGTTAATCTCTCTAATATAATTCATATATAAATCAGTTCTGGTTATGTAGCAATGAGGAACATAATAGAATATTCTAAATATCTTTCCAGTGTGCTGTACATTTTGCTGTTAAACAAAAAATCAGGAATCCACAGTGCTTGCCATATTGGCTTTCTTTGGCACCACTATACATGTGGCTATTAGTATTTTGCTTTCAACCACACAAGGTGAGGCATGGTAAGGAAAGCTTTGCATTTTAAAATAATTAATTGGACATATAAAAAAAGATAGTCAATAAAGGTACCATGTGACTAATGTGCAAGTATGAATTAATTCTAAGCTGAGATTATGCTACCTTAAGATAACTATGAATTAGTTTGTATATGTGGACTATCTTCAGTGTTAAATCTCAGTACAATGTTTGTAACAAACTTCTGTAGATCCTTTACAGTGGGTGCTTAAATATACTCTACAAAGAACAAATATTATGCTTAAATATTTATGCCAAAAAGAACAAATTATTGAAAGCAAACAGTTTGGGTCATATATATGGATACAGTATAATTTTAATTGCTACATGCTTCCATATAAAGAATTGGCTTTTATCACAACTGAATAGTATGTGTGAATCTCTTAGATACTTATAAATGTTAATTTTGTGATCTGTGACACTAAATCATATATTCATCAGTTTTTACTCTCTATTGAGATTTTTATTTTACATGTGGTTTATATAGTACACTCTCCCATTTGATACAGTTGCCGAGTTATCACTAAATAAACATTTATTTGCTACATAATTGTTACACATTTAATATGTAGTCTAATTATATTGTGTACATACTGTCATTAATTTTAATGAAGAAGATGTAGGGCATGGATTTTGCTGTAGCTCTTAGCTGATTTCCATAGCACTGAATTGTGTACTATACGCGTTTGTTCTGTTGTCTACTGAAGATAAAGTCAGGGATCTGTTTGCATTTGAAGTTAAAAAAAAAAAACACTGGTTTACAAAATATGTAGTTCTCCTTTTCTTGATATCAAAATTTGTTGTAAAGTAGGCTACATCTATGGTCACTCTTTATAATGGAAGCATCCATCTCCAAATATGTGTACTTGAAGTGTGAAAGTTTTTCATGTTGTTATTCAAATAAAGGGTATTGGGCCTTGGAAAATTATTTTATGTCAGCCTACAAAAACCGTGTTACATCAAGGCATCCATACATTAACCAGAGCATAAAATCACAGTTTATTTTATATTGTTTGTTTCGGAAATTAATCAGGACCATGAAAAATGAGCATTACATCAAGCACCGCATAGTGAAGGATCATTAAATCAAGGTTCTACTGTAGTAATAAGTGTTGCCATCATGTGGGACTGTAATCTTACATACTACTTTTTATTGAAATTTTTATATCTGTCTCGTTTTAATACAAAGAAGACCTAACAGAAACTGAAATATTAGTAAGCTAATTTTTAATTCAGTAAAATTATTTTATGATTATTGTAATTTCAATTGTTTGTATGTAATGCCTACTTTGGAAAAATGTTTAAAATGGATAATCTGTGTGTATCAACTGGGATAAATATATTAACACTATTATGAACATTATTTGTCATACATGTAGGCTGATTTAAATACTTGTAATATTGCTTTAGTTTTTTTATAACCTCGTAATCACCTCTTTTTCAGGAGGAACGATTCTTGTTTCCAGTTTACCCTTTAATCTGCTTATGTGGATCAATCACACTTGACTGTATACAGAAACTTTGGTTTAGATTTGTAGTGCGCTCTGGTGTTCATTACATACACCATACTATGTATGTTCTAGTACCTGCCCTAATATTGTGTTATTTGCTAAGTATATCTCGCATATTTGCTCTGTACAAAGGTTAGTATGTTATAATGTATCAAAGTAAATTTTTGCTTATAAAAATATGACTCTGCCATGGTATATGCCTTTTGTCAGTTATTGGTACTTTTTGAGTGCTCTGAAAGCATCATAATAATTTACAGAAATTATTTGAAGTGAAAAAAATAATACTACAGCAAAATAAACAAATGGACATTTGTGAAATTATGTACTGAAACTATTTTTGAGAACCAGACATAAAATTAATGGTTACAAATGACCAATCAAATTGAACTAAATGTCCCACAAAATGATAATATAATAATTGAAAAAAATGAGTATTTTTTACTTCAGTGTGAATATCATCTGATATGTAAACCGTAGAATAGTAGATCAGGTAAATAACTTCAATAATGTAAGATTTAATCCCAGAGAAATTTAGTTAACCAGAAAACTAAATGTCACAGAATATATGTTAAACATTCTTAAGATATTAAAGAATAAATCTTTAAAACATTAAGAACATACAATTAAAATTCTGTCCAATGATAGAAGTATCTATGCCAGCATAGTCTAATAAGAATTGTACAAGCAGTTATATAATTGGCAAGTTATTATAATTGTAGTGAGAATTGGCAAATGAAAATGATAGAAGTGAACAATAAACAATTATGCTGCAACACATCAGAACAGTAGATCAGGGATTCTCAACCTTTTTGTGACTGAGAGCACCTTTCATAATCCGGGGCAAGTGGGAGAGCACCATGCAAATTTAATAATAATAATAATAAATACACTCACCAGGCTAATGAGATCCTTGGCCCTGAATGTTACTCAGAATTTCACTAATATCTAAGGAGAAGTTGCTTGCAGCCACACGTAAACAGTCCTCCAAATGTGAGTCATTTAATCTTGATAGTGCTTTGTTCTTGATGTATTTCATTAATGAAAAACATCTTTCACACAGGTAGGTTGTCCCAAACATCGCCATTTGAGAGAAGCATTTCGCAATGTCGGAAATTTCATTATATCATTAGCACCCCAGGAATCTGTGATCCTTTCCATTTCGAAAAGATATTTTAAGGCTTGAGAGGACTGGAGCTCTAATAATTCAAGTTCCGCGCGAGCAAGATTGTGCTGTTGAATAATCTGAATTTTTCTGAGAGAGTCCACATTGAATTGAAATGGATTGAGCACCATATTAAACAACGGCTCACTTTCTTCGAGTACATGAAGACGTGTAGCAAACTCTTTCAACAGATCTTGAATTGCCAGAACGACAATTTTAGGACACTCCGAGTCGGGACGACCAAGACTGGAGAGTGTATGTGCCAGTTCAGGAAAATGAACCAAGTCATTTTTACTTGCCATCCCGAGGAATCTTTGTAACTTTGATCGAAAGGAAAATATAATTTCTTTCAGTTCACAAATTGTGTTTTTCTGACCCTGAAGACGTTTGTTCAGCTCGGTGAGATATTGAAATTGGTCTACCATGAAAGCAAGATTGATCTTGAAATCATCCCCGAATATTTCTGGAAACTTAGTGACAAAATCGTTGGCAGAAATAAATGCTTTGATTTCTTCGAAAACTTTCCAGACCCTTGTAATTGCTTCCCCGCGACTTAGCCAACGAACATCCGCATGTAGGATTAGTTCTGAATGTGGCGCTGATAAATCATGCAAGAAGACTTTTAGTAAGTGTTTATTCAGGGGTTTAGAAACCAAAAAGTTGATCAACTTAACTATCAGTTTTAACTGTTCTGAAATTTCAGGAACAGATATAAGATGACTGGCTAAGTTTTCAACGTGAATTAAACAATGATAGTGAACAAAGGGAGGAAAATGTTCATCATTTTTCAGAAGAGCGACAAATCCTTTATTTTTACCTACCATGGAAGGTGCGCCATCAGTAACCACACACACGAGCTACGATAAGTCAATGCCATTAGGTTTCAGGAAATTCGCGACAGCGTTGTAAATGTCTTGCCCCGTAGTGTACCCGGGAGCGGTAAAATTGTTAAAAAGAAATCTTCTACAATTCCCACATTATCTATACAACGTACAAAGCACGCCAATTGTGCTATAGAAGCAATGTCTGCTGATTCGTCAACAGCAAGAGAAAAATAACTACATTCAGAAAGTTTCTGGAGTGCTTTTTGTTTAATTAGAGCCGCGATGAGGCCAACGCGCCTGGCAACGGTGTCATTACTAAGTGGCACATTTTTTGCCGCATTAATCAAAACACTTCTGTATTTCTCAGGTATACTTTCAGCGAGAGTTGTCACTGCGGAAACTATGCACTCCTTCACAATTTCTCCACTTGTAAATGGCATCCCATGCTGAACAAGTTTATGAGACACAGATACAGACACTTCGGTTGAAAGTTTGTTAACAGAACTATTAACATTAAATGAAAAAGACTTCTGTTGACGTTGGAGTTGTGATTTTAACTCATTGATTTTATGTATCCTTGCATCTGATCCAGTGGGATATTGATCAGAAAACGCACTATGATGAGTTTCATAATGTCTTTGACAATTTGCTTTTCTGAAACCCGATAAAGGTGCATGACACAAAACGCAAATAACTCCGGTATTCTCATCATTAGTGACCACCAAAAAAATCTGTCTCTCAGTTACCTTGAAAAGAATACAGTTTCTTTCTTTTTGCTTCGCTACTTTTGTTGGACTCTTGGGTTGATGAAGAAGGTAACTTAGGTATCGATTCTTCACTACGTTTTCGTATTACAAATTTATCCATGTCTCTTTTTTAAGAACATTCACAACACACTTCGAGGCAAAAGGAAAATTGCAAACTGACAATAATTACGCGTATTTCACAAATAACAGAACAGCAATACTACAACCAAAATACGTCACAAAACTGGTGTACACCGCTACACTATGTCACTCCAGTCACAAATGTCGCTCGTGTAAGTGGAAATGTCCACGCAGAAACATTCATAGAGGTCATTTCTATCCTTGTCTACTGACGCATGCACGAGAGTGGAACTCGCGCGGATCAGCTGATTCAGGGTCAGTTCAGCGTTAGAGGCAGACAAGGACAGTAATGACCCCTACGTGATTCCATCTCTCTTTTCCAGCCGGACGGTTTCTCGGCCAGTTCACCACCTCTATCTATATACCTCTATGGTAGTGGCTGCTCTTAAAGTCTCATTGGCAAATTTCAAAATTTCTATTTAAAATCTGAAAATTGATTGGGTTGAGCTTAGTGTAAAATGCTACGTGACTATTTCTGTGAGAACGTACTTAAAGCTGCCAAGTTTAGGGATTTTGGAGGCAATAAAATTAAAATATTTTGAATAACCGCTTCTTTTGAGGGTACTAGTACGTGTTTAACAGCCCATTTACAAGATGAGACAACCTGGTGCCTACAGTAATAAACCCCTCGTAGGCTGTCTCTGCCTTTTAAAGCTGCAAACAATAGAGTCCGGTATCGGCTTGTAAACTACGGACAATTCCGGAAACCATTGCAAGTAGTGCTCTTAGAAGTAACAAAGGTTTCCAAACAGTATTCTGCTATACTCAGTTGTTGGTGGACAACAGCTGTACGGCCGTGCTATATAGTTCATAATTGAAAATTAGGGGTCACTGTTGCTCGCGAGCACTTTTTTATACATCCATGATGAGCACCATTTTTAGTTACACGAGCACTACAGTGCTCGCAAGCACCACGTTGAGAACGGCTGCAGTAGATGATAAGGATGTCTCATTAATAAGAATGCGTGTAGAGCAGCATTATTTACAGTAAACTCATTTGGGTGAAATTTGTAACAGTGTTGAGCTGAAAAATATTATAATTATAAATATTTGTTGTTCACAAAGGATACATGTATATCACACTTTCACTTGTTAAAGGAGGTTTGTCATTATTGGCAGTTGTGATATAGGGTCTTTTAAAGTATTGTTGAGCCTGGCAGTGACCATCTGTATCTGCAGAATATACAGAGTATCTGTGTTGAATGGAGATGAACCAAATATTTATGTATGTACAAGGTATATTTATAAAATATTAATCATTTGTTGTGTGGATAATGATGAAAAAGTTAAACGGTACTGCTGAAAGGGTTTACACAAATTAAAAGAGTGGTATAACCGTGTTCAAAGTGCCAGAACTTCATACTGGTAGACTGTTAACAAGTTGAAACTAGGGATGAACATCGCCAGAAAACCATTGATGTTTAACATCGTGAAGAGTACATCGATGTTAAAAAAACATCGGTATGAAAACATCGATGTTTTAAGACTGAAAACATCGATGTTTTAAGACTGAAAACATCGATGTTTTTATGCCAATGTTGCAATTCAAATAAAAATCTATGCTTTTTACATGTTTGTAATAGTACAAATAATTGGGGATGAATAATAAATAAAAATAATTAAAGAGAAGAATAATATACCCCAATAACTCACTTACCTTATCAGAAGATTCTGAAAAACCAAAAGCTCTTGGGTCACCACCACATTTTGACAGGTGGAATGTGGAAACCTCAACACTCTACCCGAGAAAACAATTTAAATACATCTAACTTCCCCGTATCAGAATTTCCAGGGCCGTTGACGAACTCGTTGAGAACAGGTTAGGTAAAGGCGAGGTGACGTTAAAATAATTTAACTCACATTCATAATTAACTAAATCTGTTCATTATTATTTATTATTATAATGATTATAAAATGTTTTGAACAAACATACATAAAACCACCTCGTTTAACAAAAACAGAAACTTCTGTAAATCTATGTCAGGTTTGTTTACTCCTAGTGATAAGTTTAAATTAGTATTCCCAAAGAGAGATAGGCCTATTAATTCTCTTATTTTCTTTAAACAGTAAAAGCTTAATAAAATCAGTGTAAAGTAACACTGTTAATACTTTCAGTTTCAGTTTATTTATTATAACAAATTATACAGGTATATGTATAATAAGTATATAATAAGAGGTATTCGTAATTCGTACCTGTTATTTTTTTGGAACGGTTACGTTGGTACCTGTAACTTTCGAATATTAGTTTAGCCCACCTCTATAAAGAACAGAATATGAGATAGAGTAATACAAATAGGGTACATGGAAAGAAGTGTAATTCATTTTAAAAATACCTGTAACGTTGCAATATATCTTTTGGGTGGCATAATTAATGGGTAGAGAATTATGAACGATGCCAATGATATTAAAAAATCAAATGTAAACTATTTAAATTATGTTCTAACACTATCACAATTAAAAGAGAAAAATGCTATACCCAGTATGAAAAATAATTAAAAAATCTAAAACTAAATCTGAATTAAAACCAAATACGACTAACTTTAAGGGTAAACCGTTATTTCGTACGTATGTAAGCTAAAGCTAACTTTGAAACTGTTGAAACCTATGTAACGGTCTCCTATAAAATGGTTTTGTTTAGTTTTACCATATTGTTACATGACTACGCTACTACGTAGCTCATATACATGGTACTTATCATTTACCTAGGTTAGGGAGCAAACTATGTTTAACCATATTGTTACATCACTACGCTACTACGTAGCTCATATACATGGTATTTATCGTTTACCTAGGTTAGGGAGAAAACTACGTAGCCATTAATATGTAAAATAAAAATTTGTTGATTTAAAATAAACTAAATTTAACAATCAACTTAAAAAAAGTGTTCAAAGGAAAACATCGAAACGAAACCATCGATAGTATGAAAACATCGCAACTGAACCATCGATGGTAAAAACATCAAACATCGAACGTTAACCATCGATGTTTTTGGAACATTGGCCATCGATGCTCCTCCATAGTTGAAACCCAAATGTCATTAACAACATGTGCAGTTAGATAATAGAAAATCATCAGCCAACCATGTGAGAAATTCCAGATCATATTGGGATTACTGAGGGTTCTACACAGTGGCAGCTCCAGCATTTTAAAGGTGGGGGAGCTGAGGGTTGGTCAAACTGTTAACATTTTTTGGATGGAAATGAGGTCAAAAACCAAATTAAAAGCAATACTGTGTATTTTTGTAACAATTATAAGTCTCATCCGTACTGTAACTACTCACAGTATATTTGTTCCAGTAGATTATTTTCAGGCATTTACATTTGTTATACTTGTCCTCTTCACCCAAATATGAAAGTCAGAAGTCATAATAATGAAATACATAAAACATGTAAAAACATTCTATTTACATTCATGTTCAAAAGATGATAATTCTATTATTATGGCTGACAACAATGATCTACAAACTATTCGGGTCAGGCTTTAGTCAATTTCCTTTCAACTGCTATTATTTCAAGTCAGGCTGTTGAGGTGTTCTTCGTAGAATATGTTCCTTAAGTAGTTTTCTGAAGAAGACCAAAAGTACTTCTCATAGGATGTAGTTGATACAGGAATAGTATAGACTGCTTGTACCTTGTACCAACGTAGACATTTTGCTTAATACTAATTTTACCTTTACAGTAACTAAAGAGCAAATAAGTTTTTAGTTACTATCCTATTTTTCATGTAATGCCTGTAAATCAGATTCTTTAAAATTTAATTTCACACATACAGTTAACTGCCAACTGCTTCAATAAACCCACACATTTAAAAGTTTCGCTGATTGGGTATAGATGGCTTATACTTTTAAAAATATTGGAATTTTCACTGAAACCTCTCTGAAGTCTTTGTCTAATTAAACTTTAATTATTGTTTAAATTTAAAATTAATTTAAACAATTTTAATCCAGAAATTCAATGTTTGGATATACTTTGGGTTTGAATTGTGTAGAGGTGATGGATTGTGAATGGTCCAGATTTATAAATCACACTAATAGCATGCAGGTGAATTAACAATGAGTTACTTTCCCTTGTGCAGAACAGTTAGTTGGCCTGTTTTTGCAAGCTCAACAGTTATATCTTATACAGTTTTAAACTTCATATCTCATTTAATAATTTGCTCAAAGTTCTCCAGATCGTCTTAGCATGGATTATATTGTAATTTTGTTCCTGAAGATAACACACAATACTAAAACCTACATAACAAAAATTATAAGCTTAATATACACTGTAGTACAGCAGACTTGCAGTAACAGCCAGTGATTCTTATGTGTGTGGGAATGGTAGTTATTGTGAGAGCAGTGAAAAACTTATAGAACATTTATAACGCTCTTTTTAAAAAAATTATTTCTTGGTATTATTTTACTATATTTGAAAATGAATCCTGTTTTGTACTAATGATATGAATTCTCAAATGTAAGTCCAGATTCGTATAGGAAAAGCAATCAGCTTTATACAAAGGAATGTGAATTTTTCAATCAGCAATTATCTTAAAATTCTTCTTTATGATCTTATCTTTATTATCTTTATACACTGTAAAATCATTTTTAACGATTACTATGTTGCTAAATCTGTACAGAATTTTTGCATTGTGAATGTGTGTTTGTAAAAACTAACTGTGTACTGTGTGTATCCTTGAAAACATTCTAGGATATTTATGGAGCTAGGACTAAGAACTAGAACAGTATCACTATCACACGACTTAAACTTCCTGGCCCCTGTCAGTTAGAAAAACTTGGAAAATTATTCTTTCCTATTTGCATGTTGTACAACAAATTTAGGAATTTCACAAATTAGTTTCACATACTTTCACAATTTATATTATGTTTTTGTCCACAGTGTTTACTTTCAAAACTCATTTTTCAGAAAAAACTAATCGAATAAAGCAAAATCAGCTAATATAGCTACTTAGAACTATATCAGCTATATAATTTTTTATAAATAAAATCTCTTGTCTTGTATCTGCAAAAAAAAAAAATACTCTGAAAATAAATTAAAAAATAGTCTCTTCTTTTACTTAATCACATGAGAAACCACATTAAAAATCTATTATTATCTTTATTTATGTATGTGACTAAAAAGAAAAATAGTTGTATTCTTCTTGTTTGTTCATTTCTCTTCTGATGAAATATGTGGAACTTTTCTGGGTGCTTGGGCATCTTGTGGGTAAACAAATTTCTGTGGGTGGGCAATCAAGAAATATCTGTTCCATCTTTTATAAATTATACCATCTAGATTTTCATTATTATTATACTCTTCACTGTTATTTAATAGTGACTTTTTTTTATATAAACGCTACTCGTGTAGCAGCGCAGAAGACAGTTCTCAGACCCTGTATACATTAATATGATATTGTGAACATATGCAGGCATCTTTCATTAAAAAAAAAAAAAAAAAAAAAAAAAAAAAAAAAAAAAAAAAAAAACTGTTTGAATAGCTATCTGTTGCTCTGAAAATGTGCAGTAATATTGTTTATATATCTCAAATGTACCAGAATTTTGTTGATGAGAATTATGTAACCCACTTGTAGAACGAAAATCTCAAAACTGCATGAGGTGTCCAATATATTTACACTCATCAGAAACTACTGTATTTATACCACCAAAGTTCCTGATATTTAACAGAGTATTCTAATTGGCTAAAAGTATTTATCTTCCTCTAATATAATCTAGATATAATGAGGGAATCTCGTGAATTCATAACTTGTGTAATTTCAATTAACTTAAGATTTATCTGTTCAGGAGTTTGGAACTTTTTAGAAAATTGTGACATTTTACTTGCATTTTAGCAATGAGTCACACTTAATCCAATACAAAAATTATAAAATATCCCCCAGTTATTAGGTGTGCTATCACATTTTCGCACTTAGCTTAGCTATGGCATGCACACTCTGTACTCAACTACAGTAAACTGAAGTTACGATAATTACCCATTTTGATTAAAATTACACTACATTCGTCACCTATAACAACTTATTTAATGTCTTAAATTCAGTGTTCACTTGTCGGCTACAAGGTAAATCCATAAATTAAGCTTCTATTAGCTGATACACACAAAGTGCAACGAATATCCTTTTATATTGTTACATGCATTTTGTCTATTTCTCTTCAAGAAATGACCATGAAATGTGGTGCCTATCATTCTCTTCTGTAAAGTGTGCGGTGGTATTACTGGGTATATTACTGACTGTGTTCCAGATCGCTTGACAGTATCACTATCACACGATGAGTCTCAGTTGATGGAAGGGGGAACAAAATGGGTAGAAACACACACACACACACACACAAGATCAGTTTAGGCCATCAATGATTTTGTAAATCATCACCATTAATTAATAGTCTTGCTCATTGTATGTCCACTAAAAGAAATGTTTTGTAAATAAAAACCTGTAGGTAATGAACATGTTAGACTTCAATGTATTAATTATTCTTTATATATACTATTATTTTTTGTCATAGAAATATATGATTGAATGACATATGATGTTAGTTTGCAGCTGTTTGAAAATTCATGAAGTAAATGTGTGAACTTATTTATTGAATTTTTCTCATGGATTTTTTATCTTTTCCTCCTTACTATTTTGTCACAACTTACAATTCATGCAACTTGGATACATTTTTATTAAAACAAAAATTACATATTTTTCTGATCAGAACTAACATCAAGTGTATAGCTTTGCAATAGTCCTTAATAACTTACAGTTGTTAATAAACAGTTTTGTTTTCTATAACGATTTAATTCATAAAATTAATTTTTTCAGGCTATCATGCTCCAATGGACATATTTATAGAAATAAATAAGTTATCAGCAGAATCTAACAATCTTCAGGATCATAACATTAATGTCTGCGTAGGAAAAGAGTGGTATCGGTATCCATCTTCCTTCTTTTTGCCCTCAGAGAAGTGAGTAATTACTTTAATTATAAAAATTCAACATTTTAGATTTCATGTTATTGTTTTATGTATATTTATTTTTATATTTAATTAGTGAAATGTTAATTAAGTTGTTTCTAAGAAATCACGTGTGATTCTATATAAATTTTTCTTTTCCAAAACAGAAGGCATTCATGATGACATATATATGAAAAATGGGTACTCTCCCAATATTCATACCCGTACTACATTTACGATATTTCAATTATATGAATGTACAGTATTAAAATACCATGAAGTGAAGAAGAAGAAGTGTATTAATTGTAAATTATTCTGTGTCTTAATGTAAAGCGAAAATATGCAATGTTTTGGTTTGTGAGGTTAGGTAATAATCTTTTTTGGTTGTAGTTTACTGTTTAAAGAAATAAAAGCTATGGTTGGAAAAAACATGATGTTTAATATGCAATAATAATAATGCAAATATACATTGCTTATAACAGAGTAACATTTAAAATAAAGAATGTAACATTTTTTAAGAAAAACAACCAAGAAGATGTAAAGTGAAAAGTATAATTATTTCTGAATAGTAAGAAGAAAAAAAAATGTATGAACAAATGAAAATAAGTTTTGTCATTTGTTAGGTGGCCAATATTCTATTATGTTATTCAGTAAAATCTTGAAAAACTTCACTGGAAGCGAATTTTGTCTGAATCAGAAAAAATGGGATACATGTATAGCACACTGCTTTACTTCAAGTCGCTTTACTTTGCTTTTTCTGTGATCTGTTCAAAGGCCGAGTATTAGTGAAAAAATGAGTACTAGTGGAAAATGAGTTCTGTCACAAAAAGATTTATAGCAGCAGACAAGAAGTGGCCCTTGGGCCACCCTGCCCTACTTTGAATTGTTTTTTTACGTGGTTTTCACAAAAAAGGGGTATTGGTTTACATATGTAATTTCAGTTTACATGTTAACCTAACAACATCAACTTTTGGCGTCACATCGATGTTATATTAGTGCTAGAAACATTTTTATAAAAAATATGACAAAGGAAAATGATTGCAGTCAACAAAAACCTATTTTATAACATACACACATACATTTTTAATGAATTTGTTCATCTAACTAAAATTATATGAGGTATTCACTACATATCGATGCCAACAATCGCGTAATTGAAATATCGAAAATGAATACGGGTACGGTTATTGGGACAGTACTGAAAAATGTTTATGAAAACTAATATAAACATTTGCTTTCACAAAAGCATGTAATATTAAAATCACTATATGGAGTGTTATTAATGATTTTATTCAAGACATTTTTGATTTACACATTAGTATGATGCTAGTTTAAAGTTACAGCTAATGTATTTAGTTAACTTGTAACTAGTTGAAACATATCTGGTTATTTGACCAGTTATATAATGTAATTAAACTAATTAGATCTGAAAATTGGATTAAGTTTTGTGTCGTGTTGTACACAGGTTATTGGAACTGACAACAGTACTGTTTTATGTTAAATTAAAAAAAAAACACATATATCATTTATAATAAAAGATGTACTTTAGTGTACAGCTGTTTTACTGTACAGACAGTTAATTCAGCTGATTTGTCTGCTTTCTAGTTGGCAGTTACAGTTTTTACAGTCGGAATTTCGTGGGCAACTGCCACAGCCATACAGTAAGGCAGAGAATGCAACTATGGTAATACCTTCAAATATGAATGATATGAATCTTGAAGAACCTTCTAGATATGTATGTATTATAAGTTTCATATTATAATTAAAAATTAATTTTTATTTCAAAGTAAAGTGTATGTAACTAAAAGATAAATGACTAACCTTTAAATACCACACATGGATAATTACATGATTATATTTTTTACAATAAAACGAAATAGTATTATTGTTTTCATTTCATTTTAAGCTTATAGCAAAGTTCTTAAACAATGAATTTGAAAGAATTGCTACTGATAATTACTTTTAAGAATGGAACAAAATATCTGTTGCTGAATCATATTTAACCACATAACAGCTTTAGAGTTAGAGTGTCAATGGTGAAAGTTGAATTCTTTAAACATTTTTCCATTATTTGACATATATAAGACAAATGGAATGATTCAATGTCCTGCCATTAGAAAACAACAACAACAACAACATATATTGTAGTATTTTGCAGAGTTTTCTGGATTTTATCATCATCAACTATAATAAGCTTCATGAAACTAGGAATATTTACAGCTGTTGTAGCATTCTTGTAATCCACTAAGTTATTTATTCTCATACAAGTAATTTTGTATGTTCAAGACTAAAATTTTCAAAATTTCATTAGTTTGTCAAATGTGTGTCATATGATTTAAATTAGAGAACACCATACAGATTTTCTACTAGTATTGAAATACTAACAAGAAAATCCAAACCTTTCAAATAATTTGTGCAATAAAATAACAGAAGCATTTAAAAAATATTCCACTTGTCTGTGTAAAACACATTATTTGGTTTTAAATAAATGTATGTATTTGGCTGCACATCATCGATGACGATTTGTCGGTGAAGTAGAAAAAAAATATAGGAGATGAAACTAATGTAAATTTATTTCCACAAAACAATGTGTTGTAGCTTTGGTAAAAAATGAAAAACAGCGAGCTTTGTCTTATCAGCTGTAATTTCATTCTTAAAATAGTTTTAGAACTAAAATATAGTTATGCTTAAATCAGAAGAAGTGAAAACAATCATCATGTATTTAATTATAAAAAGCTGACATAAACAGAAGTGAAAACCAATCACAAAACACACACTTTTATGCCACATGAGTAAAATCTCTAAAGAAACATTGTAATTTCTGGACGTTTTCTTATTAAGAATATAGCTTACATTAAACATGGGAACAGGAGTACATACAGCCAACGCATGATTATCTATGTTAATAATCAATAATGGTATCGCAGATCAAATGAGAACAATGTAAAATCATGCTTAATCCAAAAATCAATACTAATGTACAAAATTGCCGACTATTAACTAAGGTAATTCATGCAAAAGAGATTATTAGATTTTATTATTATATTCTATGTTTCTTTAATTCACTGTACAAATGTAAGATAAAGTCATTACTTTTTTTTAATAACTTACAGTCCTGTCTTTGATATTATATGATAATGAAGAGTGTTTCACTCTGTGTCCATTATCCAGCTTATTTGTAAATTTCTATTTGAGTTTCTGTTGAATTAATAGGTCAGTATGTTGTCTTTTATCACACATTATTGCCACGGAAGTTAAATTTTACAAAACCAGCTTATAGTGTATTGAAATACTAATACTGTAAAAAACTTTACTTGACTGGAAACAAAAAAACAATAAATTTATAGTTTAAAAATCACATTACCCTACAGTGAGTTCTAAGAAACTAATTAACAACGGGGAGTGAAGAGTAGATGGGACTAATTTTAAATTTCAGTTCTTATCTATGACAACCGAGAAAAAAGTTAAACCAATACATTTATTATAGCTTACAACACATGTTATGGAATGGAGACTGTTACTGATAAGGCACAATATGACTTGATGACACTGCTTTACATTGAGTGATTTTTTAAAAATTCATTGCCATTTAAAATGGGCTCTACTATGAGTATGTGAATAAGGAGTCAATATATCAGAGTGAAAATAATATATGTATATTTTGTGTTAAGAATACACTGCAGTTAAAGTGCAAAGCAGATAATCTGGTCAGGAATAATCAAGAGTTGGGTGTTTTCTGTAACTGATACAAATAACTTCTTGTTGTGTGTCATCACGTTAAAACGATATGAAGTAATATAAAAAAACCCTTATTCACTGTGGGGAATGCTGATGAACTAAGATATATGAGGTGTGACAATTAAGTTCGTGAACTTGCCACTGTTTAGCACTGAGGGCAGCACTATACAAGCAGCTCTGTAATATTTCATAACGTTGGTATTTCAGTGTCCCACAGCAGTGTCTGTGTTGACACATGGTGGATTTGTACTGAGTGGCATGCATTGTTGTTTGTGCTTGTGTGTGTGTGGACAGGGTGCACACGGTTTCATGAAAATGTCTGAGATGGAATTAGAGCAACGAAGAAACATAAGATTTCTGGTGAAACTGGGCGAGAGTGGGAGTGAAATACAGGATATGGTAGTGGAGGTGTACGGTGAGAATGCCATGAAGAAAACAGTGGTGTACAAATGGATTAAATGGTCTTCTGAGGGGAGGGAACAAGTGACTAATGAAGAAAGGGTAGGGCGGCCAGTAACTAGCCGAACAGATGAAAACATTGCCAAAATTCATCAAATTGTGCATGCAATTCGGCAACTGACCGTGAGATCCATAGCAGACCAAGTGAACATGGATAGGGAAACTGTGCGGAAAGTTTTAACTGAAGACCTGGGCATGCGCAAGGTATGTGCCAAAATGGTCCCATAGGTGCTCACCGATGAACAAAAGCAAAAGCGGGTCGAACTGTGCATAGACCTGTTGGAGAGGCTAGACGATGTTTTTGGGCCAAATAATCACAGGTGATTAAACCTGGATCTTCGTGTATGGCCCTGAAACAATGTGACAAAGTGCCCAATGGAAATCACCTGGATTCTCCACGGTCGAAAAAGTTCCATCAATCAAAATCAACATGTTGTTGATAATCTTTTTTGATATCTGAGGGATCGTTCACTATGAATTTGTACCACCAAGACAAACAGCTAACCAAGTGTACTATTCGGGAGTGCTGCAAAGGTTGTGTGAAAAAGTGAGACACAAATGACCGGAACTTTTCGCTCGTGCAACAACAACTCATGGGCTCGTGCATCACGACAATGCACCTGTGCACATGGCACTGTCTGTATAAGAGTTTTTGGCCACGAAACAAATAACTTTGGTAGACCACCCACCTTACTCACCTGACCTTGCCCAAAGTGACTTCTTTCTTTATCCGAAGATCAGAGAAGTTTTGAAAGGAAGATATTTTGATGACATTGAGGACATCAAGGCTAATATGATGGCAGTGTGAAGACTATATCAGAAAACAATTGCAACATTGCTTCGAAGGGAGGAGTAGGTGCTGACATCGATATATAGCTTCCCAAGGGGAGTACTATATTGAAGGTGACCACAGCAGTATTCAGCAATAAGGCATGTAGCATATTTTCTAGGATGAGTTTGCGAACTCAATTGTCAGACCACGTATTTGTTCTTTGTCATTATGTTGTTAAATTCCTTGAACTTGACTATAAGTATACCTATAGTACTATTATAGTATTTGGTATTTGGAAACAAATACTTTTCCTCCCCCAAACCATAATTTACTTATGTCAAGACCGTACATTAGTAGATGTATTCTTGAGATACTATAACCAGTTGATTTATTTTATATTAGTAATTATACAAACATGTTGAGAAATGTTTTAAAATATTATGTGTTTTTGTATATAATTATGAACGTAAGGTGTACGTAATGCTTTTAGTTAGGTCTTTTTTATAAGGCGTAAATAATTTGTACCAGATTTTATATTTGAAAATCCATATTGAGTCATCATGGATAAAAAAAAAAAAACCATGTAAAATGACCTACCACTGATCTACCCTGTCACAGGGAAGTTACTACACAACAGTAAATTTTGTAATCTATTAAAATATGTAAAAAACTAAATAATACATAATTAAAAATAAGTTTTGTTATAATCAGTCATTTTAAAAATAGCTGTAGCAAGTTGTTGATATTATTTTTTAATTGACTTGACATACTTTTTACTGATAGAATCAGTGTCTTCAGATGTTTATAAATGAATTGACAAATAATCAAATTTGTTTCGATTTTGATATAAAACAACAAATAATTTATTTAATTTGAATTAAATTAAAAAAATATTAATAGGCCTACAATTAAACAAAAATTATGTAGGTCAGATAAAGAAAAAAGTAATTGATAGATTTCTTCAGCACCACAATGCATTTTTAAAACCAAGTATTTACATATCTAATTTAGCCCCACATTGTTTAAATAAAAATTACAAATTTCCAGATATTCAAAACATGAAGTTAATTTAACACATACAAAACGTTCAAAAAATGAATATTTAGGAAAATCTTTATGCTTACAAACACAATAACAATAATTTAATAATTAAAGAGCAAACTCAAATGAACACAAACAAAGATGATATATTCAGAGGCGTAGCTGGGGGGGGGGGCAAGGGGCAGCCGCCCCTCGCGGCATAGCCAGGAGGGCGGCAAAGTGAGCATAGACTTGAAAAAATTGTTATCAGTTTATAAAACTACAAACTTGTTTCTTTGATATAACTATTCCTTAAGAACTACAGGAATGTAAGATTTTCTTAATATAAGATTAAGAACTACAACAAGTTCCAAAGAGTATTTGAAGTCTTTTATTAAAGGAAAATCGAATCCTGAGTGTTAAAATATTACAATTAACAAGGAATCAACTTGCGATCATAAAATGGATGTTATTAGCGACGAGGCTGTTGATGAATACAGTAAAGTTAACGAAGTGAATACTTCAAACTGTGAAAGTACCAAAGTACACTTACAAGATACAGTTGGTTCTAGTTCCATAGATGATTTTTGCATCATGCAGTATTGAAGTTACAGCGATGAAGGACAGAACATTACTAGCAACAATGTAGATTGTGTTCCCGGTGCTGCTCTACAAGATATGGGAGCTTGGCAAAGTGAGAAATCTCAATCTTTCCGAGATATAATAGTGAATAGAGGAACAAGTCAGTTGCAGAACAAGGACATCCATTTTCCTGAAGATGAAGCTGGATGATCCTTAAACAAGTATTGGTTTGATAAAATCTTGCAAAATGGCAAAAAGGTAAATCGCACTTGGATGTGTTTTTCTCCAACTAGAAAATCTCTATTTTGCTTTTGTTGCACTTTATTTTCACAAAAAAAAACTATCAAAGAAGCCATTTAAATAGTAAAAATTGGGTTTTCGTAGTGGCGAAAGTTAAATCCTCTTATTCAGGACCATGAAAATAGTCCTGCTCATCGCTCTGCGTTTTGGAATAGAAGGAATTGGAACATTCTTTAAACAAAGGGGGAGTTATTGATGATCTACTTCAGGAACGAATGAGTAAAGCAGTTAAGACGTGGAAAGAAATACTCGAACGGGTCATTGCCACAGTACACTCTTGCACAACAAAATCTGGCACTGATAGAATATCGAGAATCAATTACTAACGATCCAAATCCTGGAAACTTTCTGGCTTTGTTAAAATACTTGGAAAAATTTTTAACATATAAAAATATATTTAGTGCATAACGTGTTAAAATACTTTGTTATGATTTGGATAAATAAAGCATTGACATTTCTGGAGACACTAAGGGACAAATTAAAAGTTTGGAGGAATGAGCCATGTGACAATGTCGTTACTAAGGCAGAGCAGGTATGTAGTGAATGGAGTGTCAGTATATCAAAAAGGATAAGAAGGAAGCGCGCTATGTCGGGGAGTATGCAGACGATTCTGCATTAACCGTTCAGCAAGAAATGCAACGTTCTCTAATAGAAATTTGGACAAACTGTCAGTTGAAATTTCAAGCCGTTTCTCTAACATAAAGGAGTTAGAAAAACGGTTTAGGTTCCTCTGTAAATTTGAGATGCACGTAAATAATGGGGATACACATTTTAAGGAACAGCTTTCCCAAATCATATTAAGTGCACAGTGCTTGCAAAACTGTATCCATATGACCTAAACAGTGAAGACTTGTTCAGTAATTTGAAAGACGTCATACTTTTATTTAAAAGGGAAAAAGATAACGGAAAACAAAAAGACTTTACACCTCAGGGACTGCTACAATACATGCACTTCATCGATATTAGAAGCCCACAAAACACTAGCAACAGCTTTAACAATTTTTCTTACTTTACTAGTGTCTGTCTCTTCTTGTGAAAGATCGTTTAGTAAGCTTAAATTAATTAAATCGTACCTATGATCAACAATATCTCAAGACAGGGTATCAAATCTAGTGATACTTTGAATTGAAAACGATATTGCTTCGTCTTTAGATTATAGTGATTTAATAACCCACTTTGCAGCAATTAAGACCAGGAAGGTTACATTTTAAAATGTCTCGTTTTAAATATTTATTAAATATTAAAAATAAATATCAGGTGTTTATTAACAGAAGACATAACTTGTAATGGTAAGTGATTTATTACTTTTAATGTAATTTTTTTGTTTAACTTTATGTTGCTTTAGGATATTATTTTGACAGTGCGCTTTAGAAATACAAGGAATTTTCATGTTTATTAGAACATGTTTACATTATACATTTTTTATATTACTACAGTTTGTATAGTCGACATTTGTTAATAATAAATGTATACAAACTGAATACCGGTAATATTATAATATTGTAACTTTAATTATTATTTTAATTAACTATTTACCTTATGTTTATATCCGCATTCCGGACGCCATCTTGAATTGTTGCCAACTGTGTCAAAATACTTACCCAAGGTTCATTTGAGCGAGTTAATAAGAGAGCAATCCGGGTTGATTTTGTAAATAACTTACTCAATTATTTCGCAAAAAATTATTTTATTAAGTTGCATCAAATTAAGGTATTTCATCTTTTTCTCAACACTGTCAATTACTTTCGTTATTCTATTACAAACAATTTCAATGCATTTAACTTCCCATTTTACGCAAAATAATATAATTTATACCTGTAAATTCTAAATATGAACAAACAAAATTTTATATATTGACGCAAAAAAAAATTATATTTATTTTACGCAAACCGGCGCTTCCTACTTTTATTATATAATTATGACACACACACACACGGTACATATTTTAGATTTCCCCTTTGAGCTCATATTTCTTTTTAATTTTGAATGGTTTTATTTTACTCTCTCTGTTTGTTACTTAGCTGTTCATAGTACATCCACAGTCCAGCCTCCTCACGTAACTTTTTGTCACTCCGCACCTTCTTCTTACACTTTCTTTTTTACACTTTCGCCGAAACTGTCACTTCATTTTAATGTTAATTAACAACTGCTTCTTTAAATTTTACATTTGACACCTTTTGGTGTTGGGCGCGCCCGTAACTCATCAGCGAATTGTTGTACGGCCGTACCGGACGAGAGTATATTTTCGACTGGGCCGAGACGAATTAGTCGAAAACCTGAACTGGAGGGGCTGTCACGTGGTCTAGTTTCATTGTTTTCTGTTATTATGTCGACAGACTGCTGGCGTCGATCTGGTGAGCTAGCCGACACTCCCCGAATTCCTACGTGACGTCTGTTGGGTTTGGCTCCTGATATATTATGTTGCTTTGTCCAACATACAAAGTTCAGAGATCAGTCGCCTAAAAATAACTGCCTCCCTACCGTTAAACTGCTGACCTTGTGTTCACTTTGCGTACCTTATTTATTATTCTGTGACATTTACAAATAAAACTTTACATATTTTAATTGATCGGGAGGGTTTTTACTGTACCGTTACAATACCCCCCTCAATGAGAGATTTTATGCCGAAGCATAAAAACTCTCATTGACACTCACATACTTCCTAAGATGATCAGCCGAGATATGGCGCCACAAGCCCCTTTATGTTCTATTAAAACTCATGGGTAATTTACCCCCCTGGTCCAGTGACTGTGGCTGCACCTGAATGACCTTACTGAACTTCCCTTTCGAGATACCAACACCGCAAGGCCAGTCAGGCACTTGACGCCCCTGCTCTGACGCGCAGGCCAGCACAGGACCACCGCCACAGTATCACCAGACACTGAAACATTAAATCAAAAACATCAAATAATGGCCTTGTATAATACCATATCCCCAACTGATCTGGCCCCACTTAGCTGTGCTGGTTTGCGTTAAGAAGCACTGGTTTTTCTTAATTTCTAACATACATACATATTTAACATAACATGTTACATTTTAAACTTTAGTATCAACATTCTGTATGCTCCTCTCTCGTTAATTCTTATCCCAACTTCAAAATATTTCCCTGATTCCAATCAGAATTTAAATAACCTCTTCCCATTACAACATTACAAATATCTTTCATTACCCAATTTACATCTCAAAATATTTAACTTCATTACTAAAATTCCTCTTAAACACATTTAAATCAATTACATAATCACAAATTATCTACTTATATATTTTTTTTTTCAAAATCGTTAATCATCTCCATAATACTCCTCAAATCAACACCAAATCATTTAGTTTTGTCATAAGATCAACTACACATTCTATATTACCAACATAATTCCATTTAATCGGGTTTTTTATCCCATTAATAATAATCATCAACTTCCTCCTTCCACACACACTATTGCTCCCCCCCCCCAGATTGTAGCGCCCAGTTGCCTCCACAAGGACTGAGGCGGAAGGGGTGAACACTTTTTTCTTTTCTTTCGCCCCCATCCTTGCTTTGGCGTTACATAAACTTCAGGGTACTAGTACCCCCTCTAATAAACTTATTGATATGCCCCTAATCGGTCTACCACCCATACATAGGTATGTAGCCATGTTCCAAAAACAAAATTCTTAGATTCCCCTTTTGTTCCCATTAAATTTCTATGTTACACCAATTTCAAAAGCAACCAACCATGGTCAGTGTACAATAAATCTGCCCATAGCTGTAAACCAAAACCACGGTCTGGGCTGGTAAGGCCGGGACCGCCTGAAATGTGGGGAATCGCTTTAGTTTAATATTATATACCCATTTAAAATTAAAATTATATAGATATTTTTACAATCCCGCTGTACTCAAGCAAGGTTAGTTGTTACATTACCATTACCCTTTAAAATTTGTATTTGCCTTAACATTAAGTTTTAAAATAAATCACTATTATTTAAACAAAATTCACAAATATTATCATTTAATTGTCACTGTCCATTTATCAGTCCCATGGTACCACCATAGCGTCACTATGTTCTTTGAATTACTCCACTAGCGAATACAAATAACATTTGATTGATTCACAATTTACGAATTTTCTTATAATTTCCACCAGACATAGGTCTGTCATTTCTTATTTATTATACTTCATATACTATCTACCATAGAATTTAAACTAGGCACACATGCATACTCTCTCTCTTATTCTCAAACAATTGTCTCTAACTACAAAATAACAAGTGCGTGATAACACTAATTGATCGCCTTAACATTCCTAAATTAAATCTAAGTTACAACTACTTCTTTAAACGTAGCTAAAATGTTCAGACGACTTTGTTAAAATTATTTGTATTTCATTACTTAGTAACATGGTTACTCATTACTGACCATATTACTAGGTAATGAGATAACTCCTAACGAGTCGCACTTGTTATTTATATTAATTTTGGGTGTTCTACCAATAAATAAAACTATTACTCGTTCGTGGATAATTGCCAATTGATTTTTTTTTTTACATTCCATCCACGAACTTTAGGTGTCCCCCTCCCGTTCAACAACAAAATTAAATTTCTACTTGCACCAATTTGTGGAGTAGGACCATTGTTGTTTTCACCCCCTAGTTGAGGTTACCTCCAACCATGGTCTGCCCCCAAACAGCCAAAATCCACGGTCAGGGATGGTGAAGCCGTGACCGCCCGAAAATGGGGAAGAGTCTCTTCTGAAAACATACAAATACATATTAAAATTTATTCATTTATTGTGACCAGTATAACTTCAAATTTGTCGTGTTATGTGTACCTATTATTTCTCGCGTTACCTGGTTTTGCAACACGTATGCATTACTTATCTTTATCTCGATTACTTCATATGGTCCTTCATATAATAGAAAAAATTTCTTAATCTCCTTATCTTGAGCACTAGACAAATCGTGCCTCCTCACCAATACTAACTGTCCCACCTCATATTTGGTCCACTTACCCTTTGCATCATGCCTCCGCTTTCTCCTTTCCCCTCTGGTTAATAAACTTTCATTTGCTAACTGGATTTTCACATTCACATCTATTCTCTGATTTTCTGGTGGATAATCGAAAAGTTGCTCCAAAATTCCAAAAGGTGGGCGTGTTCCCTTTATTATTTCATAACGGTGTAAATCCGGTGGATTCATGGGTGGTACTGTTCAACCACTCTTCTACCTTCTTCACGTATAGCGGCCATTCACTGTGCTTGGTGTGACAATGTGCTCGAAATATTCTGCCGATTTCCCTCATCACCTGCTCTGCTTGGTTGAACTGCAGATGGTATACTGCCATGTGCTTTGGAATGATTCGTTCCCATCCCAGAGTCTGCCGCCACCTACCGCTGATGAATTGGGGTCCGTGATCTGATAATATTATTTTTGGTTTACCTATATTTACCATGTAGTCCTTCGTTATCTTCTCGCTTAAAACCCTGCTTGTCGCTCTCTTCACGCTATATAATTTAACAAACTTGGAACAAGTGTCCAACACAACAAAAACATACATCACTCCACCCCTACCCTTTGGCAAGGGCCCATATAAATCTACAGCAACTAAATCAAATGGTCTCTCCACTTTAATAAAATTCAACTCCCCTTCTACCCGATAATTAACTACCTTAGACCTTTGACACAAATCACACCCCCGTAACAATCTTCGAACTCGCCTTTCCATATTCTTAAAAACACATGACTCCTTTAATACATTCACATACTTTTTCGCTCCAAAATGCCCGTACCTTACGTGACAATCCCATATGATTCTATCTATCAACGCTTCCGGTATAACCAATCTCCAATCATGCTCACCCCCCTCTACTTTCTTGAACAAAATTCCCTGATATATTTGAAAATGTGCACTATATTCAGACCCATCTAAATCTGCTTCTAAACTAGCAATTACTTTACCCGATTTATTATCTGATCTTTGCATAGTCTTAATATCCCTTAACTCCTCACCAAAAAGTCTATCTTCCCTTGTTAAACGAAAAATTTCTATCTCCTTTAGGTCCCTCCCTGTTTTGTTTTCTACAACATCTACCCTGGAAAGAGTGTCTGGTATTTTGTTTTCTGTCCCTTTAATATACTCCCATGAGAAATTGTACTCTTGTAAGGCTAGTACCCACCTGGTTAGACGGCTATTTGTTAACCTGCATGTATTTAGAAACGACAGCGCTTTGTGGTCCGTCCTGATGACTGTCATGTTCCCCAAAATGTAGGTGCGGAACTTTCCCACGGCGAACACGATACTAAGCAACTCCTTTTCTGTCGTCGTATAATTTCTCTCTGCTGCCAAAAGGGATCTGCTGGTGAAAGCTATTGTCTGTTGTTCCCGGTCGCCATCTTCCTTGATATAACTCTGCTCCCAGGGTGACGTTGCTGGCGTCGGTCTGTAAATAAAAAGTTTTTAAGAAATCAGGATGATCATCATTATCATGTTATAAAATTTTCTTTTTATCTCCTCGAATGCGTCCCTTTCCGTCTCTCCCCATTTCACTGCTTATTCTTTTGTAAAACTGCACTTAGCCTTGACGTTGTTTGCGCGTAATTTTTCTGAAATTTTCTGTTGAGGTTGCACAGACCCAAAAAACTCTGTAGCTGTTTAATATTTTTTGGTTCTGGAAAACGCATAATAGTCTCTACTTTATCAGGGTTAGCTAGAATTCCCTCTGGAGTAATAATAAAACCCAGAAAATGTATCTCAGTCTGTAAAACTTTGACTTTTCCCAATCGTTAATCCCCCATTCTGCAATTTATTTAATACATATTGTAATAACACGATGATTTGGGTGTTTTAATCAGCCACACGTTGGTAGCGTCAATTTGTAATAAAACAAATATTAATGAGTATAATAAACTGTTTAAGAAAATTTTATTTTATATATATATTTTTATATTAATTTAATTTAATTATTTTATGGGTTTTTATTATTATTTAATTAATTAAAATAATAAATAGTAATTATGTATGAATTTTTCTTTTTATTAGAATTGGTAAAGAAATATTTGTTTCACCGGGTTAAATAGATTATGTCATAGACAAATCGATTGATGGTAGCTGTCAATTCAGCGTCTTTATTTCTTCTTCTGCTCGTCTTTTTCCTTTTTGAAGTCCTGTTTTTTAATTGAGAATTGACGTATTTTAATTTAGCTACTTAACTAATCAATAAAACGCCAAGTTAGAACAAATAATTATATTTATTATGAGTAATGCGATTATTCGACTTGCGTCGACTATTGCTCTCGGAGTCGAGACTGGATCTCAGATCGATTAACACATTTGGGTTAAATTATATTAAATTAAATTATTCATTAACATGGATTCTTTTAACTGTTGAAATAGTCAGGAAAGGGAAGTTAGAGAATTCAATACTTACAATTAGAAAAAAAACTTATTCATTAACAATAATTAAAAATATAGTATATATTAGTAAAAAGAAATTCAAACCGCATGCAGACTGTCTGATGTCACATAGTCTTCTTCTTGGGTGAGCTGCTCCTCGTTGAAATTAAAAGATGGCTGCCTTCACGAGTTGTACCATGCTGATAATCTGTCTGGGATTTTTCTTCAATAAAATGCAGTAGTTGATAAATTCCTCTTCTGTGATGTAGTTATTGAAAGATTTTCAAGTTATTGTGTTTAGTTTTCGTCCTCCACTGGATTTCGTTAGGTAATGTGTGTGTAGTGTTGAGTGTCTTCTTCAAATCAGTTCGCTGTTCATAAATTGTGTTAGATTTATAATTCCATCATGGCCGTTCGTTCTGGTAGTTAGTTTTAGTGTTTTTTAAATTTGTTTTATTATTCCTCCGATTGTTTAAAGTGGATTCATTGATTTACTGCAGATACTTCATTCCTTCATATTTCCATAGGACATCTTGGTTTTAGTTAAAATTTATTTCAGATTTCTTCTCGATACTTTGACACGTCCGTTCTGCTTGGTATTTAACAATCAACTAATTTTAATTTGTTCCTTCATATAGAAAGTCCTGTACGATTTTAGTCCCATTTCCCATTGTTCACAATCAGCTGTTTGCCTTATTCCCGATTCGATTTTATGGAAATAAATGACATTTTATTATATTTTACTGGCTATTATTTAGTTATTTAGTATTTTTATGAAATTTTAATTACATAACTATATTCCTGCTTTGATTTTATACAAATTAATATTAAACATGACCTATTTTGGTTTGAATTAAACTCAAAAATTACATTCCTTGAAATTTACTTCTAGGCCTTATCATGATTCACATAATTACCCATTAAATGGTTTACAGTATGTTTTATGTTACCATTGTCCTCAAATAATATTACTAATTAAATCCTTATAATTTGCCTTTACTACTTTGTTATTATACTAAACATTTACTGATTTATTTACATTTTACTTATACTTGGTTTACTGCCTAGGCGTTATCTTGTACAATCACTATTTAAGTCAATGTTATCCTCTGACTTTTTTAATTACTACTACAGGTTGTTGTGATAATTATAATAAAGTATTTGCATGCTAAAAGGAATAATTTATATTAATTTGGTCCAGGTTTTCATTAATTTATCTCCTCTGATTTGATTACAGAGTCAAAGTTGAATTTGGCTTGATTATCAATTTTCAGTTTTACTATCAATATTATAATTATTTCATATTATTATTATTATTATCTTTTCTGAGTTACTGTTTATATTACATCTGAATTAATATATTGCCTTTCCTTCCTTAACAAAATTCTGACATAAACTAACATTTTTTAAATACAATAAACACTTATTCTCTAACATTTAGTATATCCTAATATCAACATTGTAGGTAGTGAATACCAATATAATAATTAAACAAATAAATTACTTCTTATAATTAAACAAATTATGGTCTTAACCTAATTACAGTCTTTTGCTGTCCTTTCAAATTATTGTTTTGGTTTTTTACCCTTTACTACTTACTATTCCCTCTATTCTCTATAATAGTTTATAAACAGTTTATATTTTTTAGAGAATAAAGAAACTCACTTTAAACGCACTATTAACTTAAACTAATTACAGTCTCTTGCTGTCTTTTAAAACTGGTTTGGGGCGTTCCCCTTAATTACACACTATTCGCTTTATTCTCTCCCATAGTTTGTAACAAGTTTTCTAATTTTTGGAGAATAAGGAATTTCACTTTAAACACTACTTATTATCTTATTGTTCACTTTTGGTTCTTAAATGTATGATTGGTTTCTAATTTATATATATACTCTATTTATAGTTTTATTTGCTACACTATCAGTAGTTTTATGTCATAATGCAAATTCCACTTTCACTTTTTTTGTAATATTGTCTTGTGAACAGTTAGGTTCTACATTATCTTTAGTCCTTTTTTTAATTTCAACTATTTTACTCATACTTAGATTTACATTAAATCAGCCTACTGGTATTGTATTCTCTGACTTTGGCCATGTGGTTTTCTAATTTTTATATAATAATTATTGTTTAGGTTCATTTATTTACTTGGTTATTTATTTGGTAATTCTTCTTCCCTTCTATGGAAGTACTTATCTATAGTCTTAGTTAAGTATATTCCCTGAACTTCATAAAGTAGTCTGGTTGTGATATGAGTGTCTACCTTTTGATTTTAATGTGGCTGGTTTACTCATAGTCTTGTTTATTCCTACCCGCTCCTTATCTAACTGATGTACACTGATTCTGATAGAGTGTTCTGGCTTTAAAATAGGTTTTGACCTTTTGATATTTTTATTTAATTAATTCGTCCATGGTTGTATTTCCTTACTGCTCCTTATCTTACTGGGTGTACTGATGATGTTACTGGAATAATAATCATCCTACATGGTTTAACACATATTGTTTTGAATTGAATGTGTTTAATTTTTTTGGATCGAGAGTTTTTATCGTACTGTTAAGGTATTTTATTTATTATAGTAATTATTTCTTTTATGTTACTTTTATTTAGGTTTATTTTACTCATTCCAGATTGCTTCTTCCTTTCATTTTCTAGGTGGTATTAAATTGTAAATAAGGCAAAATTTCCGTTATGCTACAATATTCTAGATGTTCCAAATGTTCAGAAAATGTTCTAGACGCAATTAATATGTCATCGACGTACACTGTTAGAAAATCGAAGTCTTTGGGTTGGAATATCATATCTAAACACTTAATGAAACTTGCTACGCTAGTGTTAAGCCCAAATGGCAATCATTTAAATTGATAGTTCTTACTGTTGAAGAGAAACGCAGTATACCTCCAACTCTCCACTGCTAATCCAGCTGTCAGATCTAAAGACGCAAACACCTCTTTAAAACGTTTCACTACTGCCCACAACTCCTGTTGTTGGGGACTCCCTACAACTCCACCCTCATTAAAAAATTTATCCGCCCTGTTTTCCCATATTCTGTCATCACTCTCATACATCTCTCCCTCTTCACTCTCCACAATCTCTCTCTCTTGACATATATTTACTTTTGTTTCTATGTCCCTATCGCCTACCGCTTCTGTATCATTTTTACTCCCGAAAGTCTAACCTTATCTAACACTCGCTCAAAATTAACCCTGACTGGCTCACTCCCACTATTAAACTCTGCTATTCGTTTATTAAAATAAATTACTGCTATATTTCTCTCCAAAAAATCATGTCCCAAGATTACATCTAAGCTTAATCCCTTAACTACTAAAAATGTATTTTCAAACTCAGCTGAAATCACCAATATTTCGCTCCCTGTATCTATCAATGTTTTGAAACTCTTACCTTCCATTCTGACGATTACCTCCATCAATCCGGTCTTTGGTTCCATAATCTCTGTGTTATCTTCCTCCAGTAACTCCTTCGTTATATGTCTGGATCACGTTACTCTGGTATTCGTCTGTTTCCTGGACCCTGTTGTTCTCTGTGGACAATGGTGGGGTCCTTGCGTCCATTGTCTGCCTCAGTTTTCCGTTCGGGCAGTGGTACTGCCTTGCATATATCCCCTCTCGTTCCGGTTGGTGCTTCCATTACTCCTTGATGCTCCACCGCGATCATCTCCTTCTCGCTGTTGTATGTTGTTCTGTGATGACGTTGTTCCGCTCCGCTGATCCGGCCTTGGTTTCCTGCATCTAAAACAAAAATTCCTGGAGGCGTAATTCTCGCCAGAACATCCCATACATTTCCACCCTCCCGTCTCGATTATGATTTTCTCGTTTAGTGTACGCATATCCCTGTTGTGACCCCCTCTGTGGCGTATAATTCCCACTATTGTTC
Organism: Magicicada septendecula; assembly: GCA_034769895.1. Lineage (NCBI taxonomy): Eukaryota > Metazoa > Arthropoda > Insecta > Hemiptera > Cicadidae > Magicicada > Magicicada septendecula. The sequence continues at coordinate 1,032,813,166 of CM068367.1, read as the reverse complement.
GTATCCGGTTGGTTGGAATGCCTACCTATTTCACGGTCCCGAATGCTTTGAAACACGTCTAATACGTTCTCTAACTCATTTATATTAGCTACCTCTCTCGTCATCAACGTAATTTGTACCTCCCTGGGCAGGTGTTTACTGACATGTCTGACGAATGACCGAAACGGCAATGGCGGTTCTAAGTATTTTGCTTCGTTAAAGATCTTCATCACATACATGTTATGTTGTTATTGTGTCCCCCAAAGTTTCCCGCTCCCATGATTCTACTGCGTAATACTTCTTGGTCATCTTCAGACCAATTCTTATTTCGGAATGCTGCCTCGAATTTTTCGTAACTCCCCCACTCTGTTCTGTGTACTTCAGCCCATATCTCGGAACTTTCCTTAAAACATTTCAAAATTTTTAGCAATTGTACCTCCCAACTACTGTTATTAAACCGGTTAAATTCCCTTACCCTATTCAGGAACTGCATCGGGTGTACCCTCCGGTTATCACAACAAAACGGTTCAAGTTCAATGTCATCCTTTGCATCACGAGTATATAATATTCGCTCCGCAACGTTATTTAATTTTTGGCTCACTGCCACATGCAATTCATCTTTAATTTCTACAATATTTTGTTCCATACTCTAAATTTGTCATCATAACTATTTTTGTATTTAAGGTTATGTTTATTCATAACCCCTACACTCTCTTGTATTGATTGTTTACATATGTTTTCTACCTCCATTATTTTATTTTTAATATCATCATTGCTTTCATTAATCTTACTTGTACATCTACTCTCTGTTTCTACACTGTTCTTTAACTTGTACTTTGATTTGATCTGTCACTTGTTCGTTTACATTGTTTATTTTGCTTTTTAGGTTGTCTTTTATTTCACTGATTTGTTCATCAAACTTATGGTTTACTGATTCTAATATTTATTCTTTAATACTATCGCAACGTGTATTAATTTCATAAATATGCTTATTAATATTAAAAATTTTTTGTTTTATTTTGTCTCTAATCTCATTAAATTTGCTTTCATTTTTTTGTATTTTGTTCATTCATGTTAGTGTTTACTTCATCAAAACGACTATTTATCTGGTAATTTATTTTATCAAAATTTCTTTCACTTTTAATGCTTTGTTCAATAAACATTGCTTGTATCATTTTCAGCATTTCATTCTCGTCAGATTTTTTTACTTTGGATCGGCGTTGATTGATTTTCAACGTCTTCCATTATTATCGACTCTGTTCCGCTTATTTCTATATTTGACTGATTTTCTGTATTACTGTCAGTTAGGCTGACTTCATCGTTATTATTCTCACTTGTACTCATTTTTATTATTTAGTTCTTACTTATTTATAATATACATACACCAATCATATTATAACATAACCTTATCTGACACTCTTGTCATCTACGTCTATTTATACGTACATACAATTTTTTCTTTATTTACCTTAAACAACCCTTCTGCTCTCTAAAACAGGCCCACATTTGCATAAATAACTTTTATGCAAATGTCCCTGTTCGCGATGCCATTTGTAACTTTAATTATTATTTTAATTAACTATTTACCTTATGTTTACATCCGCATTCCGGACACCATCTTGAATTGTTGCCAACTGTGTCAGAATACTTACCCAAGGTTCGTTTGAGTTAGTTAATAAGAGAGCATTCCGGGTTGATTTTGTAAATAACTTACTCAATTATTTCGCAAAAAATTATTTTATTAAGTTGCATCAAATTAAGGTATTTCATCTTTTTCTCAACAATGTCAATTACTTTCGTTATTCTATATAGCCTCCTCACGTAACTTTTTGTCACTCCGCACCTTCTTCTTACAGTTTCTTTTTATATCGCCGAAACTGTCACTTCATTTTAATGTTAATTAACAACTGCTTCTTTAAATTTTACATTTGACACCTTTTGGTGTTGGGTGCGCCCGTAACTCGTCAGAGAATTGTTGTACGGCCGTACCGGACGAGAGTATATTTTCAACTGGGCCGAGATGAATTAGTCGAAAATCTGAACTGGAGGGGGGGCTGTCACGTGGTCTAGTTTCATTGTTTTCTGTTATTACGTCGACAGACTGCTGGCATCGATCTGGCAAGCTAGCCAACACTCCCCGCATTCCTACGTGACGTCTGTTGGGTTTGGCTCCTGATGTATTATGTTGCTTTGTCCAACATACAAAGTTCAGAGGTCAGTCGGCTAAAAATAACTGCCTCCCTGCTATTAAACCACTGACCTTGTGTTCACATTGCATACCTTATTTATTATTCCATAACATTTACAAATAAAACTTTACATATTTTAATTGATCATTTTTACCTGTACCATTACAATATGTAATTTCTTAATTTTGACTTAACAAATATTGTTAAGACGTTTGCTGGACATGTTTTCATATAAAAATCTACACATATGTATTTGCTACTTTGTTCACTGGATGAGCCTTCATTTTTGCTCTTTTGTTCCCCTTTAATTATGAAGTTGAGGCGGGCGACGATCTCTTTGCCCCGGGCGCCAAAAAGCCTAGCTACTCCACTGGATATATTCAAAATTATAAATTTATTAAAATAATATATAACATTCATATGTGTTCACATTATTCTTGTATATTATTTTTATGATTAATAATAATAAATAAAACTTTTCGTACAAGAATATATTTAGTATTTTTTGAATATTTTACACTGTTTCGATAGTTTACACTATTATCGTCAGAAATTACAAATTATTAAAATTTTGAAAAACAATTGTTAAAAACAGCTGTTTGAATGTAGACTAAATTTATGTTTTTATATATTGTTACGATGGTCTCACTGATCGTCGTATGGTACAGTGGAAAACAAAATGCAAGACACCAATGAAGTCACTAATAACCAAATTTTAATTATCACAATTAATAATTTGTAATCAACCAGACAGTCTCTTATAACAGTCCAAGTAAAATTGTCCACACACAATAATAAGGCCAACTATAAAGAATTCCACACAACAACACTTCACTACAATACAGTACTTCTACAAACACTTCTATCATTTTTCGTATTAACCTGGATTTGTTCATGTATTAATTTATTATTTGTTTTATGTTTAAATATTTCTAGATTTTCTGATAAGGTCATTTTTGAGCCTTTGGAAATGTGTGTTAATAAAGTGATATTAATTAAATTTGGGAATGTGTGATTATTTTTTATTGAGTGAGTAGCTAAATTTGATTAGTATATGTTTGGTTTAAAATATGAATTACGGTGTTGAATAAATTTTTCTTTTAAACGTTTTTTAGTTTGGAATACATGCAATTTTTACAATCCATTTAAATTTAGAATTAAACTACGGTATGTGTTTCAGGTTTGATTCTGTCAAAATCTGTCTTTTTGTTCTTCTTATTATTATTATTATTATAGGTAGTTTTTATATTTTGATTATTGAATAATTTTGTAATGTTATGATTAACAGTACCTATGTATGTGGAATTAATGTATTTAATATTTTGACTGTTCTGTGTATTTTTATTAAAAGAATTATTTAGCAGTTTTTGATTAATTTTGTTTGGCATGTTATCAATAATTTTGGGATTATATCCATTTTTTATTTCAATATCATACATAATTTTCTTTTCTTTTTGTTTTTCTAATTTGTTTAATGGAATATTATTCATTCTGTATCTTATAGAATTAAATGCAGCATAGGATGAATCAGGAGGATGAATTTAATTTTTTGGAATTATTAGAGAAGTTTGAGTAATAGTATTATAAATTATTATTATAATAGTAATATCTAAAAAATGTAATTTATTATTAGTTTCATGCTCTATAGTAAAATTTATATTTTTATGGAGATTATCAATTCAGTCAAAAATCTAATTAATATTGTGACCGTTATTTTGAGATATTTAGAGTGTGTCATCTACATATCTGTAATAATGACTTTGTCAAATTTTGTTGCTTCCCTGCTATATACACTTTTTCCTCGAACGAGGCCTTTCGGTTTCGCAACCATTATCAAGTTCTTCCTACAACAACATTAAAATACCTACTTCCCTTATATATATATATATATATATATATATATATATATATATATATATATATTGCAACACATCTTTTTATGATTTCTTTCATTATGGATTATGAGTTTTACATGGACCTGGTTAGGGTATACCATGCCAACACTTACCTGCAGTATATGGTACTTTTCTGCTTTGCCGGCTATTAGGTGTGGGATTTGGGCTTATTAGGTATCAGGTAACGAGTTGGGACGATGTGTTTCCAAAAGAATTATTTTAGGAAGCTGAGTTGTATGAATTGTGAATAAATGAAAACTACGTTTTTAGTCTATCATTCCAATGATTATAATTGTCACCCTCAAGGTACTTATCTTTAAACAAATCATAATAATAAAAAGAATTTCAAATATTTAACACTATTTACGGCGGGTTCCACCAATTTATATTCTTTCGTGAATATTACTTTACACATATTTTCTCTAGTGATATATTGTTATAATGCTTACGTCTAACAATCACATATTAAAATCATATATCTTAGTACATAATTTATAAGTTCCTGAAAATAAGACATACAATACACAGTATATACACAAAACATATAACATGGAAATATACACACATATATGGGCAGTTTCACACTGTCTGCCTGTAATTATAATTCATTTATAAAAAAAATCATTTTGTTATATTGAATTTAATTATTTAATAAAATGGAAATACTGAATTGATTTCATTCTATGAAATCCGTAACCCTGTTCTTTATACATGAGAAAATAAAATACGAACTTTTTAAATGAATATAACAAGGGTTATAGTTATCGTTATCTCTATGGTAATTATTATTAATCTAAACATTTTTATTAAGGGTAACTCCCTTTTAATTATTCTACTCTTTAGCCTGCTTGGCTATCAACAATAATTAATATGAAACAATAAAATTTGTGACATCTAATATCTTGATAACACTCTTAGAGCTTCTCTGCACTCTCCCTTAATTTATCACATTTAATTTATCAAATATAATTTTTTATACAGTGCACAATCTCATGAAAACATGTGCTTAGAGTCTTTCTGCACTCTTATTAACATATTATTATAATAATCACACATTATCTAAATGTTCTGTCTTTTTTTTTGAATAAATGTCTCTATATGATATACAGTACAACATGTAAAAGTGTCTTTAGGCTTTAGTCATACCGCCTATATAAAAAAATGTTTATCAATTATTTAAAACTGTTCAATTTCGTTTATAGCGGCTTTTCATTTACTTGTTGTGTTTTACAACATTATTATGAACCCTGAACCATATCAGGTCACCTGTTTTGATGATTTCATGTTACACAGATGTACACGGGTCTCAGGCGTCGGCGTTGAGTACAGCTATTCCTCTCGAAACCTCCGTCAGCGTCGCTTAGCGGTGTATGAACAGCTAGGCTAGGCGTCGTTCCTTTATCGTCATGGACACAGCGTCTCTGGCCTCGGGTATAGTCTGATGTCCGTAGTACGTAGTTGTAGTCACTCAGGTGTCTGCCGGTCTCATTGAAGCGTCTTCTGCAGCGTATCGTTCCGTGTGTACGACTCAACGAATACTTTATGAATGAGACAGATGCTCGTTTTGTTTGCTATATAAAATCTTATCTGTACCCTTCTAAATGTACAATTGTAGCAGATAACGCTTATTATGCGTACTCCAGTTAGAACGATAAACATTGATAACAATGTTTCGTTATAACACTCCCCCACTTGCTTTAAAAAATTGTTTGTGCTTTACAGAACAACATATTTTTTTTTTTTTTTTTTTCTTTTCTATGTTTAGTACATACACAGTCAGTTATATTACATGTTTATTAGAAAGAATATAAAATCTTATCTTAAAGTAACAATCACATATGGGTATTATTGGATATAATGACGCAGAGATGACGCATGGTACTTTCCGACGTCCTTTTGCTTCACTGGGTCATATACCATGTAGGTGTGTGGTCCTAGACGACTCCTTAGTTCATATGGGCCACAGAATAATCTGAAGAATTTCTTGGAAGTGTTTAATATACTACTTCCCACAGGATTTGTCTTTATCAATACCTTATCACCAATCTGGAATCTTGTCAATCGGTGAGTTCTATTATACCGGTCTCTCCTTTTACCTGCTTGATGATATAACTGTCGTTCAGCTCTGTTTATTTTTATTTGAATTGGCAAATCTACATTATAATTTTCCGGTTTATTAATCATGTTGTGCCAGAATCTTTTAGGTATTTTATTCTCACTTAATTCTAACGGTGTGTATCCTGTAGCTTCACTATAATTGTGATTCATTGCATCTTCGAAAAATTGTAGATAGTCAGGCCATTTACTCTGTTGATTGTAGCAATATAACCTCATGTACTTGCCTAACTCTCTATTTATTCTTTCAGCAAGATTAGTTTGTGGATGCCTTATGGATGTAAGTACAGGTTTTATACCTTGTCTTGTCAATGCGTCCTTCCATAATTTATTACCAAACTGCTTACCTTGATCTGTCAACACTTTATCCATTTTTCCATACTTTGGTATATACTTCTGGGTGATGACGTTCAGAACAGATTTCATGGTGGGTCTTCGTACAGCATATAACTTTACTAGCTTGGTAAACACATCTACCGTCACAATTATATGGCGGTACCCACGACTTGATCGCGGGAGTGGTCCAAGGAAATCAAGTGCAACTATATCCCCCTTCTTCTTAGTTCTGATACTCCCCATTTCAACGCAAGTGTTTAAATTCGGATGTTTGGCTGTTTGACAATCATGGCATTTCCTAACAATTATTTTAATTTTTCTGAACATATTATTACAGGTGAAGGCTTCTTTCATAGTTAAATAGCACTTCAATGGAGATGCATGAGCTAGACTACGATGACATGGCATAATTAATTGCTGTAACATGTCATGAGATAGCACAACTTTCCAATCATAATTAATAAGCTTAAATAAAATTCCATCTTTCACACAATAATTTATAGGTAACGGATTATTTTTTATATTCTGTAATCGCTGATCTTTATCTTGCTCTCTAGCGAGATTACGTAGTAATTCTTGTACTTCTCTCTCGGGTTTGTATGTTATGTTGCTAAGTACCCTGACATCTTGTGGTTTAGCTTCATGTGTTTCTTCTTTTTCTTCTATATAACGGCTTAAGGTATCAGCTACTTCATTGTCTTTGCCTTTGCAGTATTTAATGGTGAAAGAATATTCCCCAATGGCAAGTATCCACCGCATCAACCTCGCACTCTTTACCTTACCTGTTAATAGGAAAGATAAAGCCTGATGATCTGTATGAATTTCAAAATGAGTTCCGCATAGATAGAATCGGAACTGGGATAATGCATATACAATAGCTAGTACTTCCTTTTCTGTAGTGCAGTACTCTATCTCCGCTCCTCGGAATACACGACTGGCATAGGCGATGACCCTTAAGTCTCCTTTTGAGTCTTTTTGATACAATACACTTCCCATTGCATATTGACTTGCGTCTGCATATAGCACATAATCGCCGTCTTTCTTCGGATGGTGTAGCATTAAATTTTGTTTAAACAATGTTTTGACTCGATCCACTGCTTCAGTGTGATGCTGCTCCCATCTCCATTTTCTCTTCTTTTGTGTTAACTCCAGCAGAGGTTTTACTGTTGCTGCATAGTCCGATGAGAAGCGTCGATAATAACCAGTCAATCCTAGGAAAGCTCTTACTCCTTTTACATTTTTAGGAATAGGGAAATTTAGGATACTTTGGATCTTGATAGGATCAGGTTTGATACCTCGTTCGGATATAATATGACCAAGGAACTTGATATTGGTTTTTAGGAATTCACATTTTTTATAATTGAGGGAAATTTTGGCTACTCTAAATTTCTCAAAAATAACTCGTAATTGATTTACATGTTCCTGAATAGTTTTCGACACGACGAGTATGTCATCTACAAATACCATTGTGTAAGGTGACACCTCCTCTCCAAGTGCATTTTCTAGACATCGTACAATAGCAGACAAGCTAGTGCTTAATCCAAACGGTACTACGTTGTATTCATAGGTCTTGTTTTTGTAGAGGAACGCCGTATACTTGCGGTCACTCTCTTGTATTGGTATCTGCCAGAAACTAGAAGTAAGGTCTAATTTTGTTAAATATCTAGCTCCTTCACATTTAGCAAATAACTCTTCAGCATTTGGAGCGCAGTCGTACATCTTTTCAACAACGTTGTTAAGGTTACGCATATCCATACACAGTCTAATCGCATCATCTTTTTTCTTGATTACTACAAGTGGATTCAGGTAATTGCTATGTGATCTGCGGATGACATTGTTATCTAACATACGCTGAATTTCTTGATCTACCTGCTCCTCGTATTTCATTGGAATCGTATATGTGCATCTGACGAACTTGGACGGGTCAGTTACCTTAATTCGATGCTGGTAGACGTGAGTTTGAGTTGGTACTTCGCTAAAGATGTCCTCATATTCTTCTAACAGATCATTTATGTGTTGTTCTCCTGGCTGATCTTCTACTTCTTCTGGATGTGTCCGTTCTTCGGCTAATGTGATCTTGGGTCTACTAATTTTAAGTATTTCCGGTTGTGGAGGATTCTGTTCTTTAACAGGTGCTCTTAAATCTATAGTTTTACATATATTATTAACTGTACATGTCATTTGTCCATCTTTCATATTGATAACAGCATTGAGTCGGTCTAGCGCATCCACTCCCAGAATGCAGTCATATATTAGCTTATCAACTATCAGTACAGGTAATTCTATCTCTAATCCTTGACAGGTAATACTAACATACATCTGATGGTTTACTTTTTCCATCGATTTATTTGCTGTAGTTATTTGTATCTCCCGTGTAGGCAACTTCGGTACATTTTTAAAATGAGCATTATGAATTTTTACCCATGCACTGTTGATAATTGTGACCTCACTCCCTGTATCAACTAATGCGTTAACAGGTACATTATTAACATACAGTTTTATTTGTGGACATACAGTATTATTTATTGGATTAATTTTATCGGTCATAAATAATTCTTCCCTAAGATCAGGTGGGAATATACCTCCTATACAGACTCCAGAATGTAGTCATTGATTTTCAGTCTTCGATGTGGACGGTTTATTACGTTCATCAGTGTTTCTCGGTGTCTCTTTCTGTTTTTTCTCAACGGTAATCGCCTGCGTATTTTCATTCCTATCGGATGTCCATGGTTTTGAAAATCGTTTCGACGCATTCGGCCATCGGTAACCTCCTTTGTAATTACCTCTTTCATTATTTTGCTCCTGCTTCTCATATGTTCGTCCATCTTCATGGCGTCTATCATATGATACATTTTTGTTTTTCGGATATTTTTCCTCGTCTGTACGTCTATCTTCTCTGCCTTTATCTTCTTGGCGATATCTTTGCGAATACCACGTACCTCTATCTTGATTTTGGTTCCGGTTATCTCGCTGAACTCCTCTTGGTGGGTCTCGTTCACGGATTACACCCTCCATCTGTGTTAAAAGTATTAATAGATCTTCAATGGTAGCTATACTCTGAACATGTATAGCTAGTTGGATGTTCCTGCTGAAATGATTAGCAAGTTTAATGACTAATTCTTTTTGTGTTAAAGCGGGACATAAATGTTTACTCCTCTCTACTAACATAATGACGTATTCATCTTCAGACAGCTTACCTGGATTATATTTACCAAATTCCAGTGTATTTCGTATTCTCATTTGTATGTATTCATTCCAATACCTCCGTTCGAATGCTAGTTTAAATTCTTCATACGTTTTTAAATCGTCATTCACCATCGTGAACCAACTGGCTGCTGCATCTTTTAAGTAACGGCTTACAAAGTCTATTTTATCTTTGTCACTGAGAATAGATCCAATACTATCCATTTCTTTCTCACATTTGATACGAAATTCAATGGGATTTTCCCCTCTGGATCCTCTAAAATAGTTAATGGGTCTCTCTTCTCTAGGTACGGTCGAGTATACTAACGCTTGTGTTGGTAGTCTTCTCACTTCTCGTGTAAGTCGGTCTACTTCACCTTTTAACTTGACTTCCAGCTGAGCTACCCTGTTGTCATGGTGTTGGATAGATTTCTTGATGGTGTCGTCTGCTGCGGCGAGACTTTTTGTTTCTTCTTCAATTTTCATGGTCTTCCTGACATTACTCTGCACCAACTCGCTGATGACTTGTATCTTGGTATCTTGTCGATGCGTAATTTTTTCAAGTTTCTGGTCCAGTATGTCGGCCATAGATTTAAAATTTTGTTGTAGTCTTTTTCGCTGCTCTTCGAAATTTTCATTCATCACCACCGCTTGTTGTTTTAGAGACTCTTTAACTTTACCTTCTAAGGTCTCCATTCGTTCCATAATTTCTACCTTACTTTCAGCATTATACGCGTATAGTTTCTGAATTTCTGACGTGCTTGCTTCCAATCTTCTCATAGTTTCAGCACCACTAGTTTTTATTTCTTCAAACCTTTTTACGTTTTCAGCGTTGCTGGCTTCTAACTTCTTCATTATGTCGGCTAAACTGACCTCTTGTTTATGTGCCATGTTTAATTTTAATTTGGTGAACCGATTTTAAAATATTTATTATTAATTTGTATATTATTAATTATTTGGATTATTATTAAATATTGGTAGTCATTTATTCATCAACATACAACCGTTATCTTGGGCGCCTGTAGTATCAGTTTCTGATAACCACAATATTTATCTAAGCTCCCCTTTGTTTACTCTACTGATAACGCTAACTGTACGTTCTTATCAGCTACATTCAACATATAAATGCACGTTTTATAATAATTACACATCAACTCTAAATATTTGTTCTACGTGAATTTATATTTATTTAACTTCTTACTAATTTTTAATTTTTTCGTATTATGTTTTTTTTTATTTATTTAATCGTGCCCCACGTTGGGCGCCATTTTCTTTTGCAACACATCTTTTTATGATTTCTTTCATTATGGATTATGAGTTTTACATGGACCTGGTTAGGGTATACCATGCCAACACTTACCTGCAGTATATGGTACTTTTCTGCTTTGCCGGCTATTAGGTGTGGGATTTGGGCTTATTAGGTATCAGGTAACGAGTTGGGACGATGTGTTTCCAAAAGAATTATTTTAGGAAGCTGAGTTGTATAAATTGTGAATAAATGAAAACTACGTTTTTAGTCTATCATTCCAATGATTATAATTGTCACCCTCAAGGTACTTATCTTTAAACAAATCATAATAATAAAAAGAATTTCAAATATTTAACACTATTTACGGCGGGTTCCACCAATTTTTATTCTTTCTTGAATATTACTTTACACATATTTTCTCTAGTGATATATTGTTATAATGCTTACGTCTAACAATCACATATTAAAATCATATATCTTAGTACATAATTTATAAGTTCCTGAAAATAAGACATACAATACACAGTATATACACAAAACCAATAACATGGAAATATACACACATATATGGGCAGTTTCACACTGTCTGCCTGTAATTATAATTCATTTATAAAAAAAATCATTTTGTTATATTGAATTTAATTATTTAATAAAATGGAAATACTGAATTGATTTCATTCTATGAAATCCGTAACCCTGTTCTTTATACATGAGAAAATAAAATACGAACTTTTTAAATGAATATAACAAGGGTTATAGTTATCGTTATCTCTATGGTAATTATTATTAATCTAAACATTTTTATTAAGGGTAACTCCCTTTTAATTATTCTACTCTTTAGCCTGCTTGGCTATCAACAATAATTAATATGAAACAATAACATTTGTGACATCTAATATCTTGATAACACTCTTAGAGCTTCTCTGCACTCTCCCTTAATTTATCACATTTAATTTATCAAATATAATTTTTTATACAGTGCACAATCTCATGAAAACATTTGCTTAGAGTCTTTCTGCACTCTTATTAACATATTATTATAATAATCACACATTATCTAAATGTTCTGTCTTTTTTTTTTGAATAAATGTCTCTATATGATATACAGTACAACATGTAAAAGTGTCTTTAGGCTTTAGTCATACCGCCTATATAAAAAAATGTTTATCAATTATTTAAAACTGTTCAATTTCGTTTATAGCGGCTTTTCATTTACTTGTTGTGTTTTACAACATTATTATGAACCCTGAACCATATCAGGTCACCTGTTTTGATGATTTCATGTTACACAGATGTACACGGGTCTCAGGCATCGGCGTTGAGTACAGCTATTCCTCTCGAAACCTCCGTCAGCGTCGCTTAGCGGTGTATGAACAGCTAGGCTAGGCGTCGTTCCTTTATCGTCATGGACACAGCGTCTCTGGCCTCGGGTATAGTCTGATGTCCGTAGTACGTAGTTGTAGTCACTCAGGTGTCTGCCGGTCTCATTGAAGCGTCTTCTGCAGCGTATCGTTCCGTGTGTACGACTCAACGAATACTTTATGAATGAGACAGATGCTCGTTTTGTTTGCTATATAAAATCTTATCTGTACCCTTCTAAATGTACAATTGTAGCAGATAACGCTTATTATGCGTACTCCAGTTAGAACGATAAACATTGATAACAATGTTTCGTTATAACACTCCCCCACTTGCTTTAAAAAATTGTTTGTGCTTTACAGAACAACATATTTTTTTTTTTTTTTTTTTCTTTTCTATGTTTAGTACATACACAGTCAGTTATATTACATGTTTATTAGAAAGAATATAAAATCTTATCTTAAAGTAACAATCACATATGGGTATTATTGGATATAATGACGCAGAGATGACGCATGGTACTTTCCGACGTCCTTTTGCTTCACTGGGTCATATACCATGTAGGTGTGTGGTCCTAGACGACTCCTTAGTTCATATGGGCCACAGAATAATCTGAAGAATTTCTTGGAAGTGTTTAATATACTACTTCCCACAGGATTTGTCTTTATCAATACCTTATCACCAATCTGGAATCTTGTCAATCGGTGAGTTCTATTATACCGGTCTCTCCTTTTACCTGCTTGATGATATAACTGTCGTTCAGCTCTGTTTATTTTTATTTGAATTGGCAAATCTACATTATAATTTTCCGGTTTATTAATCATGTTGTGCCAGAATCTTTTAGGTATTTTATTCTCACTTAATTCTAACGGTGTGTATCCTGTAGCTTCACTATAATTGTGATTCATTGCATCTTCGAAAAATTGTAGATAGTCAGGCCATTTACTCTGTTGATTGTAGCAATATAACCTCATGTACTTGCCTAACTCTCTATTTATTCTTTCAGCAAGATTAGTTTGTGGATGCCTTATGGATGTAAGTACAGGTTTTATACCTTGTCTTGTCAATGCGTCCTTCCATAATTTATTACCAAACTGCTTACCTTGATCTGTCAACACTTTATCCATTTTTCCATACTTTGGTATATACTTCTGGGTGATGACGTTCAGAACAGATTTCATGGTGGGTCTTCGTACAGCATATAACTTTACTAGCTTGGTAAACACATCTACCGTCACAATTATATGGCGGTACCCACGACTTGATCGCGGGAGTGGTCCAAGGAAATCAAGTGCAACTATATCCCCCTTCTTCTTAGTTCTGATACTCCCCATTTCAACGCAAGTGTTTAAATTCGGATGTTTGGCTGTTTGACAATCATGGCATTTCCTAACAATTATTTTAATTTTTCTGAACATATTATTACAGGTGAAGGCTTCTTTCATAGTTAAATAGCACTTCAATGGAGATGCATGAGCTAGACTACGATGACATGGCATAATTAATTGCTGTAACATGTCATGAGATAGCACAACTTTCCAATCATAATTAATAAGCTTAAATAAAATTCCATCTTTCACACAATAATTTATAGGTAACGGATTATTTTTTATATTCTGTAATCGCTGATCTTTATCTTGCTCTCTAGCGAGATTACGTAGTAATTCTTGTACTTCTCTCTCGGGTTTGTATGTTATGTTGCTAAGTACCCTGACATCTTGTGGTTTAGCTTCATGTGTTTCTTCTTTTTCTTCTATATAACGGCTTAAGGTATCAGCTACTTCATTGTCTTTGCCTTTGCAGTATTTAATGGTGAAAGAATATTCCCCAATGGCAAGTATCCACCGCATCAACCTCGCACTCTTTACCTTACCTGTTAATAGGAAAGATAAAGCCTGATGATCTGTATGAATTTCAAAATGAGTTCCGCATAGATAGAATCGGAACTGGGATAATGCATATACAATAGCTAGTACTTCCTTTTCTGTAGTGCAGTACTCTATCTCCGCTCCTCGGAATACACGACTGGCATAGGCGATGACCCTTAAGTCTCCTTTTGAGTCTTTTTGATACAATACACTTCCCATTGCATATTGACTTGCGTCTGCATATAGCACATAATCGCCGTCTTTCTTCGGATGGTGTAGCATTAAATTTTGTTTAAACAATGTTTTGACTCGATCCACTGCTTCAGTGTGATGCTGCTCCCATCTCCATTTTCTCTTCTTTTGTGTTAACTCCAGCAGAGGTTTTACTGTTGCTGCATAGTCCGATGAGAAGCGTCGATAATAACCAGTCAATCCTAGGAAAGCTCTTACTCCTTTTACATTTTTAGGAATAGGGAAATTTAGGATACTTTGGATCTTGATAGGATCAGGTTTGATACCTCGTTCGGATATAATATGACCAAGGAACTTGATATTGGTTTTTAGGAATTCACATTTTTTATAATTGAGGGAAATTTTGGCTACTCTAAATTTCTCAAAAATAACTCGTAATTGATTTACATGTTCCTGAATAGTTTTCGACACGACGAGTATGTCATCTACAAATACCATTGTGTAAGGTGACACCTCCTCTCCAAGTGCATTTTCTAGACATCGTACAATAGCAGACAAGCTAGTGCTTAATCCAAACGGTACTACGTTGTATTCATAGGTCTTGTTTTTGTAGAGGAACGCCGTATACTTGCGGTCACTCTCTTGTATTGGTATCTGCCAGAAACTAGAAGTAAGGTCTAATTTTGTTAAATATCTAGCTCCTTCACATTTAGCAAATAACTCTTCAGCATTTGGAGCGCAGTCGTACATCTTTTCAACAACGTTGTTAAGGTTACGCATATCCATACACAGTCTAATCGCATCATCTTTTTTCTTGATTACTACAAGTGGATTCAGGTAATTGCTATGTGATCTGCGGATGACATTGTTATCTAACATACGCTGAATTTCTTGATCTACCTGCTCCTCGTATTTCATTGGAATCGTATATGTGCATCTGACGAACTTGGACGGGTCAGTTACCTTAATTCGATGCTGGTAGACGTGAGTTTGAGTTGGTACTTCGCTAAAGATGTCCTCATATTCTTCTAACAGATCATTTATGTGTTGTTCTCCTGGCTGATCTTCTACTTCTTCTGGATGTGTCCGTTCTTCGGCTAATGTGATCTTGGGTCTACTAATTTTAAGTATTTCCGGTTGTGGAGGATTCTGTTCTTTAACAGGTGCTCTTAAATCTATAGTTTTACATATATTATTAACTGTACATGTCATTTGTCCATCTTTCATATTGATAACAGCATTGAGTCGGTCTAGCGCATCCACTCCCAGAATGCAGTCATATATTAGCTTATCAACTATCAGTACAGGTAATTCTATCTCTAATCCTTGACAGGTAATACTAACATACATCTGATGGTTTACTTTTTCCATCGATTTATTTGCTGTAGTTATTTGTATCTCCCGTGTAGGCAACTTCGGTACATTTTTAAAATGAGCATTATGAATTTTTACCCATGCACTGTTGATAATTGTGACCTCACTCCCTGTATCAACTAATGCGTTAACAGGTACATTATTAACATACAGTTTTATTTGTGGACATACAGTATTATTTATTGGATTAATTTTATCGGTCATAAATAATTCTTCCCTAAGATCAGGTGGGAATATACCTCCTATACAGACTCCAGAATGTAGTCATTGATTTTCAGTCTTCGATGTGGACGGTTTATTACGTTCATCAGTGTTTCTCGGTGTCTCTTTCTGTTTTTTCTCAACGGTAATCGCCTGCGTATTTTCATTCCTATCGGATGTCCATGGTTTTGAAAATCGTTTCGACGCATTCGGCCATCGGTAACCTCCTTTGTAATTACCTCTTTCATTATTTTGCTCCTGCTTCTCATATGTTCGTCCATCTTCATGGCGTCTATCATATGATACATTTTTGTTTTTCGGATATTTTTCCTCGTCTGTACGTCTATCTTCTCTGCCTTTATCTTCTTGGCGATATCTTTGCGAATACCACGTACCTCTATCTTGATTTTGGTTCCGGTTATCTCGCTGAACTCCTCTTGGTGGGTCTCGTTCACGGATTACACCCTCCATCTGTGTTAAAAGTATTAATAGATCTTCAATGGTAGCTATACTCTGAACATGTATAGCTAGTTGGATGTTCCTGCTGAAATGATTAGCAAGCTTAATGACTAATTCTTTTTGTGTTAAAGCGGGACATAAATGTTTACTCCTCTCTACTAACATAATGACGTATTCATCTTCAGACAGCTTACCTGGATTATATTTACCAAATTCCAGTGTATTTCGTATTCTCATTTGTATGTATTCATTCCAATACCTCCGTTCGAATGCTAGTTTAAATTCTTCATACGTTTTTAAATCGTCATTCACCATCGTGAACCAACTGGCTGCTGCATCTTTTAAGTAACGGCTTACAAAGTCTATTTTATCTTTGTCACTGAGAATAGATCCAATACTATCCATTTCTTTCTCACATTTGATACGAAATTCAATGGGATTTTCCCCTCTGGATCCTCTAAAATAGTTAATGGGTCTCTCTTCTCTAGGTACGGTCGAGTATACTAACGCTTGTGTTGGTAGTCTTCTCACTTCTCGTGTAAGTCGGTCTACTTCACCTTTTAACTTGACTTCCAGCTGAGCTACCCTGTTGTCATGGTGTTGGATAGATTTCTTGATGGTGTCGTCTGCTGCGGCGAGACTTTTTGTTTCTTCTTCAATTTTCATGGTCTTCCTGACATTACTCTGCACCAACTCGCTGATGACTTGTATCTTGGTATCTTGTCGATGCGTAATTTTTTCGAGTTTCTGGTCCAGTATGTCGGCCATAGATTTAAAATTTTGTTGTAGTCTTTTTCGCTGCTCTTCGAAATTTTCATTCATCACCACCGCTTGTTGTTTTAGAGACTCTTTAACTTTACCTTCTAAGGTCTCCATTCGTTCCATAATTTCTACCTTACTTTCAGCATTATACGCGTATAGTTTCTGAATTTCTGACGTGCTTGCTTCCAATCTTCTCATAGTTTCAGCACCACTAGTTTTTATTTCTTCAAACCTTTTTACGTTTTCAGCGTTGCTGGCTTCTAACTTCTTCATTATGTCGGCTAAACTGACCTCTTGTTTATGTGCCATGTTTAATTTTAATTTGGTGAACCGATTTTAAAATATTTATTATTAATTTGTATATTATTAATTATTTGGATTATTATTAAATATTGGTAGTCATTTATTCATCAACATACAACCGTTATCTTGGGCGCCTGTAGTATCAGTTTCTGATAACCACAATATTTATCTAAGCTCCCCTTTGTTTACTCTACTGATAACGCTAACTGTACGTTCTTATCAGCTACATTCAACATATAAATGCACGTTTTATAATAATTACACATCAACTCTAAATATTTGTTCTACGTGAATTTATATTTATTTAACTTCTTACTAATTTTTAATTTTTTCGTATTATGTTTTTTTTTTATTTATTTAATCGTGCCCCACGTTGGGCGCCATTTTCTTTTGCAACACATCTTTTTATGATTTCTTTCATTATGGATTATGAGTTTTACATGGACCTGGTTAGGGTATACCATGCCAACACTTACCTGCAGTATATGGTACTTTTCTGCTTTGCCGGCTATTAGGTGTGGGATTTGGGCTTATTAGGTATCAGGTAACGAGTTGGGACGATGTGTTTCCAAAAGAATTATTTTAGGAAGCTGAGTTGTATAAATTGTGAATAAATGAAAACTACGTTTTTAGTCTATCATTCCAATGATTATAATTGTCACCCTCAAGGTACTTATCTTTAAACAAATCATAATAATAAAAAGAATTTCAAATATTTAACACTATTTACGGCGGGTTCCACCAATTTTTATTCTTTCTTGAATATTACTTTACACATATTTTCTCTAGTGATATATTGTTATAATGCTTACGTCTAACAATCACATATTAAAATCATATATCTTAGTACATAATTTATAAGTTCCTGAAAATAAGACATACAATACACAGTATATACACAAAACATATAACATGGAAATATACACACATATATGGGCAGTTTCACACTGTCTGCCTGTAATTATAATTCATTTATAAAAAAAATCATTTTGTTATATTGAATTTAATTATTTAATAAAATGGAAATACTGAATTGATTTCATTCTATGAAATCCGTAACCCTGTTCTTTATACATGAGAAAATAAAATACGAACTTTTTAAATGAATATAACAAGGGTTATAGTTATCGTTATCTCTATGGTAATTATTATTAATCTAAACATTTTTATTAAGGGTAACTCCCTTTTAATTATTCTACTCTTTAGCCTGCTTGGCTATCAACAATAATTAATATGAAACAATAAAATTTGTGACATCTAATATCTTGATAACACTCTTAGAGCTTCTCTGCACTCTCCCTTAATTTATCACATTTAATTTATCAAATATAATTTTTTATACAGTGCACAATCTCATGAAAACATTTGCTTAGAGTCTTTCTGCACTCTTATTAACATATTATTATAATAATCACACATTATCTAAATGTTCTGTCTTTTTTTTTTGAATAAATGTCTCTATATGATATACAGTACAACATGTAAAAGTGTCTTTAGGCTTTAGTCATACCGCCTATATAAAAAAAGTTTATCAATTATTTAAAACTGTTCAATTTCGTTTATAGCGGCTTTTCATTTACTTGTTGTGTTTTACAACATTATTATGAACCCTGAACCATATCAGGTCACCTGTTTTGATGATTTCATGTTACACAGATGTACACGGGTCTCAGGCGTCGGCGTTGAGTACAGCTATTCCTCTCGAAACCTCCGTCAGCGTCGCTTAGCGGTGTATGAACAGCTAGGCTAGGCGTCGTTCCTTTATCGTCATGGACACAGCGTCTCTGGCCTCGGGTATAGTCTGATGTCCGTAGTACGTAGTTGTAGTCACTCAGGTGTCTGCCGGTCTCATTGAAGCGTCTTCTGCAGCGTATCGTTCCGTGTGTACGACTCAACGAATACTTTATGAATGAGACAGATGCTCGTTTTGTTTGCTATATAAAATCTTATCTGTACCCTTCTAAATGTACAATTGTAGCAGATAACGCTTATTATGCGTACTCCAGTTAGAACGATAAACATTGATAACAATGTTTCGTTATAATATATATTGTTACAACACAAATAAGCCAACCCAATACCAGGGGTGAATAAGATAATATTGAATCTAAAATAATACTTCATGTTAAATAAAATGCTTAATTTGAATAAAATATAAAAACTATGACTCGACAAACGACGACATGACCTAACCCAAGTGATTGACCCAACAAAAGGAAACAAAAGAAGAAGGGAACCACGAAAAACAAACGAGAATAAAACCAAAGAAGAGAAGAAAGTGATTGATGAAACCAGAGGAAGAAGGGAAAAAACCAAAACCCAAACAAAAATGAAACAACTTCATGGAATTAAATGACTCAATGTAACACGTTGAAATGTACCCAAAGGAGAAGGTGGAAAAACCAAGGTATTAACCAAATACAATGAAAATGAAGAAGGAGGGAAATAGATAAAAATGAAAACCAATAATGATACACAAACAAGTAATAAAGCATATGAGAAGGAGAAATAATGCACTCAAAAGTAATATTGGAACCAAGACCAATAATTAACCTATGAGAAAGGAAAAAGTAAATGTCATTATCCGTTAATGGATAATAATAATTTAGGGAAGAAACCCTCTTAAACAATGTTAAAGATAAAAATGATAAAAAAGCAAACTAAACCCCAATTTAGAATTAGATGTAAGAATAGTATTGTAAGGACATAAAATTGTTAATAGTATTAAGGAAATATTGTAATGAAAGAGAAAAAATGAATAGTGAGATAGTGATTAAAGGGATTACCCATTCAGAAACACTTAAAAAAACATTCGTGAAGTGCGAAATGAAAGTGTAAAAACCCCAAAGTGTAGTGATAAAGAGAGTACACTAATTAAATTATAATTAACTATAAATAATTTAAGAGTGAAGGTAATGAATGAAAATAGTGTAAGATATAGAATGGAAATATAGTGAAAAATAGTGAGTGATAAAATCATTAACAATTAATAAATCCTAAAGAACGCTAAAAGTTTAATAGTGAAAAATAATAGTGAATAAGTATGTTGTGAAAAATAGTATTAAGTATAAACTATAAAGAGGTATTGAACACTGGAAAGTGATAATTACCATAGTAAACAAAACAAAAAATATAATTAAGGAGTTTTAAAAGCAAGTAATCATAGTTGAAAGGGAGAACCCCAGGAAAGAGTAAATTGAAAGTGTTAACATGGAGGGAGAGTAAAGATTGTTTAGAAAGTTAAGGAATTAGATACAAATCAAAAAACACCCATGTTATAAGGGATCATGATAAGTTCATAAAAGTGATGTTGTTTGTCACACTAAAAAATAATATAAAATAAGATGTATTGTGAACAAAGATTAGCAAATAATAAGTTAGTTAAATAATTATTCAATCAAGTTTATGAATTGGATATGGCTGTAAGAATCATACAGACCATAGGCCTACATGTTATATTTAAATAAGATCAAAGAAGTAGTAAATAATAGCCACATTGTTATTATTGGCAAAGGAAATAAATAAAAATGTTAAGAAATGTATGACTAAAAAACATGGAAACCAAAGAGTAAATAACTGTGTATAAAATAATAGTGACATAATAATAACACATAAACAGACTCAAAACACAACACAACCTATTATAATAACAAAATAAAGCCCATTAGGCTGAAATGAAATGTACTTTAAATGAAATAAGTCAAATACCATAATGGCTACTTATGCCTATGAAAATGCCTAACTGTCAGAAACAAACAACTACAAATTATAACAAAGTAACAAAGAAATTAGCAAATCTGAGATGAAGGATTCACCAAGAATAAATTGTAAATCATTTGTAAAACAAAATATTATAATAAGCATTTGTATACAAAAAGAAATGTAATTAACAAGTATTAACATAACTGTAACAACATAAAATCTAAAATTACCCAAACTTGTGGGGTATCAAAATAATCTATGAAAGGAAATAAATACTATAGTGACAATATTTAATAACCAGGAAGGAAGATAGAGGAATAACAGCAGTCAGAAGATATACGAAGAATTCGAATTTTGATAACAATACATCATCTCAAAATCAACCAATCAAAATCATGCAGTTGCCATGGAAACGGCAGTTGAAGACAGAATTGCGGTTGAATACCGTTACAGAAGTGAAGCGTTGGGAATACAGAAGCCAATGTTGGGAAGAACGATTTTCTATTAAAATAATGTAAAACAATAATCAAGGTTCATAACCATGATGGTATAAGAAGCAGACGGCCCATTTATAGCAGTCCACTCAAGATCCAGGATAATTAAACTGAAAATTAACCGAAAAGAATGACCAGATACGTTATGAAAAGGACGCCCAACCCATTGAAGCCCAAAAATTAATGAAAAAAGAACTTATTGCAGCCAAATCCTACCCGATCAAACGAACGAAGACACCAAGTCATTCTGAGGTGTTAAGTACAATTAAATTAACTATTTCCAAAAACCTAATCACTCTAAATTTTACTAAAGGTAAATTTATCTCACTATAAACAAATATTTCTCTTTCACAGATTATTTAAGTAAAATATAACTCACTGAAAATTTGTTAAGATAAAACATAACCTATTATTAAAACACGAACTTTCAAAACACATTTGACGACACTACAGAACAAATTGTAACATCACACATTATTATTTATGTACACTTAGCATAAGGTAAAATATTTTTATTGTAACCATAGGAATTCTTTAGCTCATAATCACAAGAATCCGCGATTGAGGGAATGAAAATAATTGTAATAACTTAACATACACAGCCATACTGATGCTGATCGTTTTCTTAATCGATTCATCAAGCCTTGAGAACAAGTGTTTCATGTAATCAGTCGGTGCAAAATTATTATTATATAATTGTCAATTTGAACATTTTAATTATCACCTATTAAAAATAACTATTACAGGGAGTAACCGTTGTTATTATTTCATAGGGAGTGCTTTATATATTACTAGTGTTTATTTAAGAATAGATTTGATGAGAAGCGAACAAGTTGTCATTTGCACAGCAGCATCGACAATTCAGACGGCAGTGCGAGCGGGAATTATTTGAACGCTCCGACCGTCACCGCTGAAAACTCATCATACAATAGTTTTAGATGTTTTAATAAACGACTTGGCGCCACTCGGGATTAACACACCCCTATAAGTAAACAGGTAAGGTTACTGCCATGTTATACGGGTGATTACCGCAACGCTACGGACATCGTTAGCCGCGAACATTGATGTAACGACCCCGGTGCGAGATGAACGCACTAACATTTATTACACATTCAAAATTGGTGTACATTTTACAGGTACGACCCGAGTCTTTCGATTAGTTACAATATATATACTAATCCTCCCACGCATCACCAGTTACATTCAACCAATAGGAGGCAGTACTTACCGCCCAATCCTTGTTAGCCCCGCCCCTTACTCAGTCAACCTGACCTCGTCATATACATTATCCTCTAGAAATCTCCTACAGCTTTCTACCTTCTGAACCTATCCTGTAACCGTATTACACCTTTTATACAGTACTCTTTCAAATTATAGTAAAATATATCCTCATTACTAAATTCAGTCTTTATGTTCATCAGCGCATTACTATTCTTTTTCCTTACTTTTAATATTTCTAATTCTTCATACAATTTGCGTTTACTTATGTTATTCTCTAACCTTACTATTTCGATGTTCTCTGTTGGGTCTAAAAACCTATGCCCTGTTTCATTAAAATGTCTCGCATAGAGCGAATTCGTAGTTCTGTCTCCTTCTCCTCTCGCATGCTCTCTCAATCTAATTTCGAACTTACGTCCTGTTTCACCCAGGTAAACCTTATCACACTGTTTACAGTTCAACTTATAAACACCTCTTTTCTGTAATTCAGGCGTTATTTCAGTACTACTATTCTTTATATAATCAAAAACTGTCTTTTTGTCTTTTTTACCGCTACATCTATATTGTGTTTTTCAAAGCACTTGATTATGTTCCTTGTTTGATATCCCAGATACGTTACTGATCATATGTAATTCTTTTCTTTCTTCTCTTCTTGTCTACTATTTCCTTCTATTCTTTTTACAATTTTCTCTACTATCCCCGGTTTATAATTATTATTTTTCGCTATTTCTTCTATTCTTTTTAACTCTTCTGTTTTACATGAGTCATCTTCTAAGTATTTTATTGCTCTATAACAAAATGAGTTTAGTGCAGCCATCTTGTGACTTACGGGATGGTATGATTCCTGAGGTATAATTAAGTCTGTATACGTTTCTTTTCTAAATACATAAAATTTAAAAACACCACACTCTATCTTTATATTTAAATGTAGGTAATTTATTTGTACTCCACCTATTTCCTCTTTGAACTTAATTTTATTTTCAATATGATTAATTTCATTCGTTAGTTCTGCGAATTCTTCATTTGTTCTCGCCCACACCACCAAAATGTCATCTACGTACCTTATCCATTCCTTTATTTTATCCTTATATTTTGATTCCATTAGGACACACCTCTCAAAACAATTCATATATATTTCCGCCATTACTGGTGACAACAGACAACCCATTGGTAGCCCCTCCTTCTGAATGTAATACTTAGTATTAAACCTAAAGTAGTTTTGGTGTTTGGTGTACTACTTATAGAATCAAACCCGGAAGCGCCAAGGTTGAGGTGTCAACCAAAATTACGTAAAGAAGGTATGCCGTTTAGGCCAATAGTTTCGTTTATTAATTCGCCTAGTTATAAGATATCGAAAGAAGTGAGCAAGTTGCTTAGGAAGTTATACGATTTTGAGATAACATATAGTGTAGAAAATAGTAGAAATGTAATAGAACGGTTGAAGTTAGTAAAAATAAGTGAAAATACGAAACTTATGTCGTTAGACGTGCCAGATATGTTTACGAATATATCGGTTGAACATACTGTAGAAATTATTAAAAATAACAATTTAGGACAGTATCAGTACAAAAGTGATTTAATAAAAGTTCTGACAGTGTGCGTACACCAAAACTACTTTAGGTTTAATAATAAGTATTACATTCAAAAGGAGGGGCTACCAATGGGTTGTCCGTTGTCACCAGTAATGGTGGAAATATATATGAATTGTTTTGAGAGGCGTGTCCTAATGGAATCAAAATATAAGGATAAAATAAAGGAATGGATAAGGTACGTAGACGACATTTTGGTGGTGTGGGAGGGAACAAATGAAGAATTCGCAGAACTAACGAATGAAATTAATCATATTGAAAATAAAATTAAGTTCAAAGAGGAAATAGGTGGAGTACAAATAAATTACCTAGATCTAAATATAAAGATAGAGTGTGGTGTTTTTAAATTTGATGTATTTAGAAAAGAAACGTATACAGACTTAATTATACCTCAGGAATCATACCATCCCGTAAGTCACAAGATGGCTGCACTAAACTCATTTTGTTATAGAGCAATAAAATACTTAGAAGATGATTCATGTAAAACAGAAGAGTTAAAAAGAATAGAAGAAATAGCGAAAAATAATAATTATAAACTGGGGATAGTAGAGAAAATTGTAAAAAGAATAGAAGGAAATAGTAGACAAGAAGAGAAGAAAGAAAAGAAATACATAGGATCAATAACGTATCTGGGATATCAAACGAGGAACATAATAAAGTGCTTTGAAAAACAAAATATAGATGTAGCGGTAAAAAGACAAAGACAGTTTATGATTATATAAAGAATAGTAGTACTGAAATAACGCCTGAATTACAGAAAAGCGGTGTTTATAAGTTGAACTGTAAACAGTGTGATAAGGTTTACCTGGGTGAAACAGGACGTAAGTTTGAAATTAGATTGAGAGAGCATGCGAGAGGAGAAGGAGACAGAACTACGAATTCGCTCTATGCGAGACATTTTAATGAAACAGGGCATAGGTTTTTAGACCCAACAGAGAACGTCGAAATAGTAAGGTTAGAGAATAACATAAGTAAACGCAAATAGTATGAAGAATTAGAAATATTAAAAGTAAGGAAAAAGAATAGTAATGCGCTGATGAACATAAAGACTGAATTTAGTAATGAGGATATATTTGACTATATTTTGAAAGAGTACTGTATAAAAGGTGTAATATGGTTACAGGATAGGTTCAGAAGGTAGAAAGCTGTAGGAGATTTCTAGAGGATAATGTATATGACGAGGTCAGGTTGACTGAGTAAGGGGCGGGGCTAACAAGGATTGGGCGGTAAGTACTGCTTCCTATTGGTTGAATGTAACCGGTGATGCATGGGAGGGTTAGTATATATATATAAGGGAAGTAGGTATTTTAATGTTGTTGTAGGAAGAACTTGATAATGGTTGCGAAACTGAAAGGTGCTAACATAGAGAAAATAACTGATCTATAATAATGACTTAGAGGGTCTAGGTTTTTAATAATATCATGTTTTTTTATGTCTACATGTTGTAAAAATTTTGCTGATATGATTGCGGAAGTAGGAACTCCCATTGCTAGTCGATCTATTTGTTGATAAATATTATTATTATACATAAATAATATTGGTTTAGAATAGTACTTAAAATGTTGGCTATTTGTTTCATATATTGAGAATTATTATTATTGTTTTTGAGATTATTATTAATAATTTCAATTGTTCTTTAATTTGAATATTTGTATAATGTTTGAGATATCAAAAGAAAATTTTGTATTTTTATTAATTTTAATTTTA
The DNA here is from genome assembly GCA_034769895.1 of Magicicada septendecula. Lineage (NCBI taxonomy): Eukaryota > Metazoa > Arthropoda > Insecta > Hemiptera > Cicadidae > Magicicada > Magicicada septendecula. The sequence continues at coordinate 1,032,786,992 of CM068367.1, read as the reverse complement.
TCAAGACTTTGAGTATGATGATGCCTGTTTTTTTAAATTATGTATGTGTATTGTAATTTTAGTTGCTCTTTTAAAAGTTTTGAAATAAATTTAGAAATTTATAATTTGCTGAAGTTTTAGAATTTATTAAGGGGCTAATTGGTTTTTCTACTTTGTGTATTTTAATTAGGGTGTTTAAATTAGGAGGGCAGTGTTGTCCATTATTAGTGTGTATTTATTATCTTTTAAAAATATATTTAAGTTGTTAATTATTATCTTATCAATTTATTTTTGAAGTTTATTAGTTGGATCTTTATTTTATAGTCATTTGAATTTATAAAATTTAATTTTTTTTTCGAATATTCTGTTATCTATAATTACTGATGAATAAGTATTCTATATTTGAAAAACTTGTCTGCCACAAAAAGGGAGACACTTATAGTAACAGGCAAGAGGCCACCCTGCTTTATTTTGAGTTGTTTTTTTTTTACATGAATTTCACAAAAAGCGAGTATTACATACTTGTTTTCATGTGTAATTTTTGTTTGGATGCTAACCTAACAGTGCCAACTTTTGGTGTCACAGGCACACATTGGTGTTATATTATTGCTAGAAACATGTTTCATAAAAAATATGACAATGAAACATGATTTCTGTCATTAACAGACTATTTTATAACATAAAATAAATAAATTTTTCACAATTTATATTATGTAACAAGAATTATATGCAATATTCACAGCATATCGATGACAATAATCGCATAATTGAAATATCGAAAATGAATGTGGATATGGTCATTGGGACAGTACCTAAAATTGAAATCGAATCATTTTGATTATTTATTAATTCATATAAACCTCTGAAGGTACTGATTCTATCAGGTCAGTTCATCAGGTCAATTAAAAAATAATATCAATGACTTGCAGAAGTAATCATAATTTGATAATGTATAATATTATTCAAGAATACTCCAAGAAACTCATAGAGTTACTTATAAAGAAAATCAACTTAGTGCATTATTCTGTGGAGTAAGTTAGAGGTCATTTTGTTATGGTTTATTTTAATGTATATGTATGAAACTTTTCCTGCATAAACCATTTTCTTAAACAAAGTATTTAAAGAAGTAATGTCTGGTCATACAACTGAAATTTTGTAAGCCCGGATATTTTATTATATCGGTGGTGTAGTTGTAATAGTATAGAATAAATTGGCCACAAATTCACATCAAAAATAAAAAAACCATTTATATTACAGATTTTGAAGTACATTTATAGAGAGGTAAAATAAAGTACATGAGTTTTTGAACACATTCAGTTAACAGATATTTACATTTATTTTGAAGAAAATTTAATAATTTCAGTTTCCTACGACAATCAAAGTATCATAGTTACATAAGAAGTAATTTTTTTAATACTATACAAAATGATAACAGGCTCGGATATTATCTATTATTTTAATTTTAAAGTAATATTTACTTAACACAATGTTTAGGTTTATGTGAAACATAACTTTATTAGAACATTCTAAAGAATGTTTACATTGTTGGCACAGGTTAATATTTCAGTATGCAGTTTTCTTGTGGACCTAGACACAGGGTCAGAGACAGAAAGAGAACCAAATTATTCTGCACAGGAAGATAAGTGGGCTATAATTAAAAGCATTCCATTTTTGGACACTTCCAAGTATGTACTGTATTTAAATAAAATATGTTGTAATGAATTTATATTTATAACAGAGTAGAAGTATAATTCCTGGAATAATCAGTGCCAGCACTTTTCAGTATAGGTTTTGTAAGAATTTTTTAAAACTTGTATTAAAATGGTTATTTTATTGAACATTTTTGTAAATAATGCATGTGTAATATAAGCATGTTCAGTATCTTTGTCATTTATTTGCTAATTGACTGATACAAAGATACTGTTGTTACTTTTACTAAAAAACTGAATCTGAAGGACAGCTGTTCCATATTAGGAGCTGCTTGCAAAACTCTTACAAAAGATAATTTGTAAAATGGGTAGAATTTATGGAACAAATGGATCTAACAAAGAAATTTATGAAAAAGAAAGGATTGGAGAAGATGCTTTAGATGATATTGCACTGTAATTGATGTAATACCAAGTTTTGAGGACTGTACTGAAAATGATGGAAGTAAGTGGTTAGAGAATTATTAAAATGGCCTTAGGTATCAAATTTTAATTATTGAAGAAACAGCCAACCTTACAGCTGAAGCGTAGCGACCAATCGTAAAAAAAATGACAACAGTGAAGACAAGGCATCCACTAGGACAGTATATACCAGTGTATTTATCACGTTAGAAACTGCACTGTCTTGTCTGGAAACAGATCACATGCTCTGTTAATAAAATTTGCTATTAAGAAGGCTTAGAGACATGGTTACCAAAAATGCACTAAAAGGGATAAACTTCTTTTATAGTTAAGAATTCACAACATCTGATCTACAAAATTCATATGTTCAGAGTGTTTGATTTTACCAATCATTTGAAGTGAAGTGTAGTAATCAGTTTATTAGCATTTTTAAATTTCACAATTCACTAAAAGTTGTCAAATATTTGTGTACGTTTTTGGTTTGAATGTTGTGAAAATGATATTTCTGTCTTTCTACAAATTTTTGTTAAGGATACCACCACCATCACCTCACTTTCATTTTGTTGGACAACTGATAGTAAGTGTCAGTGCTAATTTGGATGGTGGAAGGTTACAGTTTTTGAACATTTTTTGATGACTGTGTAGTGAAATTAATAACTCAAGAATTTTTGTTAAGGATACCACCACCATCACCTCACTTTCATTTTGTTGGACAACAGATAGTAATGTCTGTGCTAATTTGGATGGTGGAAGGTTACAGTTTTTGAAAATTTTTTGATGACTGTGTAGTGAAATTAATAACTTCAGAACCTAATATCTATACTGCCTAGTGAAGTAACAGTAATTAGACTAAATTTTCAGTAACATTGAAAATAAGCAGAAATATTGCTCAACAAAATTAAGTAAAGGCCAAATAAAAACCTTTCATAGAGGAAAATTGATGGACCTTGAAATATAAAAATAAAGAGGCTATTTTCTTTCTATCAGTAGTACTTAAAATAACTATGGTACATTGAGAACTGAAGCAATGACGTGCAGCTGTGAAGGATTATAATGACACAGTGGAAGGTATCAATAAGCTGTATCACTATTTTGCTGTTATTCTCAGAAAATGTTGAAAAATATTAAAAAATTTTATCTTTTATTAAACCATGCCCTGTATTGTTTTTTGTATATGATATTTTATCAAAATATCATTATATTGTTGCCACCAGAATCTGGTTGTTCAAGCTGTACACCAATGCCTCTGTGGAATTCTGGTTATCATTTACTGGAGTATTGGTCACAGTCATTATGTAGTTATATGATTTTATATAACCATATTTTTACTTACCCTTTTAAATAATTATGAATTTAGGTTATTGGTTCACATTACTTATAAAAGATACAGTAACTTTATTTATTAATTTTGTTTTCTAGGTCCAACAGGTTCTTACGTGCATTTTATGTTCCACTGCTCTGGGAAGAATACTGTGTCTTTAACCTTTATAACTTGCTGAAAGCAAAAAAACCTCGACCAAATCAAAATAAAGTTCATTAACAATGAAATGAGTGTGTTAAAAACAAACACAAAGTGGTTATGTATATAAAGTTGTGTTAGATTTTGTATAATACAGGTATACAGTCTGATGTACTTATTATGTGGGTAAGTGTAATTGTTTGTATTTAAAGTAGGCTACATAGTCTTCAACTAATTGTTGATAACAACTCTGTTTTCTTGACATGTCAGATTTTCAGTGTGCTTATGGTGTGGTTTCTGTTATTTATTGTTGTGAAAAGGATTCAGACCTTAATATTTCATAAGAAAGTGTAAGCATGTGGTATGAAACTTTTTGAGTGGATCTGTGTACATAAAGTGTGAGTTAGTTATATGATTAATTAACAGTAAGTAAAGACATACAAATGCACATGAAATAAATTTGTGTGTGTGTGTGTTTTAAGGAGATGTAGTGTTATTTGGATGAAATATGAATATAGTGGGAAGAATTATCGCAATAAATATATGATAAAAATAAATAAGTATTGTGACTGTTTACATACTGAGTGTATAACTATATATACATAAGAGTGCATTTCTCAATTATCTTCTAGTAGAGAAAGCATACAAATGTACCAGCTGTAGAATTATGATTACAGATACTATGTTATGCAGTGTAACTATAAACTTAGGGATTACCGCAGTGACCTGTGTTATTTCCAGTTTGGAGAAACACAAGCAGACAGCAATTTTATTTAAAAAAAAATGATTTCTTTATAATAGTATCTTTAGTAAATAAAATAAAATAAACAGATTCATTGGAACAGAAAAACAAAAGGTTAATGGTACTGCTAATATTATAGACTCTCCTGTTTGTATGTAACAATACATCATTAACTTTTGACATGTTTGCAGTAGATACTTTAGTGTATCTATTATCTGTAATGTATCCAACAATACGAACCAGATGCTTCAATTTTATATCAGTAACTCTCAAGGACATTTCTTATTATTTTGTACATATATGTACTACTCAGTGGTGGTTAGTAATAAAACATTTGTGTGTTGATGTTGTGTTGTATAATAGTACATTATATGTTTTTATACTTTGAATAACTAACATCTGTATAAATGTAATTCGTGTATCTGTGCATGATTTTGACTATATTTTATTTCATGGTGATAATATGAAATGTGTTAGTGTACAAACAAATGTGTGTTTTGAAGTGTATATAATTGTAACTTTTTGACTGACTAGTTTTATTGTAATAAATGTACATAAATTGTTATCATTTAATTTATATGTTTATACATACATATATAATTTTCACAGCTTAATAGTGATTACATAAAATAAATGCCTTTTCACAAATTATGAGTGTTATTTATAATCAGTAATACTACATAGTTCATAATTTTTTTTGTTATGCCATTAAATATTTACTCCAAAATCATTAACTGTGTAACCAACCAAAGACAACTTCTTCGCAGATGTTTATTATTTATAAAATGTTATAATTTAGGTATGGAACAAGTAACAAAATTATATTACCAGTTTAATAGTTTTATATATATTTTTACAAACGCTTTTGTTACAGTCCATTTCTTGATGGATATTTAATGTATTTAATATTTATAATAACTTTACCTCAAGATGTTTTTTCCCTTATTTGGAACATGTTTCAGGAAATTTATTGTTCCCATCCTCAGCCTTCTTAATTTTGAATCTTGTGGAGTACTTGTGTGTTGGTTGGCTGTTGTTATGGTTTCCTGTTGGTTTTTGGTATTTTAAACTGGTATTATTGTTTTATGGTAATAACAATTCAGAAGAACACCGAAAGTGGAAAGAGATTTTTATGCATATTTTGATGTTTTGCATTCCAAGGTTATGAGGTCTCTGTTCTGCAATCATAGAGAAAATAATGCAATTGGACCTGAAAGTGGTAATTTTTTGAACATTGTTGATCTTCTATCCCAATATGATTCTTTACTTAAAGCACACATTACAAACGAGAGAAGTTGATCCATATATTTACAACATGAAATGCAAAATGAAATAATTGGTTTATTACAAAAATCCGTTTTTTGGTTTGTTACAAAAAACACGTTTGATAAAGTTTCTTCAGGTTCACTTTACTCCATAATTTTTTATACCACTCAAGACCTTTCAAAGAGAGATCAACTTAGTGTTGTGATTAACTATGTCACTATGTCATAAAAGTTCCAGCAAATACCACCTAGAAATAAATGAATCATTATAATAAAATTATTGATCCAAGCAGTGAAGGATTGATAGTAAAATTTTAAAAATTCAAAACAATAAATGGAGAAATATAAACAAATGTTGAGGTCAAGGATATGATGGATCCTCAACCATGAATGGACAGTATTGTGTGTACAGAAAAGAGTCAAGAATGTGCCAAACACTAACTTTGTGCATTGTGCAGCCCACAGCCTGAACCTCATTTTGAATGACTATGTTAAGCTCCGTGAGGTAAGCCAATTTTATATCATTCAAGACACATACGTTTTAGACTCGTACATTTTCTTCAGCAAAAGTTACCATGATGTCAAGAAGTGAACCAAGTATTTTAAGAAGAAAAACTTCAATCTGAAGAAAATATGCTCCATAAGATTGTCTTTCTGTTATGATTGCCTCTTAGCACTGTGGAATAATTTTCAGTCAGTGATAAAATGATTAAAAAAATTACTATTACTTAGCTCAAAAAAATCAGAAATAGTAAAAGCGTCAGCTATAAGAAAGCATTTGGATCCATTTGAATTCATCATGTTGCTTACTCTACAGTACAAAGTGCTTGATGTGAGTATGTTTATCAAATGTTTTTTTTTATGAAATAGTTTGTGATTACCAGATCAACGATCTACTGAAGTCTTTTGAAATAAAAATATTCAACACATGACAGGACATCATGATTAGTTAGCTGGGACATAGGTTTACATGTCTGTGTACCGGTGCTGAAAATTTTTCATTTTTGAAGCTAACGAATTTGACAAGTCTGATGATGAAGAAATACCAGAAAAGGTTCAAGCTTGTGTTAAATCCGATACCCCAAGTGATATTATTTATGTCTTTCCTAAAGATATTGAAATGAAAGAACTGTTCATGAAATTGCAGCACTGCTTACAGAGGAAAACAGTTGTTCGATAAGCAGCTTACCAGATTTGGTCACCGCCTTAAAGCTCTACCGGACACTGCCCGTAACAACAGCTTCAGCGGAGAGTTTTTCTAAACTTGAACTCTTAAAAGTCATACCTGCTGAGTACAATGGTGCAAATGTGAGTAAGTGATGTAGCCATTTTAAGTAGAGAACATAAATTGAGGCGAAACATTAATGAAAATAAAATAGTTGAATAGTTCTTAATTCTAAAGAAGAGAAGACTCGGAAAGCCGTAATCCTTGTTTAATGTGATAAAGTTGTAATCCTTTAATTAAAGACTTCATTTGATAAAATTTTGTTTATTACATAATAGTTATTTTACACAAACTGTGAAAGTGTTTTGTATGGATTCCTGTATAAATTAAAGCAAATAAATATTTGGAGAGTTGCGTCTTTTAATTTATTGTTTGTTGCAATGGTGTACCCATTAATTAGTCAATGTTAATTGATTAGAATTATAATAATTACTTTATGGTACCTGTAAGGTGAAAATTCTAGTAAGAACTAAATTTTGCCTCCTATATAGTCAACCGGACTTTCAGCCTGCTTAACTGTGGTAAGAAAAAAAGAATGATGTCAAATTACCTAATGAAACTACACATTGAAGTTTTCAGGTTAGATACTGAAGCATTTCAATCACGTGACACATAACAATTATGTTGAAGTATGTTGCATGTTTTTTTAAGACTACTCCATGTCCCCATTAAAAAACTAAATAAGGGCCCCTTTCAGTCCTTCATGGAGAGGGTGGCAAAGACCTTAGCACCACCACTGCTGGAGGGCAAGCCCCCATACCAGTTCTAAGACTCCTTTTACGTCTTTCTAAGTCTACTGTTACAAAAACCACATACACTCGCCAAGGAAGGGCAGGAAAAATCTTCACTCTCCATCCACAGGATTCTTTAATAAGCGGTCTGGAACTCCTCGCAAAGAAACTAATGCACTTACCACTATGGAATGTAAAAACATAAACTAATACTAGACATAACGTTGCCCAGTCAGGGCCTTGTGGAGTGTAATTTTATATCAGTGTAATCATCAATCAATCATTCATGGTTGATGATCCATTTTGGTACCTGGACAAGTGGATGGTGGGGGTCAGCCACCAAACTCAAGTCAGGTTCAGGCTCCTGCTGCATTGGTTAACAGACCTGAACCTAGGGTCATGTTACCGAGCGCTGGACACACACTTTGTTCTGATTATCAGCCCTCATACCACCAAAAATCAGATAACCTTGCGCTCCAGAAGGCATTGTGTGCCAGGGTGGTGTTTTGGAAGGAGAAGTTGCCTTTGGTAAATAGCGATATAGGGCCAACCTGCAACCTCCCAGTGCTATAGCCCCAGGCCCAGCTGGCGGGGTTCAGCCAGCCATGCAGCAACTCACACTGAGCAGTTCTCCCCCACCAGATCAGACGTATGCCACATGGAGGCTATCAATGCTACTAGGGCTCTCTCCACATGATATCGGCTAGGACCATTGGGACAGGGGTAGTTTCCTGGTGCAGGTAGTTTACCAAGGATGGTGGAACTCTGGCTCCCATTTGCTGGACATACACCTTAGTCCAACTTCAATTGGCTTCCATCCAGCCGAAACCCAGTTCATCCACGGGCCACATTGAGGCAGCGTGTGTCAGGCAGAGATTGCAGAAGTCAGAGCCACTGGGAGTGGCAGTATGGGCTCCTCCCTCTTGCCCCCAGGGGGTTAATCCTCCTGGACCCCACCTTCAGGGAAAAACAACAAAATACCAAGATGGGAAAACAAATCTGATTTTGAAACGTTGGCACTTAGACAATTTGTTAAACCATTATGAAAGGCAATCCTGGTGTCTTATGTTGTATGTACTCAAGCAAAGTATCAGAATTCAGTTTTTGAAAATTAAGCAGGAATTGTGTTATTTTATTTGTGATTTTATTACTTCCATATTCCTTAAGGAAATGGAAGTATGGTGATGGCAAAAAAAATCGTGTTCGAGATTATTGCAGATTCTGATTGTACTACACTCAAAACATGAAAAAAAGTCGTTTTTCGAAAAGTGTCTGTGTGTCTGTCTGTCTGTAGATTTTTTCTCTATGGCAAACGATAACTGCCGCAAATTCAAACAGAATCAAATAATTTTTTGCATACAGCCCTGACTTGTAGAGTACTCACGACCTATTGTTTTTGGTGAAGATCGGTTGAGGGAAAGGGGTAGTTTACCTGCAACGGTTTTTTTTTATCAAGGGAATTTTTTTTTTTGGCAAACGATAACAGCCGCAAATTCAAACAGAATCAAATAATGTTTCGCATACAGCCCTGAATTGTAGAGTTCTCAAGACCTATTGTTTTTGGTGAAGATCGGTTAAGGGAAAGGGGTAGTTTACCTGCAACGTTTTATGTTTTAACAAGGGTATTTCTGATGGCAAACGATAACAGCCGCAAATTCAAACAGAATCAAAAGATTATTTGCATACAGCCCTAAATTGTAGAGTTCTCAAGACCTATTGTTTTTGGTGAAGATCGGTTAAGGGAAAGGGGAGTTTACCTGTAACGTTTTTTTAACAAGGTTATTTTCTATGGCAAACGATAACAGCCGCAAATTCAAACAGAATCAAATAATTTTTTGCATACTGCCCGGATTTGTAGAGTACTCAAGACCTATTGTTTTTGGTGAAGATCGGTTAAGGGGAAGGGGTAGTTTACCTGCAACGTTTTTTTATCAAGCATATTTTCTATGGCAAACGATAACAGCCGCAAATTCAAACAGAATCAAATAAGTTTTTGCATACGTCCCTGAATTGTAGAGGTCTCAAGGACTTTCGATTTTGGTGAAGATCGGTTAAGGGGAATGGGTAGTTTACCTGCAACCTTTTACGTTTTAACAACAGTAAAGTACTTGAAAATTCATTTAAACTTTTTGAAACAATGGTAGTTGTTAAAAATAAAATAATTTTGTTGCCAGGCAATAATTTTTTAAATAATTTAAACAATAAATTTTTTTTGAATGATTTTTTCATTTTAATGTAAATTATGTATGAGTTAATATCTTTATATATATAATTCTTCTGTACGTGTGTATGTCATTGAACTCCTCCATGTATAAAATAATACATCGTTCGTGGCAGGTAAGCATATCTCAGTTATGTAATGTTTACGTTTCCATTTTATTATTATGCCTACAGCAATAAAAAGGCAGGTAAGACACACACACACACACACAATCACAATTCACGTTATTTCTGGCCTCACTCATGTTTATTTTCTTACATTTGCACGCTTTTTAAATGGAAAGTGCCGATACCCACACCAACATAACGCGTGCAAACCGAAAAAATGGACATCAATTTGCTTCCTGTGGATCGCTGGGCAATGTAACTGCACGTGTTTACAGAGGAACGATTCATAGACAGACTTTTCGTCTTTAGGGAATGAACCCTCTGCAAGATGCTGAGGGTCCATGAGTGACTTCGGAGCGCTCCTTCTTTTTCGCGTGTTTGTTATGTGAAACATACACTGTAGATTCGCAGCTTTACTCTAAGCAACGCTCAATAGGAAATGTTGAAAATTTTTGTCCACAGTGTACCCTGATTCACACTAAACCCGCTCTGATGTTTTAATTACGGACATCATAATATTAAAACTTTGGAAACTTGAGCACTACTTAATGGAGATCAATCATTAACTTATACAAGCCATTAATTTTATGCATATATTTTATATATATGTGTACAACGTTATCGGCAACAAAGAAGTAGTTTTTGTTAAAATTCCTTCCCGGGATATTTGGCCGTAGTCCAATGTTTTCTACAAAACCAGACATTTCGGCAATGCCATCGACTTCCATCATCAGTGAAAATCGAGTGCGATAACGTGAGGTGGTATACGTTAGTGACCACAGTACTGTGGTTAAGGCTGAAGCAGTAAGTAGAAAGAAGTAGTTTCTATGGTAATATTTCATTTCGAAAATGATTTTAAATATAAATCTTAGAATATGGAAGTCATGTATGGTTCTCCATACCGATATTTTTTACTTCCATATTCCTTAAGGAAATGCAAGTATGGTGATAGCAAAAAAAAATCGTGTTCGAGATTATTGCAGATTCTGATTGTACTACACTCAAAACATGAAAAAAAGTGGTTTTTCGAAAAGTGTCTGTGTGTCTGTCTGTCTGTCTGTGTAGATTTTTTTTCTATGGCAAACGATAACTGCCGCAAATTCGAACAGAATCAAATAATTTTTTGCGTACAGCCCTGATTTGTAGAGTACTCACGACCTATTGTTTTTGGTGAAGATCGGTTGAGGGAAAGGGGTAGTTTACCTGCAACGTTTTATGTTTTAACAAGGGTATTTTCTATGACAAACGATAACAGCCGCAAATTCAAACAGAATCAAATAATGTTTTGCATACAGCCCTGAATTATGGAGTTCTCAAAACCTATTGTTTTTGGTGAAGATCGGTTAAGGGAAAGGGGTAGTTTACCTGCAGCGTTTTTTTTATCAAGGGTATTTTCTATGGCAAACGATAACAGCCGCAAATTCAAACAGAATCAAATAATTTTTTGCATACAGCTCTGATTTGTAGAGTACTCAGGACCTATTATTTTTGGTGAAGATCGGTTAAGGGGAAGGGGTAGTTTACCTGCAACGTTTTTTATCAAGGTAATTTTCTATGACGAACGATAACTGCCGCATATTCAAACAGAATCAAATAATTTTTTGCATACGTCACTGAATTGTAGAGAACTCAGGGCCTTTTGATTTTGGTGAAGATCGGTTAAGGGGAAGGGGTAGTTTACCTCAACCTTTTACATTTTAACAAGAGTAAAGTACTTGAAAATTCATTTAAACTTTCTCAAACAATGGTAATTGTTAAAAATAAAATAATTTTGTTGCCAGGCAATAAAATTATAATTTTTTCATTTTAATGTAAATCATGTATGAGAGAAAATATATCGTTCGTGCAGGCAAGCATATCTCAGTTTTGTAATGTTTACGTTTCAATTTTATTATTATGACTATCGCAATAAAAAGGCAGGGAAGACACACACACACACACACACACACACACACAGAGAAAATTCACATTATTTCTGGCCTCATTCATGTTTATTTTCTTACATTTGCACGCTTTTTGAATGGAAAGTGCCGAAACCCATACCAACATAACGCGTGCAAGCCGAAAAAGTGTCCAGCGTGGATAGCGATTTGCTTCCTGTGGATCGCTGGGCCGTGTAACTGCACGTGTTTACAGAGGAACGATTCATAGACAGACTTTTCGTCTTTAGGGAATGAACCCTCTGCAAGATGCTGAGGGTCCATGAGTGACTTCGGAGTGCTCCTTCTTTTCCGCGTGTTTGATCTGTGAAACGTACACTGTAGATTCGCAGCTTTACTCTAAGCAACGCTCAATAGGAAATGTTGAAAATTTTTGTCCACGGTGTACCCTCATACACACTAAACCTGCTCTGATGTTTTAATTACGGACATCATAATATTAAAACTTTGGAAACTTGAGCACTACTTAATGGAGATCAATCATTAACTTGTACAAGCCATTAATTTTATGCATATTTTTTATATATATATATGTGTACAACGTTATCGGCAACAAAGAAGTAGTTTTTGTTAAAATTCCTTCCCGGGATATTTGGCCGTAGTCCAATGTTTTCTACAAAACCAGACGTTTCGGCAATGCCATCGACTTCCATCATCAGTGAAAATCGAGTGCGATAACGTGAGGTGGTATACGTTAGTGACCACAGTACTGTGTAAGGCTGAAGCAGTAAGTAGAAAGAAGTAGTTTCTATGGTAATATTTCATTTCAATAATGATTTTAAATATAAATCTTAGAATATGGAAGTCATGTATGGTTCTCCATACCGATATTTTGTTTGACTATGTTAGTTAATGAAAATCTGAAAGAACACACTATATGCCTATTCTGAGGTGGCCAGCAAGGGTTTGGCAAAGACAGAAGCAAACAAGTTATCGGCAGAGTTAAATATAGATAAGAAATAACTTAATTGTTTTGTGTTGACCTAACAATAGATTTTGAACAGTCCCTTAAAGATACACAGTGGACAAACAGCTGTGAGGGTACCAAAATTTTAATTCATTTGGCATATGTGCATAGTAGTTTTGTACAGTGTTTCATAGCGTGAACATTGGCTACAAGACTGGGGAGAACACTGGAAGTATGTGTTGTGAAGCGAGAGAGATACTGTGTAAGTGAGGTAACAAACTATTATTGAGTTGTCTTCCTGCTCTTCTCTCTAGATACCTTATGCTTTTAAGTGGGGAGTAATTCATTTGCTGGGTTGGAACAGATCACTACCAGGTTTTTACTGCGAAACTTACAAGAATACACACACATGTACACACTACCATTTAAACAAGACAACTTTGTATAGCTCACCAGCTGGAGCATAGAGCACCTGCATTTCTGAGTATGTATAGTTTTTGACATAAAACCATGTTTTGCACTACCCTTCTATGAGCTTTAATCTTCAACCTACATCTTCTGGAGTTAGCATTGCACAAGTTGTCTGTTTTATTAATGGCAAAGGGACACTGAACATCTTGAAGGACAATATGTATGTATTGAACCTTTATAGAAATACTTTCATTCCATTACAGAATTTTTATTACCATCTGCATTAGCTAAGTACTAACTGACTTCAACATAGTTATCTTTCTGATCGTCAGTCAACAAACTCAAGATAATTTTGCAGTGACATGGTGCATCTGAATTTTTTGGGTAAAAATTTTATGACAAGATCCTATCCTAATATCCACTTCCTTAGTAACTTTTCAGACTGTTTATGTAATGACTTTCAGTGACTATCTAGAATTTTGTGTGGGAGGAGGTCTGGTCGAGTCAGCTTCATACAAAAAAAAAAAAAAAAAAAAAAAACAAGTGAAGGCTAATAATATTACTACATTTAAAGTGGTTGAAAAACATGTGATAATATCATGAAATCAGACCCATTCAAATAAATGGTAATAACACAATTAAAATATGTGTTAATCAAACATTGTTTAGAAGATACTTATTGACTGAATTATACTTATTAACTGAACACTTATCTTCCTATATTTCATATTTCAAATGTTTACGCAAATGCTTTGTAATAAACCTGTTTCTATTTAAAAAGGAGTTACTACTATATTAGCATACACAGCTGAAAAATAATAATAAAATAGTCTAAAAATTAAGAGATTAACAAACTTTGTCAACTTTTTTTTACCTCTGGAGGGGTCTGGTTCTACTTGTCCCACCCCCTAAATCTGCCCCTTATGACTTTAATAATGATTTATATAACTCGCAGCACAAACTCTTTTCACATGGCTTCAGGTCTTCATTTGACAGTTATGCTCTCTTTAAAATGGCTAATCATTCATAGCACTGCATTTGAGTCATATAGTTTTTCTCATATGCATGGTTAAGCCACTGAAACATATATAGTTTTTACAAAGTTTGCAAAAAATTACACACATGCACACTCAACATTAGTTGAACCAACATTCCCTGAAACTAGTTCCCTACTTTCCTTTCTTTTCTCACACACATTATATTCTATCAAAACATAACATTTTTGTCTTATGATTCTTGTTTGATCAATCAAACAGCTGCAGGAGGAGTCAATGGAGGAAGGATATGAAACCTTAAAGGACTCAGTTAAATTAGAAACAATTGTAAAATTCACGTTATCAAGCATATCATACTGCAAATATAAAATGAAACTAAGTAAAGTACTTACAACAAAAGGAAGTGCCTGTTTGTTTTTATATTTGATACTACTTTTGACTATATTTGTTGTGTTAGATCTGAATAACAAATTCTCCATATACAAGGGTCGTTTCGAAAATAAGGTCTGATTGCACATAATTTCAGTGCAGTTGACATGGTCAAGTTTGGACATGCCCAGTATGGTGCTTTAGTTCAGTGGTTCCCAAACTTTTCAGCCCCCCTCCCAAAATATTTAAAAATTCACGGACCCCGTCTGAGTTCTGAAATAAAACAAACAGTAAATATGATAGAAACTTATATTTTAATTATAAATGTATTAAAATTAAAATTCTCTTAACTTGCAAAATTACAATATTAATGATATCAAGCATAGTTTAATGTGAACAATGAAGCTGCTTTTGCACAATTAGCTCTGCAATATTGGGTTTACTGTCTGATAACTTCAATATTAAGTAGTAACTCTCAACATCAAGTTTATTTCTTAACTTTGACTTTAAGTACATGAGCAGGGAGACTGCGGTTTCACACAAATAAGTAGAGGAAAACACAGTTAAACACTTCAAAGCACTTTTTCTGAGTTCAGTGTTCAGGATAGACGGTCATTACATATGACCAGAAGTCAGCTAGCTGTAATTGCGAAAACTGTAATTTTAATGAACTGTCAGTTGAAAGTTCTGCCAATGAATCTTCTTTTTGTAGTGTAAGAGAGAGGTCTAGTCAGTTCGGCTGACAAACAGATCTGCTATATGACATGATTTAAAGACATTATTAAAACCATTAGTGTGAAATAACTTTTACAATTACTTAGTTTGAACACCCCCCTCCCAAAAAAATACTGGAATCTTCTACTAATTGTTTTAAGATTCTAAAATTTATATTTTAGAGCATACAAAATCGGAGTATTATGATGTATCCTAGATTTTCTTAAAAGTGTCTGCGGACCCCCTAAAACATTGTCGCAGACCCCACTTTGGGAACCACTGCTTTAGTTCATGCTGAGTCCAGCAGACTCATTTCATTGTTGCTTTGTATACGCAGACAGTATGTTTGTTAAAAGTGAGTAATCTCATTGAAAATCCTGCGATATGTGGAGGCCTGCTGTGATACGATTTTTGTACAGAAAAAATTAAGTGAGACAGAAATTCTTTGCACACGCTTCTGAAGTGTATGGCAAAAATGTGATGAGCGATGGTTAAGTGCAGAAATAGTGTTGGGAATTCTCTGACGGCCATACAAACATCCAGTGGTGTACGCAGAATTTTGTTAAGGGGGGGAGTCATTATTAAAATTGTTTACAATTTGACATTATCGGTATTTTAAATTTTGTGTATTATTATTATTATTATTATATCATGTTGTGGTATATTTATTATACTATGTTCGATTAGAACATATTCATAAATACTTCAATAAAATCTTCGAAATGTATTTTTTTCACAGCCTTAGGCTACAATTTTTTAACAAATTTTAACATCTGTTTCATTTTGTATAATAAAAATGCTTGTGCCAGTGCCACATGCCATTATTACACTTAGGCTACACAATAATCATATATTTTAGTCAACGGTTATTTGTATACAACAGGTAAGACACTTTACGTAACAGGAAAATTCATGGAAGCAATCAAATATATTGAAATAAATTTAATTAAACACAATATATGTCAATATGGAACTCACCAAGGTTGAAGAATGAAACTGGCATGATGAATCCACACTCTATGAAGGAATTTGAATTTGAATAACAAATTGAATGCAGTTGTCTCAAATGTTCAAATCAATATTCTACTGTAGTCTATTATTATGTAATCTAGTTGGGACATGAAGGTATCCAGAAATGGAATAAAAGTAGAGACACGAAAGTAAAGTTCTGGCATCACTTATGATAAGTCCAAGTTCACACGGTTTTTATTGCGCTGCCACGTGAGGGATTTGAATGGAGGACCCCAACCTATTCAAGACTTCAGAAGCACAAATGAAAATTTTAGAAAATTCTTCATCTACATGTTCGCGTATAGATTTCATTTCACTGTTAATATCTTCAGCAAGGTTTACAGCTTCCACGAGATCAATAGTTGAATTCTGCAGGAATTTACACAATGGGAGACTTAAAGAAAACAGTCTCTGAATACAAAACAGTGATATCACAAATTGACAGTCAGTCAGAGCACATAAAAGTGAATTTGCTTGTGAGGTCGACTCTTTGTCTTTCCATTCTGATATGCTTTGAAGGGTTGCAATAATAGGGTCATACAATTCCACCACCGCGGCCACAGAGTTATACCTTTCCAACCAACGTGTTGCACAAAGTTCAACGAGTTTTTCATGGCGTGAAGTTGTAGTTTCCATTTCACTTATCGCCGATTTTAAAACGTGTTGCCTTTTAGGTGTATTAAGAAATTCGTACAGACTATATATTGTACCCATGCAGTTTCTAATGACAGCTACTTCACAGGCACTGGATACAGCTAAGTTGAGGCTGTGTGCTGAGCAGTGCACATATAAAGCTGACGGAATTATTTCCTTTATATGTGCCTGGACTCCGTTTACTTTTCCTGACATGGACATAGCTCCGTCATACCCTTGACCACGAATCTTATTTATGTTTATATTTAATGAACGCAACTTGTCCAATATCGCCGTTGCGATTCCTTTTCCGGTCACATCATATAATGGTACGAATTGTAGAAAGTTTTCCTTCACAGTGAAATTTTCTCTACCAACGTGACGAACACACAATGATAATATTGTTCTAAGCCTGATATGTCTGACGTCTCATCAGCGAGAATAGAGAAGCAACTGGAGGCATTAAGTTCTTTCACGAGATTTCGAACAATCAGGTCGTTGCACACTTCAATTATTTCATTCTATATTCTAGGACTGGTGTACTGCGCATTTCCAACACTACACTTCAACATATTTTTTAATACAGAATCAGTCTTACTTTGAAAGCGAAGTAGTGCCCTGAAATTGCCATAATTTTCTTCTGGTTCTTGGTCGACCTCTATTCGTCCCGAATCCCTGTGGCCTCGCAGTGCGATACATTGTTTCCCGCAGAAAAAAACACTTTCAATAATAGGAATAAGTCAATCCTTAATTTTTAGTGACCGTTAATCAATGAATGTTTTAGCGGATGGTTAGTGTTTTTATTGACCGATCCTCACTAACTATCCACTAAAACATAAATAGGAAAAAGATTTTTCCTGTTTTCCAGTTTATTTTGCATTGTTGCAGTATCTATTAGCACATCGATAGACTTTTTTTTCCCACATGAAATATCGGCTAAAGTACCGGCTACCTCCAAACTTTGTTTGTGATACAGACATTTCTCATGTTCTGAAAATCGCTCGACGGCATCCTTCCAGTTGTCAAATTTCACACTACAAAGTTGACCTAAGGGTTGCTTGCCAGATCCAACACCATCACTTGGAGCAAAAAGTGCACAAAATTTACAAAAACAACCTCCCTTAAATTCGGAATATGCAAGCCACTTCCAGCGGTAAAGCTGTGGCCCTCTTTTTATTTGTGTGGGAGTTTTATATATATATATTAATATTTATAACTAAATTTACCTCAAGATATACTTTTCTCCTTTAGGAACATGTTTCGAGAGTTCTTGTTCTCTCATCTTCAGCCTTCGCCATCTTGTTTCTGGTGAAGTATTTGTGTGTTGGCTTCTGGATGTTATTAAGGTAGTTTGTTGGTCTTTGGTCCTTCAAAGTTGCATTATTGTGTGTGGTTGTGGTATCTGTTTTTGTATTTTGTGTATTTTCGATGTTGAGTGCTTTGAATATTGTGTCATGTTTTGTATTGATTTGTATTTGTTCTGGTATTAATTTGTTTTGTGTTTTATGTTTGTAAATCTGTAAATTTTCCCAAATGTTCATTATGGTGCCTTTGTGTGGTATATGTTTTATTAGTGTTACATTGGTTATGTCTGGGAATTCATGTCCTGTGTTTATTGCATGTGTGGCTAAATTGGATTTATATATATTTGGTTTTTTGTATGCATTTAGGTGTTCAAAATAACGTATTTTCAGCTGTTTTTTGTTTGTCCTATATAACATTTATTGCAATCTTGGCATTCAATTTTGTATATACTGTTGGTTGTTGTATTATCTTTGTTGTGTGAGCTATTTAGATTTTGTAATTTATTTTTATTAGTTTTGTATGCTATTTTTATATCTGTGTTTTTAAATAGTTTTGTTAGTTTTGTCATTTTATTATTTATATATGTGAATGTGGCCCATTTTTTGTTGTTATTATTTATGTGTTGTCCAGTTTGATTAATTCTTAATTGTTCAGTTTTTATTTTGTATTTGATTTTATTTTCTATTTTGATCATAGTATTTTTATTGTATCCATTTGCATAACCAATTTGGTATATTATATTTCTTTCTTTGTCAGTTTCTTGTTTGTTTAGGGGTATTTTGTACATTCTGTTAAATAACGAATAAAATGCTGCCATTTTATGTTGTGGTGGGTGGTCAGAATGGTTAGGTATAATGATGTTAATGGAAGTTGGTTTTCTATATATTGCATATTGTATGTGTTTGTTGTATCTTGTGATGGTTATGTCTAAATAGTTGATTTTGTTATGTTTTTCTTTTTCTTCTGTGAATTGTATTTTGGGATGTATGTTATTGATTTGTTTCAGTATGTTCTCTGCATTTGTGTTTTTGTTATTTGATACATATAGTCCATCATCTACATATCTTATCCATATGCCATCTGGGTCATGTGTTTTTATGATATTTTGTATTTTGGTGTCTATGTGTTGTAGGAATATTTCTGCTATTATGCTTGATAATGGTGATCCCATTGCTAAACCTTCTTTCTGTTGATAAATTTTGCTATTAAATTCAAAGTAATTTTGTTTTAGTATTAGTTGGAGGCTATTTTTTATTTCGGTTATATATTGTTTGTTTTCATTTTGTTCTATAAGTTTGTTTATTATTATGTCAATTGTTTCTTCTACTGGGATATTAGTGTACATGTTTGTTATGTCATATGATGTGAAAAATGTATTTTCATTTATATTTATTATTTTTAGTTTGTCTATTAATTCGTATGTATTTTTTATGTTATGATGGTTATTTGTTAGATGGTTACTTTTTAGTTTTTGTGCTATTATTTTTGCTATTTTGTATGTAGGAGCTTTTTTGAAATTGATTAATGGACGTATTGGGTTGTTTAATTTGTGTATTTTTATTAGGCTGTTCATTTTAGGTGGTTCTGGATTATTGTTTATATATATGTCTATGTTTTTATTGTTGAAAATGTTTTTATTTGTTTTTATTAGTTTTATTGTTTGTTTAAGGTAGTTTTCTGTTGGGTTTTTTTCTAGTTGTACACATTTATTATTGTTGATGAAGTCTTCAGTTTTTTTTATGTAGTCTGCTTTATCAATGATTACTGTTGCTTGACTTTTGTCTGCTTTATTTATTATTAAATTATTGTTCTTTATTTTATTTTTAATTTCTTTTATTGTTTTATTGTTTTTCTTTTGTTTATCTTTGTTTTTCATTTCACTAGTGATTATTTTTTTAATTATATGTGTTGCTTCTGTTCTTTTTTCTTCTTGTATATTCTCTTTTATTAGGTTAATGGCAAATTCTGTTTCTACTATTAAATTTTCTAGATTTTTGTTTGCATTTTGGGTTATGTTAGTTTTTGACATATTGTTTAAATATTCTGTTTCTTTTTTGTTAAATTCTGTATTGCTAAGGTTAATGGTTCGAGGGTAAAATGTGTGTTTATTTTTGTTTTTTTGTTCTTGATTTTTGTTTTGTTGTTTTAATGTGTTAAGTTTTTTGTTGGTTGTATAAGTCTTTTTGTTTTTTCAAATCTTATTTTATTTTCTATGTTATTGTATTTATTATTCCAAGTGATTGGATGTAATAAACTTGTTAGCTCTAAGTGTAGTTTGTATATGTCTAGTGTTATGCTATTTTTCTTACTGTATAATTGATTAATTTCGTTTTGTATCCATAGCCTTTGTGCTTGTTTTATAGTTTTTTGTGCAGTGATATTTTTGTTGTTTGTGTTTATGTTGATGTATTTAGGTGTTAATTTATGTTTATATGTTTATAAAACATAAATTAACACCTAAATACATCAACATAAACACAAACAACAAAAATATCACTGCACAAAAAACTATAAAACAAGCACAAAGGCTATGGATACAAAACGAAATTAATCAATTATACAGTAAGAAAAATAGCATAACACTAGACATATACAAACTACACTTAGAGCTAACAAGTTTATTACATCCAATCACTTGGAATAATAAATACAATAACATAGAAAATAAAATAAGATTTGAAAAAACAAAAAGACTTATACAACCAACAAAAAACTTAACACATTAAAACAACAAAACAAAAATCAAGAACAAAAAAACAAAAATAAACACACATTTTACCCTCGAACCATTAACCTTAGCAATACAGAATTTAACAAAAAAGAAACAGAATATTTAAACAATATGTCAAAAACTAACATAACCCAAAATGCAAACAAAAATCTAGAAAATTTAATAGTAGAAACAGAATTTGCCATTAACCTAATAAAAGAGAATATACAAGAAGAAAAAAGAACAGAAGCAACACATATAATTAAAAAAATAATCACTAGTGAAATGAAAAACAAAGATAAACAAAAGAAAAACAATAAAACAATAAAAGAAATTAAAAATAAAGTAAAGAACAATAATTTAATAATAACTAAAGCAGACAAAAGTCAAGTAACAGTAATCATTGATAAAGCAGACTACATCAAAAAAACTGAAGACTTCATCAACAATAATAAATGCATACAACTAGAAAAAAAACCAACAGAAAACTATCTTAAACAAACAATAAAACTAATAAAAACAAATAAAAACATTTTCAACAATAAAAACATAGACATATATATAAACAATAATCCAGAACCACCTAAAATGAACAGCCTAATAAAAATACACAAATTAAACAATCCAATACGTCCATTAATCAATTTCAAAAAAGCTCCTACATACAAAATAGCAAAAATAATAGCACAAAAACTAAAAAGTAACCATCTAACAAATAACCATCATAACATAAAAAATACATACGAATTAATAGACAAACTAAAAATAATAAATATAAATGAAAATACATTTTTCACATCATATGACATAACAAACATGTACACTAATATCCCAGTAGAAGAAACAATTGACATAATAATAAACAAACTTATAGAACAAAATGAAAACAAACAATATATAACCGAAATAAAAAATAGCCTCCAACTAATACTAAAACAAAATTACTTTGAATTTAATAGCAAAATTTATCAACAGAAAGAAGATTTAGCAATGGGATCACCATTATCAAGCATAATAGCAGAAATATTCCTACAACACATAGACACCAAAATACAAAATATCATAAAAACACATGACCTAGATGGCATATGGATAAGATATGTAGATGATGGACTATATGTATCAAATAACAAAAACACAAATGCAGAGAACATACTGAAACAAATCAATAACATACATCCCAAAATACAATTCACAGAAGAAAAAGAAAAACATAACAAAATCAACTATTTAGACATAACCATCACAAGATACAACAAACACATACAATATGCAATATATAGAAAACCAACTTCCACTAACATCATTATACCTAACCATTCTGACCACCCACCACAACATAAAATGGCAGCATTTTATTCGTTATTTAACAGAATGTACAAAATACCCCTAAACAAACAAGAAACTGACAAAGAAAGAAATATAATATACCAAATTGGTTATGCAAATGGATACAATAAAAATACTATGATCAAAATAGAAAATAAAATCAAATACAAAATAAAAACTGAACAATTAAGAATTAATCAAACTGGACAACACATAAATAATAACAACAACAAAAAATGGGCCACATTCACATATATAAATAATAAAATGACAAAACTAACAAAACTATTTAAAAACACAGATATAAAAATAGCATACAAAACTAATAAAAATAAATTACAAAATCTAATAGCTCACACAACAAATATAATACAACAACCAACAGTATATACAAAATTGAATGCCAAGATTGCAATAAATGTTATATAGGACAAACAAAAAAACAGCTGAAAAAACGTTATTTTGAACACCTAAATGCATACAAAAAACCAAATATATATAAATCCAATTTAGCCACACATGCAATAAACACAGGACATGAATTCCCAGACATAACCAATGTAACACTAATAAAACATATACCACACAAAGGCACCATAATGAACATTTGGGAAAATTTACAGATTTACAAACATAAAACACAAAACAAATTAATACCAGAACAAATACAAATCAATACAAAACATGACACAATATTCAAAGCACTCAACATCGAAAATACACAAAATACAAAAACAGATACCACAACCACACACAATAATGCAACTTTGAAGGACCAAAGACCAACAAACTACCTTAATAACATCCAGAAGCCAACACACAAATACTTCACCAGAAACAAGATGGCGAAGGCTGAAGATGAGAGAACAAGAACTCTCGAAACATGTTCCTAAAGGAGAAAAGTATATCTTGAGGTAAATTTAGTTATAAATATTAAAGTATGATATACATCAAGAAACGGACTGTAGCAAAAAGTGATTGAAATATATATATATATATATTTTTTTTTTTTTTTTTTTTTTTTTTTTTTTTTTTAAGGTTTACTTAATATTTAAGACTAGGCTGAAGGCCTAGAAGGAAGCATAACGTGTGCTGGGTCCAATGAGACGGGACTTGCAATTAATACTCTCTGGTAACAAGCAAGATAACCTTTATTATTTCATAAACTCATCTTATAATTTTGAATACACATAATTTATGGATAACAACCTTTATGACACGATAACACATAATTCAACATACACCATACATGTAAATCACAGACACAATTATAAATTTGAAATGCCTGTAAACAGCCTGGATAATTTTATCTAAAATATAATTTATAAATTTAAAATCCCTGTAAACAGCCTGAATAGTTTTATCAAAAATACAAGTTATAAATTTTAAAGACAATAATCTGGATTGGCCATAACAACAAGAAAATACAAATTACAAAATTTTAAAAATGCCTGTAAACAGCCTGTATAGTTTTATGAAAAGTACAATTTATAAAGTTAAAGAAAATAATCTTGATTGGCCATAATAACAAGAAAATACAAATTACAAATTTTAAAAAAAGCCTGTAAACAGCCTGTGTAGTTTTATGAAAAGTACAATTTATAAAGTTAAAGAAAATAATCTGGATTGGCCCGGCCGCTGACATGTTCCACTCGGCATCCAAAAAAGCAATTAACCATTACAACATTTAGAAAAACCCCCAAAGCCGGACAGGGTAGTAGAAAGCTGGACAAGAGCCAGACCCGACATAAGGTAACATGTCCGGGAGCTTGCATAGATTTGCACAAACCGGTGACTACCCTTGATTTTAAAATGTAACCTGGCCTAATTGCAGAATAAGGGAACTCCCAACCCTACTATGAAATAAGAAAATGATTATGTGCAAAAACCCGTGATTGTAATAGATGCTAGACCAGCCGGTCCAGATCTGCATGTTACATACTGCACCAACCTACTTAACTAAAATACCAGTCCCCCACAAATTTCTACAAACCCATTCAGTATCAAGGTAAAAAAAAGTAGCATAAAAATTAATGAGGGCTGGACACATGCCAGCGAACGGGCATACAATTGTTCTCGAGACTAATTACACATCAAGACGATGTTACATGAAAAATTATGTCCAGCAGGGCACGCGCACAATTAAAACGGTTTCACGGTGTAAAAAGTCAATTTAAGTAGAAATTGAGTTTTTATAGATGGTAAACGCACGATACCAGTTGTTTTATATAGAGGCCAAATTTAGGTAAGTATTGGATTAATATCACCTCGTTTTGTCCAGATGCTTCCCAGGTGATCTGTGCCTTGTTGGACAGTTAGTCGGTCTTGCTGAGGGGGTATTTACAGTGGCATGCTTATGGTTCTTTCTCCTCCGGCAGGTGAGAAACGAGTCTGTATTGGCGTGATCCATTCAGGACATGATGGAAGATGGAAATTCCACCATGGTAGGATCAAATCTCCGTCTGTCTCGGGAGCCCTAGGCATGAATAATAATTAATTCGCTGACAAACCACTTATTCCCGAACATAACACACACATGTACCACTGCCTAAGCTTGTATAGGCAAAATCAAACAGGAATCAAACACCTGCCACCCCCGACCAATTCCACTATGTTCTTTATAAATAGGTGTAACATTTTCTCCTTTTGCTTTAAATTAATAACTTGCACACAAGGCCTCAATGCCTCATAATTCGGTTCAAGTTATAACGTATCCCTACATGAAGTAAGTTTAGCGTACTTCAACATGTTATAAGTTAATAGTGGCCACGTGCTCTCACAATTGCTACATCACAGTTCCCCTGAATTACATAACTTTACACCCCTTTTGACATGGGCAATTACTATTTACTAAATACAAATGTATAAGGCTGTTCAGTGGTAAAAAAAATCAAAATATATAACAATGAATATACTTTAGGTCCCACACACAAGACATGCATATCAGACATTATCCGTTCACATCTAAGCCAATTATTGTTTAAATTAAAACTTTTTACAAGCAATGAATAATATATATATATATATATATATATATGTTTTACTTACCGGAGGTCTGTAAGAGTCTACGTACTCATGATAGAATAGAAAAATACAAAATTTAACCAACTCAGTCTACCGAAGGGAATAGGCTGTTCACGGTCCGGTGGAAGCTCGTCGACTGGTCAAATTTTGCAGTCCGCGTGCCTGATTAGAGAACCCAATTACCCGTTTTCACTAACAGATGGCGCAGGCATGCAGTAACCCCGAAACACGGCGCAGCTGACAACGTGAAATAATAAATCGCAATTCCCAATTCTTAATAAATTATATTTTTGTATGGTGTATATATATATATATATATACAAAATTATAATTTTGTATTATATATTTCTTTGAGAAAATAAACTGAAATCGCAAATTTCTCTTTCCTTTTGTTGGAAAAACAAACCCTGGATTTGGTTCCCAGACATTGTTCAAGACATCCAGTTTCTTTTCATTAGACAAGTCTTTTCCTATGTAAACTGCAATATCATAAGCGTGTGGTTCACTGGAACTTGAAGATGCTGATGCTTCCGGGATCAGAACAATACACTTATCACTTCTAAGTGATTCAGCAGGCACGTCAACATTATTGAGTGATGTCGATGTACATTCAATATCAGCCGAGTTTTCACAGGGTGATGTGAAACTAGTTTCGGTAAGAACGTTTGCTACAACATTTTCACGCTACGGCTGCGAAGAAACATTTGGCAATGTGAAATTTTCACTAACCTCATGAGAATCACTACCGGTACGTGACTTTTTGCTAAAAAATTGAGCTTTGCGGTCGTTTAGACGTATCAAAGAACCCGGAACGATAATGTGAAGTTTCTATTTAAAAATATGAACTGCCAAATGCACAAAACGTTAAACGAACGTTACACAACAAAATCTGAACTCAGACTAACGGGTGAATATCGCTCGACAATGTACAATATTTCACATCTGCACTGCAGAACTGTCAAAACAGTATGTTTCACAACAAGTAAGTTTATATGGTGTCGGCCTTATTTTATTACAAGGTTGGTATTATTATCGTACCTTCTTAACAAGTGGCACGGCTTTGATGCTCCTTTCTCTCTTTCAGTAGATGAGGAGGGGTACATGCTTTGACACTCACCGCGCCAGTGAGAGCACTGCTGCGTTCTCAGAATGCTTGACAGCTACTTGCGTCCCATGTGGAGTGATGTACTGTACGTGCCGCCAGCACCAAGCACAGGGATTATATTATTGAAGAAAGGGAGGGCGGACTGTACCTTATGTCGATAGATTTTGTTACACTGACAGTGAGAAATTAGAGGAGAGAAAATGATTATGGATTTTTAAAAAGATACTCAAATATTGTAATAAAACAAATTTAAATAAATATAGATGTGTGTTGATAATATACTTATTATGGAGTATGTGACTCCGATGTAATCAAGCCCCTCTGTTTGGACTAGCCAATTTGTAATAAAATAAATAAGATTGATGTGTGAATCTGTAAGTTGTAAGGTGTTTAATTGGTGTGTAATTGGTGTGGCTCTCGACGTCTTACTGGCCTGAAACACTTCCTTAAGTTTCCCAGCTGGTCGAGTCCCAATGGTAGCAAGACCGGTCGAGTAGCGTAAAGTTGATGAAGAAATATATATGCTTGGCTTCGCCGAACGTTTCAAAACAAAATTTATTGTTTTGAAGGAAATTTAAAAAAAATTGTTTATAAAAAAAAATTATTTTAATTTTATTAATTAATTAATTAGGATCAATTAATTAATATAGGGCTGTGAAGTTTTAAACAGTGTAATGCTCTTCTGAAAATTTTTATTAAAGTTTTAGTATAATTTAAATAATCTATCACCACTCATAAGACTGTCTGTAAACCAATCGATATTTGTTTACCTTTCTATTTTTTAGGTTATCTTCACTTACGGGTGGTAAAGTCCTTGTAGATTATCAATTAGAATTATATTATTGGTAATTAGTATTATTGAAGAAATAAAGAACTATTAAGTATTGAAAAGTATTAATATTTTATTAAGTAATAGCAATATTGACTCTTATCGATTAGTATCGATTCTCAGGATATCGAAAAAAGTTACAAGTATATGATATAAAAATTATATAGGGTTCTTTAAACAGCCAGTTATTACCAAAGTCAGAGAAATCGGGCTAATATTTAAAAAGTATAACGTTACAATCAAATTAATAGTTATTAATAAACACAGACATTGAATAATAATTTGTAAATATAATAATTGTTTTCACCAAACAGCTGTGATGAACCACGAAGAGGCACTGGAATTGTCAAAGAAAGATGGCTGCCGTCAAGTCGATGAAAATGTTGCTCGTTGCTGCTGCATTCCAAATAATGTATTTTGACGCAATATTTCTGTTCTCGTGTCCGCAAATCTCTTGTTATATGGTGTGTAGTGACTGGTGTAGTGATTCTGGGTTGTATTTAGTGTATCTGTATAATTATTAGTTCAAACACTTTCTCCGCTTCCGTCACTAATTTGGTTTAATGTATTATACAGTTTTCTAGTGTTTTATGGTGTTTTTCGGAGTAGATTTATATTGTTCTGTGTTATGGAGTGTTACTTGATCGTTTCTGTTATAATATGATAGTTTCAGAAGTATTTTACAAGTCACTCGCGATTTCACAATAACTCACTATACACTCGCTTTGTATGACGATTATAGGTTAGGTTATTCACGTTTTCAAAGGTATGTCATGTTAACCTTTCAACTACCAATAATTAACTAACTGTTTCCTTCAGTTTCAATTAAACTCTTAGCCCATATAATATTATCCTTAACATTGTTCAAAAATATTTTCACATCCTGTGTACATTTTACTATTTCACTATATGAATGCCTAAACTTTGGTTATTTGTCAATTTTATTCACTAGATTTGATTTAAATTAATCTTTCAGTTCATTCTGGTTATTTTCAGATTAAATAATGCCATTTTATAGTGTTTTCTGTCCAAAAAAAAAAAGTAATTTCACTTTCAGTTTGGTATACTGTGAAGAGTCAAAACATCAAAATTTACTTCCTGTCATTATATAAATTCAGCCATTTTATCAGTTATATTTAATATTAATAATCCTATATTGTATTAAAAGGTTCCTATTCCCTTATTTTCTGGTAATTAATTGAATTAGTTGTATTCTGAAACATTATTCTGAAATATATGACTCCCATGTCTAAATTTCTGAGTTTAGTCATTTTATTTTTATTTATAATTCTGAATATAATTTATTAAAATCTCTCTAAATGGTATGTGCAATTATATGGCATGATCTCAAGTTTATTTTGTCTAAACCCCTTTTGTTTATTTGCATTTAAATGAGCAATTTCTCTGTTTTGATGAAGTTTGGTTTCCATTCTTTTGGCCTATGATTTTTTAACAATTTTTCTTACACAATAATTTACAAACAATATATGATGTGTGATACCCTCTCTGACTTTTACAAATAGTATTATAAATTAAACATGTTTTTAAATTACACAAAAACAATTAGTATTGGTTACAATACAAACAATAGTTAAAACAGAATAAAGAACATTTTTTTTTAAATAAATGGTTGTCTTCAAATCAGACATTTTGCAACAAAATTCCCATTTCCAACATGGAAATATGGTTTACAACAAAGGTTTTGTACTAACTAACATCTTAATTACTCTCTACTATTTACAAGTGGTAATTATTTTTATAGTTCTGATGTTAGTTGTTTCAGACCCAAACAAATGGCCTTATATCTAAAACATTTTTAAACATTCTTGTACTATATACATTAAAACCTTATATTTATATTCTTATTTCTAACTATTATTATAAGTAGGATTCTACAGTTTTTATACAGTCTTTTATACCTTGTCTTTGGGGAATTGTACCCTGTCATTAACAAATAAATAGTATGAACCGTTCACAAAGCACTATGAAATCTGTTTTTCTTTTTTCATGTAAAACAAAAATGTTATTTTAAACAGATTCATGTCTTATGAACAACATATTGTTACAGTACATATTTTAAGTCATTGAAAAATGCATATTTCATTGCATCCAATGTTTGTGATTGCCAAGAATGAAACACAAGGTTCATTTTTTATAATACCCAAAACTATCACTGGTTCACTTTCACTTATATATTATGTTAATGCTAAATGGTCGTATAGTCTTATTAACATAATAAATTGGTTAGCGTTTTTTCAATGGAGATTTGTTCCATGGGTACTATATTATTGTTTCATCTTAGTTCACAGGAAACTTTTACTTTATACACTCCTCTCTCTTAAATTTATATACATGTGGTTTTTATTTCGTTATACTTTTGTTTTTTGATATTTATTTTGGGGATATAGGGATTTGGGTGTCTTTTATAAGAGCATGACATCTTCTTCAGGATGCTGCCCTCTTCTTCTTTCTTCAGTCTTCTTTTCTCCTGCCTTCTGGGACTGGTATCTTCTCCATCTGTTCTTGATGCCATCAGGTTTCTTGGGATCTTCTCCACCTTCTTCTTTAATTCAGAAATACACAACCTGTATTGGTTGATCTTGGCTTATTTTAGGGTTTCTCTTTTATTTATTCTCCCTCGTTGTGGGTTTGGTCATATTGTGTACTGCTTTATTTACTATTTTACCTTCCTGGGTTATACCTTGAAAACCTTTGGTTATGAGACTGGTTTTGGATGACTCATCACTAGTAACTCCTTTTATTTTAACTTGTATTTTCTTTATAATAATGATTTCTTTCCACAGCTGATATGAATTAATCTATTTATATTAGACTTAATGCTTTCTTCCAAATTTAAATATTATAACTTCATTATTCTAATGATCGATTGCCATTCAATATTATGCATACATCTGTCACGCTACAGATTGCTCCCCTCCAGAAGTAATTATTTCAGACATGTTTATGGATGAAATAATTTCTTATGATAATTTCATCATTTCTTATAATTCATTTTCTTCTCCATCTTTATATCGACTTTTTTATAATTAGAGTTTTATTAATTTTATATATATGGTTACTTGTCTTACTACTGATCCTTTTCGGATAGTTAGTGTCTTCTGAGATATATTATAATTGTAATACATTTTCTTTCTATATCAACTTCGTGTTGTATCCTTGGGATATTAATTCCCTAACATTCCCTATCACGTGGGCTGGGGCAGATCAGAGGGGCACTGTACGCTACTTCTCTGCTGGCCATACACCACTTCTATAAATTGAGTACAGGGGCATATCCATCCCTGCTCAAAAAACATAATGCTGCTGGAATTATCTTCAGTCAGTCATCGAATAAATAAATAAAAAGTAGTCTCATTTTCGACTAATAAAAATATCTTTGGATTCTCCACTTCGTAGTCTCTCAGATTATCTCACATTTTCTATCTTAATAAATCTTCATAATCATTATTATACTCATTACATATATATTTTTTCAAACTCTTAACTTGTCTGATATATTTAATTTAATTATGGTTGAAAACCTTTCTTTTAATAATTCTGGTTACTGTTTACAGTGTAACTCTCTTTCTTCTTCATCTGAATTCTCTTTATACTTTCTTCTGGTTATTTATAGTATTAGCATGGTCTTTATAAATAGTCTTTCGTATTCATTATTTGAATGGTCTTAATATATTATATTTAATTTTTTAACATTGTATCTGTACATTAGATATACAGGTTGTTATATTGATCATTTTATTTAAACATTTTGGTTCTTTCCTTTCTCTTAGAAAGTTATTAATCCGCCTTCGCATTCATTAACATTAATTCATTTATATCATATTTCATGTGGTATTTCTTCTCTTTGCATTTCATATAGGTTTTATTATTATTATCAGTCCAAAATCATCTTCTCCATATGTTTGGTATGAGTTGTTCTTCTTTGCTCTTAATTAACGGTTTTCATTATCGTTTCATAGGTAATTAGTCTCTTTGCTTCCAAATTTTTTCCTTCTCTGGCATATTACACTCTTTCTTGTTATTCTTCTCTACTCCTTCAAATTCTATTGTGAATGTTAGCATTTATTCTGGATTAACGTTAACTCTCTTTTCTGAATTAATCACTTTATTTTCTTCTCAATTCAATTATAATTGACACATAATTATTTTTTGGAACTTGGTTAGTTTTAATGTAAAATTCAAACTATTCTTTTTATTTAATTGAAAAATATTTCTCATAAATCCTTGTAATATGTTGATCTTATCTTGTTTCAAAGTACTGACGTTCTATCAACATTCAAATTCTGTTTAATTCATTTATTCCCAGAATTGTTTCATTCAGAATTGTTTATAGTATTGTGATTTTACTATTATTTCTGAATGTTTTGGTATTTCTCCAAATTCAAATTCTTCTTAATTATTTACCATAAAGTTTTCTCATAAACTTAGTTATAGTAAGTTGGTCTTACTTTATTTTTAAATTTTTTGTATATTTAAGTTCAAAATTCTCTCTCTTTCTCTTTCTTCCATAAAGTTTTGTTCTAAATTATCAGGTTGTAGTAAGATGTACTTACATATTTTAGAATTTTTTCAAATTAAATTAAAAAAATTCTTCTTCTTATAATTCTCCAGAATGTTCTTCTCAAAATATTAGGTTGTAAGATGTACTTACATTATTTTAAAATTTTTTTAAAATAAAATTAAAAAGTTCTTCTTCTTATAATTCTCCAAAATGTTCTTCTCAAAATATTAGGTTGTAAGATGTACTTACATTATTTTTGAATTTTTTAAAATTAAAAATTCAAAATTCTATAACTCGCAACTCATTCTTCATAATATTTCTTCATAGAAGCTTGATTGTACACTCCTTTGATCTTTCCTGAAACGATTTTCTTCAACTCATATGTATTGTTATGCTTATCATTTACCACAACATATGGTCCGGTGTAAAGTAATAATAATTTTTTGGTTATGCCTTCTAAGGTGCTAGGCAGCTCTCTATTTTTTAGGAGGACTTTCTCACCCTCTTTATATGTTACAATTCGCCCTATTGCCTTCTGGTATTTGGCTTGCCGTTTTTCCTGATCTTCTGCTACCTTATTGTAAAACTTCAACTGGTTGAATTTCCTATTGTTGTTCGTTGGAAATTCAATGATTTGTTCAATGTCTCGGGGAGTCGGCTTCTCATACATGGCTGAGTACGGTGGAATTCCTATAGCTGGATGGTGGGCGTAATTTAGGAATGTTTCTGTCGCTGCTAGGTACTCTTGCCACTTTTTCTGTTGGTTGTGACAGTACGTGCGCAATATCCTACCCACTTCTCTTAGTACTCTCTCAGCCGGATTGCTACTTGGGTGGTAGACTGATGTCTTATATGTTTTGACCCCAAGTGCTAATAAAGTGTCTCGCCATCTCCTCCCCTTAAACTGTTTACCATGGTCGGTAATAATAGAAAATGGTCTACCGATCTCTGGGATATACAAATCAATAATCACCGCCAAAACCTTTGCTGTCGTTGCCCGATTAACCGGATATAGCTTTATATACTTGGTGTAGTGATCCATTATGATTACCAAGTATTTATATCTGTGTCGACCACCGCTACGGGGAAATGGCCCGCATATATCCAAAAACACTTTTTCCAGTTTTGCGTTGGAAGTTATCGGTATCATGATACCCTCTGTCTTTTCATTGTTTATTTTTGCACATTGGCAGATCTTACAGGACTTGATGTGTGTTCTCACCTTGCGGTTGATATTCTTGATCTTACAATTTTCCTCTAGAGCTTGTATCACTTTTAACGCTCCCATGTGACCATACCTGACATGGTAATCGATGATGACCTCCTTTTCTATTTGGTGCGGGATTATCACCTTCCATGTCTCATCGTCCAATGCGGTTTTTATGAATAAAATTCCCTTGTTAAGGTGGTAATATTTAGAAATGGTTTCATCATTGGCTTCTAAACGACTCACAATGTTTTTCAGCTTAGGATCAGACTGCTGATGGATTCGGATATTTATTAACAAAGCTTGTAAATCGGCTCTGGTCGTGAATATGTTATAAATTTTTACTAAGCTCTCCTTCTCTCCCTCGAAAGTCTGATCTTCCAGATTTATACGTGACAACACATCCGCTACCACGTTCTTCTTTCCTGGAATGTATTCCCATTTCAGGTCATATTCTTGTAGGGCGAGTACCCACCTAGCCAATCGGCCGTGACTCAATTTGCACCTACGAAGGAACGAGATGGATTTATGATCAGTTCGTACCGTGACTTGATATCCGAGAATGTACGTCCGGAACTTGCTGCATGCGAACACCACGCTCAACAATTCCTTTTCTGTCACACTGTAGTTCTTTTCGCACTGGTTCAGTGTGCGACTAGCGAAGCTTATTACCAGATGTTGTCCCTCCTCATCTTCCTGGTATAAGGTCGTTCCTAAGCTTAGATCGCTAGCGTCACAGTTTAGAAAGAACGGTTTCTTAAAATCTGGGTGACGAAGTATCACACTCTCCAGAAACTTCTCTTTTATCAATCGGAAAGTAATATCTTGATCTTCACCCCAAATCCATTTGTTTTTGGCAGATAACTGTGGTTGAAACTTGACGGTCAACTCGGAATATCGGCTCTGAAACTTCCTGTAATAGTTACAGAGTCCGAGGAAAGATTGCAATTGTTTCCTGTTTCTTGGTTGCGGGAACCTCTGAATTGCCTCCACTTTCTCTGCTGATGGGGTAATACCTCTGTCGTCTAGGTTGAAGCCTAAGAATTGTACCTCGCGCGCTATGAATTTGGATTTCTCCAACTTCAGTGTTATGTTGTTCTGCGCTAGTTTGTTTAGTACAAATTCCACTCTGTAACAATGCTCCTCCCAGGTTCCGGATGTGATTAGTAAATCGTCAACATAGACGGTGGTAAATTGGAGCGCTTCTGGTCCCAAAATCTGGTCCATGCATGCCACAAATATGGCGACAGAATTGACAAGTCCGAAGGGCAGTCTCTTGAACTGGTAATTGCGCCCTTCGAAAATGAACGCTACGTATTGGCGGCTTTGTGGATGCAGCTCTACCTGCCAATAACCACAGACCGTATCCCAGGTGCTAATAAAGTTAGTACCATGAAAACGCTTTAAGATTTCTTCTATTTCCCCGGGAGAAGTTCTGTCATTCACAATTGTCTTGTTCAACTCACGTGCATCTAAACAGAGCCGGACTTGTCCGTCTTTCTTCGGAACAGCAATAATTGGACTAGTGTAAGGTGATTGACTAATCTCAATTATGTCGTTTTCAATCATCTTGTTTATCTCTGTTCTCACGGCTTCTTTGAGCGACTGCGCTATTGGATATGACCTCCGGTTAAACTCTACGTTTTCTTTAAAACGAAGTTGGCACTGGTAGTTTTTTACCTTCCCTGGTTCATCAGAAAACACCGCCTTGTATTTCTCATATATTGCAATTAGACGATCAGCCATGTGCGTTGGTATTTTCTCGTTATCGCTTCCGCACTGGAAATTACGTATTTCTTGGATCTTAACTGACCATAAATCCTCTCCTCCATTATTGTATATTATGGGTTTAGAAAGAGGGCTGTTTCTTATAATATTAATTTTTAGAAGTTGTTGATGTATTGGGCTGGGAAGTATAGTTGTGCTTCCTACCAGATCTGCGGTCCATGTTACTCCGTCTGGGAAAAGTGATACTTTATTTAAATTAAGATCGATTACTGCCGAATATCTACGAAGAATATCGCAACCGACTAAGATGTCAAATGGTAGTCCGGTGGCGATTAAAAATTCCATGTCTAAAGCTATATCACGGCTAACGACACTTAAGGAAACTTGCTTCCTGATGGTTTTATTTTGGCGACCAGTTGCACCTACCAATACAATGTTGTTGACTGGTAACATTGGCAAAGTTTTACCACATGTACTC
Source organism: Magicicada septendecula (assembly GCA_034769895.1). NCBI lineage: Eukaryota > Metazoa > Arthropoda > Insecta > Hemiptera > Cicadidae > Magicicada > Magicicada septendecula. The sequence goes on along the minus strand of CM068367.1, from coordinate 1,032,751,938 downwards.
TGTATTCTCTCCAACTCATTGGAGTTTATTATTGAAATATTAGCTCCTGTGTCTATCATTATTCTAGCGGGAACTCCTTCCACCTCCGCTGTTATATAAATTATCTCATTATTACTGTTGCTGAGACTCTTCTCGTTCTCTTCCAAAAGTTCAGTTCGTATGTCTTTCAAATAATGGTTACTGATAATAGTGATGTTTTTATCATTGTTTGCTTGTTGCAAATCATCCTTTTCTAACCCAGGAAGTATAAGCAGTAACGGGTCATCGTTGTTGATTACTGCCTCCTCTCGTTTAAAGCATTTTGGTCATTGTTTAAGTTATTGTTGACCGAGGCATCGTTCGGGAAACTCTGGTTTGTTTCCTGACGTTCTGTACCCTGGTTGATGTTTAACGCCCTGTTCGGTTGTCTGCCAAGATCTTCCAGGCTGGTACTTCGTCTTTCCTGTTCGTATCTTGGGCCGTCTCGTTCCGCACTCCGCCATCTTCGGTCAGCGCCGTGGAAGCTGCTCCTCCTCGGTTGATAATATCTCCTGGGTCCGCGATCTTCTGCTCTTATAAAATTTACCCTAGGGCGCGACACTCGGTTATTACTATTGCTATTATTATTATTATTAATATTATCATTATAGTAATTTCGGTTAGGTGAGTAAGGCCTGTTACCATTATTGTTGGGATATGGATTTCTCTGACTGTATGGAACATTATTATTTTGTTGATAAAAGTGGTTTCGATTATTTGGGTAGGGGTTGTTATTTCTCACGCCGTTAAAATTTCCGTTAAACTGGTTATTACGCGGCTGGTTGTTAGGGCCGTCGTAATTACTGGGCTGGTTCCGGTTATTTGTATGGTTATTGCCGTTATTGGGGTAAGTAGTCGGCCTTGCTTCTGGTCTCTCATTTCTCTTCCTGCTCTGCCGATAATACTCTTCATTCTCGTATCCCTCCAATAACTCAGTCATTCCCTGGATCGTCTTGATCTGACTACCTCTCCGGGCCCTGATAATGTCCTCATCATAGTGATAAGATATCTTATTCACTAAACATTCTTCTGGGATTGCTGGCTCAAGGTGCTTTGCCATACACACCTTCCCCAAGAAATATGCCGTCATACTGCTACCTAATTGTGACCTGTATCTTCCGTTACAAATATTGTCACGTATCAAGTTCTGGGTAGTCTCAGACCAGTATTTTGTTTTAAACATTTTCCGGAACTGTTGGTAGTCGGAAATTTCACTCCGGTTGGCCATCCACCAATTATCTGTTATGTCTCGGAAAGACTCGTCGAATATCTCCCTGCTATGGCTCCATTGGGTAATTTTATGCTTGGTTAAATATTCTTCTACCCTAGCCAGGAACTCCATCGGCTTACGTTTGTACTGCCGGAAGTTGAGCCACTCTCGGCTTTCGTTGACGGGCAATCCGGTGAAATGAGTCGGTCTGTTTCTAATCGCTTCCATCTCCTCTCGGCTTTGTCGCACCTGACCGGTGATATTGGCCATGGTCTCTTGTATATCATTACATCGTTCTGTGACCTGGTTGCGTACTTTTCCGAATTCTTCTTGATTTTCCTTCCTCTGTTCTTCTACCTTCCTACGACTATGTTCTTCGATATTTGTGAACTTGATGTTCACCACTTCTTTAAACTCATTCACCTCCTTTTCGGTCTGGTTGCACTTTCCATCAATCTCTCGAATCTGTCGATTGACCATTATATTTTCTTCTTCCATCTTCTTATCCATCGCTTTTTTGTTAACCTTGATTTCCTTATTCATTTCTTCTCGCAACAATTCCATCCTTTCGTCCAGTTTGTCCAAATTCTCCTGATTTACCTCCCTTAACTCTTCTCTTAGAATTTGATTGTCTTCTCTCAATTCTTCCAATTTCTCCCCCATCTTCTCTTCCAACTTCCTGTTATCTTCTTTCAACTCTTCCTTCAATTGTCGGTTGTTTTTCTCTATCTTCTTCCTGGTTTCATCTATTTTCTGATTGGTATTTTCAATTTTATTAATCAACTCTTCTTTAGTTGACTTGAATTCTTCCTTGAACGATTGGTTGTCTTCCTTCAATTCTTCCATGTTCCTGTTCATCCCAGTCAACTCTTCTTTTGTGGATTGATTATCCTTCTTCAATTCTTCTAACTTTCCTCCCATCCTCTCTTCCATCTTCTTGCTGTTTTCTTCCATCTTCTCTTCCATCTTCTTGCTGTTTTCTTCCATCTTCTTCGTCAGGGACTGATTGTCTTCCTTCAATTCTTCTAACTTCTTCCCCATCTCTTCTTCCATCTTCTTGTTTGTTGTTTCGATTTTATTTCCTAAATCTTCTTTCAAGGACTGGTTGTCTCCCTTCAACTCTTCCATGTTCTTGTTCATCCCACTTAATTCTTCTTTCAAGGACTGGTTATCACTCCCCATTTTCTTACTCAAGTCTTCCTTCAATTCCCTACAATTTTCGTCCATTTTATTCTTACTGGATTTGATTTCTTCCATCATCATTCTGAGCATCTCTTGTATTGCCGCATTCTCTAATTGTGCGGGTTTTTCTAATTGTTCTTTCCGGACATTGACTTCCCCTGTCTGTGTGGGTATCTCCGGTTGTTCTTCTGGTTGCTCTGTTTGTTTGGACAACACCGATTGTAATACCTCTTCCAACTCTACTGGCGTTGCCTCTTTGTTGTCCATATCGACTTCTTTTTCGGCCTCCGCCGCCCGTTTCTTAGATGTTGCACGTCGTTGCATTTTCCCTTTATATTCTCTGGCTTTGTAGCTGTTGCCTAGCTCCAACTAGTGATTGGGCAGAATGTATTGGTTGGAAGGCCAATCGCTAATTAAAGCCCCACGTTGGGCGCCAATTTGTAATAAAACAAATTTAAATAAATATAGATGTGTGTTGATAATATACTTATTATGGAGTATGTGACTCCGATGTAATCAAGCCCCTCTGTTTGGACTAGCCAATTTGTAATAAAATAAATAAGATTGATGTGTGAATCTGTAAGTTGTAAGGTGTTTAATTGGTGTGTAATTGGTGTGGCTCTCGACGTCTTACTGGCCTGAAACACTTCCTTAAGTTTCCCAGCTGGTCGAGTCCCAATGGTAGCAAGACCGGTCGAGTAGCGTAAAGTTGATGAAGAAATATATATGCTTGGCTTCGCCGAACGTTTCAAAACAAAATTTATTGTTTTGAAGGAAATTTAAAAAAAATTGTTTATAAAAAAAAATTATTTTAATTTTATTAATTAATTAATTAGGATCAATTAATTAATATAGGGCTGTGAAGTTTTAAACAGTGTAATGCTCTTCTGAAAATTTTTATTAAAGTTTTAGTATAATTTAAATAATCTATCACCACTCATAAGACTGTCTGTAAACCAATCGATATTTGTTTACCTTTCTATTTTTTAGGTTATCTTCACTTACGGGTGGTAAAGTCCTTGTAGATTATCAATTAGAATTATATTATTGGTAATTAGTATTATTGAAGAAATAAAGAACTATTAAGTATTGAAAAGTATTAATATTTTATTAAGTAATAGCAATATTGACTCTTATCGATTAGTATCGATTCTCAGGATATCGAAAAAAGTTACAAGTATATGATATAAAAATTATATAGGGTTCTTTAAACAGCCAGTTATTACCAAAGTCAGAGAAATCGGGCTAATATTTAAAAAGTATAACGTTACAATCAAATTAATAGTTATTAATAAACACAGACATTGAATAATAATTTGTAAATATAATAATTGTTTTCACCAAACAGCTGTGATGAACCACGAAGAGGCACTGGAATTGTCAAAGAAAGATGGCTGCCGTCAAGTCGATGAAAATGTTGCTCGTTGCTGCTGCATTCCAAATAATGTATTTTGACGCAATATTTCTGTTCTCGTGTCCGCAAATCTCTTGTTATATGGTGTGTAGTGACTGGTGTAGTGATTCTGGGTTGTATTTAGTGTATCTGTATAATTATTAGTTCAAACACTTTCTCCGCTTCCGTCACTAATTTGGTTTAATGTATTATACAGTTTTCTAGTGTTTTATGGTGTTTTTCGGAGTAGATTTATATTGTTCTGTGTTATGGAGTGTTACTTGATCGTTTCTGTTATAATATGATAGTTTCAGAAGTATTTTACAAGTCACTCGCGATTTCACAATAACTCACTATACACTCGCTTTGTATGACGATTATAGGTTAGGTTATTCACGTTTTCAAAGGTATGTCATGTTAACCTTTCAACTACCAATAATTAACTAACTGTTTCCTTCAGTTTCAATTAAACTCTTAGCCCATATAATATTATCCTTAACATTGTTCAAAAATATTTTCACATCCTGTGTACATTTTACTATTTCACTATATGAATGCCTAAACTTTGGTTATTTGTCAATTTTATTCACTAGATTTGATTTAAATTAATCTTTCAGTTCATTCTGGTTATTTTCAGATTAAATAATGCCATTTTATAGTGTTTTCTGTCCAAAAAAAAAAGTAATTTCACTTTCAGTTTGGTATACTGTGAAGAGTCAAAACATCAAAATTTACTTCCTGTCATTATATAAATTCAGCCATTTTATCAGTTATATTTAATATTAATAATCCTATATTGTATTAAAAGGTTCCTATTCCCTTATTTTCTGGTAATTAATTGAATTAGTTGTATTCTGAAACATTATTCTGAAATATATGACTCCCATGTCTAAATTTCTGAGTTTAGTCATTTTATTTTTATTTATAATTCTGAATATAATTTATTAAAATCTCTCTAAATGGTATGTGCAATTATATGGCATGATCTCAAGTTTATTTTGTCTAAACCACTTTTGTTTATTTGCATTTAAATGAGCAATTTCTCTGTTTTGATGAAGTTTGGTTTCCATTCTTTTGGCCTATGATTTTTTAACAATTTTTCTTACACAATAATTTACAAACAATATATGATGTGTGATACCCTCTCTGACTTTTACAAATAGTATTATAAATTAAACATGTTTTTAAATTACACAAAAACAATTAGTATTGGTTACAATACAAACAATAGTTAAAACAGAATAAAGAACATTTTTTTTTAAATAAATGGTTGTCTTCAAATCAGACATTTTGCAACAAAATTCCCATTTCCAACATGGAAATATGGTTTACAACAAAGGTTTTGTACTAACTAACATCTTAATTACTCTCTACTATTTACAAGTGGTAATTATTTTTATAGTTCTGATGTTAGTTGTTTCAGACCCAAACAAATGGCCTTATATCTAAAACATTTTTAAACATTCTTGTACTATATACATTAAAACCTTATATTTATATTCTTATTTCTAACTATTATTATAAGTAGGATTCTACAGTTTTTATACAGTCTTTTATACCTTGTCTTTGGGGAATTGTACCCTGTCATTAACAAATAAATAGTATGAACCGTTCACAAAGCACTATGAAATCTGTTTTTCTTTTTTCATGTAAAACAAAAATGTTATTTTAAACAGATTCATGTCTTATGAACAACATATTGTTACAGTACATATTTTAAGTCATTGAAAAATGCATATTTCATTGCATCCAATGTTTGTGATTGCCAAGAATGAAACACAAGGTTCATTTTTTATAATACCCAAAACTATCACTGGTTCACTTTCACTTATATATTATGTTAATGCTAAATGGTTGTATAGTCTTATTAACATAATAAATTGGTTAGCGTTTTTTCAATGGAGATTTGTTCCATGGGTACTATATTATTGTTTCATCTTAGTTCACAGGAAACTTTTACTTTATACACTCCTCTCTCTTAAATTTATATACATGTGGTTTTTATTTCGTTATACTTTTGTTTTTTGATATTTATTTTGGGGATATAGGGATTTGGGTGTCTTTTATAAGAGCATGACATCTTCTTCAGGATGCTGCCCTCTTCTTCTTTCTTCAGTCTTCTTTTCTCCTGCCTTCTGGGACTGGTATCTTCTCCATCTGTTCTTGATGCCATCAGGTTTCTTGGGATCTTCTCCACCTTCTTCTTTAATTCAGAAATACACAACCTGTATTGGTTGATCTTGGCTTATTTTAGGGTTTCTCTTTTATTTATTCTCCCTCGTTGTGGGTTTGGTCATATTGTGTACTGCTTTGTTATTTACTATTTTACCTTCCTGGGTTATACCTTGAAAACCTTTGGTTATGAGACTGGTTTTGGATGACTCATCACTAGTAACTCCTTTTATTTTAACTTGTATTTTCTTTATAATAATGATTTCTTTCCACAGCTGATATGAATTAATCTATTTATATTAGACTTAATGCTTTCTTCCAAATTTAAATATTATAACTTCATTATTCTAATGATCAATTGCCATTCAATATTATGCATACATCTGTCACGCTACAATATAAATGTCAATTTTTATTTTTATTTTATATAATATTAAAAAAAGTGGTTAGTCGTTCAAGGGGGGGTTCAAACCCGGTAACCCCCCCTTGCGTACGCCTCTGCAAACGTCCATATGAAGACCATAGTGGCTGACCTTCACTTGTCACTGACGAGCTTGAAAAACGTGTCAATGACAGTAAACAGATTTTTCACAGTAAGTGATTTAAGTGATAATTTTCCTGAAATATCGTGAATTGTTCTGTACAAAATAGTCACAGAAAAGCTTCATTATAGCAAAATATTTGTTAGGTGGATGCAACAAATTTTCACTAAGGCCCATAAAAGTTAGAGAATGGCAGTGGCTAGGAAGTTCTACAGTGTGTTGTTGAACACTAGAAAAACTGAGAAGGGCAATACAGATTCACCAGCATGGCCTGTTGCTTTCAGCCATCGTCCTGCTCCACAACAGTGCATGCCATAGTGCTGTGACCTCTTGTATATCACTTCAGAAATTCAAATGGAATATTATTCACCACCCTTATAGTCCAGGCTTGGCACGAAGAAACTCTCATCTTTATATGCACCTGAAAAATTTGTTGGCTTCACAGAAATTCATACGCGATGACAAACTTAAAAGTGCTGTTGAAGGATGAAAAAAAACAGGTGCCAAACTTCTTTCAGGAGGGTTTAAAGAAGTTTGTCCCATGCTGCAACAAATGCTTATATAATGATGCCAACTAAGTGGAAAACTGAATTAGGGTTAAATGTAAATATGCTAGCAATAAAATATTTGTTTAATTAAAAGATTTTTTTAGTAACCTATTGGACCTTACTTTCAGAATGGCCCTCATATTTTTGTTTCCATGCCATCCACTCATTAGTCCCAAAAATAATTAAGGGCAAAGAGCCATGTATTTTATTATACAAATTTTAATTTTAAATATATTTTAGGAAAATAATATTTGTTTTATGATATTATAATTTAAAATTGTCATTCCACCTTCATGGTGATTATTTTTTATTTCAACACATATGATGTAACAATAAGATTTTTCATAACCTCCAATGCATAAAGCAATTTAAAAGTAATATTTAACAATGGATATTTAATTTTTTGTATCACAAAGTGTGATAATTCTACCGTTTTGGTCTTGAAGTGTCAGGATCTCATCTCACAAGTGATGAGAAAGGAGGAGGAGAGGAGTACCATAATTAAAACGCCTGTTACATTTCACTGTTCCCAGATTGCATGTACTACACATATGCAGGTTGCATGTACTGTAGATGATTGCAGGTTTGAACATTGTAAATTATTTGATAAGGAACATTATGAAAAATGTTAGTTGTGTTTTTAGACTAGTAAAACAAATTTGAGTTTAGTGAAATGGTGCATAAAGATGTGTAGCTGCATGTGTAGTGTGCGTGTGCAAGGGTATGTAATTATTTTACGGGATATGCTTAAAAAACACATTAGTTTGAATAACTTTTGAGGTATGGGAAATTTTAAGATGGGACTAATATCAGAATGTTCATAATAAAAAGGCCTACTTGATAACAACAGTTGTTCTAAAAATAAGTAACTGAATGTAGGGGGGTGTTTGCTCCTGAAGAAGGAAAGAAAGAGGAGACACTTGCCTTTTATGAACAATTTTAGAAGGAAATAAACAAATATAGAGATAAGCGTTTGATATTGGCGGGAGATCTCAATGCAAGAGTGAGGAGACAGCCCATACCAAACATAGTGGAACATTCAGCGAGAGCCACATCAATGAGAATGGGAATCTGTTCTGCCAGTTCGTTACATATAATGCATCAGAATTAAAAATACTTTCTTCAGAACTAAATATCTTCAGGTGTGCTTGGGGGCAAAGATCTCTGATAGATTACATTATGTAACAGTACGAAAAACCTGATATCAAATTTATGGTATACAAGGTATCAAATTATTATATTTCAATGTATTTTGCATTCATTTGTATGGGTAGTACAATTTCCCTGGTTTTTTGACACAAAACGCAGTTTTGACACAACAGAATCATTCCAAGGTCAACGGTGGACGTGCGGATAAGAACGCTTAAAATAGTTACACAAACAAATACAGGCTCTAGATACGTCTGTTTCATTGGCCAACAATGCCAAACGTCATTAACAAAAGAATGACGTGCATAAAATACGTAATAAACTAGGACGTTTCTTTGACTAAAGACAAAGAATAATGACATACGCACACACACACATACGTAAAAAGTGCGTAGTGCTTGAGCCCAGTCTTCACAACTCCGCATCAGCGGTAACACCTTACAAAAGGCAGCCGGCTAATTATACCGGCCCAGTGATCTGAAATTTCAAAATGTAATCTCTATATGTAGTTATAAATCAGTGGAAGAGGAAGTAAGACAGTGCACAATAGTTTTTCAAAATTAAAACCTAGAGTCAGTGAAACAATAGTAAAAAATGTAACCACGCAACTTCTGTAAAAGCAGCATGTGAGACATCGTCCAGAACTTCTAGTTTACAAAACAGGAAAGTGCAAAACCTAAATTCAATTTTAAAGAGCTCTTTTACACAACTGTCAGATATATTCATAACCAAAATGCATTAATGTATTCAGAATGAGTGAGAGTGAGAAAGTGGGGAGTGAATGGTAATTGTCGACAGCCAGCGTTGGTTTGCGTTTCGCCTCTAAGCGAATATAATTAAAGTCATTTTAATAGAAAGGCAGCTGCCCAGTTAACAGAAAAAATTGGTAATATGATGAATAAGAGTATATAACCTAGTTGTTGCAATAAGAGAAATAGAATGTAAGTAACGGCCGCCATTTTGGTTTTTTTGGTTGGGCAAAACCAACCAAAAAAATAAAAAGTCCGGTGTAAAAATGAAAAGAAAATAAACCGATATTGATAGTTGATGTTTTAAAATGGTAGTATCTTTATTTCAAAGCCCATTTCAGTCAGTATTCACGCTGAGTCAAAACCGTGGACCCATAACAAATAATAAGATCGAAGCAACAGGCTTTACATATGTATGGTAAGTACCATAATTATGGTGTGGTGGACACACGTGTATAAGGTTAATAAATATAAACACACAAAAGTATATGTTTGCATGTTATTCTTTTTTACAAATAAATATGTAGAAGAAAGTGTGATAGTTAACAAATGCCGCCCGAACTGGTGACTATATAAAAATATATCCTGTTGTATTTTATATAATAAGCCTGAATGATGGCAGAATGGGCATTGAAATTAAAGATACGATTGTAGGTTAGGTGGTAACACAAATATAAAGCAACAAATCATTAACATTTTTTTTTATAATGGCAAATGATAGCGAAACAAGCATGACTGAGTCACAAATTATGCGAGAAGGCGATCAGTCAACGCCTATAGTAAATAAAAAAATGGAAGAAAATGAAATAGTAAAAATTATGCAGACGCTTTTTGAGATACAGAATAACAAATTCGATGAGAAATTTAACGAATTGAAAGAACAAAATAGCGATTTAAAAAATGACATTAATGAAATTAAGAAACAGAATTGTAATTTAGATAAGAGAATTAACGAAATAGAGACGCGTTTAGAGGAAATGGAATTAGAAAATAAGAAAGTGATAGACAAATTAGAATTGAACAAAGATGACAAGGTAAGTAGTAGTGGAAATGACGATAAAATAAATAAAAATATAGTAACAGGAGATAATAGTGTGGATGTTGGTAGTGATAATGAAATTTTATGGGGAATAGAATATGATAATAATGGAATGATAGTGTGTGTTGAAGGGTTAAAGACAGTGTATAAAGAGAGATATATTGAGAGAGAGAAGTGTTGTTGGGAGAGTTATTATGAGAGAGATATTAAAAGAGAGAGAAAAAGAGAAGTAGAGATTTTTAAGATAAGTAGAGGCTATGAAGAATTTATGGAAAGGTTAGAAGTAGAGATGATATATAATAAATATAATAAGTACTTACCGTGTAATAAAACTGAAGGAGTAGGAGATAATGAGAATAATGACTTTACAAAATACCGAATTATGACTAATTATACCGAAGGTGACAAGACAATGACCAATCATGACAGGTTCAATGAGTTTGAGGATAATGATGAACATTTGAATTGTATATGTATGTATAATGATAAGATAAGATATCTAATAATAAGCAATGTACATAGTTTTAAGATTCGACTATTATTTGACGATGGAGGTTAATTATTTTATTGTGTTATGAACATTTAATTATGTGGACAGTGTTTTTCAAAATGGACTGTTTATGACTGATTTATGGTAAACGATTAATTGGTAATTTGGATTGTATATTTTTGTGTATTGATGTCAATATATTTGTGTATTTTTGCTGTTGTGTATTTTATGTATTTTTTGTGTAAACTATGTACTGGGGAATTTTAAATAATTGATAAGGAATTTAAACAATTATGAGATTCAGGTGCTAGTGAATAATAAATGAAACATATGATATATTTGGATATTGAGAGGTATTGTTGTTAGTAGGTAAGTGATGAGTTTTCTAGTGGTATATTAAGTTGAAATGTTGTAAAGAGGTTTGGGGATAGTGATAAATAAGGGCATTGGAGTTAGTTAAACAGAGTTAATGGGAGTTAGTGAAAATAAGAATGTTGAGATACAGATAATATATAAAGAGGTGTTAGATATTTTAGGGACACGGTAGTTAGTGATTATATGTAGAGGTGAGTAATGTGAATGGTAATTATATATTTTGTTGATGATGATATTTTGTAGTAAGGATCCGGTGTAGGGAGTGATCAATGTGCAGCGTTGTGGCAGGCGGAGCAATTTTGGGTTAGAGTGTTTGCCGATATTTGGTGGAGGGCAAATGGTTAGGGATGGATATGGCCAGGTAGGGAACACACATCCTTGTACAAAAATGAGCGGTTAGAGGATTTAAATGGGATTCGTGAAGGGGGTTATTATAGAGACATTGGTGTCATAATATGTTAATGGTTAGTAGCGGTTGTTAGTGGAAAAAAGAGGGGCAGTAAGGTTAGATAGACAAATGCCAAAATAAGATATAGAGAGAATAATGAATAACAGAGAGTCACCCAAACTAATAAGGATAAAAAGGTTAGAAAAAGGAGAATTCATGGTAGAAAGGTGAGGTAACTGAAAGGTAAATGATAAATTTGAAATTTTTTTTGTATAGAATCTAATATAAATGAATGTTCACTAATTTAAAAGTTAATAGAGAGTTGAAGTAGTGATGTTATAAAGTTTTGGTACAAGTTGTGTAAATATGAATTATATAATGTAAATGTAACAATGTTAATGTTTGATGTACAATGTTTTATTATGTTTTTATTATGTTGATGGCAATAGTGTGTGTGGATAGGAGGTTGTTACGGGGGTAGCGACGATAAAAGTGTTAAGGTGCTAAAAATATAAAGATAACATTGGTTTCAAACAAAGAAATTTGAGTTAGTTTGGTTGCAAAGAAAATAAGAATAAAGTAAAAGTTGTAAAGAAAATAAAGAGCTTTAAAGTTGTTTGCCATGATAGATAGATATTGTCATGTTATATGAAGTAAAATAGTAGAGTTAATGGTTGTTGCTTAGAAAAGTAAAATGTGTTTTCTGTTTAGGCTAAGAATAAATGTTTCCATGTGGTAAAGAGAGTAAATATAATTGACTGGAGTCAAAAATTTGTACTAAATACAGGGTTGTTAAAAAGAGAAGGAATTTTCTATCTTAACTCTTGTTATACATTGTTTGAAAATTGTAGAGTTAAGCAAACCAATGCCCCAAAACGCAAACCAATGCACTAAGAGGAAACATATCGGTTGTGGATATGGATATAGAGAAGGCCACTATTTTAAAATTTGGTATTGCATGTTTCAGAGTTTGGTGGTGTTGTGACCGTGGTCCTGAGCTGGCCGGTGCGTCAGAACAGGAGCGTAAAGTGCCTCATGGCCTTATGGTGTTGGGATCTCTCCTGAGAAGTCCAGTAAGGTCAGAGGGTACGAATATCATCATTGGACCAAGGGTAAGTGATTGAAATTCTTTTTATAGTAACACTACAGGGGGTTGTGGCTCCATATCTTGGCTGATCCTTTTAGAAAATTGTGAATGGGTCAATGAAAGTTTTTATGTTTCGACATAAAACCTTTCATTGAGGGGGTTTTGTAACAGTACGAAAAACCTGATATCAAATTTATGGTATACAAGGTATCAAATTATTGTATTTCAATGTATTTTGCATTCATTTGTATGGGTAGTACAATTTCCCTGGTTTTTCCTGCAACGACGCAGTTTTGACACAACAGAATTATTCCAAGGTCAACGGTGGACGTGCGGATAAGAACGCTTAAAATGGTTACACAAACAAATGCAGGCTCTAGATACGTCTGTTTCATTGGCCAACAACGCCAAACGTCATTAACAAAAGAATGACGTGCATAAAATACGTAATAAACTAGGACGTTTCTTTGACTAAAGACAAAGAATAATGACGTACGCACACACACACATACATAAAAAGTGCGTAGTGCTTGAGCCCAGTCTTCACAACTCCGCATCAGCGGTAACACCTTACAAAAGGCAGCCGGCTAATTATACCGGCCCAGTGATCTGAAATTTCAAAATATAATCTCTATATGTAGTTATAAATCAGTGGAAGAGGAAGTAAGACAGTGCACAATAGTTTTTCAAAATTAAAACCTAGAGTCAGTGAAACAATAGTAAAAAATGTAACCACGCAACTTCTGTAAAAGCAGCATGTGAGACATCGTCCAGAACTTCTAGTTTACAAAACAGGAAAGTGCAAAACCTAAATTCAATTTTAAAGAGCTCTTTTACACAACTGTCAGATATATTCATAACCAAAATGCATTAATGTATTCAGAATGAGTGAGAGTGAGAAAGTGGGGAGTGAATGGTAATTGTCGACAGCCAGCGTTGGTTTGCGTTTCGCCTCTAAGCGAATATAATTAAAGTCATTTTAATAGAAAGGCAGCTGCCCAGTTAACAGAAAAAATTGGTAATATGATGAATAAGAGTATATAACCTAGTTGTTGTAATAAGAGAAATAGAATGTAAGTAACGGCCGCCATTTTGTTTTTTTGGTTGGGCAAAACGCCATTGTCATTAAATAAAAAGTCCGGTGTAAAAATGAAAAGAAAAATAAACCGATATTGATAGTTGATGTTTTAAAATGGTAGTATCTTTATTTCAAAGCCCATTTCAGTCAGTATTCACGCTGAGTCAAAACCGTGGACCCATAACAAATAATAAGATCGAAGCAAAGGCTTTACATATGTATGGTAAGTACCATAATTATGGTGTGGTGGGCACACGTGTATAAGGTTAATAAATATAAACACACAAAAGTATATGTTTGCATGTTATTCTTTTTTACAAATAAATATGTAGAAGAAAGTGTGATAGTTAACAATTATTGTGCATGAGAAATTAGCATCTACTACTAGGCACACAAGAGTTTACAGAAGGGTAGATATATAAGGTATGTATTCTGACCACTGTCTTGTGGTCTCCAAGATTAAAAATGGATAAAGGACGTACCGATGGATATAATTGCCGTATGGACAAGATGAAGAAAGCGCAAGAGGAAAATGTCTACAAGATTTAACCAAGAAGTATATAAAATCAATTTACTTTGCGATCCAAGTATAAAACTGTTGTACAAACAAAGACTAGATAACTACCTGCAGTAAGTAAGACAGGAGTGCGACATAGACAAAGAGTGGAACAACGTAATGACAGTGATTCATCAGGCAGCATATGAGGCAAATAGTAGAAGGAAGAGGTACAGAAAAAATTAGGTCTACGAATTTGGAATGATGAAATTGGAGCACCTGTAGAGGATAAAAAGGAAGCATATAAGAAATTTAGCAAAATCTGTGGTAAGAAAGGCTCATGAAGAATCGCAGAGAAACTTCAAGTCAGATGGAACATAACATCCATGGTCAACAGCAATTTGTGTACAAGGTCATTAAAATTTTACAGGAGGAGAAAGATAAAATAGGATTAAATAATATTCCCAAAAAAGAGTGGCTAGAGTATTATGCCAGATTATGTTGTGATCCGAAGGGTACTGAAGGGGGTATGGAGGAACTGGATGTTTTTGACAAGTTGGTGGATCCGATTACAGAGAAGGAATTATAATAGGTCTTTTGGAAACTTAAAAATAGGAAATTGCCTGGACCTGATGGTATTAATGCAGAGTTGTTGATGCATGGTGCAGAAGTCTTCTGTGTAGACTACTGGACGTTTTCAATAAATGCTGATGAGTGCTACAGTACCTCAAACCTGGTATAAAGCATGGGTTGTTCCAGTATTTAAAAAAAGGGACTGGAGTAAGTGTTCGAACTACAAGGGTATTAGCCTTTTAAGTACTGGCTATAAATTGTATGCAAAAACTATTAAATGGTCAACTGACTGTCATAATGGAAGCTCTCATATTGGAGAATCAGAATGGTTTTAGGAAAGGTCGCTCTTGCACTGACTGCATTTTTACCCTAAATCAGGTAACAGAAAAGAAAAGAGATTAATTTGGAGACTCATATAGCCTTCACTGATTTGGAGAAGGCTTTTTATAAGGTAAAAAGAGATAAACTCTTTGAAGTATTGAATAAAAAGGGATACCCAAAACATTTGATTGACATATTGAAGAATTTATACAATGGAGACATATTTATACAATTTATACAGAGATAAATGTTGTATTGGGAGACAGGCGTTTTAATTAATGGGAGGACATGAGGACTTTTAATTAATGAAAGGCTTAGACAAGGGGGCACTTTGTCCCCGTTATCATTTAATATATATTTTGACGATCTCTTTAGAAGTCTTAATGATGGGATGCCTTCTTGCATCAAGTTAAGTAACTGTACAACACTAAATACGGCCAGACAGGATGTAGCTTCAAACAAAGATACATTGAACACACAAAGGCACTCCACTCCACTACAGAATCCACCTTTTTCAAACCACCTCATTGAAGCAAACCACACATACAAAAACATCAACAATAACATGAACATTCTACACTTACACACAAAAGGCCAAAAACTAGACACTCTAGAACAATTGGAAATATATAAACACACGAAAACAAATAAAAACGACACCCTAAACGAACAGACACAATTCAAATCACATGCATTATTCGAACATATCTCACCCCAAACACACAACATTGATCTTTCAAAATTTGATTCCGTCGCCCACAACAGGATGGACAGCGCTACCAGCGGCAACCTCTGAAGAAGCTTTTTAAAAGTGAAAACCGGTTCAGGTTGTAAGGTAAAACTTTATGTTTTTACTCATAAAAAACTTTGTGTTCCGAGTCGTTAATGAAATAGTTGTATTTAGTTAACTAAATATTCTGCTCTTTGCAGATGACATGGCTGTAATCAAGGATAATGAGAATGCACTGCGGAAAAGTTTATATGGCCTCCAATAGATAAGTAAGGAATATAATTTAAAAATTTCAAGTGCTAAAACAAAAGTTATCTAAACTACCCCATTTGATCTAAAATTATGTTAACATGTTCTCTGCTTTGTCAGTCATAATGACTGAAAATGTGTCAAATTAATCAGGCCGTGTGGGTCATTATGACTGAAGAATAACATTTATATTGTGGGCAACCTAAATCTGTCTGGCTCAGGAGGACAGAATGACCAAAACATGCTAGCAGTGAACATGTTAAATAACCAGCTCCCAGCTCATAGAACAGGTCTCTATATTCAGTTACCTTGGTTTGTAGTCTTTCTCTTTCTTAAAATATATAAAAACACTCGGTAAGTTTCACAAATTTTTTAATTAACTCTGACAGCTGTTTCGACTAACTAAGCCATTGTCAAAGAGGCGAATGAACGAAAATTATTAAACACAGGATGTGATGGAGTGTAGGTGGTGAACATCTGTTTAGGGCGTATCATATATTTAGTTTAGTTAATTTTATATTTTGCATTCATGATTGTATTTAGTTTGTAAAGACACCTGACCTTTCCTTGTCTTTTGCACACCCCCCTCGCCATCACAACACAGATGTTCCAGATACGCCCTAAACAGATGTTCACCACCTACACTCCATCACATCCTGTGTTTAATAATTTTCATCCAGTAGCCTCCTTGACAGTGGCTTAGTTAATCGAAACAGCTGTCAGAGTTAATTAAAAAATTTGTGAAACTTACCAAGTGTTTTTATATATTTTACAAAACCTTTGTATTAATATGTTTCACCAAGTGCCCAACGAGTCATCAATTAATATCGTTCTTTTTCTTATAGAGGTAGTGATGATCTCAGCAATAAACTAGCCAGGTTCCAAACTATATGTGGAATACTTAGAAGGACATTGAAAAGGAAAGCTAGACAAAAGATGTGAGACCTGGAATATAAGGAAGAAGGACTGGTGTCAATTACAGGCTGCAGAAATGAGCTATTTGAGATCAGTAAAGGGGTACACGGAACTTGATCATATAAGAAATTAATATATTAGACGAGAACTTTATACAGTTACCCTAAATGAACTCATTCAGAATTGTAGAAATTGCTGGAAACAACATCTAGACAGAATAGACAATACCCGCTTTCCAAAGTTGCCTTATGAGTACGAGCCAGTTGGAAGAAGATCTGTAGGCAGGCCGGTTACAAGATAGCAGGAGTCATGAAGCCGGAACAGAAATCTTATCCATGAAGTGATAATGAAGTGGACAGATGTTTTCATTTGATTATATTTATGCACAATATTGGATGTTGTAATTATTTTTCATAATTTAAATTCTAAAGAAAGTTGTATTTTTAATACCACAACAAGAAACAATATAGTCAAAAATTAAAGTTTTGTTGTCTTTCTAAACAGACGTTAGATGGACATTACTGAAATGAAAAACAATGTAATTAAATTTTTTTTTTTATTAAAGAGAGGCCACTAGTTATTTAAAACTAGGCAAGAGCCTAGAGAAGCCCAAAATGCGCTGGGTCCAGTATGACGGGACTTGCAATTAAACTCGGTTGTTAATCAACAATAACAATTTTTATTGTTGCCCCTTAATTCATTACATGCACAAGTATAACAATCAGCAATAAATAACAATATAAATGATACATAAGTAGTGTCAACCTGTTAACCAATCAGTTTCCATAAGCCCATATTAATTCCTCCCCTATATACATATATCAATTTGGTTCCTTAAATTGTATAAATAGACAACATATATCGGGCAACATCCCATAAATTATATAAATTCCCCCCCTAAATAACACTTAACATTAACATCACATATTGAAGCATAGAGCCACATATACCCATAATAGCATCACAATAAACTCATGTTCGACCTGGCAGACAGGCAGTATTTCTATAAGCCCCAAAAACGGCAATCATAAATTTTTAAACTTCCAGCCACAGTTGGAATTAATCCTTTAAGACCACCACCCATTTACTCCATTAAAATGAAACCCAAAAAAATTTTAAAAACCGAAAGGATGATAATGACTAATAAATGCAAGATGATAGTGGCCGGGCAGCCCATATAAATTGATAACATCTAACAAATTGCACATTATAAGTATATGAAAATCTTTAAGTTTCTTGAACTGTATACAAGTGGTAAAAACCCTTATCACCTAAGTTTAAACAATCGGCATAATTTTCCAAAATGTTAATTCTTGTGTTACAAATATAAATGTATCCATGTATCAGGAATTCGTTCTTTAATGATAATGATTTAATTCAACAGACAAGTCCAGCAAGCAAGTCAGAACCTAAGTTACAATAATCAGTAGCATCAATATGCTTTTACAATCTCAAAATTCTTAGTATATGCCCACAAAAAAATAAAATTTCTTTTTTCTTAAGGTCAGACATCTGTGTATAAATAATTTTACAATAACAGCATGTTGTATTCTAGCAGCTGTGGAAGTGTGCCAGACCATATGAGACAGGTATCAGACCTGCATAAAACTGTATCAACGTGTGCCTAACTTAAGTAAAAAACTATGTAAAATTTTACACCCGAAAACAGCCTGAAAAACGAAACCCCCAGCCCTTAAATGTTAAACCAAAATAAGAATGATATATGCACCCCGTCCTGAACCAGCCGGAACAGAACCAATAAACACATGACTTGAATTTAGATTGAAAGTATAATGATTCTAAGGCCTTTGTACATAAAAAAATCTATAAAGGAGTAAAAAAGCTCTGGCACGCTCCCCCAGTGCAGCACACAATTACAATCATAGTACGTTAGAGTTATGGAGTAATTTTATAATAGTTCAAATAATGTTCATAATGAATGTCCTATTGGCACACACTTGATCGGACTGTCTAGCGGCGTAAGCACATGGTTTAAAGGGAAAACGATTTGTAACACGGATGAGCTGTGGGCCAGGCCAACGAAAAATAATAAAAGTTTATATCACCTTAATAGCATGAGTAGTATGCATCTTACAGCTGGTCAGCAAGCTCCCTCCTCAGAACAGGTAAGTGTTGGATGGTCCATGACTGGTGAAGGTGTCAGTACACCAGCCAAGACCAAATCTCCGTCTATGAGCGAGAACCCTGAGAATTCACAAAGGATTAGAAATTCTGTTCACTAAAATATGCACCCTAGTTCAAGGTGATAACCTCAGAACGGGCCTCCCGACCAACACAAGATAAATGCATAAAGTTTCGGGTTTTGTTTTTTTTGAAAATTGCCTGAGGAGTAATTAAGTCTACAAGGTGATAATGAACTCACTAAATAAAAAAAATATTAAAAGGTGTATAGTAAAAAGTCACTCGCACTAGATCTAACAAGTGCCGACATAATCAAACAGGTTGGCCTCACCACGTGGCAACACAATTATCGTAATTTGTCAGAAAATGACCACATTAAAGGCACTTACAGTTACACACAATTAAAAGATTAATAGTGTTTCATCTAAGGGTGGTCTCACAATTTATTTTCAACTGCCATAATTAATTAAAAGAGAACAGTCTCCCAGTCCAGTGCGTGTACATACATAACCCACACGATTCAACTCTGTCTATACTTACTGGCTTTAGTTACAATTTTATACATCAATTTAACAAATGATTACAGTGACTATTGTACAATAATTAAAGAAATACTGGCTGTATATACTGAAACATCAAATAAGTTTCTTACAACACACACACTCGTCCGATCGCATCACGTACATTCTACTTTCGCATTTGGCTGAATATATTTAAGTTTAATTATTTTCTTATTATTCAATCATTTTCTAGCATACTATAAATCACTCACCGGGAAGTCTCAAAAATTTAGCTTGCCATCAGGTTGAGAAGAAAATTACTTAATTATTGTCTGTCCAAGGAGCTTGTGATTCCTTCAAGGTCTGCGTCGGACTGCCGATTACATCAGCCACTCGACAAACAGCAAAATTTCAACGCCAGATGGCGCGCGCTGTTTCACAGGGCCATCTCAATATCGCGGCTCACCGACGTTAATATTCGAGTTTACAAAATTTTTATACCTTCGATTGCCGGGTTATGCAAACACCGGCACAATATGGTGTCACTTAACTAGATATCTTGTGCCTTTATGAAGCTATAACTAATCAGTAGACTGTTCATTTCCTGATCCCATAACTCTCAAAATTTTTAATTGTAGTAAGGCCTAATTTTATATTTTAAGAGAAAACTACATGTCCGGCCCACATCATACGGGCCCAGAGCTTTCATGTTGCTCTTTGTGTGACCCAAATCTGATAATTGTAACCTCTAGGTGTAATTCATTGACATTTCTTTTATGTTCTGTCTGTTCTCTCATGTGTCAAACCATATGTTCTTGCAGTGGGCCATGAAGTTATTTATTATTTCTTGGAGAAGGTGTTCAGAGGTGCACACCATTTTCATTCTGATTCGTGTGTTATGCCAATTAAAATGTTATTTCACGACGTCCTTGAAAACATGTTCTACATGAAAACGTAGTTTACATGCTCTAACCTACTGACAAAGCATTCCCATGTTGTCATGTGTACCTTACTCATTTTTGGTCTTGCACTAATGATTCTTATTTAAATATTGTGTAATACAGGGGCAATTTATGGGGGGGGGAGACGAACTGGACCAGACCCCCTTCCAGAAGGCCAAAAAAGTTAGACAGGAATTATCTTATCATGATACATTTTCTCTGTTGGTTCCTTCTCTTATTGTAAGTTTCATGTTACTTCTATGTGGGTAGTTACATCTTAACATTCCAAATTCTTAGTTCTTTCTGACCCTTACTTTTATCCTTTCTTCTTAACATTACGGAATTAATTTCATTCTTTATAACTTCCTCTTCTTTATGAATCTGATTGGCAGGTGGCTTCGGTTCTAGCATGTCTGTAAAATGCAGTTGCCTTCATCTTCTGATAAATAAACTTTGATGGTCGCAGCCCGATGAGTGCCAGTTTTTTCTGGTGCTGCGCGGTCATGTTTTTGAGGCACAGGGATGGTAAGTTGCACCTCGCCGCACGGACTAGCATGCAAGTTAGGAAGCTTCAATTTCGTAATTTTGCTGTTGCATTGCTTCCAGCTTCCACATTTGAGACAGGGACTCTATGGATTTCCGTGGAGTTTATCTGTTGAAACTGAGAGCTATGGGCGATTGGCTGCGGCGATGACTTACATTTTAAAGAGGGCGAGCTAACTCCTCATCTCTTTCCTCTTCCCTGTCAGAATTTCCATTGCGATCAGAATCACTGTCACTGCTGTCTGTGTTGTCATCAGTATCACTGCTGATATTATCACCATCCAAATCTGATGTGATAGGGCAATAATCTTGTCAATAACGTCTGACACTATCCCATCACTTTCACAGTAGTAGTCCTCCAACTCTTCAAATTTCTTGCAGTACCCTACCCACCCACTTTCAGCTTGACATTACTACTTCCTCAGTTATTTCAGTCAATTCCGTAAAATTAAGATTTCCATGACTATTGCAACTTTGTATGCAGCTTTTAACTTTTGCCCAGGCAAGTTCAACAGGCTTGAGGTCGCACATAAATGGAGGAAGTCATATAACAGTGTGACCCTTGCTTCATAAAAATTTATAAATTTGTACTGCTTTTCTCTGGGCCGATAGAGTTCTATAATTTGGAAAAGATGTTCATTTCTCATGCATTCATTACAGTTAATTAATACCCTTATTTTTCAGAAACTGGATCATATTGAGTTTCATAGAATACTTCGTAGGAATCTTTTCAGCCAAAACAGAATGATACGCTCATTGTCCATAACTGATACCAGCGGAATATTTGGCAAGTTATTCTCAACACAGTTTTAAAAATTTTCATAGGTCATCTGCCCATGGTAGTCACCACTAGTACTTCCCAAGTTTGTACAAAAGTTTATCACCTGGAACAAAGTCGTTTTTACTTCCCGCATGTAAAATAACTAATCTGTTTCCCGCACTGTAATTAAGTAACACGCCAGAAATCTCATTTGACTGCCAACATTTATCTACAGTTATATTACTGTCAAACTAAAAAAAATACGTTTCTCCCAGATTTATAGAAAACTTTTCATTCGCATAAGGTACTTGTAACGGATCATTACAATTTCTGGTTTTTCAATTAACACTTTTCTTTTACTTCTAAATTTCTTCCACTTGATCTCACACTTTTAAGCACTCGCGTTAATGATTTAGCGCCCCATGAAAAGTGGATTCTTTCATTCACGATAGGTAGCAGTATTTTAACGGTGGACACGTTTTGATTTTTATAAAAATCTTGAACAATATTTCTTACTACACACTTATCTAAATCATCAAGGAAAAGTTTCATTTTCTCACGTGCTTTACGGTTTTTTCCCCGGCGTGGAGAGGTTTCCTTCTGAACTGCATTTTCTTTGCCTTCTCAAGTATTTAACGAAGCCTTCCGATTTATTACAGTAATACGCTATTATTTATATATTGTTACTATAACACAACTATTTAAAAAGTAAGTAAGTTGTAAATACAAAACCAATAATACGCAGTCTTTGAATGCACTTAATACCGCTGCAGTAATATTACAATGTGTGTAATGTGTTGATACCCTTTGTGAATGGATGCCAGTTTTCACTGTGAACAGGGCCATGGAGCTGTCATGAATCGTTGGGTTTGCCAATAAACCGATACTAACACACGCAGTCACTCATGCTTTATTTCCTCCATCAGAGACAGAGAGTTCAGTTTCATGCAGTACCAAACACTGGCAAAGGCCTTTTCCATATCTATGAAAACAATTATGGTCTGTTCGCCTTCGCAGCCAACATCTGCTATGCCCTTTTCGATTTTGCTCAGATAATGAGTGGTTTGTTGAGTGACGGGAGCGAAAGCGATATATTTACTTTGTGCACGAGATCCTGGAGTAAATGACACTTCCGATGAGGAAATTGATGGCCGAAGTTTATCGGCGAGTATGGCATCCTTTTCTTCATCCTTCATAACCTACAGGCTAATTTAATCGGGGTAACTGGCTTATTGGCTAACTTACTCAGGGTAAGTTAATGTAGCCTTCCTCCATTACTTAGGATAGTAGCTCCTATTTCTGAGCACTCCATACGCAGTGAACACTTACATCTTCTATGGCAACCACAGCCGAGGGCTCGTTTACGAACAAGTCATATAATTATTTTTGTCTGTAATGTACATTTTTATTTACGTCAAAAATATGTAGTGCATGCGAAGTGAAGAGTTTAATAACAACAGACGAATGACAGGCGAAGATTAAGGCAAAGAGAATTTCACGCGTCTTTTGAAATATGTTCAAAGAAAAACTATACCTTTATAATAAAATAGAAAACACTATTCAGTGCAAAATTAGTTACAATTTGAAAATAGGTATGCACTATATGTAAATTATTAACAGTTGACCACTTCTTGTTTCAAAAATAAAATTTTGAACTAGTCTATTCACAGTCGGGAATAGGCAGTAACACACATCCTAAGACGTGTCTCTAGAATTCTGAGAAATAGTACGATTAGTTTTTATTTCATTTGATAATATAATGAACAAAGTAGAGATCTTATCGATATGGAAAGACTTATTTGTTACAGTGAATTTTTTCCACACAAGCAGGTTTTTACTAAACGACTTTCTCGTATGAAAAATATGTTTAAGTATTTGTATTCATATTAATATTTTTGTATTTAAATATTAGCGTATTAAGCGAAATTAAATTATTTGTGTTGGTATGTTGAATTAAAAAACAATAGTAAAGACATAAAATATATAGCTAGTATACGTTAAAGATGAAGTTAATAAATAATACTTTATACACTTATTGAGGCGCGCTAGTTAAACGCATCGATGTATACTATATGGATCGCATATTGACAGGCAAACTGAACGGCAGAAAACGGTCCGAAGCACGTACAGCTTCCCCCAGTAGAATAAAGCGTTTGGCGCTGTTACCAGGTGTACTAAACGAGTCATTCAGTCGGTAATGCACTTGTTTTGACACCTTACAATTATTACATTTGGGACACCGACAGTTCTACTGACAATTTGTGCTTATGAAGATTTTATTATTACAACAGTTTGTTTTTACTTTTGCAATAACTGATAACAGATGACAATAACTTGAGCGTTTACACTCATTTTACTGACTTTGTGTCAAGCGGAAAGTTAATTAGAGCATCATTAGACGTTTTAAAGATTGTAAAATATATGTATAATTTATTGATTATATCTGAGAGTAACCTTAATACCAAAAAATGATTATATCAGCTTGCAAAAACTTTGCCGGCACAGTGTTTAGAAAATTTCAAACAATGATTTTTCTGAAGAAAGGCATGAAGTGAAAATTATCAAATTAATAGTGACATTATTTTATAAAATCTTGTGCTACGATATTGCTAAGGAAAGAACCGCTGCAGCTACTTTCTCTAAGCTTGGTGTCCGCTAAAAGTTAAATTATTGTTATTTAGTAATGTTTAATGTAAACAATTTTTATACAGTTAATACGTAGCTAATTAAATGAAATAAAAAAAATAATGTAAATTTGCATTGCTTATTGAACACTTTAACGACCATGGCGAGCGTATACGACAGCTTCTTTTACGCAATAAACATTTTAAAGTTTACGGCTCACGTCTTTTATTCTTTGTTTCCCTTATTCTTATCTTTACTCGTTTGGCTTCAATATTAAATGTTCATAAATAAGAACGCAACAGAACTGTTTATAAACGCAACAGAACTTAGCGATAAACTGAAATAATGTGTCAGAATACTTAAATCTTACAGTGAAACAAATGTGTTTATTTTAGAAAACAACTTATCAAAAACCTCCCACTTTGGAGTCATTAATTGTTAAAATGACATAGCTATACCATTTAACGCAAAATATGCTCCGCTAAAGCAACAAAAGCTACAACAAAGCAGAAAAGTCAGACTTGTACAGGTACAGAATATAGCATACGCAGTGTTCTTGCCCACCACTGATGTAGCGGTCGGACCGAATTCAGTGAATGCATCACGTGATCCATAGCCTATAGTATACATCGATGGTTAAACGGGACAGACGTATGTAGTTTTGACTCCTACGCAAGATGTTTGGACATTCAGTTGTTCATATATATATATATATATATACGTATATTAAACGTTTGCGCCTAGTACATCACATCTGTTTCGCTGGAGCGACATGCACTTCACAATTTGCGCCATCCTAGCTCTCTTAAATTCAGGTAAAGATTAAATGATTGTTTAACATAAAATTAACATTACGGTATAAGAATTATTATGATTATAAAATGTCATAGTATATTTATATTGTGTTATTTGTTATAATAATATTGTTATAATACTATGTTGTAATTCACGGGTATAAAACAACAACAAAATCATTCATCATTAATACTTATCTTTCCAGTGTTTAGCGAATGTGTCTCCAGCAATTTTGCAGGGGTTCTTCTCCCGAACTAGTCACACGACTGGTTCACTGTAACGTAATATTTAACCAGACTACCCTTGTATCTTGCGTCATGGAGTCTTATGTCTCATACTCTTCAGTCTAGCAATTTATTTAGTTTAATATATAATATCGAACCTTTATTTCACTTACGAGTTTTTATGAATGAGTATGAATATTACCAGACATGTCCAATTACAAATGAATTATTTAAATTTAATACTGAAATGTCTATCGTAGCTTGTCTGCCTAGATATTTTAATTTATTAGTAATTATACTAATGCACATTATAATATAATACGCATATGTGTGTGTGTGTGTGTGTGGTATTATAATATTACGGATTATTATAAAGAAGTTAATTATTAGCGTTTATTTTAAAGAAACATGAGTTTTTTAAATAAATGTTAATTGCAATGTGCGTCATTAAAGACTTACATTTTTCTTAAGTTACTCTGCACTTTGTTTAAAGTGGCACATTTCATTCGGATGTGTGTAATTGTAATTGATCATTTCTTTTCCAGTAACTTTTGTTATTTTAGTTTCTTGGAGGTCATCTATGTTAATTATAAGAATAGATTTCTTCTGCAAGTATAATATTTGAAGTTTTATTAATATATATAAAAACGGTCGCACGTTTCACTACGTAATCTGTATCAACTGAAATGCACATGAAACCTCTGAAGATGCAGATTACTCTGTGACACATGCGTAAACATTAGCCTATACTTGCAGAAGAAATCTATTCTGAAAATTAATATAAATATAATTGAATGCAGAGTGTATTTGTTAGTTAATAATTGTATTAATATGTATGTAATGTACGAAGTTATAAGTGAGTTTGTGATGGTTTAACGCAAAGTATCACGTGTAACAAATACGTAAAGCCTTATGCTCAAAGGATACACACACAAAGTGTACGCGCGTACTCAAGTCTATGTATACAAATTGTACACAAAAAATTTACAGGCGTTGCACAAATGCAATGCACAGAGAAGGACATTGAAAATGCTTCAATAAATCTAAAAAATATATATATTTATGTTCATTCACCAATCAACGAATTCATTCTTCATTCACCAATCTCAATGTATTCATTCTTCATTTACCAATGTACAGATTATAAGTTAAATGTAGTCGCATTCATAAGCGAAGTTTTATATGTGTACTACGTTATTGACAACAAAGAAGTAGTTTCTATGGAAACTCACCGGTTCCCATTTTCGATCACGCACCAGCGGTCGTTTTCAAATGTGCAACACGTCCTTATAAACATTTTCAATGTTAAAAATTATTTTTGACGCTTCCTAAGAGTCGATCAATACTTTAGAATCTTCTGACGAAACTATGATTTTTTTAAATTTTAATTAGATGGCGGCTGCTTTCAAGGTGTTTCAGTAGGTTTAGGCCATTTTGATATGGTTTCTTTATTCATGCTTTATGTACGCACGCTACACACATACACACAGAAGATTTTTATTACTTTGTATTTTACTGTTTACATAATCAAAACATTAATGTGCGACGTTTTGTGTGTGCATCTATGAACGTATGTATATACGTTTTTGTTCGAGACTTTGCCGTTGTAAATCGACTACTAAAGATTATTTTTTTAATGATCTGCCTTCTTTTTAATGATCTTTCTTTCTTTTTGTCGTCTGTTTATTTTAAACCTGTAAAATTTGCAAAGTGCATTGAGCGTCTAGCGTGTTACATTAAGTGTACATTGAGTATAGCTTATTATATTAAGTTAGCGAGTAACAGTGAGCAAGTAATTGTTTATTATCCTTGTCATTGTATTCCACTTGACATCAATTACATGCTTCTGACACGCTGGCTTCAAAATGCATTTGATGAGTGCCGGAAATACAGTTGCAATGTTAGACACAAGCGCACGGGCACACACACGCATACAAGTACTTTTGCAGCTGTTGAAAAACTATGTACTTGTACCAAAAAATTCGTAACGACCGTTCATTCGTCTACACTGTTCATACGACCTGTTTTGTACCCCATTTCTAGGTGTATCAATCAGTGACGTATCGAGAATTTGGCCGGAGGGGGTCCGGGGTCGGGTCGGCTTCAAACAAAAGAAAAAACAAATGAAGACTAATTAACATTACTATTTTTAAAGTGGGTGAAATCAGTCCCATTAGAGTAAATGAAAATAACAGTCTACAATAAAAAATACGCTTTATTGAAACATTGTTTACAGCATACTGACTAAATTGATTTTCATATATTTCATGTTTCAAACATATACGCTAATGCTGTGTAATAAATCTGTTTATGTAGGCTAAAAAAGAGTTACTACTAAATTAGAGTACACAGCTGAAGAAATAATAAAACAGCCTAAAAATTAAGAGATTAACAAAATTAGTCAACTTTTCGACCCTCTGGGGGGGGGGTCCATCCCGTTCCCCCCGTAAATACGCCACTGGTTTTAATTCAACCAAGGCGTCTTTCAAATGTAAAGAACAAATACAAAACCGTACTATAATAAACAGGTAGCCTATAATCGGAAGTCAAAATTTCTTGAAAAGTGGTTTGGTTTCGTTATACTTCTTGTTCCTGCCTCGGGCTCTTTTTTGGCTAACTTGGATATTTAAATGACTATTCTTCTATTTTATTCCGTTTTCGAATTCGTTGTCAGATCAAGTGTTTCAAAGAATTCAAGGTTTTATTATTTATTTTCCTGCTCTGTGCTCTGAATATGTTTCCTATTATTATTTAAATTTTATCAGCATTAGGATCAGGATTAGTGATCTGAATTTACTTCTCTCTTTCTTTACATATAGCCTTAATAGCCTCAGCCAATTTTTTAAAATCTTATTTCGTCTCTTAGTTTTCTGTCTTTTGACTTTACACTTCAGCAAGAATTCTTTTTATATTGTGATGAGACAATTCTCTTTTATTATCCAGTTTCAGGTATGCAAGGTTTCGTATATTCATTTTACTGCTCTCTCCTTTAGACATGCTTCTGATTCGTTATAGAAACTTCATCAGCAATAAGTAAAAATTTGAATTTGTATCTACACCATCGTGTGATTCAACATATCTATGCTGTAGATGTGGTTCAAGCCTAGTGCCTTGCGAAACGGGCATCAAAATACTCTTTTAAGATTATAATATTGCACATCTTGTATACAAACAATTGCAAAAACTAAATAGCGCTCCACGTTTGAAACGGCAGGAATGTTAGACATTGACTATGCATGGCTACAAATGTAGCCACAACTACGTATGTAGCTACAATTATTAATACAAAAATAGCATAAATAATTTGACTACAAAATATTTATTTATTATTCAAATGGCGTTTCTAATGTAGGCTTAGATTGTACTACATAATTTGCATATCCTCCTCCTCCTATGGCGCTACAGCCCAAGCCGGGCCCTG
Organism: Magicicada septendecula; assembly: GCA_034769895.1. NCBI lineage: Eukaryota > Metazoa > Arthropoda > Insecta > Hemiptera > Cicadidae > Magicicada > Magicicada septendecula. The sequence goes on along the minus strand of CM068367.1, from coordinate 1,032,723,283 downwards.
GCCTCCACCAATCTCCGCCTCCAATCCACTCTATCCACTGCAACCCTCCTCCAGTTTCTTATCACCATGTCCCTCGCGTCCTCTGCAACGCCATCTTCCCACCTCTTCCTCGGTCTACCTCTAGGTCCTCGTTCCCTCCCATGTACCCAGCAAAGCCCTCTTGGGGTTCCTGCCATCCTCCATTCTCATAACATGTCCGGCCCAACGCAATCTTTGTATTCTTATAAATTTTGAGACTGGTATCTCTTTATATATATGATACAGTTCGTTGTTGTATCTCAGTATCTGAGCCATTTTCTTGTATTGGGCCTATAATGCGTCTGAGGATTTTCCTTTCAAAGGTGTCTACTATGTCGACTGTTTTCTGTGTGATTGTCCATGCCTCACACCCGTAGCATAGCACCGGTCTGATGACAGTCCTATATATTTTCATTTTTGTTTCTACATAATTTGCATATAATATTCAATATAGGGTGGGAGACGATGCTTTTCTTCTGTACCTCTGGGGCAAGTCCCTAGTTAGCCTAACAGATCTACCTTTTAGCAAAAACCATATCCGATTCCCAGAGAGGGTTAGAAAAAATTCCCGCCCTCCGTCCACGGGTGACATCTAGAACGAGATAGGACCCTCTCCCTTTAAGGAGAGTCAGAGCCTTCACCGTTGTAAAATGTAAAAATAATATTTTCATGTTAATACAAAACATACTCCTGTCCCAGCGGAAACCTCGTGGAAGTGACATTTCCTATCCGGACAAGCAATGAGAGGGAGCGACCATGCAAGTCTGGGGTACAGGTTCCATCAGCTCCGGTTAAGTAGACGCTACTAGTAGTTCAAGACCCTCCGGCCTCGCGATGCCGGATACTGGACGCATGTTCTGTGTTAGAGCCATCAGCTGCGTTAGAGCCATAGATCGTTTTAGACCGCGCACCGAAAGGGAAAGGACCATCGGAAGTAGCGGCATAAACGTCTGGTCACTTTATGGCGGCTAACACCTGCATCATGTATCGTAAAACTCCCCTCCCGCTGATCCCAGCTTATCGGTAGGAGATGAATCCGCTTGCAGTCTGCACTACAAGAGTTCTCTATAGACGCCGCTGACTGGGGAGAAGGACTTCACAGCTACTTGACAGAGACGACCCCAACTGTTCGCGCAAGATCATTACCCCCTGTATAGACAGATCTCGTCAATAATGGAAAGATACACAATCTTGGCCCGAACACGTCAGACCTGCTAAGACCGAAATGACGATTCACCACCGTGCAAAGATGATGCGGTATGTGCTGGCTGGCGTATTCTGGATATGGAAAACCGTTGGTAATGACAGTATGGGCTGTCATCCTACCTACTCCCGGTATCACAGTCTCTGTTCTCCCACGGGGGAATTCACGTGCAACAAAAATCCTTTTATTATTAACGATTTTATAAATCGTTTTTATAAACTGTGTTAAAAAAAAAACGTTGTCGCTATCCAAATATATCATCTCACAATGTATACACTAACCACGAGTACCATAGGAGACAAAAAATATCTTTAAACTTTTTCTAGCTGAGTAAGCATAATGCTCTTTTCGTGCCGTCCTGTCTTTTACGTATTAGGACGAGATGGCAAAGCGATAAAGTAGGTGGATCAACAATTTATTGAAATTCGATCCAAGATAACGCGTTTTTCAATTAAGTTAAATCATAAAATAATAACGTTTTACAGCTCGTGTTCACCTGACACCTACGCTGCAGCACACCTCACCAACTTTGTTCCCAATTCATTATTCTATTAGCATATCACTGATAACATCAATAAATAAGCAAGCTTTTTCTTTGCATATTGATTGCGTCCATTGTTTTCCTTAAAATAAATATTTATCGTTATAATTATTATAAAAAAAACATGATTCACAGTAACTATGAAAATAGCGTGTACAATAGCTTGATGTAAAATAGAAGAGGAAAGCGTGAGAAACACTTGCATCAAAGGATTTGTTTATCGATATATTTGCATGCAAGAACATTGTGTATTACGAATTAACATTTGTTCGGAAAATCGCATGTATTAAAACAGTGGAATAATTTATTGTTGAACGCCAGAGAAATCTATACTCACAATTCGTATGAACACTTCTATAAACAATCACGCTCACGCTCGTGTTAGAAAAGGTTTCCTGGTTATCCAATTAACAGTACGTACTATACATAACCAATATTAAAAAGTCATCAAGTTAAGAAAATTGCAGTAGTCCTCAAAACAAATAAACAAAAATTGATGTTGATTCGCGACATTTAACAGTAAAGGGATTGGGAAATGGCTTTCATCTTATGAAGGAAGGGTTCCAGATATTGGGTAATGAAGACATGGACCGCGAAGGCTTCATTCGACTTAGGCAGCCGAGGTGCTATCATGAAACCTACAAACAATAGAACTCCGTGTAAAGAACGGTGAAAACTGAACAAAAGAATGTAGAGAAGTACTATAGGCCAGTATCAAAATTCACTTCAAGTACCGTGTGCTACCTTGATTCCAATGCATTACATTACATATTTTCGTGAAAGAATAGCGTATTTCATAAAAAATTTCGTGCATTTTAGAACCTAACCTCGATCTTTACTACCGTCCTTGTAAGGAGACTAGTCTTGTTTTACGTCATTTCAAATAACGATATACGTACTTTAAAAACCTAACCGTCAAGGGTTCTATGAATCCTTAATAGGATTTCACCAGACCGACCGATTTATAAAATTACTAAAGACTTTTAGTAAACGCAATTGTTAATTCTAGTGAGGTTTAAAAGTCTGGTGAAACCATCTTTCATACGTTCCAAAAATCTTTAAGAAGAAAAACCGGAAAGTTAACATTGCTACCCCCAATCCCCCAACTCGCGGCTTCTGCGCGACATGCATTCAGATAAACGCCACCAAATCCTATCATGTCTAGGCAACAAGAAGGTTTCAGAAATCAGAGAATGGGAGAGAAAAAGTGGTTATTAGCCTGAGATCGATCAGGTGACACAAGATCATTTTAGAAGAAAGAAAGAATAGGAAGACCATGTGTTTTCTCAATCCTGTGCTCCTCATCAAAAGCGTCAGAGTTTCATCAGGATGTCTCATTTGACTACATAAGACATGTTCATAAGTTTATTACTTAATTACAAATATCAGATACAGTCAAGCATTATTAGTGTAATAAATTATATCTCTATACATAAGCATGTAGAAAGTAAAAATAATTCAAACGAAACAATATCATATGAATAACAAATAACTATAGACATTATAAAACGTTAATTCTTTTCTAACGTGATATGTTTTATTCATATTTTATTTAGTTACGGGCCATGGAAATGCCAGATTTTCAGAGGTTCGCCGTCTTAGTGGACAAAACTACAGAGACGCCTATCACCTCTACCATAAACAAACTGAAAGCAAACAGTATTATACTCGGCCACTTTTCAGGTGATGTAAATATTCCTTCATTACGGTTATGTAAGGCTCTTATAAAAACCACTTAACCGACTATTACGTATTTAATCTTATACACAACCTCGCCATATTCTTATAGTAGTTTTCTTTGTATTATGAAATGTGAATACTTATAAAAACAAGAACTCAGTTTATAATTTGTTGTAATTTTTTATAAAAGAAGTACCGTAATATGTACCTGAAAGAGAAGATTGACGGAAGTTGTGTGCAGAGTGGATATGCTCATGATTAGCCTACTTTTAAATACTACATGTACTAATGTAAAAATGTTAAGTTACTTAAATTATAATTTACAATTATAATTGATGTAAGTTTGTTTTAGTTTTTAATAAGTAGATTAATATATTTTAAATATACGACAGAAAAAATACAAATTAATTACATTTTAAATAACTTAAGACCGGAAATTTTGTTAATATTGTAATAGTGTGATATTCCAAGACAGCTGCTTCAGAAACTGAATCATATGTTTTGTATTGCCTGTTTTGGTTGTTATTTATTGCTCTTGTTGTCATTTTTGTTTACTAATTTTCTCTGAATACGCGTTATAAGTTACTAATAAAGTAATATTACTTCCTTATACACTTACGTAATAAGTATATCATTACATTTAACGTCATTTAACGTAATATTACTTACTTATACAAGTAACATTTTACTTATATTAATTAATTTAAAAATAGTTACAGAAATGTGTAACTCTTTTTTAATTTGTAAGCAATTACAACAGTCCCAACACTCAGTAGTAGAGCTATGATTTAGGATTTTTATGTACAGTACTTAAATTGTCGAAAATACTTATGGGTTTATGCAATATAAATCTCAAAATATTCGCAAAAAATCTTTATTATCAGGATAAAAAGGTAGAATCGGAATAATGGATTGATAAGAGTCTACCTACTTCAGGGAGAGGTTAATATAAGTTTATAAAAGTAAGGTATACCTTGAAATTAGCTGTTTGAAGTATTAGCAACTTCTGCTAAATATCGGCCTGTCATTAAACACATTGGCTGTTTGTGCTTTTGATCCTGTATATGTTGAAAGATTTTAGATTTTTGGTTGCCGCTCCTACGTAGCTAACTGAGTACTTGTCACCGTACTATTTGTCTGTATATATACTACTACCGTAGTATTTGTCACTGAGTTAAAACTAGAATCACTGACATACACATGGATGCGTTGGGGAATCTTTGCCGCGCGGTTACAACCAGAGAAGGAATCGTTTCTTGCTTTCAGTCGCGTGGGTAATTTCCAACCAGTGTTTTCGGGAGAAGTAAGACTAGCGTTTATAATTATATAGTTTTCGTGCACTTGCATTAAAATGCTATGTCTGGAAACACATATTCCAGATATTCGTTTTATGTATTTCTTATGAAATATGTGATTTTGTGTGGTAACGTTCAAAATATGCATTTTATGTGTAAATATGAATTATGTAAATAACGAAGCCCTATTGATAATATTAAGTTCCTTTTTCCTAGTCATGATAAAGGGTAGATGTAGGATTTTTACGTGCCTAAATTGTGGAAAATAGTTATGGATTATGCAATATAAATCTGAAAATATGTGCTAAAAATCTTTATAATCCGAGTAAAAGGTAAAATCGGAATAACAGATTCATAAGGGACTACCCACTGTAAGGAAGGGTTCATATAAGTTTATGAAAGTAAGTTATAGCTTAAAATTCCTTGTACTTACGTTATACGTAAGTAAATATTTATTACTTAGGTATATCAGTCAGTTATACTTCGCTATGAGGAGGGGCGGATCCAGCAAACAATTTGCTAGGGGGTTATGAAAGTTGGACCCATAGAGACATATATATAGTTGAACCATTCTTTTTTAAAGGCCTAAAGTATAAACGATAGGAATGAGTTAAGATGGAAATACAGTTAGTTATTATCAACACAATACTGTCAGTGACATATACAAGTATAAAAACGTATCTATGTGTGTCAGTTAATTGTTATTTTAATAAAATTCACTTACAGTAAAAAATACACACAAATATGGTACACACACTAGTGTTTCTGTGGTATGTATCAAACAAAATTAACGTGCTGGTAGGGCACAGTTACAATTCAATGTAATTTTATAGTTAAGCCATAACGTGATATGAATTTTTTCTCATATTCACAATCCCGAAACATTCTGCTATCGCAGGACGATAAAAAAGTTTCGTCTGAGATGACCATGGGGGATTTCCCCCATTTCACTCTTCGTGGTTCCGTGGGTCTGGTTATGAGTAAACTATAATGTGTATTCAGAGAAAACTAGCAAAAAAATAACCAATATATCCTATTTATAGGTACATAGTTTTAAATTAATTTAACTTTAGGTTATCTGTGAAGCAAATTTGAAACAACTAATGAATTTAAAATATTTTTTAGCTGGGACTTATCAAATGTTAACACAAGTGTTAGTGCGCAGAACAAACCGTCAGGTAAAAATTTATTATAAGTATTTGTGATTAGAACATTTAGGTTTCGAAAAGAACATATTTTGTGGTTTTCTGCTGATTGGAAAAACTCGTATCTCTGGTTAAGGTTAAAGTGACTGAGTAGTCGTCGTCTTCCCAACTCGTATTATGACTGTAACTGCAACGGTATTTGACGTTAACTCAGTTTTGCTCAGTATTACAGTGTAACTCATTTTCTGCTTCACATCATGTTCGTTGAACGTACTGTATGTCATGTATGTTTTCTTTTTTCTTTCAGGGTTGTTCAACCCATCTTCGTCTAGCCTCTTCCACGATGCTCTGTCCATGATCAATCTTCTTCACGCTAATCCCACCGTTCGTGTTAAGTCCTTTGCCTATCACTCTTACGGTCTACTTCTTTCTCTTTTTTCCAATCAAGGGCGCCATAGCACTCTAACAATCGTCAGTTTGTCTCCTACAAACCTCAGCTCACGTTTTGCTACACACATTCTTACACCAGCTATTTTTGCACTTGATCTGAACGAATTATTATTTCTCCGATTACGGAAAGAAATATTTGTATATTTTTTTCTATTCCATTGCTCGTTGTGTCTTTGAAATTTGTTCACACTTTTTTTATAGAGATTCCCGATTTGTGCACCGGAAGATAATATTCAAAACGTTTATCGGTTTAATTTAGCTCTCAACTTTTGTGGAAAGGTTTTTTTTTTTTAATTGTCAGATTAATTCCTCTGTCAGTCTTCAAGATTGGTTTTTTTATTTGATTTAAGTAATAATATTAGCTACATAAAATGATCAATCATTGGTTCTACGTGAGAGTTGTCTAATGATTCCATTTACATCTAGGTGTTAGTGTACACCAGTTTTCATACACATCCGTACACATAGGCATATCCATATAGCTATCTAACACTTTTGTCTTTCCAATTAAGTTTCTTGAAAGCGTCTTCGAGTACAGTGATGAAAAGCTTTGGTGACACTGAATCACCAGCTCACCAAAGTTTTGGTGCTAGACTGAGAAAGCTTCGGTGACGTATCAATCTTTAACGTCTCTTTTTATTAGGACAACTTTCGTCTTTTGTTGCCTTTTTATGGTGTTTTATTCTTCTTTTTTGTATTAATTTTGCGCATCTGTGCTCGAGTAGAGTCACGTATTCGAAATTTTATTTCCCAAGTAGTAGGCACAAGATTCTTGTGCGAACTAATCGAGTTTGCAACCGAAGAACACCACGACAAAAACATAGAAACAAAATAAATCAAACAGTGACAAAAACGGCAAGTAAATATAAAACAGGCCTACATTAAATCAGACAAAAAAGATCTCATAGAAACCAGTAGCGGCTGGTAGTTCCAAATTTTGGTGGTTGCAGTAGTTGGTTGAGTAGATGGGAGATCGGTTAAAAGACATTAAACTATCATAATCACAGTTATACAAAATTATTACTATAATTTTATAACCTGAAACAACGGATAACGTTTACCTTGAGCCAACGTGAACACTAAACCTAACATAACTTATAAATCAAGAAGGCTGTGCTCACTTAATGACAAAATCAAAGATGCAATACAGCGCTGTTAGTGGAACATTGCGGAAACTTTGCAACCGCCTAGCTAACATAGGGAACATAACGCAACTGTGAAGAGTAACGCACGTTCTCCCATGTGCTTGTGTAGTAAACTCGGTCATTTATTCTTCAAGTTGCAAGCGGCCTACAACCACCGAATGCCTGCGCGCCACATTTGAATTATACGCGAACATTACCGCGTAGGATCTAATACGCTCTCCGTTCTCCTTATCTGTATTTATGATACTTTTAGCTGCTTAACGTTTTCGTATATTATTTTGTAGTTTAGTTATTCTATATTGGTGGTTGTGCAACGCTGCAACCATACCACCAGCCGCCACTGATAGAAACTTACTCCTTCCTATTGTTGCGAGGTTCCAGGCTGTACGGGTGTGGTCATTTGTTGTAGTTCTTGCTAAACGTTTCGGCGGACTTAGTTACTCCTGCTTACTTGAAGGGCATAAAGCATCATGTCGACTGATTTACGGATGTGAAAATTATTTTAATTTTTATAATAATGCATTTTATAGGGAACGTTTTGCTGGCTGACAACGATTCTGGGGAAAAACCAGTGGTTGATAGCTTCTTATCAACCTCATATTATTTAAAATTGTTTTATTTTATTGTGAACGTTAACAATTTACATTCACAAACAGATTTGTCACTGTTGCACACCACTATAGAAAAATTATTCCGATTAGCGCTTTCAAGCTTCTCAGCTCATCGTCAGATCGGGAAAAAATTCGATTCTGTTTGTGATTATAACCACTAACATAACTTTCTTAATTAAATTTACATTGAAACGTTTATATGAAAAGATCTTTGTTTTGTATTAAAATCGTTGTCACTCCCAGTTATTTTTGTCCCCTCGCCTTCTCCCTCCACGTTTATTTCTAAAAGCTATTTTAGGCAATATTGGTTAATATTTTCTTCAGTCTTTTAGAGTTTTTCAAATTTTCTCTTCTTTGTTGATTTCTCTCTTGTTCCCCTTCGTACTTCCGTAAGTATGTCACACATATCATCTTGATGTCCAGTCTTCCTTCAACGTCCTGGGTAACTAAAAGAGACTATGATGTGGTCTATTAAACGGGGCGCATTGTGATTTAAAATCTAAAATCTAGCACTTATTCAGTTTATCCCGCATCCAAGTATCTACACTCCTACCTTACTACTAATGTAAAGCTAACATAAACTAATTAAATAGTAAAATTATCTTAAAAACTACTGGAATTTCTTTCACTTTATGTTGCACTATGTACCTATGTTTTGTTTCAGATGTTCCCCTCGATGGAGGAAAAAATAAAAAACTGGGTCAAAACAAACAAAAGGAGAGAAATAATATCTGGTGGCCATGGGCTAATTACAAGGAGTGGTTATCTGTACACCGAAGGAAAAAAGTTACCACAACTTCTGGTAACAAGAATGAATCCAGGCAAAAATTAAAAGAGACACGTAGGAGAAAGATGAAAAGAAAACATGAGCAACAATATAAGAAAGAAAAGAGAAACGATAAGAAAATAAAAGGAAAGAGAAATTTACTTATAATAAAGACTGATAAACGGTTTCCAATACGCTGTGGTTCTTACACTTGTGATCAGACCGATATAGGTTCTGATCAGAAAAAAGATTGTGAAGCGATTATTATACCTGACAAGGAGAATGGACAATATAAGAAAAATTTAAACAAGTCCAGGGAAATGAATGATGAGAAGAACCCTGAAAAACCGAATATAAATAAATCAGAAAGTTCAGAGGCTGTAACATATAGTACCAAGTTAAGAGAAAATATAGAACTTCAAGGCGATCGCGTGTTGCAATCAGCTTCCACGTCTTCAACGGATGTACACTTTCCAAATTCATCACGCAGTTTAAAGAAACATATTTTAAGCGACTTTTTAAGATTAGAAAACTTTCATGAAAGTAGAATAAACAAAAAGCATTCCTCGAAAAATAACTTTACTGAAAATAATTATAGCAAAATTGAACTGAATAACAGGACTGAAGAATATGGTGTCGAAATTAGTACTGAAAGTCAAAATTATATGGAGCCAGATGTTACAACATCAAATTTACCTAGAGTGTCTAAAACTCTAGAAACAGTCTCTGTCAATCATAGCTGGAACAGCAATAATACAAATCACATTGAAAGAAAATTTAACGATTACGCAAATAGAAGTTCTGCAAAATATAGTTACATAAAAAACGAAACAAACAGATTACCATTTTCAGGCTTTAGAAATACAGAAAATGGAAACTACTCCTTAAATGAGACATTAACAATAAAAAATATGTCTAATAAAAATATGATTGTCACAAGATCTATGCTATCACATCCGTCATTACAGAAATGGAAAATATTTCTGCTAAAGTTGGCAAAAAGAAATTACACATCAGGTACGTATCGTGTTTAATGTCCATTTGTCAAATATTATGTAAAATAATATATTTTTAGACAAATTATATTTTTATATAAAAATTGTATTAAAATTAAAATATAATTAAAATTCACCCCATGTTAAGAGAAGCAATTCGCCTTTGGATAAAAATGGGTTGAGATAAACCACGTGTAAGTTTAAATTGTATAAATCACAGAAGCCAAGTAGCAAACCGCTACGGTACATGTGTGGAGGTACTGTAGCTTCGATCCTCAGCAGTCCTACAAAATCAAGGTGTTGATTTTATAGCTGCCGGCTCAGCCTGTAGAAATTAGTCGTCTTCTTCAGTCCATCGATTTGGTTGTAGCCCGTTCCGACTTCACATACTTTATGACCATTGTTCCCGGGTATTGTTTCCACGAACCTTCCTACAGCTGGTGTATCTTTCAGCGCTTGTTTACGAATATGCGTGTCTACACCCCCTACTACGCGTGTCTACCCCAAACTACACCCCCTAACAGGTCTTAAAAATTTTATTTCATAGGCCTGTATTTTAGAAATATCTTTTTGCAAGAATCCATATTTCACTGCCGTGACCTTATAAAACTTCAGTTATGTCTCCCTCTGTGTTTTATTATATAATATTTGCCTAATTGTCTACAGGTAGGCCTATAACTAAATTTATTTAATTTTCTCCCAAGTCTTGGTCCTTCCTATATGAGTTATTGTAGCTCAGAAAAAATGTGATACCTGCTCCTAAACATTATTGTCAACTACACTTTTTGTTCGTACAGGATTCTTCCGTAGGAAGGGTATTATTTTTGTTTTAATATTAAAGATTTAAAAATTGTATTTCTGGCAGATTGTATTCAATGTATGAATAGACCTTCATAACTCATTAACTATAATTATTTGGTCATCTGCACATATTAATTGAGTCCTTCTCTAAGATTTGTACATGTATGACAAACAGTCATACATTCTCGCAATATTTCGTCCATATTTCGTTCAATAAAATTGGAGATAGGCTACAACGTTGTTTGACACCTTAATTTATACCCACTTTTTGTGATAATCTAATATTATCTAAATCTATACGAATAGTTGTCCGAGCATGCAGGCTGACACAGACACACACACACACACAGACTGGGAGACTGGGAGAAGTGGAAATTCTCTCTATATATTAAAATATCCTAACATTTTTCCCCATAACTTATCAAAGGGTTTTACATAATAGATAAAATCCACGCGTGTCTCTAAATTCAGTAATTTGTCTACCGAAAATATATTGTCACAACAGGGTCGTCCAATTCTAAAACCAGTTTGCTCTTCTCATAAAAGTGCATCAGAGATAGCTTTAAAGAGCTGATTAAGTATTCGTGAGTGTAATTCACAATTTAACGTGTTTATAACAGGCTAACTCCTCTGTAATTGTCTCAGCGATTCCATAGGCTCTTCTTAAATAAGGATGTCACTTTTGACTGTAACCAATACTTGGGGCCTACATTCTCTTTAACATTTATTGAATAAAGTAAAAGGTGGGATCTTCAACCCTTTTCCTCCATATTTCGTGAGTTCTGAGTTTATTCCATCAAAACCAGTAGCTTTTATATTATTTAACTTCTTTAATTCCACTTTCAGCTTGATTTACCATAAAGTCTGTCTCTGTAGAGACAAACCAAAGTTTGGTGTAACGTTCAACCACTGACTTTCTCATATAATATTTAAATGTGCTCTATCTCTTTCAGTATTATTGAAGTGCCTTAACAATTTATAGACAATCATCTGACCATCTTTTTCTATTGCTGCTATAAACCAGTCCCAAGCTCTTTATACGCCCTGCGTATTAATGTGTTGGTAATTTTTCCTCGATAGATTTTGTTGACGCCTTCTGTTTGCAGTTGCAATTACTTATGATAAAATTATGATAAAATTCATTCTTTTTTTTTTATTATTTCTGCCGTTGTCTCCTCGTGACAAAACCGTAAACCTTTTCGCTACGAATTTTTATCTTTTCCCCAGTGCTTCATCTGCCGCCTTCTTTATGGCTATCTCTATTGTATGCAGTCTGTATGCAATACAGATTCTATGTCCACTCCTTCAGGTGATGAGGATGCTAAATCGATGAAAGGCGTGACTAACAGAGGGTCATCCTTCTGTCAGGAAAGACTGCAACTTTCCTCCTGTAGCAAATGCGCTTTGTAAACCTCATCAATAATTTTGTCTTTCTCAAAAGTACTTTCTTCCATCTTTCCAATAAAAAAGTTTTGAGAGTACTAAATTTCTGAAAATGACAGTTAAAAATACTGTCGACACATTGTGAAAAAAATTATACGGTATTCAAAAATATATCTCGTGTAAAATAAAAAAATATAACTTATTATTAATTTTATATATATATATATATTATATTTAATATTTATAATGACTTTACCTCAAGATGTTTTTTCCTTATTTGGAACTGTTTCGTAATAAGGCTGAGGAAGGCACTGAGGAAGGCTGAGGATGGGAACACAAAACGTCCCGAAACATGTTACAAATAAGGAAAACATCTTGAGGTAGTCGCTATAAATATTAAATATATTATATACATCAAGAAATCCATATATGTTGGTTTATTGTTGGTTAGTACCAATTTAAAGTACCAGAAGCCAACAGGAAGCCACAATAACAACCAACCAACACATATGTACTTCACCAGACACAAAATCCGGAAGGCTGAGGATGGGTACAAAATGGTACCCGAAACATGTTCCTAATAAGGAAAGAAATACCTTGAGGTAAATTCGTTATAAAAATTAAATATAATATATACATATATACATTCTGGCCCTCTGTAACATGAGTATTGTCTACCAATGCAGCCAGTTTCTCATTTAATATTATATAATAGTCAATAGTGGATTTAGAAACTCTAGCACTACGTATTGTCATCCTTCTTTCTGAAAAAATCTATCTATCAGTCATTTTAAGTTGATTAATAAAAATTCCCAAAATAGGCCATTTTTGTTAGAGTTACTGGGGATTCTGAACAGATACAAGTATAGCCTAACAATAACTTGTAAAATAATAGTAATTTACAATAATATATTGGCATTACTCGTATTGTCAATTCTGATGTTTAAATCGCCTACAATTATTAAATTATCTGTCGCTCCTCTCATGGTTTGAACTTGGAGTGTCCTTCTTCTAGCCTTCAGGGAACCAACCCCCAACCGTATAAGGCAGCATGGGACAGTGTTCATTCAATGGCGGCATTTACTTGCCATGTCACAGGATCATCTAGGGCTCATGTACTTTTTCAAGAGTATAAAACCGCCCCAGCTCACCTTCAGAACACCCAGATAATGCTGCCGCCTCTGTTTGTGGCTGCTTATTCACAGCATAACGATTGAAAGTGTTCACAGCTGATGGAATTTCCGCTAACCACCAACTGCGACTCGCCCAGTAGCTGAGACTTGCCGTATAATAATAAATTGCTGAGCGGTTATTGCTGACCACACTGCCTTCCTTCTGTGACCTCACTCTCATGAACCTACCTTGCCTCTTCTACACTGTCTTAGTATTAAATGGGGTTTATTATTAGTATCAGCAAGGTACGAGTGTAGAAATGCATTACGTATTTTTCCCTTTTAGATCTTTTTAACGTCAACAATTAAAGGTTGCTCGGACGACTTGGTGAAGGGGGAACATGAAACTGTCTAACTGGCACAAACGGAGATCCTCTGATTAGGGACTGTGTATAGATAGAATTGTTTACCTATGAAACACAAAGCAGTGCGAATGTGAACAAACGCCTGTCTGTTGAACATAATGGTTTGTGTCGAGTTGTTGTTATTAATGGAGTGATAGATAATATTAATTGGCATCGTTATTTACTATACGAAAAATTTAACATAAAGCATAGGAAAGTTTCATTAAAAAATAGTCTTACATCACGATCATGTCATATCGAAACAAAACATGATCTACGTGCGGAAGGGGTTACTTGTAGTAACTTGTATAAGATTCGATGTGTATAACTTCTTTATTACATGTTCAGTGTAATTCTACGTTACAGACGAAAACGAGTGTCTTGTGAACAACGGTGGCTGTCAAGGTTTATGCATAAACATGCCAGGCTCCTACAGCTGTCACTGCCCGCCAGGGTTTCGCCTCGACTCTACCCGCAGAAAATGCCTAGGTAATTTTACATGTATGTTACCACTATGACTTGCCCCTAATTGTAAAATTGATATCAGGATCGCGTTATGCGGGGTTGCACGAGACTCGTACGGCTGGGCACGGGGACAGTATCTAGCCTTTGTTACATAATCGATTTCTCCAATTTCAAAATTTAGGCTCAGATATTAACTGGGATAATAATTTAGGCATTTACTTTTAATATTTGTTTTAAAAGTAAGTTAATTACCACATTGCCAAACGTATCTAGTATCTATTGCTTTACGTTTTTACTTAACATTATCTATCATTGTTGTATCTTAATATTATGTATCAAATAACGTAAAAGATAATTTTCAAAAACAAAATTATTTAAAAAACTTATTTAAGGTCAAGTATACACAAGAGGAGACATCAACTAGTCATCGTATGTACAGAAACGACATTGGCAGAAACAAGTGGTAGGCCTACTGTAAAAAAGTTGCGAGAAGAAAGTAAACAGAAATTTCTTTTGGTGGTTACAAATTAACAAATGTTACTTTTAATATTAAAGCTGATGTTTTATGTTATAATATTGTGAAATTTATAGTACGTAATAGTTTTACTTTAGGCGCTCTCAACTCAAATCACTCAGCTCCCCAACCACCTAACCCACAACCATTATGTGGCAGGGTGGTACATAAGACTACGCGCCCCGTATTAATTGAAACTAGTAATATTAATGTTAATAATCGGTTCTGACGTTTTCATGATGTGAAAACTACTTTCTTACAAATCCTCAGATATAAATAAAAAGTAATTCTTGACAAAGAATGTGTGTACTATTTACGTCATAACATATGCGCGCCTGCGTCTATATTCAGCTGTCTGCAACTTTTTACCTAAGACATATGTAGGCCTACAGAAAAAATAAAATTTTATTGATAATTTGCGTGATACTTTTAATAGTAGGCCTACTATTTTAATACCATTGTCGTTCTTCAGTTTTCAAGCTTCCATGCTTGGAATCGTTAACAATTAATTATAGTTTACTGAAATAACTAACACCGTCTATCATTGCTGTACTATCAGTACAGAAACGTTGTTCCTGTCTCTCGGGCGTCTTGTTCATAGTACCATTGATGTAGTTTAGTTTTGTCCCTTTGTTGTGAACATTTTGTTTACGTACTTGTTTCATTCGGGTTTTTATTTTAAGAACTTCTTTTTCTTTTGATATGAAATCAGATATTTCCTTAGGACAGTTTTCTATCTTTTCGTGCGTGTTGTAGAACTCGATATTTGAGCTTCAGACATGGAGCATGAAAAAGCTTTTGCTATCTTTTTGTTCTACAGTGCCAAAAATTTGTTCTGTGAACTGTACTGCAGTGATTCCCAAACGGTGTGCAGCGACAGTTGCTAGTGCTTCGAAATTTTACGCTTTAATTGTTAAAATGGAAATACTGTGTAGCGATTTGATATATAGCGATATGCCGTATAACTATGAAGTCATCTTCAAACTTTATTACAATTCTGACAAATAATATTCAAGAGCTCTGTAGTATTTTAAAATTTTTGAAACGGTGTATGGAAATCAAAATATTTTGAAATCATGGTCTACTATATAAGGCAGTGTTTCACAAATCTTTTAGTTTTTTTAGCGCAGTACTTTTAGAAGATAGTTTTGGTAAAGTAGCACTTTTCAGTGGAGACATTCATCACCGAGTACTAATTCTTACTTAGCACCTGTATAATAAATATACTGAATGATAGCAATACTGGTGACGGAAGGTATTTCAAGCATTTAGGCATGTTAAACAACAAGTTTATTTTATTGGAAATTTTAATTTTCTACAGTTCAGGAACGCTAGTGTACGGTAATCACAGTGCTCGTACATGGTTGTGAGGGTAATTACTAATGCCATTAATACTACCACTAATATTAAAATAACGATTGAGGTGCATAACGCGATCAAGAGTTAGTTGAATCTGGAGGCCGATGTTAAATATATTTGTCTCACTTAACATCACTAACAGGATAATTGATGCTACTCAGATGGTGGATGATTAGCAACACTTTCTACTATGACGTTTCTCGTAGGAAGATTATCTTTGTGTGGCGGTTAGGAAAGACTAGCCTCGTAGTGGAATAGAGGATGCCTTTTGAGAGAATGGATTTCTAGTTCTTCTAGAGGAACTAGATAGTTTACAAGGGAAGTTACCGACACACGTACTCAATAGGAACTTAAGTCTGTAGGATGGAGTACACGTCACAACGCATCACGACGCAGTTACTGGGAGGCAAGACACATATGAAAGGGTAACTTGGATTAAATTGAAACTATGCCTTCAATAAAACTAGAATAGGATCAGAGGAGTGGCGGCTTTACGGGAGAACAGTGTGCTACATCGTGTTGTGGGCCTAGTAATAAATAATACCTCAAGCCAGTGACTCTTGTATCAGATAGCCAACGTTTGGGCAACATACCGACGGCCGGAAGATGTTGTTTGGAACAGAGTCGTTCTCCCTCACTCAGCTTGCATCAGCAAAAATCATATTCTAATTTTATTCTATTTATAGTACTACTGACTGGCTGACGGTGGACATGGAGTCAGTGTACATGATATTGCGAGCTGCGGTACTCGGCGAGCCGGCATTTTCTCCTAGTACGCCTCCTGCGTCGTCACGTATTTTGCACCACAAGGAAGTTAGATGCACGTCCTGCTGTTCAAATTGGAGAAGAGGTATGAATTGTCTTTATTATCAGTTGCATTGCTGCGAGTCCTCATATCTGAGGTAGCAATACCATGGCTTTCCCTGAAGTGTTTTCACGTGAGTTTAGAGCTCGCTGATGTGGATAACTGGTCGCGGTCGCCTTGTAGCGTCAGCGGGGTGTCGAGCTGAGGCCGTAGTCTTTCGCAAAAAAGTCCAGCCCCAGAAAAACAGGCCGGAACGACGTCACTGTCGAAACGACTTTAGGACGACCTTGTAATTTATGAATAATTGCACCACTGCCTGACTCTTCGTCTAAAGTGACGACTCCATAGTTTCTGGAGTCAGCATTACTACTGCCAAGTGTCTGTGATTCAATCTTCTGTCTGCCGTCACTGATTTGTTTGGATTCGTCTTACTCAGCACAGATCATTAACACTTAGTGAGTAGTATACTGCTCCTTGGAGTTTTGCTTTCATGATGTTTATCAAATTATCATTTAAAACGTTCGTTACTCTGTCGTTTTTCATACAATGAAAATGTAATGCCCTGGGTTTATTAAATTTTAATGAACTGTGAAATTGTTCGCTAATGAATATTCTAAAATTAATCTCGTCGTGTTGTATCACGGTGATTACTACAGCGAGGCGTATGTGAGATTTAAAACGAGGTTAACAGCTGTGGCCACAGTGCGCGCATTCCGCTCTTTCGATGCCCCAACGAATAGCCTACTCTCAGAATTAAATCATTTTGTAGCCATTGGCTAATCCCGGTGATAATATGTTTCCGGGTTAATATGTTTGACGTATGTGTTAGAACAAACAACACAGACAGAAGATCCGTATCATAACAAGCGTTAATGACGAAAAAACATGCGTCGTTCTCTAAACGTATACAGTAATTTGATTTAAATCAGTCACCTCCAGCTTCCACAGATTTTAGAGATATAGTATTAAAATAAAAGTGTTATAAGTAAAAATGTTTGTAGTAACATACGTTTTCTGCAACATGTGAAATGCAGATTAAATTTAATGCAATATATGGTCACTTGTAATATAATATAATATATTAAACATTACATCTTACAGTTTACGGCTCATTAGTAAATCTCAGACGAAATACAGTAATCCCCCGTTATAACTAACAGGGGTTCTGAGGTGTCTGTTATATTGAAAGTCAGAAACATAGGACTTATAATATGGATATGACTCATTTAAATTATGTGGATAAAAACAGAAACTATTTTATTTTAATGTATTTGTATAAAATAGACAACAGTACAGCAGTATAGCAATAAAAACCAGTTATGTTGTATACAAAATACTGTGTACATAATTGTAATAAAAACTTAGTACATTGTAAAGAACAGTTTATATTTTAGAAAAATACTCAAACTTATAGTAAAAACTTCGTCGAATCTTTCCAAAAACAAGATGACTATGCGTCAGAATCCCTTTCCGTATTTACTGGCTTAAAAAAGAATACTGACTTTTGTTTCAGATTGATTAGAGTTAATTTCTTTAATAAATAGGAAGGTGTCGTAAGTGACCATAATAGAACAATATGTTTTCATTTTTTGATTGCTGAACATACTCGGTGACATAGTTCAAGTGGTCTTTTACTTCGCTCACGTTGTCCAGCGTTGCTAATCGTAATTTTTTTGAGCCTGTTCGACTTTAATTTTTCAGCGTTCGATGTTTCTTAGAGATGTCCGTTATAAGCGGGGTCCGTTTTAACGGGGGTTTACTCTGTAGGTTAAATAGCAAGTAGTATAAGGGAGTACAGAACAGTATTTCAGGCAATTATGAAAGAGTGCCGGGAAGCCAATAGTTTGGGAATTACTTTATTTGTTCTATATCAACAATGTTCCGGCAGAATCACGTGTTGAATGTTAATGTTTACATTTACAACACTCGGTCTTAGTGAAGTTACTGAGAGTGTTGTCTGCTTTGTTTAGACGTGAACGAATGTGTGGCTAGAAACGGTCACGGCCCTTGCCAAGGAGACTGCGTTAATACATGGGGAAGTTATCGCTGCAACTGTGATTCTCTGCCAGGCACAGCACTCGCTGACGACAAGCATTCCTGTCTGGATATCGACGAGTGTTCCAATAGTATGTACAGTCTAGGTTGTTCACACTCGTGCGTAAACACCATCGGTACTGCCTTCTGTCTGTGTCCGGAAGGCTACACTCTTGGGGAAGACTGGAAGACATGTCGTGACATAGACGAGTGTACATCTCACGGATTACTGGACGTGACATGTAACCAGAGTTGTGTGAATACTCCCGGGTCTTATTACTGCTTGTAACTTGCTAAATTCCCTTAACATACACTATGTGTTTACACACACACACGCGCGCGCGCGCGCGAGCTCTCTCTCTCTCTCTCTCTCTCTCTCTCTCTCTCTCTCTCTCTCTCTCTCTCTCTCTCTCTCTCTCTCTATTCATTTAAAATTTATAAATTCTTTACCTTAAGATGTTTTATTCCATGTTATTTGGAACATGTTTCGGGAAGCGTATTGTTCCCATCCTCAGCCTTCCTGATTTTCAAGAAATAGACTGTAGCAAAAAGTGTTGAAAAAAAAAATATATACATATATATTTATTGTAACGTGACAGAAACACATGAGCCCATAGGAGTAAACTTAAGACAAACCCAATCGGAAAAAAGATGATAATAATAATAAAAAACAATAAAAAACTTAAAAAGTTAAAAGAAATAAAGAAACCAACATAACTAAGAAGTACAATACATTAGTTAATAAGAAAACTTTATGTATATTACCTTATAAGAAAACAGTAATGTGAACTATATTAAATAAGGAAAAGTGATACCAGTGTAAACTACGATAAATAAAGAAAAAAAAGAGAGTGAAGAAACACAAAAGTGAGAAATATAAAATGAGTACAAACAATCTTGGAAGGATAATAATGTTTAATAACCAAGGGTACTTACCTATTCATACATGAAGCATTAAACTTATTATTGTTTTTTCATTTTTTCAGAATAATTTTGTTATCATAATAATCAATCTTGTTGATGACCATAGTTGTCATAGGTTATAAGCCAGGTAATAATTGAATCCCAATTATTTTGGTGATAAACAATGTTATTTCTTTTAGGGAATACCTAAGGCTTATTAACTAATTACTATAGTAAATAACTAGTCAAATTGAATGGAACTAGTAGTTAAGCAACATATCAGATGATATGACAGAAATAATTTTAATATTAATAACCAGTTCTTATGCTATGTTATATGTTTAACTATGTTACGATCTATGTTGATGTTAGAAGAAATTTGTTAAAAAATGTTAGCCATGGAAGCATGGGATAGGACTAAATGGTTTGTTAAAAAATGTTAATGTAGAAGGAGGAGAGTAATTTGTAATTTTTAGAGGAATGTTGTATTTAATTGTAAGATTTTTTAAATTAACTAAAAAACAAATAATATAATCGGAAGCAATACACAAACAACAAAACATATACAAGCAACGAATCACCTAAACATAGAAATTAACTTATAAAAAAAAAAATTAACAAAAGTGTAAAGTGTAAAACACTAGGAATTAATACAGGTAAACCATAAAATTGCCACTTTTAGATTGTTTTCCCTAATAAATCAAAGGTAATGACCAATTCCAGAAGTATAATATGATTTTGTGATGGTCAAAAGACCCAAATGGCATAAACAGCATAATTTTGTAAAAACACAGAACATTTATTATGACACACACACAGGCCATATTTGGTATCATTTTAATTGTAATAAAACAAAGAATAACATGCTGTAAATTAAATTAAGATAAACTATTTAACAAATAGAGAGTAATATGTACTAGGGTGTAAAAAATCATGTATTGTATGAAGTATCAGGTCATGTGACCCCAAATTTCAGTCAAATTAGCCAATCAGAAATTAGAAAAAATTGGCCAAACTATTCAAATTCAAAAGAAAACGTTGACAGTGTATTGTTAGCACAAAAGAAGAACGGGTCAGCCCTATGTATGGCAGAATGAAAGTTTACTAAAGAATCAAATCTGAGTGTGCAAGGTTATAAAAAATAAAATTCAGAATTAATAAAAATAATAATAATAATGAAGATTTAAGAAGACAGAAAACCAATAATAAGAAACAAAAGAAGAAACACATAAAGGAACACAGTAAGTATGCAAAACTAATAGCCGATAATAATATTTGGTCAACCAGCAAGGTGAGAAAACCGTTGTCATATAACCCAACATTAGCGATCACAACACACTAAGAAAAAACATCACAGACACTATTAATTAACACTCCAGTGAAAGAAAACGAACAAATAACTATTATTTCAGTAAAAAACTTTATATAATTCCATTCATATTAAGGGAAATTGGTGTATGAACTTTAATACAATAACGAACGTCTTGATGGCGGCCATGACGAAATACTTTTAGAAGTGACGCTTTCATGTCAAACCAACCCACGCGGTGCTAGTGAGCTTCGGTAACTAAGTAGACATTATTTATACAATATTACTTAAATGAAATTCAGTTTCTCATGTAAATTTTGATAGAAATTAAGATTAATTTGTAAGTATTGTACTTCGCTATGGCATTTCTAACTTTTTTAATAGTTCAAAGAACCTTAGAATTAATATAAGTGTTGTAAAAATTTCAACACAACTAACGATTGTAATTCTCGACCCCAGAGACAAAGTCGATGTAGTAAGTAACATTTCAAATTTAAAAACAAATAATTAAATAAAAACCCAAGAGTTAATGCAGCAAAAGAGTTTTATTTATTAGATAAATATAATATAATGAATTTCAGCATTTAATAACAGGAAGAAGACATAGTAAGAATTGAAATAACTTATTGAAGAAGGTGACTCACAGTTAGTCTACCATTGGGTGAATCGATTCCACAATCGAACGCAACATTACTTAATAATTATTCAAATTAGAATTTTACCGCGTTTGGCAGGGATCGTCTAGACTTCAACGAATTCTTAAGTTTTGAAGAACATTGCATTAATTAATTGGGAAACCAAGATTAAACAAATAAACTAAATATAAATTAAGTGAAATTAAACGAATTAAAGAAATTAAATATACTTTCAAAAAAACATTTTTTTTGAAATTTTTTTTATAATATTTTTTTTTTGTAACAAACATTAATAAATTTATTGAACACGAAGAATGTTTTAAAGAACGACAAGTTACTATATATATATATATATATATATATATATATATTGCAACAGGACACAGGCTGATAAGATATGCTGTTTATATCAGAGTACATGAATGACGAGCATTTTCTTATTTAAATTTGTTTTGTGTAATATTTTGTCTTTTAGTCATAAGTTTTGTATTTAAAAATTGATAAGCATATAGGTTACACCAAACTCTTCATAAAAAAATGTACTATATTGTCATGTATTTTTTGTATGAATTGGTGCGCGTGTGCGGGTGTGATAATCTGCGATCGCTATAGCGGTAGTGGTAGTTAACCGATTTACAATAGTAAGTAGCTTCGATTTGTGTATACTCTGAGGGTTGTAACTATTTTAGAAATATGGTTTTTTAAGTAAAGCAAAACTCAAGTGTAACTCTTATCAATGATAGGGTAATAAAAATTGTAGATAATTTCCATGCAGGACTATGCCAAATTATACAAAGTTTTTCATGAAATTTGTGTATCTGGTTGTTCCATCAATCATGTGACTTGGGCTTGGCCTATCAAAATACACCAAATTCAGTGAGATTCATACGTTGTAGAGCTATGATGGACACAGTCTGTCTGTCAACGTTGCTAGGGGAAGTTGTGCCCGGGTAAGAGAGTTGTTCTCTTACAAAAGTAGAAATATCTTATATAAAATAAACCATAAACCTTAAAATTCTTAACGAAGTTTTGCGGTAAGAACCAAGAAGGAATAGAGGAATATTTTATATAAAATAAACTATAAACCTTGAAATTCTTAACTAAGTTTTGCGATAAGAACTGAGAGGGTAAATAATTAAATAAAATTTAAAATATAATACAGTGCTGTCTCGTGTATGTTAAGATATCCGCTTAGGGAACTTAAAGACACTACAAGATATCGTTGGAAGGTGTACATTAAACGCACCGCATTAGTACATTAGTAAATACCCAGTTAAATCCTGAGATTAAGAAATTATAAAATATAAATTAATAATAAACTGAATGAATGAAATTCATAATCATTATGAGTGAACAATTTATCAAGAAACTAATCAATGTTAGCAGTCAACATAACTACGAGACTCTGTGAAATATCGCCACTGGAGCCGCTTGCTGTAGAAGAGGAAGACGAGACGAAGAGGACGCCAGGACGAAGAGGACACCAAGAAGGAGTGAAGCTGTAGAAGAGGACACCAGGAAGGAGGGACAGGAAGAAGAGGACGCCAAGACGGGACCGACGAGACGAGAGGAGGACGTTGCAGCAAACAAGTAAAATCGATTTATATTATCGAACAATACAAACAATTAAATATATTATCAATACATGACAATTTAAAATACATTATACATCTTTATAAACAATATTGGTATATAATAAATAATTTTTCATCTCCTCCATAATAGACTTGTATCGATTTTTACACACTCACAATATCCTTATTAGAATAATAAAGTTTGATCTGTTGCATAACGATATTTGGAGCCCAACGTTGGGCTCGATTTTTGAATTAATTTTAAAAAAGAAATATTTATTTGAATGTGTAGAGACAAAATTCATTGAACTATTTATATGTGCTGTTCTATGTTATCAGGGAATGTAGATAAAAGTTTGAATACTCTCTCTTATCAGATATTTGAACAATAGTAGTAAATTGTCTATGTGGAGATTGAATTATTATTGGTATTTATGTTAGATTAAGCTTGTTTACATTTGATTGAGAGACTGGACTATAATAATAAATAACATAAACGGACATTATTAGTAATAATACGTATAAAAAAATATTGACGTTACTATAAATAAAAACTATAATATTTTATAAATTAAAAAATAAATAAATGAATATGGCCGAATCACAAGAATTACAGAATACATTAGCGGCAATCCTAGCTAATATACAAAAGCTCTCAGAAGAAAATAAGGTTGGTAGAGATGAAGCGGTGAAGCAAAATAAGTCGCTACAATCACTTCATGATGAGAATAAAAAAATTTATACAGCCGTTCAGGACCAGGCTAAACAAAGTAAAAAACTTTTAGAGTCAACTGAAAAACGTATAGCTGATAAATTAGAATTAATTTGTAGTAGTAGTGAGACCGCCTTAGAAAGGAATAAATCTCACAGCAGGGAATGTGAAGCCAAACTTAAGTTGAATTATTCTCTTAGGCAGGAAAGTGAATGTAACAATGCGGTTGACCGATGTAGTCCCGTCGACATACAGAAACCAGCTGGTAATTGCATAGATAAGATAGCGGGTAACGGTGGAGCGCCCGATAAGGAGATAACAGCTGATCAACGAAAACAATTAAATAATACTTTAAATAAATATGAAAAGAGAAATAGGGAAAACCTTATCACAGTGTTCGTTCACATCTATCCAGATTGGTATGATCAACGGATAAATGGTGGAGTATTTAAAAACAATAAATGTTATTTGCTGTACCGTGTCTGTAAGATGCAGATCCATTCTGTTAATGTTTTATCAGTCAGTAAAGAAATGTATAAACACTTGAGAAGTCCATACAATTGTAAAAATGAATATTTAAATACGGTATTTGATGAATACTTGTGTAAACAAAGTAGTTTTGTTCCTGAAGCTGGTGCATTTGAGGAAAGGCACACAGGTAAGGTTAATTCTGATGGAAGATTAGAACTGTCTGAGTGTTTTCAGCCACATATGAAACGAAATGCAGGTGTTATTTATACAGTCAGAGATTCACTGTACAGCACTATATGTTCGTCTTTTATGAATGCGTATGCAGACAAATCCGAAACATTAAAAAATTTTAATGTGCACTTAGATACTGATCACTGTAAAAACTTGATGAAAATAATGTTTGAGATGATACCAGAAAAATTTCAATCAAACAATGAATTCATATTGTACAAAGGAGATTATATTATGTGTAGCCTAGGTAATACAACTGGCATTACATATAAACCTTTAAAAATTAAATCAAAGCAATGTATCGGCAATTACCGAAACAAATGCAAGCGAAGAGCAATCAAAAAATGAGAAAGGTTGCGCGCATTGAGTCTGTGCGATAAATTAAAAATTAAAATAAGGATAATACAAATAGTTAAACTAGAATGCCAGGATATAAGTGGAATGACTGATAGGAAATTGTATAAAATTATGTGTAAAATAAGAATAATTGTAATCATGTTGAAAAATGTATGGTTGAACTGTAGATATAGCTGAATGACGTCTGACATTGACATCCTTATCAGTGTTCAGGAATGTTTGGTGATATCCAGCCATGTGCGGTTGTTGGTTTACAATAGGGCTGTCAAAGTGACAGTTGGGGAAATGTTGTTTGATAGAAGCTACTCAGTTATTTTGATTTTTGAAGTTATTATGTTATTATTTAGATGATTATGATTATTGGGAAGAAGTTATGTCAATTTAGGTTAAAAAAAAAAAAATTTTGTATTCCATATAAAAAATTTTTTTTTTATACGTGGAGGGGTTAATCCTGCAACAGAACACAGGATGATAAGATATGCTGTTTATATCAGAGTACATGAATGACGAGCATTTTCTTGTTTAAATTTGTTTTGTGTAATATTTTGTCTTTAGTCATAAGTTTTGTATTTAAAAATTGATAAGCATATAGGTTACACCAAACTCTTCATAAAAAGATGTAGTATATTGTCATGTATTTTTTGTATGAATTGGTGCGCGTGTGCGGGTGTGATAATCTGCGATCGCTATAGCGGTAGTGGTAGTTAACCGATTTACAATAGTAAGTAGCTTCGATTTGTGTATACTCTGAGGGTTGTAACTATTTTAGAAATATGGTTTTTTAAGTAAAGCAAAACTCAAGTGTAACTCTTATCAATGATAGGGTAATAAAAATTGTAGATAATTTCCATGCAGGACTATGCCAAATTATACAAAGTTTTTCATGAAATTTGTGTATCTGGTTGTTCCATCAATCATGTGACTTGGGCTTGGCCTATCAAAATACACCAAATTCAGTGAGATTCATACGTTGTAGAGCTATGATGGACACAGTCTGTCTGTCAACGTTGCTAGGGGAAGTTGTGCCCGGGTAAGAGAGTTGTTCTCTTACAAAAGTAGAAATATCTTATATAAAATAAACCATAAACCTTAAAATTCTTAACGAAGTTTTGCGGTAAGAACCAAGAAGGAATAGAGGAATATTTTATATAAAATAAACTATAAACCTTGAAATTCTTAACTAAGTTTTGCGATAAGAACCGAGAGGGTAAATAATTAAATAAAATTTAAAATATAATACAGTGCTGTCTCGTGTAAGTTAAGATATCTGCTTAGGGAACTTAAAGACACTACAAGATATCGTTGGAAGGTGTACATTAAACGCACCGCATTAGTACATTAGTAAATACCCAGTTAAATCCTGAGATTAAGAAATTATAAAATATAAATTAATAATAAACTGAATGAATGAAATTCATAATCATTATGAGTGAACAATTTATCAAGAAACTAATCAATGTTAGCAGTCAACATAACTACGAGACTCTGTGAAATATCGCCACTGGAGCCGCTTGCTGTAGAAGAGGAAGACGAGACGAAGAGGACGCTAGGACGAAGAGGACACCAAGAAGGAGTGAAGCTGTAGAAGAGGACACCAGGAAGGAGGGACAGGAAGAAGAGGATGCCAAGACAGGACCGACGAGACGAGAGGAGGACGTTGCAGCAAACAAGTAAAATCGATTTATATTATCGAACAATACAAACAATTAAATATATTATCAATACATGACAATTTAAAATACATTATACATCTTTATAAACAATATTGGTATATAATAAATAATTTTTCATCTCCTCCATAATAGACTTGTATCGATTTTTACACACTCACAATATCCTTATTAGAATAATAAAGTTTGATCTGTTGCAATATATATATATATATATATATATATATAACAAGTGTTTTTAAAATCGCATTTACTTCTCCATAAAATATTCATTATTGTTTGTTTAAACGTTTCTTTGTTGCAACACATTCATCATAAAATAAATCTTATATCCTATATTAACAAAAGTATATGCTACATTTATTTGTTAATCTAAAATTTCTCGACCGCTCAGTCTGACTGTGTGCTTTATTGCAGTTTTGTTTTCTATGCTTATATATTTTTTTATTACATTACTTTATGCAGTGCATACATCTTAATGTTTTATACAAATTTAAATTGACTAAGAGAATTGTCATTCTCTTTCTATAACTTCCCAACTACTTTACTTTCTGCATTGCGTGTAATATTATTCATTGATTACTTTATAAGCTTTAAATAAAAATTTACATTTACTAAATTACTTGTTAATCATCCAAGCAAAGATTTAAATTTACTTGAAATTAATTGTTCATCATCAAAGAAAATTCTTATTGACTTTAAATTATATTCTCTTATCTCTATCTACATTTAACATAACTTTTATTTATTTATTTAAAAAAATTTTTAAATGTCTTTTCAATGTCTTTATTCTCTCATTTACAAATTATAAATTGGTTATTTGTCACCTCGATTCTGTAGATCGTACCCATGTCCTCCGTTGATCTGTATGTCCCCTTCAAATGGAGTTCCCTGCACGTTCTCCGGTTCCACTTGTCGTCCTACAGTTACTCGTCCCTCATGATCCCATCTGGTTACTGTAGTGTAGAGTGATATGTTGCTCTGCATCAGCTGCTGTTGTCCTAGCAGACGCCTCTATTGCTCTGCATAGCGTTCCTCTGCCTGATGTGACTCATCGGTTGTCTAGAATGCTGAACGTTTGTGGTTGTAGACTTGTAGAGTATGTTCGATAATCGTATTTAAAAAAAAATCAAATAAGAGTTACTGTTCGATACTTGGATGAACGTATTGTCCATCCGACTTTACAGTTTATTTAAAAAAATCATGTCGATACTGAACATAGCGTCCTGCCGCTTCTGAAGACGGATTGAGAGTAAAATTGGCTCTCCTGGGCCCGTATTTATATTCAATCAAGAAACCACACCTGTCGGAACAGAATTCTGCATGTCAGAAACCGTCCATGGCGTCAGTTCCCCCACTATCATCCAATTTCATATTTTTGCACATTTCTGCCAATTGCAACTTTTAATGTGGATTTCAAGGTGTTGTAACATTGTCTGATTTAATTACACATATTCTGTGTAATTACTATTGGACTCGCATAATTAGTGTAATTACTACGCTCTTAAAATTGCACAGAATTCGCACTGAATGTCCTCTAATCACACCGTTTTGCACTGCACATGTGTATTATTTGTATGCATATTTAGAAGTCTTTGCAATTTTTCTAACATTTACGGTTTGCTTATAATTAAATAAAACTATAATTTAGAATCTACTTGGGGTGAGATTGCAAACTTTCAGGCTTGAACAGGCTTCACGCACACACTCTATTTACTAGTGTACACACTCTCAGCGGCAATCGCATGATCGTGCGTGTTCTATGTATAAACTCAGTTTTCAATTTCACACCTGCTTATCTATTACATATTAATAAAATTAATCTAAATATTTATTTTATTTAATAAATGCACAGTAGAGCCTATGCTTGTATTGTTGCAATATATATATATATATATATATATTTATATGTATATTTATGTTGTTGTTACTGATATGACAACTAGTTATGAAATTATGATATCAGGCACTAAATCATGGCTACTGAATTTTCATTGTTAATAAAATTAAAATTTTAAGATTCACAGTTAAAATTAAATCAACATGCAAAGTATAATATAAGAATCAAAATATTTCAGTAACTGCTGTCAGGAATAAATATCATTTTACCAATTTCGATTTCATAAAGGTGAGAAATAAATAAAAACAAACATTTTATCAATATCCATTAATATTTCAGTAATTTTATTACAAATACATGTGAACAGGTATTTCTGAAGGTTTTGTGATACA
This sequence comes from Magicicada septendecula, assembly GCA_034769895.1. NCBI lineage: Eukaryota > Metazoa > Arthropoda > Insecta > Hemiptera > Cicadidae > Magicicada > Magicicada septendecula. The sequence goes on along the minus strand of CM068367.1, from coordinate 1,032,694,462 downwards.
AATTTTTAGATTAATACATTGTACCAATTAATTTAGATTGAAAGCTGACATCAAATTGGAATTCATTAAAATTTTAATTAAGATGGAATGTTTTAGAATGATCTTACCAATGATTTTTGTATATAATTAGTAAAACAGTTTACCTTTTCCTTGTCCGTCTGGTGGCCTTTTTTCTATATTTAATTCAACACGTTTCGGGACATATGCCCCATCATCAGGATTATCCCTTGTTGAAGTTCGTCGATCGTTAAAATATTAAAAACACTGTATATACAATTTTACACATAACAATAAATATAATATAAACATAAAAAACACACATAAAATACCCAAACTTGAGACACACGCGATATCGGTGGTGCGCACCATGACATGTTATAGTCGACTGCAGTATGATTTTTGGAATATTAGAATTCTTTTATTTTCACAGCAAAGATTTTTACTAGAATTAAAATATTTCTGAAACGTGTTGGTTATTAGTTTACTCATGTAATAAGATATATGAAATATAAAAGGTACAGTACATATAATTTTGTAGGGTACATAATATTGAGTTAATTTTATGAATATTTGTAAGTCTGTATTCATAAAAATTTACTATCAAAATACAAGGATTATTCATAGAAATTTGTAAGGAGTGTATTTAAAAATAAGTACACATTTGTGTACATATAAAGAACTGAAGATACAACAAATTGTGTGGTTAGTGGTAAAGTTACCCAGTTCCACTTGAGTAAATTTAAAGAAAAATGCAAAGGTTTTTTTTAAAAAGTTAAAGGTTTTCAAGTGCAATGATAAATCATAAAATCATTCAATTGATTTTCAAGGTTAATTTTATTATTAGTAGATTTTTTTATTATATAGGGTTTGAAAAATTAAAAGGAAAATAGAAATTAATAAAAAAAATAACTAAAATATGTTTTTGAAACATCATTGGACTTGGATAGTTTTACCACTAACTCCACGAAATCTTATCCTTAGTGTTAAAGTTCTGGTAATTAAGTTCTGGTAACTAACACAATCTTTGACTAAAATTATAACAAACTCAGTTATACTGGCATTCATCCTAAAACACTGAGATAAAATAAGAAAGAAACTGAACATAATATTTTGGCTTGTAGTTCATGTGTACTGTCATGATAATATATTTACTATAATAAGGCTTACTAGTCACACACACACACACACACACACACACACACACACACATGTGCTGCTGGACAGTAGAGTTTATGGTTGATTTAATTGTGGGACAGTATCACAGTTCAAAAGCAATGAGTGAGGTAGGCAAAGAAGGAAACTTGATTTATGGTAATAGAAATCTTTTGTGGTAACATAGGCCTAATTGATTACAAAGTTTGTAATTCACCTTATTTATGCTCTTATGGGAAGAATCAAACACTCGAAAGATCAATTTATTTTTGAATAAGGTTTTTTTTATGTCCTAAGATTTGTTATCTTTCATCGATTACTGTATTGTTTTTGTATTAAGAAGTGGACAATGTCAGTACATTATTTAATCTATAGTGTATTAATATATCATTTGGCTACATATTTCAAATATGCCATTATTACACTGATGTAATAACTCATTCATATTCTTTCTTTATTAATGTACTAATATGAAATAAGCATTGTCTCTCTTTTCGGGATACATCAATAACATGTTACTTCAGAGGATTCCACTTCCTGTTTTAGTTACCAAGACTCCATCTGACATCCACAGTGCTGCCATAATGAATCCGTAAAGTTATCATTAAAGAACTTATTTATAAGCATTTTATGTGTTGTTGCTTTCATTAATTATTATAAGAAGTCATTTACATTTATTAAACAACACAATTACTTCAAAATCAAAAGATTATAGTAATCGATTTTGGTTAACCATGAAACCAACTTCAAACTAAAGTGAAACTGATCTGATAATAGTTATGGTACATGGTTAAATGAAATCTTTTGATTTTGAAGTGACTGTGTTGTTTAAATGTAAATGAATTCTTACAGTATATAAATTGAAGTTGTATATTTTTCCTCACATTTCAAATGCAGAGATCTTTATTTCACATCTTACATGCAGCTCTCCCATGTCCTTAATATTTACTGTTAGTGACATTCAATATAATTTCACTATTTACAAGGAAAAGTCAGAAAGTACAGTGAAATTTAAAAATTCAATATTTTTCTTTGCATTTACATACATAAACATGCATTATTTTTCTACATAATCCCCTTCTACTATTATGCACTTAATCCATATCTTAATAAGGTTTTGAATTCTTCTTGAAAGAAACTCCTCAGTAGTGAGCACAACCAATATAGCACTGTTTCTAAACACTTCATAATAACAAAAATCTTTTTATCACAACTCTTCTTTCAATGGACCAGAAAGACAAAAATTACTTGGCTCCAGTTCAGGACTATGAGTGGGTGTTTCACAAGCTCAAAATCAAGGACTCGAAGGGAAATTATTGTTTTGTAAAATATATAAAAACACTTGGTAAGTTTCACAAATTTTTTAATTAACTCTGACAGCCTGTGTTCAGTAATTTCATTCACTCTCTCTTTGACAATGGCTTAGTTAGTCGAAACAGCTGTCAGAGTTAATTAAAAAATTTGTGAAACTTACCAAGTGTTTTTATATATTTTACAAAACCTTTGTATTAATATGTTTCACCAAGCGCCCAACGAGTCATCAATTAATATCGTGAATTATTGTTTTGTTGGCCATATGAGTTTGAGCATTCTTCTGAAAGTCCAGTTATGAGGTCACATTTTCTGAAAGTTTACCACATCTTTGGTCATGACTTTTGGCTCCAATAAGTGCAGCAACTCATAATAGTTGTCAGTGTTTACTGGTTCAATTTAAGGTGTAAAGTAATAGTAATAATAAAATAAAATAATACGTAAGGAATTTTCTGCCAATTTTGAGTCGGTGTCCATGGATCCTTCTGATTTTTTTGCAATGTATTCATAAAAGGTTATAGAATAAAGTTAAGGAAATATTTGGGCCGCTCTTAAATTTAGGGGTTGTTTTCACCCCTCTTTCGGAGGTAAAAAAATACAAATTTAATTTACCACGGGACCTGATAGAGAATGAAATTCTAAGCAAAAAATGTGGTAATACTTTTTTCGAAAAAATGCGTTGTTTGCCAGTTACAAGGTTTCAAAGTTTTGCCAAAATAAAGTTTTTTAACATTAATCTGCAAATAAGTAAAAAAACAACGCCAGTTGGCAAAAACTTTGTATACATCAAAATTAAAGTTTATTAACAGACGAACATTTTCCACTTTGTTTTGTTTCGTTATGTCAAATGATTCTCGTGATACAGGCAACACAAGATGACGATTCGTCGTGTTTTAATCAAATCAAGTGCTTAAAACATATAACTCAGCGATAAATGGTTCGATCGTAATCAAATTAGTATTAAATGAAAGCTCTGTTAATTTCCTAAAAAATTATGGGTCAATCACATGTCTTGCTTGAAAAATAACGAAGTTATGTAGGCAAATATTATAATTTCTGAAATTCTTTCCAAGAAATTTAAAAAGGTACGTCCGCCATTTTGTCAAATATGTATATTAAGCCGAGATATTGTAGTTTTCAGTTGTCTATTATATTAGCAATGTCCTCAAGTTTTTTGAAGCATATATGTATTGCTGTACAGTAACGCGTCACGTTTAAAAAAATTCAAGTTTTTGGATTTTCGCCAAAATTCGCCTTTTTTTAATTAAATATCTTAGTAACGATGCGTTTTATCGAAACATTAGTAGAGACAAAAAATGAAGTGTATAAAATAACAAAAATGTTGAATTTTGTTTCATTCCTTTATGACTAAAACTCGATGAGTTACAGCAGTTTAAAAGTGTATTTTCCCGACATCGAGTAAAACAGTTTTGACTTCTAGGCGAAATATCTAGTGTACAGTAGGTTTTTTTTACTATAGTGCATATGACAAAAGTTGTAGCTCTTTAAATATCCTTTATTTGATTTTTTTTTCTAAAAAATGAGCGAGTTATGACCAAAAATGTAAACGCGCTCCAATAGTTAGATTTTGTCAGTGTACGTTATATGTTCGGGTGTGGTCCTGAGACCCTATTAATTTATACTAAACTAAATTTTTTCAAATTGACAATAACATTAAGTATCATTATTATTTTTTCCGTCTATTGTAAACAAAAGAATATGTGTTGCAAATTGTCACTGTCTGCACTGCTGGTTTGTTATGTAAATGGAATATTTAATTTAATATAATAATATAATGTTTAATGTTTATAATATAATGGTTCGACTTTTCTTTGATTAAATTTTATAAGCATGGATGAAATATATATTTTTTTCAACTGAATTTTGAATCATGACCGCTAAAAACACGGACCCTCTAGCAGAGACCAGAAGAGACCTGCTGCGCTACTTGATGCTTACTGCTTACAGCTGACACATGTTTTTTGGAGCATCAGCTGAGCGTCTTATTAACCGCATTTTTATATGTTTCAACTCTTTTTAGTCCAACCCACGTGTCGGATGTATCCCTTGACGTCAAAATCGTAATCAGCACCGCCCAAAAACCTATAGGTACTCACTTTCAAGGCTCTGACCGGCATTCTTGTGACATTTAATACTTACACCCCCTGATTATAGTCTGCTTCAACTCTTTAAAAACCACCCTTTGTGTAGAATATAATTTTTGACGTCAGAATCGTAATCAGCACCCTCAAAAACCTATAGGTACCTAATTTCAGGGCTTAAAAATGCATCCTTGCGTTGTTTCATATTTCAACCCTTTAGGGGTAGTTTTCAATCCTTTATGGGTGAAAGCAGGCCAAAATTTTTCCTTAACTTTGTTCTAGAACCTTTTAGGAAGCCATAGCAAAAGGAATAAAAAAATTACATGTACACTGACTCAAAATCGGCAGATAGGCTCTTTGTCACGCCTCACGTAATAGACTATAAACAAAAATCGGACCTTCCATATACAGTACCAGAATATTGTCATCAATTTTCTCACAGTAGTGTGAGCTTTGAATTTGTGTGTGGGAGATGAGATGGGATGTTTCCAACTAATCTTTACCACTTACAGCCAGGTTCAAAATGATGGACAAAATAAATCTCCTTCATCTTTATAACATTTTAAAAGCTTCTAAGAAATTTTCAAATGATTCTCTTAGTGGATGTCTGTCATTTAACATGGAACCCAGTGTGCACAGGCGTTTTGAAAGTTTAAAGGATATTGAATGATTGAAAATGCTGGGCCATGTTAGAATGACATTAAACACAATCACAAACTACAAATGATGAAACAACAGTTCCAATGAATAGGTGATGTGAGGTTATGATTTCTAACAAAACAGCGAGTGCTGCCAGTCATGTGGTTGGGAGGGAAATATAAATTTACTTTTACTTTTTGACCTTCTCTTGTACTTAATTTTTATGTTTGTAACACACTGTTTAATAGACATCTGAAATACCAAATATAGTTAGTTTTATATGTACTGTTACACTAGTTCTTCAGTGCAGTTAAGAAACAAATGAGTTAAAACAATCTAAATTGAAACAACCTTATTGTAAGTTAAGTTCAGTATAAATTGTTTCAAATAACTGTGGACTATTTTGTGATCGAAATACATGTTTATAGAAGATACATCATCTTTCATAAAATTGTGAAACATGACGTACAATATTTACTGCATCTTAGTAGTATACTGTCTCTTTTTACTTCATTAATCTTTTTTCCAAATGGAATTATTTGTATGTTCTCAGGTATACAAATTTCTTATGAATACATGTTTTTTTATAAAATTCTACATGTAACATTAACATATGAACAAATCATAATATCAAAATGTAGGTTTTACATTTGTTATGTACAAATTGCATAAATTAAAGATGTCAGTCTGTAATATAGTATCCTATAAGTAAAAGTAAAAGAACAAGGTAATTATCTTGTTAGTACATTATAGCTTACTGAATCCAGAAGTGTTCAGATCCATCCTACTTTTAGTTTATGCAAGTATATAAAGTTTATTTGCCTAGTTTATTGTTTTAATAGTTTTGTTTATTATTAAATTATTTTTATAAAATACTTGAATAAATTTAAGCAGAATACTTAAACAATATTGGGTTTTGAGTTGTTATTTACTGGCTTCTATTTGTATTTTTGTTATTTAAACACATTATTTAAGTCACAACAAGTAATTAGTTCTTAAGTAGTTCTTAAGAAGCATTTTTTTTCTATTGCTTATAGATAACAGAATTACTGAGTATGTAGTTAAGGAATGAATATAACATATCCAGATCTCACTCGACACAGTTGCAAAGATATGGAAATACATTGCATTTAGGTATGGGTTTTTGGTTGTATGTTGTGCATGACTCAAAAATTTATCCATCCAAAAACTAAAATTAGAATACTAAAATTCTTAAGCAATTTAAACTATGGTTCCACAAATATTTGATTTTTTTTAAAGTAAAGTGTGTCTGCTCTACACATAATTTGCCTGCAAAAAGATAAAGTTAAAGAAAAGGCATTGCTTATTTATTTTGTTCATAATAATTAGTAGAGAATAATACATTTTAGTTCAATTTCGATGAGAAATTACAAGTGGATACTGTACTGCCAATATTAGTTTGTATCAAACCTGTCTGACTATAAAAGAAATCTCTGTGAAAAGGGGGTATACTCAAAAGTAGGTGAGTAGACAGTGTGTACGAAAAAAGCATTGGCTTTTTGATATGAGAAAAGTATTGTTTTAAATTGTTTACCTAATACAATTTTTGTATAAACTAGATAATCTTTAGGAATACTGTACCTATATATTTATAACACTTCAAAACTATGACTAGTTTTATTAAAGAAAATTACCTTGTTGTGAGTTCTTGTTGACAATTATAACATATCAGTTACTAAGAAGTTAATCTCTATATAAGTAGATTTTAAATCCTATCCTAAAAATAATTTATTATAATGAAGATTGTTAATATTAATTATGTTTTAACACTTTTAAAAGATATGTGTATGTATGTAGATGATGTAAATATAAAGTAGCTTTATTTAATTTAATTTTTGTTTTTACTATGTCTTACTAAGACCTTAGTAAGGTCAGAAAAAATACAGGCACCATAAGTTAATATTATAATTATGTGTTTGTTGTTCATTTCAATCTCAAAAATATTATACTGATGTTTGTTCAATATAAACTTGTTCCTAATTAAAGGCAGATGGTAGATATGGTTCATAATACAAGATCATGATTTTTATCCTTATAATTACTTTATGTAACATAATGTGTTTATCTGTACAATTATTATGAAGAATGCAATGCACTGAAAATGTTAAATGTTGCAAGGATCCAAAAAAGTGACAGTCAGCCATTTTTATTTTACTGAGTACAGATCTATATACTATTTATACATTCATGGTCACTATTTACTTGTAATAGCACTAACTATTCATATTATCAGCTAAATTTAATATTGTTTAGAGATATAGAGATCTGAATTTTAATGTGACATATTTTAAATGAGGTGGTTATGCTATCTAAAAAAACATCAGTCTAGAATTGTTAGATAGCATTTTACATTATACATTATTTCTGTTTTCTTACAATATTTCTGTCTGAATAAAGCCAACAGTAATTATACTCAATACAGAAACAGTTTTATTTTTTTATATTTAGTGAAATACATTCCTATATAACTATTTACTAACAGGTACTGCATAATGTGTAACAAGAACAATTCTTAGTGATTGATGTAAATTATGAAATATTTCAATATAACATAAATACACACTCTGTTAATCCAAGGAATATATGAGATGTAGTTCAACTTACCTCCTACATCAGTAACCATTTCTTTGCAATAACACGCACACACACACACACACACACACACACACACACACACACACACACACACACACACACACACACACACACACACACACACACACACACACACACACACACACACACACACACACACACAATTTTTGTTGTTTCACGATAAAATCGAATCAGTACCAACTGACTTGTCCTGAAAATATTCAGGATATTTTATGAAATATGTGGGAATCAGTTTTTAAGAAGCTTTTGAGGATTTCAGAACACTAAGTAAACGCTTTTTGTAACACATGTGTTATATTCTACAGTTAAAAAAAGAACAACAGTTATTTTTCACATGGCATTGTTGACTTTGTAGATCTTAAGAGGTTTCCCATTAATTTACTAAATGAAAAAGAGGTTCAGTAGGTAGATTTTGCCTTGACAACACAAGATCAGTGAAAAAGATATTGGAAATGTAACCAACCATTAACACATTGCAGTTGATACATTTTTTTCTGTTTTCCATAGACACACAGTTACATGGACAACATGGAATTATTATTCAGAAAATCACTGTTGTATGTTTGGTAGTTGCAGTAAGCATTGTGGATTACACTGTCATTATACACTATTATACGGCCATTATTTAAACACTGTATTCAGACACCATCACCATACTTTCATTTTCTTATAATTTTTAGTAAAATATGTTGATAACATTGCCATTACAAATTAATCTAATAATTAATATTTAATATTCTTTAATAACATTTATTATTGTTAATTTTAATAAAACTAGTATAATAGTTAATGTAATAAAAATATTCTAATTAATAAAAATATTCTAATTAATATGTGTTTGATATTTGTATTTGAATAAATTCTTTGCTTTACATTAGTTAACTGTATGTGGACACACACACACACACACACACACACACACACACACACACACACACACACACACACACACACACACACACACACACACACACACACACACACACACACACACACACACACACACACACATCCAATTTATATGTGTATAAATATCACAATGTGTTTATATAATTTGTTACAAAAAGTATATATAAAATATATATATATACTTTGACACTTGTAAATATGTAAATATACTTGTATTATTTACATTTTTTTATATATACTTGTTACAAAAAGTATATATATATTATTTATAAAATAATAAATAATAATATATTATATATATATATATATAATACATACATATAATGTGTGTATGTGTATTTTAATTTATACATAACCATTACCCTCTGTCTACTTTTACGAGTTACTTAAGTAAAATGGTTACAACAATTTGTAGGCTCAATCATAGGTAAGCTAGTCAATGGGGTCTTGAGTTACACAAGGTCACAGAAGAGTAACTACTGACTTCCAACCAACTGTGCTGCAAGATGGTCTAAAATCCAACAGCTTTGTTAATCTGAAATCTAATAATGTGCATTATTACAAACAGCAAATTATAATAAGAAAATTAAAAATATAATGAAAAGTTAATATGAAATACTTTACCCCTACCTCCCCCCCCTCCTCGCACACCACTTGGTGCATATTTCAAATACACTAAAATAATTCTTGGATTTCGTTGTCCATGACGTGTCCGTTACTTAACTAAATATCACTATAATATTGACGACTCGGAACACAAAGTTTTTTATAAGTAAAAACGTAAAGTTTTACCTTACAGCCTAAACCGGCTTTCACCTATAGAAGGCTTCATCAGAGGCTGTCGTTAGTAGCGCTGCTCGTCTTGTTGTTGGCGACGAGAAAGTGTTTCGAAAGATTGAAGCTGTGTGTGTGTGGTGAGATGTGTTCGAATAATGCGTGCGATTTGAATTGTGTCTGTTCGTTTAGGATGTCGTTTTTATTTGTTTTTGTGTGTTTGTATATTTCTAATTGTTCTAGAGTGTCTAGTTTTCGGCCTTTTGTGTGTACGTGTAGTATGTTCATGTTATTGTCGATGTTTTTATATGTGTGGTTTGCTTCAATGAGGTGGTTTGCGAAGGTAGATTCTGTAGTGGTGTGGAGTGCTTTTGTGTGTTCAATGTATCTCTGTTTGAAGCTACGTCCTGTCTGGCCTATGTAGAATTTACTGCAATTTGAACAATTTAGTTTATATACACCGGGTAGATCGAATTTGTTTTGTGCTTTGGGCATGCGTTTTGATAGTGTGTGTTCTGTTTTGTTAGTAGTTTTGTAAGCGATTCTGTATCCTGCTTTTTTGAATTTGTGGGCAATTTTTTCTGTTTGTTTGTTGATGTATGTTAGTGTTATGAATTTGTTGTTTTCTGTCTTTGTCTGTTGTTTGTTTTGTGTTTTGTGTAGGAGTTTACAGTAAACTCCTACACAAAACACAAAACAAACAACAGACAAAGACAGAAAACAACAAATTCATAACACTAACATACATCAACAAACAAACAGAAAAAATTGCCCACAAATTCAAAAAAGCAGGATACAGAGTCGCTTACAAAACTACTAACAAAACAGAACACACACTATCAAAACGCATGCCCAAAGCACAAAACAAATTCGATCTACCCGGTGTATATAAACTAAATTGTTCAAATTGCAGTAAATTCTACATAGGCCAGACAGGACGTAGCTTCAAACAGAGATACATTGAACACACAAAAGCACTCCACACCACTACAGAATCTACCTTCGCAAACCACCTCATTGAAGCAAACCACACATATAAAAACATCGACAATAACATGAACATACTACACGTACACACAAAAGGCCGAAAACTAGACACTCTAGAACAATTAGAAATATACAAACACACAAAAACAAATAAAAACGACATCCTAAACGAACAGACACAATTCAAATCGCACGCATTATTCGAACACATCTCACCACACACACACAGCTTCAATCTTTCGAAACACTTTCTCGTCGCCAACAACAAGACGAGCAGCGCTACTAACGACAGCCTCTGATGAAGCTCTATAGGTGAAAGCCGGTTTAGGCTGTAAGGTAAAACTTTACGTTTTTACTTATAAAAAACTTTGTGTTCCGAGTCGCAAATATTATAGTGATATTTACTAAAATAATAATAAGTATACAACTAAAGTGTATTTAAAAGTAACTTCAGAGTATTTTATTTAAAAAATTAGACAATAATTTACACTAGCCCAAGTAGATATTTATGGAAACAGGCAAGCATGGCTAATAAAAAACTTTCTGAATTTATTTTACTTTTTCACTCTAGAAATACAAAATATTGATACATAGCAGAAACTACGATCTTTTATTTTCATTAAACTTTACCCATGATCTTACATTACAAAAGGTAGGCAAAAATCAACTCTTAAAAATTCATGAAGTTTTAACTAACTTGAAGAAAGGAACATGGCCATAGACAAACAAGAGGCTTTGGGGTTTTTAACATTCTGAAGTTGTCTACTCAGCCAGAAAACTATAATATTGTGTCATTTTATTGTTCTTTTAAGGTAGGTCCAAATATTATTTGTAATAAGCAACAACAACAACCACAACAACAATACTACTAATAATAAAAATCAGACCTAATTTTCTACGATTGTTTTTAGGTTCCATCATTCATTTACTAATGATCAAATGCAGAACAATTGTAATTTGTCTCCGAATTTTGATATGTTAGTTTTAATTGCAAACATTTTTATTTAGTCAAATAAAAGTCCAATAGTAAAAGTTAGCATATCAAGTATAAGCTGCATTGAAAATTTGATTTCCACTTTTTTCTAATCCATAGTGGAGCATGGGTATTCAGCTAGTTAACGTAAAAACAATTTCAATTAGTATCATTTACCTTTTAATTTGTTGAGCACTTCACCATTTTCACTGTATTCTGTGAGGTAGTCATTTGTTGTTCCCTGCATGCTCTTAACTTCCTAGAAACATATTAAAAACATTAAAGCTGCCTTCAGGCTAAATTGTGAAACAACTATATAAAAATATTAGATAGGCCTGTGTGTGTGTGTGTGTGTGTGTGTGTGTGTGTGTGTGTGTGTGTGTGTGTGTGTGTGTGTGTGTGTGTGTGTGTGTGTGTGTGTGTGTGTGTGGTTGAAACTGATTTACTAGTTTATAATAAACTTACTTTATTACAAAATATTTTTTAATTCCTTATTAGAAATTTACCTGTTATACCTATAGCAAACTCGCAGGTAGCAATATTTCCAGATGAGTCTGCAGCTACATATGTTACTCTATGGTTTCCAGCCCCCAGTAGCTGTCCCGGTGACTGGTAAAACATGACAAACACAGTATTAAAAATACTAAAAATTGCTGAGATATAAAATTTATTATAAAGTGAAGAATTTTATAAACAGATAAACAAAATATGATCCAATGTAGTGAATATAAACAAAATAAAAAAGCAGTGATCCTAGCAGTGATGATAAAGTAAGGAAACAGTGTGGTGAGTATTATTTGACTTTGGACTGCTGTTTGTTTGAACTATAATGTTTGGGGAATATGGACAGAATTGATAAAATGTGAATACTAAAGATGATTGATGTGGTAATACATTTAAGACTGAATGACTGGATACATAATTCTTATATACTGTGAAAGCAATTTTTTTATTTACTGAACTTGGAGTACTTCTCTTGATAAGAAATCAATTAACTTCTAAATATAATCAATATAAAAAAATTTAAACTAAATCCTTGCTGTATAAAATAAAAAATTCATGAAATTAGTATATATCAATAAGAAAAACACAAATATTATATTCATATTGTTATGAAATTACATAACACTCTCGAAATTCGGCAGGTGGAGTTATCTGAAAGTTCTATACATTTCTCAGCTAGTCGACAAGGTGCAGTATCTGTCAAGGACATGCACTTAAGTAGCTTCGACATTGTTCAAGCACTCTTAATTAAGCAAATTATGCCGGCACACCGCAAAAGAATGGAAAATTATTCTAGAACATCTGCAGAACCTATAAAAGCAACAACCGCAGAATCTGCAGAACCTGCATAAGCAGTGGCTGCATAGAAGTTAGTAACACCTGGCGAGATTGTAGAGTGCAGAACAAGTGATTGTTGAAAGTGATCACTGTGTTATAATTATTGCAGAACTCTTAATAGTTGACATTATTATTGCGTGTGGACAAATTTGACTTGAATTGTTGTATGAGAGTGCCTTATTGATTTCACATTGTTATTTGTGACTAACTAAAGCTGGTAATTAGTGCCTTTACTGGTGTCTGTATTTTGTTTCCACTGTACAATATGACGATCCGTGAGACCGTTTTAACAGAAGTGCAACAGATCCTTTAATGATGGAAACAGAGAACACTTTGTAGAAGAATAGAGTACGTTGTAATTAATCTGTAAACATGGATACCAGTCAGAAGATTAGGTTATGGAAGCTTTCCAAGCACTACTACAGCAAACGCAATGCATAAACAGCATAACGATGACAAGAGGCTGAAGAAGCAGAAAAACGACAGGATGAGAAACTCAGGCAGGATCAGAAGAAGCAGAAAGATGGCAAAAGAAGAATGCCTATGGAAAATTGAAGAGCAGAGGAATGACAGAAAGCACTAATGCTGGAAACGGAAGAACGAGAAAAAGAAGAACGCAAGCAGGAAGCAGAGGAACGTAAGCGTGAAACAGATGACACCAAAGCATTGCTACAGGAGCAAAAGCAGATGCAAGAACATACCGCTGCGGAGCTGGGTCTATTACGAGGATATCCTAACCTGTAACTTAATAACTAAGTTACTAGGATATCTAACATAGAAGAATCCGCGTCTAATAAAATAATCGAACTAGAGGAGTCTGTAGCAATTGTAAAGGTTCAGTTTTCAGTCTCAAACATAAAAGAGTCAATTGCAAACATAAAAGAGCAAATTAAAAGTGAAGTCGAGTAGTTAATGAAAATACAGCCATACGTTTCCAACAAATTGCTGAACAGACTGTACCACAGGTAAAGACGGAAAATAAGACAATAGAGAAAGTCACTTTGCCTCCTGCAAGGCCAGTTCACACAGTGGCGAAGCGTCAATGGATGCGGGGAAAGTGCCTCTTCCCCTAATATATGAGAATTTTTGTAAAATATTTCGTTAAACAAACCATATTTATTAAAAGTTATAATTTTCATACAAATAAATTCATTTAAATTTGATAACTAGGTTTGTTTGACATACCGGGCGGTATGGTGGCACGAATCTGTAGCTTACGTATGGGCGAGAATGTGACGGATGCGGCAGGTCTGAGCGCGTTTGTAACTGTCAGGTCGTTGACATCAGACATGTTAACGAATTGTGACTAGGCGAAGGCGTAGTGTTGCAGTTTGGCACGTTGATTAAATGGGGGTATATGCATGAGGAACGCGTTAGGGCTCAGCGCGTCTACCCCCGGTAGCATATTGTGTGACACCTTGCTAGCGTATACGTTGTGCTGTTTCCTTATAACGGTGCGACGTGAAGTTTTTATCATTAAACTAATGTTTATGTTTACATTGAAATGAGTTTCATAAGTCTGGGGTCTTTTTCGATATAACCCCGCATTCGTTAGCTTCGGCAATTTGTTCATCTTTCATTGTATTATCTATACTTTATAGCTACACAGTCTACAGTCGGAAGATTATTCTAAGTGACTTACCTCTAACACATAAAACGTCTGTTGATGATGTACAAGATACAATTAGTCCAACATTACTACCTACATTTAAACGTAATATAATTAATACCAGTGGCGTGGCGTGGGTATATAACAGCTGTTGCGGTTGCTGTTCGGCCTAACACGTAGGCAAAAAATTAATTATTTGTACCTTATCTTAGAGTTGTATTTGTAGTCTACTTGTACTGCAGCTCGATTCGGGAATTCTTCACTAGAAAGAGGTTTAAAAAAGAGATTTTTCAATTGAGATAAAAGGGGTAGTCCAGTTCTGGTATGCATTTGCCGCAGGGCTGAAAAATGACCGTTTTTCAGAAGCACTTGTAACAGGAATTGTAAGTAACAAGGCGCACAGTTTTGTAATTTCCTACAATGCTTTAGTAAGTCTACTGGCATGTAGAATTACATCATATATCGACTTGTCGAATTACAACATATATCACGCAATTAAATTCACTGGCAAAAGAAGAGGATCCTGGTTCAACGGAATCCAGAGACCATTATACTTACACAAAATAAATCAGAATACAAATAATCGAATTACAAATAATACAGTAACACAGAGAAACACAACTAAACGAACAAAACAGAAATAGGCACAAGTAATAACCGGTACGCGCTGCTAACTGAGCGTTTTGCCGGTTTATACAGCGGCAACACATCGGGTGGACGAAAGTGTCTGCTTCACTAATATGTACAGTGACAACTACTACGAGACCAATGGCCACTCGCAATCAAACATCGCTGACGTCAGATCCGGCAACGCAACATTAAAATGACAGTTCAAGCGCCCAGCGGTACAAAAGCAATACTACGTTTTACTTCAAGTTTCCTTACTAATATTGTTTACATTTTAAATTAATCGATAACTAAATTATTTACTCTTTGATATAATTAATTTTATTTTCTTTCATTTCCTGTACGGTTGCTGTCGGCAACAGAGGTTACATGGATGCCACGCTACTGATTAATACATAGTTTATTATTCAGTAACTATTGAGGCGGCCAGTACGCATGAATTTGTTGAAACAAATCATTGTGTTTGTGGCGATACCTTCAGATGAATTCAAAAAGGTACGAATCAGTTGATTCCGGCTAGTTGCGCATTCACGCTTGTTGCGACGTTTAACGGCCGCTCATAAGGACTCGATCGTCTGCGTGTATGCCCCACTTACAGAATCCACAAAATTCTGACTGTGCGACCGTCAAATGGAGGAAATTCGTTTCTGCCAAGTTTGGTATTCCATCGTACGTTCTCCACAAATCAGAAATAATGGTTGTGCCATGCCTTATGCAGGCTCTAATTGTGTCAAACAGGGTTTCAGCGGTTCTGTTTGGTACAGCATAAAGAAATCGTTCTTTATCTTCGCGGCAGATAGGCCTACCGTCAAACACCAAACATACACGGACGACTTCATATTTCCTGCGAGAGAAGCATGATTCGTCTACTTCAACAGATTTTTCCGGCTCTTCTGTTACTACGCGATTACGGAGCAGAGAACTGGTGCAAACTTCACGTATGTAACTCTTTCAGTTCGTACAGTACTGCTAGACACACCGAACTCGTCAGCACAGAATTTGGTGGTTATATACTCCTTTGTCCACAAGCAGATATAACAATATCAGTGGTAATTTCGATTTTCCTAACCAAGTACCACTGAGCAATGAAATTTCTGTTCGACAGTCTTTTTTATTACACCGCCGTCTATCAGATTTTTGGGCAGACGTACCGCCATTGGATGACCCCCATCGCACTGCCTATCGCGATGCAGAATGAGTTTGTATTGCCCCCAGGGGCGGACTGGCATCCCTGGGGACCCTTGGCTGGAAGCAGTCAAGGGGGCCCCTCCAGCTACACACACAAACGCGCACGCGCGTATTTGTGTGCATATACGTTTTTAAAATTATTTATTTACTCTTTATAGATACATGGTATGTACAGTATTTACGTAAGTGAACGTTTTAATACAAAACATACCGGACAGTTTATTTGATTATTGAGACTTTAACTAACCAGCTTTAAAACCATAATTACCTACTATAAATGTTTCTACTGTAAAGGACATTTATACCCTAAAAATCTACATAAATTCCCAATTAAAAATATTCCACAGTGTATTACGGCGGTAGAGCCCCATTGTCACTCCGTCCCACCAATCCATAGCCCCAGTAGGGTAACTTTGGGCCCACCTGCAAGTTTATGCCATGGGCCCCCTTTTGAATCTTAACATGAGTTTATGCCTTCGAGCTCCCCAGCCCTGAATGCTGCAATAACATTCAAACGAAAATGATAGTAGCCTACTACTCGTCGCATCAGTCAGTTGCCGTGCGACTCGCCTCTACAGTAACCTCCTTCGCTTTCCTCCATTAGTTTAAATAGGCTGTATGTAAATAACGCTGAGAAGTGATCACTTCCAATCTGACCAAAATAAATCCTGAAGATTTATTTCCAACAATATTTAAAGAGAAAAACTTTTTAATACCGGTAAAAATATATATATTTAAATATCACTATAGGTGCACTCCGGCGGCACGTGAGCGGGGGCGGCAAATAACAAAGAGCACTACGATTTTTTCTTATTAATAAAATGAAAAAATTAATAAAATAAAATGAAATACTTCGATTTCCCAAACGACTAATTTTATACGTAGACTTGTTTTAAAGTGTAAACAGATGTTGGGCCACCCGGGATGTGTCCTATTCTTCACACGAGCTAAATCGCACACTTGCTTGTAAATGTCAAGGTCAGCTTTATTGTATCCTGTCCCAAAGCTTCCATATGTTTTTTGCTTTTCGTGTGTAAACAACAATGATCAAACTATTTTTTTTCAGTTACTGGTGTGGTGAGTATTTTAGTAAATCTTTTCAGTTTTCACTCAAACGTACTACGGTGCACATCAAAAACAAGTTGTTGATTTTAATTGTAATAGTTACTTGTGTTTTTAAAAATTTAAAATAATAAGACATATCAATAATAATTACCTAGTGTTTTTCCAACTCATTAGGAGTGTTATAAACCATAGGAAACGAAGGTAAGTAAAGTAAAAATTAGATTTATTTTTATCATATTATCGAATTAAACATTTCATTAAATCATAGATATTTTATATAATTAATTCATTAAGGACCGATTTCACCGATTTAACCGGCTTCGACTAATTTTTATTTTTCAGTTAAATATTAAAAACGATTGTAACCATGGAAACCGGGCTTTATTCTGACTTAAACCTTAACTGAAATCGGTGAAATCGACCGTAAATATAATTTATTTATTGGATATTCAAGAAGATTAATTAGATTATTATGTACAAAATACGTTTAATAATCGCGCACTTTTAGATGCATTTTTGCAAGAACTTGATTTTACGATGTAATAGCAAATTTTTCAATTTCAATATTTAAGTAGTTACCTCACTGCAATTCATGTAATAATGCCCAACCCTACGTTAGTCATTATCATTTCGTGAAAAGTTAAAAATTCAATTAGTATTCATATTTTCTTTCTTTCTTCCTTTGTTTATTTGTTTATGTATTTTATAGATGTCAGATGGAAGAAAGCGGCTTTCTGGATGGCAATATAAAAAAAAAGAGAACCAAAAAAAAGAAACTATCAAAAAAGTAATAACTCCAATTACACAGTTCTTTGAATCAACTCCAAGTTGTTCGTCCAAAGATTACCGGGCTACATCTCCATCTGAAGAATCTAACGAAACAGAAGCGGGAACCACAGTGAGTACTCCACCATCGGCAACACAAAACACTTCAATTTCAGCCTAGAACAAATGCCTGTAGGGATAATAATGGTGGCCTTGTGAGTGATAATGCTGGCGTAATCAGGAGATGGACAGAACACATCGAAGAGTTGCTAGGCTTAGTTGGGGAGGCTTCGATGGAGGCATCTGAGAATGAAGAGGAAGCAGGAGAATTCGAGGATGATAGAGAGGAGTTGGTGCCATCCTGTGACGAGGTGTATGAAGCTCTAGAAAAGCTTAAAAATAACAAGGCAGCAGGTTCCGAAGGTTTACCAGGGGAACTATTAAAGAGCGCAGGAGGAGATTTCATAAAGAAATTTGCCCATCTCATAGAGCGAATATGGCTGGAGGAGGTAATGCCTGATGAGTGGAACAATGGGGTGGTGTGTTTAATACTTAAAAAGGTGATCCGCTCATATGTAAAAATTATAGGGGCATCTCTCTACTTAATACAGCATATAAGGTATTGTCCAACATCATATTTTCTAGGCTGCTTCCCTACGCTGAGGAAAACATAAAAGAATATCAGTGTGGATTCACTAGGAATAGGTCAACAACAGACCAAATATTTACACTAAGGCAAATCCTGGAGAAAACGTTGGAATATGGAGTGGCCACTCACCATCTCTTTGTGGATTTCCAGTCGGCATATGATTCAATCAACCGGAAAATGCTATATAGAGCTATGAAGGAGTTGAATATACCATCTAAGTTGGTGCGTATGGTTGGAGTAGTTATGTCCAATTCTAAGTGCCAAATCAGAATACAATCAAATCTATCTAACTCCTTAAAAATATTGAATGGGTTGAAACAAGGAGATGCCTTAGCGTGTCTGTTGTTCAACATAGCTCTAGAAAAGGTCATCAGGCATTCAGGAATTCAAACTAGCGGACACATATTTCACAAGGAGGTACAGCTTCTGGCCTATGCCGATGACATTGACGTCATAAGTAGGTCTGAATCTGGCTTAAAGGAAGCCTTTCAGGAACTGGAGTTGTCCGCTAAGGCTATGGGCTTGGTTATAAACCAAAGCAAAACCAAATATATGGTTGTAGGTGCCAACACTTGTGCCCTGTCCCTGCGCATTAACGATTATGAATTTGAAAAGGTTCAGGGTTTTCCATATCTCGGGTCATATGTGGACTCTGGAAATGACTCCTCTAGAGATATTGAAAAACGGATATTATCTGCTAATAGGTGTTACTACGGACTGGTGAAACATTTTAATTCAAAATTAATAAGTAAAGATACAAAAGCCACCCTATACAAGACCTTGATTAGACCAGTCCTGATGTATGGCTCGGAATGCTGGGTGTTAAAAAAACTAGATGAGCAGAAACTATCCGTTTTTGAGAGGAGGGTACTGAGGAGAATCTATGGCCCTGTGAGGGAAAACGACATTTGGAGGCGACTGCATAATCGAGAGTTGTACGAAAGGTTTAAAGATCTTCCGATTGTGCAACTCATACAAATTAACAGATTGCGTTGGGCTGGTCATGTGCAAAGAATGGCGGAGGATAGAATCCCAAAAAGAGTGATGAATTATTTGCCGATGGGAAGGAGAAGGAAGGGAAGACCGCGTACAAGATGGCTGGACCAGGTTGGTAAGGAGGCAGTGAGGCTGGGTGCAGCAAACTGGTGGACATTGGCCGGGAGTAGAGACCAGTGGGGAAGATTTCTTTTGGAGGCCAGGGCCCGGACTGGGCTGTAGCGCTGAGGATGTATGTATGTAATAGCAAATTTTTCAATTTCAATATTTAAGTAGTTACCTCACTGCAATTCATGTAATAATGCCCAACCCTACGTTAGTCATTATCATTTCGTGAAAAGTTAAAAATTCAATTAGTATTCATATTTTCTTTCTTTCTTCCTTTGTTTATGTATTTTATAGATGTCAGATGGAAGAAAGCGGCTTTCTGGATGGCAATATAAAAAAAAAGAGAACAAAAAAAAAGAAACTATCAAAAAAGTAATAACTCCAGTTACACAGTTCTTTGAATCAACTCCAAGTTGTTCGTCCAAAGATTACCGGGCTACATCTCCATCTGAAGAATCTAACGAAACAGAAGCGGGAACCACAGTGAGTACTCCACCATCGGCAACACAAAACACTTCAATTTCAGCCTAGAACAAATGCCTGTAGGGATAATAATGGTGGCCTTGTGAGTGATAATGCTGGCGTAATCAGGAGATGGACAGAACACTTCGAAGAGTTGCTAGGCTTAGTTGGGGAGGCTTCGATGGAGGCATCTGAGAATGAAGAGGAAGCAGGAGAATTCGAGGATGATAGAGAGGAGTTGGTGCCATCCTATGACGAGGTGTATGAAGCTCTAGAAAAGCTTAAAAATAACAAGGCAGCAGGTTCCGATGGTTTACCAGGGGAACTATTAAAGAGCGCAGGAGGAGATTTCATAAAGGAATTTGCCCATCTCATAGAGCGAATATGGCTGGAGGAGGTAATGCCTGATGAGTGGAACAATGGGGTGGTGTGTTTAATACTTAAAAAGGTGATCCGCTCATATGTAAAAATTATAGGGGCATCTCTCTACTTAATACAGCATATAAGGTATTGTCCAACATCATATTTTCTAGGCTGCTTCCCTACGCTGAGGAAAACATAAAAGAATATCAGTGTGGATTCACTAGGAATAGGTCAACAACAGACCAAATATTTACACTAAGGCAAATCCTGGAGAAAACGTTGGAATATGGAGTGGCCACTCACCATCTCTTTGTGGATTTCAAGTCGGCATATGATTCAATCAACCGGAAAATGCTATATAGAGCTATGAAGGAGTTGAATATACCATCTAAGTTGGTGCGTATGGTTGGAGTAGTTATGTCCAATTCTAAGTGCCAAATCAGAATACAATCAAATCTATCTAACTCCTTAAAAATATTGAATGGGTTGAAACAAGGAGATGCCTTAGCGTGTCTGTTGTTCAACATAGCTCTAGAAAAGGTCATCAGGGATTCAGGAATTCAAACTAGCGGACACATATTTCACAAGGAGGTACAGCTTCTGGCCTATGCCGATGACATTGACGTCATAAGTAGGTCTGAATCTGGCTTAAAGGAAGCCTTTCAGGAACTGGAGTTGTCCGCTAAGGCTATGGGCTTGGTTATAAACCAAAGCAAAACCAAATATATGGTTGTAGGTGCTAACACTTGTGCCCTGTCCCTGCGCATTAACGATTATGAATTTGAAAAGGTTCAGGGTTTTCCATATCTCGGGTCATATGTGGACTCTGGAAATGACTCCTCTAGAGATTTTGAAAAACGGATATTATCTGCTAATAGGTGTTACTACGGACTGGTGAAACATTTTAATTCAAAATTAATAAGTAAAGATACAAAAGCCACCCTATATAAGACCTTGATTAGACCAGTCCTGATGTATGGCTCGGAATGCTGGGTGTTAAAAAAACTAGATGAGCAGAAACTATCCGTTTTTGAGAGGAGGGTACTGAGGAGAATCTATGGCCCTGTGAGGGAAAACGACAATTGGAGGCGACTGCATAATCGAGAGTTGTACGGAAGGTTTAAAGATCTTCCGATTGTGCAACTCATACAAATTAACAGATTGCGTTGGGCTGGTCATGTGCAGAGAATGGCGGAGGATAGAATCCCAAAAAGAGTGATGAATTATTTGCCGATGGGAAGGAGAAGGAAGGGAAGACCGCGTACAAGATGGCTGGACCAGGTTGGTAAGGAGGCAGTGAGGCTGGGTGCAGCAAACTGGTGGACATTGGCCGGGAGTAGAGACCAGTGGGGAAGATTTCTTTTGGAGGCCAGGGCCCGGACTGGGCTGTAGCGCTGAGGATGTATGTATGTAATAGCAAATTTTTCAATTTCAATATTTAAGTAGTTACCTCACTGCAATTCATGTAATAATGCCCAACCCTACGTTAGTCATTATCATTTCGTGAAAAGTTAAAAATTCAATTAGTATTCATATTTTCTTTCTTTCTTCCTTTGTTTATTTGTTTATGTATTTTATAGATGTCAGATGGAAGAAAGCGGCTTTCTGGATGGCAATATAAAAAAAAAGAGAACAAAAAAAAGAAACTATCAAAAAAGTAATAACTCCAGTTACACAGTTCTTTGAATCAACTCCAAGTTGTTCGTCCAAAGATTACCGGGCTACATCTCCATCTGAAGAATCTAACGAAACAGAAGCGGGAACCACAGTGAGTACTCCACCATCGGCAACACAAAACACTTCAATTTCAGCCTAGAACAAATGCCTGTAGGGATAATAATGGTGGCCTTGTGAGTGATAATGCTGGCGTAATCAGGAGATGGACAGAACACTTCGAAGAGTTGCTAGGCTTAGTTGGGGAGGCTTCGATGGAGGCATCTGAGAATGAAGAGGAAGCAGGAGAATTCGAGGATGATAGAGAGGAGTTGGTGCCATCCTATGACGAGGTGTATGAAGCTCTAGAAAAGCTTAAAAATAACAAGGCAGCAGGTTCCGATGGTTTACCAGGGGAACTATTAAAGAGCGCAGGAGGAGATTTCATAAAGGAATTTGCCCATCTCATAGAGCGAATATGGCTGGAGGAGGTAATGCCTGATGAGTGGAACAATGGGGTGGTGTGTTTAATACTTAAAAAGGTGATCCGCTCATATGTAAAAATTATAGGGGCATCTCTCTACTTAATACAGCATATAAGGTATTGTCCAACATCATATTTTCTAGGCTGCTTCCCTACGCTGAGGAAAACATAAAAGAATATCAGTGTGGATTCACTAGGAATAGGTCAACAACAGACCAAATATTTACACTAAGGCAAATCCTGGAGAAAACGTTGGAATATGGAGTGGCCACTCACCATCTCTTTGTGGATTTCCAGTCGGCATATGATTCAATGAACTGGAAAATGCTATATAGAGCTATGAAGGAGTTGAATATACCATCTAAGTTGGTGCGTATGGTTGGAGTAGTTATGTCCAATTCTAAGTGCCAAATCAGAATACAATCAAATCTATCTAACTCCTTAAAAATATTGAATGGGTTGAAACAAGGAGATGCCTTAGCGTGTCTGTTGTTCAACATAGCTCTAGAAAAGGTCATCAGGGATTCAGGAATTCAAACTAGCGGACACATATTTCACAAGGAGGTACAGCTTCTGGCCTATGCCGATGACATTGACGTCATAAGTAGGTCTGAATCTGGCTTAAAGGAAGCCTTTCAGGAACTGGAGTTGTCCGCTAAGGCTATGGGCTTGGTTATAAACCAAAGCAAAACCAAATATATGGTTGTAGGTGCCAACACTTGTGCCCTGTCCCTGCGCATTAACGATTATGAATTTGAAAAGGTTCAGGGTTTTCCATATCTCGGGTCATATGTGGACTCTGGAAATGACTCCTCTAGAGATTTTGAAAAACGGATATTATCTGCTAATAGGTGTTACTACGGACTGGTGAAACATTTTAATTCAAAATTAATAAGTAAAGATACAAAAGCCACCCTATACAAGACCTTGATTAGACCAGTCCTGATGTATGGCTCGGAATGCTGGGTGTTAAAAAAACTAGATGAGCAGAAACTATCCGTTTTTGAGAGGAGGGTACTGAGGAGAATCTATGGCCCTGTGAGGGAAAACGACATTTGGAGGCGACTGCATAATCGAGAGTTGTACGGAAGGTTTAAAGATCTTCCGATTGTGCAACTCATACAAATTAACAGATTGCGTTGGGCTGGTCATGTGCAAAGAATGGCGGAGGATAGAATCCCAAAAAGAGTGATGAATTATTTGCCGATGGGAAGGAGAAGGAAGGGAAGACCGCGTACAAGATGGCTGGACCAGGTTGGTAAGGAGGCAGTGAGGCTGGGTGCAGCAAACTGGTGGACATTGGCCGGGAGTAGAGACCAGTGGGGAAGATTTCTTTTGGAGGCCAGGGCCCGGACTGGGCTGTAGCGCTGAGGATGTATGTATGTAATAGCAAATTTTTCAATTTCAATATTTAAGTAGTTACCTCACTGCAATTCATGTAATAATGCCCAACCCTACGTTAGTCATTATCATTTCGTGAAAAGTTAAAAATTCAATTAGTATTCATATTTTCTTTCTTTCTTCCTTTGTTTATGTATTTTATAGATGTCAGATGGAAGAAAGCGGCTTTCTGGATGGCAATATAAAAAAAAAGAGAACAAAAAAAAAGAAACTATCAAAAAAGTAATAACTCCAGTTACACAGTTCTTTGAATCAACTCCAAGTAGTTCGTCCAAAGATTACCGGGCTACATCTCCATCTGAAGAATCTAACGAAACAGAAGCGGGAACCACAGTGAGTACTCCACCATCGGCAACACAAAACACTTCAATTTCAGCCTAGAACAAATGCCTGTAGGGATAATAATGGTGGCCTTGTGAGTGATAATGCTGGCGTAATCAGGAGATGGACAGAACACTTCGAAGAGTTGCTAGGCTTAGTTGGGGAGGCTTCGATGGAGGCATCTGAGAATGAAGAGGAAGCAGGAGAATTCGAGGATGATAGAGAGGAGTTGGTGCCATCCTATGACGAGGTGTATGAAGCTCTAGAAAAGCTTAAAAATAACAAGGCAGCAGGTTCCGATGGTTTACCAGGGGAACTATTAAAGAGCGCAGGAGGAGATTTCATAAAGGAATTTGCCCATCTCATAGAGCGAATATGGCTGGAGGAGGCAATGCCTGATGAGTGGAACAATGGGGTGGTGTGTTTAATACTTAAAAAGGTGATCCGCTCATATGTAAAAATTATAGGGGCATCTCTCTACTTAATACAGCATATAAGGTATTGTCCAACATCATATTTTCTAGGCTGCTTCCCTACGCTGAGGAAAACATAAAAGAATATCAGTGTGGATTCACTAGGAATAGGTCAACAACAGACCAAATATTTACACTAAGGCAAATCCTGGAGAAAACGTTGGAATATGGAGTGGCCACTCACCATCTCTTTGTGGATTTCCAGTCGGCATATGATTCAATCAACCGGAAAATGCTATATAGAGCTATGAAGGAGTTGAATATACCATCTAAGTTGGTGCGTATGGTTGGAGTAGTTATGTCCAATTCTAAGTGCCAAATCAGAATACAATCAAATCTATCTAACTCCTTAAAAATATTGAATGGGTTGAAACAAGGAGATGCCTTAGCGTGTCTGTTGTTCAACATAGCTCTAGAAAAGGTCATCAGGCATTCAGGAATTCAAACTAGCGGACACATATTTCACAAGGAGGTACAGCTTCTGGCCTATGCCGATGACATTGACGTCATAAGTAGGTCTGAATCTGGCTTAAAGGAAGCCTTTCAGGAACTGGAGTTGTCCGCTAAGGCTATGGGCTTGGTTATAAACCAAAGCAAAACCAAATATATGGTTGTAGGTGCCAACACTTGTGCCCTGTCCCTGCGCATTAACGATTATGAATTTGAAAAGGTTCAGGGTTTTCCATATCTCGGGTCATATGTGGACTCTGGAAATGACTCCTCTAGAGATTTTGAAAAACGGATATTATCTGCTAATAGGTGTTACTACGGACTGGTGAAACATTTTAATTCAAAATTAATAAGTAAAGATACAAAAGCCACCCTATACAAGACCTTGATTAGACCAGTCCTGATGTATGGCTCGGAATCCTGGGTGTTAAAAAAACTAGATGAGCAGAAACTATCCGTTTTTGAGAGGAGGGTACTGAGGAGAATCTATGGCCCTGTGAGGGAAAACGACATTTGGAGGCGACTGCATAATCGAGAGTTGTACGGAAGGTTTAAAGATCTTCCGATTGTGCAACTCATACAAATTAACAGATTGCGTTGGGCTGGTCATGTGCAGAGAATGGCGGAGGATAGAATCCCAAAAAGAGTGATGAATTATTTGCCGATGGGAAGGAGAAGGAAGGGAAGACCGCGTACAAGATGGCTGGACCAGGTTGGTAAGGAGGCAGTGAGGCTGGGTGCAGCAAACTGGTGGACATTGGCCGGGAGTAGAGACCAGTGGGGAAGATTTCTTTTGGAGGCCAGGGCCCGGACTGGGCTGTAGCGCTGAGGATGTATGTATGTAATAGCAAATTTTTCAATTTCAATATTTAAGTAGTTACCTCACTGCAATTCATGTAATAATGCCCAACCCTACGTTAGTCATTATCATTTCGTGAAAAGTTAAAAATTCAATTAGTATTCATATTTTCTTTCTTTCTTCCTTTGTTTATTTGTTTATGTATTTTATAGATGTCAGATGGAAGAAAGCGGCTTTCTGGATGGCAATATAAAAAAAAAGAGAACAAAAAAAAAGAAACTATCAAAAAAGTAATAACTCCAGTTACACAGTTCTTTGAATCAACTCCAAGTAGTTCGTCCAAAGATTACCGGGCTACATCTCCATCTGAAGAATCTAACGAAACAGAAGCGGGAACCACAGTGAGTACTCCACCATCGGCAACACAAAACACTTCAATTTCAGCCTAGAACAAATGCCTGTAGGGATAATAATGGTGGCCTTGTGAGTGATAATGCTGGCGTAATCAGGAGATGGACAGAACACTTCGAAGAGTTGCTAGGCTTAGTTGGGGAGGCTTCGATGGAGGCATCTGAGAATGAAGAGGAAGCAGGAGAATTCGAGGATGATAGAGAGGAGTTGGTGCCATCCTATGACGAGGTGTATGAAGCTCTAGAAAAGCTTAAAAATAACAAGGCAGCAGGTTCCGATGGTTTACCAGGGGAACTATTAAAGAGCGCAGGAGGAGATTTCATAAAGGAATTTGCCCATCTCATAGAGCGAATATGGCTGGAGGAGGTAATGCCTGATGAGTGGAACAATGGGGTGGTGTGTTTAATACTTAAAAAGGTGATCCGCTCATATGTAAAAATTATAGGGGCATCTCTCTACTTAATACAGCATATAAGGTATTGTCCAACATCATATTTTCTAGGCTGCTTCCCTACGCTGAGGAAAACATAAAAGAATATCAGTGTGGATTCACTAGGAATAGGTCAACAACAGACCAAATATTTACACTAAGGCAAATCCTGGAGAAAACGTTGGAATATGGAGTGGCCACTCACCATCTCTTTGTGGATTTCCAGTCGGCATATGATTCAATCAACCGGAAAATGCTATATAGAGCTATGAAGGAGTTGAATATACCATCTAAGTTGGTGCGTATGGTTGGAGTAGTAATGTCCAATTCTAAGTGCCAAATCAGAATACAATCAAATCTATCTAACTCCTTAAAAATATTGAATGGGTTGAAACAAGGAGATGCCTTAGCGTGTCTGTTGTTCAACATAGCTCTAGAAAAGGTCATCAGGGATTCAGGAATTCAAACTAGCGGACACATATTTCACAAGGAGGTACAGCTTCTGGCCTATGCCGATGACATTGACGTCATAAGTAGGTCTGAATCTGGCTTAAAGGAAGCCTTTCAGGAACTGGAGTTGTCCGCTAAGGCTATGGGCTTGGTTATAAACCAAAGCAAAACCAAATATATGGTTGTAGGTGCCAACACTTGTGCCCTGTCCCTGCGCATTAACGATTATGAATTTGAAAAGATTCAGGGTTTTCCATATCTCGGGTCATATGTGGACTCTGGAAATGACTCCTCTAGAGATATTGAAAAACGGATATTATCTGCTAATAGGTGTTACTACGGACTGGTGAAACATTTTAATTCAAAATTAATAAGTAAAGATACAAAAGCCACCCTATACAAGACCTTGATTAGACCAGTCCTGATGTATGGCTCGGAATGCTGGGTGTTAAAAAAACTAGATGAGCAGAAACTATCCGTTTTTGAGAGGAGGGTACTGAGGAGAATCTATGGCCCTGTGAGGGAAAACGACATTTGGAGGCGACTGCATAATCGAGAGTTGTACGGAAGGTTTAAAGATCTTCCGATTGTGCAACTCATACAAATTAACAGATTGCGTTGGGCTGGTCATGTGCAGAGAATGGCGGAGGATAGAATCCCAAAAAGAGTGATGAATTATTTGCCGATGGGAAGGAGAAGGAAGGGAAGACCGCGTACAAGATGGCTGGACCAGGTTGGTAAGGAGGCAGTGAGGCTGGGTGCAGCAAACTGGTGGACATTGGCCGGGAGTAGAGACCAGTGGGGAAGATTTCTTTTGGAGGCCAGGGCCCGGACTGGGCTGTAGCGCTGAGGATGTATGTATGTAATAGCAAATTTTTCAATTTCAATATTTAAGTAGTTACCTCACTGCAATTCATGTAATAATGCCCAACCCTACGTTAGTCATTATCATTTCGTGAAAAGTTAAAAATTCAATTAGTATTCATATTTTCTTTCTTTCTTCCTTTGTTTATGTATTTTATAGATGTCAGATGGAAGAAAGCGGCTTTCTGGATGGCAATATAAAAAAAAAGAGAACAAAAAAAAAGAAACTATCAAAAAAGTAATAACTCCAGTTACACAGTTCTTTGAATCAACTCCAAGTAGTTCGTCCAAAGATTACTGGGCTACATCTCCATCTGAAGAATCTAACGAAACAGAAGCGGGAACCACAGTGAGTACTCCACCATTGGCAACACAAAACACTTCAATTTCAGCCTAGAAAAAATGCCTGTAGGGATAATAATGGTGGCCTTGTGAGTGATATTGCTGGCGTAATCAGGAGATGGACAGAACACTTCGAAGAGTTGCTAGGCTTAGTTGGGGAGGCTTCGATGGAGGCATCTGAGAATGAAGAGGAAGCAGGAGAATTCGAGGATGATAGAGAGGAGTTGGTGCCATCCTATGACGAGGTGTATGAAGCTCTAGAAAAGCTTAAAAATAACAAGGCAGCAGGTTCCGATGGTTTACCAGGGGAACTATTAAAGAGCGCAGGAGGAGATTTCATAAAGGAATTTGCCCATCTCATAGAGCGAATATGGCTGGAGGAGGTAATGCCTGATGAGTGGAACAATGGGGTGGTGTGTTTAATACTTAAAAAGGTGATCCGCTCATATGTAAAAATTATAGGGGCATCTCTCTATTTAATACAGCATATAAGGTATTGTCCAACATCATATTTTCTAGGCTGCTTCCCTACGCTGAGGAAAACATAAAAGAATATCAGTGTGGATTCACTAGGAATAGGTCAACAACAGACCAAATATTTACACTAAGGCAAATCCTGGAGAAAACGTTGGAATATGGAGTGGCCACTCACCATCTCTTTGTGGATTTCCAGTCGGCATATGATTCAATCAACCGGAAAATGCTATATAGAGCTATGAAGGAGTTGAATATACCATCTAAGTTGGTGCGTATGGTTGGAGTAGTTATGTCCAATTCTAAGTGCCAAATCAGAATACAATCAAATCTATCTAACTCCTTAAAAATATTGAATGGGTTGAAACAAGGAGATGCCTTAGCGTGTCTGTTGTTCAACATAGCTCTAGAAAAGGTCATCAGGGATTCAGGAATTCAAACTAGCGGACACATATTTCACAAGGAGGTACAGCTTCTGGCCTATGCCGATGACATTGACGTCATAAGTAGGTCTGAATCTGGCTTAAAGGAAGCCTTTCAGGAACTGGAGTTGTCCGCTAAGGCTATGGGCTTGGTTATAAACCAAAGCAAAACCAAATATATGGTTGTAGGTGCCAACACTTGTGCCCTGTCCCTGCGCATTAACGATTATGAATTTGAAAAGGTTCAGGGTTTTCCATATCTCGGGTCATATGTGGACTCTGGAAATGACTCCTCTAGAGATTTTGAAAAACGGATATTATCTGCTAATAGGTGTTACTACGGACTGGTGAAACATTTTAATTCAAAATTAATAAGTAAAGATACAAAAGCCACCCTATACAAGACCTTGATTAGACCAGTCCTGATGTATGGCTCGGAATCCTGGGTGTTAAAAAAACTAGATGAGCAGAAACTATCCGTTTTTGAGAGGAGGGTACTGAGGAGAATCTATGGCCCTGTGAGGGAAAACGACATTTGGAGGCGACTGCATAATCGAGAGTTGTACGGAAGGTTTAAAGATCTTCCGATTGTGCAACTCATACAAATTAACAGATTGCGTTGGGCTGGTCATGTGCAGAGAATGGCGGAGGATAGAATCCCAAAAAGAGTGATGAATTATTTGCCGATGGGAAGGAGAAGGAAGGGAAGACCGCGTACAAGATGGCTGGACCAGGTTGGTAAGGAGGCAGTGAGGCTGGGTGCAGCAAACTGGTGGACATTGGCCGGGAGTAGAGACCAGTGGGGAAGATTTCTTTTGGAGGCCAGGGCCCGGACTGGGCTGTAGCGCTGAGGATGTATGTATGTAATAGCAAATTTTTCAATTTCAATATTTAAGTAGTTACCTCACTGCAATTCATGTAATAATGCCCAACCCTACGTTAGTCATTATCATTTTGTGAAAAGTTAAAAATTCAATTAGTATTCATATTTTCTTTCTTTCTTCCTTTGTTTATTTGTTTATGTATTTTATAGATGTCAGATGGAAGAAAGCGGCTTTCTGGATGGCAATATAAAAAAAAAGAGAACAAAAAAAAAGAAACTATCAAAAAAGTAATAACTCCAGTTACACAGTTCTTTGAATCAACTCCAAGTAGTTCGTCCAAAGATTACCGGGCTACATCTCCATCTGAAGAATCTAACGAAACAGAAGCGGGAACCACAGTGAGTACTCCACCATCGGCAACACAAAACACTTCAATTTCAGCCTAGAACAAATGCCTGTAGGGATAATAATGGTGGCCTTGTGAGTGATAATGCTGGCGTAATCAGGAGATGGACAGAACACTTCGAAGAGTTGCTAGGCTTAGTTGGGGAGGCTTCGATGGAGGCATCTGAGAATGAAGAGGAAGCAGGAGAATTCGAGGATGATAGAGAGGAGTTGGTGCCATCCTATGACGAGGTGTATGAAGCTCTAGAAAAGCTTAAAAATAACAAGGCAGCAGGTTCCGATGGTTTACCAGGGGAACTATTAAAGAGCGCAGGAGGAGATTTCATAAAGGAATTTGCCCATCTCATAGAGCGAATATGGCTGGAGGAGGTAATGCCTGATGAGTGGAACAATGGGGTGGTGTGTTTAATACTTAAAAAGGTGATCCGCTCATATGTAAAAATTATAGGGGCATCTCTCTACTTAATACAGCATATAAGGTATTGTCCAACATCATATTTTCTAGGCTGCTTCCCTACGCTGAGGAAAACATAAAAGAATATCAGTGTGGATTCACTAGGAATAGGTCAACAACAGACCAAATATTTACACTAAGGCAAATCCTGGAGAAAACGTTGGAATATGGAGTGGCCACTCACCATCTCTTTGTGGATTTCCAGTCGGCATATGATTCAATCAACCGGAAAATGCTATATAGAGCTATGAAGGAGTTGAATATACCATCTAAGTTGGTGCGTATGGTTGGAGTAGTAATGTCCAATTCTAAGTGCCAAATCAGAATACAATCAAATCTATCTAACTCCTTAAAAATATTGAATGGGTTGAAACAAGGAGATGCCTTAGCGTGTCTGTTGTTCAACATAGCTCTAGAAAAGGTCATCAGGGATTCAGGAATTCAAACTAGCGGACACATATTTCACAAGGAGGTACAGCTTCTGGCCTATGCCGATGACATTGACGTCATAAGTAGGTCTGAATCTGGCTTAAAGGAAGCCTTTCAGGAACTGGAGTTGTCCGCTAAGGCTATGGGCTTGGTTATAAACCAAAGCAAAACCAAATATATGGTTGTAGGTGCCAACACTTGTGCCCTGTCCCTGCGCATTAACGATTATGAATTTGAAAAGATTCAGGGTTTTCCATATCTCGGGTCATATGTGGACTCTGGAAATGACTCCTCTAGAGATATTGAAAAACGGATATTATCTGCTAATAGGTGTTACTACGGACTGGTGAAACATTTTAATTCAAAATTAATAAGTAAAGATACAAAAGCCACCCTATACAAGACCTTGATTAGACCAGTCCTGATGTATGGCTCGGAATGCTGGGTGTTAAAAAAACTAGATGAGCAGAAACTATCCGTTTTTGAGAGGAGGGTACTGAGGAGAATCTATGGCCCTGTGAGGGAAAACGACATTTGGAGGCGACTGCATAATCGAGAGTTGTACGGAAGGTTTAAAGATCTTCCGATTGTGCAACTCATACAAATTAACAGATTGCGTTGGGCTGGTCATGTGCAGAGAATGGCGGAGGATAGAATCCCAAAAAGAGTGATGAATTATTTGCCGATGGGAAGGAGAAGGAAGGGAAGACCGCGTACAAGATGGCTGGACCAGGTTGGTAAGGAGGCAGTGAGGCTGGGTGCAGCAAACTGGTGGACATTGGCCGGGAGTAGAGACCAGTGGGGAAGATTTCTTTTGGAGGCCAGGGCCCGGACTGGGCTGTAGCGCTGAGGATGTATGTATGTAATAGCAAATTTTTCAATTTCAATATTTAAGTAGTTACCTCACTGCAATTCATGTAATAATGCCCAACCCTACGTTAGTCATTATCATTTCGTGAAAAGTTAAAAATTCAATTAGTATTCATATTTTCTTTCTTTCTTCCTTTGTTTATGTATTTTATAGATGTCAGATGGAAGAAAGCGGCTTTCTGGATGGCAATATAAAAAAAAAGAGAACAAAAAAAAAGAAACTATCAAAAAAGTAATAACTCCAGTTACACAGTTCTTTGAATCAACTCCAAGTAGTTCGTCCAAAGATTACTGGGCTACATCTCCATCTGAAGAATCTAACGAAACAGAAGCGGGAACCACAGTGAGTACTCCACCATTGGCAACACAAAACACTTCAATTTCAGCCTAGAAAAAATGCCTGTAGGGATAATAATGGTGGCCTTGTGAGTGATATTGCTGGCGTAATCAGGAGATGGACAGAACACTTCGAAGAGTTGCTAGGCTTAGTTGGGGAGGCTTCGATGGAGGCATCTGAGAATGAAGAGGAAGCAGGAGAATTCGAGGATGATAGAGAGGAGTTGGTGCCATCCTATGACGAGGTGTATGAAGCTCTAGAAAAGCTTAAAAATAACAAGGCAGCAGGTTCCGATGGTTTACCAGGGGAACTATTAAAGAGCGCAGGAGGAGATTTCATAAAGGAATTTGCCCATCTCATAGAGCGAATATGGCTGGAGGAGGTAATGCCTGATGAGTGGAACAATGGGGTGGTGTGTTTAATACTTAAAAAGGTGATCCGCTCATATGTAAAAATTATAGGGGCATCTCTCTACTTAATACAGCATATAAGGTATTGTCCAACATCATATTTTCTAGGCTGCTTCCCTACGCTGAGGAAAACATAAAAGAATATCAGTGTGGATTCACTAGGAATAGGTCAACAACAGACCAAATATTTACACTAAGGCAAATCCTGGAGAAAACGTTGGAATATGGAGTGGCCACTCACCATCTCTTTGTGGATTTCCAGTCGGCATATGATTCAATCAACCGGAAAATGCTATATAGAGCTATGAAGGAGTTGAATATACCATCTAAGTTGGTGCGTATGGTTGGAGTAGTTATGTCCAATTCTAAGTGCCAAATCAGAATACAATCAAATCTATCTAACTCCTTAAAAATATTGAATGGGTTGAAACAAGGAGATGCCTTAGCGTGTCTGTTGTTCAACATAGCTCTAGAAAAGGTCATCAGGGATTCAGGAATTCAAACTAGCGGACACATATTTCACAAGGAGGTACAGCTTCTGGCCTATGCCGATGACATTGACGTCATAAGTAGGTCTGAATCTGGCTTAAAGGAAGCCTTTCAGGAACTGGAGTTGTCCGCTAAGGCTATGGGCTTGGTTATAAACCAAAGCAAAACCAAATATATGGTTGTAGGTGCCAACACTTGTGCCCTGTCCCTGCGCATTAACGATTATGAATTTGAAAAGGTTCAGGGTTTTCCATATCTCGGGTCATATGTGGACTCTGGAAATGACTCCTCTAGAGATTTTGAAAAACGGATATTATCTGCTAATAGGTGTTACTACGGACTGGTGAAACATTTTAATTCAAAATTAATAAGTAAAGATACAAAAGCCACCCTATACAAGACCTTGATTAGACCAGTCCTGATGTATGGCTCGGAATCCTGGGTGTTAAAAAAACTAGATGAGCAGAAACTATCCGTTTTTGAGAGGAGGGTACTGAGGAGAATCTATGGCCCTGTGAGGGAAAACGACATTTGGAGGCGACTGCATAATCGAGAGTTGTACGGAAGGTTTAAAGATCTTCCGATTGTGCAACTCATACAAATTAACAGATTGCGTTGGGCTGGTCATGTGCAGAGAATGGCGGAGGATAGAATCCCAAAAAGAGTGATGAATTATTTGCCGATGGGAAGGAGAAGGAAGGGAAGACCGCGTACAAGATGGCTGGACCAGGTTGGTAAGGAGGCAGTGAGGCTGGGTGCAGCAAACTGGTGGACATTGGCCGGGAGTAGAGACCAGTGGGGAAGATTTCTTTTGGAGGCCAGGGCCCGGACTGGGCTGTAGCGCTGAGGATGTATGTATGTAATAGCAAATTTTTCAATTTCAATATTTAAGTAGTTACCTCACTGCAATTCATGTAATAATGCCCAACCCTACGTTAGTCATTATCATTTTGTGAAAAGTTAAAAATTCAATTAGTATTCATATTTTCTTTCTTTCTTCCTTTGTTTATGTATTTTATAGATGTCAGATGGAAGAAAGCGGCTTTCTGGATGGCAATATAAAAAAAAAGAGAACAAAAAAAAAGAAACTATCAAAAAAGTAATAACTCCAGTTACACAGTTCTTTGAATCAACTCCAAGTTGTTCGTCCAAAGATTACCGGGCTACATCTCCATCTGAAGAATCTAACGAAACAGAAGCGGGAACCACAGTGAGTACTCCACCATCGGCAACACAAAACACTTCAATTTCAGCCTAGAACAAATGCCTGTAGGGATAATAATGGTGGCCTTGTGAGTGATAATGCTGGCGTAATCAGGAGATGGACAGAACACTTCGAAGAGTTGCTAGGCTTAGTTGGGGAGGCTTCGATGGAGGCATCTGAGAATGAAGAGGAAGCAGGAGAATTCGAGGATGATAGAGAGGAGTTGGTGCCATCCTATGACGAGGTGTATGAAGCTCTAGAAAAGCTTAAAAATAACAAGGCAGCAGGTTCCGATGGTTTACCAGGGGAACTATTAAAGAGCGCAGGAGGAGATTTCATAAAGGAATTTGCCCATCTCATAGAGCGAATATGGCTGGAGGAGGTAATGCCTGATGAGTGGAACAATGGGGTGGTGTGTTTAATACTTAAAAAGGTGATCCGCTCATATGTAAAAATTATAGGGGCATCTCTCTACTTAATACAGCATATAAGGTATTGTCCAACATCATATTTTCTAGGCTGCTTCCCTACGCTGAGGAAAACATAAAAGAATATCAGTGTGGATTCACTAGGAATAGGTCAACAACAGACCAAATATTTACACTAAGGCAAATCCTGGAGAAAACGTTGGAATATGGAGTGGCCACTCACCATCTCTTTGTGGATTTCCAGTCGGCATATGATTCAATCAACCGGAAAATGCTATATAGAGCTATGAAGGAGTTGAATATACCATCTAAGTTGGTGCGTATGGTTGGAGTAGTAATGTCCAATTCTAAGTGCCAAATCAGAATACAATCAAATCTATCTAACTCCTTAAAAATATTGAATGGGTTGAAACAAGGAGATGCCTTAGCGTGTCTGTTGTTCAACATAGCTCTAGAAAAGGTCATCAGGCATTCAGGAATTCAAACTAGCGGACACATATTTCACAAGGAGGTACAGCTTCTGGCCTATGCCGATGACATTGACGTCATAAGTAGGTCTGAATCTGGCTTAAAGGAAGCCTTTCAGGAACTGGAGTTGTCCGCTAAGGCTATGGGCTTGGTTATAAACCAAAGCAAAACCAAATATATGGTTGTAGGTGCCAACACTTGTGCCCTGTCCCTGCGCATTAACGATTATGAATTTGAAAAGGTTCAGGGTTTTCCATATCTCGGGTCATATGTGGACTCTGGAAATGACTCCTCTAGAGATATTGAAAAACGGATATTATCTGCTAATAGGTGTTACTACGGACTGGTGAAACATTTTAATTCAAAATTAATAAGTAAAGATACAAAAGCCACCCTATACAAGACCTTGATTAGACCAGTCCTGATGTATGGCTCGGAATGCTGGGTGTTAAAAAAACTAGATGAGCAGAAACTATCCGTTTTTGAGAGGAGGGTACTGAGGAGAATCTATGGCCCTGTGAGGGAAAACGACATTTGGAGGCGACTGCATAATCGAGAGTTGTACGAAAGGTTTAAAGATCTTCCGATTGTGCAACTCATACAAATTAACAGATTGCGTTGGGCTGGTCATGTGCAAAGAATGGCGGAGGATAGAATCCCAAAAAGAGTGATGAATTATTTGCCGATGGGAAGGAGAAGGAAGGGAAGACCGCGTACAAGATGGCTGGACCAGGTTGGTAAGGAGGCAGTGAGGCTGGGTGCAGCAAACTGGTGGACATTGGCCGGGAGTAGAGACCAGTGGGGAAGATTTCTTTTGGAGGCCAGGGCCCGGACTGGGCTGTAGCGCTGAGGATGTATGTATGTAATAGCAAATTTTTCAATTTCAATATTTAAGTAGTTACCTCACTGCAATTCATGTAATAATGCCCAACCCTACGTTAGTCATTATCATTTCGTGAAAAGTTAAAAATTCAATTAGTATTCATATTTTCTTTCTTTCTTCCTTTGTTTATGTATTTTATAGATGTCAGATGGAAGAAAGCGGCTTTCTGGATGGCAATATAAAAAAAAAGAGAACAAAAAAAAAGAAACTATCAAAAAAGTAATAACTCCAGTTACACAGTTCTTTGAATCAACTCCAAGTTGTTCGTCCAAAGATTACCGGGCTACATCTCCATCTGAAGAATCTAACGAAACAGAAGCGGGAACCACAGTGAGTACTCCACCATCGGCAACACAAAACACTTCAATTTCAGCCTAGAACAAATGCCTGTAGGGATAATAATGGTGGCCTTGTGAGTGATAATGCTGGCGTAATCAGGAGATGGACAGAACACTTCGAAGAGTTGCTAGGCTCAGTTGGGGAGGCTTCGATGGAGGCATCTGAGAATGAAGAGGAAGCAGGAGAATTCGACGATGATAGAGAGGAGTTGGTGCCATCCTATGACGAGGTGTATGAAGCTCTAGAAAAGCTTAAAAATAACAAGGCAGCAGGTTCCGATGGTTTACCAGGGGAACTATTAAAGAGCGCAGGAGGAGATTTCATAAAGGAATTTGCCCATCTCATAGAGCGAATATGGCTGGAGGAGGTAATGCCTGATGAGTGGAACAATGGGGTGGTGTGTTTAATACTTAAAAAGGTGATCCGCTCATATGTAAAAATTATAGGGGCATCTCTCTACTTAATACAGCATATAAGGTATTGTCCAACATCATATTTTCTAGGCTGCTTCCCTACGCTGAGGAAAACATAAAAGAATATCAGTGTGGATTCACTAGGAATAGGTCAACAACAGACCAAATATTTACACTGAGGCAAATCCTGGAGAAAACGTTGGAATATGGAGTGGCCACTCACCATCTCTTTGTGGATTTCCAGTCGGCATATGATTCAATCAACCGGAAAATGCTATATAGAGCTATGAAGGAGTTGAATATACCATCTAAGTTGGTGCGTATGGTTGGAGTAGTTATGTCCAATTCTAAGTGCCAAATCAGAATACAATCAAATCTATCTAACTCCTTAAAAATATTGAATGGGTTGAAACAAGGAGATGCCTTAGCGTGTCTGTTGTTCAACATAGCTCTAGAAAAGGTCATCAGGCATTCAGGAATTCAAACTAGCGGACACATATTTCACAAGGAGGTACAGCTTCTGGCCTATGCCGATGACATTGACGTCATAAGTAGGTCTGAATCTGGCTTAAAGGAAGCCTTTCAGGAACTGGAGTTGTCCGCTAAGGCTATGGGCTTGGTTATAAGCCAAAGCAAAACCAAATATATGGTTGTAGGTGCCAACACTTGTGCCCTGTCCCTGCGCATTAACGATTATGAATTTGAAAAGGTTCAGGGTTTTCCATATCTCGGGTCATATGTGGACTCTGGAAATGACTCCTCTAGAGATATTGAAAAAAGGATATTATCTGCTAATAGGTGTTACTACGGACTGGTGAAACATTTTAATTCAAAATTAATAAGTAAAGATACAAAAGCCACCCTATACAAGACCTTGATTAGACCAGTCCTGATGTATGGCTCGGAATGCTGGGTGTTAAAAAAACTAGATGAGCAGAAACTATCCGTTTTTGAGAGGAGGGTACTGAGGAGAATCTATGGCCCTGTGAGGGAAAACGACATTTGGAGGCGACTGCATAATCGAGAGTTGTACGAAAGGTTTAAAGATCTTCCGATTGTGCAACTCATACAAATTAACAGATTGCGTTGGGCTGGTCATGTGCAGAGAATGGCGGAGGATAGAATCCCAAAAAGAGTGATGAATTATTTGCCGATGGGAAGGAGAAGGAAGGGAAGACCGGGTACAAGATGGCTGGACCAGGTTGGTAAGGAGGCAGTGAGGCTGGGTGCAGCAAACTGGTGGACATTGGCCGGGAGTAGAGACCAGTGGGGAAGATTTCTTTTGGAGGCCAGGGCCCGGACTGGGCTGTAGCGCTGAGGATGTATGTATGTAATAGCAAATTTTTCAATTTCAATATTTAAGTAGTTACCTCACTGCAATTCATGTAATAATGCCCAACCCTACGTTAGTCATTATCATTTCGTGAAAAGTTAAAAATTCAATTAGTATTCATATTTCCTTTCTTTCTTCCTTTGTTTATTTGTTTATGTATTTTATAGATGTCAGATGGAAGAAAGCAGCTTTCTGGATGGCAATATAAAAAAAAAGAGAACAAAAAAAAAGAAACTATCAAAAAAGTAATAACTCCAGTTACACAGTTCTTTGAATCAACTCCAAGTAGTTCGTCCAAAGATTACCGGGCTACATCTCCATCTGAAGAATCTAACGAAACAGAAGCGGGAACCACAGTGAGTACTCCACCATCGGCAACACAAAACACTTCAATTTCAGCCTAGAACAAATGCCTGTAGGGATAATAATGGTGGCCTTGTGAGTGATAATGCTGGCGTAATCAGGAGATGGACAGAACACTTCGAAGAGTTGCTAGGCTTAGTTGGGGAGGCTTCGATGGAGGCATCTGAGAATGAAGAGGAAGCAGGAGAATTCGAGGATGATAGAGAGGAGTTGGTGCCATCCTATGACGAGGTGTATGAAGCTCTAGAAAAGCTTAAAAATAACAAGGAAGCAGGTTCCGATGGTTTACCAGGGGAACTATTAAAGAGCGCAGGAGGAGATTTCATAAAGGAATTTGCCCATCTCATAGAGCGAATATGGCTGGAGGAGGTAATGCCTGATGAGTGGAACAATGGGGTGGTGTGTTTAATACTTAAAAAGGTGATCCGCTCATATGTAAAAATTATAGGGGCATCTCTCTACTTAATACAGCATATAAGGTATTGTCCAACATCATATTTTCTAGGCTGCTTCCCTACGCTGAGGAAAACATAAAAGAATATCAGTGTGGATTCACTAGGAATAGGTCAACAACAGACCAAATATTTACACTAAGGCAAATCCTGGAGAAAACGTTGGAATATGGAGTGGCCACTCACCATCTCTTTGTGGATTTCCAGTCGGCATATGATTCAATCAACCGGAAAATGCTATATAGAGCTATGAAGGAGTTGAATATACCATCTAAGTTGGTGCGTATGGTTGGAGTAGTAATGTCCAATTCTAAGTGCCAAATCAGAATACAATCAAATCTATCTAACTCCTTAAAAATATTGAATGGGTTGAAACAAGGAGATGCCTTAGCGTGTCTGTTGTTCAACATAGCTCTAGAAAAGGTCATCAGGCATTCAGGAATTCAAACTAGCGGACACATATTTCACAAGGAGGTACAGCTTCTGGCCTATGCCGATGACATTGACGTCATAAGTAGGTCTGAATCTGGCTTAAAGGAAGCCTTTCAGGAACTGGAGTTGTCCGCTAAGGCTATGGGCTTGGTTATAAACCAAAGCAAAACCAAATATATGGTTGTAGGTGCCAACACTTGTGCCCTGTCCCTGCGCATTAACGATTATGAATTTGAAAAGGTTCAGGGTTTTCCATATCTCGGGTCATATGTGGACTCTGGAAATGACTCCTCTAGAGATATTGAAAAACGGATATTATCTGCTAATAGGTGTTACTACGGACTGGTGAAACATTTTAATTCAAAATTAATAAGTAAAGATACAAAAGCCACCCTATACAAGACCTTGATTAGACCAGTCCTGATGTATGGCTCGGAATGCTGGGTGTTAAAAAAACTAGATGAGCAGAAACTATCCGTTTTTGAGAGGAGGGTACTGAGGAGAATCTATGGCCCTGTGAGGGAAAACGACATTTGGAGGCGACTGCATAATCGAGAGTTGTACGAAAGGTTTAAAGATCTTCCGATTGTGCAACTCATACAAATTAACAGATTGCGTTGGGCTGGTCATGTGCAAAGAATGGCGGAGGATAGAATCCCAAAAAGAGTGATGAATTATTTGCCGATGGGAAGGAGAAGGAAGGGAAGACCGCGTACAAGATGGCTGGACCAGGTTGGTAAGGAGGCAGTGAGGCTGGGTGCAGCAAACTGGTGGACATTGGCCGGGAGTAGAGACCAGTGGGGAAGATTTCTTTTGGAGGCCAGGGCCCGGACTGGGCTGTAGCGCTGAGGATGTATGTATGTAATAGCAAATTTTTCAATTTCAATATTTAAGTAGTTACCTCACTGCAATTCATGTAATAATGCCCAACCCTACGTTAGTCATTATCATTTCGTGAAAAGTTAAAAATTCAATTAGTATTCATATTTTCTTTCTTTCTTCCTTTGTTTATGTATTTTATAGATGTCAGATGGAAGAAAGCGGCTTTCTGGATGGCAATATAAAAAAAAAGAGAACAAAAAAAAAGAAACTATCAAAAAAGTAATAACTCCAGTTACACAGTTCTTTGAATCAACTCCAAGTTGTTCGTCCAAAGATTACCGGGCTACATCTCCATCTGAAGAATCTAACGAAACAGAAGCGGGAACCACAGTGAGTACTCCACCATCGGCAACACAAAACACTTCAATTTCAGCCTAGAACAAATGCCTGTAGGGATAATAATGGTGGCCTTGTGAGTGATAATGCTGGCGTAATCAGGAGATGGACAGAACACTTCGAAGAGTTGCTAGGCTCAGTTGGGGAGGCTTCGATGGAGGCATCTGAGAATGAAGAGGAAGCAGGAGAATTCGACGATGATAGAGAGGAGTTGGTGCCATCCTATGACGAGGTGTATGAAGCTCTAGAAAAGCTTAAAAATAACAAGGCAGCAGGTTCCGATGGTTTACCAGGGGAACTATTAAAGAGCGCAGGAGGAGATTTCATAAAGGAATTTGCCCATCTCATAGAGCGAATATGGCTGGAGGAGGTAATGCCTGATGAGTGGAACAATG
Source organism: Magicicada septendecula (assembly GCA_034769895.1). Lineage (NCBI taxonomy): Eukaryota > Metazoa > Arthropoda > Insecta > Hemiptera > Cicadidae > Magicicada > Magicicada septendecula. The sequence continues at coordinate 1,032,652,685 of CM068367.1, read as the reverse complement.
GGGTGGTGTGTTTAATACTTAAAAAGGTGATCCGCTCATATGTAAAAATTATAGGGGCATCTCTCTACTTAATACAGCATATAAGGTATTGTCCAACATCATATTTTCTAGGCTGCTTCCCTACGCTGAGGAAAACATAAAAGAATATCAGTGTGGATTCACTAGGAATAGGTCAACAACAGACCAAATATTTACACTGAGGCAAATCCTGGAGAAAACGTTGGAATATGGAGTGGCCACTCACCATCTCTTTGTGGATTTCCAGTCGGCATATGATTCAATCAACCGGAAAATGCTATATAGAGCTATGAAGGAGTTGAATATACCATCTAAGTTGGTGCGTATGGTTGGAGTAGTTATGTCCAATTCTAAGTGCCAAATCAGAATACAATCAAATCTATCTAACTCCTTAAAAATATTGAATGGGTTGAAACAAGGAGATGCCTTAGCGTGTCTGTTGTTCAACATAGCTCTAGAAAAGGTCATCAGGCATTCAGGAATTCAAACTAGCGGACACATATTTCACAAGGAGGTACAGCTTCTGGCCTATGCCGATGACATTGACGTCATAAGTAGGTCTGAATCTGGCTTAAAGGAAGCCTTTCAGGAACTGGAGTTGTCCGCTAAGGCTATGGGCTTGGTTATAAGCCAAAGCAAAACCAAATATATGGTTGTAGGTGCCAACACTTGTGCCCTGTCCCTGCGCATTAACGATTATGAATTTGAAAAGGTTCAGGGTTTTCCATATCTCGGGTCATATGTGGACTCTGGAAATGACTCCTCTAGAGATATTGAAAAAAGGATATTATCTGCTAATAGGTGTTACTACGGACTGGTGAAACATTTTAATTCAAAATTAATAAGTAAAGATACAAAAGCCACCCTATACAAGACCTTGATTAGACCAGTCCTGATGTATGGCTCGGAATGCTGGGTGTTAAAAAAACTAGATGAGCAGAAACTATCCGTTTTTGAGAGGAGGGTACTGAGGAGAATCTATGGCCCTGTGAGGGAAAACGACATTTGGAGGCGACTGCATAATCGAGAGTTGTACGAAAGGTTTAAAGATCTTCCGATTGTGCAACTCATACAAATTAACAGATTGCGTTGGGCTGGTCATGTGCAGAGAATGGCGGAGGATAGAATCCCAAAAAGAGTGATGAATTATTTGCCGATGGGAAGGAGAAGGAAGGGAAGACCGGGTACAAGATGGCTGGACCAGGTTGGTAAGGAGGCAGTGAGGCTGGGTGCAGCAAACTGGTGGACATTGGCCGGGAGTAGAGACCAGTGGGGAAGATTTCTTTTGGAGGCCAGGGCCCGGACTGGGCTGTAGCGCTGAGGATGTATGTATGTAATAGCAAATTTTTCAATTTCAATATTTAAGTAGTTACCTCACTGCAATTCATGTAATAATGCCCAACCCTACGTTAGTCATTATCATTTCGTGAAAAGTTAAAAATTCAATTAGTATTCATATTTCCTTTCTTTCTTCCTTTGTTTATTTGTTTATGTATTTTATAGATGTCAGATGGAAGAAAGCAGCTTTCTGGATGGCAATATAAAAAAAAAGAGAACAAAAAAAAAGAAACTATCAAAAAAGTAATAACTCCAGTTACACAGTTCTTTGAATCAACTCCAAGTAGTTCGTCCAAAGATTACCGGGCTACATCTCCATCTGAAGAATCTAACGAAACAGAAGCGGGAACCACAGTGAGTACTCCACCATCGGCAACACAAAACACTTCAATTTCAGCCTAGAACAAATGCCTGTAGGGATAATAATGGTGGCCTTGTGAGTGATAATGCTGGCGTAATCAGGAGATGGACAGAACACTTCGAAGAGTTGCTAGGCTTAGTTGGGGAGGCTTCGATGGAGGCATCTGAGAATGAAGAGGAAGCAGGAGAATTCGAGGATGATAGAGAGGAGTTGGTGCCATCCTATGACGAGGTGTATGAAGCTCTAGAAAAGCTTAAAAATAACAAGGAAGCAGGTTCCGATGGTTTACCAGGGGAACTATTAAAGAGCGCAGGAGGAGATTTCATAAAGGAATTTGCCCATCTCATAGAGCGAATATGGCTGGAGGAGGTAATGCCTGATGAGTGGAACAATGGGGTGGTGTGTTTAATACTTAAAAAGGTGATCCGCTCATATGTAAAAATTATAGGGGCATCTCTCTACTTAATACAGCATATAAGGTATTGTCCAACATCATATTTTCTAGGCTGCTTCCCTACGCTGAGGAAAACATAAAAGAATATCAGTGTGGATTCACTAGGAATAGGTCAACAACAGACCAAATATTTACACTAAGGCAAATCCTGGAGAAAACGTTGGAATATGGAGTGGCCACTCACCATCTCTTTGTGGATTTCCAGTCGGCATATGATTTAATCAACCGGAAAATGCTATATAGAGCTATGAAGGAGTTGAATATACCATCTAAGTTGGTGCGTATGGTTGGAGTAGTTATGTCCAATTCTAAGTGCCAAATCAGAATACAATCAAATCTATCTAACTCCTTAAAAATATTGAATGGGTTGAAACAAGGAGATGCCTTAGCGTGTCTGTTGTTCAACATAGCTCTAGAAAAGGTCATCAGGGATTCAGGAATTCAAACTAGCGGACACATATTTCACAAGGAGGTACAGCTTCTGGCCTATGCCGATGACATTGACGTCATAAGTAGGTCTGAATCTGGCTTAAAGGAAGCCTTTCAGGAACTGGAGTTGTCCGCTAAGGCTATGGGCTTGGTTATAAGCCAAAGCAAAACCAAATATATGGTTGTACGTGCCAACACTTGTGCCCTGTCCCTGCGCATTAACGATTATGAATTTGAAAAGGTTCAGGGTTTTCCATATCTCGGGTCATATGTGGACTCTGGAAATGACTCCTCTAGAGATATTGAAAAAAGGATATTATCTGCTAATAGGTGTTACTACGGACTGGTGAAACATTTTAATTCAAAATTAATAAGTAAAGATACAAAAGCCACCCTATACAAGACCTTGATTAGACCAGTCCTGATGTATGGCTCGGAATGCTGGGTGTTAAAAAAACTAGATGAGCAGAAACTATCCGTTTTTGAGAGGAGGGTACTGAGGAGAATCTATGGCCCTGTGAGGGAAAACGACATTTGGAGGCGACTGCATAATCGAGAGTTGTACGAAAGGTTTAAAGATCTTCCGATTGTGCAACTCATACAAATTAACAGATTGCGTTGGGCTGGTCATGTGCAGAGAATGGCGGAGGATAGAATCCCAAAAAGAGTGATGAATTATTTGCCGATGGGAAGGAGAAGGAAGGGAAGACCGCGTACAAGATGGCTGGACCAGGTTGGTAAGGAGGCAGTGAGGCTGGGTGCAGCAAACTGGTGGACATTGGCCGGGAGTAGAGACCAGTGGGGAAGATTTCTTTTGGAGGCCAGGGCCCGGACTGGGCTGTAGCGCTGAGGATGTATGTATGTAATAGCAAATTTTTCAATTTCAATATTTAAGTAGTTACCTCACTGCAATTCATGTAATAATGCCCAACCCTACGTTAGTCATTATCATTTCGTGAAAAGTTAAAAATTAAATTAGTATTCATATTTTCTTTCTTTCTTCCTTTGTTTATTTGTTTATGTATTTTATAGATGTCAGATGGAAGAAAGCGGCTTCCTGGATGGCAATATAAAAAAAAAGAGAACAAAAAAAAAGAAACTATCAAAAAAGTAATAACTCCAGTTACACAGTTCTTTGAATCAACTCCAAGTTGTTCGTCCAAAGATTACCGGGCTACATCTCCATCTGAAGAATCTAACGAAACAGAAGCGGGAACCACAGTGAGTACTCCACCATCGGCAACACAAAACACTTCAATTTCAGCCTAGAACAAATGCCTGTAGGGATAATAATGGTGGCCTTGTGAGTGATAATGCTGGCGTAATCAGGAGATGGACAGAACACTTCGAAGAGTTGCTAGGCTTAGTTGGGGAGGCTTCGATGGAGGCATCTGAGAATGAAGAGGAAGCAGGAGAATTCGAGGATGATAGAGAGGAGTTGGTGCCATCCTATGACGAGGTGTATGAAGCTCTAGAAAAGCTTAAAAATAACAAGGCAGCAGGTTCCGATGGTTTACCAGGGGAACTATTAAAGAGCGCAGGAGGAGATTTCATAAAGGAATTTGCCCATCTCATAGAGCGAATATGGCTGGAGGAGGTAATGCCTGATGAGTGGAACAATGGGGTGGTGTGTTTAATACTTAAAAAGGTGATCCGCTCATATGTAAAAATTATAGGGGCATCTCTCTACTTAATACAGCATATAAGGTATTGTCCAACATCATATTTTCTAGGCTGCTTCCCTACGCTGAGGAAAACATAAAAGAATATCAGTGTGGATTCACTAGGAATAGGTCAACAACAGACCAAATATTTACACTAAGGCAAATCCTGGAGAAAACGTTGGAATATGGAGTGGCCACTCACCATCTCTTTGTGGATTTCCAGTCGGCATATGATTCAATCAACCGGAAAATGCTATATAGAGCTATGAAGGAGTTGAATATACCATCTAAGTTGGTGCGTATGGTTGGAGTAGTTATGTCCAATTCTAAGTGCCAAATCAGAATACAATCAAATCTATCTAACTCCTTAAAAATATTGAATGGGTTGAAACAAGGAGATGCCTTAGCGTGTCTGTTGTTCAACATAGCTCTAGAAAAGGTCATCAGGGATTCAGGAATTCAAACTAGCGGACACATATTTCACAAGGAGGTACAGCTTCTGGCCTATGCCGATGACATTGACGTCATAAGTAGGTCTGAATCTGGCTTAAAGGAAGCCTTTCAGGAACTGGAGTTGTCCGCTAAGGCTATGGGCTTGGTTATAAACCAAAGCAAAACCAAATATATGGTTGTAGGTGCCAACACTTGTGCCCTGTCCCTGCGCATTAACGATTATGAATTTGAAAAGGTTCAGGGTTTTCCATATCTCGGGTCATATGTGGACTCTGGAAATGACTCCTCTAGAGATATTGAAAAACGGATATTATCTGCTAATAGGTGTTACTACGGACTGGTGAAACATTTTAATTCAAAATTAATAAGTAAAGATACAAAAGCCACCCTAGACCAGTCCTGATGTATGGCTCGGAATGCTGGGTGTTAAAAAAACTAGATGAGCAGAAACTATCCGTTTTTGAGAGGAGGGTACTGAGGAGAATCTATGGCCCTGTGAGGGAAAACGACATTTGGAGGCGACTGCATAATCGAGAGTTGTACGAAAGGTTTAAAGATCTTCCGATTGTGCAACTCATACAAATTAACAGATTGCGTTGGGCTGGTCATGTGCAAAGAATGGCGGAGGATAGAATCCCAAAAAGAGTGATGAATTATTTGCCGATGGGAAGGAGAAAGAAGGGAAGACCGCGTACAAGATGGCTGGACCAGGTTGGTAAGGAGGCAGTGAGGCTGGGTGCAGCAAACTGGTGGACATTGGCCGGGAGTAGAGACCAGTGGGGAAGATTTCTTTTGGAGGCGAGGGCCCGGACTGGGCTGTAGCGCTGAGGATGTATGTATGTAATAGCAAATTTTTCAATTTCAATATTTAAGTAGTTACCTCACTGCAATTCATGTAATAATGCCCAACCCTACGTTAGTCATTATCATTTCGTGAAAAGTTAAAAATTCAATTAGTATTCATATTTTCTTTCTTTCTTCCTTTGTTTATTTGTTTATGTATTTTATAGATGTCAGATGGAAGAAAGCGGCTTTCTGGATGGCAATATAAAAAAAAAGAGAACAAAAAAAAAGAAACTATCAAAAAAGTAATAACTCCAGTTACACAGTTCTTTGAATCAACTCCAAGTTGTTCGTCCAAAGATTACCGGGCTACATCTCCATCTGAAGAATCTAACGAAACAGAAGCGGGAACCACAGTGAGTACTCCACCATCGGCAACACAAAACACTTCAATTTCAGCCTAGAACAAATGCCTGTAGGGATAATAATGGTGGCCTTGTGAGTGATAATGCTGGCGTAATCAGGAGATGGACAGAACACTTCGAAGAGTTGCTAGGCTTAGTTGGGGAGGCTTCGATGGAGGCATCTGAGAATGAAGAGGAAGCAGGAGAATTCGAGGATGATAGAGAGGAGTTGGTGCCATCCTATGACGAGGTGTATGAAGCTCTAGAAAAGCTTAAAAATAACAAGGCAGCAGGTTCCGATGGTTTACCAGGGGAACTATTAAAGAGCGCAGGAGGAGATTTCATAAAGGAATTTGCCCATCTCATAGAGCGAATATGGCTGGAGGAGGTAATGCCTGATGAGTGGAACAATGGGGTGGTGTGTTTAATACTTAAAAAGGTGATCCGCTCATATGTAAAAATTATAGGGGCATCTCTCTACTTAATACAGCATATAAGGTATTGTCCAACATCATATTTTCTAGGCTGCTTCCCTACGCTGAGGAAAACATAAAAGAATATCAGTGTGGATTCACTAGGAATAGGTCAACAACAGACCAAATATTTACACTAAGGCAAATCCTGGAGAAAACGTTGGAATATGGAGTGGCCACTCACCATCTCTTTGTGGATTTCCAGTCGGCATATGATTCAATCAACCGGAAAATGCTATATAGAGCTATGAAGGAGTTGAATATACCATCTAAGTTGGTGCGTATGGTTGGAGTAGTTATGTCCAATTCTAAGTGCCAAATCAGAATACAATCAAATCTATTTAACTCCTTAAAAATATTGAATGGGTTGAAACAAGGAGATGCCTTAGCGTGTCTGTTGTTCAACATAGCTCTAGAAAAGGTCATCAGGGATTCAGGAATTCAAACTAGCGGACACATATTTCACAAGGAGGTACAGCTTCTGGCCTATGCCGATGACATTGACGTCATAAGTAGGTCTGAATCTGGCTTAAAGGAAGCCTTTCAGGAACTGGAGTTGTCCGCTAAGGCTATGGGCTTGGTTATAAACCAAAGCAAAACCAAATATATGGTTGTAGGTGCCAACACTTGTGCCCTGTCCCTGCGCATTAACGATTATGAATTTGAAAAGGTTCAGGGTTTTCCATATCTCGGGTCATATGTGGACTCTGGAAATGACTCCTCTAGAGATATTGAAAAACGGATATTATCTGCTAATAGGTGTTACTACGGACTGGTGAAACATTTTAATTCAAAATTAATAAGTAAAGATACAAAAGCTACCCTAGACCAGTCCTGATGTATGGCTCGGAATGCTGGGTGTTAAAAAAACTAGATGAGCAGAAACTATCCGTTTTTGAGAGGAGGGTACTGAGGAGAATCTATGGCCCTGTGAGGGAAAACGACATTTGGAGGCGACTGCATAATCGAGAGTTGTACGAAAGGTTTAAAGATCTTCCGATTGTACAACTCATACAAATTAACAGATTGCGTTGGGCTGGTCATGTGCAAAGAATGGCGGAGGATAGAATCCCAAAAAGAGTGATGAATTATTTGCCGATGGGAAGGAGAAAGAAGGGAAGACCGCGTACAAGATGGCTGGACCAGGTTGGTAAGGAGGCAGTGAGGCTGGGTGCAGCAAACTGGTGGACATTGGCCGGGAGTAGAGACCAGTGGGGAAGATTTCTTTTGGAGGCCAGGGCCCGGACTGGGCTGTAGCGCTGAGGATGTATGTATGTAATAGCAAATTTTTCAATTTCAATATTTAAGTAGTTACCTCACTGCAATTCATGTAATAATGCCCAACCCTACGTTAGTCATTATCATTTCGTGAAAAGTTAACAATTAAATTAGTATTCATATTTTCTTTCTTTCTTCCTTTGTTTATTTGTTTATGTATTTTATAGATGTCAGATGGAAGAAAGCGGCTTTCTGGATGGCAATATAAAAAAAAAGAGAACAAAAAAAAAGAAACTATCAAAAAAGTAATAACTCCAGTTACACAGTTCTTTGAATCAACTCCAAGTTGTTCGTCCAAAGATTACCGGGCTACATCTCCATCTGAAGAATCTAACGAAACAGAAGCGGGAACCACAGTGAGTACTCCACCATCGGCAACACAAAACACTTCAATTTCAGCCTAGAACAAATGCCTGTAGGGATAATAATGGTGGCCTTGTGAGTGATAATGCTGGCGTAATCAGGAGATGGACAGAACACTTCGAAGAGTTGCTAGGCTCAGTTGGGGAGGCTTCGATGGAGGCATCTGAGAATGAAGAGGAAGCAGGAGAATTCGAGGATGATAGAGAGGAGTTGGTGCCATCCTATGACGAGGTGTATGAAGCTCTAGAAAAGCTTAAAAATAACAAGGCAGCAGGTTCCGATGGTTTACCAGGGGAACTATTAAAGAGCGCAGGAGGAGATTTCATAAAGGAATTTGCCCATCTCATAGAGCGAATATGGCTGGAGGAGGTAATGCCTGATGAGTGGAACAATGGGGTGGTGTGTTTAATACTTAAAAAGGTGATCCGCTCATATGTAAAAATTATAGGGGCATCTCTCTACTTAATACAGCATATAAGGTATTGTCCAACATCATATTTTCTAGGCTGCTTCCCTACGCTGAGGAAAACATAAAAGAATATCAGTGTGGATTCACTAGGAATAGGTCAACAACAGACCAAATATTTACACTAAGGCAAATCCTGGAGAAAACGTTGGAATATGGAGTGGCCACTCACCATCTCTTTGTGGATTTCCAGTCGGCATATGATTCAATCAACCGGAAAATGCTATATAGAGCTATGAAGGAGTTGAATATACCATCTAAGTTGGTGCGTATGGTTGGAGTAGTTACGTCCAATTCTAAGTGCCAAATCAGAATACAATCAAATCTATTTAACTCCTTAAAAATATTGAATGGGTTGAAACAAGGAGATGCCTTAGCGTGTCTGTTGTTCAACATAGCTCTAGAAAAGGTCATCAGGGATTCAGGAATTCAAACTAGCGGACACATATTTCACAAGGAGGTACAGCTTCTGGCCTATGCCGATGACATTGACGTCATAAGTAGGTCTGAATCTGGCTTAAAGGAAGCCTTTCAGGAACTGGAGTTGTCCGCTAAGGCTATGGGCTTGGTTATAAACCAAAGCAAAACCAAATATATGGTTGTAGGTGCCAACACTTGTGCCCTGTCCCTGCGCACTAACGATTATGAATTTGAAAAGGTTCAGGGTTTTCCATATCTCGGGTCATATGTGGACTCTGGAAATGACTCCTCTAGAGATATTGAAAAACGGATATTATCTGCTAATAGGTGTTACTACGGACTGGTGAAACATTTTAATTCAAAATTAATAAGTAAAGATACAAAAGCCACCCTAGACCAGTCCTGATGTATGGCTCGGAATGCTGGGTGTTAAAAAAACTAGATGAGCAGAAACTATCCGTTTTTGAGAGGAGGGTACTGAGGAGAATCTATGGCCCTGTGAGGTAAAACGACATTTGGAGGCGACTGCATAATCGAGAGTTGTACGAAAGGTTTAAAGATCTTCCGATTGTGCAACTCATACAAATTAACAGATTGCGTTGGGCTGGTCATGTGCAAAGAATGGCGGAGGATAGAATCCCAAAAAGAGTGATGAATTATTTGCCGATGGGAAGGAGAAGGAAGGGAAGACCGCGTACAAGATGGCTGGACCAGGTTGGTAAGGAGGCAGTGAGGCTGGGTGCAGCAAACTGGTGGACATTGGCCGGGAGTAGAGACCAGTGGGGAAGATTTCTTTTGGAGGCCAGGGCCCGGACTGGGCTGTAGCGCTGAGGATGTATGTATGTAATAGCAAATTTTTCAATTTCAATATTTAAGTAGTTACCTCACTGCAATTCATGTAATAATGCCGAACCCTACGTTAGTCATTATCATTTCGTGAAAAGTTAAAAATTCAATTAGTATTCATATTTTCTTTCTTTCTTTCTTTGTTTATTTGTTTATGTATTTTATAGATGTCAGATGGAAGAAAGCGGCTTTCTGGATGGCAATATAAAAAAAAAGAGAACAAAAAAAAAGAAACTATCAAAAAAGTAATAACTCCAATTACACAGTTCTTTGAATCAACTCCAAGTTGTTCGTCCAAAGATTACCGGGCTACATCTCCATCTGAAGAATCTAACGAAACAGAAGCGGGAACCACAGTGAGTACTCCACCATCGGCAACACAAAACACTTCAATTTCAGCCTAGAACAAATGCCTGTAGGGATAATAATGGTGGCCTTGTGAGTGATAATGCTGGCGTAATCAGGAGATGGACAGAACACTTCGAAGAGTTGCTAGGCTCAGTTGGGGAGGCTTCGATGGAGGCATCTGAGAATGAAGAGGAAGCAGGAGAATTCGAGGATGATAGAGAGGAGTTGGTGCCATCCTATGACGAGGTGTATGAAGCTCTAGAAAAGCTTAAAAATAACAAGGCAGCAGGTTCCGATGGTTTACCAGGGGAACTATTAAAGAGCGCAGGAGGAGATTTCATAAAGGAATTTGCCCATCTCATAGAGCGAATATGGCTGGAGGAGGTAATGCCTGATGAGTGGAACAATGGGGTGGTGTGTTTAATACTTAAAAAGGTGATCCGCTCATATGTAAAAATTATAGGGGCATCTCTCTACTTAATACAGCATATAAGGTATTGTCCAACATCATATTTTCTAGGCTGCTTCCCTACGCTGAGGAAAACATAAAAGAATATCAGTGTGGATTCACTAGGAATAGGTCAACAACATACCAAATATTTACACTAAGGCAAATCCTGGAGAAAACGTTGGAATATGGAGTGGCCACTCACCATCTCTTTGTGGATTTCCAGTCGGCATATGATTCAATCAACCGGAAAATGCTATATAGAGCTATGAAGGAGTTGAATATACCATCTAAGTTGGTGCGTATGGTTGGAGTAGTTATGTCCAATTCTAAGTGCCAAATCAGAATACAATCAAATCTATCTAACTCCTTAAAAATATTGAATGGGTTGAAACAAGGAGATGCCTTAGCATGTCTGTTGTTCAACATAGCTCTAGAAAAGGTCATCAGGGATTCAGGAATTCAAACTAGCGGACACATATTTCACAAGGAGGTACAGCTTCTGGCCTATGCCGATGACATTGACGTCATAAGTAGGTCTGAATCTGGCTTAAAGGAAGCCTTTCAGGAACTGGAGTTGTCCGCTAAGGCTATGGGCTTGGTTATAAACCAAAGCAAAACCAAATATATGGTTGTAGGTGCCAACACTTGTGCCCTGTCCCTGCGCATTAACGATTATGAATTTGAAAAGGTTCAGGGTTTTCCATATCTCGGGTCATATGTGGACTCTGGAAATGACTCCTATAGAGATATTGAAAAACGGATATTATCTGCTAATAGGTGTTACTACGGACTGGTGAAACATTTTAATTCAAAATTAATAAGTAAAGATACAAAAGCCACCCTAGACCAGTCCTGATGTATGGCTCGGAATGCTGGGTGTTAAAAAAACTAGATGAGCAGAAACTATCCGTTTTTGAGAGGAGGGTACTGAGGAGAATCTATGGCCCTGTGAGGTAAAACGACATTTGGAGGCGACTGCATAATCGAGAGTTGTACGAAAGGTTTAAAGATCTTCCGATTGTGCAACTCATACAAATTAACAGATTGCGTTGGGCTGGTCATGTGCAAAGAATGGCGGAGGATAGAATCCCAAAAAGAGTGATGAATTATTTGCCGATGGGAAGGAGAAGGAAGGGAAGACCGCGTACAAGATGGCTGGACCAGGTTGGTAAGGAGGCAGTGAGGCTGGGTGCAGCAAACTGGTGGACATTGGCCGGGAGTAGAGACCAGTGGGGAAGATTTCTTTTGGAGGCCAGGGCCCGGACTGGGCTGTAGCGCTGAGGATGTATGTATGTAATAGCAAATTTTTCAATTTCAATATTTAAGTAGTTACCTCACTGCAATTCATGTAATAATGCCGAACCCTACGTTAGTCATTATCATTTCGTGAAAAGTTAAAAATTCAATTAGTATTCATATTTTCTTTCTTTCTTTCTTTGTTTATTTGTTTATGTATTTTATAGATGTCAGATGGAAGAAAGCGGCTTTCTGGATGGCAATATAAAAAAAAAGAGAACAAAAAAAAAGAAACTATCAAAAAAGTAATAACTCCAATTACACAGTTCTTTGAATCAACTCCAAGTTGTTCGTCCAAAGATTACCGGGCTACATCTCCATCTGAAGAATCTAACGAAACAGAAGCGGGAACCACAGTGAGTACTCCACCATCGGCAACACAAAACACTTCAATTTCAGCCTAGAACAAATGCCTGTAGGGATAATAATGGTGGCCTTGTGAGTGATAATGCTGGCGTAATCAGGAGATGGACAGAACACTTCGAAGAGTTGCTAGGCTCAGTTGGGGAGGCTTCGATGGAGGCATCTGAGAATGAAGAGGAAGCAGGAGAATTCGAGGATGATAGAGAGGAGTTGGTGCCATCCTATGACGAGGTGTATGAAGCTCTAGAAAAGCTTAAAAATAACAAGGCAGCAGGTTCCGATGGTTTACCAGGGGAACTATTAAAGAGCGCAGGAGGAGATTTCATAAAGGAATTTGCCCATCTCATAGAGCGAATATGGCTGGAGGAGGTAATGCCTGATGAGTGGAACAATGGGGTGGTGTGTTTAATACTTAAAAAGGTGATCCGCTCATATGTAAAAATTATAGGGGCATCTCTCTACTTAATACAGCATATAAGGTATTGTCCAACATCATATTTTCTAGGCTGCTTCCCTACGCTGAGGAAAACATAAAAGAATATCAGTGTGGATTCACTAGGAATAGGTCAACAACATACCAAATATTTACACTAAGGCAAATCCTGGAGAAAACGTTGGAATATGGAGTGGCCACTCACCATCTCTTTGTGGATTTCCAGTCGGCATATGATTCAATCAACCGGAAAATGCTATATAGAGCTATGAAGGAGTTGAATATACCATCTAAGTTGGTGCGTATGGTTGGAGTAGTTATGTCCAATTCTAAGTGCCAAATCAGAATACAATCAAATCTATCTAACTCCTTAAAAATATTGAATGGGTTGAAACAAGGAGATGCCTTAGCATGTCTGTTGTTCAACATAGCTCTAGAAAAGGTCATCAGGGATTCAGGAATTCAAACTAGCGGACACATATTTCACAAGGAGGTACAGCTTCTGGCCTATGCCGATGACATTGACGTCATAAGTAGGTCTGAATCTGGCTTAAAGGAAGCCTTTCAGGAACTGGAGTTGTCCGCTAAGGCTATGGGCTTGGTTATAAACCAAAGCAAAACCAAATATATGGTTGTAGGTGCCAACACTTGTGCCCTGTCCCTGCGCATTAACGATTATGAATTTGAAAAGGTTCAGGGTTTTCCATATCTCGGGTCATATGTGGACTCTGGAAATGACTCCTATAGAGATATTGAAAAACGGATATTATCTGCTAATAGGTGTTACTACGGACTGGTGAAACATTTTAATTCAAAATTAATAAGTAAAGATACAAAAGCCACCCTAGACCAGTCCTGATGTATGGCTCGGAATGCTGGGTGTTAAAAAAACTAGATGAGCAGAAACTATCCGTTTTTGAGAGGAGGGTACTGAGGAGAATCTATGGCCCTGTGAGGGAAAACGACATTTGGAGGCGACTGCATAATCGAGAGTTGTACGAAAGGTTTAAAGATCTTCCGATTGTGCAACTCATACAAATTAACAGATTGCGTTGGGCTGGTCATGTGCAAAGAATGGCGGAGGATAGAATCCCAAAAAGAGTGATGAATTATTTGCCGATGGGAAGGAGAAGGAAGGGAAGACCGCGTACAAGATGGCTGGACCAGGTTGGTAAGGAGGCAGTGAGGCTGGGTGCAGCAAACTGGTGGACATTGGCCGGGAGTAGAGACCAGTGGGGAAGATTTCTTTTGGAGGCCAGGGCCCGGACTGGGCTGTAGCGCTGAGGATGTATGTATGTAATAGCAAATTTTTCAATTTCAATATTTAAGTAGTTACCTCACTGCAATTCATGTAATAATGCCGAACCCTACGTTAGTCATTATCATTTCGTGAAAAGTTAAAAATTCAATTAGTATTCATATTTTCTTTCTTTCTTTCTTTGTTTATTTGTTTATGTATTTTATAGATGTCAGATGGAAGAAAGCGGCTTTCTGGATGGCAATATAAAAAAAAAGAGAACAAAAAAAAAGAAACTATCAAAAAAGTAATAACTCCAATTACACAGTTCTTTGAATCAACTCCAAGTTGTTCGTCCAAAGATTACCGGGCTACATCTCCATCTGAAGAATCTAACGAAACAGAAGCGGGAACCACAGTGAGTACTCCACCATCGGCAACACAAAACACTTCAATTTCAGCCTAGAACAAATGCCTGTAGGGATAATAATGGTGGCCTTGTGAGTGATAATGCTGGCGTAATCAGGAGATGGACAGAACACTTCGAAGAGTTGCTAGGCTCAGTTGGGGAGGCTTCGATGGAGGCATCTGAGAATGAAGAGGAAGCAGGAGAATTCGAGGATGATAGAGAGGAGTTGGTGCCATCCTATGACGAGGTGTATGAAGCTCTAGAAAAGCTTAAAAATAACAAGGCAGCAGGTTCCGATGGTTTACCAGGGGAACTATTAAAGAGCGCAGGAGGAGATTTCATAAAGGAATTTGCCCATCTCATAGAGCGAATATGGCTGGAGGAGGTAATGCCTGATGAGTGGAACAATGGGGTGGTGTGTTTAATACTTAAAAAGGTGATCCGCTCATATGTAAAAATTATAGGGGCATCTCTCTACTTAATACAGCATATAAGGTATTGTCCAACATCATATTTTCTAGGCTGCTTCCCTACGCTGAGGAAAACATAAAAGAATATCAGTGTGGATTCACTAGGAATAGGTCAACAACATACCAAATATTTACACTAAGGCAAATCCTGGAGAAAACGTTGGAATATGGAGTGGCCACTCACCATCTCTTTGTGGATTTCCAGTCGGCATATGATTCAATCAACCGGAAAATGCTATATAGAGCTATGAAGGAGTTGAATATACCATCTAAGTTGGTGCGTATGGTTGGAGTAGTTATGTCCAATTCTAAGTGCCAAATCAGAATACAATCAAATCTATCTAACTCCTTAAAAATATTGAATGGGTTGAAACAAGGAGATGCCTTAGCGTGTCTGTTGTTCAACATAGCTCTAGAAAAGGTCATCAGGGATTCAGGAATTCAAACTAGCGGACACATATTTCACAAGGAGGTACAGCTTCTGGCCTATGCCGATGACATTGACGTCATAAGTAGGTCTGAATCTGGCTTAAAGGAAGCCTTTCAGGAACTGGAGTTGTCCGCTAAGGCTATGGGCTTGGTTATAAACCAAAGCAAAACCAAATATATGGTTGTAGGTGCCAACACTTGTGCCCTGTCCCTGCGCATTAACGATTATGAATTTGAAAAGGTTCAGGGTTTTCCATATCTCGGGTCATATGTGGACTCTGGAAATGACTCCTCTAGAGATATTGAAAAACGGATATTATCTGCTAATAGGTGTTACTACGGACTGGTGAAACATTTTAATTCAAAATTAATAAGTAAAGATACAAAAGCCACCCTAGACCAGTCCTGATGTATGGCTCGGAATGCTGGGTGTTAAAAAAACTAGATGAGCAGAAACTATCCGTTTTTGAGAGGAGGGTACTGAGGAGAATCTATGGCCCTGTGAGGGAAAATGACATTTGGAGGCGACTGCATAATTGAGAGTTGTACGAAAGGTTTAAAGATCTTCCGATTGTGCAACTCATACAAATTAACAGATTGCGTTGGGCTGGTCATGTGCAAAGAATGGCGGAGGATAGAATCCCAAAAAGAGTGATGAATTATTTGCCGATGGGAAGGAGAAAGAAGGGAAGACCGCGTACAAGATGGCTGGACCAGGTTGGTAAGGAGGCAGTGAGGCTGGGTGCAGCAAACTGGTGGACATTGGCCGGGAGTAGAGACCAGTGGGGAAGATTTCTTTTGGAGGCCAGGGCCCGGACTGGGCTGTAGCGCTGAGGATGTATGTATGTAATAGCAAATTTTTCAATTTCAATATTTAAGTAGTTACCTCACTGCAATTCATGTAATAATGCCCAACCCTACGTTAGTCATTATCATTTCGTGAAAAGTTAAAAATTCAATTAGTATTCATATTTTCTTTCTTTCTTCCTTTGTTTATTTGTTTATGTATTTTATAGATGTCAGATGGAAGAAAGCGGCTTTCTGGATGGCAATATAAAAAAAAAGAGAACAAAAAAAAAGAAACTATCAAAAAAGTAATAACTCCAGTTACACAGTTCTTTGAATCAACTCCAAGTTGTTCGTCCAAAGATTACCGGGCTACATCTCCATCTGAAGAATCTAACGAAACAGAAGCGGGAACCACAGTGAGTACTCCACCATCGGCAACACAAAACACTTCAATTTCAGCCTAGAACAAATGCCTGTAGGGATAATAATGGTGGCCTTGTGAGTGATAATGCTGGCGTAATCAGGAGATGGACAGAACACTTCGAAGAGTTGCTAGGCTCAGTTGGGGAGGCTTCGATGGAGGCATCTGAGAATGAAGAGGAAGCAGGAGAATTCGAGGATGATAGCGAGGAGTTGGTGCCATCCTATGACGAGGTGTATGAAGCTCTAGAAAAGCTTAAAAATAACAAGGCAGCAGGTTCCGATGGTTTACCAGGGGAACTATTAAAGAGCGCAGGAGGAGATTTCATAAAGGAATTTGCCCATCTCATAGAGCGAATATGGCTGGAGGAGGTAATGCCTGATGAGTGGAACAATGGGGTGGTGTGTTTAATACTTAAAAAGGTGATCCGCTCATATGTAAAAATTATAGGGGCAACTCTCTACTTAATACAGCATATAAGGTATTGTCCAACATCATATTTTCTAGGCTGCTTCCCTACGCTGAGGAAAACATAAAAGAATATCAGTGTGGATTCACTAGGAATAGGTCAACAACAGACCAAATATTTACACTAAGGCAAATCCTGGAGAAAACGTTGGAATATGGAGTGGCCACTCACCATCTCTTTGTGGATTTCCAGTCGGCATATGATTCAATCAACCGGAAAATGCTATATAGAGCTATGAAGGAGTTGAATATACCATCTAAGTTGGTGCGTATGGTTGGAGTAGTTATGTCCAATTCTAAGTGCCAAATCAGAATACAATCAAATCTATTTAACTCCTTAAAAATATTGAATGGGTTGAAACAAGGAGATGCCTTAGCGTGTCTGTTGTTCAACATAGCTCTAGAAAAGGTCATCAGGGATTCAGGAATTCAAACTAGCGGACACATATTTCACAAGGAGGTACAGCTTCTGGCCTATGCCGATGACATTGACGTCATAAGTAGGTCTGAATCTGGCTTAAAGGAAGCCTTTCAGGAACTGGAGTTGTCCGCTAAGGCTATGGGCTTGGTTATAAACCAAAGCAAAACCAAATATATGGTTGTAGGTGCCAACACTTGTGCCCTGTCCCTGCGCATTAACGATTATGAATTTGAAAAGGTTCAGGGTTTTCCATATCTCGGGTCATATGTGGACTCTGGAAATGACTCCTCTAGAGATATTGAAAAACGGATATTATCTGCTAATAGGTGTTACTACGGACTGGTGAAACATTTTAATTCAAAATTAATAAGTAAAGATACAAAAGCCACCCTAGACAAGTCCTGATGTATGGCTCGGAATGCTGGGTGTTAAAAAAACTAGATGAGCAGAAACTATCCGTTTTTGAGAGGAGGGTACTGAGGAGAATCTATGGCCCTGTGAGGGAAAACGACATTTGGAGGCGACTGCATAATCGAGAGTTGTACGAAAGGTTTAAAGATCTTCCGATTGTGCAACTCATACAAATTAACAGATTGCGTTGGGCTGGTCATGTGCAAAGAATGGCGGAGGATAGAATCCCAAAAAAGTGATGAATTATTTGCCGATGGGAAGGAGAAGGAAGGGAAGACCGCGTACAAGATGGCTGGACCAGGTTGGTAAGGAGGCAGTGAGGCTGGGTGCAGCAAACTGGTGGACATTGGCCGGGAGTAGAGACCAGTGGGGAAGATTTCTTTTGGAGGCCAGGGCCCGGACTGGGCTGTAGCGCTGAGGATGTATGTATGTAATAGCAAATTTTTCAATTTCAATATTTAAGTAGTTACCTCACTGCAATTCATGTAATAATGCCCAACCCTACGTTAGTCATTATCATTTCGTGAAAAGTTAAATTCAATTAGTATTCATATTTTCTTTCTTTCTTTCTTTGTTTATTTGTTTATGTATTTTATAGATGTCAGATGGAAGAAAGCGGCTTTCTGGATGGCAATATAAAAAAAAAGAGAACAAAAAAAAAGAAACTATCAAAAAAGTAATAACTCCAATTACACAGTTCTTTGAATCAACTCCAAGTTGTTCGTCCAAAGATTACCGGGCTACATCTCCATCTGAAGAATCTAACGAAACAGAAGCGGGAACCACAGTGAGTACTCCACCATCGGCAACACAAAACACTTCAATTTCAGCCTAGAACAAATGCCTGTAGGGATAATAATGGTGGCCTTGTGAGTGATAATGCTGGCGTAATCAGGAGATGGACAGAACACTTCGAAGAGTTGCTAGGCTCAGTTGGGGAGGCTTCGATGGAGGCATCTGAGAATGAAGAGGAAGCAGAAGAATACGAGGATGATAGAGAGGAGTTGGTGCCATCCTATGACGAGGTGTATGAAGCTCTAGAAAAGCTTAAAAATAACAAGGCAGCAGGTTCCGATGGTTTACCAGGGGAACTATTAAAGAGCGCAGGAGGAGATTTCATAAAGGAATTTGCCCATCTCATAGAGCGAATATGGCTGGAGGAGGTAATGCCTGATGAGTGGAACAATGGGGTGGTGTGTTTAATACTTAAAAAGGTGATCCGCTCATATGTAAAAATTATAGGGGCATCTCTCTACTTAATACAGCATATAAGGTATTGTCCAACATCATATTTTCTAGGCTGCTTCCCTACGCTGAGGAAAACATAAAAGAATATCAGTGTGGATTCACTAGGAATAGGTCAACAACAGACCAAATATTTACACTAAGGCAAATCCTGGAGAAAACGTTGGAATATGGAGTGGCCACTCACCATCTCTTTGTGGATTTCCAGTCGGCATATGATTCAATCAACCGGAAAATGCTATATAGAGCTATGAAGGAGTTGAATATACCATCTAAGTTGGTGCGTATGGTTGGAGTAGTTATGTCCAATTCTAAGTGCCAAATCAGAATACAATCAAATCTATCTAACTCCTTAAAAATATTGAATGGGTTGAAACAAGGAGATGCCTTAGCGTGTCTGTTGTTCAACATAGCTCTAGAAAAGGTCATCAGGGATTCAGGAATTCAAACTAGCGGACACATATTTCACAAGGAGGTACAGCTTCTGGCCTATGCCGATGACATTGACGTCATAAGTAGGTCTGAATCTGGCTTAAAGGAAGCCTTTCAGGAACTGGAGTTGTCCGCTAAGGCTATGGGCTTGGTTATAAACCAAAGCAAAACCAAATATATGGTTGTAGGTGCCAACACTTGTGCCCTGTCCCTGCGCATTAACGATTATTAATTTGAAAAGGTTCAGGGTTTTCCATATCTCGGGTCATATGTGGACTCTGGAAATGACTCCTCTAGAGATATTGAAAAACGGATATTATCTGCTAATTGGTGTTACTACGGACTGGTGAAACATTTTAATTCAAAATTAATAAGTAAAGATACAAAAGCCACCCTATACAAGACCTTGATTAGACCAGTCCTGATGTATGGCTCGGAATGCTGGGTGTTAAAAAAACTAGATGAGCAGAAACTATCCGTTTTTGAGAGGAGGGTACTGAGGAGAATCTATGGCCCTGTGAGGGAAAACGACATTTGGAGGCGACTGCATAATCGAGAGTTGTACGAAAGGTTTAAAGATCTTCCGATTGTGCAACTCATACAAATTAACAGATTGCGTTGGGCTGGTCATGTGCAGAGAATGGTGGAGGATAGAATCCCAAAAAGAATGATGAATTATTTGCCGATGGGAAGGAGAAGGAAGGGAAGACCGCGTACAAGATGGCTGGACCAGGTTGGTAAGGAGGCAGTGAGGCTGGGTGCAGCAAACTGGTGGACATTGGCCGGGAGTAGAGACCAGTGGGGAAGATTTCTTTTGGAGGCCAGGGCCCGGACTGGGCTGTAGCGCTGAGGATGTATGTATGTAATAGCAAATTTTTCAATTTCAATATTTAAGTAGTTACCTCACTGCAATTCATGTAATAATGCCCAACCCTACGTTAGTCATTATCATTTCGTGAAAAGTTAAAAATTCAATTAGTATTCATATTTTCTTTCTTTCTTCCTTTGTTTATTTGTTTATGTATTTTATAGATGTCAGATGGAAGAAAGCGGCTTTCTGGATGGCAATATAAAAAAAAAGAGAACAAAAAAAAGAAACTATCAAAAAAGTAATAACTCCAGTTACACAGTTCTTTGAATCAACTCCAAGTTGTTCGTCCAAAGATTACCGGGCTACATCTCCATCTGAAGAATCTAACGAAACAGAAGCGGGAACCACAGTGAGTACTCCACCATCGGCAACACAAAACACTTCAATTTCAGCCTAGAACAAATGCCTGTAGGGATAATAATGGTGGCCTTGTGAGTGATAATGCTGGCGTAATCAGGAGATGGACAGAACTCTTCGAAGAGTTGCTAGGCTCAGTTGGGGAGGCTTCGATGGAGGCATCTGAGAATGAAGAGGAAGCAGGAGAATTCGAGGATGATAGAGAGGAGTTGGTGCCATCCTATGACGAGGTGTATGAAGCTCTAGAAAAGCTTAAAAATAACAAGGCAGCAGGTTCCGATGGTTTACCAGGGGAACTATTAAAGAGCGCAGGAGGAGATTTCATAAAGGAATTTGCCCATCTCATAGAGCGAATATGGCTGGAGGAGGTAATGCCTGATGAGTGGAACAATGGGGTGGTGTGTTTAATACTTAAAAAGGTGATCCGCTCATATGTAAAAATTATAGGGGCATCTCTCTACTTAATACAGCATATAAGGTATTGTCCAACATCATATTTTCTAGGCTGCTTCCCTACGCTGAGGAAAACATAAAAGAATATCAGTGTGGATTCACTAGGAATAGGTCAACAACAGACCAAATATTTACACTAAGGCAAATCCTGGAGAAAACGTTGGAATATGGAGTGGCCACTCACCATCTCTTTGTGGATTTCCAGTCGGCATATGATTCAATCAACCGGAAAATGCTATATAGAGCTATGAAGGAGTTGAATATACCATCTAAGTTGGTGCGTATGGTTGGAGTAGTTATGTCCAATTCTAAGTGCCAAATCAGAATACAATCAAATCTATCTAACTCCTTAAAAATATTGAATGGGTTGAAACAAGGAGATGCCTTAGCGTGTCTGTTGTTCAACATAGCTCTAGAAAAGGTCATCAGGGATTCAGGAATTCAAACTAGCGGACACATATTTCACAAGGAGGTACAGCTTCTGGCCTATGCCGATGACATTGACGTCATAAGTAGGTCTGAATCTGGCTTAAAGGAAGCCTTTCAGGAACTGGAGTTGTCCGCTAAGGCTATGGGCTTGGTTATAAACCAAAGCAAAACCAAATATATGGTTGTAGGTGCCAACACTTGTGCCCTGTCCCTGCGCATTAACGATTATTAATTTGAAAAGGTTCAGGGTTTTCCATATCTCGGGTCATATGTGGACTCTGGAAATGACTCCTCTAGAGATATTGAAAAACGGATATTATCTGCTAATAGGTGTTACTACGGACTGGTGAAACATTTTAATTCAAAATTAATAAGTAAAGATACAAAAGCCACCCTATACAAGACCTTGATTAGACCAGTCCTGATGTATGGCTCGGAATGCTGGGTGTTAAAAAAACTAGATGAGCAGAAACTATCCGTTTTTGAGAGGAGGGTACTGAGGAGAATCTATGGCCCTGTGAGGGAAAACGACATTTGGAGGCGACTGCATAATCGAGAGTTGTACGAAAGGTTTAAAGATCTTCCGATTGTGCAACTCATACAAATTAACAGATTGCGTTGGGCTGGTCATGTGCAGAGAATGGTGGAGGATAGAATCCCAAAAAGAGTGATGAATTATTTGCCGATGGGAAGGAGAAGGAAGGGAAGACCGCGTACAAGATGGCTGGACCAGGTTGGTAAGGAGGCAGTGAGGCTGGGTGCAGCAAACTGGTGGACATTGGCCGGGAGTAGAGACCAGTGGGGAAGATTTCTTTTGGAGGCCAGGGCCCGGACTGGGCTGTAGCGCTGAGGATGTATGTATGTAATAGCAAATTTTTCAATTTCAATATTTAAGTAGTTACCTCACTGCAATTCATGTAATAATGCCCAACCCTACGTTAGTCATTATCATTTCGTGAAAAGTTAAAAATTCAATTAGTATTCATATTTTCTTTCTTTCTTCCTTTGTTTATTTGTTTATGTATTTTATAGATGTCAGATGGAAGAAAGTGGCTTTCTGGATGGCAATATAAAAAAAAAGAGAACAAAAAAAAGAAACTATCAAAAAAGTAATAACTCCAGTTACACAGTTCTTTGAATCAACTCCAAGTTGTTCGTCCAAAGATTACCGGGCTACATCTCCATCTGAAGAATCTAACGAAACAGAAGCGGGAACCACAGTGAGTACTCCACCATCGGCAACACAAAACACTTCAATTTCAGCCTAGAACAAATGCCTGTAGGTATAATAATGGTGGCCTTGTGAGTGATAATGCTGGCGTAATCAGGAGATGGACAGAACTCTTCGAAGAGTTGCTAGGCTCAGTTGGGGAGGCTTCGATGGAGGCATCTGAGAATGAAGAGGAAGCAGGAGAATTCGAGGATGATAGAGAGGAGTTGGTGCCATCCTATGACGAGGTGTATGAAGCTCTAGAAAAGCTTAAAAATAACAAGGCAGCAGGTTCCGATGGTTTACCAGGGGAACTATTAAAGAGCGCAGGAGGAGATTTCATAAAGGAATTTGCCCATCTCATAGAGCGAATATGGCTGGAGGAGGTAATGCCTGATGAGTGGAACAATGGGGTGGTGTGTTTAATACTTAAAAAGGTGATCCGCTCATATGTAAAAATTATAGGGGCATCTCTCTACTTAATACAGCATATAAGGTATTGTCCAACATCATATTTTCTAGGCTGCTTCCCTACGCTGAGGAAAACATAAAAGAATATCAGTGTGGATTCACTAGGAATAGGTCAACAACAGACCAAATATTTACACTAAGGCAAATCCTGGAGAAAACGTTGGAATATGGAGTGGCCACTCACCATCTTTTTGTGGATTTCCAGTCGGCATATGATTCAATCAACCGGAAAATGCTATATAGAGCTATGAAGGAGTTGAATATACCATCTAAGTTGGTGCGTATGGTTGGAGTAGTTATGTCCAATTCTAAGTGCCAAATCAGAATACAATCAAATCTATCTAACTCCTTAAAAATATTGAATGGGTTGAAACAAGGAGATGCCTTAGCGTGTCTGTTGTTCAACATAGCTCTAGAAAAGGTCATCAGGGATTCAGGAATTCAAACTAGCGGACACATATTTCACAAGGAGGTACAGCTTCTGGCCTATGCCGATGACATTGACGTCATAAGTAGGTCTGAATCTGGCTTAAAGGAAGCCTTTCAGGAACTGGAGTTGTCCGCTAAGGCTATGGGCTTGGTTATAAACCAAAGCAAAACCAAATATATGGTTGTAGGTGCCAACACTTGTGCCCTGTCCCTGCGCATTAACGATTATTAATTTGAAAAGGTTCAGGGTTTTCCATATCTCGGGTCATATGTGGACTCTGGAAATGACTCCTCTAGAGATATTGAAAAACGGATATTATCTGCTAATAGGTGTTACTACGGACTGGTGAAACATTTTAATTCAAAATTAATAAGTAAAGATACAAAAGCCACCCTATACAAGACCTTGATTAGACCAGTCCTGATGTATGGCTCGGAATGCTGGGTGTTAAAAAAACTAGATGAGCAGAAACTATCCGTTTTTGAGAGGAGGGTACTGAGGAGAATCTATGGCCCTGTGAGGGAAAACGACATTTGGAGGCGACTGCATAATCGAGAGTTGTACGAAAGGTTTAAAGATCTTCCGATTGTGCAACTCATACAAATTAACAGATTGCGTTGGGCTGGTCATGTGCAGAGAATGGTGGAGGATAGAATCCCAAAAAGAGTGATGAATTATTTGCCGATGGGAAGGAGAAGGAAGGGAAGACCGCGTACAAGATGGCTGGACCAGGTTGGTAAGGAGGCAGTGAGGATGGGTGCAGCAAACTGGTGGACATTGGCCGGGAGTAGAGACCAGTGGGGAAGATTTCTTTTGGAGGCCAGGGCCCGGACTGGGCTGTAGCGCTGAGGATGTATGTATGTAATAGCAAATTTTTCAATTTCAATATTTAAGTAGTTACCTCACTGCAATTCATGTAATAATGCCCAACCCTACGTTAGTCATTATCATTTCGTGAAAAGTTAAAAATTCAATTAGTATTCATATTTTCTTTCTTTCTTCCTTTGTTTATTTGTTTATGTATTTTATATATGTCAGATGGAAGAAAGCGGCTTTCTGGATGGCAATATAAAAAAAAAGAGAACAAAAAAAAGAAACTATCAAAAAAGTAATAACTCCAGTTACACAGTTCTTTGAATCAACTCCAAGTTGTTCGTCCAAAGATTACCGGGCTACATCTCCATCTGAAGAATCTAACGAAACAGAAGCGGGAACCACAGTGAGTACTCCACCATCGGCAACACAAAACACTTCAATTTCAGCCTAGAACAAATGCCTGTAGGGATAATAATGGTGGCCTTGTGAGTGATAATGCTGGCGTAATCAGGAGATGGACAGAACTCTTCGAAGAGTTGCTAGGCTCAGTTGGGGAGGCTTCGATGGAGGCATCTGAGAATGAAGAGGAAGCAGGAGAATTCGAGGATGATAGAGAGGAGTTGGTGCCATCCTATGACGAGGTGTATGAAGCTCTAGAAAAGCTTAAAAATAACAAGGCAGCAGGTTCCGATGGTTTACCAGGGGAACTATTAAAGAGCGCAGGAGGAGATTTCATAAAGGAATTTGCCCATCTCATAGAGCGAATATGGCTGGAGGAGGTAATGCCTGATGAGTGGAACAATGGGGTGGTGTGTTTAATACTTAAAAAGGTGATCCGCTCATATGTAAAAATTATAGGGGCATCTCTCTACTTAATACAGCATATAAGGTATTGTCCAACATCATATTTTCTAGGCTGCTTCCCTACGCTGAGGAAAACATAAAAGAATATCAGTGTGGATTCACTAGGAATAGGTCAACAACAGACCAAATATTTACACTAAGGCAAATCCTGGAGAAAACGTTGGAATATGGAGTGGCCACTCACCATCTCTTTGTGGATTTCCAGTCGGCATATGATTCAATCAACCGGAAAATGCTATATAGAGCTATGAAGGAGTTGAATATACCATCTAAGTTGGTGCGTATGGTTGGAGTAGTTATGTCCAATTCTAAGTGCCAAATCAGAATACAATCAAATCTATCTAACTCCTTAAAAATATTGAATGGGTTGAAACAAGGAGATGCCTTAGCGTGTCTGTTGTTCAACATAGCTCTAGAAAAGGTCATCAGGGATTCAGGAATTCAAACTAGCGGACACATATTTCACAAGGAGGTACAGCTTCTGGCCTATGCCGATGACATTGACGTCATAAGTAGGTCTGAATCTGGCTTAAAGGAAGCCTTTCAGGAACTGGAGTTGTCCGCTAAGGCTATGGGCTTGGTTATAAACCAAAGCAAAACCAAATATATGGTTGTAGGTGCCAACACTTGTGCCCTGTCCCTGCGCATTAACGATTATGAATTTGAAAAGGTTCAGGGTTTTCCATATCTCGGGTCATATGTGGACTCTGGAAATGACTCCTCTAGAGATATTGAAAAACGGATATTATCTGCTAATAGGTGTTACTACGGACTGGTGAAACATTTTAATTCAAAATTAATAAGTAAAGATACAAAAGCCACCCTATACAAGACCTTGATTAGACCAGTCCTGATGTATGGCTCGGAATGCTGGGTGTTAAAAAAACTAGATGAGCAGAAACTATCCGTTTTTGAGAGGAGGGTACTGAGGAGAATCTATGGCCCTGTGAGGGAAAACGACATTTGGAGGCGACTGCATAATCGAGAGTTGTACGAAAGGTTTAAAGATCTTCCGATTGTGCAACTCATACAAATTAACAGATTGCGTTGGGCTGGTCATGTGCAGAGAATGGTGGAGGATAGAATCCCAAAAAGAGTGATGAATTATTTGCCGATGGGAAGGAGAAGGAAGGGAAGACCGCGTACAAGATGGCTGGACCAGGTTGGTAAGGAGGCAGTGAGGCTTGGTGCAGCAAACTGGTGGACATTGGCCGGGAGTAGAGACCAGTGGGGAAGATTTCTTTTGGAGGCCAGGGCCCGGACTGGGCTGTAGCGCTGAGGATGTATGTATGTAATAGCAAATTTTTCAATTTCAATATTTAAGTAGTTACCTCACTGCAATTCATGTAATAATGCCCAACCCTACGTTAGTCATTATCATTTCGTGAAAAGTTAAAAATTCAATTAGTATTCATATTTTCTTTCTTTCTTCCTTTGTTTATTTGTTTATGTATTTTATAGATGTCAGATGGAAGAAAGCGGCTTTCTGGATGGCAATATAAAAAAAAAGAGAACAAAAAAAAGAAACTATCAAAAAAGTAATAACTCCAGTTACACAGTTCTTTGAATCAACTCCAAGTTGTTCGTCCAAAGATTACCGGGCTACATCTCCATCTGAAGAATCTAACGAAACAGAAGCGGGAACCACAGTGAGTACTCCACCATCGGCAACACAAAACACTTCAATTTCAGCCTAGAACAAATGCCTGTAGGGATAATAATGGTGGCCTTGTGAGTGATAATGCTGGCGTAATCAGGAGATGGACAGAACTCTTCGAAGAGTTGCTAGGCTCAGTTGGGGAGGCTTCGATGGAGGCATCTGAGAATGAAGAGGAAGCAGGAGAATTCGAGGATGATAGAGAGGAGTTGGTGCCATCCTATGACGAGGTGTATGAAGCTCTAGAAAAGCTTAAAAATAACAAGGCAGCAGGTTCCGATGGTTTACCAGGGGAACTATTAAAGAGCGCAGGAGGAGATTTCATAAAGGAATTTGCCCATCTCATAGAGCGAATATGGCTGGAGGAGGTAATGCCTGATGAGTGGAACAATGGGGTGGTGTGTTTAATACTTAAAAAGGTGATCCGCTCACATGTAAAAATTATAGGGGCATCTCTCTACTTAATACAGCATATAAGGTATTGTCCAACATCATATTTTCTAGGCTGCTTCCCTACGCTGAGGAAAACATAAAAGAATATCAGTGTGGATTCACTAGGAATAGGTCAACAACAGACCAAATATTTACACTAAGGCAAATCCTGGAGAAAACGTTGGAATATGGAGTGGCCACTCACCATCTCTTTGTGGATTTCCAGTCGGCATATGATTCAATCAACCGGAAAATGCTATATAGAGCTATGAAGGAGTTGAATATACCATCTAAGTTGGTGCGTATGGTTGGAGTAGTTATGTCCAATTCTAAGTGCCAAATCAGAATACAATCAAATCTATCTAACTCCTTAAAAATATTGAATGGGTTGAAACAAGGAGATGCCTTAGCGTGTCTGTTGTTCAACATAGCTCTAGAAAAGGTCATCAGGGATTCAGGAATTCAAACTAGCGGACACATATTTCACAAGGAGGTACAGCTTCTGGCCTATGCCGATGACATTGACGTCATAAGTAGGTCTGAATCTGGCTTAAAGGAAGCCTTTCAGGAACTGGAGTTGTCCGCTAAGGCTATGGGCTTGGTTATAAACCAAAGCAAAACCAAATATATGGTTGTAGGTGCCAACACTTGTGCCCTGTCCCTGCGCATTAACGATTATTAATTTGAAAAGGTTCAGGGTTTTCCATATCTCGGGTCATATGTGGACTCTGGAAATGACTCCTCTAGAGATATTGAAAAACGGATATTATCTGCTAATAGGTGTTACTACGGACTGGTGAAACATTTTAATTCAAAATTAATAAGTAAAGATACAAAAGCCACCCTATACAAGACCTTGATTAGACCAGTCCTGATGTATGGCTCGGAATGCTGGGTGTTAAAAAAACTAGATGAGCAGAAACTATCCGTTTTTGAGAGGAGGGTACTGAGGAGAATCTATGGCCCTGTGAGGGAAAACGACATTTGGAGGCGACTGCATAATCGAGAGTTGTACGAAAGGTTTAAAGATCTTCCGATTGTGCAACTCATACAAATTAACAGATTGCGTTGGGCTGGTCATGTGCAGAGAATGGTGGAGGATAGAATCCCAAAAAGAGTGATGAATTATTTGCCGATGGGAAGGAGAAGGAAGGGAAGACCGCGTACAAGATGGCTGGACCAGGTTGGTAAGGAGGCAGTGAGGCTGGGTGCAGCAAACTGGTGGACATTGGCCGGGAGTAGAGACCAGTGGGGAAGATTTCTTTTGGAGGCCAGGGCCCGGACTGGGCTGTAGCGCTGAGGATGTATGTATGTAATAGCAAATTTTTCAATTTCAATATTTAAGTAGTTACCTCACTGCAATTCATGTAATAATGCCCAACCCTACGTTAGTCATTATCATTTCGTGAAAAGTTAAAAATTCAATTAGTATTCATATTTTCTTTCTTTCTTCCTTTGTTTATTTGTTTATGTATTTTATAGATGTCAGATGGAAGAAAGCGGCTTTCTGGATGGCAATATAAAAAAAAAGAGAACAAAAAAAAGAAACTATCAAAAAAGTAATAACTCCAGTTACACAGTTCTTTGAATCAACTCCAAGTTGTTCGTCCAAAGATTACCGGGCTACATCTCCATCTGAAGAATCTAACGAAACAGAAGCGGGAACCACAGTGAGTACTCCACCATCGGCAACACAAAACACTTCAATTTCAGCCTAG
The DNA here is from genome assembly GCA_034769895.1 of Magicicada septendecula. NCBI lineage: Eukaryota > Metazoa > Arthropoda > Insecta > Hemiptera > Cicadidae > Magicicada > Magicicada septendecula. Next base: position 1,032,623,604 of record CM068367.1, on the reverse strand, counting down.
AACAAATGCCTGTAGGGATAATAATGGTGGCCTTGTGAGTGATAATGCTGGCGTAATCAGGAGATGGACAGAACACTTCGAAGAGTTGCTAGGCTCAGTTGGGGAGGCATCGATGGAGGCATCTGAGAATGAAGAGGAAGCAGGAGAATTCGAGGATGATAGAGAGGAGTTGGTGCCATCCTATGACGAGGTGTATGAAGCTCTAGAAAAGCTTAAAAATAACAAGGCAGCAGGTTCCGATGGTTTACCAGGGGAACTATTAAAGAGCGCAGGAGGAGATTTCATAAAGGAATTTGCCCATCTCATAGAGCGAATATGGCTGGAGGAGGTAATGCCTGATGAGTGGAACAATGGGGTGGTGTGTTTAATACTTAAAAAGGTGATCCGCTCATATGTAAAAATTATAGGGGCATCTCTCTACTTAATACAGCATATAAGGTATTGTCCAACATCATATTTTCTAGGCTGCTTCCCTACGCTGAGGAAAACATAAAAGAATATCAGTGTGGATTCACTAGGAATAGGTCAACAACAGACCAAATATTTACACTAAGGCAAATCCTGGAGAAAACGTTGGAATATGGAGTGGCCACTCACCATCTCTTTGTGGATTTCCAGTCGGCATATGATTCAATCAACCGGAAAATGCTATATAGAGCTATGAAGGAGTTGAATATACCATCTAAGTTGGTGCGTATGGTTGGAGTAGTAATGTCCAATTCTAAGTGCCAAATCAGAATACAATCAAAACTATCTAACTCCTTAAAAATATTGAATGGGTTGAAACAAGGAGATGCCTTAGCGTGTCTGTTGTTCAACATAGCTCTAGAAAAGGTCATCAGGGATTCAGGAATTCAAACTAGCGGACACATATTTCACAAGGAGGTACAGCTTCTGGCCTATGCCGATGACATTGACGTCATAAGTAGGTCTGAATCTGGCTTAAAGGAAGCCTTTCAGGAACTGGAGTTGTCCGCTAAGGCTACGGGCTTGGTTATAAACCAAAGCAAAACCAAATATATGGTTGTAGGTGCCAACACTTGTGCCGTGTCCCTGCGCATTAACGATTATGAATTTGAAAAGGTTCAGGGTTTTCCATATCTCGGGTCATATGTGGACTCTGGAAATGACTCCTCTGCAGATATTGAAAAACGGATATTATCTGCTAATAGGTGTTACTACGGACTGGTGAAACATTTTAATTCAAAATTAATAAGTAAAGATACAAAAGCCACCCTAGACCAGTCCTGATGTATGGCTCGGAATGCTGGGTGTTAAAAAAACTAGATGAGCAGAAACTATCCGTTTTTGAGAGGAGGGTACTGAGGAGAATCTATGGCCCTGTGAGGGAAAACGACATTTGGAGGCGACTGCATAATCGAGAGTTGTACGAAAGGTTTAAAGATCTTCCGATTGTGCAACTCATACAAATTAACAGATTGCGTTGGGCTGGTCATGTGCAAAGAATGGCGGAGGATAGAATCCCAAAAAGAGTGATGAATTATTTGCCGATGGGAAGGAGAAGGAAGGGAAGACCGCGTACAAGATGGCTGGACCAGGTTGGTAAGGAGGCAGTGAGGCTGGGTGCAGCAAACTGGTGGACATTGGCCGGGAGTAGAGACCAGTGGGGAAGATTTCTTTTGGAGGCCAGGGCCCGGACTGGGCTGTAGCGCTGAGGATGTATGTATGTAATAGCAAATTTTTCAATTTCAATATTTAAGTAGTTACCTCACTGCAATTCATGTAATAATGCCCAACCCTACGTTAGTCATTATCATTTCGTGAAAAGTTAAAAATTCAATTAGTATTCATATTTTCTTTCTTTCTTCCTTTGTTTATTTGTTTATGTATTTTATAGATGTCAGATGGAAGAAAGCGGCTTTCTGGATGGCAATATAAAAAAAAAGAGAACAAAAAAAAGAAACTATCAAAAAAGTAATAACTCCAGTTACACAGTTCTTTGAATCAACTCCAAGTTGTTCGTCCAAAGATTACCGGGCTACATCTCCAGCTGAAGAATCTAACGAAACAGAAGCGGGAACCACAGTGAGTACTCCACCATCGGCAACACAAAACACTTCAATTTCAGCCTAGAACAAATGCCTGTAGGGATAATAATGGTGGCCTTGTGAGTGATAATGCTGGCGTAATCAGGAGATGGACAGAACACTTCGAAGAGTTGCTAGGCTTAGTTGGGGAGGCTTCGATGGAGGCATCTGAGAATGAAGAGGAAGCAGGAGAATTCGAGGATGATAGAGAGGAGTTGGTGCCATCCTATGACGAGGTGTATGAAGCTCTAGAAAAGCTTAAAAATAACAAGGCAGCAGGTTCCGATGGTTTACCAGGGGAACTATTAAAGAGCGCAGGAGGAGATTTCATAAAGGAATTTGCCCATCTCATAGAGCGAATATGGCTGGAGGAGGTAATGCCTGATGAGTGGAACAATGGGGTGGTGTGTTTTATACTTAAAAAGGTGATCCGCTCATATGTAAAAATTATAGGGGCATCTCTCTACTTAATACAGCATATAAGGTATTGTCCAACATCATATTTTCTAGGCTGCTTCCCTACGCTGAGGAAAACATAAAAGAATATCAGTGTGGATTCACTAGGAATAGGTCAACAACAGACCAAATATTTACACTAAGGCAAATCCTGGAGAAAACGTTGGAATATGGAGTGGCCACTCACCATCTCTTTGTGGATTTCCAGTCGGCATATGATTCAATCAACCGGAAAATGCTATATAGAGCTATGAAGGAGTTGAATATACCATCTAAGTTGGTGCGTATGGTTGGAGTAGTTATGTCCAATTCTAAGTGCCAAATCAGAATACAATCAAATCTATCTAACTCCTTAAAAATATTGAATGGGTTGAAACAAGGAGATGCCTTAGCGTGTCTGTTGTTCAACATAGCTCTAGAAAAGGTCATCAGGGATTCAGGAATTCAAACTAGCGGACACATATTTCACAAGGAGGTACAGCTTCTGGCCTATGCCGATGACATTGACGTCATAAGTAGGTCTGAATCTGGCTTAAAGGAAGCCTTTCAGGAACTGGAGTTGTCCGCTAAGGCTATGGGCTTGGTTATAAACCAAAGCAAAACCAAATATATGGTTGTAGGTGCCAACACTTGTGCCCTGTCCCTGCGCATTAACGATTATGAATTTGAAAAGGTTCAGGGTTTTCCATATCTCGGGTTATATGTGGACTCTGGAAATGACTCCTCTAGAGATATTGAAAAACGGATATTATCTGCTAATAGGTGTTACTACGGACTGGTGAAACATTTTAATTCAAAATTAATAAGTAAAGATACAAAAGCCACCCTATACAAGACCTTGATTAGACCAGTCCTGATGTATGGCTCGGAATGCTGGGTGTTAAAAAAACTAGATGAGCAGAAACTATCCGTTTTTGAGAGGAGGGTACTGAGGAGAATCTATGGCCCTGTGAGGGAAAACGACATTTGGAGGCGACTGCATAATCGAGAGTTGTACGAAAGGTTTAAAGATCTTCCGATTGTGCAACTCATACAAATTAACAGATTGCGTTGGGCTGGTCATGTGCAGAGAATGGCGGAGGATAGAATCCCAAAAAGAGTGATGAATTATTTGCCGATGGGAAGGAGAAGGAAGGGAAGACCGCGTACAAGATGGCTGGACCAGGTTGGTAAGGAGGCAGTGAGGCTGGGTGCAGCAAACTGGTGGACATTGGCCGGGAGTAGAGACCAGTGGGGAAGATTTCTTTTGGAGGCCAGGGCCCGGACTGGGCTGTAGCGCTGAGGATGTATGTATGTAATAGCAAATTTTTCAATTTCAATATTTAAGTAGTTACCTCACTGCAATTCATGTAATAATGCCCAACCCTACGTTAGTCATTATCATTTCGTGAAAAGTTAAAAATTCAATTAGTATTCATATTTTCTTTCTTTCTTCCTTTGTTTATTTGTTTATGTATTTTATAGATGTCAGATGGAAGAAAGCGGCTTTCTGGATGGCAATATAAAAAAAAAGAGAACAAAAAAAAGAAACTATCAAAAAAGTAATAACTCCAGTTACACAGTTCTTTGAATGAACTCCAAGTTGTTCGTCCAAAGATTACCGGGCTACATCTCCAGCTGAAGAATCTAACGAAACAGAAGCGGGAACCACAGTGAGTACTCCACCATCGGCAACACAAAACACTTCAATTTCAGCCTAGAACAAATGCCTGTAGGGATAATAATGGTGGCCTTGTGAGTGATAATGCTGGCGTAATCAGGAGATGGACAGAACACTTCGAAGAGTTGCTAGGCTTAGTTGGGGAGGCTTCGATGGAGGCATCTGAGAATGAAGAGGAAGCAGGAGAATTCGAGGATGATAGAGAGGAGTTGGTGCCATCCTATGACGAGGTGTATGAAGCTCTAGAAAAGCTTAAAAATAACAAGGCAGCAGGTTCCGATGGTTTACCAGGGGAACTATTAAAGAGCGCAGGAGGAGATTTCATAAAGGAATTTGCCCATCTCATAGAGCGAATATGGCTGGAGGAGGTAATGCCTGATGAGTGGAACAATGGGGTGGTGTGTTTTATACTTAAAAAGGTGATCCGCTCATATGTAAAAATTATAGGGGCATCTCTCTACTTAATACAGCATATAAGGTATTGTCCAACATCATATTTTCTAGGCTGCTTCCCTACGCTGAGGAAAACATAAAAGAATATCAGTGTGGATTCACTAGGAATAGGTCAACAACAGACCAAATATTTACACTAAGGCAAATCCTGGAGAAAACGTTGGAATATGGAGTGGCCACTCACCATCTCTTTGTGGATTTCCAGTCGGCATATGATTCAATCAACCGGAAAATGCTATATAGAGCTATGAAGGAGTTGAATATACCATCTAAGTTGGTGCGTATGGTTGGAGTAGTTATGTCCAATTCTAAGTGCCAAATCAGAATACAATCAAATCTATCTAACTCCTTAAAAATATTGAATGGGTTGAAACAAGGAGATGCCTTAGCGTGTCTGTTGTTCAACATAGCTCTAGAAAAGGTCATCAGGGATTCAGGAATTCAAACTAGCGGACACATATTTCACAAGGAGGTACAGCTTCTGGCCTATGCCGATGACATTGACGTCATAAGTAGGTCTGAATCTGGCTTAAAGGAAGCCTTTCAGGAACTGGAGTTGTCCGCTAAGGCTATGGGCTTGGTTATAAACCAAAGCAAAACCAAATATATGGTTGTAGGTGCCAACACTTGTGCCCTGTCCCTGCGCATTAACGATTATGAATTTGAAAAGGTTCAGGGTTTTCCATATCTCGGGTCATATGTGGACTCTGGAAATGACTCCTCTAGAGATATTGAAAAACGGATATTATCTGCTAATAGGTGTTACTACGGACTGGTGAAACATTTTAATTCAAAATTAATAAGTAAAGATACAAAAGCCACCCTATACAAGACCTTGATTAGACCAGTCCTGATGTATGGCTCGGAATGCTGGGTGTTAAAAAAACTAGATGAGCAGAAACTATCCGTTTTTGAGAGGAGGGTACTGAGGAGAATCTATGGCCCTGTGAGGGAAAACGACATTTGGAGGCGACTGCATAATCGAGAGTTGTACGAAAGGTTTAAAGATCTTCCGATTGTGCAACTCATACAAATTAACAGATTGCGTTGGGCTGGTCATGTGCAGAGAATGGCGGAGGATAGAATCCCAAAAAGAGTGATGAATTATTTGCCGATGGGAAGGAGAAGGAAGGGAAGACCGCGTACAAGATGGCTGGACCAGGTTGGTAAGGAGGCAGTGAGGCTGGGTGCAGCAAACTGGTGGACATTGGCCGGGAGTAGAGACCAGTGGGGAAGATTTCTTTTGGAGGCCAGGGCCCGGACTGGGCTGTAGCGCTGAGGATGTATGTATGTAATAGCAAATTTTTCAATTTCAATATTTAAGTAGTTACCTCACTGCAATTCATGTAATAATGCCCAACCCTACGTTAGTCATTATCATTTCGTGAAAAGTTAAAAATTCAATTAGTATTCATATTTTCTTTCTTTCTTCCTTTGTTTATTTGTTTATGTATTTTATAGATGTCAGATGGAAGAAAGCGGCTTTCTGGATGGCAATATAAAAAAAAAAGAGAACAAAAAAAAAGAAACTATCAAAAAAGTAATAACTCCAGTTACACAGTTCTTTGAATCAACTCCAAGTTGTTCGTCCAAAGATTACCGGGCTACATCTCCATCTGAAGAATCTAACGAAACAGAAGCGGGAACCACAGTGAGTACTCCACCATCGGCAACACAAAACACTTCAATTTCAGCCTAGAACAAATGCCTGTAGGGATAATAATGGTGGCCTTGTGAGTGATAATGCTGGCGTAATCAGGAGATGGACAGAACACTTCGAAGAGTTGCTAGGCTTAGTTGGGGAGGCTTCGATGGAGGCATCTGAGAATGAAGAGGAAGCAGGAGAATTCGAGGATGATAGAGAGGAGTTGGTGCCATCCTATGACGAGGTGTATGAAGCTCTAGAAAAGCTTAAAAATAACAAGGCAGCAGGTTCCGATGGTTTACCAGGGGAACTATTAAAGAGCGCAGGAGGAGATTTCATAAAGGAATTTGCCCATCTCATAGAGCGAATATGGCTGGAGGAGGTAATGCCTGATGAGTGGAACAATGGGGTGGTGTGTTTAATACTTAAAAAGGTGATCCGCTCATATGTAAAAATTATAGGGGCATCTCTCTACTTAATACAGCATATAAGGTATTGTCCAACATCATATTTTCTAGGCTGCTTCCCTACGCTGAGGAAAACATAAAAGAATATCAGTGTGGATTCACTAGGAATAGGTCAACAACAGACCAAATATTTACGCTAAGGCAAATCCTGGAGAAAACGTTGGAATATGGAGTGGCCACTCACCATCTCTTTGTGGATTTCCAGTCGGCATATGATTCAATCAACCGGAAAATGCTATATAGAGCTATGAAGGAGTTGAATATACCATCTAAGTTGGTGCGTATGGTTGGAGTAGTTATGTCCAATTCTAAGTGCCAAATCAGAATACAATCAAATCTATCTAACTCCTTAAAAATATTGAATGGGTTGAAACAAGGAGATGCCTTAGCGTGTCTGTTGTTCAACATAGCTCTAGAAAAGGTCATCAGGGATTCAGGAATTCAAACTAGCGGACACATATTTCACAAGGAGGTACAGCTTCTGGCCTATGCCGATGACATTGACGTCATAAGTAGGTCTGAATATGTGGACTCTGGAAATGACTCCTCTAGAGATATTCAAAAACGGATATTATCTGCTAATAGGTGTTACTACGGACTGGTGAAACATTTTAATTCAAAATTAATAAGTAAAGATACAAAAGCCACCCTATACAAGACCTTGATTAGACCAGTCCTGATGTATGGCTCGGAATGCTGGGTGTTAAAAAAACTAGATGAGCAGAAACTATCCGTTTTTGAGAGGAGGGTACTGAGGAGAATCTATGGCCCTGTGAGGGAAAAGGACATTTGGAGGCGACTGCATAATCGAGAGTTGTACGAAAGGTTTAAAGATCTTCCGATTGTGCAACTCATACAAATTAACAGATTGCGTTGGGCTGGTCATGTGCAGAGAATGGCGGAGGATAGAATCCCAAAAAGAGTGATGAATTATTTGCCGATGGGAAGGAGAAGGAAGGGAAGACCGCGTACAAGATGGCTGGACCAGGTTGGTAAGGAGGCAGTGAGGCTAGGTGCAGCAAACTGGTGGACATTGGCCGGGAGTAGAGACCAGTGGGGAAGATTTCTTTTGGAGGCGAGGGCCCGGACTGGGCTGTAGCGCTGAGGATGTATGTATGTAATAGCAAATTTTTCAATTTCAATATTTAAGTAGTTACCTCACTGCAATTCATGTAATAATGCCCAACCCTACGTTAGTCATTATCATTTCGTGAAAAGTTAAAAATTCAATTAGTATTCATATTTTCTTTCTTTCTTCCTTTGTTTATTTGTTTATGTATTTTATAGATGTCAGATGGAAGAAAGCGGCTTTCTGGATGGCAATATAAAAAAAAAGAGAACAAAAAAAAAGAAACTATCAAAAAAGTAATAACTCCAGTTACACAGTTCTTTGAATCAACTCCAAGTTGTTCGTCCAAAGATTACCGGGCTACATCTCCATCTGAAGAATCTAACGAAACAGAAGCGGGAACCACAGTGAGTACTCCACCATCGGTAACACAAAACACTTCAATTTCAGCCTGGAACAAATGCCTGTAGGGATAATAATGGTGGCCTTGTGAGTGATAATGCTGGCGTAATCAGGAGATGGACAGAACACTTCGAAGAGTTGCTAGGCTTAGTTGGGGAGGCTTCGATGGAGGCATCTGAGAATGAAGAGGAAGCAGGAGAATTCGAGGATGATAGAGAGGAGTTGGTGCCATCCTATGACGAGGTGTATGAAGCTCTAGAAAAGCTTAAAAATAACAAGGCAGCAGGTTCCGATGGTTTACCAGGGGAACTATTAAAGAGCGCAGGAGGAGATTTCATAAAGGAATTTGCCCATCTCATAGAGCGAATATGGCTGGAGGAGGTAATGCCTGATGAGTGGAACATAGGGTTGGTGTGGTTAATACTTAAAAAGGTGATCCGCTCATATGTAAAAATTATAGGGGCATCTCTCTACTTAATACAGCATATAAGGTATTGTCCAACATCATATTTTCTAGGCTGCTTCCCTACGCTGAGGAAAACATAAAAGAATATCAGTGTGGATTCACTAGGAATAGGTCAACAATAGACCAAATATTTACACTAAGGCAAATCCTGGAGAAAACGTTGGAATATGGAGTGGCCACTCACCATCTCTTTGTGGATTTCCAGTCGGCATATGATTCAATCAACCGGAAAATGCTATATAGAGCTATGAAGGAGCTGAATATACCATCTAAGTTGGTGCGTATGGTTGGAGTAGTTATGTCCAATTCTAAGTGCCAAATCAGAATACAATCAAATCTATCTAACTCCTTAAAAATATTGAATGGGTTGAAACAAGGAGATGCCTTAGCGTGTCTGTTGTTCAACATAGCTCTAGAAAAGGTCATCAGGGATTCAGGAATTCAAACTAGCGGACACATATTTCACAAGGAGGTACAGCTTCTGGCCTATGCCGATGACATTGACGTCATAAGTAGGTCTGAATCTGGCTTAAAGGAAGCCTTTCAGGAACTGGAGTTGTCCGCTAAGGCTATGGGCTTGGTTATAAACCAAAGCAAAACCAAATATATGGTTGTAGGTGCCAACACTTGTGCCCTGTCCCTGCGCATTAACGATTATGAATTTGAAAAGGTTCAGGGTTTTCCATATCTCGGGTCATATGTGGACTCTGGAAATGACTCCTCTAGAGATATTGAAAAACGGATATTATCTGCTAATAGGTGTTACTACGGACTGGTGAAACATTTTAATTCAAAATTAATAAGTAAAGATACAAAAGCCACCCTATACAAGACCTTGATTAGACCAGTCCTGATGTATGGCTCAGAATGCTGGGTGTTAAAAAAACTAGATGAGCAGAAACTATCCGTTTTTGAGAGGAGGGTACTGAGGAGAATCTATGGCCCTGTGAGGGAAAAGGACATTTGGAGGCGACTGCATAATCGAGAGTTGTACGAAAGGTTTAAAGATCTTCCGATTGTGCAACTCATACAAATTAACAGATTGCGTTGGGCTGGTCATGTGAAGAGAATGGCGGAGGATAGAATCCCAAAAAGAGTGATGAATTATTTGCCGATGGGAAGGAGAAGGAATGGAAGACCGCGTACAAGATGGCTGGACCAGGTTGGTAAGGAGGCAGTGAGGCTGGGTGCAGCAAACTGGTGGACATTGGCCGGGAGTAGAGACCAGTGGGGAAGATTTCTTTTGGAGGCGAGGGCCCGGACTGGGGTGTAGCGCTGAGGATGTATGTATGTAATAGCAAATTTTTCAATTTCAATATTTAAGTAGTTACCTCACTGCAATTCATGTAATAATGCCCAACCCTACGTTAGTCATTATCATTTCGTGAAAAGTTAAAAATTCAATTAGTATTCATATTTTCTTTCTTTCTTCCTTTGTTTATTTGTTTATGTATTTTATAGATGTCAGATGGAAGAAAGCGGCTTTCTGGATGGCAATATAAAAAAAAAGAGAACAAAAAAAAAGAAACTATCAAAAAAGTAATAACTCCAGTTACACAGTTCTTTGAATCAACTCCAAGTTGTTCGTCCAAAGATTACCGGGCTACATCTCCATCTGAAGAATCTAACGAAACAGAAGCGGGAACCACAGTGAGTACTCCACCATCGGCAACACAAAACACTTCAATTTCAGCCTGGAACAAATGCCTGTAGGGATAATAATGGTGGCCTTGTGAGTGATAATGCTGGCGTAATCAGGAGATGGACAGAACACTTCGAAGAGTTGCTAGGCTTAGTTGGGGAGGCTTCGATGGAGGCATCTGAGAATGAAGAGGAAGCAGGAGAATTCGAGGATGATAGAGAGGAGTTGGTGCCATCCTATGACGAGGTGTATGAAGCTCTAGAAAAGCTTAAAAATAACAAGGCAGCAGGTTCCGATGGTTTACCAGGGGAACTATTAAAGAGCGCAGGAGGAGATTTCATAAAGGAATTTGCCCATCTCATAGAGCGAATATGGCTGGAGGAGGTAATGCCTGATGAGTGGAACAATGGGGTGGTGTGTTTAATACTTAAAAAGGTGATCCGCTCATATGTAAAAATTATAGGGGCATCTCTCTACTTAATACAGCATATAAGGTATTGTCCAACATCATATTTTCTAGGCTGCTTCCCTACGCTGAGGAAAACATAAAAGAATATCAGTGTGGATTCACTAGGAATAGGTCAACAACAGACCAAATATTTACACTAAGGCAAATCCTGGAGAAAACGTTGGAATATGGAGTGGCCACTCACCATCTCTTTGTGGATTTCCAGTCGGCATATGATTCAATCAACCGGAAAATGCTATATAGAGCTATGAAGGAGCTGAATATACCATCTAAGTTGGTGCGTATGGTTGGAGTAGTTATGTCCAATTCTAAGTGCCAAATCAGAATACAATCAAATCTATCTAACTCCTTAAAAATATTGAATGGGTTGAAACAAGGAGATGCCTTAGCGTGTCTGTTGTTCAACATAGCTCTAGAAAAGGTCATCAGGGATTCAGGAATTCAAACTAGCGGACACATATTTCACAAGGAGGTACAGCTTCTGGCCTATGCCGATGACATTGACGTCATAAGTAGGTCTGAATCTGGCTTAAAGGAAGCCTTTCAGGAACTGGAGTTGTCCGCTAAGGCTATGGGCTTGGTTATAAACCAAAGCAAAACCAAATATATGGTTGTAGGTGCCAACACTTGTGCCCTGTCCCTGCGCATTAACGATTATGAATTTGAAAAGGTTCAGGGTTTTCCATATCTCGGGTCATATGTGGACTCTGGAAATGACTCCTCTAGAGATATTGAAAAACGGATATTATCTGCTAATAGGTGTTACTACGGACTGGTGAAACATTTTAATTCAAAATTAATAAGTAAAGATACAAAAGCCACCCTATACAAGACCTTGATTAGACCAGTCCTGATGTATGGCTCGGAATGCTGGGTGTTAAAAAAACTAGATGAGCAGAAACTATCCGTTTTTGAGAGGAGGGTACTGAGGAGAATCTATGGCCCTGTGAGGGAAAAGGTCATTTGGAGGCGACTGCATAATCGAGAGTTGTACGAAAGGTTTAAAGATCTTCCGATTGTGCAACTCATACAAATTAACAGATTGCGTTGGGCTGGTCATGTGCAGAGAATGGCGGAGGATAGAATCCCAAAAAGAGTGATGAATTATTTGCCGATGGGAAGGAGAAGGAATGGAAGACCGCGTACAAGATGGCTGGACCAGGTTGGTAAGGAGGCAGTGAGGCTGGTTGCAGCAAACTGGTGGACATTGGCCGGGAGTAGAGACCAGTGGGGAAGATTTCTTTTGGAGGCGAGGGCCCGGACTGGGCTGTAGCGCTGAGGATGTATGTATGTAATAGCAAATTTTTCAATTTCAATATTTAAGTAGTTACCTCACTGCAATTCATGTAATAATGCCCAACCCTACGTTAGTCATTATCATTTCGTGAAAAGTTAAAAATTCAATTAGTATTCATATTTTCTTTCTTTCTTCCTTTGTTTATTTGTTTATGTATTTTATAGATGTCAGATGGAAGAAAGCGGCTTTCTGGATGGCAATATAAAAAAAAAGAGAACAAAAAAAAAGAAACTATCAAAAAAGTAATAACTCCAGTTACACAGTTCTTTGAATCAACTCCAAGTTGTTCGTCCAAAGATTACCGGGCTACATCTCCATCTGAAGAATCTAACGAAACAGAAGCGGGAACCACAGTGAGTACTCCACCATCGGCAACACAAAACACTTCAATTTCAGCCTAGAACAAATGCCTGTAGGGATAATAATGGTGGCCTTGTGAGTGATAATGCTGTCGTAATCAGGAGATGGACAGAACACTTCGAAGAGTTGCTAGGCTTAGTTGGGGAGGCTTCGATGGAGGCATCTGAGAATGAAGAGGAAGCAGGAGAATTCGAGGATGATAGAGAGGAGTTGGTGCCATCCTATGACGAGGTGTATGAAGCTCTAGAAAAGCTTAAAAATAACAAGGCAGCAGGTTCCGATGGTTTACCAGGGGAACTATTAAAGAGCGCAGGAGGAGATTTCATAAAGGAATTTGCCCATCTCATAGAGCGAATATGGCTGGAGGAGGTAATGCCTGATGAGTGGAACAATGGGGTGGTGTGTTTAATACTTAAAAAGGTGATCCGCTCATATGTAAAAATTATAGGGGCATCTCTCTACTTAATACAGCATATAAGGTATTGTCCAACATCATATTTTCTAGGCTGCTTCCCTACGCTGAGGAAAACATAAAAGAATATCAGTGTGGATTCACTAGGAATAGGTCAACAACAGACCAAATATTTACACTAAGGCAAATCCTGGAGAAAACGTTGGAATATGGAGTGGCCACTCACCATCTCTTTGTGGATTTCCAGTCGGCATATGATTCAATCAACCGGAAAATGCTATATAGAGCTATGAAGGAGTTGAATATACCATCTAAGTTGGTGCGTATGGTTGGAGTAGTTATGTCCAATTCTAAGTGCCAAATCAGAATACAATCAAATCTATCTAACTCCTTAAAAATATTGAATGGGTTGAAACAAGGAGATGCCTTAGCGTGTCTGTTGTTCAACATAGCTCTAGAAAAGGTCATCAGGGATTCAGGAATTCAAACTAGCGGACACATATTTCACAAGGAGGTACAGCTTCTGGCCTATGCCGATGACATTGACGTCATAAGTAGGTCTGAATCTGGCTTAAAGGAAGCCTTTCAGGAACTGGAGTTGTCCGCTAAGGCTATGGGCTTGGTTATAAACCAAAGCAAAACCAAATATATGGTTGTAGGTGCCAACACTTGTGCCCTGTCCCTGCGCATTAACGATTATGAATTTGAAAAGGTTCAGGGTTTTCCATATCTCGGGTCATATGTGGACTCTGGAAATGACTCCTCTAGAGATATTGAAAAACGGATATTATCTGCTAATAGGTGTTACTACGGACTGGTGAAACATTTTAATTCAAAATTAATAAGTAAAGATACAAAAGCCACCCTATACAAGACCTTGATTAGACCAGTCCTGATGTATGGCTCGGAATGCTGGGTGTTAAAAAAACTAGATGAGCAGAAACTATCCGTTTTTGAGAGGAGGGTACTGAGGAGAATCTATGGCCCTGTGAGGGAAAACGACATTTGGAGGCGACTGCATAATCGAGAGTTGTACGAAAGGTTTAAAGATCTTCCGATTGTGCAACTCATACAAATTAACAGATTGCGTTGGGCTGGTCATGTGCAGAGAATGGCGGAGGATAGAATCCCAAAAAGAGTGATGAATTATTTGCCGATGGGAAGGAGAAGGAATGGAAGACCGCGTACAAGATGGCTGGACCAGGTTGGTAAGGAGGCAGTGAGGCTGGGTGCAGCAAACTGGTGGACATTGGCCGGGAGTAGAGACCAGTGGGGAAGATTTCTTTTGGAGGCGAGGGCCCGGACTGGGCTGTAGCGCTGAGGATGTATGTATGTAATAGCAAATTTTTCAATTTCAATATTTAAGTAGTTACCTCACTGCAATTCATGTAATAATGCCCAACCCTACGTTAGTCATTATCATTTCGTGAAAAGTTAAAAATTCAATTAGTATTCATATTTTCTTTCTTTCTTCCTTTGTTTATTTGTTTATGTATTTTATAGATGTCAGATGGAAGAAAGCGGCTTTCTGGATGGCAATATAAAAAAAAAGAGAACAAAAAAAAAGAAACTATCAAAAAAGTAATAACTCCAGTTACACAGTTCTTTGAATCAACTCCAAGTTGTTCGTCCAAAGATTACCGGGCTACATCTCCATCTGAAGAATCTAACGAAACAGAAGCGGGAACCACAGTGAGTACTCCACCATCGGCAACACAAAACACTTCAATTTCAGCCTAGAACAAATGCCTGTAGGGATAATAATGGTGGCCTTGTGAGTGATAATGCTGTCGTAATCAGGAGATGGACAGAACACTTCGAAGAGTTGCTAGGCTTAGTTGGGGAGGCTTCGATGGAGGCATCTGAGAATGAAGAGGAAGCAGGAGAATTCGAGGATGATAGAGAGGAGTTGGTGCCATCCTATGACGAGGTGTATGAAGCTCTAGAAAAGCTTAAAAATAACAAGGCAGCAGGTTCCGATGGTTTACCAGGGGAACTATTAAAGAGCGCAGGAGGAGATTTCATAAAGGAATTTGCCCATCTCATAGAGCGAATATGGCTGGAGGAGGTAATGCCTGATGAGTGGAACAATGGGGTGGTGTGTTTAATACTTAAAAAGGTGATCCGCTCATATGTAAAAATTATAGGGGCATCTCTCTACTTAATACAGCATATAAGGTATTGTCCAACATCATATTTTCTAGGCTGCTTCCCTACGCTGAGGAAAACATAAAAGAATATCAGTGTGGATTCACTAGGAATAGGTCAACAACAGACCAAATATTTACACTAAGGCAAATCCTGGAGAAAACGTTGGAATATGGAGTGGCCACTCACCATCTCTTTGTGGATTTCCAGTCAGCATATGATTCAATCAACCGGAAAATGCTATATAGAGCTATGAAGGAGTTGAATATACCATCTAAGTTGGTGCGTATGGTTGGAGTAGTTATGTCCAATTCTAAGTGCCAAATCAGAATACAATCAAATCTATCTAACTCCTTAAAAATATTGAATGGGTTGAAACAAGGAGATGCCTTAGCGTGTCTGTTGTTCAACATAGCTCTAGAAAAGGTCATCAGGGATTCAGGAATTCAAACTAGCGGACACATATTTCACAAGGAGGTACAGCTTCTGGCCTATGCCGATGACATTGACGTCATAAGTAGGTCTGAATCTGGCTTAAAGGAAGCCTTTCAGGAACTGGAGTTGTCCGCTAAGGCTATGGGCTTGGTTATAAACCAAAGCAAAACCAAATATATGGTTGTAGGTGCCAACACTTGTGCCCTGTCCCTGCGCATTAACGATTATGAATTTGAAAAGGTTCAGGGTTTTCCATATCTCGGGTCATATGTGGACTCTGGAAATGACTCCTCTAGAGATATTGAAAAACGGATATTATCTGCTAATAGGTGTTACTACGGACTGGTGAAACATTTTAATTCAAAATTAATAAGTAAAGATACAAAAGCCACCCTATACAAGACCTTGATTAGACCAGTCCTGATGTATGGCTCGGAATGCTGGGTGTTAAAAAAACTAGATGAGCAGAAACTATCCGTTTTTGAGAGGAGGGTACTGAGGAGAATCTATGGCCCTGTGAGGGAAAAGGACATTTGGAGGCGACTGCATAATCGAGAGTTGTACGAAAGGTTTAAAGATCTTCCGATTGTGCAACTCATACAAATTAACAGATTGCGTTGGGCTGGTCATGTGCAGAGAATGGCCGAGGATAGAATCCCAAAAAGAGTGATGAATTATTTGCCGATGGGAAGGAGAAGGAAGGGAAGACCGCGTACAAGATGGCTGGACCAGGTTGGTAAGGAGGCAGTGAGGCTGGGTGCAGCAAACTGGTGGACATTGGCCGGGAGTAGAGACCAGTGGGGAAGATTTCTTTTGGAGGCCAGGGCCCGGACTGGGCTGTAGCGCTGAGGATGTATGTATGTAATAGCAAATTTTTCAATTTCAATATTTAAGTAGTTACCTCACTGCAATTCATGTAATAATGCCCAACCCTACGTTAGTCATTATCATTTCGTGAAAAGTTAAAAATTCAATTAGTATTCATATTTTCTTTCTTTCTTCCTTTGTTTATGTATTTTATAGATGTCAGGTGGAAGAAAGCGGCTTTCTGGATGGCAATATAAAAAAAAAGAGAACAAAAAAAGAAACTATCAAAAAAGTAATAACTCCAGTTACACAGTTCTTTGAATCAACTCCAAGTTGTTCGTCCAAAGATTACCGGGCTACATCTCCATCTGAAGAATCTAACGAAACAGAAGCGGGAACCACAGTGAGTACTCCACCATCGGCAACACAAAACACTTCAATTTCAGCCTAGAACAAATGCCTGTAGGGATAATAATGGTGGCCTTGTGAGTGATAATGCTGGCGTAATCAGGAGATGGACAGAACACTTCGAAGAGTTGCTAGGCTTAGTTGGGGAGGCTTCGATGGAGGCATCTGAGAATGAAGAGGAAGCAGGAGAATTCGAGGATGATAGAGAGGAGTTGGTGCCATCCTATGACGAGGTGTATGAAGCTCTAGAAAAGCTTAAAAATAACAAGGCAGCAGGTTCCGATGGTTTACCAGGGGAACTATTAAAGAGCGCAGGAGGAGATTTCATAAAGGAATTTGCCCATCTCATAGAGCGAATATGGCTGGAGGAGGTAATGCCTGATGAGTGGAACAATGGGGTGGTGTGTTTAATACTTAAAAAGGTGATCCGCTCATATGTAAAAATTATAGGGGCATCTCTCTACTTAATACAGCATATAAGGTATTGTCCAACATCATATTTTCTAGGCTGCTTCCCTACGCTGAGGAAAACATAAAAGAATATCAGTGTGGATTCACTAGGAATAGGTGAACAAGAGACCAAATATTTACACTAAGGCAAATCCTGGAGAAAACGTTGGAATATGGAGTGGCCACTCACCATCTCTTTGTGGATTTCCAGTCGGCATATGATTCAATCAACCGGAAAATGCTATATAGAGCTATGAAGGAGTTGAATATACCATCTAAGTTGGTGCGTATGGTTGGAGTAGTTATGTCCAATTCTAAGTGCCAAATCAGAATACAATCAAATCTATCTAACTCCTTAAAAATATTGAATGGGTTGAAACAAGGAGATGCCTTAGCGTGTCTGTTGTTCAACATAGCTCTAGAAAAGGTCATCAGGGATTCAGGAATTCAAACTAGCGGACACATATTTCACAAGGAGGTACAGCTTCTGGCCTATGCCGATGACATTGACGTCATAAGTAGGTCTGAATATGTGGACTCTGGAAATGACTCCTCTAGAGATATTGAAAAACGGATATTATCTGCTAATAGGTGTTACTACGGACTGGTGAAACATTTTAATTCAAAATTAATAAGTAAAGATACAAAAGCCACCCTATACAAGACCTTGATTAGACCAGTCCTGATGTATGGCTCGGAATGCTGGGTGTTAAAAAAACTAGATGAGCAGAAACTATCCGTTTTTGAGAGGAGGTTACTGAGGAGAATCTATGGCCCTGTGAGGGAAAACGACATTTGGAGGCGACTGCATAATCGAGAGTTGTACGAAAGGTTTAAAGATCTTCCGATTGTGCAACTCATACAAATGAACAGTTTGCGTTGGGCTGGTCATGTGCAGAGAATGGCGGAGGATAGAATCCCAAAAAGAGTGATGAATTATTTGCCGATGGGAAGGAGAAGGAAGGGAAGACCGCGTACAAGATGGCTGGACCAGGTTGGTAAGGAGGCAGTGAGGCTGGGTGCAGCAAACTGGTGGACATTGGCCGGGAGTAGAGACCAGTGGGGAAGATTTCTTTTGGAGGCCAGGGCCCGGACTGGGCTGTAGCGCTGAGGATGTATGTATGTAATAGCAAATTTTTCAATTTCAATATTTAAGTAGTTACCTCACTGCAATTCATGTAATAATGCCCAACCCTACGTTAGTCATTATCATTTCGTGAAAAGTTAAAAATTCAATTAGTATTCATATTTTCTTTCTTTCTTCCTTTGTTTATTTGTTTATGTATTTTATAGATGTCAGATGGAAGAAAGCGGCTTTCTGGATGGCAATATAAAAAAAAAGAGAACAAAAAAAAAGAAACTATCAAAAAAGTAATAACTCCAGTTACACAGTTCTTTGAATCAACTCCAAGTTGTTCGTCCAAAGATTACCGGGCTACATCTCCATCTGAAGAATCTAACGAAACAGAAGCGGGAACCACAGTGAGTACTCCACCATCGGCAACACAAAACACTTCAATTTCAGCCTAGAACAAATGCCTGTAGGGATAATAATGGTGGCCTTGTGAGTGATAATGCTGGCGTAATCAGGAGATGGACAGAACACGTCGAAGAGTTGCTAGGCTTAGTTGGGGAGGCTTCGATGGAGGCATCTGAGAATGAAGAGGAAGCAGGAGAATTCGAGGATGATAGAGAGGAGTTGGTGCCATCCTATGACGAGGTGTATGAAGCTCTAGAAAAGCTTAAAAATAACAAGGCAGCAGGTTCCGATGGTTTACCAGGGGAACTATTAAAGAGCGCAGGAGGAGATTTCATAAAGGAATTTGCCCATCTCATAGAGCGAATATGGCTGGAGGAGGTAATGCCTGATGAGTGGAACAATGAGATGGTGTGTTTAATACTTAAAAAGGTGATCCGCTCATATGTAAAAATTATAGGGGCATCTCTCTACTTAATACAGCATATAAGGTATTGTCCAACATCATATTTTCTAGGCTGCTTCCCTACGCTGAGGAAAACATAAAAGAATATCAGTGTGGATTCACTAGGAATAGGTCAACAACAGACCAAATATTTACACTAAGGCAAATTCTGGAGAAAACGTTGGAATATGGAGTGGCCACTCACCATCTCTTTGTGGATTTCCAGTCGGCATATGATTCAATCAACCGGAAAATGCTATATAGAGCTATGAAGGAGTTGAATATACCATCTAAGTTGGTGCGTATGGTTGGAGTAGTTATGTCCAATTCTAAGTGCCAAATCAGAATACAATCAAATCTATCTAACTCCTTAAAAATATTGAATGGGTTGAAACAAGGAGATGCCTTAGCGTGTCTGTTGTTCAACATAGCTCTAGAAAAGGTCATCAGGGATTCAGGAATTCAAACTAGCGGACACATATTTCACAAGGAGGTACAGCTTCTGGCCTATGCCGATGACATTGACGTCATAAGTAGGTCTGAATCTGGCTTAAAGGAAGCCTTTCAGGAACTGGAGTTGTCCGCTAAGGCTATGGGCTTGGTTATAAACCAAAGCAAAACCAAATATATGGTTGTAGGTGCCAACACTTGTGCCCTGTCCCTGCGCATTAACGATTATGAATTTGAAAAGGTTCAGGGTTTTCCATATCTCGGGTCATATGTGGACTCTGGAAATGACTCCTCTAGAGATATTGAAAAACGGATATTATCTGCTAATAGGTGTTACTACGGACTGGTGAAACATTTTAATTCAAAATTAATAAGTAAAGATACAAAAGCCACCCTATACAAGACCTTGATTAGACCAGTCCTGATGTATGGCTCGGAATGCTGGGTGTTAAAAAAACTAGATGAGCAGAAACTATCCGTTTTTGAGAGGAGGGTACTGAGGAGAATCTATGGCCCTGTGAGGGAAAAGGACATTTGGAGGCGACTGCATAATCGAGAGTTGTACGAAAGGTTTAAAGATCTTCCGATTGTGCAACTCATACAAATTAACAGATTGCGTTGGGCTGGTCATGTGCAGAGAATGGCGGAGGATAGATTCCCAAAAAGAGTGATGAATTATTTGCCGATGGGAAGGAGAAAGAAGGGAAGACCGCGTACAAGATGGCTGGACCAGGTTGGTAAGGAGGCAGTGAGGCTGGGTGCAGCAAACTGGTGGACATTGGCCGGGAGTAGAGACCAGTGGGGAAGATTTCTTTTGGAGGCCAGGGCCCGGACTGGGCTGTAGCGCTGAGGATGTATGTATGTAATAGCAAATTTTTCAATTTCAATATTTAAGTAGTTACCTCACTGCAATTCATGTAATAATGCCCAACCCTACGTTAGTCATTATCATTTCGTGAAAAGTTAAAAATTCAATTAGTATTCATATTTTCTTTCTTTCTTCCTTTGTTTATTTGTTTATGTATTTTATAGATGTCAGATGGAAGAAAGCGGCTTTCTGGATGGCAATATAAAAAAAAAGAGAACAAAAAAAAAGAAACTATCAAAAAAGTAATAACTCCAGTTACACAGTTCTTTGAATCAACTCCAAGTTGTTCGTCCAAAGATTACCGGGCTACATCTCCATCTGAAGAATCTAACGAAACAGAAGCGGGAACCACAGTGAGTACTCCACCATCGGCAACACAAAACACTTCAATTTCAGCCTAGAACAAATGCCTGTAGGGATAATAATGGTGGCCTTGTGAGTGATAATGCTGGCGTAATCAGGAGATGGACAGAACACTTCGAAGAGTTGCTAGGCTTAGTTGGGGAGGCTTCGATGGAGGCATCTGAGAATGAAGAGGAAGCAGGACAATTCGAGGATGATAGAGAGGAGTTGGTGCCATCCTATGACGAGGTGTATGAAGCTCTAGAAAAGCTTAAAAATAACAAGGCAGCAGGTTCCGATGGTTTACCAGGGGAACTATTAAAGAGCGCAGGAGGAGATTTCATAAAGGAATTTGCCCATCTCATAGAGCGAATATGGCTGGAGGAGGTAATGCCTGATGAGTGGAACAATGAGATGGTGTGTTTAATACTTAAAAAGGTGATCCGCTCATATGTAAAAATTATAGGGGCATCTCTCTACTTAATACAGCATATAAGGTATTGTCCAACATCATATTTTCTAGGCTGCTTCCCTACGCTGAGGAAAACATAAAAGAATATCAGTGTGGATTCACTAGGAATAGGTCAACAACAGACCAAATATTTACACTAAGGCAAATTCTGGAGAAAACGTTGGAATATGGAGTGGCCACTCACCATCTCTTTGTGGATTTCCAGTCGGCATATGATTCAATCAACCGGAAAATGCTATATAGAGCTATGAAGGAGTTGAATATACCATCTAAGTTGGTGCGTATGGTTGGAGTAGTTATGTCCAATTCTAAGTGCCAAATCAGAATACAATCAAATCTATCTAACTCCTTAAAAATATTGAATGGGTTGAAACAAGGAGATGCCTTAGCGTGTCTGTTGTTCAACATAGCTCTAGAAAAGGTCATCAGGGATTCAGGAATTCAAACTAGCGGACACATATTTCACAAGGAGGTACAGCTTCTGGCCTATGCCGATGACATTGACGTCATAAGTAGGTCTGAATCTGGCTTAAAGGAAGCCTTTCAGGAACTGGAGTTGTCCGCTAAGGCTATGGGCTTGGTTATAAACCAAAGCAAAACCAAATATATGGTTGTAGGTGCCAACACTTGTGCCCTGTCCCTGCGCATTAACGATTATGAATTTGAAAAGGTTCAGGGTTTTCCATATCTCGGGTCATATGTGGACTCTGGAAATGACTCCTCTAGAGATATTGAAAAACGGATATTATCTGCTAATAGGTGTTACTACGGACTGGTGAAACATTTTAATTCAAAATTAATAAGTAAAGATACAAAAGCCACCCTATACAAGACCTTGATTAGACCAGTCCTGATGTATGGCTCGGAATGCTGGGTGTTAAAAAAACTAGATGAGCAGAAACTATCCGTTTTTGAGAGGAGGGTACTGAGGAGAATCTATGGCCCTGTGAGGGAAAAGGACATTTGGAGGCGACTGCATAATCGAGAGTTGTACGAAAGGTTTAAAGATCTTCCGATTGTGCAACTCATACAAATTAACAGATTGCGTTGGGCTGGTCATGTGCAGAGAATGGCGGAGGATAGATTCCCAAAAAGAGTGATGAATTATTTGCCGATGGGAAGGAGAAAGAAGGGAAGACCGCGTACAAGATGGCTGGACCAGGTTGGTAAGGAGGCAGTGAGGCTGGGTGCAGCAAACTGGTGGACATTGGCCGGGAGTAGAGACCAGTGGGGAAGATTTCTTTTGGAGGCCAGGGCCCGGACTGGGCTGTAGCGCTGAGGATGTATGTATGTAATAGCAAATTTTTCAATTTCAATATTTAAGTAGTTACCTCACTGCAATTCATGTAATAATGCCCAACCCTACGTTAGTCATTATCATTTCGTGAAAAGTTAAAAATTCAATTAGTATTCATATTTTCTTTCTTTCTTCCTTTGTTTATTTGTTTATGTATTTTATAGATGTCAGATGGAAGAAAGCGGCTTTCTGGATGGCAATATAAAAAAAAAGAGAACAAAAAAAAAGAAACTATCAAAAAAGTAATAACTCCAGTTACACAGTTCTTTGAATCAACTCCAAGTTGTTCGTCCAAAGATTACCGGGCTACATCTCCATCTGAAGAATCTAACGAAACAGAAGCGGGAACCACAGTGAGTACTCCACCATCGGCAACACAAAACACTTCAATTTCAGCCTAGAACAAATGCCTGTAGGGATAATAATGGTGGCCTTGTGAGTGATAATGCTGGCGTAATCAGGAGATGGACAGAACACTTCGAAGAGTTGCTAGGCTTAGTTGGGGAGGCTTCGATGGAGGCATCTGAGAATGAAGAGGAAGCAGGACAATTCGAGGATGATAGAGAGGAGTTGGTGCCATCCTATGACGAGGTGTATGAAGCTCTAGAAAAGCTTAAAAATAACAAGGCAGCAGGTTCCGATGGTTTACCAGGGGAACTATTAAAGAGCGCAGGAGGAGATTTCATAAAGGAATTTGCCCATCTCATAGAGCGAATATGGCTGGAGGAGGTAATGCCTGATGAGTGGAACAATGGGGTGGTGTGTTTAATACTTAAAAAGGTGATCCGCTCATATGTAAAAATTATAGGGGCATCTCTCTACTTAATACAGCATTTAAGGTATTGTCCAACATCATATTTTCTAGGCTGCTTCCCTACGCTGAGGAAAACATAAAAGAATATCAGTGTGGATTCACTAGGAATAGGTCAACAACAGACCAAATATTTACACTAAGGCAAATCCTGGAGAAAACGTTGGAATATGGAGTGGCCACTCACCATCTCTTTGTGGATTTCCAGTCGGCATATGATTCA
Organism: Magicicada septendecula; assembly: GCA_034769895.1. Taxonomy (NCBI): domain Eukaryota; kingdom Metazoa; phylum Arthropoda; class Insecta; order Hemiptera; family Cicadidae; genus Magicicada; species Magicicada septendecula. The sequence goes on along the minus strand of CM068367.1, from coordinate 1,032,600,125 downwards.
ATCAACCGGAAAATGCTATATAGAGCTATGAAGGAGTTGAATATACCATCTAAGTTGGTGCGTATGGTTGGAGTAGTTATGTCCAATTCTAAGTGCCAAATCAGAATACAATCAAATCTATCTAACTCCTTAAAAATATTGAATGGGTTGAAACAAGGAGATGCCTTAGCGTGTCTGTTGTTCAACATAGCTCTAGAAAAGGTCATCAGGGATTCAGGAATTCAAACTAGCGGACACATATTTCACAAGGAGGTACAGCTTCTGGCCTATGCCGATGACATTGTCGTCATAAGTAGGTCTGAATATGTGGACTCTGGAAATGACTCCTCTAGAGATATTGAAAAACGGATATTATCTGCTAATAGGTGTTACTACGGACTGGTGAAACATTTTAATTCAAAATTAATAAGTAAAGATACAAAAGCCACCCTATACAAGACCTTGATTAGACCAGTCCTGATGTATGGCTCGGAATGCTGGGTGTTAAAAAAACTAGATGAGCAGAAACTATCCGTTTTTGAGAGGAGGGTACTGAGGAGAATCTATGGCCCTGTGAGGGAAAACGACATTTGGAGGCGACTGCATAATCGAGAGTTGTACGAAAGGTTTAAAGATCTTCCGATTGTGCAACTCATACAAATTAACAGATTGCGTTGGGCTGGTCATGTGCAGAGAATGGCGGAGGATAGAATCCCAAAAAGAGTGATGAATTATTTGCCGATGGGAAGGAGAAGGAAGGGAAGACCGCGTACAAGATGGCTGGACCAGGTTGGTAAGGAGGCAGTGAGGCTGGGTGCAGCAAACTGGTGGACATTGGCCGGGAGTAGAGACCAGTGGGGAAGATTTCTTTTGGAGGCCAGGGCCCGGACTGGGCTGTAGCGCTGAGGATGTATGTATGTAATAGCAAATTTTTCAATTTCAATATTTAAGTAGTTACCTCACTGCAATTCATGTAATAATGCCCAACCCTACGTTAGTCATTATCATTTCGTGAAAAGTTAAAAATTCAATTAGTATTCATATTTTCTTTCTTTCTTCCTTTGTTTATTTGTTTATGTATTTTATAGATGTCAGATGGAAGAAAGCGGCTTTCTGGATGGCAATATAAAAGAAAAGAGAACAAAAAAAAAGAAACTATCAAAAAAGTAATAACTCCAGTTACACAGTTCTTTGAATCAACTCCAAGTTGTTCGTCCAAAGATTACCGGGCTACATCTCCATCTGAAGAATCTAACGAAACAGAAGCGGGAACCACAGTGAGTACTCCACCATCGGCAACACAAAACACTTCAATTTCAGCCTAGAACAAATGCCTGTAGGGATAATAATGGTGGCCTTGTGAGTGATAATGCTGGCGTAATCAGGAGATGGACAGAACACTTCGAAGAGTTGCTAGGCTTAGTTGGGGAGGCTTCGATGGAGGCATCTGAGAATGAAGAGGAAGCAGGAGAATTCGAGGATGAAAGAGAGGAGTTGGTGCCATCCTATGACGAGGTGTATGAAGCTCTAGAAAAGCTTAAAAATAACAAGGCAGCAGGTTCCAATGGTTTACCAGGGGAACTATTAAAGAGCGCAGGAGGAGATTTCATAAAGGAATTTGCCCATCTCATAGAGCGAATATGGCTGGAGGAGGTAATGCCTGATGAGTGGAACAATGGGGTGGTGTGTTTAATACTTAAAAAGGTGATCCGCTCATATGTAAAAATTATAGGGGCATCTCTCTACTTAATACAGCATTTAAGGTATTGTCCAACATCATATTTTCTAGGCTGCTTCCCTACGCTGAGGAAAACATAAAAGAATATCAGTGTGGATTCACTAGGAATAGGTCAACAACAGACCAAATATTTACACTAAGGCAAATCCTGGAGAAAACGTTGGAATATGGAGTGGCCACTCACCATCTCTTTGTGGATTTCCAGTCGGCATATGATTCAATCAACCGGAAAATGCTATATAGAGCTATGAAGGAGTTGAATATACCATCTAAGTTGGTGCGTATGGTTGGAGTAGTTATGTCCAATTCTAAGTGCCAAATCAGAATACAATCAAATCTATCTAACTCCTTAAAAATATTGAATGGGTTGAAACAAGGAGATGCCTTAGCGTGTCTGTTGTTCAACATAGCTCTAGAAAAGGTCATCAGGGATTCAGGAATTCAAACTAGCGGACACATATTTCACAAGGAGGTACAGCTTCTGGCCTATGCCGATGACATTGACGTCATAAGTAGGTCTGAATCTGGCTTAAAGGAAGCCTTTCAGGAACTGGAGTTGTCCGCTAAGGCTATGGGCTTGGTTATAAACCAAAGCAAAACCAAATATATGGTTGTAGGTGCCAACACTTGTGCCCTGTCCCTGCGCATTAACGATTATGAATTTGAAAAGGTTCAGGGTTTTCCATATCTCGGGTCATATGTGGACTCTGGAAATGACTCCTCTAGAGATATTGAAAAACGGATATTATCTGCTAATAGGTGTTACTACGGACTGGTGAAACATTTTAATTCAAAATTAATAAGTAAAGATACAAAAGCCACCCTAGACCAGTCCTGATGTATGGCTCGGAATGCTGGGTGTTAAAAAAACTAGATGAGCAGAAACTATCCGTTTTTGAGAGGAGGGTACTGAGGAGAATCTATGGCCCTGTGAGGGAAAACGACATTTGGAGGCGACTGCATAATCGAGAGTTGTACGAAAGGTTTAAAGATCTTCCGATTGTGCAACTCATACAAATTAACAGATTGCGTTGGGCTGGTCATGTGCAGAGAATGGCGGAGGATAGAATCCCAAAAAGAGTGATGAATTATTTGCCGGTGGGAAGGAGAAGGAAGGGAAGACCGCGTACAAGATGGCTGGACCAGGTTGGTAAGGAGGCAGTGAGGCTGGGTGCAGCAAACTGGTGGACATTGGCCGGGAGTAGAGACCAGTGGGGAAGATTTCTTTTGGAGGCCAGGGCCCGGACTGGGCTGTAGCGCTGAGGATGTATGTATGTAATAGCAAATTTTTCAATTTCAATATTTAAGTAGTTACCTCACTGCAATTCATGTAATAATGCCCAACCCTACGTTAGTCATTATCATTTCGTGAAAAGTTAAAAATTCAATTAGTATTCATATTTTCTTTCTTTCTTCCTTTGTTTATTTGTTAAGTATTTTATAGATGTCAGATGGAAGAAAGCGGCTTTCTGGATGGCAATATAAAAAAAAAAGAGAACAAAAAAAACTATCAAAAAAGTAATAACTCCAATTACACAGTTCTTTGAATCAACTCCAAGTTGTTTGTCCAAAGATTACCGGGCTACATCTCCATCTGAAAAATCTAACGAAACAGAAGCGGGAACCACAGTGAGTACTCCACCATCGGCAACACAAAACACTTCAATTTCAGAAGAGTCAGAAAATGTTGTAAATGAAGAAATTGAAAAAATAAATGTCCCAGATATTTTCAAAGATCCCGGAAAATGGCCACGCGTTTTGGATGACAAAACTAAGGTCACACTGACACAAAATAAACCACCTCAAATAAAACAATTTGTATTTCCAAAAGACAAGTCAAACAGGAGCTTTTCTGAAAAATATTATCAAAAAATTATGTCTAATGGTGAAGTAGTTTCACGAAGTTGGCTTTTATACTCCATATCAGAAGACGCCGTTTTTTGTTTCAATTGTAAACTTTTTTCAAATAATACTGACACTCCTCTGGTACAAGGTGGTTTCAAATCTTGGCAACATTTGTCTGAACATCTTCGCCGCCACGAAAAAAGTTTGTCTCATATAATGCATACAAAACAATTACTGAGCTTGAACAAAAATTTGTCACAAAATAATTCTGTTGATGCTCATCATCAAACCTTAATAGAAATGGAAAAGATTAGATGGCAAGCTGTTTTACAGAGAATCATATTTTGTATTAAATATTTAGCGAAACAGAATTTAGGTTTCAGGGGCAGCAACTGCAAATTATTTGAAGATAACAACGGAAATTTTTTGCAGCTTATACAAATGATAGCCAAATTTGACACCACCTTAGCTGATCATCTTCAAAGGGTTCAAAATGACACAACGCGTATGCCACATTATTTAGGGATTAGATTCCAGAATGAGATTGTAAATTTATTGGGTGACGAAATTAAAATCGTAATTTTAAAAATGTTGAATGAAGTGAAATATTATTCTTTAATATTAGACTGCACTCCTGATGCTAGTCGTCAAGAGCAATTGACAGTTATTTTGAGATTTGTTATTTACAATGCTGAGATTGGGGAAGTTGAAATAAGAGAACACTTTTTAGGGTTTTGTGAAGTTAACAATACAACTGGGGCAGGATTAACCAAATATATTTTAGAATTTTTAGAAAAAAATAAAATCGATATTCTTAATATGCGCGGCCAGGGTTACGACAATGGTGCCAATATGAAAGGCAAGCATAATGGTTTGCAAAAACAAATTTTAAATATCAATCCGCGGGCCTTTTTCGTACCTTGTGCTGCGCATACTCTGAATTTAGTGGTTAATGATGCGGCAAAAATATCTTATGAAACCATAGATTTTTTTGGAATCATTCAAGAACTGTATAATTTTTTTTTCCTCTAGTACAAAACGTTGGGCTGTATTATTAAACAAATTTCCAAATTTTACACTCAAGCCACTATCTGACACTCGCTGGGAAAGTAGAACAGATGCACTCAAACCTCTTGCGAAGGATTTACCAAAAATTATCAATGCTCTTAGTACTATTCTGGAGGACAAAGATGATGTTTTTGATCTCAACACCAAGCATCAAGCGCAGGTTTTGTTGAACAAAATTCGTTCATATAAATTTATATGTTCATTGATCCTTTGGTATGATATTCTGTTTAATGTAAATATCGTTAGTAAATTACTCCAAGGTACTGACATTAACATTTTACAGTCAATTGAGTACTTGTCGAAATTGAACGAAACCTTGAAAAATTTTAGAACTGATGATGATGAATATTTTAAAAGTGTACTCGAAAAGGCAACCGAAATTGCTAAAGCAATTGATGTAGAAGCAAATTTTCCAGAAAATGTTTGTGTTAGATCTTGCAAAAGACCACGAATGTTCGACTACGAATCTGCAGACGAAACTACTACGGATCTTAAAAGTAAATTTAAAATAAATTTCTTCTATGCAGTTCTAGATACTACGTTATCTGCCATACAAGAACGTTTTGAGCTTATACAAGCATATAAAGATAAATTTATTTTTTTACATAATTTTAGAGAAATTAAAAATGTATCTAGGTTAGAACTGATGAAAAGCTGTGCTGACTTGGAATTGTCATTATCCGATTTGTCTAACACAGATTGCGCCAAAGACATTAATGCAACAGATCTAGTAGACGAGATCCAAAACATACAAAATTTCATAGAAACTGAGAATTCCCCCAAAGAAATATTAAGCTATATATATATAAAAATGGTCTAATATCTGAGTTTCCCAATTTATCCATTGCACTACGGATTTTATTAACCCTACCTGTTTCTGTGGCAAGTGGAGAGCGATCATTTTCCAAATTAAAATTAATAAAAAATTACCTACGGACCTCAACCTTTCAAGATCGCCTAAATTCTCTTGCTTTAATTTCAATTGAAAATAAAATTTGCAAAAATTTAAGTCTAGAACAGCTAATTAAACAATTTGCTGAAATTAAAGCAAGAAAAGTAAATTTTTATTAGTCAGCGATTTAGGTTTTCAATACGAACATTACAAGTAATGTGCAATTAATATACTCTTATATATTTTTTAATTAATTATGTAAGTAATTTTTAACTTAATTAATTTTTAATTTTTTAAATGTACATATTATTTGTGTACTTTTTGTGTAGCTAAAATTTATATTAGAATTTAGAATTTTGAAATATAAAATATTGAGAAAAACGTTGATAATTTTCATGATTTTCGTTGACCCTCTCCCCCTACTATAAAAGCAGCAAATTACACTTTGCACTCCAGCAGCAAACATACTCAGGACAGCCCTGATTGAAGCTGCTTGTTTGGGGGGGGGGGTGAATCAAGAACTCACTTCTCGTGGCCATAATGAGTCTCACGGTTCGTTAAATAGAGGGAATTATATCGAGGTGCTACAGGAAATGAGTGATTTCGAGATTTCGATAGCGAGCTAAAAATTACTTAAACAATTCTACTGTATTTTGAGGGTTATCAAATGACATCCAAAATGACATTATCTCTTCTATATAACAATATATGATGCTTCAAATAAAACGGGCAATTAATTATTCTTCCTTTGTTGCAATTATTATAGATGAAACTACAGACGTATCTACAAAATCACAGTTGTCTACAGTAATTTGTTATCTAAAACAAGACGGTAATACTGAAGATAGGTTTTGGAGATATAAGAATGTTAGCAATGATCACAAAGCTAATGCTTCATTTCAGGACGTTTTTAACACATTAGAAGAATATGCCTGTGGGAAGAAATTAGTAGCACAGATGTACGAGATTAACACAGACCACAGACCACTCGTATTAATGACAGGGGAATACAGTGGTCTTCAATCTCGGGTACGCGAACAACGCCCACAAGCGATTTTCGTCCATTCTATGACCATAAACTGAATATGGTTATCTTATGGTCGGTTATTTGTATTAAAGAGTATAGATTTTTTTACTTTAGCTGGTTTTGGAACTTTCTTTTATAGCATTTAAGCACTGGATACAGAAGTCGAAGAGCTGTTTCCCAAATTGGTTCCTACCACATGGAACTACAAGAGCAAGCTTTTAGAGACAGTGTATGAACACAAAATTGACTGAAACTATAATTACTGCTTCCGGATTGGTTTCTTAAGTGACAGGATTTCGATTTCAACTTTTTTCTTATTATATTTTCCTCACACATATTTTATTTCAAATTCTTAAAAAAAAAGTGTTTGTTATCGGTTTTTGTATAAATACAACTAAACGGTGTTTCAGCTCATTGTATAAAGCTTAGGGAAGATTTTGATCAGTTTTAGAATAAAACTGAAGAAACTATGTCTTATTTTGAAGTTGAGTTTCCAGTGGCTAGAAAAGGAATGCGAGTAGGTATCCTTTCTGGTGAAGACAAGAAATCTTAGTACCTACAGAAGATTGTTTTATGAAATTCTTCTGTACAAATGTACAGAAATTGGTTTACAAATGTAACCCACAGATCCAGAGGGTTGCTAAATTAAAATATTTAAGCCTTTTAGATTCAAGGCAATTACAACATTTTAAAAATAAATTCCCGGAAGAAGGACTCGTAAATCTGAAAGAGAATTACGTCAATTTTTTGACATTTCTAAACTGAGAAGAGACCTGTTATTGCTATTTAGTGATGAAACATTACATAAAGAATCGATCGTTGACCTTCACAGACGTCTAATCCGTCCAACGTCCGATCTTATCAAGTTCTTCCGGATGTGTGTAGACTAGCCCAACTGATGATGACCATCCCTGTGTTCAGTGTCTCAGCTGAGATATCTGCTTTAAAGAACATAAAAACATACCTCCGCAATACTCATGGTCAGGAGATGGTGTCCTCACTTGCTCTCATGATCATAGAAAAGGCTCTATTTACAAAAACTCCGACGGAAGACATCGTTTTACGATAATGTGATTGAGATAATCGCAAGTAAAAATCAAAGGATTCAGCTAAACTACAGAAAATATAGTAAATGCTTCATGTACTATTAGTACCATATCTATTTAAGATTAATTATGTAATGAATGAACTTAATCTTTTTTTTTTTTTTGCAAAATTGAATATTGTTTGGTATATAAAATTGCATAAAACATATGACAACGTATGATAAAGAAGGTCAAGTAGCGCTTCCCCTAGTTTTAGGCCCATGCCTCGCCACTGAGTTCACGTCAACGCCCCAACATTTGACGGAAGACGTATCTTTGGAAATTTGAACAGCTGCGTGCACAAATAACTGGATGGAGAAAGAGAAAGCAATTTCACTCGTTCTTGCTTTAAAAGGTCCTGCTGCAGAGCTACTACAGAATGTGCCACCTGATAGCCAGAACATCTATGACAAATTGATTAAAGCCCTAGAATTACTGTATGGTGATGTGTACTACGCTCAGTTTAGAACAAGGTGACAACATTCTGGGGACAGTCTTCAAAGCAAGCATCGACAGACTAATTAGACTGGCTTATCCTGAAGCACCAGAGGATTTTCGAATGAGGTTTGGGGTGCTGACATTTATTGATGGGATCGGAAATTGTAACTTCAACAAGTGTTATGAATGGCAGGACACCAAAATAGATCAAAAACTCTTGTTCACGCCCTCGAGTTTGAAGCTGCCAAGTCAGCGTCCCGCTACATTAATGGGTTTATGTCATCACAATGTAGTCAGAAGATCTCAATATCACATTTCTGTTACGATGGGGGCAGAAAAACAATGTTACAGGGCAAACAATTGAAAGGTTCAAGAGCACCACAATGATTTGACTGATGTGAAAGAGACAGAAGACCAAAGTGTTACAACTGTGGAAAACGTGGTCATCTACTGGCAGACTGTTGGGAGAATAAAATACCAAGAGAATGGTGTGATCACACCAATTGAAGAAATAAAGCTCCAGAACAACACAAAGTTTCCACACCTTCATGAGACCAGTGGAAACTTGATCATTAATGAATTTGCGGAAGTCAAACCAACATCATTTACAGTTGACACAGCCGCAACAGGGTCCATCAGGGCGACTTAGTTAGCAACTAACAGCCTCAATTTAGATCTTGTTCAATACAGACTGTGACTGGAATCCCCGTCAAAGTGTTTGGACAGGTAGACATACGTGTTGTGCCGTACTGGATTCGGCAGCGTATTATAAGTATTTTAAAACGAGCGGCAGTGACGTCATGCACTGCCATACGGTTGTTGTTGTCGTCCGTTTATACACACAGATGTAGTGCAACTACGCAATTCGGTTGGCGCGTCCAGCTGTTTCTGTACATTCCTGCATCCAGAGTTTACTTGGGTTGACCGACACATTGAATCGGGCTCATTTCTGTTCTATCCTCCAACCTGGTCATCTGCTCTCGACTGGCGGCAACCTTCTGTTCTGGACTTCCTCGGCTATCGCTATGGTTGGCTAAATAAAGTATAGCTCCAGGTATGTACAAGTTAGCGGGTTCTGAAAATATTCTAACCCCAAATATATTTTTGTGTTTCAGCCTCTATTATAAATTATACTTGTGTGTGTGTGCGTGTAGAGCAGTTTTCAATTTGGGCGTTAACGCTGTTACAAAATTAAATTAATATGAATGTAAATGTAGTGGGTCAAATTGACTTCAATAAAGAAAATACTAATGCATCTTGCACTCAGCTGTGTTTGGTGTTAGAAATAATTATGAAATACGTAATTAATTATTTTGAATATTTCAACGAAATACTTAAAAGTAATTAGTAGGTGAGAGAAATAAGTCACAGCTGGGGAGCTTAATACTGTTTAATATGAATTAGTGGCGATATGTGTGTGGGCGCTGTTGATGTTTAAAGTTGGTGTTGGAATTTGATGTGGACGGCCTATGTGGCGTATTTTTTCTTATGACACCCTCTACAACCTATTACATGTCACAGGTGCTCGAACAAAGGCGAGATGGGTGTCGGGTGTGACGAACATCTGTCCACCCTACTGGCAGAGACGATCTTCTAGCCACGATTGCCGTCAGTCGAGAACAACTGTTCGGACACTCTTCCAACGCTATGCTGCCCCCAGGACTTGTGATACGACCGTTACATTACTGATCAGCGCCACTATTGACTAGTACACCGGACAATCCAGGTGGGAACATTCTAATTATCTATTTCTCTCTTCACAACATGGTGAATGCACAGAAGCCGCCAGAAGCTCGCTCGTGAAGTTTTGACCGTAATACTCTAGCACAAACTCTCATGTTCAATTATGTTATTGCATGTGTGAACATTACAGCAGTAGACCTAATGAAATATCTTATAACTGTTTATAATGTGTAAGAAATTACACACATACACACATATCCGCAGTTTACTGTAAGATCTAACTTTTCATCTAATTAAGACCATTAGGGAGTTAATTATCTTGTGCTATCATGTCATCTGGTCATGGCTGAGTTTTAATCACGTAACGGGGGCTGTCTGATGCTTTAGATGAGAAACTATTTTCTTTCTCACATATACTTAGCGCTTTAATGATTAAAGTCAGGGTCGTTTGGTAGGTTGAGTCTTGGGGCGGTCACTTACATTCTCTGGTGTTAATTACCAAGGCAAATCTATGCTTAGGAGCTGAGATATTCAGATTAACCTGTCATTTATATTTGTACGTATATATACATATTATGGTGCATTCATTTACGGTAGTTGGATTGGGTTTATGAGGAATTTAGTACTGATATGAGGGGTGTTGTGTCATTCATGTTGTGTATGTGTTTGTGTGTGTGTAATTTTACTATATATTTTGCTGGGGGAATATGTAATGAATTTAAAAAAGAAAAAACCATAAATGTGCTTACTAAGACAAAAAAGGCTAGCCTATTTGAAACTATACAACACTTATGGATTAGTATTGCTTTTATGAATGAGATTATTGCTACCTTTGACTCATACATAATCAGGCAGAAATTTTGCAATTATGTTAATATCAGATTCACTTACTTTGTGACATTATGAATATTAATTGATATACATATATATATATATATATATATATAATCCTGCCATTAATTGTGTGCTCACACAATCAAGAACTTGTCATTTTATGTAACATCTTGCAGGTTTAATAAAGCATACGCTTGTTGGTTAAAAGACTTTTTCATTTGCAAGTCCTGTCATTCACCTGGGGGGACATGTCTGTAATTGTAATTGGGCCTTGCACACTTTTGCTTCCTCTAGGTTTTCCACCTAGTTCTAAATATGATGTCTCTCCCCTTTACAAAAAAACTTAATAAAAATAAAATTAAATAAAATAAAAATTCAAAAAAAAAATTACAAAAAAAAACTTAGAAAATTAAAGGGGGGTTTCAGTGTATGCCTGGGCCTTCTTGAATTTAGCCAACAAATGCTTGTTGCAGACATTGTAGACAAAGTGATTCTTGGCACGGACATTATGAATGCCTATGGATTCGTTGTAGACTTAAGAGATATTCTGAAGGTTGGCCAAGAGAAGATAAGGTCTTGCGTGGTTAAAACGATAGGTTCTGCCAGCCAGTCGATCAAGCAAATGAGGAACTCATTGACATTGAATTGGTGTGGAAAAATTTAACTTGAATTATTGTATAAGAGTTGTAACCCTCTTTTTTTTTTTTAAGGGTTACTTGATATTTATGACTAGGCTGAAGGCCTAGAAGGAAGCATAAAGTGTGCTGGGTCCAATGAGACGGGTCTTGCAATTAATGCTCTCTAGTAACAAGCGAGATAACCTTTATTATTTCGTAAATTCTTCTTATAATTTTTGAATATTCATAATTTATAGATAACAACCTTTATGACACGATAACACATAATTCAACATACACCGTACATGTAAATCACAGACACAATTATAAGTTTAAAAGCCTTGTGAACAGCCTGTATAGTTTTATCAAAACACAATTTATAATTTTCAAATACTGTACATATAAACAGCCTGGATAATTTTATAAAAAAATACAATTTATAAATTTGAAATGCCTGTAAAACGCCTGGATAACTTTATCTAAAATACAACTTATAAATTAAAATCCCTGTAAACAGCCTGTATAGTTTTATCAAAAGTACAATTTATAAATTTAAAGACAATAACCAGGATTTGGCCATAATAACAAGAAAATACAAATTACAAATTTAAAATGCCGGTAAACAGCCTGTGTAGTTTTATGAAAAGTACAATTTATAAATTTAAAGAAAATAATCTGGATTGGCCATAATAACAAGAAAATAAAAATTACGAATTGAAAATGCCTGTAAACAGCCTGTATAGTTTTATGAAAAGTACAATTTATAAATTTAAAGAAAATAACCTGGATTGGCCCGGCCGCTGACATGTTCCACTCGGCATCCAAAAAAGCAATTAACCATTACAGCATTTAGAAAACCCCCCAAAGCCTGACAGGGTAGTGGAAAGCCGGACAAGAGCCAGACCCGACATAGGGTAACATGTCCGGGAGCTTGCATAGATTTGCACAAACCGGTGACTACCCTTGATTTTAAAATGTAACCTGGCCTAATTGCAGAATAAGGGAACTCCCAACCCTACTATGAAATAAGAAAATGATTATGTGCAAAAACCCGTGATTATAATAGATGCTAGACCAGCCGGTCCAGATCTGCATGTTACATACTGCACCAACCTACTTAACTAAAATACCAGTCCCCCACAAACTTCTACAAACCCATTCAGTATCAAGGTAAAAAAAAATGTAGCATAAAAATTAATAAGCGCTGGACACATGCCAGCGAACGGGCATACAATTGTTCTCGAGACTAATTACACATCAAGACGATGTTACATGAAAAATTATGTCCAGCAGGCCACGCGCACCATTAACGGTTTTATGCTGTAAAAAGTCAATTTAAGTAGAAATTGAGTTTTTATAGATGGTGAACGCACGATACCAGTTGTTTTATATAGAGGCCAAATTTAGGTAAGTATTGGATTAATATCACCTCATTTTTTCCAGATGCTTCCCAGGTGATCTGTGCCTTGTTGGACAGTCAGTCGGTCTTGCTGAGGGGGTGTTTACAGTGGCATGCTTATGGTTCTTTTTCCTCCGGTAGGTGAGAAACGAGAGTCTGTGTTGGCGTGATCCGTTCAGGACATGATGGAAGATGGAAATTCCACCATGGTAGGATCAAATCTCCGTCTGTCTCGGGAGCCCTAGGCATGAATAATAATTAATTCGCTGACAAACCACTTATTCCCAAACATAACACACACATGTACCACTGCCTAAACTTGTATAGACAAAATCAAACAGGAATCAAACACCTGCCACCCCTGACCAATTCCACTATATTCTTTATAAATAGGTGTAACATTTTCTCCTTTTTGTTTTAAATTAATAACTCACACACAAGGCCTCAATGCCTCATAATTCAGTTTAATCTATAACGCATCCCTACATGCGTATGTAAGTTTAGCGTACTTCAACGTGTTATAAGTTAATAATGGCCACGTGCTCTCACAATCGCTACATCACAGTTCCCCAGAATTACATAACTTTATACCCCTTTTGACATGGGCAATTACTATTTACTAAATACATATGTATAAGGCTGTTCAGTGGTAAAAAAAATCAAAATATATAACAATGAATATACTTTAGGTCCCCCACACACGAGACATGCATATCAGACATTATCCGTTCACATCTACGCCAATAATGTTTAAATTAGAACTTTTTACAAGCAATGAATAATATACATATATATATTTTACTTACCAGAGGTCTGTAAGAGTCTACGTACTCATGATAGAATAGAAAAATACAAATTAACCAAACTCAGTCTGCCGAAGGGATTAGGCTGTTCACGGTCCGGTGGAAGCTCGTCGACTGGTCAAATTTTGCAGTCCGCATGCCTGATTAGAGAACCCAATTACCCGTTTTCACTAACAGATGGCGTGAGCATGCAGTAACGAGAAACACAGCGCTTGCTGTACATCGTGAAATAATAATAATTCACAATTCATATTAATGAATTATTATTTTTTTATACAGTCGCCCGGTTTCTTGGGGAAACCGCGGCACAGAGTACCTTGTTGATTTCATATTTTTTTTTTTTTTTTACTAAGTAAAGCTGGTAATTAGTGACCTTACTTATGTCTGTATTTTGTTTCCGCTGTACAATATGACATAACAAGAGTACAGGTATGTAAGTACGGGTAAGTACACACAGTATGGGTGTGTGTGAGTGTGTGTGTGTCTGCGCATATTTCCTTTTACTATGAATGTTAGAAAGGACACAAACACATATACACACACATACATACCTTGTACACATAGAATGAGAAATAATACATGTATATGTGTATATTAAATAAACTTTACACAGTTAAAACAGTGTCCACAGTTTAAAACTTTACACTTACCTTGGTTTTATACACATGAGCAACATTGACGTTATCAGAAAACACTGGTTCTTTCCAAACAACATTTTGACCAGATGTATCTGGATCCAGATTTAAGTACATGTCGTTAGGACAATTTTGAATCATAGGTTTCTCAACATCTAATTTAAAAACAATATTTTTAAAAGCAACAAACATTAGTTTTATCAAAAATTAATTTCTACACTGAAGTATTATTTTATTTTTACACTATCGTATTTTTATAAATATTTAAATGTTACTCTAGTATATGAATAGCTATGAGGTATATGAATAGTATTCTGTATTGAGAGTAATGTTACCAAATGTCATGAATTCTCAAGAATTACAAAGAAGGAAAATAAATCACACACATAAGTCAAAATTAACAGGAAGAGTAAAAATTTTGCCAATCACATACAGGAAATTGTCTATAATATTCTATTTAATTTTCTGTTTATAATATTGTGTTCCTTATGTACCAGTATGTTGTAATTTCTATAAACCTTCTACTGCAGGAACCAGAATGGCAACCAGAAATATGCGGTTAACTGACATAAAGGGAGGTGACTTTAGTGTCTGAAAATTGTTAATATAATGAACAATTTACTTTGTTTTATTATTTTCTTTTAAGCCGAGGAAAAGTGCTTTATGCACCATCAGAGAAGACCGTCTGTCTCCTGGTCTCATCCACAAGAAACTCATCTCTGATGCAGGCATTGATATCCATCCTCAAACCACTTAGCATATTACTTCACTATGGAGTCTATTGTCAGTTCCTTCTAATTGTCTCTTATGTTCTACAGATCACTGGGTACAAGTTGGGGACTGTCTTTTCTTTTCTTGTAGGACTGACTGAATAAATGTAGAAAAGTAGTCCCATTGATCCTTCCCACGAAGGATAATCTCAACTACACCCTTGGGTGTAAACTCCCTGAGCTCCATCTCTAGTGTCATCCTCTCTCTTGTGAATCTGTTGCACTTGAAAAAGGTGTGCAAGGGATCTTCATGGGGAGAGTCACCACACTAGCACCTTGGGCTTTGCAACTTTCCAATCCTGAGTAGGTAGGCATTAAAATTGTTGTGACCACTGAGGAACTTTGTCAAATGATAGGTAACATTGTAACTATCAATGATGTTAGCCTTATGTGCTGGTGGTCAATCCATTCCCTCAAGTTTGGTATGACCCTTGCAGTCCACCTTCCTATGCCAACAACCTTGCCAGTGCTGGAGAGTGAGTTCCCTGGCTTCATTCTTTGCTCCACATCTTCCAATTTCAACTCTTCTTTTGAAGAGACCTTTTGTTCTTGAGCCAAAAGGTCTATGGGGACCACTCCCACTATCACCCAGAACCAGGCCTGGCTCCAGGCAGGGGCAAACTGTACCACCACCCAGGGTGGCAGATTCCGGGATGTTAAGTTTTGAAATTGAGGGAAAAAATAAAATTATTCACTTAATTTCATCACAATATGTGAGATCAGTAAGAATTACTTGATGTATAAAGTCAGTGGAATTTAATGAAGAGTTGAAAACTCGTGAACGAGAGAACATAATCCTGACTTTTCGAAGCTCAAACTTATTAAAACTTATCTCAGATCAAGTATGTCTGAGACTCGCCTGAGTGGTCTGGCGACTATATCTACAGAACATCAGTTAGCTGAATCACTTGATTACAACGAAGTCATAAGGAGTTTGCCAGTGCAAAAGCTAGACGAGTATTTTTTAACTAAGGTATATGATACATTACTTTTGTTATATTTCAATCATAATGAATTTAGTATTTTAATTTTAAGTCATCACATAGGCATACATTTTTATTGTCTCACGATTCCTTGTATTGTCTCTACAATTTTTATTGTAGCCATTCGCCACATCGTAAACGCGAAAAAGTTCTAGTTATTTGATAAACACAACAATGAAAACATTGCTAGTCATCATTTGAAGGCAATCACCATATCTTTAGAGTAGGTCTAGTGTGGGTGAATGTATTCAGAGTTGAAATAGGGAAGGGGCGGCACAGGGCGGCAGAAGCTCTGGGGCCGGTCCTGCCCAGGACTACTGGCTTTGGCACTGTCCAATGAGAGGATGTTACTCTGAGGGCTCCTCTTCTCGCCACTGATGCCATTCGTTTACTGAATGTTTCTATCATTAATGCATCAGCTCAGACTTTGAAGAATACAGCAGGATAAATTCCTTCACCACCATCAGCAAATGCCTCTTGCTTGCAGTAGGGACTCCTACATTGGCCATAAGCCTACTGAACTGTGTCATGATATTGTGTGACCTTATCAGCTGTATACTTTATTTCCTCCCACTAGGAGAGCTTTGAATTTAGCCTCACCCCTAGGCATTTAAATGCACTTGCTACCGTTTGAGCAGAAACAAGCAGTTTCCTTCAGCATTTCTGTAGGAACACTATCTGGATCTGGGGATTTGCCTCCTTCAGTTCTTCCTTACCAAATAGCAGCACTTCATCTACTGCAAAGGGATGCAGCTCATGAGCCTTTACTGGATGGGTCAGAAAGAGTGCACAATGTAATGGACAATATAGACCATGGAAGTTTAAATATCTTTAATTTACCTTTTACAATACCACTTTTTGTGGTATGTATGATTGTGTATGTGGCCCAGTTGTAGGCAATAATGATCTAGATATTACTTATAATGAAGAAATAATGAAGGAACAAGTAGAGAATTTCATTAATGCAAATGCACAGATTGGTTTGAAACAATTACTACATGTATAATAATATGAAATTACAAGTTACAATTACATTTCTGTATTATAATATATCCAGATTATATATCCAGTCTATACATAATTTTTTATTTTATGTAAAAAGGTTTAAATTTGCTTATCAGATATGGAGATGATAATCATCTGGATAGACACACATAGATAAACCTTTAAAGCTGCTAACATAAGGGTCGCTTCTTGGTTACAATTACTAGTTTACAAACTGAAACCGTGTTTTAAATTTCAAATGCAGTTTTGAAACCAACATTATCTACTCAGTCTCGTTTCTGGTTATGTTGTTAAGATTTAAGCACAATAGAAATGAACTGACCATCCCTTTTAAATGTACAATTAACTGATTATACACTCCATTATGCTACCATTACAGTACAATTTGAACTAATATAAACTAAGCAGGTGGTGAATAATTTTAGTTAGTTTAAAGTAAGAAATGTGATTAGCAGGTGCAGTGTTCAGGCTTACCAATAACTGTGATGATTATTCTGCATGACGCTACATGGTCTGAATTAGAACTTCTGGCTTTAAAAGTAACAGTTATAACACCAACAGTCAATACAGCATGCAGTTCTTTTCCCCAACTAGGAACAGATGTCACATGTCTGCAAACACACGTTTTAATTGTAAAGCGAGTCTGCAAATGTAGTGAATATAGTTATATTGATACATGCTTCATTATGGTGGTTTACCTTGCCCAGTCAACATTGGTCTTTGGCTGTAAAATATGTACCATAATCTCTTTTTGACCCTTCGGTAAAATATGTCTTGAATTACTAGGACATCGTATGAAAGGTCTTGGAATTGCTAAACAAAATAACAAGACAGTGTTAGTTATTATAATATAAATTTTAATACCACATTAGATGAAAATTGGGTTCTTGTCAGGGGCTGACAAGAAGAAAACTTTATAAACATTACACTTAATATAAATATATTTTTTATGTATAAACATATAAAAATAACATAATTTGTAAAATAGGAATCATGTAGTCTATTATTATCATCAAATATCATAATATCTGACAATGATAATCTGATAATGACACATTATATTTTTGGTAGGCTGATCATCATTCCCTAATACACATAACAATCCCCTTTTACTTTAGTAAAAAGGCACAGTGAAAGCTCTACTATCTGGCATTCAAGGGAAGACATGTGGCCATTATTGGAATTTTCTTATGTGTGAAATTAAAGGAATAATAAAGTATACTGTAATAAAAATTACTAAAAACCTAATATTTCATTTTAAGGTTAGCTGAAAGTTGTGACTCATAAATTAGAAATAATTAAAACATCTAAAAACCTACCATTCCATAAAAAATGGAAGAAGTAAAGAGCTATGTTCTTAAAAATCGTATCTTTCTAAATAAAAATCATGTCTGTCATGTCTGTAAATCTAACAGTTATCAATGTACTTAAAGAAAAAAATTATTAAAATAAAAACGTTTAAAAATGATGCAACGTACATATCATTGTTTAATACAGAATTCAGGCTTTCTATAGGCAAAAAAAGTTCATTAAATATAAATTCAGAAAACAGTTCAGTTGAGATTTTAAATTATGTTTAAATAATTGACAGACATTTGCTTTCTGGTAAGTGTTAATCACTTGTGAAACAAAGCTGAAAGAAGCATCTGAAATATCAAAGTTTCCTGATCTGAGTAACATGGCAGTAGGGGGAAACTGACAGTTCATTGCCGGAAGTGACGTCACACGGCGGGAAATTCAAAAATTGTGGTGGTGGGGGTAACCATGTGGTAGTTGGCTTTCGGCCATGTTGTCGTCGGCTAGCCTAAAGTGGGGTAATGTGTGCGTTGATTGGCGGAGGCGTGGCCTTGTTCGCCGTTGACGTCGTCGTTGACGTCGTCATCGTCGCTGGGCGGTGGCCTGGTGGTGGCTTGATGGCCGCCCGTCGTGGTGGGTCGGCGGCGGCCATGTTGGAAAAGGTGCGATGTTGTCGGGTTGTGGATGTGTGTAGTGGTTAAGGTACGGCCGGGTTGCCGATTCGTGCATGTGTTATAGTGTATGGGTATGTATATGTAAGGGGTTTTTCCGGAAGTTCGGCCATGTTGGAAAAGCGTCGTCGGTGTTGCCAACTTGTGCTGGGTTTAATCGACGTTGTCGGTTCGGTGTTATAGTGTACGGGTTGAATATATGTTTACACTGCCGCCATTGTTGCCAACTCGTGCGTGTGTTATAGTGTACTGGTTTCGTATATATTTACACTGCCGTGCCGATATCGTCGATGTTGTGTTTATGTGTTAAGTAAATATATAAACAGATTGAAAGAAACATGGTTACCCCCACCACCACAATTTTTGAATTTCCCGCCGTGTGACGTCCAGCAATGAACTGTCAGTTTCCCTGTAAGAAACACACATGATATGCAGTGTTCAATTCACTTATCTGAACGATTGCATTGTTGACAACTGTGTGTCTATGTGTTAAGTAAATTGTAGTATGCGAAAAGGATAGTTGAAAATAAACACTTATACAATGAAAAAATATGTACAAGTTAACAATTACTTGCTCGCTTGAAGAACAATTGAATACTGATACGAAGTTAGAAAATAAGCACTATTTTATATGCGACACGTGAAAGTTAGACTGCGCGAGACTTGAAGGTGAACGCTGGCAGTGATCGTCGCTCTACTTATACTATCTATGACAGTAGCGCGCGCAGCTATCCGCTCCCACTACCGAACTATTACCGCCGACGATCCCCCACTACCAACTCGGCGGCGGCCATGTTGGAAAAGGTGCGATGTTGTCGGGTTGTGGATGTGTGTTGTGGTTAAGGTACGGCCAGGTTGCCGATTCGTGCATGTGTTATAGTGTATGGGTATGTATATGTAAGGGGTTTTTCCGGAAGTTCGGCCATGTTGGAAAAGCGTCGTCGGTGTTGCCAACTTGTGCTGGGGTTAATCGACGTTGTCAACTCGGTGTTATAGTGTACGGGTTGAATATATGTTTACACTGCCGCCATTGTTGCCAACGCGTTGTCAACTCGGTGTTATAGTGTACTGGTTTCGGATATATTTACACTGCCACAATTGTCTCGATATCGTCGATGTTGTGTCTATGTGTTAAGTAATTGCATTGTTGCCAACTCAGTCAAGTAGTGTAAGAGTGTGCTGGTTAAGGTTTGGCCACGTTGGCGATTCGAGCGTGTGTTATAGTGTATGGGTTTGGATATATACTGTGTTTTCCGGAAGGGTGTCCACGTTGGAAAAGCGTCGATGTTGTCAACTTGTGCATGTGTGCTGGTTTAGCGTCGGCCACGTTGTCGGCTCGTGCATGTGTTATAGTGTACAGGTTTCAGATATATTTACACTGCCACCATTGTCCGGATATCGTCGATGTGAAGAGGTGAATTGCATTGTTGCCAACTGGAGAACTGTACTGGCATCGGTCACGTTGTCAACTCATGCATGTGTTATAGTGTACGGGTTTCAGATATATTTACACTGCCACCCCATTGTCCGGATATCGTCGATGTGAAGAGGTGAATTGCATTGTTGCCAACTCGAGAACTGTACTGGCGTTGGTCACGTTGTCAACTTGTGCATGTGTTATAGTGTATGGGTTTAGATATTTACACTGCTGCCGTTCGGATTTACTACTGCGGTGCAAAATTGAATATCATTTCACTTGTAAAAATTGATTATCGTGCATTTGTGCAATTGTTCTGATTGACATTTCACTTATGAAACATGCATGATGGAAGGAAAAAAGGATAGTTGAAAATAAACAACTAAGCAAAGCAAAATTTACATATATTGTAATCAAACACACATAAAAATATACAATAAACTACACACACACACACACACACACCACACAATAACAATATATGTAATCGTACGCGACAAATGAAGATGTCCATTCGGTCCTACTGTACAATTTCTACTATGTAAGCTCCTTTTCTCCCCGATAAGTTAGTTGCAGCGAACACGGTACTAAATTTTTTAATTCCTCATCTTCGAAAACGCCTGCGTATCTCTTTGGTAGATATACACGATATTTTAGTTTAGGGTCTCTGTAATCTTGGAGAGTGACGAGTACAGCTTTCCCGTACTTTGCGTCTATATTCTGCATTTCTTCTATTGGATATTTTACGTCGATTATCAATTCCTTTATTTTTTTATACTCCATTGCGCTAATAGTTGCAAACTTTTCAGTGAATGACACCATTTTAAAATAAAGAATTTATAATTTTTCGTGCGTCTCTCAACGAATGAACGAATAACGCTCGTGCACAGCGAATAAATAGGGAGGTAGTTGTGGAGGTGGAAACCACTCAACGCACAGTAAGCGTTTATTTTTAACCGTGTGAACAGGATACGAGCTGATTTCTCACGGTTCAATGGGTAGGTGGGGAAGAGGGGAGTCGGTTATTTTTTATACGTCTAGACAGCACTCGTGCTTGTTCGAACATGTCGTCGACGCTAATTTATTTTTAGACAGGTGATGTATTTAACTGTGTGAACAGGATACGACTTGATTTCTCACGGTTCGATGGGTAGGTGAGGAAGAGGGGTGTCGGTTATTTTTATACGACTAGACAGCACATGTGCTTGTTTGAACATGTCGTCGACGCTAATTTATTTTTAGACAGATGATGTAATCGATAGAAAGGCGACGACTGTTATTTTTTTACGTAAGCGCTAAACAATAATGTTAGTAATTTATCAGAAACATATTGATTATTCTAAAATCTGATACAACCCACTCGCGTAAAGCGTGTACTCTAGTATTTGTACATGTTAAAAGGAAACGTGTACTTTACTAATATCGACACAAGATGTTCATCTCAAGGATGTACACGAAAGAGATGGTAACAACAAAAAAAAAAAAGCTCCCACACACAAAGTCACGGACGCGCACTTAGTTTGGCTTGCGTTCTGTTTCCCACACGCTGTGATAACAGATGGTGTCAGACAGCTTGTGTGTTCTGTTATTTAAAAAAATTTATGTACGACTACGTTCACACGCCGCGATAAACAGACGGCCAGACAGACGGAGTCGATTACATCATCATAACAACTAATGCACACTCACCAACAAAAAAGGTAACAGCTGCCACACACACACACACACACACACACACACACACACACACACACACACACACACACACAATCAAAGACGCACACTTAGCTTGGATTGTGTTCTATTTCACACAATAATTTATGTACGTCGCTAACTTTTCGTTCACACGCAACGATAACATATTTTCTGGAAATAAGCGGTACACGAGACAGGCTTTTCCGTGTATTGAACGTAATCGAGTTTAGGACAACAGAAAACTTCTAAATTAATAATAATAAAATGTACAATACGCTTCTCCAGAAATCTTTTTTTCTGTAATCCTTTTACGAACATAAAGTTAAAAGGAAACGTGTACATTACTAATATCGCCACAAGATGTTCAAACGATGTGTCCCCGTCCGTCCACTCTAATCTATAATAATGCGCCGTTAACCAACGGTTTGTCCTTACGTGATTGTGATTCGAAACGATTGTGTTTACTAGAGGTGAAAATATCAAATGCCTGCTGGCATATGCGATGATGTCCATAATGGCTAGTTACTTGCCGAGTTCGTTTCCATCGTCGTCAACAAAACAGTGAAAGTCGTCAAGTTCATTGAAAGCTGTCAGACCAAGGTACAGCATGCCATAACCGATCGTAACGATATACCCATAACCGCAATGTCAACCTGCCTATCGTTGACGAAAACATTGCCACGTTCATTGAAAGCTGTCAGACCTAGGTACTGCATGCTATGCCACGTTCATTGAAAGCTGTCAGACCAAGGTACTGCATTCCATAACTGATCGTAACGATACCCATAACCGCAATTTCAACATGCCTATCGTTAACGAAACCATTGCCACGTTCATTGGAAGCTGTTAGACCAAGGTAGAGCATGCCATAACCGATCGTAACGATATACCAACAACCGCAATACCAACCTGTCTATCGTTAACGAAACCATTGCCAAGATCATTGAAATATGTCAGACCAAGGTACTGCATGCCATAACCGATCGTAACGATATACCCATATAACCGTAATATCAACCTGCCTATCGTTAACGAAACCATTGCCAAGGTTATTGAAAGCTGTCAGACCAAGGTACTGCATGCTATATCCGATCGCAACGATATAACCATAACCGCAATATCAACCTGTCTATCGTTAACGAAACCATTGTCAAGTTCATTGAAAGCTGTCAGACCAAGGTACTGCATGCCATAACCGATCGTAACGATATACCCATAATAGCAATATCAACCTGCCTATCGTTAATGAAACCATTGCCAAGTTCATTGAAAGCTGTTAGAACAAGATACTGCATGCCATAACCGATCATAACGATATACCCATAACCGCAATATCAACCTGCCTATCGTTAACGAAACCATTACAAGTTCATTGAAAACTGTCAGCCCAAGGTACTGCATGACATAACTGATCGTAACGATATACCCAAAACCGCAATATCAACCTGGCTTTCGTTAACGAAACCATTGCCACGTTCATTGAAAGCTGTCAGACCAAGGTACTGCATAACATAACCGATCGTAACGATATACCCATAACCACAATATCAACCTGCATCTCGTTAATGAAACCATTGCCACGTTCACTGAAAGCTGTCAGACCAAAGTACTGCATGCCATAACCGATCGTAACGATATACCCATAACCGCAATGTCAACCTGCCTATCGTTAACGAAACCATTGCCAAGTTCATTGAAAGCTGTCAGACCAAGGTACTGCATGCCATAACCGATCGTAACGAAAAATCCATAACCGCAATGTCAACATGCCTACCGTTAAATAACTATTGTTACGTTCATTGAAAGCTGTCAGACCAAGGTACTGCATGCCATAACCGATCATAACGATATACCCATAACCGCAATGTCAACCTGTCTAACGTTAACGAAACCATTGCCAAGTTCATTGAAATCTGTAAGACTAAGGTCCTGTATTGCATAACTGATCGTAACTATATACCCATAACCGCAATCTCAACCTGCCTATTGTTAACGAAATCGTTGCCAAGTTCATTGAAAGCTGTCAGACCAAAGTATTGCACACATTAAGAGATCGTAACGATATACCAATAACCGCGAAGTCAACCTGCCTATCGTTAACGAAACCATTGCCAAGTTCATTGAAAGCTGTCAGACCAAGGTACTGCATGCCATAACCGATCGTAACGATATACCCATAACCGCAATGTCAACCTGCCTATCGTTAACGAAACCATTGCCAAGTTCATTGAAAGCTGTCAGACCAAGGTACTGCATGCCATAACCGATCGTAACTATATACCCATAACCGCAATGTCAACCTGCCTATCGTTAACGAAACAATTGCTACGTTCATTGAAAGCTGTCAGGCCAAGGTACGGCATGCCATAACCGAACGTAACGATATAGCCATAAACGCAATGACAACCTGCCTATGGTTAACGAAACCATTGCACAGTTCATTGAAAGCTGTCAGACCAAGCTACTGCATGTCATAACCGATCGTAACGATATACCCATAACCGCAATCTCAACCTGCCTATGGTTAACGAAACCATCGCCAAGTTCATTGAAAGCTGTCAGACCAAGGTACTGCATGCCATAACCGATCGTAACGATATACCCATAACCGCAATCTCAACCTGCCAATCGTTAACGAAACCATTGAAAAGTTCATTGAAAGCTGTCAGACCAAGTTACTGCATGCCATAACCGATCGTAACGATATACCCATAACCGCAATGTCAACCTGCCTATCGTTAACGAAACCATTGCCAATTTCATTGAAAGCCGTCAGATCAAGGTACTGCATAACATAACCGATTGTAACGATATACCCATAACCGCAATGTCAACATTCCTATCGTTAACGAAATCATAGCCAAGTTCATTGAAAGCCGTCAGACCAAGTTACTGCATGCCGTAACCAATTGTAACGATATGCCCATAACCGCAATGTCAACCTGCCTATCGTTAACGAAACCATTGCTACGTTCATTAAAAGCTGCCAGACGAAGGTATTGCTTGCCATAACCGATCGTAACGATATACCCACAACCGCAATGTCAACCTGCCTATCGTTAAAGATACCATTTCTAACTTCATTGAATGCCGCCAGACCATGTTACTGCATGCCATAACCGATCGTAACGATATACCCATAACCGCAATGTAATCCTGCCTATCGTTAACGAAACCATTGCCATGTTCATTGAAAGCCGCCAGACCAAGTTACTGCATGTCGTAACCGTTCGTAACGATATACCCATAACCGCAACGTCATCCTGCCTATCGTTAACGAAAGCATTGACACGTTCATTGAAAGCTGTCAGACCAAAGTACTGCATGACATAACCGATTTTAACGATATAACCACAACCGCAATGTCAACCTGCCTAACGTTAACGAAACCATTGCCTCGTTCATTGAAAACTGTCAGACCAAGGTACTGCATGCCATAACCAATCTTAACGATATACCCACAACCGCAATGTCAACCTGCCTATCGTTAAAGAAACAATTGCCAAGTTCATTGAAAGCTGTCAGACCAAGGTAGTGCATGCCATAACCGATCGTAACGATATACACATAACCGCAATGTCAGCCTGCCTATCGTTAACGAAAACATTGCCATGTTCATTTAAAGCTGTCAGAACAAGTTACTGCATGCCATAACCGATCGTAACGATATACCCATAACTGCAATGTCAACCTGCCTATCTTTAACGAAAACATTGCCACGTTCATTGAAAGGTGTCAGACCAAGATACTGCATGCCATAACCGATCGTAACGATATATCCACAACCGCAATGTCAACCTGCCTATCGTTAACGAAACCATTGCCACATTCATTGTAAGTTGTCAGACCAAGGTACTGCATGCCATAGCCGATCGTAACGATATAGCCATAATCGCAATATCAACCTGCCTATCGTTAACAAAACCATTGCCACGTTCATTGAAAGATGTCAGACCAAGGTACTGCACGCCATAACCGATCGTAACGATATACCCATAACCGCAATGTCAACCTGCATATCGTTAACGAAACCATTGCCACTTTCATTGAAAGCTGTCAGACCAAGGTACTGCATGCCATAATCGATCTTAACGATATACCCATAACCGCAATGTCAACCTGCCTATCGTAAACGAAACCATTGACACGTTCACTGAAATCTGTCAGACCAAGATATTGCATGTCATAACCGATCGTAACGATATACCCATAAACACAATCTCAGCCTACCTATCGTTAACGAAACCTTTGCCAAGTTCATTGAAAGCTGTCAGACCAAGGTACTACATGGCATAACCGATCGTAACGATATACACATAACAGCAATGTCAACCTGCCTATCGCTAATGAAACCATTGCCTCGTTCATAGAAAGTTGTCAGACCGAGGTACTGCATTTCATAATCGATCGTAACGATATACCCATAACCGCAACGTCAACCTGCCTATCGTTAACGAAACCATTGCCAAGTTCATTGAAAGCTGTCAGACCAAGTTACTGCATGCCATAACCGATCGTAACGATGTACCCATAACCGCAATGTCTACCTGCATATCGTTAAGGAAACCATTGCCACGTTCATTGAATTCTGACAGACCAAGGTACTGCATGTCATAACCGATCGTAATGATATACCCATATCCGCAATGTCAACCTGCTTATCGTTAACGAAACCATTGCCAAGTTCATTGAAAGCTGTCAGACCAAGGTACTGCATGGCATAACCGATCGTAACGATATACACGTATCCGAACGATATACCCATAACCGCAATGTCAACCTGTCTATCGTTAACGAAACCATTGCTACGTTCATAGAAAGCTGTCAGACCAATAGACACCTGTATATTGTGCGCGATAAATCTTTGTGGACATTATATCTCGAGTCGAAGCGATCGGGTCCGCCGCTTCTGTTGACGGATTGGTTGACTTCGCCTTCAACGAACGACACCGTTCGGACGACGACGGATTTATGTCGGCTAAAGAACTTTAATCAATTTTTAATAATGAACAGACACCTGTATATTGTGCGCGATAAATCTTTGTGGACATATAACTCGAGTCGAAGCGATCGGGTCCGCCGCTTCTGTTGACGGATTGGTTGACGTCGCCGTCGTCGTTGAAGTCGTAGTCGTATTGGCCATCCGCCGCCTGACCGCCGCCCGGAGGTCATCGATGATTGGTCGAAGAATTTTTCAACATGGACGACATCCCCCAACTCCGTGACTACGCCCACCCACCTCCCGTCCGTTAACATAGTGGAAGATAGTGTATTCGAACTCCCATAACCCCCGACTGCTCGCATAAATGCACGTAACAACTGTTCACTGTTAACTAAAACAGTCGTCGAGCGTTAGGTTGCGGTTATGGGTATATCGTTACGATCGGTTATCACATGCAGTACATTGTTCTGACAGCATTCAATGAACGTGGCAATGGTTTCGTTAACGATAGGCAGGTTGACATTGCGGTTATGGGTATATCGTAACGATCGGTTATGGCATGCAGTACCTTGGTCTGTCAGCTTTCAATGAACGTGGAAATGGTTTCGTTAACGATAGGCAAGTTGACATTGCTGATATGGGTATATCGTTACGATCTGTTATGACATGAAGTACCTTGGTCTGACAGTGCATGCAGTACCTTGGTCTGGCGGCTTTCAATGAACTTGGCAATGGTTTCGTTAACGATAAGAAAGTTGATATTGCGGTTATGGGTATATCGTTACGATCGGTTATGACATGCGGTACCTTGGTCTGACAGGTTTCAATAAACGTGTCAATCGTTTCGTTAAAGATAGGCCGGTTGACATTGCGTTTATGGGTATATCGTTACGATCGGTTATGGCATGCAATACCTTGGTCTGACAGCTTTCCATGAACTGGCAATGGTTTCGTTTGCGATAGGCAGGTTGACATTGCGGTTATGGGTGTATCGTTACGATCGGTTATAGCTTGCAGTACCTTGGTCTGGCGACTTTCAACGAACATGGTAATGGTTTTGTTAACGATAGGCAGGTTGACATTGCGGTTATGGGTATATCGTTACGATCGGTTATGGCATGCAGCACCTTGGTCTGACAGCTTTCTATGAACGTAGCAATGGTTTCGTTAACGATAGACAGGTTGACATTGCGGTTATGGGTATATCGTTCGGATACGTGTATATCGTTACGATCGGTTATGCCATGCAGTACCTTGGTCTGACAGCTTTCAATGAACTTGGCAATGGTTTCGTTAACGATTGGTAGGGTGAGATTGCGGTTATGGGTAAATCGTTACGATCGGTTATGACATGCAGTACCTTGGTCTGACAGATTTCAATGAACGTGGCAATAGTTTCGTTAACGATAAGCAGGTTGACATTGCGGATATGGGTATATCATTACGATCGGTTATGACATGCAGTAACTTGGTCTGTCAGAATTCAATGAACGTGGCAATGGTTTCCTTAACGATACGCAGGTAGACATTGCGGTTATGGGTACATCGTTACGATCGGTTATGGCATGCAGTAACATGGTCTGACAGCTTTCAATGAACTTGGCAATGGTTTCGTTAACGATAGGCAGGTTGAGGTTGCGGTTATGGGTATATCGTTACGATCGATTATGAAATGCAGTACCTTGGTCTGACAACTTTCTATGAACGAGGCAATGGTTTCATTAGCGATAGGCAGGTTGACATTGCTGTTATCTGTATATCGTTACGATCGGTTTTGCCATGTAGTACCTTGGTCTGACAGCTTTCAATGAACTTAGCAATGGTTTCGTTAGCGATAGGTAGGCCGAGATTGTGTTTATGGGTATATCGTTACGATCGGTTATGACATGCAGTACCTTTGTCTGACAGCTTTCAATTGAACGTGGCAATGGTTTCGTTAACGATAAGCAGGTTGACATTGCGGATATGGGTATATCGTTACGATCTGATATGACATGCAATATCTTGGTCTGACAGATTTCAGTGAACGTGTCAATGGTTTCGTTTACGATAGGCAGGTTGACATTGCGGTTATGGGTATATCGTTAAGATCGATTATGGCATGCAGTACCTTGGTCTGACAGCTTTCAATGAACGTGGCAATGGTTTCGTTAACGATATGCAGGTTGAAATTGCGGTTATGGGTATATCGTTACGATCGGTTATGGCGTGCAGTACCTTGGTCTGACATCTTTCAATGAACGTGGCAATGGTTTTGTTAACGATAGGCAGGTTGATATTGCGATTATGGCTATATCGTTACGATCGGCTATGGCATGCAGTACCTTGGTCTGACAACTTACAATGAATGTGGCAATGGTTTCTTTAACGATAGGCAGGTTGACATTGCGGTTGTGGGTATATCGTTAAGATTGGTTATGGCATGCAGTACCTTGGTCTGCCAGTTTTCAATGAACGAGGCAATGGTTTAGTTAACATTAGGCATGTTGACATTGCGGTTGTGGTTATATCGTTAAAATCGGTTATGTCATGCAGTATTTTGGTCTGACAGCTTTCAATGAACGTGTCAATGCTTTCGTTAACGATAGGCATGATGACGTTGCGGTTATGGGTATATCGTTACGAACGGTTATGACATGCAGTAACTTGGTCTGGCGGCTTTCAATGAACTTGGCAATGGTTTCGTTAACGATAGGCAGGATGACATTGCGGTTATGGGAATATCGTTACGATCGGTTATGGCATGCAGTAACCTTGTCTGGCGGCATTCAATGAATTTAGCAATGGTATCTTTAACGATAGGCAGGTTGACATTGCGGTTGTGGGTATATCGTTACGATCGGTTATGGCATGCAGTACCTTCGTCTGGCAGCTTTTAATGAACGTATCAATGGTTTCGTTAACGATAGGCAGGTTGACATTGCGGTTATGGGCATATCGTTACAACTGGTTACGGCATGCAGTAACTTGGTCTGACGGCTTTCAATGAACTTGGCTATGATTTCGTTAACGATAGGAATGTTGACATTGCGGTTATGGGTACATCGTTACAATCGGTTATGTCATGCAGTAACTTGGTCTGACAGATTTCAATGAACGCGGCAATGCTTTCGTTAACGATTAGCAGGTTGACATTGCGGTTATGGGTATAGGTATATCGTTACGATCGGTTATGGCATGCACTACCTTGGTCTGACAGGTTTCAATGAACGTGACAATGGTTTCGTTAACGATAGGCAGGTTGATATTGCGGTTATGGGTATATCGTTACGATCGGTTATGGCATGCAGTACCTTGGTCTGACAGCTTTCAATGAACTTGGCAATGGTTTCGTTAACCATAGGCAGGTTGAGATTGCGGTTATGGGTATATCGTTACGATCGGTTATGACATGCAGTAGCTTGGTCTGACAGCTTTCAATGAACTTGGCAAATGGTTCGTTAACCATAGGCAGGTTGTCTTTGCGTTTATGGGTATATCGTTACGTTCGGTTATGGCATGCAGTACCTTGGCCTGACAGCTTTCAATGAACGTAGCAATTGTTTCGTTGACGATAGGCAGGTTGACATTGCGGTTATGGGTATATAGTTACGATCGGTTATGGCATGCAGTACCTTGGTCTGACAGCTTTCAATGAACTTGGCAATGGTTTCGTTAACGATAGGCATGTTGACATTGCGGTTATGGGTATATCGTTACGATCGGTTATGGCATGCAGTACCTTGGTCTGACAGCTTTCAATGAACGCGGCAATGCTTTCGTTAACGATTAGCAGGTTGACATTGCGGTTATGGGTATAGGTATATCGTTACGATCGGTTATGGTATGCACTACCTTGGTCTGACAGGTTTCAATGAACGTTACAATGGTTTCGTTAACGATAGGCAGGTTGATATTGCGGTTATGGGTATATCGTTACGATCGGTTATGGCATGCAGTACCTTGGTCTGACAGCTTTCAATGAACTTGGCAATGGTTTCGTTAACCATAGGCAGGTTGAGATTGCGGTTATGGGTATATCGTTACGATCGGTTATGACATGCAGTAGCTTGGTCTGACAGCTTTCAATGAACTTGGCAATGGGTTCGTTAACCATAGGCAGGTTGTCTTTGCGTTTATGGGTATATCGTTACGTTCGGTTATGGCATGCAGTACCTTGGCCTGACAGCTTTCAATGAACGTAGCAATTGTTTCGTTGACGATAGGCAGGTTGACATTGCGGTTATGGGTATATAGTTACGATCGGTTATGGCATGCAGTACCTTGGTCTGACAGCTTTCAATGAACTTGGCAATGGTTTCGTTAACGATAGGCAGGTTGACTTTGCGGTTATGGGTATATCGTTACGATCTCTTAATGTATGCAATACTTTGGTCTGACAGCTTTCAATGAACTTGGCAACAATTTCGTCAACGATAGGCAGCTTGAGATTGCGGTTATGGGTATATCGTTACGATCGGTTATGCCATGCAGGACCTTAGTCTTACAGATTTCAATGAACTTGGCAATGGTTTCGTTAACGTTAGACAGGTTGACATTGCGGTTATGGGTATATCGTTACGATCGGTTATGGCATGCAGTACTTTGGTCTGACAGCTTTCAGTGAACGTGGCAATGGTTTCCTTAACGATATGCAGGTTGATATTGCGGTTATGGGTGTATCGTTACGATCGGTTATGTTATGCAGTACCTTGGTCTGACAGCTTTCAACGAACGTAGCAATGGTTTCGTTAACGAAAGCCAGGTTGATATTGCGGTTATGTGTATATCGTTACGATCAGTTATGTCATGCAGTACCTTGGGCTGACAGTTTTCAATGAACTTAGCAATGGTTTCGTTAACGATAGGCAGGTTGATATTGCGGTTATGGGTATATCGTTATGATCGGTTATGGCATGCAGTATCTTGTTCTTACAGCTTTCAATGAACTTGGCAATGGTTTCATTAAGGATAGGCAGGTTGATATTGCTATTATGGGTATATCGTTACGATTGGTTATGGCATGCAGTACCTTGTTCTGACAGCTTTCAATGAACTTGACAATGGTTTCTTTAACGATAGACAGGTTGATATTGCGGTTATGGTTATATCGTTGCGATCGGGTATAGCATGCAGTACCTTGGTCTGACAGCTTTCAATAACCTTGGCAATGGTTTCGTTAACGATAGGCAGGTTGATATTACGGTTATATGGGTATATCGTTACGATCGGTTATGGCATGCAGTACCTTGGTCTGACATATTTCAATGATCTTGGCAATGGTTTCGTTAACGATAGACAGGTTGGCATTGCGGTTGTTGGTATATCGTTACGATCGGTTATGGCATGCTCTACCTTGGTCTAACAGCTTCCAATGAACGTGGCAATGGTTTCGTTAACGATAGGCATGTTAAAATTGCGGTTATGGGTATCGTTACGATCAGTTTTGGAATGCAGTACCTTGGTCTGACAGCTTTCAATGAACGTGGCATAGCATGCAGTACCTTGGTCTGATAGCTTTCAATGAACGTGGCAATGTTTTCGTCAACGATAGGTAGGTTGACATTGCGGTTATGGGTATATCGTTACGATCGGTTATGGCTTGCTGTACCTTGGTCTGACAGCTTTCAATGAACTTGACGACTTTCACTGTTTTGTTGACGACGATGGAAACGAACTCGGCAAGTAACTAGCCATTATGGACATCATCGCATATGCCAGCAGGCATTTGATATTTTCACCTCTAGTAAACACAATCGTTTCGAATCACAATCACGTAAGGACAAACCGTTGGTTAACGGAGCATTATTATAGATTAGAGTGGACGGACGGGGACACATCATTCGAACATCTTGTGGCGATATTAGTAATGTACACGTTTCCTTTTAACTTTATGTTCGTAAAAGGATTACAGAAAAAAAGATTTCTGGAGAAGCGTATTGTACATTTTATTATTATTAATTTAGAAGTTTTCTGTTGTCCTAAACTCGATTACGTTCAATACACGGAAAAGCCTGTCTCGTGTACCGCTTATTTCCAGAAAATATGTTATCGTTGCGTGTGAACGAAAAGTTAGCGACGTACATAAATTATTGTGTGAAATAGAACACAATCCAAGCTAAGTGTGCGTCTTTGATTGTGTGTGTGTGTGTGTGTGTGTGTGTGTGTGTGTGTGTGTGTGTGTGTGTGTGTGGCAGCTGTTACCTTTTTTGTTGGTGAGTGTGCATTAGTTGTTATGATGATGTAATCGACTCCGTCTGTCTGGCCGTCTGTTTATCGCGGCGTGTGAACGTAGTCGTACATAAATTTTTTTAAATAACAGAACACACAAGCTGTCTGACACCATCTGTTATCACAGCGTGTGGGAAACAGAACGCAAGCCAAACTAAGTGCGCGTCCGTGACTTTGTGTGTGGGAGCTTTTTTTTTTTTGTTGTTACCATCTCTTTCGTGTACATCCTTGAGATGAACATCTTGTGTCGATATTAGTAAAGTACACGTTTCCTTTTAACATGTACAAATACTAGAGTACACGCTTTACGCGAGTGGGTTGTATCAGATTTGAGAATAATCAATATGTTTCTGATAAATTACTAACATTATTGTTTAGCGCTTACGTAAAAAAATAACAGTCGTCGCCTTTCTATCGATTACATCATCTGTCTAAAAATAAATTAGCGTCGACGACATGTTCAAACAAGCACATGTGCTGTCTAGTCGTATAAAAATAACCGACACCCCTCTTCCTCACCTACCCATCGAACCGTGAGAAATCAAGTCGTATCCTGTTCACACAGTTAAATACATCACCTGTCTAAAAATAAATTAGCGTCGACGACATGTTCGAACAAGCA
Organism: Magicicada septendecula; assembly: GCA_034769895.1. Classification (NCBI taxonomy): domain Eukaryota; kingdom Metazoa; phylum Arthropoda; class Insecta; order Hemiptera; family Cicadidae; genus Magicicada; species Magicicada septendecula. Next base: position 1,032,566,471 of record CM068367.1, on the reverse strand, counting down.
CGAGTGCTGTCTAGACGTATAAAAAATAACCGACTCCCCTCTTCCCCACCTACCCATTGAACCGTGAGAAATCAGCTCGTATCCTGTTCACACGGTTAAAAATAAACGCTTACTGTGCGTTGAGTGGTTTCCACCTCCACAACTACCTCCCTATTTATTCGCTGTGCACGAGCGTTATTCGTTCATTCGTTGAGAGACGCACGAAAAATTATAAATTCTTTATTTTAAAATGGTGTCATTCACTGAAAAGTTTGCAACTATTAGCGCAATGGAGTATAAAAAAATAAAGGAATTGATAATCGACGTAAAATATCCAATAGAAGAAATGCAGAATATAGACGCAAAGTACGGGAAAGCTGTACTCGTCACTCTCCAAGATTACAGAGACCCTAAACTAAAATATCGTGTATATCTACCAAAGAGATACGCAGGCGTTTTCGAAGATGAGGAATTAAAAAATTTAGTACCGTGTTCGCTGCAACTAACTTATCGGGGAGAAAAGGAGCTTACATAGTAGAAATTGTACAGTAGGACCGAATGGACATCTTCATTTGTCGCGTACGATTACATATATTGTTATTGTGTGGTGTGTGTGTGTGTGTGTGTGTGTGTAGTTTATTGTATATTTTTATGTGTGTTTGATTACAATATATGTAAATTTTGCTTTGCTTAGTTGTTTATTTTCAACTATCCTTTTTTCCTTCCATCATGCATGTTTCATAAGTGAAATGTCAATCAGAACAATTGCACAAATGCACGATAATCAATTTTTACAAGTGAAATGATATTCAATTTTGCACCGCAGTAGTAAATCCGAACGGCAGCAGTGTAAATATCTAAACCCATACACTATAACACATGCACAAGTTGACAACGTGACCAACGCCAGTACAGTTCTCGAGTTGGCAACAATGCAATTCACCTCTTCACATCGACGATATCCGGACAATGGGGTGGCAGTGTAAATATATCTGAAACCCGTACACTATAACACATGCATGAGTTGACAACGTGACCGATGCCAGTACAGTTCTCCAGTTGGCAACAATGCAATTCACCTCTTCACATCGACGATATCCGGACAATGGTGGCAGTGTAAATATATCTGAAACCTGTACACTATAACACATGCACGAGCCGACAACGTGGCCGACGCTAAACCAGCACACATGCACAAGTTGACAACGTCGACGCTTTTCCAACGTGGACACCCTTCCGGAAAACACAGTATATATCCAAACCCATACACTATAACACACGCTCGAATCGCCAACGTGGCCAAACCTTAACCAGCACACTCTTACACTACTTGACTGAGTTGGCAACAATGCAATTACTTAACACATAGACACAACATCGACGATATCGAGACAATTGTGGCAGTGTAAATATATCCGAAACCAGTACACTATAACACCGAGTTGACAACGCGTTGGCAACAATGGCGGCAGTGTAAACATATATTCAACCCGTACACTATAACACCGAGTTGACAACGTCGATTAACCCCAGCACAAGTTGGCAACACCGACGACGCTTTTCCAACATGGCCGAACTTCCGGAAAAACCCCTTACATATACATACCCATACACTATAACACATGCACGAATCGGCAACCTGGCCGTACCTTAACCACAACACACATCCACAACCCGACAACATCGCACCTTTTCCAACATGGCCGCCGCCGAGTTGGTAGTGGGGGATCGTCGGCGGTAATAGTTCGGTAGTGGGAGCGGATAGCTGCGCGCGCTACTGTCATAGATAGTATAAGTAGAGCGACGATCACTGCCAGCGTTCACCTTCAAGTCTCGCGCAGTCTAACTTTCACGTGTCGCATATAAAATAGTGCTTATTTTCTAACTTCGTATCAGTATTCAATTGTTCTTCAAGCGAGCAAGTAATTGTTAACTTGTACATATTTTTTCATTGTATAAGTGTTTATTTTCAACTATCCTTTTCGCATACTACAATTTACTTAACACATAGACACACAGTTGTCAACAATGCAATCGTTCAGATAAGTGAATTGAACACTGCATATCATGTGTGTTTCTTACAGGGAAACTGACAGTTCATTGCTGGACGTCACACGGCGGGAAATTCAAAAATTGTGGTGGTGGGGGTAACCATGTTTTTTTCAATCTGTTTATATATTTACTTAACACATAAACACAACATCGACGATATCGGCACGGCAGTGTAAATATATACGAAACCAGTACACTATAACACACGCACGAGTTGGCAACAATGGCGGCAGTGTAAACATATATTCAACCCGTACACTATAACACCGAACCGACAACGTCGATTAAACCCAGCACAAGTTGGCAACACCGACGACGCTTTTCCAACATGGCCGAACTTCCGGAAAAACCCCTTACATATACATACCCATACACTATAACACATGCACGAATCGGCAACCCGGCCGTACCTTAACCACTACACACATCCACAACCCGACAACATCGCACCTTTTCCAACATGGCCGCCGCCGACCCACCACGACGGGCGGCCATCAAGCCACCACCAGGTCACCGCCCAACGACGATGACGACGTCAACGGCGAACGGCGAACAAGGCCACGCCTCCGCCAATCAACGCACACATTACCCCACTTTAGGCTGGCCGACGACAACATGGCCGAAAGCCAACTACCGCATGGTTACCCCCACCACCACAATTTTTGAATTTCCCGCCGTGTGACGTCACTTCCGGCAATGAACTGTCAGTTTCCCCCTACTCATGGCTGATTTTTCAGCAAATTTTAATAACATGGCATATGTGTCTGGAACATGGTGCACCATAATAGATACTTACTGCCTGTCCGTTTTCAGTAAATCATCTTTGTTTACAAATTCAGGTACTGAAAAAAATCACTACATTCTGGGTTTCAAGAAGTGTGTATTTTCTTTTTTTTCTTGTGTCAGACTGGAGTGAATACAGGGACAGGGCATTCAGGAAAAGTAGGATTAATAGAAAATTAAGAATTAAGATTAACAGAGGAGGATTAATAGAGGATTTAGGTTAAAATAGCATTTAGTCAGTAGAATGGTGGACGTTATAACTTTTACTGTATTATTTCATGCAATTTTGTTCTCACATTATACTAGATTACTTTTTATTATGTATTATATGGACAGACATGAATTGGCAACCCAATTATTTAATTTATTAATTAATATATTTTCAACAACACAATTTTATTTATATAAATTTACAAATAACATTGAGTTATGTTTTATTTGACTCATAAAAAAGAACAAGAATTTTGAAATTATCAAGAAAGTAGTCAAGTATATCCAGTCAGTAACAGCACTTTAACAATAACTTTGCTGTTCTTCCTATTCTCCTATACGATTTTAAAACCAGTAATTACTAGTAAGCTCTCTGAGCTGCAAAACTCACTCACTTACTTTGAACAAAATCTATTTATTATTAGATAAATTTCAGTACTGATAATTTTTCAAATATCAGAAAAATTATGAAAGCCCCTATTACTCTTCTATTTCTGTAGTAAAGTAACAATTATAACACAGATAATCATACAATAGTCACAACAAATTTCTGAAACAGTGCATTCACTTTTTAGTTAAATTTATAACACTATAATCACTATAATGTATAAATGAATAATTTAATCCTAGCTTTTAAGTTTATGTATGTTTCCACATAATCCGTAAGTGTATGTGTGTTTGTGCGCGCATATATATATATATATATGTAACGTCACAGAACGTTCCATAAAGGAAACCATTTACATAGCAATTATCATAAGAGCAAAGTGAGGTGAACAGTATCAAACCCAAGTAGTCCTAAAAAATTTGTGTAATATTGTCTAATAATCATTACTACTAACATGAAAAAACGACCAAACTATGACTAAGACACAAACCCCATATATATTATTAAAGTGAATAACAGTGAAAAAACCATAAGACACTATAAGAGAGACGAATAATGTCAGAATCAACCAAAACGAAGTCATTAATTATTAAGTTTTATAACTCTGAATAGAGTATTAAGAACTATTTTTGTGAATGAATGGACATGATCCATTATTATATTATGTAATGTAAATAAAATAAATGTATTAAATGATTTAAATACATTACTAAAAAGAGTTTAAGTTAAAATAAAAATTATATATTTGTTATGACAAAAAATACTAATGTGTTGGATTTGAGACCAAGCACCCAGATTTCATGAAAAATTAATTATTATCAGATTGAAATAAAAACTATATGTAATTGTCAAGCAGACAAAAGTGAACAATTTATCTTAAATAAAGAAAGCTGTCAAATGAATAAAAATCAGTCAAAATAGCCAAAAACAGTATTGACTATAAACATGTAGTAGGCATATAATATTGTATAATTTATAGATTTAATGTTGCCAAAATGCAACCAAAATACATTAGAAAGTTGAAATATGATATAAAGCGACTATACTAATATATCTGACTAACTTTAACGTTGTAATAGTCAAGTTAGCAAAATATTTACCTATACCATGTATGGCTGGACCCAATCAACCAGTACAAAAATGATCATATCTGGCTAAATATTTACAAAATGCTAACAAAAATAAAATGGAATGGTACAATACTTCAGTATACCTTAAAAACGAACAAACTCAGTTGAAAATAAGATCAATTATAAAAGAATTTAACTTATAAGAGTGAGATTTGTCACACCATGAAAAAGGGCATCTCAAGACCAATCAATGATGCTATGTCATCCTGTGATAAAGATAATATATGTAAAGAGTAACCAGGTATCACAAAAGACAGACAATATAATAAACTCTGAGTGTACACTAGTGAAATACTACATATGTTAAAGAAAGAGACTAATCATTGTGTTATAACATTGACAAAAATCTAGGCCATGGACAGAGGCCAGGTAAAATTGTAATTATCTAGGTGTTATATATGTTAAAATTTGTTTGTTTTGTTATAGGAAGATGGTAACGTTGTATGTTCAGATTGTGGAAGAGACATAATAGTTCCACAACAATTTTTGTTCTAAAAAAATTGAATTTTAATGACAACAACCCAAGGTGAGAGTTGTATATTGTGTTACTTATTAGACTTAATTTAATTAAAAACCAATCATAATTAGTATCACTAGATTCAGTTGAAAACAGAGAATCTAAATGTAATAATGGCATACAAATTGTGAGTACTAATGTAAAACTGTTTGATAAATACCAGAGTAATTTTTGAAATATCCTTAGTATGAAGAATAAGAAATTTGTTCTAAAAGCTTCGACGGAAATGAATTTTGTTCCATAATGTTCCATTTCGTTTATTCTCGAACAATCTAGAAAGAATTTTTACACAAATATACCGGAAGTCGATGGAAACAATCAGCCTGAATTAGTATAAAAGAGAGACCAAATTCGACCCGAAGACACTTGAAACTTGAACTCCAGAACAGATGCATCACCCACGACACTGATCAACGCAGCTAAGGCGAAACCGAGAGGCGAGAAATCGACAAGACCCGAAGAAAGGCTTTTCCCGTACATAGACAAACAGACTGCCATAACCTCTACAAGAATCTACGCCAATGTGTTGCTGAAATAGAGCAGCAGCACGCCAAATTTTAATAGAAATCACGCAGCCAGAACGTCAACGGCCCAGGAGGGACCAAAACTTTAAATAGAGAACGAATTCTGCTGTGTTCGCATAGACTGACTAACTTGACAATAATTCCCTTAACGTAAACATACACACACAAAGCCTTTCTCGACACTGCATGGGAATCAGCGCTATGGCGGCCAAATTTTGAATCAACGCGGAGCAGCTGATGTGTATTGGCGGGGTTTGAACGATAATCTACTGCCAAACGTTGTCACAAAAAGTGCGGAAATAGTAAATGATCGCAATTTTGACTTAAAATAGATTCAGTGCACACATGAAGAGGCGAGATTGAAAAAACTACCCGAGAGGAGTGTCCTGTGTGAGATTAATTAATCATTGGAATGTGAGTTACCAAAATTAAAGTCATTTTTTTACCTGGTTACATTTATCACACAGTTGTACTACACATGCCACACACACCTTCAAATCACTTAATTTTTCTTGTAAAGCGTCTTATTGATATGTCTTGGTAGTTCAAAGGAGTCACGTCCTGAGAGTAAAGATTTTTTCACGTATTAAACTCATGCTTTTCAACTGAGTAAAAAATTGAAAACACTAGCCGATACTTGATTGGATATATAAAATTGTCAATAATAATAATAATAATAACTTGTGAAATTTTTTTTCTTTAGTAACTCTGCAATTTTATAATTTTTATATGAATGTTAGTCCTTCAGACGATTTGTTTGTTTTTGAAGAATCATTAAACTTACCTGATTTTTTCAAGCTAAACTGACTTGTTTATACTTTTTCATAGAAGTAAGATTTAAAAATTTTAATTTTTTTAATAATCACATTTTATTCTTGGAACAAACGATTCCAAGTGGCGCCCACCAAAAACTTAGTATTAAGTTGTGTTACAGGACTACATCTCCGCAGAGGATCCAGTCAACAGTAAGTAACAAAAAGTGCGCGGAGGTAACGCCCGACAGTATACAACACGAACAACATTTTTACATTACACCATTTTGTTTCTATTTTGTTATAAATTGGCTGGCCCAACAGTGAGAATTAGAAAGGAGAGTGTCCTAGAAATAGGTTACACACTATTACATTACACTATATTTGCTAGTTGTTATAATATATATATATATATATATATATATATATATATATATATATAATACATTTCACATGCAAACATAACTGATAATAATGTGTTAGGTTTTTTCAAACATAAATCACAAATGCTTTGAAGGGATCCAAAATTTGCAATGGTGTAAATTTACCAACTTTGTATTTTGATCAGAATTGCTCATAACTTGATATAGGCCTACAACACAAACTTTTAAAATTTTTCTTAAAATATTGACTTCTACTTTTTCTTGTGGCACCCAAAAGAAAAACATTTTCATACTAATACTACATTTAGACTTAGGATAAAATTCCCTTTTGTCTGATACCTGGTTTTTTGTCTGATGTCTGGATTTTTACAATTTTTTCAAATTTTGATCCCTTTGGCCCTCGTGTCCCAAAACCTTTGAAATTTCTAAAGTCAAACACTATATTCAGATTTTAGTTAAAATTTTCTGTAATCTAATACCCCACATTGATTTCTGTGATTTTTAAAATTTGATTCCTTATATTTTATTAAAACTGGCCAGGGGTTTCACTTGCCAGTTTTGGGGGGATCAGTTTCAAAAACAGTAGGAGTCTATGCAGTAAAATTATGTCACATGTCAGTTTTATGAGAATTGGTTGATATATTCAAAAGTTGTCATGATACATGGTCCAAGAAGATGATATATATATATATATATATATATATATTGTAACTCTACTTATATGCGTTATTGTTGTGTCGTGTTGTGTATGAGTACCTACTTGCTGTCCGATCTTGCAGATTCTTCCGGCTAGGGCGTGTGGATTTTGGATTTGAAGTTCGCAAGCTAGTAATCTCAAATTTATTGCAACAACACTTGATCTTCCAGTCGGGAACCTACTCTAGCCATTTCACTCTCACACGCTAACAAAAATTCAATAGGGTTTTCGTTATTCTCCCCCGTGAAATACACGCGATTTTTCTCGTCAACAGGACCTTGTACCAAAATATTAGGAGCAGATCTCCTCCGTACCTCCTGTCGTACTTTCAAAATCTCGTCGTTTAACGTTTGTAAGACACTCTCTTTATTAGAGTCTATGTTAGATCGCGTCTCTACAATTGAAGCGTCTAATCTATCTACTCGTCGTTGCGTTTCGGTCGCGTCGGCCTGTATCTTTACCTCTAGGGATTCGACCTTTTTTGAGACGCCTTGCGTTTGCTTTTCGCAGCGGCTTATATGGTCCTTGAACCGGCCCTCCATACGTGTTACTTGTTCAATAAACGATTTTTGCATTGTGGTCTCAAAAACCTTAAACCGTTCATTGATTTTAGTATCGACCGTATTTACTTTTTCGCCGATTTCAGCGACTCTCGCGGTTAGTTGTTTATTACTCTCACCGATTTCCACGACTTTTTCACCGATTTTTGCATTGCTTTCCGCGATTTCGGTGACTCTAGCATCTAAATTTTTCGCGCTTTCGTCTATTTTCGCGGTCGTTGCTTTATTACATTGTTTAATTTCCGTATTTATGTCGGCGTTACTTTGGTCTAATTTTTCGGTTAGACTAACTTTTTGTGCTTCGATTTGGGACTTTAACTGTGCGTTATTCATTTCAGCATTGGCTGTTATTTGTTCAAATTTCGCGCTCATATTCTCGTTCATTTGTTGTATTTGTTTAAGTATTTTATCCATATCCATTTTAAATACACAACAATCTCAAATATAAACAATTTAAAATACACAGAACAGTTTCAAATACACACAATAATTTCACTGCTGTACGAGCACCAGTCACAAAACTCTTTGGGGATTGTTCAGTTGGACGCCAGCTGTTTTACGAATTAAAACAGCAAAGTTTGTTTTAACGTGTAAATTAAATTTGAATTGAATTTAATTTCTGGCCCCACGTGCAGGGCGACATATGTAACTCTACTTATATGCGTTATTGTTGTGTCGTGTTGTGTATGAGTACCTACCTGCTGTCCGATCTTGCAGATTCTTCCGGCTAGGGCGTGTGGATTTTGGATTTGAAGTTCGCAAGCTAGTAATCTCAAATTTATTGCAACAACACACAAAATAGGTTACTTTAAAGGGGGAGAGTTTTGTGAGACTGGTAGGCTTTATCGTACAACAATAAAACACTGTTATATGGGGTAATAAAACGTTGTTTATTACTCCAACAACACACAAGAAATAAATGGTTATTATATTTTCAATTTCTTACAGTCTAAACAATGAATCAATGTTTTTCGATTGGTTAATAATTGAAAAGAAACTAAACTCGTTCTTTGGCGAGTTAATTGCAATTTAAATTTTAATTAATTAATTGATCAGATTTGATTAAATCTCTTTTACTAAATTGAATTTAAATGTTCATGAAACAAAATATAAAACTCTGAAGTTAATTAGAATAATTTTCCAAAATAAATTAGACGTGACAGTCTAGTTCACGTTATTTCATTTCTAGTGATTCGAGTTCTGTTATACTGCAGTATGAACTAATAATTAGATTGTTAGTTAAGATTTGTATAGCGCTTTTATACTACTTCTATTTCTTAACTATAGCATACTAATGACTTAAACTGCAATACAGATTATCACAATGAATTTATTCTTAATTACTAGAGTCTTTGATTTTTGTATGGCACCTGAATTATTTGAATTTACAATGTTTTTAAATGAAAAATAGAAAATTTAATGTTGAAAAATAAATAAGTGGATTTTGCTTTCCTGTTATTGAAGAGGATGTCGTTCCGATTTTCCCTCGTCGATTCGAGTCCTTCGCTAGAGAAAGTAATCTGCTTAGAGCTGCTGGATTCGGTCGTGGAGTTCAAATTTCGGCAACACTCTGCTTCCTTGCTGTTTGTGAATATTTTAACGTCTACGGCTCTCTGCTGGAACTGGTTCCTGTCCCTCGTCGATTCGCACGTCGCACGTCAGCGTGTGTGTGTGTGTGTGTGTGCTTCGTTCGAGTGGTAGCTCTACTCGTCAGCTGTTCACCAATGATTTAGACGGCCTCTCTGCTGTATTCTTGAAGTCTGGTCTTGAAGTCTGGTGGATCTCTTGCGTGCTTATGACTAGCTGGTAGTACACAATAAGCTTGGTTGATGTACTGAAGAGTATCTCGCCTTTACGCCACAATTACGAGCTATACAGTTGATCTGTAATTACTGTGTTCGTAATTGCGTGTGTGTTGACCACGTAGAGTCTTCTTGTTGATCTTCACCACTATGGTTACTAGACGATCGAAGAATTACGTCTTAACTTCGTGAGTACTGGCAGAAGAGTGATGTTTCAGCCTAAAAACACCGCGCTGGTCGGGGTTCGCGTCGAATGATTTGATTGGCTGACACACTCTCCCTACTACATAAAATTTGAATTCCCTTGGTCCGTGAGAATGAAGTCAGGTTCCCACAGACGGAGAATTGTTATTATTTTTAATATTACTATCAGCGGAACCAAATTGTCGGTCCGGATTTCCTGTGCTTTTTTTATTTTCCAATAACTTGGTTGCAAACCAAGTTGTGTGAAATCTAAAATATACAAATCTCTCAGAAATTATTATCTTCATAACATACTAAAATCTCATTAATGTAACTCTATTTTTACAGAAGTTATTCAATTATATTTAATTAACTCTTTCATTTGTTATTTATATTGCGTAAAATTTGCACACGTCATTATTAATATTTCGGTAAACATTTTGGCTATCTTGGATTTCGCCTTAATTCCTTAGTTTCCGAGATATCAATAATTAACAGATTGGGTGTGGCCGCTTCCTTGTACAGCGAACTGATTACATAATGACCACGTGTACGTCGCTTTACTAAGCATTATTTTCAACGCTCTACATTCAAATGGAGTTTTGACTGTTATACTTTATTTAAATATGCTTTCAGTATGCGGGCAACATATAACCCCAAATAGTTAATATTTGGTGCTGTATATATATAAATATATATATTACTATATATATATATATATATATATATATAAATAATACTATATATATAAATAGTTAGACAAATCCCAAATAGTTGGTCAAGTTAAAACTGAGATTAGCGTCACTAGGTCAACTGTTTTTTGTTTACACACACATATGCACATATATAACAAGAAAGTGCAATGTGTGATTTTGTTAATGGCTAAAACTGCATATGACTGAATCATGATAAAATCTAACTGAAAATGATAAAATACTGAAAAATTATACTGAAAGTCTATTACACTAATCCACCAATACTACTACATTAATTACATGATTTAAAATTGCTCAAATTACATATAAATTAAATTTAACTTAAAAACTTTAATCAAATACTTAATTTATTTGTTATTCATGCACTACATATTACACTTTGTAATAAATATAGGATAAACATATATGATAAAACATGATACAAGGAAGACATAGGCCTATATGTTTGACTAACTATTTTTATTTTTAGTATCACATACACAGGAAAAATTCAAGTAAGATACAGTTGAAAAGTTAAAAAAAATCAGCAACTATATTTCCTTTTTAACTACACTTTAACATAAGTAAAATATCTACAAAGTTATTCATAAATAACTTTATACTTTAATATGTTTTAATATTTACTTTGCAAAATAGAGCTATACAAGAAAATTTTGTACCATGGTGGTACCATACTAAAGCATAAAGTTTCTAAGAAAACAAAATTTTTAACAATTATTATTTTTTGTAACAGTGGTTTAAAGATTCCTGCATGAACCACACGTTCAGGTTTGTAGATTTTAGACAACGTTGTCCAGTAGACTTACAGAAAATTGAAATATTTGGTAAAAGAATAAAGGGAAACTATTAACCTATTACTATAATGAGTATATGCTATTACTGTACTTTATTTATGAATAGTTCTAAATAGAATTTTAATACATTCAGTACAGAAGTGACGGCTGGTGCAATGGTAGCAGTGTTGCACAACCACCAATATAGAATAACTAAACTACAAAATAATATAAGAAAACATTAAGCAGCTAAAAGTATCATAAATTTCAATGGAGAACGTTTTAGATCCTACGCGGTAATATTCCCGTACAATTCAAATGTGGCGCGCAGGCTGGTGGTTGTAGGCCGTTTGCAACTTGAACAGTACACAGCAGAGCTTACTACACAAACATATGGGAAGACGTGCGCTACTCTTCACAACTGCTCTATGTTCCCAGTGTTAGCTAGGTGGTTGCAAAGCATTCTGCAACGCTCCACTAGTAGCGCTGTAGAGCAACTTTGTGTCACGAAATCAGCACAGCCTTCTTGATTTTTAAGTTATGTCAGGTTTAGTGTTTACGTTGGTTTAAGTTAAACATTATCCGTTGTTTGAGGTTATAAAATTATAGTAATAATTTTGTATAACTGTGATTATGATAGTTTAATGTCTTTTAACCGATCTCCCATCCACTCAACCAACTACTGCAACCACCAAAATTTGGAACCACCAGCCGCCATTGCAGTACAAGTATATGAGCTTTCAATAATACCAAATACATTGTTATGTCAAGATTCTAAGAAAACCTTAGAAAGCGAGTTCACAGTTCTAACTTCACCATTTGGCATTTGCCTGTCAATCTGTTTAGAGAATGTCTCAATTGGGAATGCTTCAACTGGTTTTCATGAAAGGTAGTATGGGTGTCCGTACATTTAGTACATAGACTTCTTTTGTTTTTGAGACTGATGCCTCCCCCCCAATAAGGGGCAGGAGGCAAAAATGTAAGGGGGGCAAAATTATGAAAAGATAGTAGATTCAAAAGATACTAAAAAAGATAGTAGAGTAACAGAGGTTTTTATAATTTCTTTTCTGAAAAGTTATCTAATATTGAAATGTATCTAATAATAAATGAATTTTATTCGACTACCTTTGGAAGAAGAAGACCACTACAACGTGGATTAAGGAAGTTAGAAAAGATTTAGAAAAGTCGAATATCACAGAGTCCCAAATGTTAGAAAGAAGTGAATTTAGGAGTACAGTGAAAAATCTGGAATTGTTTCAAGATGCAGGAAGACCTAATAGAAGTGGACGAACTTGGACAGAGGATCAAACAAGCCAGTGAGCGTATGAAGGAGTATTGGAGACAGAGGAAACTTCAGGCAAAGAAAAAGAAATAAAGTTGTAGCGTGATCCTAAGTGGTCAATTTGCTAAAAAAAAAAAAAAAAAAAAGGTCAAGATAGTGACCGAGTTCTGCAGCTCAGGGCCTTACTAATTATTTTGTGCATTCGGCTATTATTCTTCCCTATCCAGACTTCAGGGTGTGTGTAGCCTATGTGGCTGGGTGGCTGGGTGTGTGTGTGTGTGGAGATGTGGAGGATAGTATCTATCAGTGAGTGTATATGTTATGTAGGCTATCCATGTTTGATCTTTATGAAAACTTCCTCTTATCACTTTCACTGGACAGTAATTTTTGAATATTCTTTAGTTACAGGTGAATATATTTTCGTAATATTTCACATTGATGTATTATTTATCATTTTAAAATGTTTTTTTAGTAGTTTGGAGGAAACAAAATCAACCAGAAGTGAATTTACGAGAAGGTCCTCACCTCATCCGTAAGCGGAAAAGTTCGCCCGCTAGGGGCTAGTTATACTACCCGCCCGGTACTGTTTTTTATGCTAAGACCACCATTATACCTTTACAAATTTCCCAAATAAAATGGCAAACAATTTTTATTAATTCATAATTTTAGATTTTTGTTCGTTGAAAACATTTCAAATGTAAAAATCCAAACTTCTGAGTAAAAATAGCGATTATAGATGGACAGTGATGTGGTAATTTTCGCATTAATAGGTTGGCTAATCTGTATTTTATGAAATTGCTTATCATATTTATACAAACGACACAGTTGTCCGAGCTACGGCTGGCGGCAGACGTCATTACGTTTGCTCGCTTGTTCTGTCATCATTCATTTTTCTTGTCGTCAGACAATCATTGTAGGCCTTAGGCCACAACATATATTGCATACTTGCAATACATCAGCAATACATTGCTAATTCTTTTTCATGTAGCTTGAGTGTCGCGTACTCGCGCCTCAAGTCTTACGACAATTCATACGACATTCGTCTAGGCCTTAGGCCTCAACATGTTAATCTGAGTGTCGCACATTTGCGCCTCATCTAACATGTAGCGTTCTTAACGACTCTGTTTATTAAAATTAAAATCTGTTCAGACTTAGCCAATCTCAACACCATGATTAAGTGTATAACAGAAACTTAATAAATGTATTATACAGTCCACTATCGTCATTATTCTGCATCCTGGCAATAGCACAACAAACATCATTCTTCCTATAGAACAGTTTTGGTAAACACGTGCCGATCTCAACATTTTTTTTAGGTCCACTCGGACCGGATCTCAACATTTTTTTGGTCGCTCCGTGCCTGGATTCGTCATTCACCTTTTCCAACTTAATAGCGGTTTTCATCATTTTTCTGCCCCAATTTCTGGCCAGCACGGGCGAGTCAGCATATTCGCTGATCACACCGTCTCGGGACTTACTCAGCATTTCTTTCGTCGCCATTGAGCCTCGTGACGACATCACTGCAAGACCATCCATGTGCTAGCGTCTACACTCCAGTTTAAGCAGTCATCTCTCCGGTCTGTGTGTTTGCCATCTTCTCCACGACCTCGACACTCCAGGACATCGCATACCAGGTACCACATCATTAACATCATTAACAGGTGCGTACAATGGCTGAAGAAGGCCTCAAAGTGTTCGTCAGAAAGAGGGGCGGCTTAAAGTCTGCCATAGTGCGAATTAATTCGGCTATCATTAACTTTGATAAAAACACTAACACAAAACATTTTTTAACAGTTAGACTCGAAAGTCTAAAAAGTTTGGCAACAAAATACGATGAGGTACAGTCCGAAATTGAACTCATTTCTAAAGACATAAACGCTGCTCAAGAAGACCGAATTGAGGTTGAAGAGCTGTTATATTCAACAGAAGCCAATATCTTGCAATTGATAGAAAGCTTCAACGTTCAGACTGTATCACCCGTATTAACAAGCAACATAACATACAATTAAAACCGATAAGTGTGCCCTGCTTCACAGGCAATATCTTAGAATGGCAGCACTTTTATTCAATATTTCAGGACTTGGTGCACGCCAGATCTGATTTAACGTCAGTGCAGAAATTACATTATTTGTATTCGTCTCTGAAAAATGAGCCGCTAGATTTAATTAAGGCATTACCTATTTGTAACGAAAACTATTCGATAGCGTTGAGTTTGCTGTCCGCTAGATATGACAACAAGTTCATACTAGCTAAGTATTATATTCAAAATTTGCTTGAAGTAAAGTCAACAATTAAGGACTCTGTCCAAAGTCTGGCAGAATTCATAAATACAATAACGTCTTCCGTTAATTCACTGGCGGCCATGCAACTGTCAGTGGATTCATTCGAGCTTATCACTGTACAATTATTGTCAGCAAAACTGGATCATACCACGTTTACATTATGGTAGGAGTCTATAGACCCCGATAATCTTCCTAACTTTCAAAGTAGGGGGAAAATAAGGGTTCTGACTCACAAAGGAATGCCGCCTTTCTTAAAAAACATAAAAAACGATAAAAAACAAGATCAAAGAGATGCCGCCGTTCCCGCGGTCCAAGATTTTTTCCCACGCTCTCCCCACCACCCTGGACCGCGAATTTTCGCGAATATAATTTTTTATATGCAGCCTTTTGCGAGCCTAAATCACTTTCACTTTCTAATTTCCGCGTATATAATTTTTTATATGCCGCCTTTCGCGAGCCTAGATCACTTTCACTTTCTACTGGACCACAGCATCCGCGACTTTTTCGCTGATCTGTGTCAAGATCCGCGACTTTTTCGCGTATCTGGACCACAGCATCCGCGAATATAATTTTTTATTTTTTTATATGCCGCCTTTCGTGAGCTTAGATCACTTTCACTTTCTATCACTTGATGCATTATAGTGTATATATTAAATATATGATCGGGGAGTACCAACCTTGCATGAGTTCAAATTTGTTATAATGTATATTAAATCTATATGATCAGGTTTACCAACCTATGGTGGGGGGGGTTCCGACTTGATGCATTATAGTGTATATATTAAATATATGATCAGGGTTACCAACCTTGCATGAGTTCAAATTTGTTATAATGTATATTAAATCTATATGATCAGGTTTACCAACCTATGGTGGGGGGTTCCGACTTGATGCATTATAGTGTATATATTAAATATATGATCAGGGTTACCAACCTTGCATGAGTTAAAATTTGTTGTGTGTTATAATGTATATTAAATCTATATGATCAGGTTTACCAACCTATGTATGGGTTCAAACTTGATATGTGTGTGTGTATTATAGTGTATATTAAAATATATGATCAGGGTTACCAATCCTGCATTATTGTGTATGTGTATAGAACAGATCTGCCAACATTTTTCTTCGGTGGGAAATTCAAACTATATTATAGTAAATTGTTAACGACGACTTCGATATCAACTCTCTCTCCCCTCCTCTCTCTTTGTCTCTAGACACAGTTGTCGATCACAATATAAACTCTCTCTCTCTTTATGTCATCAGTTTTACATAAGTGTCGTGCTACTTATTGTAAGTAGCGATACTAAAATGTAATCACCAGGAAATATATATATATATTTATCACCTACCTCGTTGCATCCTTTTTTGACACATGACAGTCATTGACCACGATTTAGAAATTAATATATCCCTTATTCAACGATTTGTATGTGTGTACACGAACTTAAATACAGACGATTGTAATTTTAAAAATTCATTTTTTGCATTAAATATATATCGTAAACAATGAAATAATAATATTTCGTCATTGTAAGATTTTAATAAAACAATTATCAGTTTAAATAATAATTTTCATGATTGTAAGATACAACCTACAAATTAGTAAAATGTCTCTCTCACACACATTTCTGATTACTATACAAATAATTGTATGCATATTCGGAGGTTTATAACGAAATAAATTAAAATAAACCATAATTTGTTTTAAATAATTAAATATATATATTTACAACACTGTTGTTACTCTCTCTCTATCTCTCTCTATCTATTTATCTCTCTGTCCGTCCGTCCGTCCGTCCGTCCATCCGTCCGACTGTCTATATCTCTCTGTCTGTCTGTCTGTCTGTCTGTCTGTCTGTCTGTCTCTCTCTCTCTCTCTCTCTCTCTCTCTCTCTCTCTCTCTCTCTCTCTCGTTGTCAAACGTTATGTTCAAACCGTTTCTCCTCTCTGCAGTCATTACCGCGCATGTATATGATTTTAGAAAGTTTATATATGTTCGACAAATATTAACTGTGTACGTACTTACAACACCCGCTCTCTCTCTCTCTCTCTATTTATCTCTCTGTCCGTCCGTCCGTACGACTGTCTATATCTGTCTGTCTGTCTGTCTCTGTCTGTCTGTCTCCCTCTCTCTCTCTCTCTCTCTCTCTCTCTCTCTCTCTCTCTCTCGTTGTCAAACGTTATGTTCAAACCGTTTCTCCTCTCTGTGATCATTACCGCGCATGTATATGATTTTAGAAAGTTTATATATATTCGACAAATATTAACTGTGTACGTACTTACAACGCCCGCTCTCTCTCTCTCTCACTCATCGTCAAAACGTTGACTTCATTTTTCATTGTATTAAATAATTAACAAATATTAACTATGTGTGCGTATGTGTTGTCAACTACTTACATGCGCGTTCTCTCTCTCTCTTAACATAACGCTTCGTGTGAAGCGTTTTGTAGAGCAGGTTTCAACTGTGGAAGGTTTCATACCGTTTCTCCTCTCTCTCTCTCTCTCGCTCGCAGACGTCGGAAGCCATTCCTAGTTTATAATGTAATTACCTGTGCGTGTATGTCTCTCTTTATTCGACAAATATTAACGCCCTCTCTCGCTCGCAGACGTCGGAAGCAATTCCTAGTTTATAATGTAATTACCTGTGCGTGTATGTCTCTCTTTACTCGACAAATATTAACGCCCTCTCTCTCTCGCAGACGTCGGAAGCAATTCCTAGTTTATAATGTAATTACCTATGTGTGTATGTCTCTCTTTAGCATTAAAAAAAATCTCCTTGAAATAAGGTATTTTCAAAAGTTTTGTGTACACATATGAAATAATAATAATATTTTTAATAAAACAATTATCAGTTTAAATAATAATTGTCATGATTGTAAGATACAATCTGCAAATTATTCAGCTTCAAATAAGTGATATTTACAATGAAACTATTTTCAAATAAAATGATGTTGGTTCGACAACCTTTTGTTTTTAAGACTATAACAAGAATGAGACAAGGATCAGCTCTCTCTCCCCCCCTCTCTCTCTCTCTCTCTCACACACACACACACACACACACACACACACACACACACACACACACACATTTAGTATGAACAGACGTGTCTTTGTTAGTAAAATGTACAATCACATGACTTTATGTGAACTTCAAAGGGTTCAAATGTTTCAAAATAAAAATATATAAAACAAAAAAATACAGAATATATGAAATGTATATTACAAATAAAATATATATTACATATTATGAATTTGTGAAGCAATCTTCTTCTTCTTCATTTGGTACTACATTAAGACAGTCCTTGGACTTCACTTTTATGGGGTTTTCATAAACATAAAGATCACTACCACCAATAATTTGTGGTACAATACTTCTATTCAATGGTAACACCTAAGACAAAAATAAAACATGCAATCAGTATTAATAATACAAAATCACTGTTTTATTATTTTAAAATACTGTAATTTTCATCCAAAATATTTAAAACAAAATACAGACTATATGAAATGTATATTAACAATGTATATTTACAAAATAAGTATATTACAACTCAGGAAAGAGTGGTACGTAATTTTCACTCACCCAATCTTTTATAAATTTGCCATAATTTACACCACCAGCATGGGTGGTAATAAACTGTGTGTAAATATTTGTTAACTCTTTTTTTACTTCTGTCTCGCCTTGAGACTGAGAATAGCAATGGCATGTCACGGAACGACGTTGTAATAGTTCTCTATTATGCTCCACTTGAGTGGAGCGTCTTTCTATCCATTCAGCCATATAACTTTCAAAACTGCCTCCAGACATTATACTCGACTAAAACAAAGACATTCACGTTGTTTATCACTTAATATATTATCATGATATTTTCATTATATTATCATTTAAAAATATGTTAGCAGTAACCAGCGAGAAACACATGTTTGTCACAGTATACTTCAAGCGTTAGCCGTACATATCAAATTCTTTCTTTACGTTGTATTTTGTCTAAGCTATGTTAACTTCACACACACGCACGCACGCACGCACGCACACACACACACACACACACACACACACACACACACACACACATTGATACATTTGGAAACTGAGTACAGAATAAATCTACAATCACCTAGTCGGTTTGTTGGCAGAGAACAATTATGTGATCAAATAAACATCACCAGAGAACAACGTCCTCCTAAAGATAAATTTACCAGAGCTCAAAACAGTACAAAGTCATACTTTTGGTGAAGAAAATCACGTCATCAACAACAAAAGTTGTTTGTGTTTAAACAGCTACAAACAATAATTAATTTTCTTACACTAGTAAACATTTTGCTGTAATTGTTTCAATTAAAGGAAACATATATATATATTCGTTGAGAAAATCTGTTGTGGCTGAACGAAACATGTGTCTGAATAAATTTTCTCTCTACATAGCAGTTGTAAAAGTAGTCATATACATTATGTGCTATATATACAAAAGGCTTTCAACGTGTTTGTCATTTCAACCAATTTGTACCGTGCTCTAATTATGTAAAAAAAAAAAAAAAAAAAAATAACTGTACCGCTCCATACAACTGAGAATAAATCCGTACACACACACACATGAACAATTTTACGTTTAAATAAAATCTGTACATACAATAAAATTATGTTTCAGTATTAATGATATAAATATTACTGTTTTATTAATTTAAAATACCGTATAATTGCTTACGACGCACACACTTAGCAACGTTTTTACTTATTTGAACAAGTCATGTATTAACTTCAATAAATAATGCACTTGATAATGTTTAAATATTTCCAACAACTATGTTGATTAGAAGTGCTGTAAGTTCAATAACAATGTTCGCTACGTAACGTATTCAAATCTGTTTACTCACCTCTTAAATGTTGATGCACGCAATTATCGATTTCACAATGAGGTATGAAGGCTAATTGCATTCTTCACGTATATATATTGATGTATCTTACAACGGTAGGGTAGGGGTAGCTTAGCGTGTTGTTTTGAAAGTCATTGTCCGCCGTTGGAAACTTTCAGAAGTTAGCGATACTGAAAGTATTTTCGTGCATTAGTCAAAATTAGGAAAACAATGCAGAGAGAGAGCGAGTGGACACACATGTAAGTAGCTCGATACTCAGTGACAACAACACACACACACACACACACACACACACACACACACAGTTAATATTTGTCAAATATATAACAACGAGTGAGAGAGAGAGAGAGGAGGGGTCATCGACCGTGATGGAAAAGCTTTACCTCACTGCTTTAAGAAGTTAGCGATACTGAAAGTATTTTCGGACAAGTTAACACGGCTCTTTTTAAGAAACATTCTATCATTTATTTGATGTCGATACCGGTATTAATTATAGATTACACTTAGTTCCATTCACTTCCACGTGCTTACAAATACTTGTAATTAGTTTCGTTAATAACTAGGCCAAAACATTGTCATTACATGTCAACTCTTCCGTCTGTCTCGTAAATTTTGTGCAGCACTGTTTGAGTCTTATCTTTGTAAATAAAGAGCAACAGCAACAGTGTCGTAATACTCTACTTATTTGAACAAGTCCTGTATTAAATGCACTTGTTAATGTTTTAATGTGAACAATTTTACGTTTAAATAAAATCTGTACATACAATAAAATTATGTTTCAGTATTAATGATATAAATATTACGGTCTTCATATGCTTACTGGACAAAATATAAATATTCGCTGGCAGATAATTTCATAAAAAAATAAGAAACGTAAAAGATATACGCTGACTTTACCGCAACCACGTCTATTTAGATAAACGGCTCGGAAGAAAAAATAATTCTTCACAAAGCAGAACGACAACTACAGTCTCAAATAAATATATTTAAAAAAAGATAAATATACATTAGATGGAAATGGCTTGCGCACTAAAGTCACCATCTATCTCTTGTTTCTCCGGTCAGTATTGACCTATGCTGCTCCCGCATGGTGGTCGCTTGTCTCGACCACTAACAAGTGTAGGCTGGAAGCTTTCCAGGCCCGTACCCTCAGATCCTTGTCGGGGTCTCCATGGTTTGTGAGAAATAATGTTATTCGTGGAGGCCTTCGAGTTCCCACCCTTGCTGATTTTGTCCGGTAATGAATAGGAATTATATAAATAATCTAAGGATTAATTGATAATAATATACTTATGACGATTAAATTTAAAATATTATTGCGGAAAGTTTTAATGAATAGGAATTGATATAGATAAAATAAATATCAGTTTACGTAATGAGAATGTTTGTTTGCATTGAGTTTGGTTTAGCTAAATAACACAAGGGAGCACATTTCACAGTTGGCTTTACATACCTCCAGACAATGGTACAAGCCAATTTAGATAGCACAACATGAACTCTGAATCGTCGGCTATATTAGAAATTCCTTCCTTTCAAAGCGTGTAATGAGACCGTTTGAATATCTTATAGCAGTGTCAAGTAACTCAATAAATTGCTCGGAACTACGAAGAAGTTTCAATGCTTACAGAAGTTTATTCAATGTGTACATTCTTTTGGACAGTACAAAACGCTCTGGTTGCTTTATGGAAATATTCATTAAAGTTTTAGAACAAATAAAACTATTTTATCTAGTTTTATTCTAAATTTACTTAAAATTTGATCACAAGAAGAGAGAGAGAGAGAGAGAGAGAGAGAGAGAGAGAGAGAGAGAGAGAGAGAGAGAGAGAGAGAGGTAATATTTTTTTTTCTAGTGCCTAATCTTTTAAACTAAAAAACGTATTACTTTTACAAATATAGCTTGAACGTAACACATACACACAGACGTTAGGGAGAGACTGCAATGTGTCAGTGTAAAGTCGTGTCAATGACCTCCTGTATTACAATGGTTTAGCATAGTTTCTTACTGAAGGCTTGTACGCTTTAAATTCAGCTATACCTAAAATATATCTTCAATTAGGGTCATTGTACACACACAGTGGAATGCTTTCAGAAATTTGCGACACACACACACACACACACAACGATGTTTCTACTTATTTGAACAAGTCCTGTATTAAATGCACTTGTTAATGTTTTAATGTGAACAATTTTACGTTTAAATAAAATCTGTACATACAATAAATTATGTTTCAGTATTAATGATATAAATATTACTGTTTTATTAATTTAAAATACCGTATATATATATATAACCTAGGAACTTTGCAGGTGAAGAAATTAATTTCTATTTTTCATCTGTAACGACATGCGTGTATAATTTTAATTTATTTCACTATACACCTTCGCCACCGCTGCTACCACAGTCGTCAGTAATAAAAAAAGAAGAAGAAGAAAGATCAGTTAGGAAACGCATCAGTATTCGTTCGAAACGATTAACATCAGTCCCAATGGACCGTGAATTTCCGTGAAAAAAAAAAAAAAAAAAAAAACGTAAAACGTTCTACTTACGTTTCATGTTAGGTTAAAAAATACAGTCCACGTACGTTTCACGTTTACGTTAGGTTAATATGCAGTCTACTTACGTTTCACTGTTAGGTTAAAAATGCAGTCCACGTACGTTTCACGTTTACGTTAGGTTAAGATGCAGTCTACTTACGTTTCACGTTAGGTTAAAAAATGCAGTCCACGTACGTTTTTCGTTTACGTTAGGTTAAAATACAGTCTACTTACGTTTCACTGTTAGGTTAAAAATGCAGTCCACGTACGTTTCACGTTTACGTTAGGTTAAAATACAGTCTACTTACGTTTCACGTTAGGTAAAATGCAAACACACGCACACACACACACACACACACGTGTTAGGTTGCAACCTAACGCGTGTGTATGTTATTTAAATAATAATTTAAATAATATACACGTGTGTGTGTGTGTGTGCGTGTGTTTGCATTTTAACCTAACGTGAAACGTAAGTAGACTGTATTTTAACCTAACGTAAACGAAAAACGTACGTGGACTGCATTTTTTAACCTAACGTGAAACGTAAGTAGACTGCATCTTAACCTAACGTAAACGTGAAACGTACGTGGACTGCATTTTTAACCTAACAGTGAAACGTAAGTAGACTGTATTTTAACCTAACGTAAACGAAAAACGTACGTGGACTGCATTTTTTAACATAACATGAAACGTAAGTAGACTGCATCTTAACCTAACGTAAACGTGAAACGTACGTGGACTGCATTTTTAACCTAACAGTGAAACGTAAGTAGACTGCATCTTAACCTAACGTAAACGTGAAACGTACGTGGACTGTATTTTTTATTTTTTAACCTAACATGAAACGTAAGTAGAACGTTTTACGTTTTTTTTTTTTTTTTTTTTTTTTTTATTCACGGAAATTCACGGATGCTGTGGTCCATTGGGACTGATGTTAATCGTTTCGAACGAGTACTGATGCGTTTCCTAACTGATCTTTCTTCTTCTTCTTTTTTTATTACTGACGACTGTGGTAGCAGCGGTGGCGAAGGTGTATAGTGAAATAAATTAAAATTATACACGCATGTCGTTACAGATGAAAAATAGAAATTAATTTCTTCACCTGCGAAGTTCCAAGGTTATATATATATATATATATACGGTATTTTAAATTAATAAAACAGTAATATTTATATCATTAATACTGAAACATAATTTATTGTATGTACAGATTTTATTTAAACGTAAAACTGTTCACATTAAAACATTAACAAGTGCATTTAATACAGGACTTGTTCAAATAAGTAGAAACATCGTTGTGTGTGTGTGTGTGTGTCGCAAATTTCTGAAAGCATCCCACTGTGTGTGTACAATGACCCTAATTGAAGATATATTTTAGGTATAGCTGAATTTAAAGCGTACAAGCCTTCAGTAAGAAACTATGCTAAACCATTGTAATACAGGAGGTCATTGACACGACTTTACACTGACACATTGCAGTCTCTCCCTAACGTCTGTGTGTATGTGTTACGTTCAAGCTATATTTGTAAAAGTAATACGTTTTTTAGTTTAAAAGATTAGGCACTAGAAAAAAAAATATTACCTCTCTCTCTCTCTCTCTCTCTCTCTCTCTCTCTCTCTCTCTCTCTCTTCTTGTGATCAAATTTTAAGTAAATTTAGAATAAAACTAGATAAAATAGTTTTATTTGTTCTAAAACTTTAATGAATATTTCCATAAAGCAACCAGAGCGTTTTGTACTGTCCAAAAGAATGTACACATTGAATAAACTTCTGTAAGCATTGAAACTTCTTCGTAGTTCCGAGCAATTTATTGAGTTACTTGACACTGCTATAAGATATTCAAACGGTCTCATTACACGCTTTGAAAGGAAGGAATTTCTAATATAGCCGACGATTCAGAGTTCATGTTGTGCTATCTAAATTGGCTTGTACCGTTGTCTGGAGGTATGTAAAGCCAACTGTGAAATGTGCTCCCTTGTGTTATTTAGCTAAACCAAACTCAATGCAAACAAACATTCTCATTACGTAAACTGATATTTATTTTATCTATATCAATTCCTATTCATTAAAACTTTCCGCAATAATATTTTAAATTTAATCGTCATAAGTATATTATTATCAATTAATCCTTAGATTATTTATATAATTCCTATTCATTACCGGACAAAATCAGCAAGGGTGGGAACTCGAAGGCCTCCACGAATAACATTATTTCTCACAAACCATGGAGACCCCGACAAGGATCTGAGGGTACGGGCCTGGAAAGCTTCCAGCCTACACTTGTTAGTGGTCGAGACAAGCGACCACCATGCGGGAGCAGCATAGGTCAATACTGACCGGAGAAACAAGAGATAGATGGTGACTTTAGTGCGCAAGCCATTTCCATCTAATGTATATTTATCTTTTTTTAAATATATTTATTTGAGACTGTAGTTGTCGTTCTGCTTTGTGAAGAATTATTTTTTCTTCCGAGCCGTTTATCTAAATAGACGTGGTTGCGGTAAAGTCAGCGTATATCTTTTACGTTTCTTATTTTTTTATGAAATTATCTGCCAGCGAATATTTATATTTTGTCCAGTAAGCATATGAAGACCGTAATATTTATATCATTAATACTGAAACATAATTTTATTGTATGTACAGATTTTATTTAAACGTAAAATTGTTCACATTAAAACATTAACAAGTGCATTTAATACAGGACTTGTTCAAATAAGTAGAGTATTACGACACTGTTGCTGTTGCTCTTTATTTACAAAGATAAGACTCAAACAGTGCTGCACAAAATTTACGAGACAGACGGAAGAGTTGACATGTAATGACAATGTTTTGGCCTAGTTATTAACGAAACTAATTACAAGTATTTGTAAGCACATGGAAGTCAATGGAACTAAGTGTAATCTATAATTAATACCGGTATCGACATCAAATAAATGATAGAATGTTTCTTAAAAAGAGCCGTGTTAACTTGTCCGAAAATACTTTCAGTATCGCTAACTTCTTAAAGCAGTGAGGTAAAGCTTTTCCATCACGGTCGATGACCCCTCCTCTCTCTCTCTCTCTCTCACTCGTTGTTATATATTTGACAAATATTAACTGTGTGTGTGTGTGTGTGTGTGTGTGTGTGTGTGTGTTGTTGTCACTGAGTATCGAGCTACTTACATGTGTGTCCACTCGCTCTCTCTCTGCATTGTTTTCCTAATTTTGACTAATGCACGAAAATACTTTCAGTATCGCTAACTTCTGAAAGTTTCCAACGGCGGACAATGACTTTCAAAACAACACGCTAAGCTACCCCTACCCTACTGTTGTAAGATACATCAATATATATACGTGAAGAATGCAATTAGCCTTCATACCTCATTGTGAAATCGATAATTGCGTGCATCAACATTTAAGAGGTGAGTAAACAGATTTGAATACGTTACGTAGCGAACATTGTTATTGAACTTACAGCACTTCTAATCAACATAGTTGTTGGAAATATTTAAACATTATCAAGTGCATTATTTATTGAAGTTAATACATGACTTGTTCAAATAAGTAAAAACGTTGCTAAGTGTGTGCGTCGTAAGCAATTATACGGTATTTTAAATTAATAAAACAGTAATATTTATATCATTAATACTGAAACATAATTTTATTGTATGTACAGATTTTATTTAAACGTAAAATTGTTCATGTGTGTGTGTGTACGGATTTATTCTCAGTTGTATGGAGCGGTAGTTATTTTTTTTTTTTTTTTTTTTTTTACATAATTAGAGCACGGTACAAATTGGTTGAAATGACAAACACGTTGAAAGCCTTTTGTATATATAGCACATAATGTATATGACTACTTTTACAACTGCTATGTAGAGAGAAAATTTATTCAGACACATGTTTCGTTCAGCCACAACAGATTTTCTCAACGAATATATATATATATATGTTTCCTTTAATTGAAACAATTACAGCAAAATGTTTACTAGTGTAAGAAAATTAATTATTGTTTGTAGCTGTTTAAACACAAACAACTTTTGTTGTTGATGACGTGATTTTCTTCACCAAAAGTATGACTTTGTACTGTTTTGAGCTCTGGTAAATTTATCTTTAGGAGGACGTTGTTCTCTGGTGATGTTTATTTGATCACATAATTGTTTTCTGCCAACAAACCGACTAGGTGATTGTAGATTTATTCTGTACTCAGTTTCCAAATGTATCAATGTGTGTGTGTGTGTGTGTGTGTGTGTGTGTGTGTGTGTGTGTGTGTGTGTGCATGCGTGCGTGTGTGTGAAGTTAACATAGCTTAGACAAAATACAACGTAAAGAAAGAATTTGATATGTACGGCTAACGCTTGAAGTATACTGTGACAAACATGTGTTTCTCGCTGGTTACTGCTAACATATTTTTAAATGATAATATAATGAAAATATCATGATAATATATTAAGTGATAAACAACGTGAATGTCTTTGTTTTAGTCGAGTATAATGTCTGGAGGCAGTTTTGAAAGTTATATGGCTGAATGGATAGAAAGACGCTCCACTCAAGTGGAGCATAATAGAGAACTATTACGTCGTTCCGTGACATGCCATTGCTATTCTCAGTCTCAAGGCGAGACAGAAGTAAAAAAAGAGTTAACAAATATTTACACACAGTTTATTACCACCCATGCTGGTGGTGTAAATTATGGCAAATTTATAAAAGATTGGGTGAGTGAAAATTACGTACCACTCTTTCCTGAGTTGTAATATACTTATTTTGTAAATATACATTGTTAATATACATTTCATATAGTCTGTATTTTGTTTTAAATATTTTGGATGAAAATTACAGTATTTTAAAATAATAAAACAGTGATTTTGTATTATTAATACTGATTGCATGTTTTATTTTTGTCTTAGGTGTTACCATTGAATAGAAGTATTGTACCACAAATTATTGGTGGTAGTGATCTTTATGTTTATGAAAACCCCATAAAAGTGAAGTCCAAGGACTGTCTTAATGTAGTACCAAATGAAGAAGAAGAAGATTGCTTCACAAATTCATAATATGTAATATATATTTTATTTGTAATATACATTTCATATATTCTGTATTTTTTTGTTTTATATATTTTTATTTTGAAACATTTGAACCCTTTGAAGTTCACATAAAGTCATGTGATTGTACATTTTACTAACAAAGACACGTCTGTTCATATTAAATGTGTGTGTGTGTGTGTGTGTGTGTGTGTGTGTGTGTGTGAGAGAGAGAGAGAGAGAGGGGGGGGAGAGAGAGCTGATCCTTGTCTCATTCTTGTTATAGTCTTAAAAACAAAAGGTTGTCGAACCAACATCATTTTATTTGAAAATAGTTTCATTGTAAATATCACTTATTTGAAGCTGAATAATTTGCAGATTGTATCTTACAATCATGACAATTATTATTTAAACTGATAATTGTTTTATTAAAAATATTATTATTATTTCATATGTGTACACAAAACTTTTGAAAATACCTTATTTCAAGGAGATTTTTTTTTAATGCTAAAGAGAGACATACACACATAGGTAATTACATTATAAACTAGGAATTGCTTCCGACGTCTGCGAGAGAGAGAGGGCGTTAATATTTGTCGAGTAAAGAGAGACATACACGCACAGGTAATTACATTATAAACTAGGAATTGCTTCCGACGTCTGCGAGCGAGAGAGGGCGTTAATATTTGTCGAATAAAGAGAGACATACACGCACAGGTAATTACATTATAAACTAGGAATGGCTTCCGACGTCTGCGAGCGAGAGAGAGAGAGAGAGGAGAAACGGTATGAAACCTTCCACAGTTGAAACCTGCTCTACAAAACGCTTCACACGAAGCGTTATGTTAAGAGAGAGAGAGAACGCGCATGTAAGTAGTTGACAACACATACGCACACATAGTTAATATTTGTTAATTATTTAATACAATGAAAAATGAAGTCAACGTTTTGACGATGAGTGAGAGAGAGAGAGAGAGAGAGAGAGAGAGAGCGGGCGTTGTAAGTACGTACACAGTTAATATTTGTCGAATATATATAAACTTTCTAAAATCATATACATGCGCGGTAATGATCACAGAGAGGAGAAACGGTTTGAACATAACGTTTGACAACGAGAGAGAGAGAGAGAGAGAGAGAGAGAGAGAGAGAGACAGAGACAGACAGATATAGACAGTCGTACGGACGGACGGACAGAGAGATAAATAGAGAGAGAGAGAGAGAGAGAGCGGGTGTTGTAAGTACGTACACAGTTAATATTTGTCGAACATATATAAACTTTCTAAAATCATATACATGCGCGGTAATGACTGCAGAGAGGAGAAACGGTTTGAACATAACGTTTGACAACGAGAGAGAGAGAGAGAGAGAGAGAGAGAGAGAGAGAGAGAGAGAGAGAGAGAGAGAGAGAGAGAGAGAGAGAGAGAGAGAGAGAGAGAGAGAGAGAGAGACAGACAGACAGACAGACAGAGAGATATAGACAGTCGGACGGATGGATGGACGGACGGACGGACAGAGAGATAAATAGAGAGAGAGAGAGAGAGAGAGAGAGAGTAACAACAGTGTTGTAAATATATATATTTAATTATTTAAAACAAATTATGGTTTATTTTAATTTATTTCGTTATAAACCTCCGAGTATGCATACAATTATTTGTATAGTAATCAGAAATGTGTGTGAGAGAGACATTTTACTAATTTGTAGGTTGTATCTTACAATCATGAAAATTATTATTTAAACTGATAATTGTTTTATTCAAATCTTACAATGACGAAATATTATTATTTCATTGTTTACGATATATATTTAATGCAAAAAATGAATTTTTAAAATTACAATCGTCTGTATTTAAGTTCGTGTACACACATACAAATCGTTGAATAAGGGATATATTAATTTCTAAATCGTGGTCAATGACTGTCATGTGTCAAAAAAGGATGCAACGAGGTAGGTGATAAATATATATATTTCCTGGTGATTACATTTTAGTATCGCTACTTACAATAAGTAGCACGACACTTATGTAAAACTGATGACATAAAGAGAGAGAGAGTTTATATTGTGATCGACAACTGTGTCTAGAGACAAAGAGAGAGGAGGGGAGAGAGAGTTGATATCGAAGTCGTCGTTAACAGTTTACTATAATATAGTTTGAATTTCCCACCGAAGAAAAATGTTGGCAGATCTGTTCTATACACATACACAATAATGCAGGATTGGTAACCCTGATCATATATTTTAATATACACTATAATACACACACACATATCAAGTTTGAACCCATACATAGGTTGGTAAACCTGATCATATAGATTTAATATACATTATAACACACAACAAATTTGAACTCATGCAAGGTTGGTAACCCTGATCATATATTTAATATATACACTATAATGCATCAGGGAACCCCCCACCATAGGTTGGTAAACCTGATCATATAGATTTAATATACATTATAACAAATTTGAACTCTTGCAAGGTTGGTAACCCTGATCATATATTTAATATATACACTATAATGCATCAAGTCGGAACCCCCCCCACCATAGGTTGGTAAACCTGATCATATAGATTTAATATACATTATAACAAATTTGAACTCATGCAAGGTTGGTACTCCCCGATCATATATTTAATATATACACTATAATGCATCAAGTGATAGAAAGTGAAAGTGATCTAAGCTCGCGAAAGGCGGCGTATAAAAAAATAAAAAATTATATTCGCGGATGCTGTGGTCCAGATACGCGAAAAAGTCGCGGATCTTGACACAGATCAGCGAAAAAGTCGCGGATGCTGTGGTCCAGTAGAAAGTGAAAGTGATCTAGGCTCGCGAAAGGCGGCATATAAAAAATTATATACGCGGAAATTAGAAAGTGAAAGTGATTTAGGCTCGCGAAAGGCTGCATATAAAAAATTATATTCGCGAAAATTCGCGGTCCAGGGTGGTGGGGAGAGCGTGGGAAAAAATCTTGGACCGCGGGGAACGGCGGCATCTCTTTGATCTTGTTTTTTATCGTTTTTTATGTTTTTTAAGAAAGGCGGCATTCCTTTGTGAGTCAGAACCCTTATTTTCCCCCTACTTTCACTCACTTTTTAAACGCACGTAGACAGTTGCTAGAAAATACACTGCCTATCGATGCCGGACAGCAGCTCAACAAATCAACTTTAAGATTCAATAAATCTGACAAACATAAATCACGAAACTCTGCTGGCAGCACTGCATTTAAAAGTTATCACTCAGCTTCAAACAATTATTTATGATTATGCTGTAAATCTAGTCATCCAATTTACATGTGTGACAAATTTCGTGCATTAAGCACATCAGAACGAGGGCAATTTATATTAAATCATAAACTCTGTACAAATTGTTTAAGACCAGATCATTTTTCATCAAATTGTAAGATCAAACAATCATGTAAGATTTGTTCAAAACGACACCATACATTGCTACACATAAATAATGTGTCCAAACCAGTTTCTGCCAGCAGTAGCAACTACTGTTCACTTAAATTACAATCTACAAACAATGTTCTTTTATCAACAGCAATTGTGTTTGTCATAGACCAGGCTGGCAATAGACAACCCGCAAGAGTGCTATTGGATGCGGGGTCACAAATAAATTTTTGTACGGAATCATTTGCTAATAAATTACGGCTTAACTTGACTAAATCTAACATACCGATTACAGGTATAAATAATACCGCTTGTTGTGCCACTAATTTAGCGTCTACACTCATTATCTCACGCTATCAAAGATTTAGTTTCCAAGCAACATGGGCGGTCTTATCTGCATTAACCCATAAATTGCCAGCACAATCTTTTGACATAAATCAGTTTAATGTCCCAGATAACGTTTTCCTCGCCGATCCACATTTCAACATATCAGCTGATATCGATATACTTTTAGGAGCGCAATTTTACTTAGATTTAATTTTACCTAACAAATATGTAAGAGGTTCTCATTTCCCTACTATACAAGAAACAAAGTTAGGCTACATTCTAGCAGGCAATCTGCCCAAACACTGCCGTTATAAGGGTCCTGCTGTTTCGTTCCTGGCTAGGAACAACGACAGTCAAATTCTGGCGTCTCTCGAGAAATTTTGGGAGACCGAAACTATCCCTGATAATGTACCCATTAGTAACGATTCAGCTTGTGAGGAGCATTTCGTTAAGTCTACTCATCGCAATGAAGAGGGTAGGTTCGTTGTTTCGCTACCATTTAAGTCTGACAATCCCCAGTTGGGTGAGTCCTATGCTACTACTTGTTTGTCTCAAACTTCCCAATCCAATCTTTTTCCACCCTTTTTACCTTCTAATCTGTCGTCTCCTGAATTCACTGCAGAGGAGAAACAAACACCCAAACTTTCTTTAATGTCTACCTTAGCCATTGACCTTTATAAGGGCTTTTCTTCGTTGCACCGTCTGACTCGCGTATACGCTTACTGCTTTCGATTCATCAAAAATATTAGACTCTCCAGGGCTGAGAAAATTTCGGGCGCTCTTACCCCCGTTGAATTTCATTCCACTCTTAATTTTTTCATAAAACAATCTCAGTCGATCCACTTCGCTGCCGAGATTAATTGTCTTCGTAATGGGTCTTCTGTTTCTATCAGGAGTAAGTTGTCTTCTCTGGACCCGTTTCTTGATGAGTCTGGCCTCATACGCGTCGGCGGACGATTACAGCAGTCGCAACTACCTTATGACAATAAGCATCCTATTGTCTTGCATCCATCGGCTCATATCACTCGCCTTATTATTGAACGCGAACACATTCGTTTACTCCATGCTGGTGCTCAACTCGTGCATCACTCACTTCGTCAACGTTGGTGGATCATTAACGCCAAGATAGTCATTCGCTCCATCATTCGTAGATGCGTCAAGTGCCTCAGGTTTAGTGCCGAACATCAGGTTCAGAGGCTTGGTATTTTGCCATCTCCCAGAGTCACTCCTTCGCGGCCGTTTCTATTCTGCGCAGTTGATTATGGGGGCCCCTTCATGATTCGTCATGGCGGGCAGAAATCTAGGACTCTGTCGAAATCGTATGTGTCTTTGTTCATCTGCTTGGCAACCAGGGCCATTCATTTGGAATTGGTTTCCGACCTTACGGCCAACGCGTTTATAGCTGCCTTACGTCGTTTCATGGCCCGTAGGGGCATACCCAGCCAGTTATATTCTGATAATGGCACGAAGTTTAGGAAGGCCCGCAATGTTTTGCATGACCTTTACAATCTTTGGCATAATAAGGATGCCACCTCATCAATCCAATCCTTTACGACCTCTCAGGGTATTACATGGTCATTTATTCCGCCCTCATCACCTCATTTTGGTGGTCTTTGGGAAAGCGGTATAAAGAGTTTAAAGTATCATTTGCGCCGCGTGGTAGGCAAGTCTATACTCACCTTCGAGGAGTTTACGACGGTTTTGTCTCAGATAGAGGCATGTCTAAACTCACGTCCATTATTCGCCGTCTCATCGGATGTAAATGATCCGGTGCCACTTACACCTGGCCATTTTTTGATTTGCGCACTATTGACGGCGATACCTGATCCAGACTTATCTCACGTTCCCATCTCTCGTCTTGGACGTTGGCAACTTCTCCAGAAGTTTGTCCAAGTCATTAGGAAAGCTTGGTCTCGCGACTACTTACATCAACTACAACAACGTCACAAATGGAAATTCGCCAAAGATAACGTTTCCATTGGTGACCTGGTTTTACTGACTGAGGATAACTTACCTCCATTAGCGTGGAAATTTGGTGTAATTACCGCCACATTTCCCGGCCCAGACAACTTAATTAGAGTAGTTGACGTTCGCACGCCTACTGGCACCTATCGCCGACCAATTCATAAATTATGTTTGGTCCCTACGAGGGACGAACAGTAAAAAAAAGAGTTTATTTTCCTTTGTATATATTTGTCAAAATACATAAATCAGATGTTCAAAGAAGATTTTGTTAGTTATAAGCACCTTTGTTTTTAGCATAAGCTTTAATTTGTATATTTTTGATTCAGAAACTGTTTGTTTTACTCAAGCAAGTGTCAGTTTATTTAATATGCAAGGCTTTAATTATTATTTTGTATTTTCGTGTATGCAACATTTGATTTATGCCTCATGTCTTTGCTTACTATTGTTTTTATGTAAAAATTTTGTTGTAATATTCGCATGGTCTGCAGCTAGACAAACCATGTATGCATTTTCTCGCACATTTTGTCAATATGTGTGATATTTTGTTACTCTGTGAATTTATTTCTCACAATTGTTCAACACATGTATTACATTTTGTAATTATCTAAACCGATTTCTATTGTATTTATTATGTATAACTTGTATCTATGTAAAACACATTGTTTTATCCGCATCTACTGTCTATAACCATACGCCACGCCTATATTTTTATATTGTATTTTGTATTTGTATTTTGTGATGATGTATTGCACAATTATTATTCATGCTTTAATTATGACATACATGTCATTACACTTTGTGCTTACAATCATTCAACTATGTATAGCTTGTTTTCACATAACAATTTATTGTATATTCCTGAAACATCAGCATCGTGCAAATTATAAAGCGTCATGCTAAATTTATGTCTTTACATGTATAATTTTATAATATTGTTTGTTCATTGTATTCAATACTATTGTATAGGTCTACTGGCCTTATCTGGTTCAAGATAACCATTATGACTTGCACAAATGTTACAATTTATCGGGCCCATCATGTGATGAGTCACCGATTATTCATCATTAAACATTGTCAAACCATGTATTTTCATGTCTTATATGGTTTAATATAGTATACATACAATATATATTGGGAATACATTGCTAATCTTGCATTTATACTCATGTATAATCAGGTTGCAAGCCGACTTTGGCCTGTTCAACTCTTATCATCACTCAAGCTTATCTCTAAACAGTTAATGCATAACTGTTACCTAAGATTTCAACTCAAGGTTCAATACAACTTATTGAGATTGACTTTATTATTAAGAACTCTGTATTTTTCTATAATAAGTTATTAAAATGTATTAAAAAATCCTTTGATTTTTTGCGGGCAGTTATGGACAGTAATGTGGTAATTTTCGCATTAATAGGTTGGCTAATCTGTATTTTCTGAAATTGCTTATCATATTTATACAAACAACACAGTTGTCCGAGCTACGGCTGGCGGCAGACGTCATTACGTTTGCTCGCTTGTTCTGTCATCATTCATTTTTCTTGTCGTCAGACAATCATTGTAGGCCTTAGGCCACAACATATATTGCATACTTGCAATACATCAGCAATACATTGCTAATTCTTTTTCATGTAGCTTGAGTGTCGTGTACTCGCGCCTCAAGTCTTACGACAATTCATACGACATTCGTCTAGGCCTTAGGCCTCAACATGTTAATCTGAGTGTCGCACATTTGCGCCTCATCTAACATGTAGCGTTCTTAACGACTCTGTTTATTAAAATTAAAATCTGTTCAGACTTAGCCAATCTCAACAACATGATTAAGTGTATAACAGAAACTTAATAAATGTATTATACAGTCCACTATCGTCATTATTCTGCATCCTGGCAATAGCACAACAAACATCATTCTTCCTATAGAACAGTTTTGGTACACACGTGCCGATCTCAACATTTTTTTTAGGTCCACTCGGACCGGATCTCAACATTTTTTTGGTCGCTCCGTGCCTGGATTCGTCATTCACCTTTTCCAACTTAATAGCGGTTTTCATCATTTTTCTGCCCCAATTTCTGGCCAGCACGGGCGAGTCAGCATATTCGCTGATCACACCGTCTCGGGACTTACTCAGCATTTCTTTCGTCGCCATTGAGCCTCGTGACGACATCACTGCAAGACCATCCATGTGCTAGCGTCTACACTCCAGTTTAAGCAGTCATCTCTCCGGTCTGTGTGTTTGCCATCTTCTCCACGACCTCGACGCTCCAGGACATCGCATACCAGGTACCACATCATTAACATCATTAACAGGTGCGTACAATGGCTGAAGAAGGCCTCAAAGTGTTCGTCAGAAAGAGGGGCGGCTTAAAGTCTGCCATAGTGCGAATTAATTCGGCTATCATTAACTTTGATAAAAACACTAACACAAAACATTTTTTAACAGTTAGACTCGAAAGTCTAAAAAGTTTGGCAACAAAATACGATGAGGTACAGTCCGAAATTGAACTCATTTCTAAAGACATAAACGCTGCTCAAGAAGACCGAATTGAGGTTGAAGAGCTGTTATATTCAACAGAAGCCAATATCTTGCAATTGATAGAAAGCTTCAACGTTCAGACTGTATCTCCCGTATTAACAAGCAACATACAATTAAAACCGATAAGTGTGCCCTGCTTCACAGGCAATATCTTAGAATGGCAGCACTTTTATTCAATATTTCTGGACTTGGTGCACGCCAGATCTGATTTAACGTCAGTGCAGAAATTACATTATTTGTATTCGTCTCTGAAAAATGAGCCGCTAGATTTAATTAAGGCATTACCTATTTGTAACGAAAACTATTCGATAGCGTTGAGTTTGCTGTCCGCTAGATATGACAACAAATTCATACTAGCTAAGTATTATATTCAAAATTTGCTTGAAGTAAAGTCAACAATTAAGGACTCTGTCCAAAGTCTGGCAGAATTCATAAATACAATAACGTCTTCCGTTAATTCACTGGCGGCC
This sequence comes from Magicicada septendecula, assembly GCA_034769895.1. Classification (NCBI taxonomy): domain Eukaryota; kingdom Metazoa; phylum Arthropoda; class Insecta; order Hemiptera; family Cicadidae; genus Magicicada; species Magicicada septendecula. Next base: position 1,032,530,355 of record CM068367.1, on the reverse strand, counting down.
ATGCAACTGTCAGTGGATTCATTCGAGCTTATCACTGTACAATTATTGTCACCAAAACTGGATCATACCACGTTATTTCAGATTTTGCGTCACACTTGTAGTATTGCCGTTTCGTGCACTTTACAATAAAAAACAAAAATAACATTCTTACCAGGTTACAATGAAATAAGAAATATTTTTTTATAACACTGTTTATTAAATCTTAATTATTTTAGTACTACTACTATATATTATTTGTGTTATTATTTAACATTAAAAAATTATGAAATTTGAAATTTAAATAAAACTAATTTAATTTATGCCTAACTATTACTAAAAACTTTACCTAACTATTTACAAAATTTAATCTAAATACGCTACGTTTTTGTCCAACCTAAGGATTTAGAAAGTTTAATCTAAATACGCTACGTTTTTGTCCAACCTAACGATTTAGAAAGTTTAATTAAATACGCTACGTTTTTCTCCAACCTAACGAATTCGAAAGTTTAATCTAAATACGCTACGTTTTTGTTCAACCTAACGATTTAGAAAGTTTAATCTAAATACGCTACGTTTTTGTCCAACCCAACGATTTAGAAAGTTTAATATAAATACGCTACGTTTTTGTCCAACCTAACGAATTCGAAAGTTTAATCTAATTCGCTACGTTTTTGTCCAACCTAACTACAGTATTTAGAAAGTTTAATCTAAAGACACTAAGTTTTTGTCCAACCTAACTATTTACAAAATTAAATCTAAATACGCTACGTTTGAATAAATTTCAACATAAAACTCTGCATAGGCAGAGTTTATGAACTAAAATAATTGAATTTCCGCAACTGGATTCTGTTTCTCTAAAGATCGGCAAAAAAATATAAAACTGAAGTAAATAATGTTAAAGTGTATTGAATACTGTAATATAGAATTATGCATTAAAAGAAACAGTGAAAAAAACCTTTGCAATTTAAAAATAAGTATTAAAAAAACTAGTGAACGGATTTACAAACGAAGTGCATTGTTTAAAAGCTAGAAGCCTACTGAATTCAGCTACCACGATGACCACGATGAATGCAGGGCACAGCTCAGTGCGTGCCCCTGTGACGGCAGCGTCCGGGCAAGCCCGATGACTGCCTGTTGCTTCTTGAGTGCTTGGTGCGAGACTTGTCGCAGCAAGGATAGGTTCCCCCTTTTTTATTTTGGCGGAGGTGAAGGAGACGGGCTGTGATTGGCTGAATTCAGCTGTCAGCGAAGGGAATATAAATAAGAAATCCCCACCACGTACGAGTCGTTCAAACCCGAATACATGTCATTCGCCACCAGCTTAAAATTTGTGACAATCGCTACCCACTGTCCCCGGCTCCCTCCCCTGAGGCAATGACCGCTGGAATAATAACGGGAAATTCCGCAGGACCATCCCCTCCGCCCGCTAGCCCCGCTTTATCTCATTATTGCTCTGAGTGTCATAGTGTTCCGGTTATTGTGCATTCTAGTTGTGCTTGATATGGAAGTGTCAACGAACAGTCACGGGAAGCCATGCGCCCACTACCAAGGTTACGCGTACAACGTTAAAAGGACCAAAGAAGATGGGACTGTAACTTGGTGCTGTTCAAGACAGAGATCGACAAGTTGCCGAGGATCAATCAAGAGCCAACGTGGTGAAGTGCTGTGTTCAAGCGAGCATCAATGTGGACCTCCGGATGATGCTCGCTCAGAAGTATTGAAGGCTCTCAATCAGGCGAAGAAGCGAGCAAGCGACGAGGACACGCCAATTTCTAAAATATACTCCGAACAAATGGGTAATCTCCACAACATGGGCTATGATTTTGTAACCGAAATGCCAGATCAGCAAGTTACGAAGAGGTCTTTATATCGCCACAGGGCCAAATCGCAAGGTAATCAACGAGAACCGGAATCATCTGAAGAAGTTGTTCTGGAAATGGGAATGCTTACCACGACAGATGGAAGTAGTTTTCTTTTGAAAGACGACAACACAGGCGGGCGACTTATTATTTTTAGTGGAGCATTAGGAAAAGAAGCTTTGAGAAGTAAGCAAGATTTTTTATGGATGGCACTTTTAAGAGTTGCAGTAAACAATTTTCTCAAATTTATACCATTCATGCAGACTTTGGTAGCTCAAAAAACAAAACAAATATATATCCAGTTATATTTGCTCTATTGCCAAACAAACGGAAAGAAACATATATTTGACTTTTCCGCCTTCTTATTGAGGCCATACCAGAGTGAAATCCAGCGACGGTGACAGTCGATTTTGAATCGGCAGCAATTTCTGCCCTTAAAGTTGTATTTCCCGCAGTGGAGGTAAAAGGTTGCTACTTCCACATGAGAAAGTGTATCTGGAGAAAAGTTCAAGATTTGGAACTTGCTTGTGAGTAGGGCTATATGAAGAACGAAGAAGTGAGAATGATCATCCGCATGTGTGCTGCTTTGGCGTTTCTTCGCCCTGAGGATGTTCCCGACGGCTGACTGGAAATACATTCCAGAGTGCCTGACAATGAAAAACTTTCTGGATTTTTGGACTATTTCGTGGAGAGATGGATGAAAAACGAAGAAGTTCCAATCGAGCTTCGGAGTTGTTACAACAGGCGTCATCGAACCACCAACTCTGTCGAGGGATGGCACAATAAAATTAATACCGAACTTGGAAGACCGAATCCTCGAGTCAAGGACCTCATCAACTGTTTAAAGAAAGAAGCAGAGAGCACAGCATGTGCGCTAATAAGGGCCCAGCTCAACATGGAAGGTAAACGAAGGAAGACTGCTTAGATGATTCTAGATGACAGACTGGAAAGAACGGTTAAAAAATATGAAGTAAGTGGTGATATTGTCACTTGTTTGAAAACAATTTCTCATCTCCAAAAACTTTGAAGAGTTACTATAAAGTCCAGGAGCTTAAACGTTGACTTATGAGAGTAAAAAAATATAAATAAAGTAAATATTAGTGACGGAGCTTAATTTGAGCCCAATAATGTAAATAAAGTAAATATTAGTGACGGAACTTAATTTGAGCTCAAAGTAACTGACGAAGCCAATAGCTGATTTTAAACACTCCTATATCCAATAGATATTGCATGTAGCCAGTCCAAAGCCTGTGAAAAGTGTGACGGGAATCAGTAAAATTCACTTGACTGTTCAAGGCAGACCGTTCTTTACTGGGAACGGCCCCTGCTGGTGGCGATTGTCCCTGGTGGCGATTGTCACTAGTGGCGATTTACAGGACACCTTCAAACCCTTACAAGGAGAAAAGTTAGAGCTGTCCTCACCTGAGGCCCTCCCGTAAGTGGGCTACATACAGCAGGGCCTCAGGTGAGGACCATCCACAGCGAAAGTGTTAAATGGTATTAAGCTGCATGGTAAGTAATCCCTTAAGTGGCGATTGATTACGAGCTAAGCTTTATATAGTGGTTTTCATTTCCTTTTGTGTTGGGCAAAAAATTAACTGTGCTTAAACATTACATACTGGTGGTACCTATATTTTAAATAGAACTATAATGTTTAAGGATTTTAGTGTATTTTTTAATGTAAAAGAAATAAATTGATAGATACCAACCTATACAGTTGAGATCATTTTCTGACCAAACTCCATTATCTTTGCATGCTGTGCTCTTTTTGCCTTTTAATTTGTATCCAGTCTTACATTTAAGAAAGCATTCAGTTCCTCCAGGATAAGTTCCATTATCGTCATATGCTGTACATTCCATTTCACCATTTTCAATATCAATTAACTCACTGCAGCCTGCAGGATAACTTTCAGTTTCTGTGAGTACAAGAATATTTTATTATAAGACATATATTCAACATTTTTAACATATATAAAAAAATGCTGTAATAAACTCATACCTACACAGTGACTTCCATTTGTTATTAAACCTTCTGGACAAGAACATGTATATGATCCAAGAGTGTTTATGCAGGTCCCATTACAATTTGTGTCAGAAACACACTCATTAATATCTACAATAAAAACATTACAAATAGTTAAATATTTATTATATATAAAACTGTTTAGTTATATTTACAACATTACTAATAGTTTGTAAACTTATACAACAACAAAATGTATAAGAAGTAGTTCAAGGAATGATAATATGTACACGATAGGAATATAATAGTACACATAAGAATATAAATATTGTATACAAACACATAGCATAAACAGATTAATATTCTCAGTTGAACAGTTCAAATTGTAATAGTGAATCAAAAGCTTGACTCAAATTCAAATTTAGAGCCGAGAAAAATATTCTAAAATCAAATAGAAAACTAATCAACTGTATTTGTTTTTCAATCTTTCTGCCTTGCGTAGACTTGGCCAGTAAGATCACTACTAGTGATTAGTTATATAAAAGTTTCATTAGTTTGAAATGTTCGTTTATTCTTGTGAATACTACTCTTACGTCATGTCTGGGTAACTGGGAGGGTGACTTCCGCAACTGGATTCTGTTTCTCTACAGATCGGCAAAAAAATATAAAACTGAAGTAAATAATGTTAAAGTGCATTAAATAATGTAATATAGAATTATGTATTAAAAGAAACAGTGAAAAAAACCTTTGCAATTTAAAAATAAGTATTAAAAAACTAGTGAACGGATTTACAAACGAAGCGCATTGTTCAAAAGCTAGAAGCCTAGCGCGGGTCGCGAGTTGTGCAGTGTCCCGAGTCTCAGATAGGACTCCTGCCACTGGGTCATTTTGAGTTCCTTTTATATGTTTTATCCACTTATGGGGGGTCTGAAGCGACCTGCGATTGGTGGATTATACCACCGGGGCTAATAAACGAGGTCGCTTCCAGGACTCACCTGGTCGCGGGGTGTATTTACCAAGTCCGGCAATGAGGGAATTGTGGGTTACTCTTTCGGAACGAACATAGAATCTACGCGCCAGGCGTCTCACGGTGTCATCAAAAGAGCGGACACCGAGTCCTCTCCTCAAAAGACGAGAAGAGTACCTCCGGGGGACTTTACACGCAAGCTTCAGTCCCCGGTCGAGAACGCGCTGGAGCGCTGACCTATCACCACGAGCAAGGTATCCCCAAACAGGACAGGCATAGGTAATCACGGGCAACACGTACGAGTTGACTATGAGCTTACCTAGCCGGGGAGTCATTGCCGGATTAGATAGCACGGGCCAGAGTCTACTGAGTTGCGCCGAAGCGCGTTGTCGGATGTACTGTGTATGGGTTCGTCAGGTGAGTCGGGAGTCCACGTGGAGCCCGAGGTACTTGACGCTATTGGTCCAGGGTACCTCGACGGGGCCTACTTTAAGCGGCCCTTGCGTTTTCGCGAGAATATTACCGCGGCACTCTTGGAACCGTTAACGGCAACTCTCCAGTCATCGGTCTACCCGACATACGCGTCGAGTTGGCGCTGGAGCTTAATTGCCGCATAACTTGCGTTCGGCTCTGAGGCCAATGCCGCAGTGTCGTCCGCGAACAGCGACAATTTTACTCCAGGAACTCGGGGCGTGTCGTTGACAAACAGCGAGAACAGGAGAGGCCCAAGTACACTTCCCTGAGGGACACCAGCGGTAATACGCCTCTCCGAAGAGAGAGCGTGGTCTATTCTCACTCGGAAGCTACGGTCTCGCAGAAAGCTGCCGATCAACTGAACGTAGCAATCTGGGCGAAGGACTTCCGTTAATTTGTAAAGGACACCCTCGTGCCACACGCGGTCAGAGGCTTTCTCTACGTCTAGGAAGATCGCAGTCGTCTGTTTGTCCTGGCAGCCAGCCTCGGTAATGCATTCCACGAGTCTCATCAGCTGATGAGTCGAGGAGTGCAGCTCACGAAAGCCGAACTGTTCGGGGATCAGCACGTCCAGTCTTTCTAGGTGGTCGCGGATCCTACGCTGGATCAATCGCTCGAAAACCTTGGACGTCGCGGACAAGAGGCTGATGGGTCTGAGGTTTTCCGCGCGAGAAGAATTCTTTCCCGGCTTGGGTATCACTAAAACTGTAGCCGTTTTCCATTTCACCGGAAAGTAGGCCAGTCTGAGACATATATTGAACAGATCAGAGAGGAACAGTATTCCTCGCTCCGGAAGGCGATGGAGTGCGGAATTCATGACTCCGTCTGGGCCAGGCGCCTTCCGGGGCTTCAGCTGAACAATCCTCTCAGAGACCTCCTCCGGCGAGATGGGCTCCGGCTGGACTGTGATATCGGCCGATAGAAAGCGTTCTACCTCGCGGCAGATTCGCTTAGTGAAGGCTGGGTTCTTGGATGGGTTGGGAGCGAACTGTCGCTCTAAACCGTCAGCCAAGAACTCTGCCTTCTCGAGGGGGCGTCCAAGGGGTTGACCGCCGGGTCCGACCAGTGCGGGGAGAGGCGCGCGTTTACGCTTTCCCGTTAGGGCACTGGGAATCCGCCAGACATTACGGTCGTCGGCAGGGTCATCCATCTGTGTTACAGCTAGCTCCCAGTTACGTCTACGGAACGCCAGCATGTCGCGACGCAACTTGCCGGACGCTCTGTTAAACGCAGCCTTGTCAGCCGGGTCACGAGTCCTCTGCCAGCGTCTCCGGAGGCGATTCCTCTCGCAAGCGAGCTGAGACACCTCTTCGGGGATCCGCTGATAGTCGGGCGTGAGCCCCGGCTTCATCCGGGAGGACACGTCTACCGCCGAGACTACGGCTGTGTCGAATAAGGCAACTGCCTCGTCGACATGCTGGGTAGTGTTGAGTGGTATATGCTCAGGTAGGCGGCGACTGAACGCCGAGCCAAATCGTTCCCACTCGATTACCCGCCGCTCGTCGCGGACGGTAGAGTGCTGGGTAGCTAGATGCACACTGATGGGGCAATGGTACGAGGACAGTTTCGAAATGACGGAGACGTGGACCGGGCAATAAACGCCCCTGACCGCGGAAATGTCCAGTATATCAGGGCGGGAGTTAGCCCTCGAGGGATAGTATGTAGGCCCGGTAGGACCCATGACTGTGACCCGAGCCGCATCAGCATACCTGCTAAGCGGGCCCCGTTTGGGTTCACCAAGCGGCTCCCCCAATCAGGGTGCTTACAGTTCAGGTCTCCCGCCAGGACTACCCTTCTGTGTGCGCCAAAGACGGTCTCCAGATCGTTCGACAGGAGCTCCGTTTGTGGAGGCTTGTATGCGGAAACCACGAGTAGACCGCCGAGAGCACCATGGAGCTCAACCGCGGTGCACTCGAGGTTCCGCCGCTGAGGCAGGACAACGCGGTGATGGCGAAGACTCGCCTTCACCGCGATGGCGGTGCCCCCTCCTGCGCGATCCGACCGGTCGTCCCGGTAGCACGTAGTTGGGTAGTCGGAATCGACGATGCGGGGTCAGGTACGTCTCACCAAGAAGAAGCACATCGGGCTTGTGACGGGCAACGAACTCTAAGAGCTCAGAATGCCGGGAAACGAGACCGTTGGCGTTCCACGCCACGAGCTCGAGGTCTCGCTTGAGGGATTGCTGTGGTTGTCCGTTGTTCATAACAGACCAATAACACGGCAGGCTTCCACCAAGAGGAGGAATTTGTCTTGGGGCGAGGCTGTTGCCAAGCGTTCGTTGATATTAAGGCAAGTTTGGGCTACTTTCTACAAGTCGTAGCTTGCCAGAAAGTCGGAGACGACGGCGAGATCATCGGTAGATGACTGTGGAGAACGCTTGGCGGCAGCTGCATAGCTGCAGCGGGGCGAGGCGGTGGAAGCCTTGCGGGCAGGTTCTGGAGCGGGTGGTTGCTCTGGCTTTTGGCGGACAGGCTTGGGTCCAGTGTCAGGTATTGGCCGGCCCGTGTTCTTGGCCTGAGGTCCTTTACCTTTCTTGCCTGATCTGGGGAAGCGAGGCTTGGGTGGCGGCGGCAGTGGAGGATCAAGTTCATCATCATCCTGCGGCAACGGGACTTTTGCATACGCGGGTGTCTCGCGTTCCGGTTCCGAGGGCGCGACTTCTGGTGTGGCCTATTTAGCTTTGCTACTGATTTCAGCTGTCAGTGACGGGAATATAAATAAGCAATCCCCACCACGTACGAGTCGTTCAAACCCTTACAAGGAGAAAAGTTAGGACCATCGTGTTTAGGACAGTCTATTTATGTTGACTAAATATTCTATTTCTAAAGATAAGTATATGATCAGACATGCTTTGCTAGCTTCTCTTATAATTTTTCATATTACACTAGTGACTACGGGAATGCAAATGTCGTAATATATTCAATGCTATTTACAAAAGTAATTTTTCCAAAATATGGAATGTACTTCCTTCATGGAAGTGTATATGGCAGGAGCTGAATATTATGGGTATACTCGACAGGATCACCCAGTATCGGCTGAATTGGTGGGAACATCTTTGCCGAATGGATGACTGCCGCATCCCCAAACAACTCTGGAAGTATAAGCCGATGTGTGGGACGGAGAGGTGTGGGATGTACGAGGAAGCGCTGGAGTGACCAGCTGTAATCTTTGCCTATTTGAGACCGGAACAAACTATCCTTGGTTTAATCCACGAAGATGATGATGATGATGGAAATTATATAAGTAAACAAATAAAATTGTAGAAAATAAGAAAACATAAAAGTAAAACAGGAGAGAATGACTAAATAATGGAAAGTTTTTAATTAGTAAACTACATACATTTAAATTATTGGGAAAATATGTCAATTTGCCATTAGTGAACACTGAAAAAATGTATTACCTTACCCACATATCAAATAATGCTCATGGGATATTTTGTCAAATCAATGATAAGAACAGTCTGGATTCACTATGAAGTCTGAAGATAAATAGATGTATTTTCAGGTAAAATGCAGAAAGAAATAATCTTTTTCTTGAAAGTTTTATCTGCATTATTAATTAATTAATTTTAACTTCAACAATTAATCAATTAATTACTTCGATAAAGTGTATGATTTTTGTCAGTGTTATCTAGGTTTGAGCGTATATGAGCGCGCGCGTGTGTGTAATATGTAGTATTTTTTTAATGTTTCATGATACTTTTCACAATATTTCTGTATTTGCTTTTAATTTATTAACAGTGAAAATTTCATTAGATAGCTTCACGATTTTGGCATGAAAATTATGTAAATTTATTGATGTTTATTTGTTTTGTTTTATTAATAAATAGTAAAGAACATTATAATTTGTACCAGAGTCTGTGGTAACTAAGAATATAGATATTAATATTTTTAAAATTTTTTAATAAAAGAACTTATTAATATACAGAAACAAAATTCTAAATCTTAAGGTTCTCTGCGGTGAGAAGAAGACGAGAAAAGGGTGGACAGTGGAACGGAAATCGGCGCATAGTGTGTGAATGAGGGCCTTCTGGCGGGAGAAGAAAAGGAAATGATATTCGCGTGGTTCACGGCTGGCCTGTTCGTGTAAAAAAAGAACTTATAATATCACGACATACTTAGTATTTTCAATGCACAGTCCAGATACGATTCTACAACAAAGCGTAAACTTACCTAAACAGTGACTGCCATGACGGTAGGAGCCCTCTGGACACGCGTCGCACTCTGTGCAGTTCTCTCCGCGTGTGGAGTTGTGCTCGTGCTTATCGCCAACGTTATTCGAACCTAAAACTCTGTCCGCTGCGAATAAAATGGACTTTATAACCGTAAAGGAATGTTTGTTGGTAAGTGAGGTTCGCAAATCATCGCACCTGCATATTGAATCCCCGTAAAAACAATTAAGAGAATCGCAGGTATCTCTGATAACGTCGAACACATTCATCTGCCTCATAACATCGCGCACGTTTGAGGTATTCTTGTCGGTATCAAAAAGTATTTCGATACACGCCTCGTTTTCAGCGGTCTTTGAAACGGTTTTATAACGCAGATAATTCTGCGTTTCGTTTTTGTCCAATATTTCGCTCGCGTTAACATAACGCTCATGTATCGTTCTAACAAATTGAATGATGGGTTTTCTGTCGATCAGTATGACCAGGCTGGTCGAGTTTTCTTCGATAAGTTCACTTAAAAGTTTGCAAAAATGTTTTATTATGATATGATTACTATTGTAGTCGTTGTTATCGTCACAAGAGATATCACCAAAGTTAATTTTGTCGTTTACGTAACTTGCGTTATAACACGTAGACTTAGCGCATATTTTAATTAAACCATTTTCGCCCAAGGTTACATTAGGACACCGTTCATAATTTTCCTCTTCGTGTGGTAGTTTCACTATTGCATCACTTACACTGGAAAGTACGTTTACTAAACAAGTCTTACTATCACTAGATAAGAAGTAATTATCAGGACACTCGCAGACTGCCATGTTTTCAGTACTGACACTACACGTGTGAGAACAATCACCGTTATTTAACTCACACGCGCTGATTTCCAGACAGTTGGTTTTGTCTACATCCAAGACGTAGCCAACTGGACAGAGGCAGTGGTAACTTCCGACTGAGTTAATACATTCGTGCGAACACGTAGTGTGTACATCGTTGTTGTCAGTGCATTCATCGATATCGACACATGTTAGAGAATCCACTGAAAGCTTGTAACCTTCCCGACATTGACAGTAAAAACTGCCTGGGGTGTTTACACAAATATGTGAACAGAGTTCTGTGTCCTCGTCTACAGTACTTTCACACTCGTTAATGTCCGTACATGTTGTTTCGTCTTCAGTCAAGTTATAACCTTCCTGGCATTGACAGTGAAAGCTCCCTTCCGTGTTTACACAAACGTCGGAGCAGGGTTTTTCTGAACTGCACTCGTCGTAGTCCACGCAGTTAGATAACTCGTTTAAAATGTAGCCTTCCGCGCATTCATGGGAACAGGACACTGTGCCATCAGAATCTAAACATTCCTCTTCGTCCACACAACTGACATTGTCGCTGTGTAGCCGGTATCCAGTCTCACACACGCACTCAGCCATTCCGTTTTCCGTCGTACACGTTTGTGAACAATTTTTCGCTTCACATTCGTCCATATTTTTCTCACAAGTTTTATTATCAAACGATAAATTATAATCTATAGGACAATCGCAGCTGTAACTTCCTATACTATTGATACATATATGAGAACAGATATCTCCAATTGGGTACTTTAAGCACTCATCAGTATCCAAACACGTTTGCTTGTCTTCGGACAGATGATATCCATTTGGGCAAGCGCATTGGTACGATCCGACCGTGTTTATGCATTTGTGAAGGCAGCCACCATTCGTAGACAACGAGCATTCATCAATATCTGGAATTTTAATAGGAAATTAGTTGCATGAATAATAACAGTTATACGATTGATAATAATAAATAGAATGTAAGGAGACATAATATGATAACACATCTTTCAGCACACACACACACACACACACACACACACACACACACTGAATTTCATACAAAATTATACTATAGTTATAATTTTTAAACACTCGTTTTTGTAAAGTGAATAGCATAGCCTAAACCTCTAAAAGGTCTGCGAGAGTTTTAAAATGTAATTGACTCGTAAATAGTAAGAAACGTGCTCGTGAACGTTTGTCGTAGGAATCATTAGCTGGTTCAAACCAGTACCGGTACCATACCCACGACCGGTAGCAGGCCACACCCTAAATCCAGATCATCAGTAGTCCCTACGGCAGGAGCTCTTTCTGAAGCTCGGGACGTAGTACACGAGCGGGCGACGGGCAAACCCTTCGTCCCGCACAGCCCCGGTCTGCGCAGTACCGGTACCATATGTATCTCGCATGATATAGGCTATATGAGCAAAACAGGACAACTTTAAATCCTCAAATAGTTAATACTAAAATTAATTTTAGAAATTACCAAATTCTGTAAATTAATTTTATCATTTTTATGGATGTGAGATTTTACTTCATGAATTTACTAAGGGGGTTTCGCTATTTATTTAATCATATGTAGCTTTACAAAATGTGACGCGTTTCTCATTAATGCCTTCATTTGGCAGTATGTAATTTAATCATATTTGTAGAGGACTCAAAGTCTATTGATTTTGGTGAAGATCAGTTAAGAGGGAGCGGTAGTTTACCTGCAACGTTTTACGTTTTAACAAGGAAAAGTACTTAATTTTGATAAATAAATTATCCTGAAAAGAAGGTCATAATAATCCACTGTAGAAAGGTAGATGAAATATCTATAAATGACAAGGGTAGTTGAAGGGGAGGTAATTTTTTGAAAACAACCTTTTTGATGTCGAATAAAGTACTTCATTTTGAAGGATAAGATACCTTAGTAATTAATACTAATGAAACTATTACTCAGTAAAAGTGTAAATATCAAAAATGCAATTCTACGGTTAAGGGGGAGGGGTAGTTTACCTGCATTGTTTTGTCTTTTAACAAGAGTAAAGTACTTAATTTTGATAAATAAGTCCCCCCCCCCCGAAAATAAAGTCAGATTAATCCACTGTAAAATGGTAAATAAGATATCTGTAAATGGAGAGGGTAGTTGAAGGGGGAGGGGTGATTTTTTGAAAATTACTTTGTTCATATCAAGTAAAGTAAGAGTATTTAATTTTGAGGGATAAGATACCTTAGCAATTGCATATGATAAAACTATTACTCTATTACTTCATAAGAATAAAGTACCTAATTTTTATAGATAAAGTGACTCGAAAATAACATTATATTAAACGACTACCCTATAATAACAAAAATATCTATAAATAGTGAAAATAGTTTGAGGGTGGGGGATATTTTTTTTAGAAGTTATCGAACCAAATTCAACTAAATGTTTTTAAATATAAATCTTAGAACATGGAAGTCGTATATTGTTCTCCATACCAATATTTTATTTTAGTTTTTTTAATTGTTAATTATTTAAATGGTTTAAAACTAATAGCCCGAATATTAAAGGAAAGTAAAAAAAAATTTCAGCATATACAGTTAACTTAAGGGTCTTGTAACAAACTGACCAAACACTGCCACAAATGAAGTGTTTACTGACACCCAAGAAGCAACACCGGAAGCGTGTTTGTTGTCATTTCGAAGTGTTGAATAACACCAAAAAGAAATAAACAGCCAATTTTAAACTTGGCGAACAACGCTGTAATCCTGCAGACATCAAGTTTTTGTCCCCGCAGGAACAGATAGCTTACAAAATGTGGGTCACCTGTTTAGATGATTTCGATTAGGATGTCGTACTGCGCAGGGTATATGAATTTTATGATCGCAGGGAATACTTTACTTGTGAAGAAAATTAAAAAATCATTGTGGAAAAAATAGATTTTTACCGGCGGGCTTGATTCTACATCAAAGATCTAAGGAAGTAAGAGGAGTTTTAGAAACAGCCTGGACGGTGTGTGTATGCCAAGCAAAGTAACTGCACGACGAAGCTTTTAAGAATGATTTCTGCGACAATAACATAAAACTCGTTGTCATTAACCTGTTAAAAAGTGACGTTGTCGAAGATGACAAAGATGGACTAGACTTAAGTGATAATTAAAAGGTATTTAAAATTGAAGAGGTTCGTCAGTGAGTAAATAAAGTAGACCTAATAATAAATATTATTTGACATTTACAACAAGTAAATATGATTATTCGTTTTGTATAACAAATGAAACATGTTGTTTATTTAGGTAGATTAGAAAAAAAATTATACTCGCTATAATTACTTTCTAAGCGGCATTAAATAGTAAGGTTAACAATATTCAGTAACTTTTTATACATTAGGTACGTGATAAAATGTCAGAACTGATTTCGCTGTGTGATTGTCAGTTGAATTGTTTGAGCTGACTTTCAGTAACAACTTCTCCACAATTATCTACATCGGTTGTTTTTTTCCATTTTATAAGTATGCTATTCCTGATCGCCAATGTCGGATATACGAATTTACTTTCTATAGTTACACACGTTTTTTTGTCATTCATCGTGTTTTACGGCTATGAGTAGAGCACTCCAGATGAGAAAAAAAAAAATAAATAAAACATCAGTGAATCCGTGCAGCGAAGGCGCGGTAAGACGTGGTGGAGCAGCTGAGCGTTGACTGACCTTGGGCTGCCGATTTTTCAGAAATAGTGAAGCGTGCTCAACCAAAGTATGGTTATTATACTCATTTCTTTAAATTCGTTTTGTAAACGTTTTAAAAATTGTATGAATGATTAGTCTATTCTTATAGTTAGTTCATGCAGTGAGAAATGATTTAAGATCAACTGTGTTTTTAAAAACTGAATAAGAGACAGAAAGTTTTATTTATAACGTACGGGGATGTACAGTGCGTACAGCGTTAAGTAGGGATAGACGGGAAGTAATGGAAATATGTATATGGAAATTTCGTATTTGAAATATGTAATTGAGAGTGTGAAGTATTACAGTGTAGGCCTACACTTTTTTAATTTTCATTTCAACCTTTTTTCGTTATCACATGCAGAATGAATATGAGATAAGATAATTGTCATATAGTTGTCGCCAATTGTTACCTAAACAAGTTTTCCAATCACTGCCAAGAGTGTAGCCAATCGGACAGAGACAGAAAGCTGTGCCAATCGTATTGATACAGGAGTGCGAACAGTGCATGTTGAAGGTTGGATCGTTGCACTCATCGATGTCTCGGCAGGAACGTGAATCATCAGCCAGCGTGGTACCGGGCACAGAGTCGCAGCTGCACAAGTAGCTTCCCCACGTGTTCGTACAACTACCTTGGCAAGGTCCGTGACCATTGCGCAGCAGACATTCGTTAACATCTGCACATACAAACACCACCACCACCACTACTACAACGTTATTAATTTTAATCGGTTTACTGTTAAATGGAATCGTTTCATGATAGCGTAAATCATGGAACATGAGTTTGGCTTCAAAATAGCATATCTGTATTACCTGTAAATCCTGTAAACTCAACTGTAATCGTAAACGCTATTGGGTTTCATAGTTACCGTATTTCACAGTTACGGAATTCATTTTCTGTTTATTTTAAAACAAAAAATTCTCTCCAGTAATGTATACACGTTTGAAACTTCAATTGCACATCATATTCATTTTTTGTTTTAACTGCGGTGCGTTAGGCCTATTACTTTAGTCACTGCTTCAACTACGTGTAAAATATACGATCGACACATAACGTTCACAATTGATTCTTATGTGTGCTAGACTATCTAAATTGTTTGTGTTTTAAATTAACAGTACTTATTATCGTACTGACTTCAACCCACATGATTATAGGAGCCCGCGAGTTGAAACTGATTTCCGAAATATTGTTGAGTTAAACTAACAATAGTGTAATCACGTTATAATACAAACTAGTGTAAAAATGTATTGTGTCATCCACTTTAGTAATCCTTAAAACAATTGTATCAGTTTTACAAATTAATAACGTTGTTATTCATCTGTCTACAGAGTCATTGTATTCTCACATGGATAAATATAGGAAAGCGTTCATCTATACAGTCATAGTTACAATGCTTTCAGAAATAGTTAATTCTATTCAACAGGCGGCGTCCTGATTCTGTGTGATTCTATTATCACACAGTCGGCGCACGTTTCTGACTGTGAAAGACTATTTACCTGTTCCTACCCAGAAACATTTAACTATTCTTAAGAACTATACATTTAAAACATCCCTACATAATGGTTTTGATAACATCCCTATAATTTTGGATTTGATAATGGTGGAGTTGATAAAGGGCTCGTTCAGTGTGATGCAGCAGCTAGCACTGCTACCACGAAAATCTGAGTAAGAATAAAACAAATTTGTATATTATAAGAAAACTCTGATTAGGGGTGTGATGTTTCGTGGTTAAATCTGCCACACGTTGGATGCGTCAATTTATAACCCAACGTTTATTAGTGGTTGTGTTTAAACTGATTATGTGTATTTGTTTACAGTAATTATATTATAGTAATAGTTAAATTCCGTTTAAAGCCACACGGGTGGTCTACTCTATTTGTAATAAAATGAAAACGTGTGTTTTTACAATTAACTTGAAGTAAAATAAATAAAAGAGTGGTTGTTGTTTAAATTTAAACTCGTGGTTAAAATATTAAAAGTCTCATTAAAACGAAATTCACCTATGGGTGAAGTGTTCCTTGGAGATAACTCAATGTTGAGAATGGTTGTTTCTACTTGAAGGTGACCAATGTAGTAAAGTATTTTACCATACAACATTCAAGTTACTCACAGTGTTTACAATGGTTCAAATACTCTTGTTTGTAAAGAATTCCCTTGTATTAAACAAAAAATAATAAAGTTGATTATATTTAAATGTTAGATTATCTTAAATTAAAACATGAAGTATGGCAGTTGATTGCTTGATAGTAGATCTCGTCTGGTTGAAACTGGTTGTAGAGACTTCTTCTGATTACAGGTAGTCTGAGTAAGTCAAGTCCTGTAAAGTCTGGACAATATCATAAACAAACATATACTTTTATGTACCTGATTGCGTTTACTTGAAGCTCACTAAACTGTCAACTCAGCTTACATTCATCAACTCCCTTTAGTTGCAAGGTTATGTCACCTTGTTTATTAAATTAATGGGCGCCACACGGATTTATTCAGGGAAAATCCCGTGTAAAACCCGTTCATAAAAATTATTAAATGAAAAGAAAATTTAAAATAGTTGAGTACCACTTTTTGGCAATGCTATTCCAATATGTCAAACACAACAGAAGGTTGTTTAAGTTTATTAAAAGAAACTATTTAATTATTCAGAAAAAATAAAATAAATCAAATCAGGTGATGCTGTTAATAATGGGTTTATTTGCACCCTTATAGAGAATTCAAAAAATACACATAATGTAACATACAAAGTTGTACAATGAAAAATTAATTATTATATGCCTCATACGGCTTGCTCAGAACATGAGTTATAAATCTGGTTAAGTCCAGATACTATTTATTGTAATATAAAATTATTACAATTATTACTATTAGTATTATTGTTATTATTATCGATATTATTATCTCAGTTGTGAATTCTTTGAGACACGAAAGAAAACAATTATGCCTACACAGTATCCAATGATACAATCGATCAAAAAATTTGAAGTTACTTTGACCAAGTAATTAAAATTAAAAAAACGATCTATTGTAAGATCGTGCGTTTCATCAACGCTTGCTTTTTTAATGACAATATTATTCAATTGAGGACCCTTACAACTAACATATAGCTTACTTACTAATAACAAATTTGAATAATAAGTCGAAACGTGTTGTAATCTTAAATACTGTTTTTGTGTTTTGCGTCAGTACAGGTTATGGTAGCAAAATACAAGTTATTGCGCTCAGATCAAGAATAATAATAATTGCACTTTTACCTTCGTGGTTTTAATTATTTTAATTAAAACCTTTTATCACTTAAGTAATCGGATTATAGAGATTACTTTCTTTCAGCACTAATTCGCACAAGAACAGAAATTCGATCCTCTTCTGATAAAAATGGATCGTGAATACTGACAATAAATTATTTTCTGTTCGTTATTCCCGCACAAAATTAAAATAAACTGCACTTGAACACTGTAGTTGATTGATGATGCACTTGAAGTAAAGTTTCTCGTTGTTAACTATTGGTTCCAGAGTACAAGGTAGCTGACGCTATGTGTTATAAGAAAAACGTGGCGGAGACGAGCGTACGTCTGTTCAGCTCGTTAGTTAGTAAAGGTCTCCTCTCAAAATTCGCCGGTCTGTCTTTTTATACCCACCTTTTGGATCGGGCTTAGGAAAAATTATCATTTTATAACTAATTTTCCTATTGGTCCAGACAGGTGAGACGAAGATGACGTATCACTTTTTGGCGGTTGGAAACGGTTTTTCTAACTGTCAAATGTTGAGATGATTGACAGGTCGCTTCTGCTGTCATTGTTATTATTATTGGTACTCAGATTCCTGATATACATTTATAAAATGATGCTAACAGTTGTCATACACTTAATACCGTCACGATTGAGTTGATATTATTATCAAATTAAAGATTGTTTTGTTTCCTTTAAATTGATATCACTCGATCTCGGATTATCTTCACCTTAACCGACATTGTTAGAAAATCAATGTTCGGGTACACTATTCTTACTGTCGTCTGCTCTTTATGAGTCGCCGATTTTACACTTTTTAGTTAACCTTTCTCGTATCCACATAACATTTTATTAAACAAATGTTTATGTGCGGACTCCATTAATACTGTACTGACGTTTTTTTCACTGAACTTTACTTTTACACCTTAATTCTATACATAGTAATAAATGATCCTACTGACTAATGACATTTTGTTTACTGTTAGTTAGTTTTGAGCTACTATTTACAAATAAAATCGTGGCTAAACCTATCGTTTTAATATCATTTTTCGTTATGTTAATGCATAACCATTGTTCTGGTGCATTTTATTTTGCACTGGTGATAATTATTGATAGTCATTTTATTGACTAATGTTTGGTCTAAGTTTGTTAAGTGTAGAATATCGCCTACACTGAAATTTGGCCTTTATAATGCCTATGGGTTCTCAATTCGGTAAATTACAGAGACATCTTATTGGTATAAGATTCTCTTATATAGTTAGCTCTCTTTTCTGACCGGTATATTTGATGCAGAAATACATCTTAGTTCCTACAATATAGCCATTGTTAACATTGGTTTTGGCATTCATTATCTACTTGTTCATAGTCACATTTATTATCAGAAAAATGCTGATTTTGCTTTCACAGTATTTAACTGCTAATTCGTTTGTTTTTTGTTTATAAATGACATTCGGTTTACATTAACCATTTACTGAATTGACAGTTGAATTTAAATCTATTCTGTCCATTAGTTCGTTTTAGTCTCAGTCTAGTTGTAGTGTCAAACAGCTATTGCGTTACTGTTTCCCATGGCACTTCTGCTTTATTCTTCTCTCTTGGTTTCTTCTTTCTTGTTTATTTTGACTATTCTATACCTATTTACATGGTTATTCTGTTTTATGAAATCTAATAACATACACTTAGGTTAGGTGACATCTTGTGATGTTACATAATACACCCTCTTTAAAATTGATCATTTGAAAAATTTATATTTTGTAAAATTATCAATTCATGTCAGTTTCTTAGTATACTTCAATAAAGAAATTTTCTCTTGTATTCCTAGATTTTTTAAACATATTATTGGTGTATTACTCTAGGTTGGCTTTTTATACAATAGTACAATTCTTAATTTACTAGTAATTTCAAGCTCCTTACTCTCTAAATCATTTAACTATAATGGATCTTGTTTCTCAAGTTAATTATTCCCTGTTTTATTTACATTCTACTTTCTCACTACATATCTTTGCATTCGTGATCATTTGATGGTTATAATAATTTATACCTCACAGATTCTTTCATAATATTCCTTGATATAATAAAACAATATAATTCCCTAACTGTAGTAGAGGTTCTGGAATCAGGGTGGCTCACTATGGCTAACATCCTCTGCCGTTCCTCCCTACACATTCTCAGATTCAGAGGCATTACTCTTCTCTGTCTGAGTAAAAATAAACATTGCACCTGGCAATAGTTGCACTATCACAACTCAAAAAAAATATCACATATCATTCATATTCAATAATATAATATATTCACTATAATATACAAGGTATCAGAGGTTTTCATTTAGATCACATTTCTATCTTTATACTTGCTAACATACTTTCTTTCTTACAGGTAATTACTTCTTTTAGACTCGATGTTTTTTAGCTATGCTTTTATTAGCTATATAGTTACTTATGTACTAGTTAACAATTTGTTGTGGTTCATTTAAATATTTTTAAGATTATACACTTGTTTAGATGCTTATAGTACTTATGCATTTGTTTGTTCTATCTAGAGTTCACAATATATTTCTGTTTTCACTATAGTCTATTAAATCTCTCTTAACGAGCTATATTCCTCCTGAATTATCAGGCTTACATTGTTTGTATACTAAATGGTTTTCTCTTTTTTTTTCTGATGTTCTCTGACATATTCTTATGATGTGTCATATTTGATAATTGACAAACATTGTTCTTTCCTTTCATTTCATTATAACAATAGTTATCCTTACAATTAATACTCTTTGTTATTTTTCTTCTCTTCTCCTTCAAGTGATGGTGGTTTTCACTTATTCTGGATGATTTTATACACTATATACTATACTGTAATTACAATTTCATTTAACAATATACTAATATCTATTTCATAGACATTCTTGGGGTTTTCATGGTTTGTTTCACAAATATTATTTTTTCTTTCCTTACATTCCATAATAATGTCCTTCTTTTTATTTTACACACTTTGTTATACTGCCTCTCTACTCCTTCAAAGGTTAGTTGGGTGAACCTTTATTCTGGACGATTTTTATTTTAACATTTGAGTTTTATGAGAGGTATACTATAATCATTTTATAAACATTAGGTCATATAGAATATTCATCTGGACACATATTTTTCTCTAGGTATCGTACAGTAATTGTATTTTCTTATTAAATCATTTGATTGACCTTATCTAATATTCTATCCCCTGGGGTAATAGGTCTGGTACATTTTCATCATTAACAAATGGTTTGGTTTACATCTTAAATCTACACACTTTTGTAACTTGGTAAGGTAGATTGACTAGTTATAGCTAATTGGTTACCTTCAATATTTTTGGTAATTTAACAACAAATGAGTTTGTTTATAGTAGTGGTTTTTTCCAATATAGATATTTTACTTTTTTATAACATAAACGTTTGGGTGAGGAATGTTGCTTCCTATTATATATTATCTCTCCTTAATATTCATCATTGCTTATTCGCCGATATTCATGGGGTTATTTGTGCTCTTCCACTCTATTGGGTCTATAATTGGGGATGATTACGTTACACAGGTGCCCTATCTCATAGCAGATTTTTTGTATTACATCTTTGGTACATTTGGTATTTTGTAACCACTTATCCTCCTTAATTTCCTTCAACTATAGTACTTCTTTAACGAAGTTTGATTGTATGTTCCTCTAATTTTTTTATTTACTGGGTCAGTGATTTCATAAGTATTATTCTCATTGTCCTTAGTAACCACATAGGGACCTACATATAATAATAATAATTTCTTTGTTATGCCCTCCATTGTGCTGGGCAGTTCTCTATTTCTTAGTAGTACTTGTTCTCCTACTCTATATTTGATTATTCGGACTGGTGCTTGCCGTTTATACTTTCTCTTACGTTGTTCCAACTTTTCTATGATTTTATTATGATATTGAACTTTATCAAATCGATATTCGGGACTTGGTGAGAATTTAATAAGGTCACTAATTTCTCTGGGTGGGGGCTTTTCAAACATGGCATTGTATGGGGTTGTATCAATTGATTGGTGATATGCTAGATTGATAAAATCCTCTGCAGCTGAGACATACTCACTCCACTGTCTTTGTTGAGTTGCACAATAAGTTCTAAGTATTCGTCCCACTTCTCTTAATACTCTTTCCGAAGGGTTACTACTGGGATGGTACACTGCAGTTTTGTATGTTTTTATTCCATATTCCAACAGTGTGTCCTTCCACCTTCGTCCTTTAAATTGTGTACCGTGGTCGGTGATCAGGGTTTTCGGACAACCTACCTCGGGTAAATAATTATGTATTATTAAGTTGAGTATCTTTTGGGTAGTTGCTCGATTCATAGGGTATAGTTTTATATACTTAGTGTAATGGTCTAATATGATCAATAAGTATTTATACTGGTGGCGGCCTCCGCTCCTAGGAAATGGGCCGCAGATGTCTACAAAAACTTTTTCTAGTTTCCCTGAAGATGTTATGGGTATCATCTGTCCCTCTTTCCTTTCATTTGTGCATTTTACCATCTGACAAACTTGACAGGTTCGGATGTACTGCCTCACTCTTCTATTCATGTCCTTTATATACAAATGTTCTGCTAATGCTTTGATTACTTTGACAGCACCCATGTGCCCATAGCGGATATGGTAATCTATGATTATTTCTTTCTCCAATGTTTTAGGTACACATAATTTCCAAACGTGATCGTGATACTTAGTTTTGATGAACAATATATCATCAATTATGCAGTAATACGGAGTTATTTTTTCATCTTTATTCTCCAACCTCTGGAATAGTTGCACCAGTTTATCGTCTTGTCGTTGATGTGACTTTATTTCTTTGATAATGCCTTCCAATTCCGTCCGGCTTCTTAATAAGCTATACACTTTAGCTAGTGTCTCCTTTTCGCCTTCATAAGTTTGATTTGTAAGGTTTACTCGTGATAGTACGTCGGCGGCAATATTCTTTCTGCCAGGAACATATTCCCAATTAATGTTATATTCTTGTAGGACCAAGGTCCACCTTGCTAACCGTCCATGACTCAACTTGCAGCTCTTCAAAAAGGATATTGACTTGTGATCGGTTCTAACAATTACCGTGTATCCTAATACGTAGGTGCGGAATTTATTACATGCGAATACTACACTCAGGAGTTCTTTTTCAGTGACATTGTAGTTTCTTTCACATTTGTTTAGGGTACGGCTTGCGAAGCTTATTACCAGGTGGTTTCCTTTGTCGTCTTCTTGGTATAATGTGGAGCCTAAACTGATGTCACTGGCATCACAATTCATATAAAAAGGTTTATCAAAATTTGGATGGTTTAAGACTACTGTCTCTAGAAATTTTGTTTTGATTCTCTGAAATATACCTTCCTGTGCTGGACCCCATGTCCATCTATCCTTCGAGGACAATTGCGGAGACAATTTGGTAGTTAATTCCGAATAATTACTTTGGAATTTTCGATAGTAATTGCACAATCCTAAAAAAGATTGTAATTGTTTTTTGTTCTTGGGGGTGGGGAACTTTTGGATAGCTTCGATTTTCTCTGTCGAAGGAGTTATCCCTAATTCGGTGAGCTGAAAACCTAAAAACTGTACTTCTCTTGCAATAAGTTGGGATTTCTCCAATTTTAGGGTAACGTGATTCTCTGATAATTTGTTCAATACGTGTTCTACTCTCTGACAATGTTCTTCCCAATT
Source organism: Magicicada septendecula (assembly GCA_034769895.1). Taxonomy (NCBI): domain Eukaryota; kingdom Metazoa; phylum Arthropoda; class Insecta; order Hemiptera; family Cicadidae; genus Magicicada; species Magicicada septendecula. Next base: position 1,032,507,519 of record CM068367.1, on the reverse strand, counting down.
GGTGGACGTTATGAGCAGGTCGTCCACATAGACGGTCGTGAATTTCAGTGCTTCCTGTCCTAACACCTGATCCATACATTGTATAAAAATGGCGACTGAATTTATTAGCCCGAACGGCAACCTCTTAAAATGATAGTTACGTCCCTCAAATATAAAAGCGACATATTTTCGACTGTTGGGATGTAGCTCGACCTGCCAGTACCCGCAGACCGTATCCCACGAGCTTATGTATTGTACACCATGGAATTTCTTCAATTTCACCTGGAGATGCTCGGTTATTGACTAGGTGTTTGTTTATTTCTCGTGCGTCTAAACAAAGTCTTACCTTACCGTTCTTTTTCTTAATAGCCACAATAGGGCTGGTATAAGGGGACTGGCTGGGTTCTATTATGTCATCCTCTATTAACTGATTGATTTCTGACCGAACAGCCTCCTTAAGGGAATATGCAATGGGGTAGGATTTGCGATTAAAATTTACTGGTTCCTTAAAATGCAATACACATTGATAATTTTTAACCTTTCCTGGTAGGTCTGAGAATACGTGTCTAAATACTTGGTGTCTAGGGTTGGTCGTTCGCAGTATATGGAATATCGTTCTTTCATGGGGAACTTCTCGGTTTCCTACAATGTCTGCAATCCAATCCGCGTCAGTTGTTTTCAGAGTTAATTTATCTGAATTTAAATCAATTATGGCGGAGTGTTTACGTAGGAGGTCGCAGCCGATCAAGCTACGGAATGGTAGACCTGTTGCTACTAGAAAAATCATTGGAATGGTTACACCTTGGCTGGTTACTTCCAACCTAACTTGCTTTTTTATTGATTTGTTTTGTCGTCCTGTAGCCCCTATCAGGATGATGTTCGTAACAGGTAACGTCGGTATGTTGACTCTGCTCTCCTCCTGAATACGACTGAGCTCGGTGCTATCAATTAGTGATACGTTAGCCCCAGTATCAACCATCAACCTGACAGTTATATCGTTAATGGTGGCTGTCACGTATACTATATCGTGGGTGTGCTGCTGGTGATCTGTTACTACTTCCTCTAGTAATTCCTGTCGTATATTCTTCAAATAATGGTTAAATAAGATAGTGATTTTATTCGTATTTTTTCCGTAATCAAACCCAATAGAGTGGTTCAGCGAAGGGCCTATGTTACCATAATTTTTCACTGCCGCGAGGAGTTTAAAGAGCTTGTACTCTCCTCGTTGCGTCGGTCTGGGTCGTTCCTACTGCTCCCATCATCTATCATGGCACGTCCTCCTTGCTGGACGGGTTCCTGGTCTGGAACAAAATGTACATGCGGTCGATAGTCACTATTGCGGTCGTCACCCTCAATACTACTACTCCTCCATCGTCCTCCTCTCATGCTTCCTCTTTCTCCACTGTGGCTGTCTCTACGTGGGTATCGTCGCCTTCGATCGGGGTTGTAATTAGCATGTACGTAATTTGCTCGTCGATGTTGCGACGGTTGGTTATTCCCGCCTTGGTTTGGTGGTCGATTATTGTTGCTATTAAAATTGGGTCGCCGGTTATTGTTATTATTATTATTGTTATTCGGGTTATTTGGCCTATTATTTTGGTTGTTGTTATTAGCGTTATTATAATTTTGGTTTATCGGACCGTTGTTATTATTAAAATTGTTTCGAGAATTTCGAGGGTAGTTATTGTTATTATTATTCGTAATGCCGCCTGTGGTATTGAACTGGTCATTTCTTCGACGACTCCTCCGGTAATACCCCTCGTGTTCCTGATCTTCGAGCAGCGCTGACATAGCTGCTATTGTCTTAATCTGTCCCCACTGACGTGCTTTTGCGACACCCTCTTCAAAGTGATAGGACAATTTTGTGACAAGACATTCCTCCGGTATCTTTGTTTCTAGGTTCCTTGCAAGACATACTTGACCTAAGAAATACGAAGTCATGGTCCCTCCTCGGTTCGCATCATATCTTCCGTGGCATATATGGTCTCGTACGATATTTTGCGTCGCCTCGGACCAGTATTTTGCGCGGAATTGAGTTTTAAATTCATCATAGTTGTGAACCTCGTGGCGTGTTGCGGTCCACCAATTGTCGTAGATTTCTTTAAAGTATTCATCGATTAAATTTTTTATGTTATTCCATCTAGTTTCTCTAATCCGCGCCAAGTGTTCCTCCACACGTGCTAAAAATTCAATGGGATTACGACGATAGTTTCTAAAATTGATAGCGTCGCGGTTATCATTCGGTATTAAGTACTGACCTGGTATCGGACGGTTGCGGATGATCTCAATCTCCTCCCGTATTTGTACTATTTCTTGTTGTTTAAGTTCTTCGATCCTCTCTCGATTTGCGACCGTTAAATTCCTCACTGCATCCACAGAGATACTCATTTCTTCGCAGCGCTCACCTATGTCTAACCTTACTCGTTTAATTTCATCTTGGTTTGCCCTTTTTAAAGATTCTATCCTAGTTTCGGTCACCTCCTCCATGGTATTAAATCTCCCGTCGACCTCTTCTCTGGTTCGTTGCAAGTCCTGGTCGTGCTGTTCACACCTTTTATTTACTTCGACAATTTCCTCCCTCACAACGGCAATCTCCCCGTCGATTCTATTGTTTATTTTATCACTGCCTTCTTCCATCCTCCTGCTAATCTCGATCAAGGTAGTGTTCAATTCTTCTCTAATGGCTTGGCAGTTATTGTCGATTTTATTGTTCAGCGCGTCCATATTCTTACTAAGTGATTCCATATTTTTATTCATTGATCGACTATCTTCCTTCAATGATCGACTATCTTCCTTAACCTGTCTGAATTGTTCCATCATCATTCTCATCATTTGATCCCATTTTGCCTCTTCGGATGGTCTGTCTGGTTGTGGGGGTTCTTCAGGCCGTCTGGGTTGGTTGTCGACTGTCACTGCTATCTCTGGTTCTACGTGAGGTGTTTCGTCGTTACTAGTCTCGACATTGTTGATTGTAATAATTCCTATCTCGTCTGTGGGTTGTTCTTCGTATGTATCTACATCCCGTTGCATCTCTCCTACCCTACTGTCCTTATATCTTGTATCGTACTGATGGGTGTGCGGCATGTTAATTTTTTCGTGTCTACCGGGCTAATATAAAATATAAAAAATATATTTATTTGATATTTTTTAAGCCACACTAGTTGGTGCGCCAATTTATAAGAAAACTCTGATTAGGGGTGTGATGTTTCGTGGTTAAATCTGTCACACGTTGGATGCGTCAATTTATAACCCAACGTTTATTAGTGGTTGTGTTTAAACTGATTATGTGTATTTGTTTACAGTAATTATATTATAGTAATAGTTAAATTCCGTTTAAAGCCACACGGGTGGTCTACTCTATTTGTAATAAAATGAAAACGTGTGTTTTTACAATTAACTTGAAGTAAAATAAATAAAAGAGTGGTTGTTGTTTAAATTTAAACTCGTGGTTAAAATATTAAAAGTCTCATTAAAACGAAATTCACCTATGGGTGGAGTGTTCCTTGGAGATAACTCAATGTTGAGAATGGTTGTTTCTACTTGAAGGTGACCAATGTAGTAAAGTATTTTACCATACAACATTCAAGTTACTCACAGTGTTTACAATGGTTCAAATACTCTTGTTTGTAAAGAATTCCCTTGTATTAAACAAAAAATAATAAAGTTGATTATATTTAAATGTTAGATTATCTTAAATTAAAACATGAAGTATGGCAGTTGATTGCTTGATAGTAGATCTCGTCTGGTTGAAACTGGTTGTAGAGACTTCTTCTGATTACAGGTAGTCTGAGTAAGTCAAGTCCTGTAAAGTCTGGACAATATCATAAACAAACATATACTTTTACGTACCTGATTGCGTTTACTTGAAGCTCACTAAACTGTCAACTCAGCTTACATTCATCAACTCCCTTTAGTTGCAAGGTTATGTCACCTTGTTTATTAAATTAATGGGCGCCACACGGATTTATTCAGGGAAAATCCCGTGTAAAACCCGTTCATAAAAATTATTAAATGAAAAGAAAATTTAAAATAGTTGAGTACCACTTTTTGGCAATGCTATTCCAATATGTCAAACACAACAGAAGGTTGTTTAAGTTTATTAAAAGAAACTATTTAATTATTCAGAAAAAATAAAATAAATCAAATCAGGTGATGCTGTTAATAATGGGTTTATTTGCACCCTTATAGAGAATTCAAAAAATACACATAATGTAACATACAAAGTTGTACAATGAAAAATTAATTATTATATGCCTCATACGGCTTGCTCAGAACATGAGTTATAAATCTGGTTAAGTCCAGATACTATTTATTGTAATATAAAATTATTACAATTATTACTATTAGTATTATTGTTATTATTATCGATATTATTATTATCTCAGTTGTGAATTCTTTGAGACACGAAAGAAAACAATTATGCCTACACAGTATCCAATGATACAATCGATCAAAAAATTTGAAGTTACTTTGACCAAGTAATTAAAATTAAAAAAACGATCTATTGTAAGATCGTGCGTTTCATCAACGCTTGCTTTTTTAATGACAATATTATTCAATTGAGGACCCTTACAACTAACATATAGCTTACTTACTAATAACAAATTTGAATAATAAATCGAAACGTGTTGTAATCTTAAATACTGTTTTTGTGTTTTGCGTCAGTACAGGTTATGGTAGCAAAATACAAGTTATTGCGCTCAGATCAAGAATAATAATAATTGCACTTTTACCTTCGTGGTTTTAATTATTTTAATTAAAACCTTTTATCACTTAAGTAATCGGATTATAGAGATTACTTTCTTTCAGCACTAATTCGCACAAGAACAGAAATTCGATCCTCTTCTGATAAAAATGGATCGTGAATACTGACAATAAATTATTTTCTGTTCGTTATTCCCGCACAAAATTAAAATAAACTGCACTTGAACACTGTAGTTGATTGATGATGCACTTGAAGTAAAGTTTCTCGTTGTTAACTATTGGTTCCAGAGTACAAGGTAGCTGACGCTATGTGTTATAAGAAAAACGTGGCGGAGACGAGCGTACGTCTGTTCAGCTCGTTAGTTAGTAAAGGTCTCCTCTCAAAATTCGCCGGTCTGTCTTTTTATACCCACCTTTTGGATCGGGCTTAGGAAAAATTATCATTTTATAACTAATTTTCCTATTGGTCCAGACAGGTGAGACGAAGATGACGTATCACTTTTTGGCGGTTGGAAACGGTTTTTCTAACTGTCAAATGTTGAGATGATTGACAGGTCGCTTCTGCTGTCATTGTTATTATTATTGGTACTCAGATTCCTGATATACATTTATAAAATGATGCTAACAGTTGTCATACACTTAATACCGTCACGATTGAGTTGATATTATTATCAAATTAAAGATTGTTTTGTTTCCTTTAAATTGATATCACTCGATCTCGGATTATCTTCACCTTAACCGACATTGTTAGAAAATCAATGTTCGGGTACACTATTCTTACTGTCGTCTGCTCTTTATGAGTCGCCGATTTTACACTTTTTAGTTAACCTTTCTCGTATCCACATAACATTTTATTAAACAAATGTTTATGTGCGGACTCCATTAATACTGTACTGACGTTTTTTTCACTGAACTTTACTTTTACACCTTAATTCTATACATAGTAATAAATGATCCTACTGACTAATGACATTTTGTTTACTGTTAGTTAGTTTTGAGCTACTATTTACAAATAAAATCGTGGCTAAACCTATCGTTTTAATATCATTTTTCGTTATGTTAATGCATAACCATTGTTCTGGTGCATTTTATTTTGCACTGGTGATAATTATTGATAGTCATTTTATTGACTAATGTTTGGTCTAAGTTTGTTAAGTGTAGAATATCGCCTACACTGAAATTTGGCCTTTATAATGCCTATGGGTTCTCAATTCGGTAAATTACAGAGACATCTTATTGGTATAAGATTCTCTTATATAGTTAGCTCTCTTTTCTGACCGGTATATTTGATGCAGAAATACATCTTAGTTCCTACAATATAGCCATTGTTAACATTGGTTTTGGCATTCATTATCTACTTGTTCATAGTCACATTTATTATCAGAAAAATGCTGATTTTGCTTTCACAGTATTTAACTGCTAATTCGTTTGTTTTTTGTTTATAAATGACATTCGGTTTACATTAACCATTTACTGAATTGACAGTTGAATTTAAATCTATTCTGTCCATTAGTTCGTTTTAGTCTCAGTCTAGTTGTAGTGTCAAACAGCTATTGCGTTACTGTTTCCCATGGCACTTCTGCTTTATTCTTCTCTCTTGGTTTCTTCTTTCTTGTTTATTTTGACTATTCTATACCTATTTACATGGTTATTCTGTTTTATGAAATCTAATAACATACACTTAGGTTAGGTGACATCTTGTGATGTTACAATATACCCTATCCTTAATTAGTAATTCATAGAGAGAACTTTACTTCTGTTAGATGCTGAGCAGTACCTGCAGTACCAAAGACGATTAACTTTGAGAGTTTGATCTAGTATATGACATGCTGGGGCATATTCGATATTATTAGTTCATGGATTTGGATAAAGAAATTTGTTTTCACCTTTACTCACTGTTATGAAAGAATGATATTTACGGCAACACGCATTACATTATTCAACATTAGCGGATTCGTCTCAGTCTTTTCTACTCAAAGGCCAAGCCTTGCTGTTGCAGTCAGAAACCCTTATATGTCACCAAACATTTCAGTATATCATATCATACTTCATAGTAAGGATAACTGCTTTACCCCATCTTCCCCAGCAGTTATTCTTCAAACGTCAAGTTAACCAGCGAAGGTTTTTGCTTAAAAAACTAGATGCAAATAGACTACGTGGAAAAGAGAGAGTTGAAACTGTTGGAGTTGGAGTATGTACAGATGGAATAACTGTAAACGAAATTAACACGGTTCATTAGGTAAGCATGACGCAGACGCTAACAAGTGTGTGCTAATCACTGCACGCATACCTGTGCATGACTTCAAATTGTCACTCAACCTGAAACCTTCTTTGCACTGACAATAATACGATCCCGGTGTATTGAAGCACAAATGTTCGCAGCCTCCGTTGTCGTACTGGCATTCGTTAACATCTGAAACATTTACAAACTGTATGAGCAGTGTTGGGTTGCAATTAGAATAGCAGTTAAAAAAACATTGTAACTGGTGCTTACCGTTACAAACAGTTCCAGCCTGTGTGAATCCCCTGAAACAGAAACACCGAGCTTTACCGTCGATCTCTTTGCAACCGTGGTCGCATCCTGCCTTGTCGCACGTTACTGGCTTCACTGAAACTAGGAACAAACGATTCGTAATAATAAGGAATATGGAAGATTGCAGAGCTTAATTAATAATTAATACCAACATATTAAAGACGCATAAATTATTAAGTTAAAACAGCAGACGATACTGGCCTATCTTCTTCTTCAAAGGTTTTGTAAACACCACGCTGTGAACATTAAAATATTTCATAGGCACAGTGGAACGGATTTTTACCCAGTTCGACCTCAGTATGGTCATTTTTCTGAAGATAACAATTCAGAGTTTTTAAGCAACATGGTAGTTTGCTGCATGGTAGGAAGACTAACCAACCACACGTTCTTAAGGAACCACTGATTGATGAGAAACTATTGATTGTTAATAAATGTTGTTCTGTAATGATTGGTTAGGCAAATCCGGTTTCTAAACAACCAGTAGTCGCTAGGTGGTGATGAACGTATGGAGGAGTGTCCTCGGGAAAGACTTCTTAGTAGGGTGTCGAAGGGTCCTCGTCAGCCCACGACAACTAGAGGGAGATACTGGGTTCATATGGAGATGACATCTTCTTTTTATGACTAGTAAACTGAAACCAAAGTCGACCAAGTTCCTTTCAAATGTCAAAGTCCACTGTGTCGATTTATCAGTTAAGTTTTTTCGGTTATAAGACATATAACAAGTAATGTTTTAAAGCACTTTTCAAATGTCCGGATTGACTTATTTCATCGCTGTTACAGTGTCGAATGCTGTCAAGGAATTCGGCGAAATAAGTAACTTTTACAAACCGCAAACAGTACATAATTCAAAGTAAGACGTTACTATATTCCTTGCGGGTTTCTGTAAATACTTGAAGGTAACCATACCGGGCTCCCGTTATGTTCCGAAAATCGTTTTAACACAATTCGATTTTCATAATACATTCACTCACAAACAAAGCAGTTCTACCCCCCCCCCCCCAAAAAAAAAAACCAGTTAAATTTCTGGACAAGCGTTAAAGACGTAACTTTTAAAAACCAAATTGTTACAAAGAAAAGTAAAAAGTAGTGAAAAGTTCAAACATTAAAGCGAAAGGAAGGGTCGGTTACACAACGGGTGCCCGGCATAGTTATCCGTACTTTAGCCTTCCCCCCTTACTACGAGTTGAGTGTTGTTTGTAGTTTGTTAAATAAAAATGATCTGTAATCCTATTATTTTTGTGTATAGTGACTGTGCGTGATTACTCCTGTTTTTGTGTCAAATTGCAGTGCTGAATTGCAGATGTTTTTGTGTTAACCAAACATTGTTGTAAGTAACGCCGGTTTATTAACTTATAATATTGCTAAAAACGCTTAGCATAGTAATTACTACGGTACTTTCCCATTATTTGTACCCACACCATATTTTCGATGATCTGACTACGCCGATAGTATCGATACATCGTAGAGTGAAGAAGAAGAAGTGTACCAATTGTGAAGTATTGTACTGTTTAACTGAATTTGAAAATAGTAATGTTTTCGTGAGTAAGAATAGGTAAGATTGGGTTCTAGTTTATTTTGTGAATAGAACAATAGTTTTTGCGTTTAATTTTGTCAAAGACATTTTGTGCAAAATCGTCTTCTTAGCATGAAAGTACCATGGCTCTCTGGTAGAATGTCGTTAAGGCCACATCTTCGGCAGGGCTTAAATGAAAAAAAACTGTCATGTCATACACTCACTGAAAGTAGCTTTCCCTGTAGTGATAACTACCTATATAAAATGCATTAAAACTGCACTCCAGATGATTAGCTCGGGTGGAGGGGTGCCAGACGTGCTCAAAGTAACGAAGCGTGGGGTCAGGTCGGGTCACTGAACAGACAGAATTCAAATTCGTTTCTGCTATAAACGTTAATTTTAAAAAATCATTATCAGAAGTGCCTTGGGTGATCCCCTGCAGAAAAATGGGATCTCTGGAATTCTTCCATGAGGCGCTACAATTCTTTCATAGAATGTAAACCCTAAAACAAAGACAAAATTCCAACCGCACTTTGTAAGACTAAATTGTTACGAAATCTTACGCCAGCCGCCCAATGGAAACACGCTGAAATATACAGAAATACCAAAATTGAGTAGTTGGTTTTCACAATAAAGCAAACCATCGAGGAACAGTGCTTCCACGTGTCTTAAATTATTCCATGTTACTTTTTTTAAGCCAATTTAACGCCCCTACTACCACAGACTATTTGGCAATGCTACTTTATTGTATCTTATGAAGGTAGTTATCACTCAGAAAACAAGCAAGTTTGATTATATGACATCTCTGTACTCAGATCCTTGGCTTTGAACAAAAATTAAAAAAATATAAAAAATAACGGTCAAATACTATGAGAACAAAACATTTTATAAAACTTTTGTAAGCTCTTAGCTGTAGACATTAGTTTGCACTTTAGATATTAGAGGCCTATCACTAAATTTTACATTAAATATTATAGTCACTTTATAGGCCTGTTACTATAAGTAAAGTATATTAAAAAGTATATATATTTTATTAAGTGTAGGTTTTATTTTAAGAAGTGTAAGTAATTACTTAACCCCCCCAAATTAAAAACCTGTAAAATTTTTAAAAATAAATAGCGGACAATTTATTAGTAATTTTAAATTAGAATTATGCGAAGAAGTTAGACATAGTCCAGCTCAAGCCTGCTGAAAGTAACAGAGGATGTTACACGACACAAAATAAAGTAATAAAGTACAATAAAATACATTTCGAGTCTCTAATGGCTATTCACAATCCTGTCGCCCATTACGGGCGTGACGTAACAACTTCTCAACTCGGAACATCTCGCCCCCGACGTTTCTAGTCACAAATGTCTATTAGTAGTAACCTACAGGGTCTAGCCACAAAAAATTTGGAATTATTCAAGAGAACCTTAAAAACAATAAATTGTTCCGAAAATAAATTCTGTTAGCAAGCAATTCATTGTGTAGAAGTACTGTACTAGGGAGGTCTGAAAAGTTCGTACAAAAACAATGAAAACAAAATTTTGTGGGCAAATTTCATTTTATTTTTCAATATCCTAGTCCATTTCTATCTCGACACACTTGCCCAACGTTATTCTAGTTTTTTTTATGTCTTCCAAATAATATGATTTCGGCAATTCAGCAAAATGTGCATCAGTGTCCCATTCAACTTCTTCATTAGTTGTAAATTTTTTTACCAGTGAGCCATTTTTTCATGTTTGGAAACAGGAAGAAGTCAGAAGGAGCCAAATCGGGCGAATACGGTGGATGGAAAAGCAGTTGGTAACGTAATTTATGCAATTTTTCCATTGCAATTGCACCTTTGTGAGCGGGTGCATTGTCCTGATGAAAGAGCAATTTTTTTTTGCCAAATGTGGTCGTTTCTGTTTGATTTAGTTGTTAAATTGATCCAGTAACGATGCATAGTACTCTACTGTTATTGTTCTTCCTTTTTTAAGGTAGTCGATGAATATTATGCCATGTGCACCCCAAAAGACAGTGGCCATAACCTCGACGGTCGAAGGAACCGTCTTCGCATTCTTCGTACCACTCCCACCATTGTTTTGATTGTTCCTTCGTCTCTGGCGTGTAATGGTGGAGCCATCGTTCTTCAACGGTTATGAATCGGCACAGAAATTCTTGAGGATTGCGCTAAAACAGCTCCAAACACTTTTTCAAAATGTTCATTCTTTCCCTTTTTTGACCAAGTGTGAGTAGGCATGGCACCCATCTTGCTGAAAGCTTTCTCATATGGAATTCGTCACGCAAAATATTTCCAGTTCGATCTTTTGATATCTTACACATCTCAGCTAGTTCACGCACTTTCACTCGACGATCCTGCATTACAGCAACATGAACTTTATCAATTATTCTTTTGCCTTCCAGATCGTTTAGCATCATCCGTGCTTTTTCGACCATAACGAAAGTCGGCACACCACTTGTAAACCATTCTAATTTATGGACCACATCCAAGGAAATAATTATCGAGTTTATCTTTTATGTCAGCAGGCGTTTTCTTACATAAAAAGTAATATTTAATCAACGCAAAATTCACTTGTTTCCATTTTTTCAATAAGACAAAAGTCGTGTGCTTCAAATGACTGTCGAAACAATACTATTTAAAATACCTTCATGAAAATTTTGAATTAGTGGTTTGAATGTTTGTGCTTTAAAATGACAACGATTTTTAGTTGTGGCGACATATATGAAATTTTACACGGACTTTTCAGACCTCCCTCGTATAATATATGAAGCAAGCGAATTGTCACGCTTTACTGAGAAAAATTTTTATCGTCGAATTGTACACTTTATGGAGGGTAAAGTTTATATAGTCGAATCGTTAGGCTTTATTGCCCATAAAAGTTACACTATAAAGTGCAACTTCTTATGCGGCCTTCATAAGAAGGCCGCATCGGTTCATAAACATCGTTCTAAAATTCAGAGTTAAAGAGTTATGTAAGGCTATCATAACTTAAGCATAAAACATGAATAAACCGGTTTTAGATATTTTATCTACGCTACGCTGAAGACATAGATAACATGTGAGGCGCTGTGTGAGCGGCAGGATTACGCAATGCTCGCGCGATCCTTCTCAGTCTTTCCAGATGCATCTTTAGATCGTGGTCGATTGTTGTACCGGCATCCAGGTCAGTTCTCTTGTGGCGTGCAAAACTGGAATGACGCAACGAAGAGCGTCTTTAGACACTTAAAAATTAATAGAGGAACTTGAGGAACTGTTGAACAGATCCTCCGAGTCACACAGTTTCCACATGAATTTAAACATGCTTAAGCCGTTCGGGGCCATTCATTGAGATGAACTTCTCTTCTACAGCACCGCATCAATATAGGGGTACAATGCCGATACGACAACCTCCTCGAAGACCTTTGTTAGCTAAGCAGGAGAAATGTCTCGGCTAGTATAGAAGTTGTTGACAGAGGGGATTATCGAGGCTTCGTTAAGTACTTAGTCTTCTCCACTAGTGCCGTTATGCAATACAACACTGGTCTAGGAGCACTGGTTTTGCTAAGCATTTAGCAAAGATTCCTATAATAAATAATAAAATTCCTGATAATAAAGCAGATTAGGTTTTGTCAGCGGTGGAAATAAAAGCAGAGTAAGAGTGCGGGGTGTAAATTACTCAACATACTAACCATTTGAGACTAACTCACGCTCAAGTTTCATTTTCAGGATATAGTTTTATTATTTGTAACACATTACACCGTAATAACCTGTTTAAACATTCATTAATTTACGTGTATTAAAATATATATTTATTAACTAGTAAATTAATTTTTATTTGTTAATTATGTTTTAAATATGTCTTATTCTAAAGTAAGAAATTCAGTAACTTTATTACTTGCTGAGATATTGAAATTAATTGTCGAAATATGCCTAGTTATTTAAATTTTCCCAGTTTTACACGACTGCTGTTATGAGAAGCAACACTCACCGCTTTCGTGTAAACAGACTGGTTGAGTTCCTACCCACTTGCCTTCGCTGCAGTACAGACCGTAGTTAAGACGATTCTGCAGCACAAATCCGTGTTTACAGGAGTACACGGCAGCCACATAACGCTTCCCTTTCGCCTTTCTCCTGTTTCACAAATATTATAGTTAACCACACAATGACAATGGGATTTTCTCTGTTGGAGGCGAGTAAAAAAAAAGAAAGGAGCAAATAGAATAAAAAAGACAGGATTGGTCTTAAATAAGTTTACAACAAACCTGGAGATAGTGGAAAACATAATAAATATACAAGGATTCAATGTAATATGTACGTTTCTAAACGTATCAGATCTATAACCAGAGTCCACCTAAACAGGAGTATTTATTTTTTTTACTTGATTGTGTGGTTTATAAATAATTCGTTTAGTAGCTGACTTAAATTATATAATAAAGTTTAACTTTTAATAAACCATAAATTAGGTAGTGTACAACTTGTGTATGGTTTAAGGTGGCTACAGAAAAGTCAGCATTGTCAACAATATATATGATTGTCTTCGTAGTTTAGAGGTTTTTAATTAATTTTTTAATGTCATAGAAATAAACAACGCGTTGAACAATGTTACATGAATGGACAATACATTGCAATGAAATATAGTTATGAAACTATTTTCTTTCTAATTATTTACAAATATAAGGTAACCTACTTCTTGTTACTCACGAACTTGCAAAAATAAATTAAACAGTGACTTGTTTTGTGCGATAAGTTTAATCTAACAGTATGATCGTTATACTCCGGAACGTTATGTCGAACAGGGGATATCCACAACATCTATATGCCAGTACGTTAACAATAACACGAATTTTATCTTGGGATGATCCACGATCAGAAGAGCGTGAAATAGTGCAGCGACATCATATTCAACTATGCTTTACAAATGGAAAAGCTGCGTGCAAACCCGATGCCGAAGTTGCTAACATATGACAGAAAACCTCCGGCTGCAAATTAAAGTTTTCAAGAAATTTGTTTCGTTTTAAGAAAAGTAAAACTGTTTTTTTTCCGATTGTAACTACAGATGAAACTTGGATTCATCATTACACGCCTGAAACAAAGGTACAATAGAAACAGAGGACATATATGTAGGTGGTCCTGCATCAAACAACCAATTTTATGGCATTTTTTTTTTTAATGTTATAATTGATTATTAACTGTTTTGTTAATTGATTATCTCTGAAAAGCTAAAACGATAAAGGGTTAATAATGTACGTGTGTTTAGGATAAACTGCATGAAATGACTTTGGAAGAGACTTGATTAGTCAAACAAAAAAATTTAATTTCATCAAAACAATGCGCCAGCCTACAAATCTGTTTTAACAACGGGGAAAATTAAGAATGAAAGTACGATTTGACCGAACATACTGGCTCGACTGAATTTTAGTTGGCTCTCTCAGACTTTCATCTGTACCAAACCTTAAGAAATTCTACTTAAAAAGAGTAATTTACAGACCTTCTGAAAAGTCTACAGGAATGGGATCGTAGAGTTAGAGCACCGCTAGAATCAGTGTATTGTGTTAAAGGAGATTATGTTGAAAAGCAAAATTTATTTCACTTCAAATTGAAAATCCAGGCGTGAGGTCGAGAACCTATTACACCATCCTTGTTTTTACTACTTGAATTCTTTCAAAATAATAAATTTATTAGCAAGATCTGTGCATGTAGAACGATCCGTGTCGGTCATTTTGGAAATAAAAATTTCAGTATGTGAGCGCACGTTATGTATGTGTTCTTTTTATTTTTAAACTTGTTCAACTTCCTTTTTGGAATAGTCCGCGGTTTACCATAAATCTTTGTTTGAATGAGACTAGCTTGGAGGGGGAATGAGACTAGCTTGAAGGTTGAACCCATTTTCCTCAGGACAAATGAGATATTCAAGATTCTTCCCATATAATTATTTATATTTATACAGTTATTTACAAGCCTTGTTTTAACACATGTAACTGGACTAGAAATAGGCCTACGTTAAGTAATTACGAAATTTAACTGAAATGTTTAAAAGCTCTGGAGGGAGACTGCTCCCCTGATCCTCCTCCTAGTGACGCCGTAGATTTACTGTGAATTCTTAACTAGAAGCATAACAAAAATTCCTCTTTATTAGACGATTTTTCTGAAATGCAGTTAATGATTACAATATATTTGTACAGAATTAATTATGTTTTTAGGAATTTCGTTCTAAAACTTCTTTGTTTTAGCCATTTCTTTGCTTTATTTGTATAGCTGGACAAGTCACCATCTAGTCTTCATTTAATTGCTTGTGTGTGTGTGTGTGTGTGTGTGTGTGTGTGTGGGCGCGCGCGCATGATGTTATATGGATTTTAACTACTTTCAATTTATCAATTTGTAGAGCTACTAGTAATTAATTTCAAAGCTGGTACGCTACCTTACGTATCTTGGATTTAGAGCATTGCTTATTCGAGGTGCCTTGATAAAGCCCGATGAATTCGTGTTTCCAGAAAAACAGCTTACGTCTGGAGGACGAGATAGTTCTGTTTCTAACCACGGTCTCCTGTATCCGCCATCTGCAGAGTGATAAGATTAAACAAAATGCAAATTATTAATTAAAATCCACACAAAATAGACATGTTATCAAAATTACATGTTATCTATCCATTCATTAGCAGGTACATGATGTTTTCAGTTCTCAATGTAGACCTGCACTCCTCTACATGATCAATACAAATCTCAATTTAATCGAGTAACACAATTTCAGTACATGTTATTTATATTAGAATATACTAATTTTATATTAAAATTTATAGTATATTTAATTTATGTTATTTTGAATGTTCATCCTCTTCTTTCACAGCACTTAATGAATATTAATTACTACACTTTCACATGTAGTAACAAAGTAAGTTTCACATGTGAAAGTGTAGTAATTAATATTCTTTTAATTTATGTATATATTAGATACGTATATTAAAATTATTATACTATATACATGAGAATATATAATATATTAGAATTATGTATATTAGTAATAACGTACACATTGCTACGTTGACCTGAAAAATAACAAAAGGCCCCAAATTTGATAGAAGCACTCACTGGATGACATATTTTCGGCAATCTGAAGCCGCCGAATGAGGAAATTACCGGACGGAGAAAGGAAATTAGTTTCACTCATTCTCGCTTGAAAGTGCCACCTGATAGCTGAAACACCTATGCCGAATTGATAAAAACTCTAGAATTATAGTATGGTGATAAACAAAGGTTTTGTAAAATATATAAAAACACTTGGTTAAGTTTCACAAATTTTTTTTTTAATTAACTCTGACAGCTGTTTCGACTAACTAAGCCATTGTCAAAGAGCGAGTGAATGAAATTACTGAACATAGGATGTTAGTGGAGTGTAGGTGGTGAACATCTGTTTAGGGCGTATCTGGAACATCTGTGTTGTGATGGCGAGGGGGGAGTGTGTGCATGAGACAAGGGAAGGTCAGATGTCTTTAAAAACTAAATACAATCATGAATGCAAAATATAAAATTAACTGAACTAAATATAAACTGAATGCAAAATTTAAAATAATGATAAACATTCAAAATAATATAAAATAAACTAAACTAAATAACAGATTTTAATAAAGGGGATACACAAAATTCAGTCTGTTCATTGGTTAAATTTTTGTTATTTTTTATTGCTTTTTTAATTTCTAAAATTTCTAACAAATCCATTTATTTACCTTTTTGTATGTTGTGGAGTAGTGTTATGTTTTTTGTGTCTATGAAGTGATTGTGTTGTAAGCAATGATCTGCAAAACCTGTATTAGATGTATTGGTTAAAATCGCCTTCTTATGTTCAGAAATGCGATGTTTCAGAGCACGGCCACATTGTCCGATATAAATAGCATCTCATTCAGTGTGGCATATAAATATCGGACGCCCTAAACAGATGTTCACCACCTACACTCCACTAACATCCTGTGTTCAGTAATTTCATTCACTCGTTCTTTGACAATGGCTTAGTTAGTCGATACAGCTGTCAGAGTTAATTAAAAAAAAAATTTGTGAAACTTACCAAGTGTTTTTATATATTTTACAAAACCTTTGTTTTAATATGTTTCACCAAGTGCCCAACGAGTCATCAATTAATAAGGTGATAAACATTTTGCGCGATGTGTACTACGCTCAGTTGAAAGAAGTATGACAACATTCCGGGGAGAGTCTTAAGAATTTGAACCAAGTATCGACAGACTAACTAGACTGGTTTATCCTGAAGAACCAGAGGATTTCAAAAGAGGTTTGCAATGCAGATATTTATTGATGGCGTCAGAGATTGTAAATTTCAGCAAGTGTTACGAATGACAAGACATTTATCTTCATAACTCAGAAGCTTCACCCCCTCGAGTATGAAGCTGCCAAGTCAGCGTCTCTCTATTTTAATGAGTTTATGTCAGCACACGGAAGTCAGAGAATTCTAGTATCACATTGTCGTTTGATAAGAGAACGGCTGAAGATAGCCGGTGATAAAATGAAACGCGGTATGACATTCTCAGCAATACTGTGGGTTTTGAAGAAGGAGACCAGGTTTGATTGTACAACTCAAAGCGGCGTCATGGTCATTCCCTGAAACTTCCAACTATCTGGAAAGACCCTTACACTGTTAAAATGAGAAGCAACAATGTTGTTTATCAGATACAACAAGAAGGACAGTGGGAATTGAAGGTCGTCCACCTAGACCGCATGGAAAAGTATTACTGCAGAGACGGTTGCCAGTTCGAGACGGACAAGCTTAAGGAGGGGAAAGTGCTACGTTGAGCTGGAAAATAACATAAATGCCTACGTGGCTCTTAGCACACAGCAACCCGAAGCTGTCCCAGACGTTTGGAGATTATTCTGCGCGGCAGAATTACGTAACGTTCTAGGTCATTGTAGAAGCCCCTTCCAGGGCCCGACAGTCGTTCCTGAACAGTACGCTGCGTCAACTCAATGCATGAATACCCCCACTTACAAGTATAGCTAAGTTATCTAGAAGGAAGAGAGGGGAGACGACGCGATAACAGGACTCTGTCTCACTTCCATATTATCTCCCTCTCTGTCAAATCACATACATGTTCCATTGTTCTCGCCAGTCTTGTTGCAGCCGATGCGTTCAAGACTGTTGTGCGCATGTGCGAAATAAATGAATTATAAATACTGGTATAAGTACTGAATTTTGAAGCGGCCAAGTTCAGTGATAGATCAGCGATTTGATTCTAAGATTCGGAGTGTTTGTTAATGCGACTTGCGGGTTAGTGGAAAGTAACTTTTGCGTTAATTAGTGCAACACTGTAATAAGGTAACATTTATTGTTGTGTGTTAGACACATTTAGCTTTAATTATTTTATAAGAGTGCTTTTTTTATTTGTAACTGTTGCTATGTCCAATTAAAGACTGTAATTTGTGGCTTCATTGGTGTCAGTTATTCTGTTTCCACTGTAAAACACGAATTGCAACCGTCGTAAGGATGTACTAGAATACGTATGGTACACTAGAATACAATACATTATGTTAGTTTAATGTAGTCATTATTTCTGCGCTTTCAATCCACTCATGAATTGGAATAAAAAATGAGTACTTACGGTATAACAAAATTCTATAAAAACTACATACTATGCGTTGATACAAAGTTAATACAACAAATTGCACATCACATGAGTCAGTTTAACTCTAGAAGTCCGCTTAATAGGATCAAATACAAAAAAACGTAAAAATAATAAATTATGTTACGCCTGATACGTATGGCAGTAATTGTTACGACTGCAGTTTGCGATAGTCGAAACGTTTTCCTTCAGTTATGAAATACAGTAAGTGAATACAAATACCACATATGCATTTCACATGACATGTACTGTTTTCACAATTCAGTGCAGCAATTAGATTGACATTTACTCGTCACTGACATGTGTTGATGAATGCTAGACAGATGTAGCGCTGCAAATAGTTACAACGGATCAAAGAGCACTAGAATACGGTCAGTAAATGACGGTTATATATAAATCGGTTACCTCTGTGGTGTTTCCTCTTCTCTAAACGCGACACTTTACTTTTACTTTTTCTTCTTTTCTTCTTCCTTCTTCTTTTAAGTTTTCGCCGCTTGTTATTTCTGATTTCGCTTTTTTCTCTTTGTTGTGGTTTTAATTGAACGTCAAGATTTGGTTCCAATTCGTCCGTGCTTTACAGTGCATACAAACAAAGTATACAATATAATATCTGTTTTTAATTGGAGAACTCATTAAGTATTCTATAATATTAAAATTTAACGAATACAATTTTTGATGAAACATAAGAATTGTAAACTGAAGCAGACTAATGTATCTACAGACAAAAAGATTCTAAAATTCTGAGCATGAACAAAACAATTAGGCGTATATTGGCACGCATCTTTTTGATATATTGACGAAACATTTCACCGTGACCTATTATCATTAGTTATATCTAGGTAAGTCATTGACAGGCATTAAAATAAAAATATAAAGCATGTATGTAAACTTGGAAATATTATTAGTGCCAGATTGTAATTGCAATAGATTAAATACTGAGAGATTTTTTGTCAGTAGCAGTATCGGTACATTAATGAACTAAATTCAGTATTTATAGTACAGACAGGAATATAATCAACGCACGCATCACATGAAGTAAACTAAACTTCTTCACGTTGAAAATATAAACTGAAATATGAAACATTAGAAGCAGTTGCTAGTGTATGAATGGTTTGTCATTCGGACTGGACAATTTCCGTTCAATGCATCTTCGTTTTTGTTTCCGCGTTGTAAAAGCGCGGACTTATTCCGTATGATGAGACTTGAAAATTGAAAGTTCCATTGTCACCAAACTTAATTTAAGCTTAAAATTAAATGCTGTTCATAGTAAACTGTGATGTTAAACTGTGCTTACCTGACTATCACACCGGCATCTGTCTTTATATTCCTTGCGTCATTGAGGACACCTGTGGAAAAGGAGACGCAACGTTACCAAGAAACATGCTTTAAAACTAAGATGTAGAACTGAACAGAGTTATACAAAGATATAGAACTAAATGTATGTCGGATTGAACAGAGTAACTAAAATGTGTGTGCTGTGACTATATGGGTTAAAACTGTTGATGAATATTCTATGATAAGAAAAAATTTGACGTGGTAGAATAGGCGAAAATATTTAACACTAAGTCAACTCCGAAAATGTAAAATATTACAAATGCGGAATGAAGTTTGCAAAGTTTATTTTTTATACTATCTATGATTGAAGTAGTTTCCCTTCTTCCATGGTTTATGGTATTGTTGTATACATACATACATACATACATGATATCGCACCTTGAAACGTAGAGGGCCACAAGTGCTAAAAGACACATTTGCGAGAAATCGAGTTGTAAGTTTCAAATGGTTGTTAAAAATCGATAAGCACATATTCATACAACATTTTTTATTCTTTTTAATAAAATTTAATGCTCTAAATGCTGCTATAAAAATTTCCTGGTTTTCTATGATATATAATTGTTTTTGCACTTATGGCCAAAAAACAAAAAATATATTCAAGAACGGAATTTTCTTTTTATTGAAAACAGCCATAAGTGCTATCAAAATAGTACACATTATCTGTTTTCCTCATAATTTTTTTAATTATAGTTATAAAAATTTATTTTTATTGTTATTTTTAAACCTCTTTTAAGAATTGAAACACAGTAAACATCATTTATTAGAAGAGGCATAATTAAGTAACTACTGAAAGTAATGAACAAAATATAATAAAATTAATCAAAAGTGTTAATTTTATTACTAATAGGTCTATATTCTTTTAATAACGATATAAGGTTAACAATACACAAAACATCTATTTTGAATATGTAAATGATTTCAATCCTTACAAAATGTCGAATAAATTTACAGGTCACATTCATCTGAATCTACATCTTTTTTGTTCATTTGATGGCGTAAGGGTAATATTTTCATACAATGAGTTATAATTGCTCTTTATGATTGCACAATTCAATTTTGGTAATGAAGGCTTGTTTCTTGTATTTTTGTGTGTGTATATTTTCTTATAATTTTGACTAAAGTGTGTTTTGTAGAAAAATTGAAGAGGCTTTTCTTTCTCTGCTCTGCTTTCTCTTATGTCAAGCCAACCAGGTACATAAATAGACCCACTTTTTAGGACCAGCTTTCTTTGTTTCATTAATGCAAACGGTTTCTTTCATTCTGGTTGTGACCAGTTACAAAACATTTATATGCAATGCTTGAAATACTGCAAGCAGAAACTACATACATGTATAAAGCAATAATGTTGTCCTCTACAGTTGTCGGAGTTAAAGGCAACCATCTCTCCTTTGCGTTCATTTTGTAAAAACTGAAAAACACATGAACCGATTTCATTCGAACTCCTTTTACCAGCACCCTCATGTCAAACGTAGCAATGTCCTGTACTACTCCCAATATCGTAAACTCTAAAATTCAGAAGTGACAGCTGCCATTTATAATTATGTTATAATTGCCAATTATGTTACTCCTTTACATAATTTCTGTGTAGATCTCCTAATGTTTTCCACCACTAACATATCTCTACTTTTTTTGTTTGTGCAGGTAATGACATTCAATTTGTGGTATAAAACTAATATGTTTTCGAACATATATATTAAGTGTGAACTCTAGCGTAGTTTGGCTGTTGTGTTTGCCAATTTCATCTTCAACAATTCCATCTGTTGTCTTCTTGATAATATTCCGCATCATTTCGTCTCCTACTTTTAATGAATCTATGAATAATTTTTTTACAAACAAGGTATATTTCTCCATTTGCTTTAAAGTGGTCCTCATCATTTATATTTCTTGTAGTGCCTTCTGTAACTCTTCTTGGTGAGGTCTCGATCTGTTCATACAGGTAGCTATATATTATCACTGTTTGTTAATCTCTACAAGCTTCCAAAACATCTTAAAAATCTGAGCATGTTGGTCATCTTGAATTTGCTTACATTTATAATGGCAATTCCCCTGGCAATCTTTTCTCATTACCATTTCTTCTACATGGTTACCCTTTGAGTCTACTATGTATGTCTCACCTTATTCCTTTTCACTTTGGCTGCATTTCTCTTCCATTCACGTTTCCCTACTTTTCGTTTTTGTCCTCTTGTCTTCTTTTCATCTTGTACTGCGTTATGTAACACTTGAAGCAAGGGTGTTTCAGAAATATTAAATAAAATTTACCTAATTTCTTTCATTTCAGTTCACCTGAATCAGCACTGTTCTGTTCGAAAACATTCTGTAAAACACAACACAATCCAACAAAATAATCTTTAACGTATTCATATGTTATACTAATGAAATGTGAAAGCTATAGAAAAAGGCAGGAAAGGGAACAAGTGCTGCCAGCTTAAGAAACTAAAACTATGCTACTCTCATGTATGGCCATAATTGCAGTTATGGCCGTCTTCATTTAAAACCTTCCTAAATATAGTTTGTTCTTTTAATGCAATACGGCCACAAGTGACATGTGGCTGTATTGCATTAAAAGATGTGTTCCAGATTTTAAACAGCATTACGACACATTTTTATAGCAAAAATGTATGTTTTTATGGCTCTATTGTATTTAATACAGCTCTCTGTAATCTGTTAATATTGCGCCATAACTCAATTTCCAAATTTGTTGGACTTATGGCCCTCTTGCATTCAGCGTGCGATATGGTGTTCATTCGGGTTGAATAACGTGTTGTGTTCTGATGGTTTTTGGAATGAACGACTTATCCGAGGAGGAAGCTCTCTAAAGATGGAAGAGATGGATGTGCCAAGACGTTGCGGAAACCCCTCCAGCGAAAAGCAGCAAAAGACAACGCGGGACTCAACCAGAAAAAAAGAACAAATCGTCTCATACCTGCGAAAATCTAAGAATTATATATAGCCTATAACTTACTGGAAATGTGTCAATAGAATATATGTATATGTGCTCATTGTAAGCTATATGATGATAATAAGAACGTTGTAATTTAGACTTGTAAATAAGTTATTGTAAGTACAAGCAGGTAGTGTCATACGTGAAAATGTGGGTAATTATCGTTTAATTTGGTTTACGATAATCGAGTGCACACGTCGTGTGTCACATAGACGCTAATTCCAAAACCATTATAGACGTTTAATGAAGAAATTTGTGTTAGTGGTTGAAATCACAATCAAAATGATCACTGTTGCACACCACTATATAAAAATTATTCCGATTAGCGCTTTCAAGCTTCACAGCTCATCGTCAGATCAGGAATAGACACGAAATATGTGAAACCCAACCCTTCACCCCTCTCCCCCACCCTGCTCACCCACAACAAACTAAAAATTAATGACCCTTCCCCACCCCCTAAACTCTGTCTCACCATCTGTACAGTTACATATTTTTCTAGTAAATTCCTTGTGTGTGTGTGTGTGTGTGTGTGTGTGTGTGTGTGTGTGTGTGTGTGTGTGTGTGTGTGTGTGTGTGTGTGTGTGTGTGTGTGTGTGTGTGTGTGTGTGTGTGTGTGTGTGTGTGTGTGTGTGTGTGTGTGTGTGTGTGTGTGTGTGTGTGTGTGTGTGTGTGTGTGTGTGTGTGTGTGTGTGTGTGTGTGTGTGCATCCTTTTAAACTACCCTCTTCCTCTCCACACACGTGGGTCAGTCACACACCCTTATTTTAAAACAACCAATTAGTACTATGAAATATAATTCTTAATCTTATCTATCTGCCCTCTCTCATTTACTTCTTAATCATGTTATAAAATATTTCTTCATTATCAAATTTAATTTTAATATTAATTAAATTGTCTAACCCTTTTTATCTTTCTTTCAATATTTCTAACTCCTCTCTAAGCTTCCTTTCAACTGTGTTATTTACTACTTTTACAATTTCGTATTCTTCCAAAGGATTAACAAACTTGTGGTTGTCTTCTATGAAATGTCTTGCATATAACGAATTGGTTGTTCTATTACCTTCTCCACGTTTGTGGTCAGACAACCTGCATACGAATTTTCGTCCTGTCTCCCCTAGGTACACTTTGTTGCAGTCTTTACATTTTAATTTATAAATTCCGCTTTTCTGTAATACTGGAATTTTTTCTATATTCTTATTCCTTATCTTATCAAATACCGTTTCACATTTTTTAATAGCTATATCTACTCCATATTTATTAAAACATTTTATAATTTTTCTAGTATGTGAACCTATGTATGTCAATGACCCTGCATAATTCTTTTGTTCTGGTTCTATTTTAGCTTTTTGTATGTTGACCCTTTTCATAACTTTATCCACTATGTTGGTGCTATAATTATTATTCCTTACAATTCCCTTTATCGTTTTTAACTCCTTATCTTTTGATTCGGTCTCTTTTAAACACTTCTGAGCTCTGTAACAAAAGGAATTGATTGCCGCCATTTTATATCTGTATGGGTGGTAAGACTCTCTTGGTATAATTATATCAGAATACGACTCTTTCCTAAATATCCCAAACTGTAGTTTCTCATTATCTTTAATTTCTATGTTTAAATCTAAGTAATTTATTTGCTTACCTCCTATCTCTTCCTTAAATTGTAAGTTTTTATCCTTATTATTTACCTCCTTTATAAACTCATGCACTTCTTCTATGCTTCCTTCCCAAATTACTAATACATCATCAACGTATCTAGACCATAATTTTATATTGTCTTTATACTTAGTGGAAGTTATTAATTGCTTTTCAAAATCATTCATGTATATTTCAGCAAGAATAGGGGATAATGAAGACCCCATAGGTAAACCTTTTTTCTGTATATAAAACTTGTTATTAAACCTAAAATAGTTCTGATTCACACATTCTTTAATTACTTTCATCAACTGCTTTTTATACCTGTATTCTCCCATATTATTATCGTTTATTAACTTAATAACTTTATTTACTGTGATATTAGTAAACATGTCCTTAACATCCAGTGATATCAATTTTGTATTTACGTTACTGCTAATATTTTCTAATTTTTCTATCAATTTTACATTATTCTCTATGTTGTATTTTGTCCCAAATTCATATTTCTCTTTCAGTACTCTGCTAACTTCCTTTGATAATTTATAAATAGGTGCATTAATAAAAGAAACAATCGGTCTAATTGGTTTTCCTTCTTTATGTATCTTAACCTGACTTTTAAAAGTTGGTGCTGTTGGATTACTTTCCAATAAATACTTTTTCTTATTTTCTTCTATAAATGTTATCTGTTTCATCATTTGTTTTATCCTTGACTGGTACTTACTTGTATAATCATACTTTATTTCCTCGTATGGTCCTTCCCTTATAAATTCTTCCGTTTTCTTTATGTATTCTTCCTTTCTCATTAGTACCATTGTATTTCCTTTATCCGCCTTCGTAACTATAATATTATTCTTCTTTATTTTATTCTTTAGTTTAGTTACAGTTGCTTTGATTTTTTGTTCATTCTTTGAATTATACAAACTTTTCTTAAATATTTTATCTACTACATTCCCTACTTCCCACCTTATTCTTTTTTTATCATTTTCATTTCCTAGTTTTTGTATTATGCTTTCGCATTCAATAATCGTTTTTTCTTGATTTAATTCTGGTGGCGGTGCGTATTTTAAGCCTTTCGCTAACATTTCTTTTTCTTCCGTATTGAAATTTACCTCTGTAAGGTTTATTACTCTTTTTTCATAGTTATTCTTAGAGAGGTGTTCCTTTTTTACTTCGTTCTTTCTTATTAATTTATTTAACTTAACTACCATTTTTTTATTTTTATTTTCCAATTTCTTTTCTACGTACCCCAAACCAAAATTATATAATATTTCTTCTAACTCTACATACGAGTATATTCTTAATAATTCTATGTGTCTGTCATATAATTCCCTATTATATCTATTGATTAAGCCGTAGAGTGACCTTATTTCCAGTTTTATCCACAACTTCTCGCTTTGTTCTTTTACTTTTTTGGCTACACTGTTCTTATTTTTAATTTTAACTTGAGCGTACTTTGGGATGACATTATTATCCAGACATTGTTTATTAAACCATATTTTACTTAAAACCCTCTTCAATTTAACTTTTAACTTAAGATATTTAAAAACTTTACTTACCTTATTGTTGTCGTTTATTACCTCATTGTTGTTGTCCATTACCTGTAGTCGATTGCACATCTTAACAGACGTTTAATGAAGAAATTTGTGTTAGTGGTTGAAATCACAATCAAAATGATCACTGTTGCACACCACTATATAAAAATTATTCCGATTAGCGCTTTCAAGCTTCACAGCTCATCGTCAGATCAGGAATAGACACGAAAAGGGTCAACATACAAAAAGCTAAAATAGAACCAGAACAAAAGAATTATGCAGGGTCATTGACATACATAGGTTCACATACTAGAAAAATTATAAAATGTTTTAATAAATATGGAGTAGATATAGCTATTAAAAAATGTGAAACGGTATTTGATAAGATAAGGAATAAGAATATAGAAAAAATTCCAGTATTACAGAAAAGCGGAATTTATAAATTAAAATGTAAAGACTGCAACAAAGTGTACCTAGGGGAGACAGGACGAAAATTCGTATGCAGGTTGTCTGACCACAAACGTGGAGAAGGTAATAGAACAACCAATTCGTTATATGCAAGACATTTCATAGAAGACAACCACAAGTTTGTTAATCCTTTGGAAGAATACGAAATTGTAAAAGTAGTAAATAACACAGTTGAAAGGAAGCTTAGAGAGGAGTTAGAAATATTGAAAGAAAGATAAAAAGGGTTAGACAATTTAATTAATATTAAAATTAAATTTGATAATGAAGAAATATTTTATAACATGATTAAGAAGTAAATGAGAGAGGGCAGATAGATAAGATTAAGAATTATATTTCATAGTACTAATTGGTTGTTTTAAAATAAGGGTGTGTGACTGACCCACGTGTGTGGAGAGGAAGAGGGTAGTTTAAAAGGATGCACACACACACACACACACACACACACTGAAACACAAGGAATTTACTAGAAAAATATGTAACTGTACAGATGGTGAGACAGAGTTTAGGGGGTGGGGAAGGGTCATTAATTTTTAGTTTGTTGTGGGTGAGCAGGGTGGGGGAGAGGGGTGAAGGGTTGGGTTTCACATATTTCGTGTCTATTCCTGATCTGACGATGAGCTGTGAAGCTTGAAAGCGCTAATCGGAATAATTTTTATATAGTGGTGTGCAACAGTGATCATTTTGAAAACCATTATAATGACCTTATTAATTAAGATTTCGAAACGGGACTGACTGTAATCTGTGAACTTCCGGACAAGAATGTAAACAATATATTACATTATAATGATATCTGTATATGATATAGTATAACAATTTGCCATAATTAACTATTTTCATGGCGTGAATATATATATATATATATATATATATTGCAATGGAACATCGCAGAAAAGGGTCTTTGTAGCTATGACTACATGCTTTTATACAATTTATGACGATATAGACATGTTGAAAATTGATTTTGTTAAAATTTTGTAAAATAGCTATAAGTTTTGAAATAAGAAATGGGTAATTAACTGTTGTATGTCAAAATGCCCATAAATTTATTTTCTGTCATGTCAAGTGCGAATTTAGTGCGCGTGTGTTCATGTTATTCGTATTTACATGAATAACTCTGGTGTAAATTAACGTATCGAATTGAAACTTGGACAGCTCATACTTCTGAATTAGCGCTACATTTTTCATATGTCAAAGACTCAAAACATATTATTTTAATATGTATTTTTTAACAGAATTCACTTTTATAAAGAATCCTTATCTTCTGAAAGTTATAAAGCTTTTAGATAAAATCTACGATCACGTATACATGCTTTTGCAGTCTTCAGCAAAATTGATCAGGTCATATGTCTCTCTATGTAACCCATCAATCACGTGCTATGGGTTTTAACCAATCGGAGGCTCCAATTTTCATTCAGTTTGGTCCCTCGTGGAATAAGCTTAGCTCAGTTCAATCTAACAGCTCGACCTTAACAGACATTGTCTCTGTGCGAGTTTGTCGTATCAGTATACGTTCTACATAAGGGTTACGATTACGGGTATCTTAGCAACGAGTTGCCCGTTTGCTAGATCGATTGGGTATTAGAACTCAAAATAATTTAATTATGAATATAGGGTTATCTCGCGAGAGTCAAGATTTTTCGCATAGGAATCAGAGTATTTGCCGAAATACATCTGGATGAACGCGAGGACACGTCAAGATACCGGAAGGTGTACCTAAAATACACCGAAATTGAATTAATAATAGTTAAACCCATTATCGAGCCCTGAGATAAAAGAGATAATGTATAAAGAATTTTTAGTAGACTACTTACAAGTACACCTCTAGGTATTACAGTCGGTGATTTTTTAGTTTTTCATCCAAGATGCATTTCGGAACAGTTGTGTTCCATCTTCAATTGGATCATTTAGTAAACTTACATAATATTTATAAAAAATTTCCACTCAGGTGAGCGTCATCGACACAGGTACATATAACACGCAACATAAAACACAACACTTAAAAAAATTGTTTAATTTGAAAAATAACGTTAATATTACAACGAAAACCGAATCCAAACGGACGATTTAAAAACCGAAGCACTTGTTGCCCGCACGTTATACAGATGCCGACTAACGATAAACTACTCCGGTCAAGACTAAGGGACCAGTCAAAAGTGACGCCCAAATATTTCACAGATCGTTTTCATTCCATCGGGCTCCCGTTAAGGGAGGGGGCTGACATCGGGAAGTGAGGTGACCGGAGAAGGCAATCGCTTCGAATTTCTCTGTATTGACTGATTGACTGCCACCCGCCATTTCCTTATCAAGTCCGGAAGAAGACCGGACTGATGTTGCACCACTTCAGCAGTATAACCGAGGTTATCCGAGCTGCGTCATCCGCGTAGAGCGAAAGAGTGACTT
This sequence comes from Magicicada septendecula, assembly GCA_034769895.1. NCBI lineage: Eukaryota > Metazoa > Arthropoda > Insecta > Hemiptera > Cicadidae > Magicicada > Magicicada septendecula. The sequence goes on along the minus strand of CM068367.1, from coordinate 1,032,478,898 downwards.
TAGGCTGTAGGCCTACAGGCAAATCGTTCATGTACACTAGGTACAGAACGGGGCCGAGGACAGAACCTTGAGGAACGCCTGCGACGATCGATCAAACGGATGAGTAGGACCAATCAACGCATACTCTAAAGAAGCGATCACAGAGATACGACCACAGAAAATGTATGAAGGGGCGGGGAGCGGGGACAAGGCAAGTTTGCAGAGAAGGCCTTCGTGCCAGACTCGATCAAAGGCCTTACTCACGTCGACCAGTACTGCTATAGTGGAGTGATGTTTATTCTCGGCGTCCGTCAGATGAGTAATAAACGTGACGAGTTGAAGGGTCTTCGGGTGCTCTCTACGAAACCCTAACTGTTCTTGCTGATTGAAATTATCCAATAGGGGCACAATCCGACCATACAGGAGCCTTCGTTATAACTGGTAGAAGAGAGATGGGGCGAGGTTTGCACGTTTTCACAAGCTGGGGACGTAATGGAGATGGAGACGTCCGTTGAACACCTCGTAAATTAGCGTGATGAGTCTGGTGGGAGAGCGTGTTGTAGTCCCGCCGCGCTGATACGATCCTCGCCGGAGGCCAGCTTAAGGCGAAGTCGACCAACAGCCGATTCCACTCCTCACGGTCGATCGGGGCAGGGAATCTTTAGGGAAGGCGGGAGAAGTATCCAGGAAGGAAGTCTGCAACCACGGCCGAGTGCTCGGGTCACAACGCCTCTGTTGACGGTAAACTGCTCCTCCATGGAATTGGCAGAGATATCAGCTTGCCTTCCGCAGAGTACACAATCCCATTCGGAGATTGAAAAGGATGGCGGGTCCTCCTTTCGCCAACAAGTCAGCTCGCAGCCCACCAGACACATTCGAGCCTGACTTCCGGTGAGTTGAGGCACGAGACCCATAGATCCGCAATGGCATCAAGCAGAAGCTGCTTGACAAGATCAGTCTGACAAGATCAGACTGTGCATTAAACCTGCGCTTTACAGCAGGTTTTCGGGGTTTTTTGCCATCTCCGGCGGAGCTCGCGCCGTTTGCGGATGGCGAGAATCACCTCTTCAGGGAATTGAGATATTTTGTCAGTCTCAGAGATTAGATACATGTTTGTCCATAGCGGACGACATTCTGATGATAGTTGGTCAGGCGGTCGGCATTAGCCGAAGTGGCGATGGGGGCCGGCGGATCAGAAGCCACTCTTCGGTGAAGTTCGTCCATGATAGGAGAAGCCGACATTTAGTAAAGCTCGATATAAGTTCAGTTCATATCGTTTAATCGTGACGCACGTGGTGCTCTCTACAAACGATAATTTAAGAGGAAACCATAAGTCCGCAAATTCACCGCATCGAATACTGCCGGTGTCGGAGAGATAATCTCTGAGTTACGTAAACATTATAAACAAGTGTAGTTTCAACTGCAGTTAAAACCACATGCTTCCTGGGTTAGTGGAAGACTGTCCGCATAGTTTGGAAACCACTTGAAGCGTGCCGGATTTGATATAAAACATTGTCTTAGTTTATCTCGTGAATTTTCGTGCCCGATGATTACCCGACAGCGACCCTGACAGATTCTGCCATTTATATTATCACGGGCGTACCACACGACTGTTGCAGATCAACTGTATATCATCGGATCACCGGACTCCAGTCATGGACTATAACTTGTTTATAACCAAACCTAGACGTGAACGCAAAAGATGGAGTGTTCTGGCGTGTGATTTTCATACCGGATTATAAACCAAATTAGTGGTGACCAGTGTAAAATTACAGTAGCTGATAACAGATACACAGTAGTATATTATTTAGCCATTAAAAGTGATGTATTGTCAAAATAAAAAAATAAAGCAAATATCAAAAATAATAAAGCTTTTTAGATTTAAGTAACAAATTATTCATTATCAATGTCTTTTCGTTGACATTCTAAATCCATAATCAGTTTTATTGTATTCTTGTAGTCTGTAAAGAACTTCAAGAAGTTTATTAAAAATTAATAAGTACAGCATTCAATAAATTTATAATTGACAGGCACTTCCTTTGCGTGTATCGCCTGTTCTTAGTGTAGGCTATATTTACCATACCTACATGAAAGCATAAATATTGCTAAGGTTACTGTGAAAGCCAGCCTGTTTTGTTAATTTAAGAACTGAGGAATGAGTGTAGCAAAGGTGTGGTACAGACAATTTATTGCTGTACGTTGTGGCAGATGAAGGCGTGTTGTTTCTACATCCGTTGTTGCACCGTTACTCAAATTTGTGGGTGGGTAAGCAGTGTTGGGTGCTTGCTACGCATTGCACGAGAAGATTGTTGTGTTAATATCATTTTGCCAAGTACTGAATTAATTTGTGTAGCTTGTGTAGAAAAGTAGTAACTAGATACGCTTATTATAGCTAGACGCAAATTATAGATAAGGCTTTGCACCTTGGGACAAATTTTAGAATTTATTTTTTTATAAGACATTAATTAACATTCTATTAATCTCATCAGAAATAATAAAACGCATTTTAATTTTAAAATTCACTCGCTTAAAAATGAGAATAAATTTTAAAATAAAATTCATGTTCTAATTTAACTACACAATGATCAATTGAAAAGGAGACTACAAAGTGAGCAAGTTAATACGTAGGCCTGATGTACTTTTCGTCAGTACCTCGGGTCACAGGCTAATAATTTTTGAAACAGAAATTTTTTTTTAACTACGATACAAATTATAAACACCGTAAGTATACGCTGTAGTTGCATACAGCTACATAGGGACAAATAAGGTTACATGATATACATGATATTTATATATTATATAAAACCTAGAGGAAAATAGAGATTACATATATTTATATATTTAAACATGTTCCAAATAAGGAGAAAAAATCTTGAGGAAAAGTGATTATAAATATTATATATATATATATATATATATATATATATATATATATATTACTATAATACTTATAACTAATTTACCTCAAGATATATTTTTTCCTTTAGGAACATGTTTCGGGAGATCCTGTTCTCCCATCTTCAGCCTTCGCCATCTTGCTTCTGGTGCAGTATTTGTGTGTTGGCTTCTGGACGTTATTAAGGTGGTTTGTTCGTCTTTGGTCCTTCAATGTTGCATTATTGTGTGTGGTTGTGGTATCTGTTTTTGTATTTTGTGTATTTTCGATGTTGAGTGCTTTGAATATTGTGTCATGTTTTGTATTGATTTGTATTTGTTCTGGTATTAATTTGTTTTGTGTTTTATGTTTGTAAATCTGTAAATTTTCCCAAATGTTCATTATGGTGCCTTTGTGTGGTATATGTTTTATTAGTGTTACATTGGTTATGTCTGGGAATTCATGTCCTGTGTTTATTGCATGTGTGGCTAAATTGGATTTATATATATTTGGTTTTTTGTATGCATTTAGGTGTTCAAAATAACGTTTTTTCAGCTGTTTTTTTGTTTGTCCTATATAACATTGATTGCAATCTTGGCATTCAATTTTGTATATACCGTTGGTTGTTGTATTATCTTTGTTGTGTGAGCTATTTAGATTTTGTAATTTATTTTTATTAGTTTTGTATGCTATTTTTATATCTGTGTTTTTAAATAGTTTTTTTAGTTTTGTCATTTTATTATTTATATATGTGAATGTGGCCCATTTTTGTTGTTGTTATTATTTATGTGTTGTTCAGTTTGATTAATTCTTAATTGTTCAGTTTTTATTTTGTATTTGATTTTATTTTCTATTTTGATCATAGTATTTTTATTGTATCCATTTGCATAACCAATTTGGTATATTATATTTCTTTCTTTGTCAGTTTCTTGTTTGTTTAGGGGTATTTTGTTGTTGGTCACAAAGGCACCATAATGAACATTTGGGAAAATTTACAGATTTACAAACATAAAACACAAAACAAATTAATACCAGAACAAATACAAATCAATACAAAACATGACACAATATTCAAAGCACTCAACATCGAAAATACACAAAATACAAAAACAGATACCACAACCACACACAATAATGCAACATTGAAGGACCAAGAAAACATGCCCACATGCAAAAACAAGAAACTGACGAAGAAAGAAATATAATATACCAAATTGGTTATGCAAATGGATACAATAAAAATACTATGATCAAAATAGAAAATAAAATCAAATACAAAATAAAAACTGAACAATTAAGAATTAATCAAACTGAACAACACATAAATAATAACAACAACAAAAATGGGCCACATTCACATATATAAATAATAAAATGACAAAACTAACAAAACTATTTAAAAACACAGATATAAAAATAGCATACAAAACTAATAAAAATAAATTACAAAATCTAAATAGCTCACACAACAAAGATAATACAACAACCAACGGTATATACAAAATTGAATGCCAAGATTGCAATCAATGTTATATAGGACAAACAAAAAAACAGCTGAAAAAACGTTATTTTGAACACCTAAATGCATACAAAAAACCAAATATATATAAATCCAATTTAGCCACACATGCAATAAACACAGGACATGAATTCCCAGACATAACCAATGTAACACTAATAAAACATATACCACACAAAGGCACCATAATGAACATTTGAGAAAATTTACAGATTTACAAACATAAAACACAAAACAAATTAATACCAGAACAAATACAAATCAATACAAAACATGACACAATATTCAAAGCACTCAACATCGAAAATACACAAAATACAAAAACAGATACCACAACCACACACAATAATGCAACATTGAAGGACCAAAGACCAACAAACCACCTTAATAACGTCCAGAAGCCAACACACAAATACTGCACCAGAAGCAAGATGGCGAAGGCTGAAGATGGGAGAACAGGATCTCCCGAAACATGTTCCTAAAGGAAAAAATATATCTTGAGGTAAATTAGTTATAAGTATTATAGTATTATATACATCAAGAAACGGACTGTAGCAGAAAGTGATTGAAATATATATATATATTCATTTTCTTGCACTAAAAACAGTAAATAATTTTTCTGTTAAATGCATTTAACTAATAAAACTGATTCAAGTAACTAACAATTCTGATGGATGAAACTATGATGGAGTCGTGGTCCACGGCACGACACGACAACCCTTCCGAACCAAGATACAACACCATCCAAGAAATTGTAAATCATAAATTTAATAACTGTAAGATATAATCCAAGCTAATTTAATATAATCCACTTAAACGAGGTTGGGAAACTATTATTACCTGTCATTTGGATTCTACAATTCTTAACTCGTCTGGTATACACGATCCAACATTATTTTTACATGTACTTATTTACAATCTGTAACTCTGTCCTGAAGAGCACACTCTTTGAACATAGAACAAATTGACAAATTGACTTTTTTACTTTATGTAAGCAGCTGGATCAAAGTTTTATGATTAGGTGAATAATGAGAACTAAATTACATAGTATCTATTAATATGATAGTAACGGATTTATGATAACATTTATAGCAACATTTAATTTATGACAGCAACGGATACTAAAATAATAATGCGTACATTCCAAGCTGGAGTTATGGTTCCATCAGCTCTCAGATGTAAGTGAAAATGTGTTTTGCTTGAAGCTCAATAAGCAGTCTCTGTGTTAAGAAGTTCAGGGAAGAAACGCCTTATTATACTGAAACACAAAAGCTGTCCACGAGAAATAAGGTTATTCATTTAATGAGTGAAATATTTATATGAATGGTTGCATTCCATTCAGCTATAAATACTAAAGGATTAACTTCATATTTAACCCTTCTATTTCACAATAAATGTGATCATAAATCATTATGCACAACAACAAACAGTAATCAACTGGCAATAAGACGGCTGCATCTACAATGTAGTTCGAGTCCGAGCGTGCGCTAAGAGATATTAACAAGACACATTCCAAGTGTTTGTGTTTTATTATTAACTCAGTAAATGACAGTGAGCGAGACGGAAGTCATGGAAATTAGACCAAAGTTCATTGTCACAATAAACTGTGTGAATAAAATTGAACTGCGAGTCAAACAAAATAGTGACGTAACGGCTGCGGCATGTGCGCCTTTAACTGGCTGGCACTGACCCGCCAAACTGCTGCTTTGCACAGAAAACAACAGCTCAAATGCACGTTGCTAAATTTAAACCCCATCACTTGTAGTTATCAGTTATTGAATATTTCTCGGGAAGGCTGCAAATGTGTCTGTAAATAACACTACAAAGCTTTTAGAAATATGTTTGTGAATCATTATTTCAATAATGATTACTTCCATGTAGTCACTGAAAAACAATGCTACTACATAAAAACGTACGGAATTGTCAGAAGAAAATGATTAATGTACGTACTCTGTAGAAATATGGAGTATGATATTTGACATGTCATAACAGCACATAAATCAGGAAATAATAGAAACATCCACAAGTTAATAGAATAAAACCGATTTTGACAAATGACGAACATTCTCAAACCACAATCAGGCAAATAAATTTCAGATTTCAGCTTACATAATACGATACTCTTGATAGTCACAGACCACTATCTCGTCGAATAAGGCGACTGCTTCGACGATATGGTGGACCCACTTCCAAAATCCGTGATAGTACTGGACCATAGAGAGACCAAGTGACGCCTTTCTCGCGTCTCACGTAATAGCATGCTGGGTGGCGACTTAGACCAAGATACTCTTGTGATCCGAGGACAGCTCCGTAAATAAGAAAACCTTGATCGGACAAGCAGCACTCCCTTGAGTCACCACCATATGCACAGTCGCATTATCCAGCGATTGTCGTTTTCCTCCTACCTGGTTTGGAAATTGGTGTCTGTTTTCTTCCTCAACTTACAGATGCCTCGGTGATGGGAGAGACTCCCTCGGCTTGCGCTTTAAGCGCTCAATCTAGTACACCGACCAGAGAAGTTAGCAGCTTGACCGTCACACGCGGTAGTCATTCTGGTCTGAAATAGAGCAAGACTGGGTGAGGTGATCTCGCGAACACCTCAATCAGGCCGGATCATTACAACAAGCATCTGAGTGGGAGATCTGGAACCAAACAACCGCATCAAAGAGAGAAGCCTTTCGCCTGCCTCGCGCGGAAAACCGATTGTACGGTGTAATCGAGGTCAAGTTACTTGATGAATCATCCAATTATGAACCGGAGATGACCGTGGCCATCCGATTATTCTCTCCGCCGAACGTCAACTTTGACTATGTCGCCCACAAGGAACCTCAGGTCAACTTTGCCAGCTGACAGACTCAGAGCCACGATTAAACTCATGTAAAAGGCGGCTAAGTTAGTAACGTCGGTGAAAATTGCAGATGAAGCGCGACAATCAGCGGGGGCCTCTGTTTTCCCCAAGCGGTGGCAGGTTCTGCGGATTATGATTACAGGGAAGACCAAATTCCATGACCCAGACCGAAGAAGAAGTGGACGAAGAGTATGAACCCCTTGTTTGAAATTTGTAGAGCATACACGAACATAAGCAGTCGCAGTTTCGTATTGAATGACCAGCTGAATTTTAAATCCAATCCGCTATACAATACTGCCTTGAACCTGCTTTATCAGATAGAGACGGAGAATGTCTCAGTGGTCTACCAAACGTAAATAGGTGCGCACATACTCACGCCTACAGCGCAAATGCAATTGGAATTTTAACCGATGACGATTTCCTGCGAGGGATTTTTTAATATCTGATGATGAAGCATATGCTTTGAAACGTTTCATCAGCTATAAACAAGAAGTCGCCAGGAGGACTGGAAAAGGCTGGTTTGTAAAGAACAGTACTTTTCGGCTGTCTGACTAAGGAGAGTTTGTCCAGCTGGAGACTGAACAGGAGAGCATTCTTCGAATGATAGTGTATGAACAATTAAGGTAGTCACAGGTGGTACCCACAGCCTTTGCTATAGTAGGATTTTGTCGATTACTTCCCACTCACAAGGTGGTTGATTGGAGGGGGACCATGGCGATCCAAATTTTTTTTCTAAGTATTTATCTTCTTCTATATGTACGAGGACTTTTCTCTTCTAGGTTAGTAGCCCATAGGCTGGTTGGCAGCAGCTCGCCATTTTTCATGCTTCTCTGATTTCCTTTTCAACTCATACAATGCAATTAATTAATTTGTGAATTAATTAATTAATTGATTTAATTACGTATTGATTAGTGAATTATATCCTTCATAAACCCCGCAATTGGACGCCATTTACATACAGTGATAATTGTGCATATTTAATAATTGCATAAATTAATTAACTTTTAATTATATAAGATTCCTTTTGATTATAATTAACTAGTAGAACATATTCCATTTTATCACGCGCTGGGCAACCATTTACATATGGTGTTTATTTTAATTATGTCATGCCACACATTGGTAGCGTCATTTACAATGTTGCGATAAAGACAATCCTTTATCATCTACAATAGATGTGAATAATTAAAATTTGTTTACTACCTAATTAACTATGCTCCGCGTGTTGGGATGCTATTTATAATGATATTAATTAAATCGCTTAGCAGAAAGACTCTTAAGTAAAATTAACCTATGTTCTCAAAGATAACTTTAACATGTGGGTTTTCTTTAATAATGAACGCATGTGTTTGAATGTACTTAAATAGCTAATTTATTATTCATTACGTAAGTTTATAATTATACATATAAAAACGTTGCTGTACCTGTAAATACACACATATATCTTAAACAAATTCTAATTCATATAATAGCTGAAAAAGACATACATACATAAATCATGGTATACAACAATTCAAATAATAATTAATTGATGCGTTCATTAATCCCAGATACTTTTGTTTACACGTCCATTATTTATAACTATAACTCTATTTGTTTTTATCAAATTTATTTAAAACTTCCCAGGGTAGGAATTCTTTGAAAGAATCAGGACAGTAGTAGTTACTTAAAGTAATAAATTAATAATTGTTACTTGAAATTGAGAATATCCGTTTTATGGTCCATCGGCGTCCGATTTATTTGTTGTGGTGAAGGCAGAATTGCACATCTTGTTGAAAGTCGTTGAATGCACAATCACTTGTATACACCCATGAGAACTCGCGTCATTTAGAGAGTTGTGTAGATATGCTATTGTTTTTAGTGTCAGTTTGTGTAAATCATTCTAAAATAAGTGTTGTATGTTCATTTCACAAATTTAATGTTTATGTCCATTCGTCACTTACTCGACTTTTTATCGATGTATATGCGATTATATTATTTCGTTCAAGTATTACATGTTCTATTATATTTAATGTAATTCAGTAACACTGGCTAACTGTAAGTTTGTCTAATCTGTACAGTACACTAGTAATGTTTCTTGTATGTACCGAGATTGAATTGTTCACTCCGATTCTTAATGATAATTGATTAATACATGAGTTCGTTAAGTCGCACTTTGAATTCTACAGTTTGAAAATCACTAAGTCCGAATACTATAACATGACGATGTCGCTAAGTCTGTTAACTTATACGAAACTGAGCACAGTAATACCGAGTCAAAGTATATGTTCACAAATTGTAATAAGATTCATACTGATACTAAACTTGATACTACGACCGATATTAATAATACTGAGCTACTAAGCGATACTGAGACTGAGAAATACTAAGATATATTGAGATATACTAGGCCTCTCTCCGTGTTAGACACTCCATTCATTGTCTCTCTTAAGTGCAGCATGTTCACTCCTTTTGTAACATCCTGTCCCCTTTTTTGCGGTACCGTCGTATTCTGACGTAACCTGAGTGGACGTACGCCTTATTTCTCCGTACACGTGTGAGTGTCCTCGCCTGCTTTATGTCGAATGTTGTGGGGTAATAATTTTTAGCCAAGCTTCTCCTGTCATCTCGTACTTTCATATCTATTGTTGAGTAGAACCTAACATCTTCCTATTGTCTGCTAGCGACGCTGTTCTGACATCTTCACATTAAATCTTATTTATTGCTGTGACTAGAAGTCGTTGACACAACTGCGTGTGAACAAAATCAGTCGAGGAAATTTGAAATTTTTAAATTTTCGCTCGTTATACTCACAATTTAATGTGCAGTTCATATCGACCATAAGCTGTTTCATGTAGTCTAAACCGGGTCGACCTCTGTGATTCTTCCCTTCAATTGTTCCTTCTATTATTCTCTTAACCAACCCATTGTGTCGTAGTACACTATATGCCCTATAAACTTAGCTCTTCTGCTTTTAAATTTCGCAGAAAGCTCACCTCTTCCTGAGCTCTTCTAAAGACTTCCTCATTCGTTATCTTCTCCCTCCAGCTTATCTTGAATATTGTTCTGTAGCACCAGGTCTCAAATGCTTGGAGTCTTTTCTTGTCACTTTCTCCAATTGTCCAAGATTCACTCCCGTATAGGGCAACACTCCACACGTATATCTTTACTAGATTTATTCCTTATTTTTAGGCTGATAGTGTTTGAAGTGAAGAGGTTTTTTTGTTTGTTGAAAACAATTTTAGCCTGGTTAATTCTGCTTATAACTTCCTTACTGCTACGTCCATAACTTGTGATTTTACTTCTTAGATAGTTATATTCTTTAACTGCCTGTAGACCATTTTCAAGAGTTATTCTGACTGGATCTTCTTCCTTCCGACTACAGACTAGGACTTTGGTCTTTTGTTCATTTATTTTCATACTGAATTCATTCTTCATTACTTGATCCATTGTGTCAAGAATCTTTTGAAGATCTTCGTTGGTCTCTGCAGTCACTGCTATGTCATCCGGGAACCTAAGCATGGCCACTTTTCCCCCTTGTATGTTTACTCCGACATGGGTGTCTTCCCTTACTCTATCGATCGCTTCTTGGATGTACAAGTTAAACAAACATGGAGATAGAGAATATCCCTGTCTTACTCCTTTCTCAATGTTCGCTTCCTCTTGATGGTTTACACATCGAACTATGCCTGTCTCGTGCTTGTAAAGATTCTGGATCAATCTTCGTTCTTTGTAGAATACCCCTGTTTTGTGTAGAATACTGAACAGCTTGTTCCTCTTGACGTTATCGAAGGCCTTTTCTAAGTAAACAAAAGCTATAATTGTCGCTTTGTCTTTCCTCAGTCGTTTTCCTATTATCTGTCTCAGTGCCAAAATTGCCTCCCATGTTCCCATATTTTTCCTAAAACCAAACTGATCTTCTGTCAAACGGCTCTCTATGTTACTTCCTATTCTTCGAAGGATGATTCGGGTAATTATTTTCGATGCATGAGACACCAGGCTTAACGTTCTGTAGTCCTTGCATGATCGAGCGTTCAATCTTTTAGGTATTGGCAATATGATACACTTAGAAAAGTCTTCTGGCAATTCTCCTGTCTCACAGATTTTGCAGACCAATTCATACAGTTCTGTTTTTAGTTTCTCTCCTCCCGTCTTAAGCAAATCTGCTGGAATATCGTCAATACCAGATGCCTTATTTCCTTTAGGCTCATCTAATGCTTTCTCAAACTCTCTCATCATGATAGGTTCCCCACACTCTTCATATCCTATTTCATCCTCTTCTTCTATTCCATATCCTTGATGGTCATTCTCTGAATATAGGCATTCTGAATACAGGTTTTAATCTTTCCAACCTCTGGCTACTTTGTCCTGATCATATATCATCTCTCCATCTCTGTCTTCAATGCTCATTGTCTTGGTTTTCCTTCATCTAAAGAATGTTTTTATCATCCCATATGCTTTGCCTATTTGTCCTGTTTGTCTGCACAGTTTTCTTCCAGATATTTCTCTTTATCAAGTTTTGCTTTTCTGTTGATCTTATTCCTCAGGTTCATATATTTTGCTTTCCTTTCTTCATCAGACGAGCTCTTATACTTTCGCCTTTCTTCTATCATTTCAACTACCTCCTTGCTTATCCACTCCTTCCTATTTTCTATCTTCGCCTTTCCCAGAACCGTCTCTGCTATGAATGAATGTAGAAATAAAGTGGAGTGGAATAAAGGAGAGTATCCTGAAGAGATGTACGAGGTAGTTTCCTATAAATGCATGTCTCACAGTATCGACCTCTTTTAGTTGGAGATTTCCGCGTTTAACTTTGTATGAAATTTAGTTTTATACTCTGATGTGCCTAATCGGACTCGCTTCATTGAAGTTGTCCAACTGATTGCCGTATTTACTGTCGTAATCAGTTGGAAACTAAATGTACATATGTTGAACGCATTTATAGGCTTGCCTGCAGCGAGTATAAAACCAATCAAGTGTAGTAAAAAGGAATAATTTAAGAGTTTATAAATAATGAAATAAAGAAGCAGTATACAACAGTAACAACGAAAACTACTAACCAATATCGATTTTTTCACATGTTGGCAAGGGATGTGTCCACCTGCCTTGGATACACACTGCGAGTGTAGCGCCCTTTAATTTGTACCCTGATTCACAGCTGTACACAACCGCAATACCAGTAGGGCGTCGAAGTCTGATGTGCATTCCTCCATGGGTTGGACTCCCCCTCGAATCACAGAGAGGACTGCATGCTGTAACATGAGTAACAGATATACATATTCTGATGAAAATTAATACCATTTTTGTGTCTATGTTTTTTGTAGTTCTTATTGTGATAAATCGTTTACATTTAATAATTAATTTTGCTTAATAATTAATTATTATTTTAAATAATAATTACATTGCTTCAATAATTTTTACTTTTTCATTTCATTTTTTGTTTTATAACTTGTAATACAGTATATGGGTTGATTATATAGACTATATAAAACATTCATATTTGCTCAGTTTTTCTTGTATATATTGCAACAGTACAAACAGTAATGATACTGTGCATTGCCCAAATAAATAAAATAAATAATAAAAATGAATAAATATGAATGAATAAACATGATTCGGATTGCATAAGCTGAATCGTAGTAAAAATAGGGAGTACAGAATTCATGCATGGACAGTTTCGACACACCTGTCGCTAGCGTTGTGTACGCGCGTATGTTCTTAGTGTGTGTGAAACTTGTCCGTTCCTGAAATGTAACCAACCCTTTTCAAGTAAAATAGTTATATGTTTATTGTTAATTATAAGAAAACTATGTACGATAGGATAAACAAAAGACACCAAAGTGTGTAGAAATTATAGATAAATAAAATGTTTAAAAAAACCATACAGAGGTGACGAAAAGTGCAATTACTATACGCAAAAAATGAATAACTCTTTTTGTGAATACCATAAAGAAGTGCAATTTACGTATAGTAATCACATAAAAATTAGTGATCGATTGAACATCGAGTGAGTTGAAACAAACTTCGTAATTCGCGAAAATAGGCGAAAATAGAGCAAAAGAAACATTTTAAAGTAATTACAATTAGATAATAAGAGTTGTATATAACTTATGTATGTAATTTGTTAGCAATAAGTTATGCACGAAAACTTCGTACAAACGATTTAATAATGAGTTATTGTTTAATATCCGATATGAGAGATGTTGTTTAAATAATGATGTTGTTTACTGAAACGATTTTAAACGTAAATACGACAGAATCTGACAAGTTGAAAAGTGTTCAGACAGGAATTTTTGCACGACCTGACTATAAATACCAGGTCGCGCTGATAAAGTTTCTTCTTCTCGATTCAACCATTGGCGCAGGAGGCTATGTCAGTCGACGACACAAATTCACAATTATCGTAAGAGTCACAGGACCAACTAGCTATACAGCCAGAGCTGCAAAACACATACGATGAGGTCTATGGACACACCGGCAGCATATGACGTGAAACGAGACGACTATTAATCAGCACACACGGAGGACACGACCAGAGGACCAGAAGCACATGCAGAGAACACGCAGAGGACACGACCCGAAGGACACGGAGGACGTACAGATGAATAACCACGTCAAACGAGGTGATAAAAAAACATTCAATTACAGACAGTTGAAAGACACTAATTAAAGCTTGAATGGAAGACATTCAACCAATATTCAAATAAATAAATGTAAAAGCAGTAAAAATTAGAATAATATTTCTTGTATCAAATTTAGAAAGTAGTAACGTAAATGATAAGAGAAATAAGTAATTTTTGTAATTTTTGAATTAACGTAATTAGTAAAGTCTTTGATAATAAAGAAAAAAATATGCATATGCAGTAGAAAGTAAAACAAAGTAATATAAAAGAATTTTGAATAGAAGTAAATTCATTTTTATTTTGAAGCTAATGAATCAGCAATTGCTAAATATGAACACACCATGAGTAAGCCGAGAGCAATAGAAACATTTTAAAGTAATTACAATTACATAATAAGAGTTGTATATAACTTATGTATGTAATTTGTTAGCAATAAGTTATGTACGAAAACTTCGTACAAACGATTTAATAATGATTTATTGTTTAATATCCGATATGAGAGATGTTGTTTAAATAAATAAATAATGAAACGATTTTAAACGTAAATAACGTATCATCTTCTTATTACGATTACACCCATGAATTCAATACACAATGTGTAAATGCATTTAAATTGGTTAACTTGCGTTGTATAAATAATTGTCTCCCAAAAGCATGAGGCTACACAAGTTAAAATAAATTAAATCGATGTATTTTGTATTGTTGGAATTGTCGCCCAAGAACGTGTGGCATGATCCCGACCATTTGATTATTAAACAATTTTTTTTGTAGCTAAATGGTTGCTCTAAAAAAAAATAAAGGTGCGTTAAATAAAAAATATATTATATGTAATAATTATTTATATTAAACATTAATTGTATGTTATGTTAATTGTTGTGTATTAAGACACAACTGGTGCTCGACGAAATAATATCATTGTAAAGGTGTAATGGTAATAAGAAAAGTAATGAGTAATAATAATAATAAATAAATAAATAAAATTAGTAATTCGGTTCCATAAGAATAATATTCTAAAACATAATAAATAAATACAAAATATTCATTATGGCAACACCAGAAAGCTTAAACATGGAAGCATTTCAAACCATGATGCGTGCTTGGGTAGATGAAATAAGCACAAAACAGACAGAAAATTTAAATAAATAGACAGAAAATTTGAATACTAGAATAGACGAATTAAAAAAATCTAATAAGAAACAATTAGAAGAACAGTCTGAAAATTTTAATACTAAACTAGAACAACAGACTGAAAATTTTAAACAGGACACCATAAAAATACGGAAGGCTAGAAGAGTTAACAGAAAAAATTGTTGACACCAACATACGTATTGATACTTTAGAGAATAATTTTAAACAAGCCTTACATGAGCAAGCAGTGAGGATTGAAAATAAACAAAAAGAATTGCGTCTCGAATGGAGAAAAGATATAAAAGAAGTACATAAACAAATAAATGACGATTTAAATAATAAGTCAACTACTATAACGCGAGAACAGGATGATAAAATTCAAACTGTTAATAACATGTCACAAGTAAATACCATTAAAATTAGAGAAATAGAAACGCGTACCGTAGTTATTGAAAATAAAATTAAAGAGACTACGAAAGGCCGTTCGGGAGAGGTATCCCATATGAAAGAGGAGATCCAAGAGGAAATGAACCAACTACGAGGTGAATTAAGAAGACGATAGAATCAAATGATGATGTTTCCTGGAAGAAAGGAGCAGAATAAAGTTCGCAGGTGGTAATGGGAGAACAGCATGGAATTCCTAGCGAGAATGGAGAAAGAAATAGAGAAGATTGGCAGTGCGATAAATGACGACGAGAAAACTGACTTCGTCACGCGACATCTTCAAGATTCAGCCAGTCAATGGTGCTCTATTATTAGGGATAACATCACTACGTATCAACAATTCCGCGATGCTTTTGAAAACAGATACTGGAACATACATACACAACGGCAGGTACGTGATCAACTCGAATATGGAAAGTTTAACGTACACGGACAACAGAGTATAGAACAGTACACAATTGCGCAAATAGAACGCGTTAAGCATCTTAAACCTAAATTCTCAGAGTATGAAATTGTTTCAAAGTTATCTTACCATTTCCAGAGAGATATTCAATTAGCAGTTTATACGCAGGGGATTAAAACCATAGAAGAATTTTTAATCCTTGTGACACAGTCGGAGAATATCAATAAAGGTAAGAACACACAACACTGGGAACCAAAACACACTAATCACCACTATAATTATCACTGTGATGACAAGACATCAATACAAAACGCTACACAAAACCGTGATAATTATAAAATGAATTATACGCCACCAATACACAACACAACGACGCGCACAGCTACAGAGACCGAACGAATGAACACGGCTAAGCAACGAGGGAAGGCCATCAGCTGATAAAAACAGAGCTGCATGACGGAAAAAATTACAAAGGAGCCGTTGTGTGGTCGTCTAATCGTAAACGTTTTCCAAAATCATACGACAAAGGCGTTAGTGCAATGAAAGGAAGCGACAACAATTCAATGCAGCGAGGAACAATGGGAACGAACAATAAGCCGTCAACATCTACACAATGACAGAGCGGACGGAAAAAGCGCTGTACATTAAACAATATTTACCCTAGCGATATACGCAACGAACTGCTACGCACTGTCCAGGATGTAGAGCAAGTAGAGAAATAAACACAATGTCCCATTGTCACTCTTCGAATTAATAATTGTGATATAAAATTGTTAGTAGACACAGGTAGTCAGATGTCAGTTTTAAATTCTGCATGGATACAGCGAAATAAGAAATATTTTAAAAATACGGCGATATTACCCGTAAATAATATGAACATTACCACAGCCACAAATAAAAAAGAAAAAGTTAGACAACAAGCATATGTAACTCTAACATATAAAAATCTAGAATTGGCATACCCCATGATTATTATGAATAAATTAATATACGATGGTATTTTAGGAATTGATTTGTTGAATGTGCTAGATGCTAAGATAAATATTAATAAGAATAACATAGAGTGTAATTATAAAGGCACTCAGTATGAGATAAATATGAATGAAGATCATGAGCAATCTAAGGTAAGTGAAACACCTATTGTTTTGTCCAAACCACCAATACAATATGGTCCAACTCGACATGTGAATGCAGCAGATGAAGGGATGACGAGACAGGAAGAAGAGAAACTGTACGAATTAATAGAAGAGTACAGTGAAGTATTTAGTGAAGTACCGACGCAGACGACAGTATACGAGCACTCTATAGTTGTGTCAGACCCTACGAAAGTCATCAGGAGAACGTATCCTATCCCAATGCGATATGAGGAAGAGGTTGACCTGGAAATTCGTCGCATGATAGAAAATGGAGTCATAGAGCGATCGAACAGCAACTTCCTGAATCCTCTAGTAGTGGTGAAGAAGAAGAGTGGTGAGATACGTCTATGCCTTGAGATGAGGGAACTGAACAGCATTTTATTAAAAGAGTATGACTGTGCGCCTACTGCGGACGAGTTATTTCCCAAATGTGAGGGAGGTCGGTATCTGACGAAGCTGGATTTACGCTCAAGTTTCTGGCAGATTCCAATTCGTAAAGAGGACAGAAAGTATACAAGTATACTTCCTGTATAAAAGTAAATGCTACCAACACAGGGTGGTACCCTTCGGACTAAGCACGAGTTTAGCTGCAATAGTATAGTGTCTGGAGAGAGCGTTAAGATCTGAGGTGGATCCGTACACCATAAGTAGGGGTATTATGAGAGTTCTAACGCGGAAGTGACGTCATCCCCCCGCCCCCGCCCATTTTGGCGGGAAATTTGAAAATGGTGGTGGGGTGGTGTTGGGTGTTGACTTCCGGTGTGGGTGTAGAGGTGGGGGTAGTGGTGGGGGTAATGGTGTGTTGTGGTTGGTCGTCGGCTGTGTGGTGGTGGTTGTTGTCGTCGTTGATTGGTTTATGGGGGGCGGGTCGTCGTCCATGTTGGAAAATTGCGACGTTGTCGGTTGTTGCTGGAAAATTGCGGCGTTGTCGAGTTGTGCGGTGTGTTGTGGTTAATCGTCGGCGGCGGCCATGTTGGAAAATCGTCGACTGCATCGATGTGTGCTGGTTAAGCGTCGTCATGGCTTGGCCTCGGCTTGGCCGCGGCTCGGCCATAGATTGGTCGACGTGTGTTTGTGCCGTCGGCCTCGGCGGCCATGTTGGAAAATCGTCGATGTGTGCTGGTTAAGCGTCGTCATGGCCAGTCCTCGGCTTGGCCGCGGCTCGGCCGTAGATTGGTCGACGTGTGTCGGCCGCATGTGTTTAGATTTGAGTTGTCGGGTGTGTGCTGGTTAAGCGTCGGCATGTCTTGGCCTCGGCTTGGCCTCGGCTCGGCCGCGGCTCGGCCATAGATTGGTCGACGTGTGTCTGTGCCGTCGGCATGGCGGCGGCCATGTTGGAAAATCATCGACTGCATCGATGTGTGCTGGTTAAGCGTCGTCATGGCTTGGCCGCGGCTCGGCCATAGATTGGTCGACGCGCGCGCGCGTCTGTGTGTGTGTGTGTGTGTGTTGAGATTGGCTCGATCGATGTGTGCTGGTTAAGCGTTGGCATGGCGGCCATGTTGGAAAATCGTCGATGTGTGCTGGTTAAGCGTCGTCATGGCTTGGCCGCGGCTCGGCGGTCGGCGGCCATGTTGGAAAAGCGTCGACTTTGAAAATCTGTGTCGTTCATCTCCCTTGAGGTTAAAAAAATAAATATATATGTGTACTGCGTCCATCTTCCCTCGACGCATAATTGAAAACCAAATTCACTTGTAAAATTTGTATATCGCGCATCTATGTATGGAAAAAATACATACATCATGCACGTAAGATAGGAAGTCCATATTCTGATTGATATGTAATTTTTTTTATCGCGTGGACATAGAAATAAGTGTAGACTCGTCCTGCATCGGTTGTAAGAAATTCTCACCCCCGCGTGTATGCACTGCATAAGTGAAAACCACTGCACTTGTAAAAAATTGTCTAACGCACATCATGCTTGTAAGATAAATACCATTTTATTATTCTGATGGTATGCAATATCCCACGAGTAGCTGTAGTAAAAAAAGTGTAGTGTATTCTCCATCTCAGAAATGAAACTCTCTTTGATACGATCCGTCGTGTATAAATGAAAATCACTTCACTTGTAAAATTGTGTAACACGCATTATGCATGGAAAACATAATTACATGACGTTCTAGCTTGTACATTGACTGGTGAATAGTTGTGTTATTTAGAATAGTGTCAATGTTCGAAAGGCTTTTGAAATTAAATAGAGTGAAATGTTACAGCAATAACGTTTAATTAAAACAAATAAAATACATGTAAGCAAAATATATTACAAGTTAAAATACATAATATGTAAACAGATGCACAATGACAATTGTGTATAATTAAAACAAATTAAATTTATGTAAGCACACTATATTATGATTTAAAATACAATTGCATGTAATTACAAATTAAAATACATATGTAAACGTACACGCATACAATGACAATTGTGTACATTTAAAACAGTTGAAATATATGTAAGCTACAAGTTAAAATACATAATATGTATACACACGCACAAGCGCACACAATGAATTGTAATGACGATTGCTTATAATTAAAACAAATGAAATACGCCTAAGCGTTACATGGTAAATAATCCATACACATACACATACATTATGAAATACAAATATAATTGTTAATAAACGTGATATTTCAATCTATTGTCCCTGGATAGTGCAATTACAGCATTGCTCGTATTTTCCTTCTATTGGATATTTTACCTCCATTACTAGTGTATATTTTTTTCTATTGTTTTCTATTTCCATTACCTCCAATAATTTTTTGTATTCTATAGCGCTAATGGCCACGAACTTAGCAACGATATTTCAATTTAAAATACAATATGTAAACGCGCTCACAATTGCGTATAATTAAAACAAATGATATACATGATATGTAAACGCACATACAATGACAACTGTGAAAATTTAAAACAGCTGAAATATATGTAAGCACGTTATATTTTGAAGTTAAAATGGCACACACACAATGAATTGTAATGACAATTGCTTATAACAGATGAAATACGTCTAAGCGTTATATATTAAACAGTAAATAATACATTATGAAATACAAATATAAATGTTCAGTCCATTGTGTCTTAGTCTAAAATGTCCACCACGTAAGCCCTGTCTTTTTCTCCACGGTATACAAGATGTAGTGAATATGGCGTTAAATTTTTTAATTCGTCGTCATCGAAAACGCCCGCGTATCTCTTCGGCAGATAAACGCGATATTTCAATCTACTCTCCCTGTAGTCCTGGATAGTGGCAATTACGGCATTCCCGTATTTTCCTTCTGTGTTTTGAAGTTCTTCTATTGGGTATTTTACTCCCATTACTAGATCTTTAATTTTTTTATATTCAATAGCGCTGATGGCCGCGAACTTAGCAACGAATGAAGTCATTTTTTTTCCAAATGAAGAACCTGTATTCCGCTCGCACGTCTGTCAAGGTCTGAATTAATAACGCTTGTTCGTACCGGTATACGAAGGGAGACTGTTGAGGAGGGGGAACCAGTCGCCGCGGTTATTATTAACCCTATGAAACAGGATGCAGCTGCTTTCCCACATCATGTTCAGCGGGTTGGTGGGGGGAGCCGACCTGGTTATTTTTTTTATACGTCTAGATAGGGTGATGTCATCGACTCCACTCGAGCGTGCGGGAACAAGTAGACGACGTTAATTATTTTTTTTATGCGTCTAGACAAGATGATGTCATTGACACAAGTCGTGCGTGTTCGAACATGTCGGTGGCACTAATTTTTTTATACGTCTAGACAGGGTGAGGTAATCGAATTCCGCAGGGGGTAGGAGGGGGGAGGCGACGGCTGATATTATTACATAAGCGCTAAACAACAATGTATCCAATTAGTAATTTACCAGAAACGTATTGATTATTCTAAAATCCGATACAACCCACTCGCGTAAAGCGTGTACTCTATGATTTGTGCATATTTCCGGACATAAGTGGTGCGTGAGACAGGCTGTTCCATGAATTGAATGTAATTGTTCGAGTTTGGGATAACCGAAATCTTCTAAATTTATAATATTGTAATGTACGATACGCTTCTCCAGAAATCTTTTTTTTTTGCAATCCTTTTACGAAAACATAGTTAAAAGGAAACGTATATTTTACTAATATCGGCACAAGATGTTCGTACGATGTGTCCCCGTCCGTCCACCCTAGACCATGATAATAGTCCGATAACCATCGGTTTGTCCTCACGTGTTTGTGATTCGAAACAATCGTGTCCACTTGAGGTGCAAATATCCAATGCCTGCTGGCAAATGCGGTGACGTCCATAACGGCTAGTTCCTTAACGAGTTCGTTACCATCGTTGTCGATGAAACAGTGAAAGTCAAGTATGACTGCTAGCTTGTCGTTCCTCATCCTTTTTTCGTTACAAACAACGTGTTCGGTGTCACTAGGAACGCTGCTGATCCGTCCGTCTTGCGGAACAGACACGTTGTATGTCGTGAAACGTTCGTAAAGAATTTTTTCGGTACGTTTACTTTGTACCTTACCTGCTAGGTCAAAACGTTGTATACAAAACGTTTTACAGGGTACAGTACTGCGTGCTTTAAGTCACTACAACGTCTGTACTCGTACGACGTTAATAGCTCCATGCGTCCGTTCTCGACGCGTACTGTCGAAACACAGAGGTATACGAGATTGTGGGAGAGGTGGTAGTGAGATATCTATTAATTATAAACACTTCCGTCACAGCAGCAGCATAGATTTTTAAACAATTTTTTACTGGTTTATTTCGTGCATTAGTCCAAACGTTCTTGCCCTCTTATTAACAGCTGGTAAGCGCGAATATGAATTTGCTGTGAAATCAGTTCTTCCGGCGCCAGACTTTGTACACGGAGTACGAGTTCCCTGTTATTGTGTGCTACCATGACGGATGCCTAATACATACTAATACGTTCGCACCAACCTGTTGGTCTAGGACGCGCTATGTCGAGCCCTACAATGTCATTCTGCTCAACCGCCGCCGCGCCTCCGCCTATCAACGCACAATTATGTATGCGTTGCACGATATACCCATAACCGCAATATCAACCTGCCTATCGTTAACGAAACCATTGCCACGTTCATTGAAAGCTGCCAGACCAAGGTACTGCATGCCATAACCGATCGTAACGATATACCCATAACCGCAATGTCAACCTGCCTATCGTTAACGAAACCATTGCCAAGTTCATTGAAAACTGTCAGACCAAGTTACAGCATGCCATAACCGATCGTAACGATATACCCATAACCGCAATGTCAACCTTCGTATCGTTAACGAAACCATTGCCAAGTTCATTGAAAGCTCTCAGACCAAGATACTGCATGTCATAACCGATCGTAACGATATACCCATAACCGCAATGTCAACCTGCCTATCGTTAACGAAACCATCGCCAAGTTCATTGAAAACTGTCAGACCAAGTTACTGCATGCCATAACCGATCGTAACGATATAACCATACCGCAACGTCAACCTGCCTGTCGTTAGCGAAACCATTGCCACGTTCATTGAAAGCTATCAGACCAAGGTACTGCATGCCATAACCGATCGTAACGATATACCCATAAACGCAATGTCAACCTGTCTATCGTTAACGAAACCATTGCCAAGTTAATTGAAAGCTGTCAGACCAAGGTACTGCATGCCATAACCGATCGTAATGATATTCACATAACCGCAATGTCAACCTGCCTATCGTTAACGAAACCATTGCCACGTTCATTGAAAGCTGTCAGACCAAGATACTGTATGGCATAACCGATCGTAACGATATACCCATAACCGTAATGTCAACCTGCCTATAGTTAACGAAACCATTGCCAAGTTCATTGAAAACTGTCAGATCAAGTTACTGCATGCCATAACGGATCGTAACGATATAACCATAACCGCAACGTCAACCTGCCTGTCGTTAGCGAAACCATTGCCACGTTCATTGAAAGCTGTCAGACAAAGGTACTGCATGTCATAACCGGTCGTAACGATATACCCATAACAGTAATGTCAACCTGCCTATCGTTAACGAAACCATTGCAACGTTGATTGAAAGCTGTCAGACTAAGGCACTGCATCCCATAACCGATCGTAACGATATATCCATAACCGCAATATCAACCTGCCTATCGTTAACGAAACCATTGCCACGTTCATTGAAAGCTGTCAGACCAAGGTACTGCATGCCATAACCGATCGTAACGATATACCCATAACCGCAATGTCAACCTGCCTATCGTTAACGAAACCATTGCCAAGTTCATTGAAAACTGTCAGACCAAGATACTGCATGTCATAACCGATCGTAACGATATACCCATAACCGCAATCTCAACCTGCCTATCGTTAACGAAACCATTGCCAATTTCATTGAAAGCCGCCAGACCAAGATACTGCATGCCATTACCGATCGTAACGATATACCCATAACCGCAATGTCAACCTGCCTATCGTTAACGAAACCTTCGCCAAGTTCATTGAAAACTGTCAGACCAAGTTACTGCATGCCATAACCGATCGTAACGATATAACCATACCGCAACGTCAACCTGCCTGTCGTTAGCGAAACCATTGCCACGTTCATTGAAAGCTATCAGACCAAGGTACTGCATGCCATAACCGATCGTAACGATATACCCATAAACGCAATGTCAACCTGTCTATCGTTAACGAAACCATTGCCAAGTTAATTGAAAGCTGTGAGACCAAGGTACTGCATGCCATAACCGATCGTAACGATATACACATAACCGCAATTTCAACCTGCCTATCGTTAACGAAACCATTGCCACGTTCATTGAAAGCTGTCAGACCAAGATACTGTATGGCATAACCGATCGTAACGATATACCCATAACCGCAATGCCAACCTTCGTATCGTTAACGAAACCATTGCCAAGTTCATTGAAAGCTCTCAGACCAAGATACTGCATGTCATAACCGATCGTAACGATATACCCATAACCGCAATCTCAACCTGCCTATCGTTAACGAAACCATTGCCAATTTCATTGAAAGCCGCCAGACCAAGATACTGCATGCCATTACCGATCGTAACGATATACCCATAACCGCAATGTCAACCTGCCTATCGTTAACGAAACCATCGCCAAGTTCATTGAAAACTGTCAGACCAAGTTACTGCATGCCATAACCGATCGTAACGATATAACCATACCGCAACGTCAACCTGCCTGTCGTTAGCGAAACCATTGCCACGTTCATTGAAAGCTATCAGACCAAGGTACTGCATGCCATAACCGATCGTAACGATATACCCATAAACGCAATGTCAACATGTCTATCGTTAACGAAACCATTGCCAAGTTAATTGAAAGCTGTCAGACCAAGGTACTGCATGCCATAACCGATCGTAATGATATACACATAACCGCAATGTCAACCTGCCTATCGTTAACGAAACCATTGCCACGTTCATTGAAAGCTGTCAGACCAAGGTACTGCATGCCATAACCGATCGTAACGATATACCCATAACCGCAATGTCAACCTGCCTATCGTTAACGAAACCATTGCCAAGTTCATTGAAAACTGTCAGACCAAGATACTGCATGTCATAACCGATCGTAACGATATACCCATAACCGCAATCTCAACCTGCCTATCGTTAACGAAACCATTGCCAATTTCATTGAAAGCCGCCAGACCAAGATACTGCATGCCATTACCGATCGTAACGATATACCCATAACCGCAATGTCAACCTGCCTATCGTTAACGAAACCATCGCCAAGTTCATTGAAAACTGTCAGACCAAGTTACTGCATGCCATAACCGATCGTAACGATATAACCATACCGCAACGTCAACCTGCCTGTCGTTAGCGAAACCATTGCCACGTTCATTGAAAGCTATCAGACCAAGGTACTGCATGCCATAACCGATCGTAACGATATACCCATAAACGCAATGTCAACCTGTCTATCGTTAACGAAACCATTGCCAAGTTAATTGAAAGCTGTGAGACCAAGGTACTGCATGCCATAACCGATCATAACGATATACACATAACCGCAATTTCAACCTGCCTATCGTTAACGAAACCATTGCCACGTTCATTGAAAGCTGTCAGACCAAGATACTGTATGGCATAACCGATCGTAACGATATACCCATAACCGCAATGTCAACCTTCGTATCGTTAACGAAACCATTGCCAAGTTCATTGAAAGCTCTCAGACCAAGATACTGCATGTCATAACCGATCGTAACGATATACCCATAACCGCAATCTCAACCTGCCTATCGTTAACGAAACCATTGCCAATTTCATTGAAAGCCGCCAGACCAAGATACTGCATGCCATTACCGATCGTAACGATATACCCATAACCGCAATGTCAACCTGCCTATCGTTAACGAAACCATCGCCAAGTTCATTGAAAACTGTCAGACCAAGTTACTGCATGCCATAACCGATCGTAACGATATAACCATACCGCAACGTCAACCTGCCTGTCGTTAGCGAAACCATTGCCACGTTCATTGAAAGCTATCAGACCAAGGTACTGCATGCCATAACCGATCGTAACGATATACCCATAAACGCAATGTCAACATGTCTATCGTTAACGAAACCATTGCCAATTTCATTGAAAGCCGCCAGACCAAGATACTGCATGCCATTACCGATTGTAACGATATACCCATAACCGCAATGTCAACCTGCCTATCGTTAACGAAACCATCGCCAAGTTCATTGAAAACTGTCAGACCAAGTTACTGCATGCCATAACCGATCGTAACGATATAACCATACCGCAACGTCAACCTGCCTGTCGTTAGCGAAACCATTGCCACGTTCATTGAAAGCTATCAGACCAAGGTACTGCATGCCGTAACCGATCGTAACGATATACCCATAAACGCAATGTCAACCTGCCTATCGTTAACGAAACCATTGCCACGTTCATTGAAAGCTGTCAGACCAAGATACTGTATGGCATAACTGATCGTAACGATATACCCATAACCGCAATGTCAACCTGCCTATAGTTAACGAAACCATTGCCAAGTTCATTGAAAACTGTCAGATCAAGTTACTGCATGCCATAACGGATCGTAACGATATAACCATAACCGCAACGTCAACCTGCCTGTCGTTAACGAAACCATCGACAAGTTCATTGAAAGCTGTGAGACCAAGGTACTGCATGCCATAACCGATCGTAACGATATACCCATAACCGCAATGTCAATCTGCCTATCGTTAACGAAACCATTGCCAAGTTCATTGAAAACTGTCAGACCAAGTTACTGCATGCCATAACCGATCGTAACGATATAACCATAACCGCAACGTCAACATGCCTGTCGTTAGCGAAACCATTGCCACGTTCATTGAAAGCTGTCAGACAAAGGTACTGCATGTCATAACCGGTCGTAACGATATACCCATAACAGTAATGTCAACCTGCCTATCGTTAACGAAACCATTGCAACGTTGATTGAAAGCTGTCAGACTAAGGCACTGCATCCCATAACCGATCGTAACGATATATCCATAACCGCAATATCAACCTGCCTATCGTTAACGAAACCATTGCCACGTTCATTGAAAGCTGTCAGACCAAGGTACTGCATGCCATAACCGATCGTAACGATATACCCATAACCGCAATGTCAACCTGCCTATCGTTAACGAAACCATTGCCAAGTTCATTGAAAACTGTCAGACCAATTTACTGCATGCCATAACCGATCGTAACGATATACCCATAACCGCAATGTCAACCTTCGTATCGTTAACGAAACCATTGCCAAGTTCATTGAAAGCTCTCAGACCAAGATACTGCATGTCATAACCGATCGTAACGATATACCCATAACCGCAATCTCAACCTGCCTATCGTTAACGAAACCATTGCCAATTTCATTGAAAGCCGCCAGACCAAGATACTGCATGCCATTACCGATCGTAACGATATATCCATAACCGCAATGTCAACCTGCCTATCGTTAACGAAACCATCGCCAAGTTCATTGAAAACTGTCAGACCAAGTTACTGCATGCCATAACCGATCGTAACGATATAACCATACCGCCACGTCAACCTGCCTGTCGTTAGCGAAACCATTGCCACGTTCATTGAAAGCTATCAGACCAAGGTACTGCATGCCATAACCGATCGTAACGATATACCCATAAACGCAATGTCAACCTGTCTATCGTTAACGAAACCATTGCCAAGTTAATTGAAAGCTGTCAGACCAAGGTACTGCATGCCATAACCGATCGTAATGATATACACATAACCGCAATGTCAACCTGCCTATCGTTAACGAAACCATTGCCACGTTCATTGAAAGCTGTCAGACCAAGATACTGTATGGCATAACTGATCGTAACGATATACCCATAACCGCAATGTCAACCTGCCTATAGTTAACGAAACCATTGCCAAGTTCATTGAAAACTGTCAGATCAAGTTACTGCATGCCATAACGGATCGTAACGATATAACCATAACCGCAACGTCAACCTGCCTGTCGTTAACGAAACCATCGACAAGTTCATTGAAAGCTGTGAGACCAAGGTACTGCATGCCATAACCGATCGTAACGATATACCCATAACCGCAATGTCAATCTGCCTATCGTTAACGAAACCATTGCCAAGTTCATTGAAAACTGTCAGACCAAGTTACTGCATGCCATAACCGATCGTAACGATATAACCATAACCGCAACGTCAACCTGCCTGTCGTTAGCGAAACCATTGCCACGTTCATTGAAAGCTGTCAGACAAAGGTACTGCATGTCATAACCGGTCGTAACGATATACCCATAACAGTAATGTCAACCTGCCTATCGTTAACGAAACCATTGCAACGTTGATTGAAAGCTGTCAGACTAAGGCACTGCATCCCATAACCGATCGTAACGATATATCCATAACCGCAATATCAACCTGCCTATCGTTAACGATACCATTGTCACGTTCATTGAAACCTGTCAGACCAAGGTATTGCATGCCATAATCGATCGTAACGATTTACCCATAAACGCAATGTCAACCGGCCTATCTTTAACGAAACGATTGCGACGTTCATTGAAAGCTGTCAGACCAAAGTACTGCATGCCATAACCGATCGTAACGACATACCCATAACCGTAATATCAACCTTCGTATCGTTAACGAAACCATTGCCAAGTTCATTGAAAGCTCTCAGACCAAGATACTGCATGTCATAACCGATCGTAACGATATACCCATAACCGCAATCTCAACCTGCCTATCGTTAACGAAACCATTGCCAATTTCATTGAAAGCCGCCAGACCAAGGTACTGCATGCACTGTCAGACCAAGGTACTTCATGTCATAACCGATCGTAACGATATACCCATAACAGCAATGTCAACTTGCCTATCGTTAACGAAACCATTTCCACGTTCATTGAAAGCTGTCAGACCAAGGTACTGCATGCCATAACCGATCGTAACGACATACCCATAACCGCAATGTCAACCTGCCTATCGTTAACGAAACCATTGCCACGTTCATTGAAATATGTAAGACCAAGTTACTGCATGCCATAACCGATCGTAACGATATACCCATAACCGCAAATGTCAACCTGTCTATCGTTAACGAAACCATTGCCACGTTCATTGAAAGCTGTCAGACCAAGGTACTGAATGCCATAACCGATCGTAACGATATACCCATAACCGCAATGTCAACCTGTATATCGTTAACGAAACCATTGCCACGTTCATTGAAAGCCGCCATACCACGGTACTGCATGCCATAACCGATCGTAACGATATACCCATAACCGCAATGTCAACCTGCCTATCGTTAACGAAACCATTGCCAAGTTCATTGAAAGCCGGGTAACGTTAAATTTTACGTTCATAAATTTCCGAATGCGAACGTAAAATTTTTTGACCTAGCCAAAGCCGGGTTTATGTACGAAGGCGATGGTGATGTTGTAAGATGCTGCAAGTGTAAAATACGAATTATGGATTGGACAGTGGGTGATGATCCCATCCAAGTCCATAAGGCGTCAATGCCCACATGCGGTTTCGTTCGTTAACACTTGTAGAAGTCGACGCATGAAAAAACGGCTCTTTTCAGAGCCGACATAAACTCCTGTACAAACATACCCGTTTGGGTAGTACTAGGTGTAATTACTACTACTACTACTGAACAATAGTAGTCACTCCAAAAGTGTGAGTGAAGACACCTATGATAAAAAAAATTATAAATAAAAAAATTCCTCAAACAATATGCGTATACGCGTACACTATAAATATCACGATTATGACTAATAGCGTATCACTCACATCGCAGATCATCTATCTTAGATCTATCGTTAGGGATGGACGTCTATCGATACGATGATGGAAACATTTCACAATAACAAAAGCTTCACGAAGCGCGATACGGTCCAACTTATGTTCCGTGTATTTTGTGAAGAAAAGACGATTTTGCGGCAACTACTGTACACGTTACAAGTTCGGTGTTGACAGATATCCACGGAACGACGGGTTATCACGCCTAAAACGATAACGAAGAGGTACCTCCTCCCGATGAGGTCGATCCCGATTCTATTATGGTGTTCGATGATGTGTCTTGTGAAAGACAACACAACATACGCAAGTATTTCTCTATGGGACGATACAGTGTTGTGGACGCGTTTTACCTTTGTCAGACGTACAGCCAAGTGCCGAAACAGTTGGTTCGTGACAATACCAATCTAATAATATTGTTCAAACAGGACGATCTCAACTTGAAGCATGCGTACAACGATCACGTCAACACGGACAGGAAATATGACACGTTTAAGAACATGTGCGCTGAACCGTTGAAAGATCGTTACGGCTTTCTCGTCGTGGATAAGGATCTTCTATCGACGCCGGCAGGTACAGAGCCGGTTTTGACTGTTTCATAGTAGTCGCACCTAACGATTAGAAAATAATAAAAACAGTTGTGGACTGTTCGCACGTAACAACTGTTCACCGTTAACTAAAACAGTCGTCAAGCGTTCAGGTAAATATAAGTGTCTCAGAAAAATAAAAAAACACTCGTAGACTGTCCGCATAAATGCACGTAACAGCTGTTCACTGTTAACTAACTCAGTCTTTGAGCGTTTGGGTAAAATAAAAATCAGTTGTAGACTGTTCGCATAAATGCACATAACAGCTGTTCACTGTTAACTAAAACAGTCGTCGACTGTTCGGGTAAATACACATGTCCTGAAAAAACAGTTGTAGACTGTTCGCATAAATGCACGTAACAGCTGTTCACTGTTAACTAAAACAGTCGTCGACCGTTCGGGTAATTACACATGTCGCAGTAAAACAGTTGTAGACTGTTCGCATAAATGCACTTAACAGCTGTTCACCATTAACTAAAACAGTCGTCGATCGTTCAGGTAAATACAGATGTCTCGAGTCACCGACGTTAGTCGGTGTACTATCGTTTATCAAGATGGACGAAAAGAAAAAACAACTAGCCCGTGATATCGACACGATCAGCGATGAGATACGTAAGAAATACCGTGCGTTAAAACATGGGATCCGTGAAGAGGAAGAAACGTTAATCAAAAGTTACATACCGATTCTCGAACCGTTACAAACTATTTCGCAAGCGTTGGTTGAAAAAAAACGTAAAACAACAAGAAGTAAAATGCCTACGAGTGCGAAAAAGATGAAAGGCGGGGAGAAGGAAGAGGAGGAGGAGGAGGATCTGATGGGTTCAAGTAGTAGTAATATCGATGTAGGAACACCGCTCCGTCCGTCACCGCAACAGCAGTTGACACCACGTTTCCTGAAAACTTCTGTGATAGGTGAAACATCGGACGAGGACGACGAGGACGATCCTAGTCTCAACATCGAAAAAATGTTAGACACACCGGAAGGGAGGCGAGAAGCACGTAGATATTTTCAGGACAAATACGACAGTGAATCGTTAGCGAATAAGTACATGCGTATGATCGTGTCGGCTGAACGCGATCGTTTGATGGATTATACGTACGGTGTAAGACATGAAAGCGGAAAATGGATGATCGGTGATTCACCGTTGGAAATCGAAACAGACGATTCAATCTTTATCAACGGTAAACGTTACAAAGGTACACCGGGTCTATACGAACTCATGTTCATGAAGCACCCTAAAGATAACGTTTACAACGAGATGGATCTGAATGCGTACAAAGATATACTACGTGATACCAACGCGCACAAGCATCATTATTTAGTGAACGCGCAGGTAAACACAAACAGAGGTGTAAAGTATAAACAGATAATATCACGGTTGTTCCCACCAAAACGTACAGGACACGGACATAATAATATCGACAGAACTTATATGATAGTCTCGAGAAAAAAAGACAAAATCGATTACGTGCACTGGGACGATCCGAACGAACTGGTGGACAGATTGCGACTGTTGATAGCGTCACAACGCGCCGGAAACGGTGGACACATGAACGAAATCGTTTCCATAGTGGAAGAACTACGTGAAGCCAACATAATCGTATAAAATATCGTGCACAGCGGTCGACGCGCTTCATTCACGAGATGAGTGTTGACAAGTTCGGCAGACACCAGAGCGCTGTCAGAGCGCGAAGGGAGACGCGACGCAGTCTGCGGGAGGATATCGGTATCGTGATGACCGAGGACGGACACTTCGACGTAGCGGGAAAAAAAAAATACACAACTTGGACGAACCGCACGACGGTAACGATGCCGTTCCACTGCGGTTTGTGCGTGACCACTGTCTGGTCAACGATTCGACGCAAGGAATAAACATGAAAGGTCGTAAGCTCGTCAACGTCGCCGCTCCCGTCGATCTTGGGGAAGCTGTCAACAAGCAGTACGTAGACTACACGTGCTTGCGTTTCACGACAGTACCGAACAAGAAGAACAGCCCTGTCGTCGACGCGCGGGACCATCGCATACAGTCTCTGAGGGATCCGATTCGTGCGAGAGACGCTGCGACCAAAGTATACGTGGACACGAAGATCATACCGAAGGATACGAGCTCTAACCTAATGGTCGGGAACGTACGAATAACACAGTTAGCGCCACCTATAAACAACAAGGACGCGGTGAACTTGGAGGTTTTGAACCGACACACGATCATTGCGGTAAACGACACTTATTTCAATGCGCAAGGAAAGACTATTCTAAACGTCGGCGACGGTGGCGCACGCCGCGGTACGCGAAGAGCGAAACGTACAAACTCGCAAAAGTGTTCCAACACCGTTGGGAGTAAGTGGTATCGTATATCTATAAATTGCATACGCACGCTGCGCGTACTTCACTCGGTGGCGAAGAGGCAGAGTTACTACTTACGAGCAAGACGGAGACGAACGACTTGATAAGTGATCTGGACAAATCCAAGGACGAGCACGATTGGAGATCCCTTTATCGGTAACAGTCGAAACAATAGACATGTACGAACTACGTAGTCGCATTGATAAAAAAAGGGGGGCATGGTCTCATCGGAAAAATAGTTAAAAGCGCGGTACCTATGAGTACATGAAACGATTGCGTGTACCTTATTTCAGAGGCGTGTACATGCGGGACGCACTTCCTCGTACATCACCGTGGGAGAACGAAAGCGCGATTGTGAATCTGGACGACGCTAACGGACCAGGCACGCATTGGGTATGCTACAAGAAGCGAGGTAACAGGGTCATGTACTTTGATGGATTCGGCAATCTGCGACCTCCTGTTGAGCTAATACGGTACTTTGGATCGAACGTGACTGACGTTCATTACAATTACGCGCGGAAACAGCCGCCGGACACAGTCGTCTGCGAACATTTATGTTTGGAGTTTTTGACATCGAACGATCAGTAAACGACGAGATGTCTTCGCTTACGGTCACTGTTACAGGTACGGATCCGAGCGCACTGGTTTGTGACTTTTTTCCACCACTTGAACTTACAGACGGTGAATGGTACGCGGGACTACCGGATTTTACCACGTACAACTCTATACCGAACGTGGAAAGCGGAAGAAACAACGTCTTTCCCGTACTAAAAGGACCACGTAAAACGTTAGAACTTGTCAAAATACCGACTGGTGTGTACGAATCAGTGATATTGAAACTTACCTGAAAAAAGAATTATTAGACCCAAAATTTACTCTACGACCCAACAACAACACGCTAAAATGTGAACTTCATTGTTCATACGAGATCGATTTCGGGTGTACGGAACACACGATCGGTACCATGTTGGGTTTTTCCAAGAAACGCAAGTTAGAGGCGTATATATTACACACATCGGACGCACCCGTAAACATTAACAAAGTGAACGTTTTGGAGATAAGGTGTAACGCTGTAGAAGGTTCGTACAAGGCGGGACGAAACGAGCATATACTACACTCGTTCTACCCAACGGTCGAGCCTGGATTCAAGATAGTCGAAACGCCCAGAAACGTCATTTATTTTCCACTTAACGTACTACACTTGCGTAACGTTACAGTGTCCGTACACGATCAGGACGGTGATATCGTGAATTTTCAAGGCGAAGTCATCACCGCGCGTATACATCTGAAATGTGCGCAGTAATCATGGGATTTTATTTCACTGATACCACTGCTTTACCGGTGATGAAGAATGGTGGCTCGCACCGCAAGATAAAAGAGGACAACACTTTTGGAAAAGGTATCAGTAGACGTTCATCGTTGACACAGTTAACAGCAACTAACCGACGCTACCTGATTTCACTAGGATTAAAACTCAAGAAACACAAGTAACATGACGGACAGTGGTATCGTCTTATCGGTCGAACGTCAACCATTCTTTGAAGACAACATCAAACATTACGAATATCATCCACATGCACCGTACGCATCGGCGTCACGATACGGAAATAACAATGAGATACGCATACCTATACTGCAACAGGAAGTATTCACTTTACCGATGGAAAGTTTCCTGTACGTTGAAGGCAAGTTGAGCAAAAAGACCGACAGCACCGGTACTGAGAACGTGAAAATGATCAACAATTCGATCGCGTTTCTCTTCGAAGAAATCCGTTACGAACTTGCTGGCGTGGAAGTGGATCGTACCAAGAGCGTCGGCATTAGATCGACTATTAAAACCGTGCTATCTGCCGGCAAGCAGGACATTGTTTCGATGCAAAACGCCGGTTGGGTTGCTCCTACAGCTAACGAGCTAACACCGACCGGTAAAAACGAGGAATTCAACTTTTGCATACCGTTGAGGATGCTGATGGGATTCGCTGAGGATTTCACACATGTTATATTAAACATGAAACAGGAACTGATACTGTTGCGCACGTCCAACGACGTTAACGCGCTGTTCTCGTCCACGGATGCACCCGCTAACGCTGATATAGAACTGAGCAAGATCTCTTGAATGATTCCGTTCGTGTACGTGAACAACGAAGTACGGATACAATTGTTGGAAATCATACGCAAGGACCTACCGCTATTCTTACCGTTTCGTAGTTGGAAACTGCACGAGTACCCGGCTTTACCGACGACTGACAGACAGACTTGGACGGTGAAAACAACGGCACAACTGGAGAAACCGCGGTACGTGATACTCACCTTCCAGACCGCCAGAAAGAACAATCTGAAGAAACACGCAGGTGAATTCGATCACTACAAGGTGACCAACGCGAGACTCTTTCTGAACGAGAAATACTACCCATACGATAACCTGAACCTGGATATCGATAACGGACGTTACGCTCTGCTGTATGACATGTATACACGATTTCAAAAATCGTACTACCACAGAAGTCAACCCAACGTACTTCTAACACCTACTGAGTTCATAACGAAAGCACCGCTATTCGTCTTCGATTGTAGCAGACAGGACGAATCGCTCAAGTCTTCACCAGTCGACGTCAGATTGGAATTCGAGTCATCAACCAATTTCCCCGCTCAGACCGCGGCCTACTGCTTGATACTGCACGATTCGCTCAACGTGTACACTCCACTGTCAAACACAGTGCGTAGACACAATTAAAGTCAATCTGTATATTAGCTTTTTTGCTGTAAATAATATGTAGCTTTTTAGAATAATATGTGTGTATTTCCTGTATGTTTTATTATATTAAAAAAAATGTAATCAATATTCATGTACTTTATTGATATCTAATTTCTATCGTACGAACGTTAAACAGTGTAAGAAACACACATGATATGCACTGCATAATATTCACTTATATAAAACACACGGAAAATAACACAGTTCACAAATTGGCAACAATGCAATACACAGCGACGGCGTACATATCCAAACTCGTACACTATAACACATGCACGAGTTGACAACGTGGCCGACGCTTAACCAGCACACACGCACGAGTCGACAACGTCGACGCTTTTCCAACATGGTCGCACGTCCGGAAAAACCCCTTACATATCCAAACCCGTACACTATAACACACGCACGAATCGGCAACGTGGCCGACGATTAACCAGCACACACTTACACTACTTGACAACCTCGCCACTTTTCCAACATGGCCGACCACACCAATCATCTTCCACCCGACAACATGGACGCAGACCCCACCACTCCGGACGGTGACCAGGACACCGTCAAGCAGCCGCCAGACGGCGAACCGCGAACGGCGAACAAACCACCGCCACGCCTCCGCCTATCAACGCACAATTATGTATGCATTGCATGTATGTGATTTTTTTATTAAAAAAAGTAATCAATTTTCATATATTTTATTTTCTTAATACCCGTAACCTTGGAGGGGGAAACGTCTTATTATTATCCCCTCCCCCCGTACGTTCGCACCAACCTGTTGGGCAGAGTGACCTTGTAGGGCTCGACATAGCGCGCGCTAGACCAACAGGTTGGTGCGAACGTATTAGTATGTATTAGGCATCCGTCATGGTAGCACACAATAACAGGGAACTCGTACTCCGTGTACAAAGTCTAGCGCCGGAAGAACTGATTTCACGTAATGTAGGTAAATTGTCGGTGTATCAGGTCTGTTTGCAATTCGGTATCGACGTTGAAAACGGTACGAAAAATAGATTTTTCTGGAACTGCACCATACAGGATAAAATAAAAATTACAGACGATGTATTGAATTGGCTCGGGTATACAGGTAAATATAAAAATCAAAAATCCAGAATTACCAAATGGTTAAAGAAAAACGATTACATCGAATATTACGAAGTCCAAGATGAAGATAATGCACAGAAAAAATATTATGTGTTAAATGGAATAGATTTCGCTTCTTTGTTGATGCAAATGAGAACCCCTAAAGCTGTTGAATTGCGTGAATTATATGCCATTATGAAAGAAATTGTAATGAAATATAGTCAATATGAAAAATTGTACGAGGAACGTTTGAAGGAGTTAATTAGTATGCAAAATAATTTGTTAACACAAATGGGTAATTTACAATCCATGATAAAAACTATTCAAGAAACTAACGAAGAAGAGAGACGTCGCTCAGAGGAAGAAAGACAACGAGCTGAAGAAGAACGACAGCGTGCAGAGGAAGAGAGACGTCGCGCGGAAGAAGAACGGCAATGTGCGGAAGAACGAAGTAGACTGTTACAGTCCAAAATCGAATACAGTGTCGACAAACTGAGAAACGTACTGGCTAAGAAGATCGCGCCAAACCCCATAAACAGGAACAAAATTCGTTGTCTGTCTCTGTACAAAATATCCGAAAACGTTTGGTACATTATGCGCAGACAACTGGAAAGTTTCAAAGAAGGAGAGAGAAAAATATATCGCAAACATCCTACAGCGAAGAAACTACGCGCATGGGAAAACGTCGCTCACGCTGTGGATATTGGAAATATAGTTAAAAAACAGTATCGTAATTGCCTGAGATGGGACGCTCGCGGTAATGTCATCAAACCGGCCGACACGAACGACACTACAGTCGTCACCGACGAAGAAATGCTCACAGCGTTCGAGCGAGCCATAAACGAAGAAAACGACGCCCACGTGTTAGCCAACAATATCTCTGTATGAAAAGAAAATTCCACCTGACAGTAAAAATAATAACATCTTTCTGAACGACAAATACTACCCGCACGATAACCTGAACCTGGATATCGATAACGGACGTTACGCATTGCTGTACGACATGTATACACGATTTAAAAAATCGTACTACCACAGAAGTCAACCCCAACGTACTTCTAACACCTACTGAGTTCATAGCAAAAGCACCGTTATTCGTCTTCGATTGTAGCAGACAGGACGAATCGCTCAAGTCTTCACCAGTCGACGTCAGATTGGAATTAGAGTCATCGACCAATTTCCCCGCTCAGACCGCGGCCTACTGCTTGATACTGCATGATTCAATCAACGTGTACACTCCGTTATCCAACCCAGTGCGCAGACACAAACACTTACTATATATTAATGTTTTTTTCTGCTGTAAATAGAACATTGCTTTTTTTAGAATGTAATGTGTGCATTATATGTATGTGATTTTTTTTAATTAAAAAAATGTAATCAATTTTCATGTATTTTTATTTTGTTGTAAATAGAATGTAATGTGATATTTTATTTAAAAAAAATGTAATCAATTTTCGTGTATTTTATTTTTGTGGAGGGAGAAACGATTATCCTCTCCTCCATATTCTTCGCTCAGTGTTTCATCAGCACGAGTCGTGAGTGGACGCACAAGATGCTTTCACACGATATCGATAATGACGATATCAATCCCAACAACAACCGCTATTTCAAACAATGCGGTGAAGCGGCGACGACGACGACGACGACGACGACGTCAATCAAGTCCTTATCACCAGACGATAAAGAAGTGCAGGTCATCTTAATTCAAAAAATCACATCTCCGTACCCGCGTTACAGAAACTTGGAAAACCGTTTAAAGAGTTTTAAAGAATGGCCTGTATCGTTAACGATAAGGCCTAAAGAATTATCAGAAGCGGGTTTCTTTTACACCGGATGCAACGATAGAGTGATTTGTTTTTCCTGTGGAGGCGGATTAAACAAATGGGAACGTGGAGAATGTGCTTGGATGGAACACACACGTCATTTCCCTGCGTGCTCTTACGTAATGTTAATGAAAGATAAAAATTTTATCATCAAGGCACTTTCCGGAAAATCACCATACATATCTATACCCCTACACTATAACACACGCACGAGTTGACAACATGGACGACGCTAAACCAGCACACATGCACAACTCGACAACCTCGCCACTTTTCCAACATGGCCGAACACCAACAATCATCTCCCACCCGACAACATGGTATACTTACCACAAAGACACACATTCAAATTTACAGTTCACGAGTTGGCAACAATGCAATTCACCTCACTCAGTCTCTTCACATCGACGATATCCGGACGGTGGCGGCGTACATATCTAAACCCATACATGATAACACATGCACGAGTTGTCAACGTGGCCGACGCTAAACCAGCATACATGCACAAGTTGGCAACGTCGACGCTTTTCCAACATGGCCGCCGACCCGGACAAATCCCTTACATATCTAACAACGTGGCCGACCCTTAACCAGCACACTCTTACACAACCCGACAACCTCGCGCTTTTCCAACATGGCCGACCACACCAATCATCTCCCACCCCCGACAACATGGCCGACGCCGACAACAAGGACGCAGGCCCCACCACTCCAGGCCGCGATCAAGCCACGACCAGGCCGTGGCCAGGCCCCCACCGGACGGCGAACCGCGATCTCGCATACCTCAGTGTTTGAAGAGTACGCGTTGAGGACGGACGCATGGAGCTGTTAACTCCGTACGAGTACAGGCGTTGCAGTGACTTAAAGCACACAGTACTGTACCCTATAGAAATTCTTGTATACGACGTTTTGACACAGAAATTTGCTGCAGTGATCCGTGACGAGCAGGTAAGGTACAAAGTAAACATTCCGAAAAATTCTTTACGAACGTTTCACGACATACAACGTGTCTGTTCCGCAAGACGGAAGGATGGGCACCGTTCCTAGTGACACCGAACACGTTGTTTGTAACGAAAAAAGGATGACCAACGACAAGCTAGCAGTCATACTTGACTTTCACTGTTTCATCGACAACGATGGTAACGAACTCGTTAAGGAACTAGCCGTTATGGACGTCACTGCATTTGCCAGCAGGCATTGGATATTTGAACCTCAAGTGGACACGATCGTTTCGAATCACAAACACGTGAGGACAAACCGATGGTTAACGGACTATTATCATGGTCTAGAGTAGACGAACGGGGACACATCGTACGAACATCTTGTGTCGATATTAGTAAAATATACGTTTCCTTTTAACTATGTTTTCGTAAAAGGATTGCAAAAAAAAGATTTCTGGAGAAGCGTATCGTACATTACAATATTATAAATTTAGAAGATTTCGGTTATCCCAAACTCGAACAAATATATTCAATACATGGAACAGCCTGTCTCACGCACCACTTATGTCCGGAAATATGCACAAATCATAGAGTACACGCTTTACGCAAGTGGGTTGTATCGGATTTAAGAAAAGGATTTTTTCAAACTGATGGTCAACGCCGTCTATGGCAAATCGCTGGAGAACGTGAGGAAACGAATAGACTTCCAACTAGTCTCTAACGAACGACGGCTGCAGAAACTTGTTTCCAATCCACGGCTAAAGCGTAAGATCCGCTACACCGATGACTTGGTCGGACTGATACAGAACGATATTCCTTCCCCGTCCGGTGTACGTCGGCTTCACAGTACTCGATGTCAGTAAATTGATAATGTACGATTTTCATTATCGGTACGCTGTCGCCAAGTACGGTCGACGATTGACATTACTGATGACTGACACGGACAGTTTGCTTTATAGCATACAGACTGACGACGTGTACGCGGATATGAAAGAGGACCTCCACCTTTTCGACACGTCGGACTATCCCGCGGATCATCCTTGTCATTGCGACGACAACAAAAAAAGTCGTGGGGAAGTTCAAGGATGAGACCAATGGGAAACCCATCAGGGAATTTGTCGGACTCAGAGCAAAATGTTACTCGCTCCTGTTGTCCGACTGCACCGACAAAAAGGTGGCGAAAGGTGTACCAAGGACAGCAATAAAAAAAGTTACGTCATCGATTGTACAGCGAGTGTCTTTTCGACAGTCGTACGGTTTTCACCTCTGCCGAGTGTATACGAAGCGATCGTCATAACCTGTACACGCAACGTGTAACAAAACTTTCCCTGTCACCTTATGACGATAAGAGGTATGTACTGGACGACGGCGTAACTACACTCGCGTACGGACACTTCAGAACGCGTAAACGTGCGCTATCCGACGTCACTGCTGGTCCTAACGCGAAGAGACAGAGTTACACGGACCAATAACTAACGGTAAGAATAAACTATTATTTCATGTATAAACAGTACTAAAATCAATAGAGCATCACTGAGTAGGGGGGGAGGTAGGCGACTAGAAGGCAACAGTTAATTTGTGATACAGGATGTAATCGACTCCCGCTAAGACATTCACACGCTATGTATAAGTCCAGTTATTTTTTATTCACTTACATCAAGATGCTGACTGCCCATATGTTATCGTTGCGTGTGAACGTTGTGAGGGTGGGGGGGTCTTATTCATGTGTACATAAATTTGTTTAACCTTGTGAAACAGGACGCAAGTCGTGGGTGATGTAATCGACGAGAGCTTTGCGAGGAAGGGGGAATATGCGTTTAATTTTAAACAAGATGTTGTCTGACCTCGCAGAGTGTGAGGAGGGTGGAGGGACTCTGTCTGTAGCAGACTTCCGTCGAGCATATGCATATAAATATGTCTTTTGTTGTGTCGATTCAGTTTGTTTTACAACTTGCATGTAAGTACTTATGTTGATGTTCAGCATTACACACACATACACACACATACACACACACACACACACACACACTTCATTATGTTCTTTAGCTAATTATGTTACAACTTTCATTACGTTTTACAGAATGAACAACAAAGTGAATAAACGTCTGTCAGAGGAGCAACGACGAGTACAACGGTAAATACAATATTTTTTCTTTTTTTAATGTGTACAAACAGAATATTCCATTCGACTGTCTTACTGTTTTTTTATAGTTCGCAACGGTTACGTCGTGCTCTGCTGTGGAGCACATCTCCTCAACCCGGCTCGAGTCGGTATGTCCGTTTTCATTAACAATCTCTTGTAGTAATGCGTTTACGTCTGTTTTTAAATTTGTACTTTTTTTCCAGCGATGTCGATCATACCGACGACGATGACAACAACGACGACGACGACGACGACGACGTCGAAACCCTCAGCGGGTTCGTGGGAGATGAGGATTAATTGGGATACAATATCGATTTCCTCGAAGCAGAAGATGATGATGATGATGAGGAGGAGGAGGAGGAGGAATATACACCCTCATCGTCATCGTCGATTTCCATCTTCGAGGACAGTATGTAAGTCCTCTTCTTATGCGTACATATTTTTCTTTTTCCACGTGTGTATACGTTTTTTTATGTCCTCAGTGACATTCAGCCGTGCCTACGTCCTCTGCAGCCGCAGCCACAATCACAGCTTCAACCACAGTTGATACGGCCTCTGCCGCAGCATCCTCAGCCTCAACCGCAAACTCAGCCACAGCCTCAACCGCAACCGCAGCTTCAACCTCAACCACAGCCTCAGCCACAACAGATGCACCTTCTGCCGCAGCAGCAACAACGAGATCCCCGTTTGAGACCCCCTCCAGAAGCTGCACCGGTCTTCTTTGACATTTTGGAAACCGTAGAACCCAGGATGCACGATGAGCCAACCACGATGAGGCTCCTTCTGCGAAGGAACCTACCGACGTGGTATTGGCACCGAGGAGAACTCTGTCCCGTCCAGGGTATAGTGCCCATACCTCGTGTAGAATATGTATGGAGGATTACACCGACGGACAAAGGATCCTCGATTTGACGTGTGGACACGCCTATCACTATCGTTGCATCCTGAGTTGGCTCCAGACGGTGGCGTTGGAGGGGGCGCCGCCTAGATGTCCGCATTGTCGTCTATACGCATTCGGCAAGACGACACGGACTTTCTATGCACGTATGGATATTTGAGGTATGTAATAAACGTTATTCTAATCCATCGTACTCGTATTAACCATACAGCACTAATATTGTTTCTATTTTTTTCTGTTACAGATGGCTGTGCACAACAACAACAACAATCTACTACAATTTTTTACATTGTATATGTATCGTTTTATTGTATATATTTGTTTCCATTTTTTTTCAATGTATATATTTGTTGTATGTATATATAAATTATTGTATTTATTTTCATACAATATACATGTAAATTTTTCATTGCTTTAGTGTTTATTTTCAACTATTCTTTTCCCTGCATGATATGTGTTACACATATTTTTTCCATGCATAATGCGTGTTACAAACTTTTTACAAGTCAAGTGGTTTTCATTTATACACAATGGACCAAATCAAAGAGAGTTTCTTACGAGATATGCAGAAGACACTCCATTATTTTTTACTACGTCTGCCCGACAGAAATTACATACCCATCAGATTTTTTTACTACGTCTTCCCGACAGGTATTACATACCCATCAAAATAATATAAATGGTAATTATTTCCTATGCATGATGTGTGTTAGACAATTTTTAAAAATGAAGTGGTTTTCACTTATGCAGTGCATACACGCGGGGTGCATGTCATGTGAATTTCTTACTTATCTTACAAGCATGATGTGCGTTAGACAATTTTTTA
Organism: Magicicada septendecula; assembly: GCA_034769895.1. Taxonomy (NCBI): domain Eukaryota; kingdom Metazoa; phylum Arthropoda; class Insecta; order Hemiptera; family Cicadidae; genus Magicicada; species Magicicada septendecula. Next base: position 1,032,436,257 of record CM068367.1, on the reverse strand, counting down.
CAAGTGCAGTGGTTTTCACTTATGCAGTGCATACACGCGGGGGTGAGAATTTCTTACAACCGATGCAGGACGAGTCTACACTTATTTCTATGTCCACGCGATAAAAAAAAATTACATATCAATCAGAATATGGTACTTCCTATCTTACATGCATGATGTATGTATTTTTTCCATACGTAGATGCGCGATATACAAATTTTACAAGTGAATTTGGTTTTCAATTATGCGTCGAGGGAAGATGGACGCAGTACACATATATATTTATTTTTTTAACCTCAAGGGAGATGAATGACACAGATTTTCAAAGTCGACGCTTTTCCAACATGGCCGCCGACCGCCGAGCCGCGGCCAAGCCATGACGACGCTTAACCAGCACACATCGACGATTTTCCAACATGGCCGCCATGCCAACGCTTAACCAGCACACATCGATCGAGCCAATCTCAACACACACACACACACACACACACACACACACACACACACACACAGACGACACACGTCGACCAATCTATGGCCGAGCCGCGGCCAAGCCATGACGACGCTTAACCAGCACACATCGATGCAGTCGATGATTTTCCAACATGGCCGCCGCCATGCCGACGGCACAGACACACGTCGACCAATCTATGGCCGAGCCGCGGCCGAGCCGAGGCCAAGGCGAGGCCAAGACATGCCGACGCTTAACCAGCACACACCCGACAACTCAAATCTAAACACATGCGGCCGACACACGTCGACCAATCTACGGCCGAGCCGCGGCCAAGCCGAGGACTGGCCATGACGACGCTTGACCAGCACACATCGACGATTTTCCAACATGGCCGCCGAGGCCGACGGCACAAACACACGTCGACCAATCTATGGCCGAGCCGCGGCCAAGCCGAGGCCAAGCCATGACGACGCTTAACCAGCACACATCGATGCAGTCGATGATTTTCCAACATGGCCGCCGCCATGCCGACGGCACAGACACACGTCGACCAATCTATGGCCGAGCCGCGGCCGAGCCGAGGCCAAGGCGAGGCCAAGACATGCCGACGCTTAACCAGCACACACCCGACAACTCAAATCTAAACACATGCGGCCGACACACGTCGACCAATCTACGGCCGAGCCGCGGCCAAGCCGAGGACTGGCCATGACGACGCTTGACCAGCACACATCGACGATTTTCCAACATGGCCGCCGAGGCCGACGGCACAAACACACGTCGACCAATCTATGGCCGAGCCGCGGCCAAGCCGAGGCCAAGCCATGACGACGCTTAACCAGCACACATCGATGCAGTCGACGATTTTCCAACATGGCCGCCGCCGACGATTAACCACAACACACCGCACAACTCGACAACGCCGCAATTTTCCAGCAACAACCGACAACGTCGCAATTTTCCAACATGGACGACGACCCGCCCCCCATAAACCAATCAACGACGACAACAACCACCACCACACAGCCGACGACCAACCACAACACACCATTACCCCCACCACTACACCCACACCGGAAGTCAACCCCCAACACCACCCCCACCACCACCATTTTCAAATTTCCCGCCAAAATAGGCGGGGGCGGGGGGCGGGGCGGGGGCGTTGGGATGACGTCACTTCCGCGTTAGAACTCTCATAATACCCCTACTACCATAGTATTTGTAGATGATATTCTAGTAGTATCTAAAACACTAGACGAACATATAGAACATCTAAGCACGATATTCCACAAGTTTAGACAAGCGAATATATCCCTTAACCTAGACAAATGTGAATTTATCAAATCCTCTATTCAATTCCTAGGTCATATTATTTCTTCCTCTGGTATTCAACTTGATCCTACAAAAATATCCAGCATAACTAACTTTCCTATACCCAGGAATCTCAAAGGGTTAAGAACATTCTTAGGACTAACGGGGTACTACAGAAGATTTTCACCACTGTATGCGAAGAATACGCAACCGTTACTGGAGCTAACGAAGAAAGGACAGAAGTGGAAATGGGAGAAGAAACACCAAGATGCTTTCAATCAAGTGAAAACATTATTCATGGAAAATATTATGTTACATCATCCTCAACGTGAAGGAAAGTTCGTAATCTACTCTGATGCCAGTGACTACGCCGTAGGGAGTGTACTGTATCAACAAGATACTACGGGAGAGCACCGAGTCATCGCATACGCCAGTAGAGTCTTCAAAGGCGCAGAAAGACACTACTCCACATCAGATAAAGAAATCCTCGCAATAGTATACGCTCTGAAACAATTCAGATATTATATTTACGGTACTCACTTCGAGATACACACCGACCATCAAGCATTATCCTTTCTATTGAAATGCAAAGTAACAAATGCCCGATTATTAAAGTGGATTCTACCCATCGGTGAATACTCGTTCACCATTAAATATTGTAAAGGTAAAGACAATATTGTAGCTGATACATTAAGCCGATACATCATAGAGGAATGTGAAGAACTATACGAGAACGAGAAGAAAGAAATACAATTCCTATCAATTAAATTTAAAGCGAACGATGAGGTAAAACAAATGCTAAAAAATTTAGCATAACAACAAAGTTTGGACGTTACCATAAGGGAGATGTAAGATCGAGAACAGCTACCGGATCATTATAAGGTACTGAACGGAATCCTTTTCAAGTTAGTAAGACAAGACTGGAAGATAGTACTGACTAACGAAATGTTGCAGAAGTTAATCCGACCAGCACACGAGAGCTTAGCGCATGCTGCTGCTCTGAAATGTTACCGAGTCTGCGAGAGGATTTTACTATTAATAATATGTTTCGAAAAATCAAGAAAGAGGTGAAGAAATGCTATGAGTGTCAAACGGCGAAAGGACCGAATTTACACACGTACGTAGAAATGCAGAGTATCCAGAAAGAAAATAAGGGAGAGCTAATTGCATTGGATTTTCTGGGACCACTACCACGATCAAGTCGAGGAGTGAAACACATATTGGTATGTACCGATGTGTTTTCCAAGGCAGTCCGACTGTACCCAATTATGCGACCCACAATGATTAAAGCGGATGTAACGAAACAACACGGCGACTGTACCTACAATAACTGCATCAACTCTACTCGCATAGAGGGGGGAATATTGCTTAAAACCTCCAAATAAGGGTACAATTGAAAAATTGAATACTCATTATTAATCGCACATAAAATAAATAAATATGTCGATAAATAAAAAACAATACATATTATTTGACTAATAAAAAGGCAGAAAAAAAAATTTTTTAATTTTGTATTAAAAAAAATTTTTTTTCACTAAGCTGGGAAATAATGCAACAGTACAAACTGTAATGATACTGTATTGCCCAAATAAATAAAATAATAAAAATGAATAAATATGAATGAATAAACATGATTCGGATTGCATAAGCATAGGGAGTACAGAATTCATGCATGGACATGCAGTTTCGACACACCTGTCGCTAGCGTTGTGTACGCGCGTATGTTCTTAGTGTGTGTGAAACTTGTCCGTTCCTGAAATGTAACCAACCCTTTTCAAGTAAAATAGTTATATGTTTATTGTTAATTATAAGAAAACTATGTACGATAGGATAAAACAAAAGACACCAAAGTGTGTAGAAATTATAGATAAATAAAATGTTTAAAAAAACCATACAGAGGTGACGAAAAGTGCAATTACTATACGCAAAAAATGAATAACTCTTTTTGTGAATACCATAAAGAAGTGCAATTGACGTATAGTAATCACATAAAAATTAGTGATCGATTGAACATCGAGTGAGTTGAAACAAACTTCGTAATTCGCGAAAATAGGCGAAAATAGAGCAAAAGAAACATTTTAAAGTAATTACAATTAGATAATAAGAATTGTATATAACTTATGTATGTAATTTGTTAGCAATAAGTTATGCACGAAAACTTCGTACAAACGATTTAATAATGAGTTATTGTTTAATATCCGATATGAGAGATGTTGTTTAAATAATGATGTTGTTTACTGAAACGATTTTAAACGTAAATAACGTATCATCTTCTTATTACGATTACACCCATGAATTCAATACACAATATGTAAATGCATTTAAATTGGTTAACTTGCGTTGTATAAATAATTGTCTCCCAAAAGCATGAGGCTACACAAGTTAAAATAAATTAAATCGATGTATTTTGTATTGTTGTAATTGGCGCTCCAAAATTGCAATAAATTTGTAATGTTGTAATATGTTTTTTATACTATTACTAGCAAAATACCCGTGCTTCGCTACGGAGTTTCACGTTGTACGTAATGAAAATCTTATTTAATTAATAAAGTTCAATTAAAGTAGGTTTCTTATAAATAAATAATTAAAACCTCTTATGTATTTTATTTAAAATAAACATTATACATTTTTGTTATATGAAGTTGTGTTGAGTATGAAAACATTTCAGATTTTTCTTCAATTTATGAACTTGTAATGAAGAACTAATCATTGGATCATTAAAGAACTTCTTTGTACACATAGTTTTTAGTCTTTCCTTCTGGCTGAAGAATAACCAGACTGTCAGGAGTGCTAACTCTTGAACAGGCAACGTACAACTGGCCATGAGAGAAACAGTCTTCCCTCAGATCTACGCCAGCCATTTTTAAAGACTGACCTTGAGCTTTGTTGATTGTCATTGCAAAACAGACTTTGATGGGCAATTGTAGTCTTTTAAACTGAAAATGTAGTCTGACGGGATCAAAGGAATGCGAGGTATGAAAACTGTTTCTCCAGAACCACAGCCAGTGAATATAGTTGCCTCAACAACGTTCTTATGTAAAGATTTTACCTGCAGTCTGGTACCGTTGCAAAGTTTCGGTGGTATTAAGTTCCGCAGCAGCATAATGGGAGCCCCAACTTTTAGGTGAAGGTTATGTGGGGGTATTCCTGGAGGGTTGAGCGTGTGGAGGAACTCTACCGGATAATGCACAGCGTCTTCTACCTCTACTACGGAATCTACCGACTGATATTTTACAACATCGGCTGGAAGTTTTTCTAACAATAAGTTGTTAATGATTGCTGCTGTCTCATTTCTTGAGGTTAGAATAGCTCTTTCTTTGACCCAAGATGAGTCACTTATATTCATTAAGTCTGGGTATATTTTAACTGTCAAAGTCTTAAGGTCTTTTACAACTTCACATAGGTTGCTTGGAATGTTAACTTTTCCATCTTTCTCTTTTAACTTTCCATCGCCAATCTGTAACAGTAAGCTTGAAAACTCTTCCGCTTTAAAATCACCTTTAAGATGCACACGCATGTTTACTCTTAAGGAACGAACTTGCACTTTGGGCCAGAGGTAAGACGACTTCAGGCAGGCTTTAACTTCATCTGCTCGTGTTCCCCGAGGCACAACAGGTAAAGTCTGTCTAAAGTCTCCGGCCAGTAGTACTGTTATTCCACCCATCAGGTTTTTACTGCTACGAATGTCCTGTAAAGTTCTGTCTAGGGCTTCTATCTCTCGTTTGTGAGCCATGGTGCATTCATCCCAAACTATCAACTTGCACTCTTTCAAGACCTTGGCTGTGTCACTTTGTTTTGAAATGTTGCAGAGTGGAGTCTGGGAAATGTTTAAATTCAGAGGCAGTTTAAAGGCAGAGTGAGCTGTTGTACCTCCATCCAGCAATGTAGCTGCTATACCTGAAGAAGCCACAGAGATGGCAATCTTTCTGTCTTTCCTAACGCTGGCAAGAAGTAAGTTTAGTAGGAACGTTTTTCCAGTGCCACCAGGTGCGTCTAGAAAAAACAGCTGACCGAGTCCATCATTAATGTTGGCAATGAGCTCATTGTAAGCGTTCTTCTGATCCGCATTAAGTTTAGGAAAGTTCTCAGCAACCATATCAGAAAGCTGAACTGTATTGTAGGAGAGCTCTTTCAGGTACTCGCGATTGACTGTAATAATGTTTGTGTCTTGAGTTGGTGGAGGTAAACCGAAGTCTTGGAGAGATTGGTTTGACATAGAAAAGATCATATTTTCAAGACATAGTAAGCATTTATTATAAACTGTGTCCTTGCAAAGTTCAATCTCTAAACCATAACTTTCAATCTCAATCTGCCTTCTTATGTCCTCTGATAGACTTTCTTTGTGTTTTTCCCAAAGTGCTAAGGGATCTGCAACTTGGCAAAACACCAATATTACAGCAAACAGCTCTCGGATTTTGTGAGGCGAATCTGAAATGGGAGCTTCTTGCAGGGTTAGGTCCCATTGCATGTCGTCTTCCAACAACCCTAATGCTCTACAGGCAGACTGGTACATAGGATGAACTATACCAGATATCTTTTTAAGATCATTAAAACACGTTGGTCCTCGAATCTCGTGTAGCAGGAGACGCAGATAGAAACACTCGACATTGTTAGGATGTACAGTATATACCCTCCCAAGTACATGATCTTTTTTTACTCCTGGATGTCCTGGAACGCCTTTTCCTTGCTTTCTTCTGCAAAACTGGTTATTTTTCCAGACATAGTATGTTGGGACCTCACAGTAAAGAAGGCTTCTGGCAAAGGAATCGGTTTTGCAGAGTTCGAAAAATGCTGTTAATGTGGTTTTTGGTGGATGTTGGATTTTGTCCAGATGATTGTCGGAAGTGAAAAATACCCTCTGGCCGTTCTCAAGGTGGACTGCTAACTGCACTACTGGTGGGAACCTTTCATGAATAGGAAAACAGAAAATACGCCAAGCCGCTTCGGAAGTGCTGATGTAGCGACCTGATTCGTACTTAGAAACTTCATCCCACTCATTCTCCAACCTAAACGCTGCCTGATCACTGCCTTTGTTCACATATTTACAAATATACTTTATGGACTTGACGGAGTTGCACAGTTCAACATTTATGTGGGCTAAGAAAGAGCGGGAAAGAACAGGATTGTACGGTACCACCCATTGGTTGTCTAGATCAACTCCTTTAATGTTGACCGAGAAACCACCACGGCAGGAGACCGTCGGCGATACTGGGGGTAACCGTCATCCGCAGTTTGAGTTTGTGTTGCTAAAGGCCGCGGATATCTCTTGGTGCATTGGCCGTTTACCATACAGGGCGAGTTTCTGTTAACATTTCCACAAGGGCCATGAATCATTGTGGACTTAACAATGTCATGAAGGGCAGGATCGACTTCAGGATCAGGAATCTCTGCACTTATCACACTGTCGATTTGATGGGGCATGATCCTATCCTGCAACCAGAGCAGTATGTGCACGTGCGGTAAACCTCTTTTTTGCCATTCCACAGTTAACATGTAACACCTTGTTGGACCGAAAACATTGCCTTTTGTCAAGAGATGCATCATTTTCTTTACTTTGAGGTGAAATATTCTGGCAATAATATCGTGTCTGTCTTGAGGCCTTTGTCGTGCACTTAATGCTTCTTGTATTTCGGTCCATTTAGCGTTACATGTAAATGTGATGAACAGATCAGGACGGCCGTACTTGCGTACATATGTCATGGCGTCCTGAGTCCGCTCGTGCATGTAACGGGGTCCACCTGTAAAGCTGGAAGGTAAAACAACCATTTTGCCTATATTATTGGCTTGCCCATCATTTTTGCACACGGAGTCCCGCAGATGCACACAGTTTTCGGTCCGCAGCTTACTCTGATTGTTCCTTACGAAGTTGAGTCTTTCTGTCTCAATTTTGGCGTATATGTCAACCAAAAATTGATTCAGAAGACTGCGATAAAAAACAAATAATTTTGCTGGCCATATCTCTACATTATGCGGAATGAGTAAAATTCTGAAGCTGAAACAGTTTTTTTAGAGCGGCTTTAGTGTTTTGGTTGCACTGTGGAATGGCAATGGAGTAACCATCTTCCCCACGACAGAACATAAGTGCATACTGCAAAGCGTCATAAGATCGATGAGTTTCACTTATGCGCTGTAACTTAGAGTCTCTGCTGTGGAGAATGATGTCCCTCTTTGCAAACTCCTGGCCTACGATCACTGAAGCCACCTCGTTTGTTGTGGGTGCATTGAACTGACCCCTATGTCCGTCTACGGGCTTTCTGTCTGCATGGATTACTACTTTGAACTCCTGGCCTTCTGGAACACTTTCCAATGCTGTTTTGAAATCGTTTATGTAAGAATTGTGATTGTGAAGCACTTTTTGAAGTTTGGCAACTAACCAAGGCTTTACGTTTGGAAAATTGTTACATCTAGTGATTGTCTCCTTTTCGTCGTCTCCAAGGAAATATATTTGTAAAAATGAGGGATTGTTTGGAGGTGAAGACAACAAACTCCCTATCCTGTGTTAGACTTGACCTTGTACTTTAAAAGTTGGCGTGAAGTTCCCTTCTTTTATTTCTTTGGCTCCGAAAGATGTCATTTGGAAACAACCATTATATTTTCTTATCTTTACCAAAAAGTGTTCAGACTCTGGATGTTCACTTGTGAGAAGGCTGTGGAGAGGAAACAGAAAAACTTGTTTTTCTGCGTATTTGGAAACAGATGCTCGGTGTACTTCAGGATTTATTTTATTATAGTTTTTAACTGCTGTGATATGAACTTCAGGGTTTTTTTCGTTGTACTTTCTAACTGCCTTTCTATTTACTTCAGAATTATTCTCTGAATACTTTTTGATAGCTTCTCTGTGCCTTTTTCTTTTGCTGGAGTCACTGAACCTGGCACGACGTTTCCTTCCTCGTCGCTTCGTACAGGGAGGAGCTACTTCACTTTCATGAGAGTGGTCCTGGGTTTCTGGTTCTGTTACTTCGTCAGGCACTGGAGGAGGGCTGTGAGAAGCAGTTGTTGGTAACAGTACCTCTACCGGAAGTAATGTAGGCGGCGTCTGCATTAGGGACGATTGTTGGTCATAAGGTGTTGGCATTTCATCTACTGGAATGATTGGCTCAAAGTGTGAAGTCATCATGGGGCCTGAACACTTCCTTCTTATAACTGGCTTCCCTTCGTCGGGCCCCCCAGATCTCATGATCAACGTGCCATCTCGATATACTTGAATATCATATGGATAAAGTTCCACCAGCAGCCATGATTTCACTGCAAGTAGCGTATGTGGTGCGAAGAGACATATGAGATTGGTATTGTGTCTTAGTTCTGTAATTTATGGTCCCACACGGCATCATAGTAAAGGGCTTGAACCGTCGCCAGTTGTTGGAAATGTGTTGCACGACAGTGGCCCGCAAATCATTAGCTTGTGAGTCAGTATCGTACATGAGCCATGATAATGAGTAAAAGAAACATGATCCATCACCTGTCATGGGAACTATTCGATGAGGCACCACTACACCATCGATGGATATGTGTTCCATTGTACCTTAAGAAAAAGAATAACCGAATAATTGCATATTTATGCAATGTTAATTGCATAATTAACAAGTAAAAATATTAACACTCACCTTGGTATGAATATAACTGCCTGTAGAAAATAAAATAGGCAGTCATTGAGGACTGCCGACAGAAGTGAAAACTTAAAACTATGAAATAACAGTGGTTTTTTTGGATATTCAAATTAATTGTAGTATCAAAAATTAAAATTTGTTGTAAATTAAAATCTTTAACATCAGTCTGGTTTTCACACCTATCGGCACTCCGAGCAACAATTATATACATTTTACGCTAGTAAGATAACTCCTAAGCCACTATGAAATACTCATTGCATGATGTATGGCAGAGGTCAAATATGAAAAATAAATAATATCAAATTTTTAAACCAAAATATTGATACGAATATTGGAAATATTTGAAAATACATGCTTTGTTTATGTTATTCATTTTTCTATATAAAAATATTAACATATTTAGTACTCACTTTTGTACTGCACAGTGATCCTACATTTGAACATTTAAAATAATGATCAAACTAAAACACAATTTAAACAATGCACAGTATACACACATTAAACTTTCCACGTAGTCAATTTAACTTTACTTATATACATATACACAACACTAATGTTACAATAGATCATAAGTATTGCGTTAATTGTTAATACGGAAAGCCAAAATCGCGCTAGGGATCGAACACGCGATAGCAAATTCGGCAGTGTAAGAAACTCCAAAATAAAGTACGTAAACGATAAAAGTGTGTTAAATAGTATAAATAATAATATTACACACAAGTATAATCTATACTTTCACTGCTGGCCACGCGCAACACGTCATACTTATAGCTACAGAGTCATACTGTTAACATTATCATGTCGGTGACGCGAACTCATAAGATTTTACCCATCCAAAAAATCGCCCAACGTGCCTATAGAAGTTTTCACTTCAAAAATACACTGGGAAGTATACTTCCCATAGCCCATTAAAGGGTTAAACGAATTTTGCGAAAAATGTGACCGAGTCCAATCGATTTCTGGTATCAAAATACTCTTAAGTACCAACTTTCGAGAAAATCGTTCAATACAATTATTGCTCGCTTAATAGTATAGGATTAGATAGATTGTACAAATTCTCAACTCTTAGTTTGTTTATTTACATTCATAGCAACAGCTATTTATTATTTATTTCGAGAAAATCGTTAGAGCCGTTTCCGAGAAAAAAATTGTAAAGTACCGTTTACCAAATGGTAAAAGCTTAAGAGCATGATAATGTCTTTCAGCCGCCAGCTAAACGCAACATTATTATGGTTACTGACTGACTGATTGGTTACATACCTATCTACAGCTATGCAGTGTTGTTTGCTTGTTAGGTCTTTAATCTGCGACGGACGTTAGCACGTTAGCGGTCGCGGTTTTAGTTAACGATTCCCGGCTGGTAAATGATGACGTCATGCAGCGTGATGCGTTACAGAAATTTTCAAATGACCCCCAGCCATAAGACATTATCATGTCAAAAAGGACATACATTTATTAATTAATTGAACTTCGAAATTTTCTCGACTACAAGAACCTGCAAACAACGAAGTTTTTGACATGATAATGTCTTTTGGCTGGCCATCATTTGAAAATTTCTGTAACGCTGTAAACTGTAACGCATCACGCTGCATGACGTCATTCTTGCGTGACGTCATTGGGATTGTTGTAAATAAACGTTTGTTTTGATACGTCGCAATATATATAATGTGTTAAAAATAATATCACTGCAAACAATTAAACCAGATTTATAAAGCGTCCTGAAAGTTTAAAATCAAGTGTTAGCACAATTTACCAGCCGGGAATCGTTAACTAAAACCGCGACCGCTAACATGCTAACGTCGTCGCAGATTAAAGACCTAACAAGCAAACAACACTGCATAGCTGTAGATAGGTTATTGGGGTTTAACATGATAATGTTTTTAGGCTGGGGGTCATTCCACAAAATGAGTGATGCAAAATGTGTAACGTCATCGAAAAATGTAACGCTCCAGGTGATGTTAACACTATATTTTGACATGATAATGTCTTATAGCTGGACATCGTTTGAAACTTTCTGTAACATTTTATTTACCGTCACGCTGTATGACGTCATCATTGCGTGACGTAATTGGGATTGTTGTAAATAAAGGGTTGTTTTGAAAGAAACAATAAATAAACAAACGTTGTAAATAAACATTTGCGCAAAAGAAACAATCAGTCACTCAGTAATCATAATAATGTTGCGTTTAGCTGACGGCTGAAAGACATTATCATGCTCTTAAGCTTTTACCATTTGGTAAACGGTACTGTATCTTTTTTTCAATTTAAAACAATGATTAAAAACTCAGGACTAAATGTATTCGGGGTTTCCAGTAAACTGAGATGTCAACCACTTCATTTACCAAGTATGCAATTCCCGCGATAAATTTCAGTATTTGGTTTTTTGCCCCTTAGGAGTGAAAGTTTTTAAAACCGTTCCTTAGTGAGCACCTAAGACCTATGATGAAGCTATGTTCAAAGTTTCATTGATATCCATTCAGTTTCAGAGATATCGTGATCAGTGAGTCAGTCAGTGGTATTTGGCTTATACGTTGTACGTAATGAAAATCTTATTTAATTAATAAAGTTCAATTAAAGTAGGTTTCTTATAAATAAATAATTAAAACCTCTTATATATTTTATTTAAAATAAACATTAAACATTTTTGTTATATGAAGTTGTGTTGAGTATGAAAACATTTCAGATTTTTCTTCAATTTATGAACTTGTAATGAAGAACTAATCATCGGATCATTAAAGAACTTCTTTGTACACAAAGTTTTTAGTTTTTCCTTATGGGTGAAGAATAACCAGACTGTCAGGAGTGCTAAATCTTGAACAGGCAATGTACAACTGGCCATGAGAGAAACAGTCTTCCCTCAGAAGGCTGTGGAGAGGTTCTGGTAGTTCTTTAATGAGAGGAAGGTGGACTTTTCCGTTGCTACAACATAACCCAGGACTTTCCTCTTTCCACATTTTAGCATTACACCATTTACACTCTATAAAATCACCAATAGATAAAATCTTGTCATTGTTGTAGTCAGTATTACAGTCGTATTTAAAGCCCGACAAAGATTTTATCTTCCAGGGAATAAGTGACCTCTTTTCATTGTATTTTCTCACCGCTTTGCATACACCACCTTTGATATCATAACCTATATCTTTATTTATAAGAACCGTGGACTCTGGCCCCGACGTCTTTCGTGGGATCCGACCTAAGACTCCCCGGGTTCCGTGGATGGACTCCGGGGAAGGCCCGTCGGACGACTCCCGCGCTACTTCCTACGCGGGAGACTTCCACCGATGCTATGGTAACCAGAATCTATTCTATTGGGTTGCCATAGTAACCAGATCTAATAGATTTTTAAGACCCAAAGGACCCCCAGAGGATCGTATCGAAAAAAACACCTATCCTATGTTGGTTCTCCCGTTGGGTAAAATATTTGTGCCAAGTTTGGTTGAAATCGGTCCAGTGGTTTAGGAGGAGATGTGGAAGACCCCAAAGGACCCCCCGAAGGATCGTATCGGAAAAACACCTACCCTATGTTGGTTCTCCCGTTGCATAAAATATTTGTGCCACGTTTGGTTGAAATCGGTCCAGTGGTTTAGGAGGAGATGTGGAAGACCCCAAAGAACCCCCCAAAGGACCCTATCGAAGAAAACACCTATCCTATGTTGGTTCTCCCGTTGCGTAAAATATTTTTGCCAAGTTTGGTTGAAATCGGTCCAGTGGTTTAGGAGGAGATGTGAAACATACATACATAGATACATACATACAATGGTGGGGGGGGGGGGTTTGCCCCTTAGGAGTGAAAGTTTTTAAAACCGTTTCTTAGTGAGCACCTAAGACCTATGACGAAGCTATGTTCAAAGTTTCATTGATATCCATTCAGTGGTTTCAGAGATATCGTGATCAGTGAGTCAGTCAGTGGTATTTGGCTTATATAGATACAGTACTAGCAAAATACCCGTGCTTCGCTACGGAGTTTCACGTTGTACGTAATTGTACAATTATTGCTCGCTTAATAGTATAGGATTAGATAGATTGTACAAATTCTCAACTCTTAGTTTGTTTATTTACATTCATAGCAACAGCTATTTATTATTTATTTCGAGAAAATCGTTAGAGCCGTTTCCGAGAAAAAAAAGGACGTACATTTATTAATTAATTGAACTTCGAAATTTTCTCGACTATAAGAACCTGCAAACAACGAAGTTTTTCAATTTAAAACAATGATTAAAAACTCAGAACTAAATGTGTTCGGGGTTTCCAATAAACTGAGATGTCAACCACTTCATTTACAAAGTATGCAATTCCCGCGATAAATTTCATTATTTGGTTTTTGCCCCTTAGGATTGAAAGTTTTTAAAACCGTTTCTTAGTGAGCACCTGAGACCTATGATGAAGCTACGTTCAAAGTTTCATTGATATCCATTCAGTGGTTTCAGAGATATCGTGATCAGTGAGTCAGTCAGTGGTATTTGGCTTATATAGATATCTATATCTAGCCGATTTACCCAGCGTTGCTCGGGTTCATAATTTATTCATAGGCTCATAGGCACCTATTCTAGTTCTAACGTTATATTACTTGTATATTGTATAATCTTCCTTATATTGTTACGTTCGCATTCTCACTGGAGGAATACTCTGTAGCGCACCTGTTTAAGAACATGTCATAAACTGTATTCTTATATCTGGAGAAGAATTCTGTTACGCGTGATGCTCCTGCTCGATTTCTAACTCTGGGAGAGGGCGAACAGCTAAATTAGTTTTCAATAAAATGTCTACAGTACTTGCACGCGCTGCGTATTTACTGTCTTTTATAATTCATTGTGTTAATGTTGAAATAAGGCATTTGTTAAATTAGTGTCTGCTAAACTTATTCTAACAATACAATACCTCTATAGATTTCAGCTTATCAATTTTTAAATTCAAACTGAAGCAAGTGCATTTATATTGTCTGAACACTATGATCTCAATACATTTGCTATCAAAACTTTGTTTTTTATACTCGGTTATAACTTACTTCGATCTTAACTTATCCACTTTTAAATTCAAACTGAAACAACTCTGAATTCACACACTATTAAGAAGTTTCTTAAGATGCATACACCACCTTTGATATCATAACCTATATCTTTATTTATAAGAACCGTGGACTCTGGCCCCGCCGTCTTTCGCGGGATCCGACCTAAGACTCCCCGGGTTCCGTGGATGAACTCCGGGGAAGGCCCGTCGGACAACTCCCGCGCTACTTCCTACGCGGGAGACTTCCACCGATGCTATGGTAACCAGAATCTATTCTATTGGGTTGCCATAGTAACCAGATCTAATAGTTTTTTAAGACCCAAAGGACCCCCCGAAGGATCGTATCGAAAAAAACACCTATCCTATGTTGGTTCTCCCGTTGCGTAAAATATCTGTGCAAGTTTGGTTGAAATCGGTCCAGTGGTTTAGGAGGAGATGTGGAAGACCCCAAAGGACCCCATCGAAGAAAACACCTATCCTATGTTGGTTCTCCCGTTGCGTAAAATATTTGTGCCAAGTTTGGTTGAAATCGGTCCGGTGGTTTAGGAGGAGATGTGGAACATACATACATAGATACATACATACAATAGGGGGGGGGGTTGCCCCTTAGGAGTGAAAGTTTTTAAAACCGTTTCTTAGTGAGCACCTAAGACCTATGATGAAGCTATGTTCAAAGTTTCATTGATATCCATTCAGTAGTTTTTGCTCTACGTTGATTCTATGTCAGTTAGTCAGGCAAACTTTCCCCCCCTTTTCCCCCTTTAAAGGTCGAATTTCCAAAAATCCCTTCTTAGCGGATACCTACATCACATAAGGAACCTACATGCCAAATTTCAAGTTTCTAGGTGTTATAGTTTCGGAGATTTCGTGATGAATCAGTGAGTCAGTGAGTCAGTGGTATTTCTCTTTTATATATATAGATTAATAATAATAAATATTTTTTACAAGAATATAATTTTTTATTATTTTCTGAATTACAGTGTTTCAATAGTGTTTATCTACCACCATCAGATATATAAAAATAATATGTACTATTACAAAAATAATACATAATAAAAATATATTTTTATAAATCTGATGATGATAGTTAAATAGTATTGAAACACTTTAATTCACAAAATAATAAAAAAGTATATTCTTGTACAAAAAGATTTATTATTATTAATAATAATATTAACAAATATATATAATTTTTACTATATACGTTTTTTTATTGCTTACATGTACTGTTTTATATTATTATGAAGTTTATATTATATTGTTCAGGGGCACCTGGTCGGACTTAGCCTTTCAAGTAGACCTTTCAATACTCTTTACATCCAACTTCCAATTGTTTTATTCCAGCCCTTCCAGTGGCTCACTCCAGTCTTGCCACCTCAAGTCCAATCTTCTAGCTTTGAACTGTGTATACGGTTATATTAATGGTCCACGTTGTTTGACAGATGCAGAAATAAACTTAAAATATTTATTAAACGTTTACGTGATCTGACCAAAATTTGAGACGCTATACTCATAAATGATTTTAATGAGACTGACACTAGATATCATAACTGATTTTTTTAAATGTTCATGTATTATAGGAGCTGAAATACTATAAAACGAATAATTTATTGGAGAGCGCTATTTTTTTTATTAGTGTGGTTTATGAAAACATTACTTTTTATATAATTGCGAACGTGTCTTCACTTTTTACTTAACTATATTTAATTTAATAATTTATAAACATATTACTTAATTTATGGTCCAAAAAATAAAGTCTACGCAACACAGTCTATAGCAGAAGCTACCAACAAGAAAGCAGACAATTCAGCACGCTTATTTAAATGGGATGATGTCATTCCGTTTCCCAATATTCATTATGATCAAGTTTTTGACGCAAGCATTTGATCTGCGGTATAGTACACCGCCATCAACGTATTGTGTTTGGTATAAATTAAAATATAAAACTATTTAACGTAATTGTGCATGTTTGGGACGAGAACCGTCTGCCACTCTGTGTCAGCACTAACCAAGTGTACACATTTGACGTGAAACAGAACTATTGTAAGCATTGAAATTACCATGCTCTATTATATAAGTGAGGTATATTTATTCAGGCTAGATGTTAAAAGTGTATTAATGTATTCTGACAAGTGTAAAAGAAACTTGAGCGTATAGAATTACGTTAACCTTTCCCTGCAGTAAAGACACATGAAATATCTTCCACGTTTACAGAATGAATTCATTACGTTGTAATACACAATACAGAAATGTAAAGGAATGAATTTTAATAGTTAACGAACATGAAAACCTATTAATGCTTTAGTTGGAATTATAAAGCTTTTTTAGCAAGTTCATTTCTTCGTAAATAAACAAATCGCACAATAAGAATTCGGCAGCCGCGTAGTACAACGCTCTGACAGGTAAAAAAAATCGCTTTCTGTTTCGTCGGTTTCAGCAAAATGCACCCTGGACATCTCCAAATGCAGTTGACTCAAATACAAAATAAACTGAGCCAATGAACACCTTCATTGTCGTTGAGGGTCCAGATTAAAATTTTTTGGTAGAACTTTCAGTCCAGTCTTTTTTAATCAGTGACAAGAAAGACTAAATGATAAAGCTTTTAGAGCTGTTATCATTGGTAATTATAAAGACTAAAAGCCTGTGAGCAAGAGTTTTGTTACAGGTTATTTAATGAGTTTAATATTTAGCTACATGGCATTTTGGAACTTAAAAAAAGAAGAATATAAAAGAAAAAACGAGGAAAGCTAAAAGTGCCAACCTCTCATGGTATTTCACAGACCATGAGATTTTTCTACATGCTAAAAAAAAATTTGTATGTTTTCTCATTTATTTTAGTTTACTTCTTGTAAACGTTTTTGATGTTGTGTAGACTATTGTTTGTTCATAAAGATATTGCTATTCTTCTTCTTATTATTATTGTTATTATTTTATTATTATTATTATTATTATTATTATTATTATTATACTTATTAAATATATTTGTTAACAGCTGTGAACTATGCTATACATAGGTGATAGCAGCTGTGGAACTGCGTACGTCATCTTCTGTATTTCCACATACGTTCGTAGCTGTACAAGCAGCCTGGAGCCTGTCCAATCAGCACGGTCCGCGCCCCATCTTTTCGGTGTGCGTATAACGCTCTTCAGAGTTCGTGTTGTTATTAGCACAGGGAAGTGATCGCTCCCATGGAGTACCATCCGTGACAGACGCGGAGTAAGACCCGGGCTACAGATCGAAAGATCGAGGCGTAGCGAGCGGAATACGTCTAGCGGGGTATGTATTGCTCAGAAATATAACAACGCCTCCCCTACCGCATCTCTGATGTTTGGAGTCACATCACAGCGAAATGACTCATATCCCCTCATATTAAAATGTTCTTGCGGTCTCAGATGTGTTTCCTTTCCTTTCGTGGTGTTCAGGGGTGGTATGAGGAACGACTTCTACTTCTATGTCCCTTATCTTCTGCATTTTAAGTAACCGCGAACTCTGTTGATCGTTTAGGTTCTCGACAAGTCTACCACCTGCGGCTTTTCTGATATCGTGGACGGCTGATCCAGCGCAACCGGTCACAGCTTTTTCAATAAGGAAGGGACTGACTTACGTGAAGTCGCCTTCCTTTCGTCTCACTACCAGATACCTCCCCGTACCGCCGGCACAGCGGCAGATGGTGCCAAGAACCTTTCTGTGTCAACTGAGGAGAAATGCTTCTCCTTCACCCTCCGAGGAGTTCTTTTTTCTAGACGAGGGTTTTTAAGGGACCCCTCAACCCGAGGAATATTTGCAGAACTTTGAATATTGTTCAAGAAATGATAATATTAAGTATCAGAATATCTTCAATGCAGAAACTGCATATTGGCTTATAAATGCTTATCAGCATATACTATGCCATTCAAAGTTGAGGTTTCTCTAGAATAGGTAAAAAAAAAAAACGGTCACTTTATTTATTCCGACCAACGCAACTCTGACAAAAATGACGAAAAAAATGTTTGATTACCACCATTCAACGCACAATGAAATGAGCTAAAAATTGATCTAATCTGATTTAAGATCAGTTAAATGTTAACTTGGAATTTAGTCTGTTACTTTGTTAATTTAGTTAATTAATTTGTTAACAATTTATTCTGTTACAATTAACATACGAATATTATGATACTAATTTCGGCTGCGACTAGGAGTCTAATAATAAAAACCATTCGGCGTACAACATTCGTAAAACAAATGTTAAAATAAAATTGATTACAATTTTTAAATAACTTTAATTTAAAGGTATATAACTTACATACCTTTAGAGAAAAAAAAACTAGAGAAAAAAGAGGAAGAAGGATACATGAACAGAGAGATAGATAGAGAGAGAGAGAGAGAGAGAGAAAGAGAGAAAGAGAGAAAGAGAGAGAGAGAGAGAGAGAGAGAGAGAGAGAGAGAGAGAGAGAGAGAGAGAGAGAGAATAGTCAAAAGTATGAGATGTGTCAGCTGTCACATAGTCTGTCAGCTTTGACAAGAGAAAAGCAATGTTCATTGTATGGAAATTTATTGGAAACGTGTGTTTGAAAGATACCCACAGTTCAACGGCCAGTGTTCTTTCTTCAGTAATGCCGATGTGGGCGATCTGTTTTGTTACTACTGATACACACAATTAATCATAGCTTTTTGTATCATTATCACACATCTTGTTTTTTAATTGACTTAATTGCTTTTGTCGTATTGTCTTCCGTGCGGGGGAAAGTCTTGTAGTCACTCAAGTATGTTATGTGTTTTATACATTTATTAACGTCAAGATAGAGATAATAAAAAAATTATTACTATTGTTAATGTCAGCTCTATTGTGAGTACATCACAAAATAATGAAGATGGATTAGGCCGCCTGCTTACGCGTATGACGCCTGCACGATTTTTCGTAGCTCACACAACAGACACAGTATTATTCAAGACTGTATGTTTTTGAGATCGTATAGTGTACATTAAATAATACGTTTTTATAATCATGATGCTTTGTGGTGTAGACCTATACTCTGAAATAACAGTAGAATGTACTCCGTTGAGCGCTGCGGGTACACACAAGTTAACAGTTAATGTAACTATTTTTAACAGAAATTAAACTGTTGCACACCATTGTGTAGACAATTCCCGACTAGCGGTTTCCAGCCTTTAACCTTATCACCACATCGGAAACATTCATTATATAAATTTTAATATTGATTGTATCGATATTTCCGATGTGATGATGAGATGAAAGGCTCGAAAGCGCTTGTCTATACAGTGGTGTGCAACAGTTCAATGTCTGTGAAAATAACTAATACAAATTTATTATTTGAAATCAGTACAGCTGTGGACACGACACTTAGCTCCATGGAGCTACTGTAACGTTTATAACTTAAACCTGTACCTGATCGAAGTGAAGACAGATGTTTGAAGTATACAGTATTCATTACGTATGCTCTACATTTGGTATCTCAACATGACTCTATGCTTAGGCCTACAATTTGCTGTTTCATCGTATGAATTGTACTTATAATAATATTTAAACTTTGAAGATTTCCAGTTGTAAACATATTTGGAGTACCGATGTTTTCAATGTACACAAACAGAATATTTACTCATCATACGTAATGTTTTTTAAACGATAAATACAATTTAGTGGTTAAGTCTAACTTTTGCTAAACTTGTGTTGCTACCACTAATACTCACTTACACTTCCATGAGCGCTTTCAAGCCTCTCGGCTTATCTTCAGATGGAAACAACTGGATAAAACTTTGTTTCCATCTGAAGATGAGCCGAGAGACTTGAAAGCGCTCATGGAAGTGTGAGTATTAGTGGTAGCAACACAAGTTTAGCAAAATGTTTTTTAAGTATGTAAGCTACTATTTGTTTAATGAATACATGCACCGTAACTGTGGCGCATGGCAACAGAACATAAAAGAAGAAAAGACATTTTTTAAATAGTGTATTCCTGTCTTCTGTTGTACAGTTGACAGTTGTTTTGAAATTGCAACTGCATACTACGAATACAAAAGAAGATTGGATAGAACCGACTTCAGCTCCCCTCAATAGGCGCAGGGCCGGATTTAGAGTTAGTGGGCCTCTAGGCTGAACTTGTGGTGCACTACAGTAAAACGGGGGCACCGTGTCCCTCCACCGGAAAATTTTGAAAAACATTTTCCAGAACTGCAAATAAAATCATTATTAAGTAAATACTGAATTCACTAGTTTGTATGTAATATTTTGATATTCGGGAAACTTTATAATGCCTATAAATTACTGAGTTTATAACTCTTTAAGTTATACGTCATTTTAAAGAGTTCAAATTCATCTTTTTAAAACTGGGAGTTATAATGTTCAACTATACTAAGAGATAACTGCACTGATCAAATAGCAAAAAAGTAGCCTGTGGGGGCAAAAGTTCGCGCAGACTGATGGGGCGAAAGTTCGCGCAGACTGGTGGGGCGAAAGTTCGCATTCACCACTACTATTTGAAGTGAGCATTATTAGTTTCTTACATCTTCTCTACTGTAATACATTCGTTCAACTGTAAAATATCATTGCAATATTGTTAATACTTTTTACATTGTGTCAAAATTACTATAATTCTTTCAACTTTTTAATTATAATTTGTTAATGAAGTTAATTAAAAAATTTGTCAAATATGTTAATAAAGTAAAAAAATTTTTAATAAAGTTAATAAAGTTGTTTATAGTTAAATTAAGTTAATTTATTCAAATTAACTTAATTGCAAACTTTTGCCCCACGTGGGGCCTACCTACGTGGGCAAAAGTTCGCATTTGACACGTTTTGAAATACATTTACATGTGTTGCAGTAGCTTAAATTGTAAAAAGGGCGTCTTAATTGAGTCTTAAGGGATTCACGATATTTCTCTTAAAATATAATAATTCTCAGTGCAATGAGTGCATTTTGAGATGAATTTAAAATTTAAGTGTGAGCTCTTGCTCCACTCTACCCTATACATGGCTCATAATACCATCTTTTCCACTTGAAACACGACCAAAATAATTTGTATGCAAGTTGACTGTACGTTTCTTTTCTTGTTGATTGTAGTGCGGGCCTCTAGGTTTTCAGCCTATGTAGCCTATGCTTAAATCCGGCACTGACTAGGCGCGCTAAGATGACACGTTTGCGCCATCATTAAATACTGTCAGTCGTAGGTTACATACGACCAATTCTTGTCACCACAAATTACCTTATGGCCCTCTAGACAATCAGACTGTGGAGATTCATTTAAGGGCAGTATTTTATCAAATGTTAAACTTCATTTCAGTTACCCATAATAAATAAATTTTAAAGTTTTGTCTAACTTGTAAGAATTTACCTCTCTTGTAAAACTGTAAACACATTAAAATAAATGAGTTTTAAAACAACAGCAGTTTCCACACGTATACGCAAAATTACCTACACTGGGTCAAAAAACGTGCTTACCATTTTCTAATTCAACTCAGCTTTTAAGAGTCTGAAAATCGAACTATCCCAAATATTTATGAAAAGAAAATGTAACTATGTATCTCGTTGCTTCTAGTCTGCTCTGAAGAACATTTGCACACTTGGGACGTATACAAAGAGGTCCCCAATATGTCCTACTAAGACTCATTCTAAACGGACAAATAGAAGGTAAAAAGTCGATTGGTCGTAAAAATTGTTTTGGCTGCGTAACTTCTGGCAGTGGTCACCCGGTAGCACAAGACACAAAACCGAGAAAAATATA
Organism: Magicicada septendecula; assembly: GCA_034769895.1. Lineage (NCBI taxonomy): Eukaryota > Metazoa > Arthropoda > Insecta > Hemiptera > Cicadidae > Magicicada > Magicicada septendecula. The sequence continues at coordinate 1,032,414,182 of CM068367.1, read as the reverse complement.
AATACAACAGAAATGGGAGTCGTCAACGGCTGATTAGGCAGGACACTAACAGAAGTTGTGTGGCAAAACTAGAATTAACGGGAATAAACTTCAGTAAATGTATATCCATAGAGAGAGAGAATAAACACACACGCGCGCGCAGAGAGAGAGAGAGAGAGAGAGAGAGAGAGAGAGAGAGAGAGAGAGAGTACTCGTTTAAATGTGCGGGAATTTATGTATCATTTATGCTGTCTCATTTGCATAACATTTATCCCGTTCCATTTAGAATTTCTTACTAAACCAGCTGGTTTAAGAATTTCTGTCGTCAGCATTTGCGCAATTGTTATATGTTTTTGTTTTTATTTATTTTTCTCACACTCTGTCAGTATGGTACACATAGTAATTTTTAACAAATGTACTTTTTCACAAAGGTACTAACTTTACAAAATGATAACTTGTTATTTGTTATTATTTCTTATTTGTTGTAGTTAATGAGGAACAATTGTTTTATTTCTGTAGAAAGATCGTATAAACGCCATAAGCTGCAGTGTTTGTTGAACAGACTCTGGCTTAATTAAAAATGAAATAATGTTTTCATGTCAACGACATGTATCCGTAAACAATACGCTGTCATTAACACGTTCAGAAAAATATATAAGAAAGTCAAAAGTCTCATTTATAAGGAATTTTTCGTCTTGCCTTAACAGTGGAAACAACGCTTTATTAAAAACGTGAAACTATCATAGAAGGTTTCTTAGAGAATGTAGCTAATCCAAGCTTCATTAAATTCATTATCTAAAGAATGACCTAGTGATCCTTAGGTACTGCTAATTACACGTTATGCTTAATTTCACCAAACTTAAGTGTTGAACTTAGTAGACATGTCTAATGGTAGACAGCTACCATTGTGCGCCGTGGTTAGATGAGATCATAGTCTTGACAGCAGTAATTATGTGGCCGGACCTTCCTATATTACTGCGCACGGCCACGGCGCACGCTTCGTTTCGTAATAGCGTAACTAACTGAATACACCCTGAACTGAAAGGTGACTTTAAGCTGTCGGTTCATGTGAAATAATGATTAGTTTCTACAGAAAGATACTAAAACCTGCTTGCCACTTCGGTGGTCCTCTTTCACTCTGGCCATACACGTCCAGTCTACGTACCATACAATCACCGTACATTTTCCGTTTTCAGACTAAGTGCACATGGTTTTGTGTCAGTTCGGTACCGACATATGAAGTCGCTAACTCTATTTTATGCAGGACAACAAACGATAGAATAATGAAATTGCTCCTTATATCAACACAAAATAATACGTTGGTATTATGGGCCCCTGCATGTAATATGAGCCCCCATAGTATCCGATAAATCAACGACTGTATTCTTGTGGCAGCAGCAGGAATTATTAGTAGAAGTTCATAGCTTCGCCGCTAGATGCGCTCGCGCCAGTTGCTGTTAAAACCACGTGCGTAGAGAAGTGTTTTTGTTTTTTCCTCTGAAGAAAACTTTGCAAGGTAAGACATTTCAACTATATTACACTACATATTCGAAGGTGTTTACGTGGGGTGATTATTAATTTCGATTGATCGAGTTTCAAAGGTTACGTAGCTATAACAACGGCTTAAGATAAGGCATAAGTTGTCGAGGTTATTATCGTTGTTTTTCAACATGGCGAAGGTGGTAAAATGAGCCCCCAAACGTGCTGGTTATATGAGCCCCATTTGTAAGGGGCCCATATTACAACCACTATAGAGCATATTGATCTTTGTTGCAGATGCCTCGAAAAGTACTAGACCCACAGCAAAAAGTACATAGAAAACTCTGGAATAAAGAAGACATGGCCAAAGCTATAAAGGCTGTACAAGATAATGTAATTGGTCTGAAAAAAGCTTCCACAATATTTTGTGTCCCAAGAGCTACACTTCAGAGACTATCGCGTCTCAAGAAACTCCCTGAAGAGGCTGATTGGGACGAAAGCCAATTATTCCTGAAGCCCTTGAAGAAGAATTAGTCCAGTATTTATTGATCATGGAACGTAAGTTTTATGGATTAACAAGACAAGATGTACGACGATTAGCATATCAATTATGTGAAAGGAATGGGCATTCTCTGGTGGGCTTGCTGGTAGAGCTTGGTTTGATCATTTTATGAATCGTCATAAAAATGTTTTATCTGTTCTGAAACCAGTTGCAACTTCATTTTCACGGGCAAATGGCTTCAATAAAGACGCCGTCAACCATTTTTTTGACATCTTGGAAACTGAATATGAGAAACATACCTATCCACCAGACAGAGTCTTCAATGTGGACGAGACGGGAATATCTGTAGTTCAAAGCAAGATCCCACAGGTTGTTGGGTTGAAAGGCAAGCGAACTCAGATTGAACTCAGATTGATCCAGGTTGAACTCAAATTGGAGCGTTGAGTTCTGCGGAGAGGGGATCTTTAGTGACAGTGGTGTGTTCCATGAGTGCAGGGGGGACCTTTGTGCCCCCTTTACTGATTTTCCCAAGAAAGAATATGACCGAGACTCTGATGAAAGGTTCCCCTCCAGGGTCCAGCCTGAAGGTTATAGCTGAACATACAACCTAAAAATATCCTTTACTAAATAACTTCACGCAGATCTTCTGATTATAATTTACTTATTTATTTATTATTACTCATTTATTTATTACTCATTAACGCATTATTCTTCTTTTTAGCATTACAGCCCAACTGAGCCCTGGCTTCCAACGCCAATCTTCTCCAAAGTCTTCTATCCATTACCATCTCAGTGTAACCCCTCACATCCATTCTTCTGAGATCTTCTAGCACATCATCCAACCACCTTATCCCAGGTCGGCCCCTCTTTCTGCTTTTATATACTTGCGCCCTCAGGATTTTCTTTGGCATACGCTGATCATCCATCCCCTTTAAGTGCCCTAACCGTTGTATTCGTTGAGCCTTTTTGAATCTTACAATGTACTCATGATTCAGTAGCTCATCTGTCTTCTCGTTATTTCTTATTCTTCATTCGTCATCTTCTTTAACCGGGGCATAAACACGTCTTACTATCTTTCTTTCAAACCATCTTAGTGTTCTTGTTCCTTTTTTGTCAATTTCCATGTCTCGCCTCCAAGTAACAAACTCATTACCGTATCCTTTTTTTTATATTACTTTCTTGTACTTTTGGTTATTTTTATTCATGCTTGAATGGTTATATTTTTAGCTTCGTATGAACAGATGTGTCTTCTACTTTTACACATAATATAAAATAAGACTATACAATTCATAGTAGTACTAATGTAGTATTGTAAGATAAAATTAATAAATTAAATTGCGATCGTGCGTAAACTTTTATAACTGATTTTTTATTTCAAATAAATAAGCTTAATTAAGGGAAATAAATATAGGGTAGAAGTGACGAAAATTATAAAAAGTACATACTTAATTTAGTACTAACCGTCGATCAATAAATATTAACGATGGAAGCTTTATTGAGGATCGGACAATAAATATAACACAAATTTTACATTATTTGCGTAGACGTTTAGACAATATTTATTGTCATCATCATAACAATTATTACGACGCCAAACACACAACTGTACGAGTCACATTATAAAGATGAAGAAGAATTATAAACATTATAAACACGATAAGTTATGTAAACATTAAAAACATTATAAATGATTTTACAAAAAGTTGAAGAAGAATTATGCTTTCTGATAGAAACAACCAAATGTTTTAATATAACCTTATTCTTTGCGATGGAGATACGTAGGCTACTTAATCTGTTAGCAATAGGAAGTAACATTCACACTGCTTTTATTGTGCTCTAACCGAATCAGTCATATTGTGCTCTTAAATACGAAGCCGTAGTTAACTATGTTTTTCAAGTAAAGATAGCATCTGTGATAGCGTTATTGCAAAATAAATATTGCATGGGTCTCAAACTTGTATCGCATGGAAACGAGTAGATTCTACAGCACAGCAATGAAAATAATGACAGGGATTTCTTAATTGGAACTACTTTATCGTGCTTGAAATTAAAGTCTCAAGAAAGCAAATGCCCTTTCCATGAATATGAGAAATTTTATTTTGGAATATGCGGGTTCCGAAACCCATCCATATAGATTTTGGATATCAACAGGAAGACGGAACGAATAAGGTGTGTCTCATGGTGGAGAATAATTTGTGTAACTTTGTCGAAGTGTAATAAGAATTCGACTAAAAAAATAAACCTCTGAGACGTTATGATATTTGGGTTGCAAAAAACGAAAATGGGATACGTAAAACCAAAAACGTGTGCACAATATATGATAGCGCTCGCGCGCGGGCTTATAAATGTTATATACGATTTAAAAAAGTAAAGATCAATTTCTATATTGTAATCCGGTACGAAGTTTTCAACAAGATGAAGAGTTATCTATGCAAAGTTATTGAAAACCGGCTACTGGAAAAACGAATTCAGCTTGTTAGAATGGGAAAAGAGAGAAATTCAATAGGTAGAATACATCTTATAAATCTGTGATTTGTAGTTGATGCAATATTATTTAGCACAAATACAGTCAATACGGCTCTGCATGATTAAGAAAACTGGTAATACGAATCTAAAAGCTGTAAATGAAAATAAAGACATATTTGGATAAAATAATAACAAACAATGGAGATCAATTGGTCACTGGACAATGGACCATGGACATATTGAAAAAGTTTGTATGGATTGCCTGTGGAAAATGAAGAATAACTAGCTGTCTTATCTATAAAATTAATGAAACTCCGTGATCGCATATGGGAAATATAGACGAGACCACAGAATGTTATAAATTCTGTGGTAAAAATAACAGTGTAACAGATACTTGACGAAACTCAAAATTTGGTCATGAATTATTGGAGATCATGAAAGAACCAGACGTTTGTCGAGAAGCTATAGCCTTGACTCTCCACATCTTCTCTGTGCCAGGCATTTTTAGCATGGAGAGACGACATGTAGCCCTATGTTGTGTAAAATAATTAAGTTGGCAACATTTTCACCGAGAGAAATCAATGGAAACTAATAATTAAGGTGCTGTATATACGTGTGAGGAGAGACAGAAAGAAAGATATATATAGAGAGAGAGAGAGAGAGAGAGGGGGGGAGTGAGGGGGAAACAAATAATAAAGCAGAAAACACGGAATGCTGAAAAACGATACTTAATAGGATAAGATGGTAACAATGATTCTAATTCAATTGTATTTTGGATATTAATTTGGTTATATGAGCATTGCAAATATGTCTTAATTTATATAAAATACTTGTAATTTTTTATAGTAATAGGGAATAGTTTTGTTCATTAATCAATGTGTCAACAGAGGCAATAAACAAGGATTGACTTTTAAGATGTTAGGTATAAGCGATAAGGTACAAACCAACTTAAATAAATGCGATGTTCCGTATTTGTACCTGAAGTCAGCGTTTAAAAGTATTAGCGTAGTAGACATTCCTAAAATACACCTGAAATTGCGGTTTCCTCCACATTAATTTTATTATATGTTACTATATGTAAGTTAATCAAAGTCTAATGAATTGTTCAATAATTCTGCCGCAAGTTTCCTGTAAAAATATTATACAAATCCCAGTATTAATTTGAGCAGAAATTTATTTCAATTGGTTACAATTGACAGTAATGGTTCTCAGAGGTCAGATGTTCAAAATGCATTCTTGTCGGGCTAGCCGTGTCCCATTTACACGTTCTTCGCAGGTTAACGAATTTTAAAATTTGATCGTGATAGAAATGAATGAATGAATTATTCAAAGAATTAAAATCTGTTAAATTATAAATGATGTAATATGTTGCACGTAGGCTCGCCTCATTGGTCTGTAACGACGCTTCCGTATTGCACAGACTGGTTTCTGGGAGGACTAAACCTACATTTGTCCTACATTGTATCCCATTTTATAAAAATATGAATATTTTTTTCACTTGACAATGGTAATTACTGACGTATTATCCTTTTGCCACGTGTTACCTTCCCAGTACATTAAGTTCTGAATTACGTTCTGTACAACCGCGGCTCGTGGTTAAAAACTAACGTATCTTAGAGTTGAAGTGATCTCAAAAATCTTTAAAAACTCTAATTTATATTTTGGTAATATATATTATATATATTTAATACTTATTTATTTATTTTTATTTTATTATTTTATTTGTATATATGTAAGTGGTATATACATATTTTATACATACATATAAAATATGTATACGCTATTTTATTTTTAATATCATATGCATGTGTGTGTATGAATTTATCGTTAGATTACTTAAATAACGTTTTGTCATCACGTTAGATCCGTCCTTTAGAATATTCTAAGAAGCCTCATATTGCACAGAAGAAACTGAGAGTACGCACGGTATGTTATATGCCCCGAGATGATAAGTTCGAAATTAAATTACAAGCATTTTCGTACAAGTTCCCGTAGCTTCTGCTGGGTGCACCACTTATCTACACCAGAATTGTTTCAGCCATAAAGACGTCAGCTACTATTTGATGGTTAAACTCGAGTCAACCCAAACAAGAGCATATCATAACCTTTCTCCGCAATTTCACAGAGTTTCTCTTGGCACCTGGCAACTGGTAAGTAAAGACCATCAAATAAATTGAAAGGTGCTCACTATATTAGGGTGTACAACGGATACTGACGTCCCAAACAACTATAAAATTATGATAGGTTTATCTTAAATTTATCCATTAACCAACCATGCTTCCGGCGTTTTCTGAATGTAGGAATAACGTGCTCCAGAGGCTTTATTTCTTCTGACTGTCATCACGCCTCACTTACCGACGACTGTTGCACGGCTGCACAGCTATTACCAGAACACTATCGTTTCGCATTCTTCTGCATATGGCAAATGTTGATTCCCTTAAGTTTTAAAGACTTTTCGTCTGTCTTGTCTATTTGGGAGATGCCTTACAATACCTTCTGAATACATCAAATGATTTTAGTAAAACTTAGCACGCGTGTCAACACTTTTACCCCCGCATACCACTATTGTTTTGAGATTTATCTTCCCAAAAATAGGGGTAGGAAGCAACAGTGCGAGAGATACAAATTTTGAAAAAACTCAGAAATTCATGTGGAGTATTAATTTAAAGCGGATTTAACCAAAATCTGAATGAAGAATCCAATTACGAAAATTTAATAATTTTGAGACACCAGGCCCAAAAAGTGGATCGAAAGTTGTAAAAATCGTACGTTGCTAAAATTGTAAATCCATACAGGATATCAAAATTAAACAAAATGTTATCCAAATTCTGAGTATAGTGTTCAGTTTAATGAATTTTAAAATTTTAGGAAATTAGAACCAAAGAAGGGTTAAGTTTAAAAAAAAACTAAAAATTCACGCCGAGTGAGAGACTAAAGGGAATTTTAACTCAAATTCAAATGTAATTATATTAGGAAAAAATATAAAATTGTAAAGTCTACATTGGGCATCAAATTGTGAAATCTTTTATTTAAAATAAGAACTCGGTATTTTTATTAATTGGTTTTGGTTCATTCTAGTTGATATGGTTTTGGTTGACAGACAAAATTCAAACTTATCGTCACATTTTGAAAATTTGGATGGCCTTCAGAAATTTTGTACGTTATGTTTGCAAAAAATCTGGCATATTGATACGTGCGAAAAGTATTTAATATAGGCTTATAGATATAGAAGCATTCATAAGTAAATGTATGATCACGTATGTATTTCTAGTGTATTTCTCAGCTACTAATAAGAAAAGAACTTTACTCACAGCCTTACTAAATTAAAATTAATTAATTTGATTTTATCTAATAATAAGATAGATTTTAACTGATATGTATTACGTCCAAAATAGTGAGAGAGTTGTATAGCTGAGGAAGCTTACTAATCTTTAAATAACTACTCAAACAGTAATTCTTTGATTACTCATCCAACACACTAGAGTAGTATGTTGGGGAGAATCCTAGGCCAGTGACGTCACGATCAGCTGACCGAGGGGGTAGTGACGTCACGATCAGCCTTTTGTGACGTCATGAACAGCTGATCAGCTGTTGAGTTAGGTCATTAGCATCAGATCGTGAGGTCGTTGACTAGGTCAGTTGATCGCCACGTGTTTTGGGAGGGGGGGTACTGTTAGCGTGTATGTGTATGCTGGTAGTCGGTCGATGCCGGGATCAAGCTCAGTCTTGGGCTCCGGACGAAGCGTCGCTCGCGACTGTCGACACAAGACTGAACGGTATAGCCAACGAGCCCTGTTTATATAGAGGGACAATCCCCCCATCTTGTTCTACTATTGAGTGTAACTGTAACGTATTGCCGCGTTACAAATCCAGGGAACCCATCTTAACTGACCTCTGCCAATTACATGGGCTGCCTACGTTGTAACGAACTGTATTCAAACCAAATTAACTGAACAAATTACTTACTAACTGTGTAAGGAAACAAGGGAAGGTATTGTACTGATTTACGCACTCATTTTATGTGTGTAACAAGACGACTTCTCTTTATTTAACAACTGTTACTGACAGATCCCATGACATCACTAATTAAACTAAAGTATTAAAATTCTTTTATAAAACTTTGGGATCAAATTGACTCTATTTTGCTATACCTCGGATCCGGGTTAACTTTCTGTATTTGATAGTAAAGACTTTTAATTATTTTCAATTCATTATCTTAGCTTGCAAGACTTCTTTAACCATTTGAAGAATGGTACTATTACTTGGAATAATAATAAGATACATCAATATATAAAGCGTTACAACGTATGATGTTTGAGTTTTTTACAGTAAACTCTTAGATTTACTCTTTTAATGTTTACATAAAATTAATTGTCTTTGAAAAGTCTCTTTTGGAAGTGTGTAGTATAACAAATATTATTAATTCTCGATAGACAGGCTATCGAGTCACCTTTAGAATGGAATGTAGAAACCTCGTCCTGGGGTGTCCGTCTTGGGAATCCTTGTACGCGCCGTCATCATCTGAGTCGGGTCTTCGTCAATAATGTGTCGAAAGTTCACAGAGGAGATTGAAGCTTCTTCGGTGTAAGTATATGTAGATTCTCGGATGTCCTAAACAGCATCTTCTGCCGGGTATACGTGTCTTTAAACAGTTCCTGCAGATCACATCTTCAGGAATGATGTTGAAATGTGAGTTACTTCTTGAAGGGAGTCGTCATCTTGCTTAACACTCTTACTTTTTGTTGTTACATATTATTTCTTCTCGTTACCACATATTTATAGTTAATGGTACATGCCACACGATTTTTGTAGTAGTAGTTACTAAACTACATTTAAATTAAACAAACAAACTAACAACATTTTATCAGAGCTTTCGCTCGTACGTCTGCACTCTATGAGGTCAACATAGCGAGAGAGCGTTTTTCTGCCCGCTTCGACTGGTACTTCACAAAAGGGAGAGGGGCAACTACTCCGCGAGAATATAGTCCCTATCTGTATTTAAGTTAACTTTTTTAATTACAAAAACTATACCTTAATAAACATATAATTTTAATGAGTTGTTTTAACGACTATCTGTGTCTTCAGATTTTTTAATTATTAACATTATGATTTTTATCTTATCCTAAATTACAGACGACTCGGAAGACATGTCGAGTCCGGAATTAACAGGTCACCGCCTGACAACAAGCAAAGGGTTAAATATGACAATAATAACTATTTACAATTTGCCTTTTTATAAAAGTTTCTTTGAACTTCTTAATTACTACTTATTCTCATACTGAGTACATACAGGGGTTTTAAGTATTATAGTGAGATTTAAAATTGCTTAATCGCTCGCAAACTTAATTTTTAATATTTTTTTATTTTACGATTACTGTTACAATTTAAATCGTCACATAACTACACAACACGTATTACACCATACTGTTTCACAATGATATGATGAAACAGTTCTAACAAGTGGATTGCACAACAACGCGTAAATAATTAAGCAATAAACAGCAACAGATCCAAAAAAAAAAAACACCAAACCCGGTCTACGCAGGTCATCGAGAGACGTTGCTCCGACCGCGGTCAACGAAACACTGACCCTGTCGACAACGTGTCACTCGTATAAATGGTGGGCAGCGGGGAAACGAACGAGGAGGGGAAAAATAACGTGCATACAATATAAAACTGTAAGAAGTGCATCGTCGGGAATTGTACAACTCCATTATCGAATGTCCGTCAATCAAATCGTATACTCTTAAGACTACTGAACCAGTACTCCCTCTCCACACAAGTTAGTTTCATGCAACTATAAACAAATTAAATGATTCCAGCTGTAAGAAATGCAAATCTAAAAAAATACCAAAACATCTAAATCGTTAGAAAACGTCCGTAAACGTATAGATTTTCGTTTAGTATCCAATGAACGCGAAATGATAAAGCTGAGTGCGAGCCCGAGATTCGTGCACGCAAACGTGTATAACGAAGACTTGGTAGGCGTGATGACGAAAAAGAGAACCGTGTACCTCAACCGTCCGCTGTACGTGGGATGCACCGTGTTGAACATTAGTAAATACGTGATGTACAGTTTTCACTACCAGTTCATAGTCGCGAGGTACGGACCGCGTGTTCGATTGTGTATGACCGATACGGACTCTTTGTTGTATGATATACGCACCGATAACGTGTACGATGACATTAAGGAGAACCTACATCTATTCGATACGTTGGAATATCCCACGACGCGTCCCTTGTTATAGCGTGGTAAATAACAAACGCTTGGGACGTTCAAGGACGAGACGCGTGCGAAACCCATCGTCGAATTCGTCGGTTTGCGTGCGAAATCGTTTTCACTGTTGGTAAAAAGGAGAAGCGCGTAGCGAAAGGGGTACCGCGAGTGGCTATACAAAACCGATTGACTCACGCGGATTACAAACGTTATTTGCTGTCACCGACGACGTCGACTAACCGACAAACGTACACGTCCGCGCAGATCATACGCAGCGAAGACCAACGACTCTAGACGCGCCAGATAGTGAAACTGTCTTTGTCACCGTACGACGACAAGAGATACGTCTTGGACGACGGGCAGAGAACGCTAGCCTACGGTCACTACAGAATTCGCAAGATGGAAGGGGGACGTGCGACGGTTCAACGGGCCAGCGTGATACGGACCACAAACCGTGAAAGCGTATTTCGGTACTCGTGTAGAGCGTTAGAGGTGGAGGAGGAGGAGGAGGAAGAATAGGTTATATATATAGATAGGAAGCGATTAACGGGCGCGTGCGCGCGCTGTATGACTTTACACTACACAATGCGATGTCGCTTATTATAATTATGTGTACAGTAGTTAAGTATATACGTTTGTGTATCGGACAGGATATCGAGGTGTGTTGTCTGAGTTTGTTCACGTTATGTGTGTGAGAGAGAGAGAGATGAACGATTGTAATCGGCTACGTCACTGTCGCGGTAGAAATACTCATAAACGTAGTCGAGTTGTCTGGGACGAGTAACTGGCACGGTGGAAACACCTGTAAACTCGCCTCGATTTAACAGAATCTTGTGTGTGTGTGTGTGTGTGTGTGTGTGTGTGTGTGTGTGTGTGTGTGTGTGTGTGTGTGTGTGTGTGTGTGTGTGTGTGTGTGTGTGTGTGTGTGTGTGTGTGTGTGTGTGTGTGTGTGTGTGTGTGTGTGTGTGATACGTGAAAAAGACATTTCTCGATATTCCAACCGTATACCGAACAATTAGTTTAAGTGAAAAAAATTTAAAAAATTCATAAAAAATATACCTTTAGTTAGCATTGTGTAAGGTGAAGAGGTGCGGACCAAACGTAAACAGTTGCGGACCAAATGTAAACAGGTGGGAACCAAACGTAAACAGGTGCGGAGCAAACGTAAACAGATGGGAACCAAACGTAAACAGGTGAGAACTAAACGTAAACAGTTGGGCACCAACCGTGACCAGGTGTGCACCAAACGTGAACAGGTGGGCACGAAAAGTAAACAGGTGGGCAACAAACGTGAACAGATAAAGATTTTCAGATAGAGGTCATGATAGTCACCTAACGTTCGCATCCCGAAAGCCGTCCAAACGTTTTGCGCGTGCGCGTAATCTTCGTCCGACACGGGCGTCTCGGTTAGGCGGTTGTAAAAGTGTTCCGGTGCGGGCAGAGAAGCGTCCTCGAACTTACTTTCGTCCGTCATGTACTCGTACGGGTAGACCCCCTTCCTGAACAGCATTTCAACGCGTTCTGCTTCTTCTTCTTCTTCTTCTTCTTCTTCTTCTTCTTCTTCTTCTTATTTTTCTTCTTCTTCTTCTTCTTCTTCTTCTTCTTCGTTGTTTCCGTCCGGTCGCATGCATTGTCATAATATTTTAAAATTTTCTTTTCGCATGTTCTTCACCAGCTTCTCCAACGGCGTGTTCATAAACTGTGCGGAATTGAGAAACCGGAGAGGACCGAGGGACACGGACACGTACCGCTCGCTGGTCGTGGCTATACACTTGATTTCTTCATGTTTGAATTTCCCGATCGCTTGGATGAGATGGTGGCAGTCGTAACCGCGCAGGTTGTGGAAGAACACGGGAACGTGTTGCGGCACGTTATAGTTTAAATTACACGCGTTGTGCGCGGCTCCCAGGTACTCGCCCGTCACGTGATCGTGGTTTCGCACTTTGTCCCCCTCGTCGCCGCGGTTGATACTCTTCTTGCACAGATGACACGCGTTGGCGTTCTGAACTTGCTGCACTTACTCTACTGGATATATTATATGCACCACGGGAAAGGGAACTCGCGGGCATTTTGTCTGTTCAAAATTATTTTTCTTAATTATACTTTTTAATGGGTTTTGTATCAAACACAGTTAATGACGCTTAGTCAGTTACATCCGACTTAGACATATTTTATTGTTTTCAGCTAAAAAGTATGCCTGTTCTGCAATTAAAAAGGTCGGTTTTACCGTTTTAGTTAGTATAGCTAAGAATGGTACAAATTCAATTACTACGATTAAAGTAAGACACAATTTAAAGTTTACGATTATTGTGGAAGCGTAGTCAGTCTACGTACGTGCTACTATTGTACATAGATATCTCTTCACTTCGTTACCTCGCCTGTTCACCGAGCTAATTGGGGTTGTCTACACACACACACACACACACACACACACACACACACACACACACACACACCCTCGCACACGAAACACTTCTCCGACTGACCGCCGCCCGCCCTCCGCGAGGATGAGACTGTCCAGCTGTCGCTATATGAGGGGTATGTCTCTTGATGAACAGAGCGTGTAACAGGTCCGCGCGCACTCCCTCTGTCGCACTACAACTTTTTTTTTTCTTCCGTGGCCATTGAGAAAGGTGAGTGGCAGGTCTTATTTTCTACATTACACAAAGGGCGCACGCTCGCTCGCGTTTATATTTTTTTACCGCAATGTTGTATTGTTTCCTACTTTCGCTTCTTATCGGCTTCGGTAATGGAATCGGTAATTGAACGACCGTTTTTTCTCCTCAATGATTTGTATATGTGTATGATTACTTGTAACATTTGCGATAATATGTATGTATATGTAATCGCTATTGTTGACTTTGTTTCTCCGTTTCAACACATGCTCCGGTACGCGTGCGAGTCCCTCTTATTCGCTTTTGTTGACTTTGTTTCTAAACCCGAATTCGGGAGTTTGGACTACCTTAAATTCTTTACAAGTACGTCTTAACATTAGCGCTTTTTTTTGGTGAGGGGGTACATTTGTATAAATCCCTCATTTTGTTTTAAATAGTTATATGTGGTGTTCTTCGTTTGAAGTAGTGTCGAATTGTATAGGTGTTACATGTCGGTCGTGTTTTGTATATATTTTTAGTCATTACATTTTTGTATATTTTTGAATTTTTTTTAATATTATTTTTGTAATATCTACGATTATTTTTCTTAATTATACTTTTTAAACGCTTACCACCTATTTCCGTTGATTAACATTACATTTTTGTATATAGCCCATTACTTTTATAATGTCTAAAATTATTTATTACATTTGTATATTTTTAATCTTTTTAGTTATAAGAGGTCGGTAATAACTTTTACTAACTTTTAACAAGGTAAATTTTGTGTTCGACTGCGCACGTGTACAGAAACATAATTTTACATTCCAGTACACACTTCTTTAGATGTTTTGGTATTTTTTTTAGCTTTGCATTTCTTACAGCTGGAATCATTTAATTTGTTTATAGTTGAATGAAACTAACGTTTGTGGGGAGGGAGTACTGGTTCAGTAGTCTTAAGGGTATACGATTTGATTGACGGTCATTCGATAATGGAGTTGTACAATTCCCGACGATGCACTTCTTACAGTTTTATATCGTATGCACGTTATTTTTCCCCTCCTCGTTCGTTTCCCCGCTGCCCACCATTTATACGAGTGACACGTTGTCGACAGGGTCAGTGTTTCGTTGACCGCGGTCGGAACAACATCTCTCGATGACCTGCGTAGACCGGGTTTGGTGTTTTTTTTTTTGGATCTGTTGCTGTTTATTGCTTAATTAGTTACGCGTTGTTATACAATGCACTTGTTAGAACTGTTCCATCATATCACTGTGAAACAGTATGGTGCAATACGTGTTGTGTAGTTACACTCAATAGTGGAACAAGAGGGGGGATTGTCCCTTTATATAAACAGGGTTCGTTGGCTATACCTCTCAGTCTTGTTTCGACAGTCGCGAGCGACGCTTCGTCCGGAGCCCGAGCCCGAGCTTGACCCCGGCATCGACCGACTACCAGCATACACATACACGCCAACAGTACCCCCCCGCAACACGGGGAGAATCCTAGGTCAGGAGGACATGTATCGATCAACTGACCTAGTCAACGACCTCACGATCAGCTGCTCTTGACGTCATCAACAGAACCGACCGACCACCAGCATACACATACACGCCAACAATTCCCCCGCTCCCCCTTCCGCCCCGCGTACAACTTTGAGAGAAGACACGTGGCGATCAACTGACCTAGTCAACGACCTCGCGATCAGATGCTCATGACCTAACTCAACAGCTGATCAGCTGTTCATGACGTCACAAAAGGCTGATCGTGACGTCACTACCCCCTCGGTCAGCTGATTGTGACGTCACTGACCTAGGATTCTACCCAACATACTACTCTAGTGTGTTGGGTGAGTAATCAAAGAATTACTGTTTGAGTAGTTATTTAAAGATTAGTAAGCTTCCTCAGCTATACAACTCTCTCACTATTTGGACGTAATACATATCAGTTAAAATCTATCTTATTATTAGATAAAATCAAATTAATTAATTTTAATTTAGTAAGGCTGTGAGTAAAGTTCTTTTCTTATTAGTAGCTGAGAAATACACTAGAAATACATACGTGATCATACATTTACTTATGAATGTTTCTATGTCTATAAGCCTATATTAAATACTTTTCGCATGTATCAATATGCCAGATTTTTTGCAAACATAACGTACAAAATTTCTGAAGGCCATCCAAATTTTCAAAATGTGACGATAAGTTTGAATTTTGTCTGTCAATCAAAACCATATCAACTAGAATGAACCAAAACCAATTAATAAAAATACCGAGTTCGTATTTTGAATAAAAGATTTCACAATTTGATGCCCAATGTAGACTTTACAATTTTTTTTCTAATATAATTACATTTGAATCTGAGTTAAAATTCCCTTTAGTCTCTCACTCGGCGTGAATTTTTAGTTTTTTTTTAAACTTAACCCTTCTTTGGTTCTAATCCCATAAAGTTTTAAAATTCTTTAAACTGAACACTATACTCAGAATTTGGATAACATTCTGTTTAGTTTTGATATCCTGTATGGATTTACAATTTTAGCAACGTACGATTTTTACAACTTTCGATCCACTTTTTGAGCCTGGTGTCTCAAAATTATTAAATTTTCGTAATTGGATTCTTCATTCAGATTTTGGTTAAATCCGCTTTAAATTGATACTCCACATGGATTTCTGAGTTTTTCAAAATTTTTATCTCTCGCACTGTTGCTTCCTACCCCTATTTGTGAGAAGATAAGTCTCAAAAACAATAGTGGTATGCGGGGTAAAAGTGTTGACACGCGTGCTAAGTTTTGTGCTAGTCAGCGACCTCACGATCAGATGCTCATGACCTACCTCAACAGCTGATCAGCTGTTCATGACGTCACAAACATCTGATCGTGGCGTCACCACCCCCTCGGTCAGCTGATCGTGACGTCACTGGCCTAGGATTCTCCCCAACACACTACTCACTTGATTGATCAAGAAGTTTGATTACTTCTTGTTCACAAACACGATAATCCAATGCAATATTATATTAATATTTATGTATATTACCTAATATTTAAGGTCACTAAATCGCAGCAATACTATGCCGCAATGGGACTGTTGCACAACCCAGACACCAATCCGCCGCCAACACGACTGTCAAATGTGTTTCTATAGCAATTGAGGAGTTCGTTACAATCAGCTTTGATTATACACGTCTGATATTCTTCGGTCCACCAAAGGAATAGACCTCGGTATTTTTACAATGCGAAGCATAAGTTTTATTTGAAGACTTCATTCAGTTGCACCACTAAAAGTGGGAAAAGCCGGATTAGTTGGCTCCAGAATCCTAAGTTGGCACTCTTCCCTCTGTTTTGTTCAATCGTCTTGTCTGGATCTATGCGTTTCTGCTTCTATGAACGGAGAACGAAATGAACAAAATGCTTTCTTCAAGAAAAACGCATAAATTTCTATACCTAACTCCAGAACAATCTTCACGAGTTGCTGTTAGCCTCGCAGCTTGAATACTAGAAACCGACGATGGAGATCGATTCTAACGTCAATAAGAAGGCACAGGTGTGGGGGGGACCTTAGAGACAGTTAAGTGTTATTCCATGCTCTACAGCTGCGATTTCTTTAGGTAGGTCAGTAGGTCAGCTTCTTGAAATGGTGAAGCATCAACCATTAAGACAACTACTCTGCCTGCCTTCCTACCTACGGCCTCAGTTAGCTAACACAGCCGTTCACACCTGACACAACGTAACCTGCGTGGAAGTAAGGCTAACTAACTCCTAACACAAGGACCAGCTGTGGAGATTGCAGGAGGAATTGAAGAAGTAAACTGACATGTGGTGGTCTCTGACGGGTTCAGAGAGAACCTGAGGGCAGTTTGAAACTAATAAATAGAATGACGTTGTACTGAAAGAAGACTCAGAGTGGAAGGACTGGAAGATAGGGATTTGTGATACTGCAATAATTAAATAAGTGATACTGCAATATTGTATTTTGTAAGTGATTTGTAATATCGTAAGTAAGAATACAGGAAAAAATGTCTTCCAATTGGAATGTACATCAGAAAGAACTATAAAATTACTAAAAAACACAAATTATTAAAAAATAAATAGAAGGATGTAGATGAGAATAATTGAGGTTTACTGATATGATGCACTTAATAAAATTATGAAGTATTTGAAGAAATATAAAACGATTTAATAAACTAAGAAACAAGAGGGAATACAGAATACACGAGTTTTTAGATTTTGACATCAGAGACTTTAACCTAAGGTTTTTCTACCAGGAAAAATTTGTAGGAAGGTTGGATTTGAGAAGAGGATGAAAGATGGGAGAAACTGGAATAGACACAGATTTGTAAGAACAAAGATCAATAATGTCAACAAAAATTGACATAAAATGGTTGAAGAAAACATGAAGTCTAAAAAAATGTTAACATATTCAATGGACTACACTCAGAAAAATTCAAATTGACGTTTTAAATAAATTCATCAGAGTGTACCCATAGATACCCATATAAAAATAGTGTAGAAAATGGGGATAAAAAGGAAAAAGGAGGTAAGGGATACCATTGAGAATTTGAAAATTTGTAAACCAATTTCAATTTGCCATTTCTGTACAATTTAGCAAGATTTTACAAATTGGCTTAGGAAGCGGTAGTTGCCTGATATTTTCAGATTTGCTGGAATACATAAAAACCCAACAGCTCAGATCAATCCATACATCATCAAATAAAACACCAAAAGAAAAGAATACGGTCCGATACGACACCAAACCTGTTTTCAGCGTGAGAATACACCAGTAGGCCTATCTTGATTACCACATTCTAATATTTTGTTAATAAGAATCAAAGTATTAAACAAATAAAATGTATAAAAAGTATTTTTGCCATATTTTTAAAAGTGTAAATGTGCTGTGTAATTTTTAAAATTTTTACAAAAATAAAAGTACAATTTTTAAAGTAGGCCTATATAAATCACGATTATATGAGTATTACATTAAATCATTATAATACAATACGCAACATTTACCAGAAGCAACACAAAATAAATCATTTTCACAACTGGACCATCCTCAAATTGTTTGGAATATATCAATATTATTGTTTTTGCGAAGTTATTCTAATAATTGAAGGTGAGCCAATATGTATTTAACACATATGATAATTATAAATGTTTAATAAACTAAAATAAAACTGTATATTTTAATTTAGCCTGAAAACTGAAGTGGTCTAGTATGAGTCATTAAGGAATCAAATATTGCGCCTCCCCGGTGTCGCAATCGGATTCAATTGAAGAATCACTAGAAGTCAGTAACTGTAATATGTAACAGGTAGGTGTAGTAACCACGAGAAATAATTATTATTATAGTAGGTCTACTCTAGATGTTTCGGAACATAAAAATTGAAAAAAAAATTAACGTATATTTAAACGATTATGAAACTGGATAACATCATAACTTAAACTGAATAGTATTAACCTAATTTTAAGCCTGAATAATATAAAGTATTCTTTTGGGGTTAGTGTAAATGATGAAAATTTAAGAAATTATTGCAAAAAACTATTAACCATTAACAGAGTTTTACAGCCCATTTACGCTGAATTAGGAAAACCTATATGTTAGTACACAGGTGACAAATCATTTTCTACAGTTTTTCAATTTATTTTATGGTAGTGAATTTTTGTAGATTAGTCTATACCATAGGCCTACATTAAACTGGCTGTAATTTGAAGATATGACGGTGAGAGCTGAGTGTATTCAGAATCAGTAAATAAGTTAAGACATTTGCTTTCACAGAGTAAAAATGTCAAAGTTAATAGGTTTTTTTTTTAATGTTGCATATCGCTTCGCCAGCGATGCATGCAGATGTTTCGTGAGAGTGCAATTAGTGTGGCATATAAGTCTCTCTAGATGTGTGGCCGTAAGCGAACGTTACTGCTTTTCAACGTATACTGACAAAATCACTGTGTTGTGTGTTACGCCGATACGTATGATAATTACTAAACCTAATGGACATTGATTTTCATTGACACATATCAGCCATTGTTTAATTTTACATGTTAAGAAACTGGACACCAGTTTTGTTAACTCAAACGTGTGCTTCGTTTATATGTGCGTATAAATAACACGTACGTAATCGGACATGGACACAGATGAAAATATTCTTACTGAAGAATTATTGATAAAATTAACAACGACGAATAATCTTGAACAATGATGTATACAATGACAAGCTTTAAAAATCTGAAAATGGATAAGTGAACGAAGAATAAAAAAGTATATACATTCCACTATATACATACGAAGAGAATAAATCAGTTTTTAATAGACTATGAAAATGTGGCATACATACACACTACAGCCTAACAAACAGCAAAACTACAGTGACGTGCTTGTCACTGTGGTGACGGGGGGAATAAGAGATGAGGGAGGGAAAACATTTTGTAAAACAACACGGTGCGGCTCAAAAAGCAAATTCTGGTGGTTTTTACACACCGTTTAAAGGGGAACGGCAATGTTCCTTGTCTGTTCGACATTTCCTGTTCCGTTCGTTTGGACTGAAAGCCAGAAAATTAAGCTATTATGCAGTGTTTAATTTGTCATTTTATGTCATAAGTTTGATTTGAGTTGGAAAGTGTGTACTCTACATTTTTTACATACATAGTCAAGAACTGAGTTCTCAGTTTTAAATAGTTCGTTTGGCATTTGTTTGTCTGTATATTTGGGGCATGTCTCACCATAATTTTGGAGTGCATCAACCGAGTTTAGTAAAACTTGGCATACATATCCATACTTAACAGACCCCTATCGTTTTAGAGATTTATCACCAAAAAAATAGAGAGGCAGAAGGAAAACATTCTGGATGAAAAAAAAGTTCAAGTGAGGTATAAAACTGAAGATCCATAATCTGAACATAATATTCATTTTTCGAAATTTAAAATTTTGAGATGCGAAGCCGAAAAGTAGATGGAAATTTGAAAAAACTGCAAAAATCCATCTGGGGTATCAAATTAAAGAGAATTTCAACCAAAAATTGAGTATAACGTTTAGTTTTGAGGATTTCAAAATTTTGCAGATTTCAGGACATCAGACCTAAAAAAGGGATCCGAAATTTGAAAACACTAAAAATCCATGCCAATATCAGACTAAAGAGAACATTAACTCAGATCCGAATGTGGTAGTTACACTGAAAATTTTTTAACTTAGATAATCCCCGAAAAAAAAACTCGAAATTGTAAAAAACTGTGAAAGTTATGAGGAATTTTATTCAAAATACAAACTCAGTGACTTTAATAATATGACAGAATTTATCTCTCAATACCCCTTGCGAATTTTGGATCGCCTTCAAAAAGTCTGTAAATTATGTTTCCTAAAAAGTTTACATACTATTCAGTTATGTATATTCGTAAAAAGTGTTACAAATATGCATACAGATAGGTATGGGAACATGCATAAACATAAAAGCTAAGACTAAATTATTTGTCATTTAGGCCTTTTGGTTATAAACTGAATTAAAAGAGAAAGAAGTAGTTAGAAATTTTAGTGTTCATTGTATGACTGATTTTGTGAATTTTACTAAAAAAGTAGCAGACTAACTTCTGTGGCAGATAATTTTTCTCATAAGTGAAAAATAATTTTATAATGAAATTTATCTAACAATGAAATTATTTTATTCAAAATAGTGAGCTAGTTGTGCAGCTGAGATTGATTATAATTTTGTCCGGGCCAAATAAAAATAATTACAAACATTACTAAATCACTATTTGTTCACAATTCATAGTCTTTCATCATTTAAAGAGTTTGTTATTGAATAGATTCACTTCACACCTTAATGAAAAGTTGGGAATGTTGGATTCTGTCGTCTGGCCCGGTATGTTGGGTACGAAAATTGAAGACCTTCCACGAATACTCTTGAGCTTACCAGTCTTGAAAACGCATCACTCCAGTTTTATTAAACTGGATTCAAATAAAACATAATATTCAACCTTGTAGCTGTCCTTAATCGTACTCTGTTGTTGCTCAGAATAGTTTCATTTGCCGTTATCCTTTAAGTCTTTTCGAAAAGCTTAAGAAATTCAAACTTGGATTGAAGCACACATAAAGAAGCATGAAGAACGTGAGGTTTCACGACAGGTGTAGATGCCGTGTCGTGAGGTGAACCCAACAGGCTTCTACACTCTTAAAACCACTTTATCGCTTGAGAAAAACAAAAAACAAAATGACTGAATAAACTCACCCTATAGAGTGTTTGTTTGCAAACCTACACGTAATATTGCCTTGAATGCCAGGCAGGTTATTGCTCTTCCCAGTGAACGACTTCGTATCTAGCTGTCGCTCATTAACAAACAATTATTTTAATAATTAAAAGTGCTTAAAAGTACGTAGTGAAAAACTTATTTCATACGGCAGTGTTACTATTAAAATAATCAGTATTTCTCGTGTAACTTCAGAACCATTTAAGTGTTTAAAGTCAATAATAAGGATTCTTATTGCACTTTGTTAGTAATGAGTCTACGCACGTTTATACTGGGTAGGAATGTGAAGTCGGATGGCTAACTATTTACGATTTTCACTACTGACAAACAAGATCCTACTAAAATACTGTATCTTTTATAATAGGTACAGGATTCCTCTGGTACAGATTTCGTTCTGCAGTAACTTGGAATACGATTCATGACATCTAACAGACATAATTTTGTTCGGGCCAAATAAAAATAATTACAAACATTACTAAATCACTATTTGTTCACAACTCATAGTCTTTCATCATTTAAAGATTTTGTTATTGAATAGATTCACTTCACCCCTTAATGAAAAGTTGGGAATGTTGGATTCTGTCGTCTGGCCCGGTATGTTGGGTACGAAAATTGAAGACTTTAAGAGCCTTCCACGAATACTCTAAAAAATAAAATGCATGTTCGCAAAAAAATTATAACTACTTGTTGAACGCGAAATTATTGTGCGTGGTGTTGAAAAACTTTGACATTGAACAGAGTACGAAACGTTTATAAATGAGCGACATCGCAAGTTAATTTGCAACCACAGTACTTTGTTACAAATCAAGTGTGCAATAAGCACGTTGTAGCAAGTTTCAAGGCAGGTTAGTAACACTGCGGTGAAGTATCTCATGAAAGAAGGAATGTGCTTTAACATATTGGGAGAAACCCTGCTGAAAGACCTAACAACGTCTACAGGGTCTTCCAACCGCGAAGCACACCTTCTGAAGACGATTCCAGATTTTAGGGATCGCAACGTTGAGTGAGAAACAATATTACGATGGTGGCAGTCCGCTTTTACCCGATAGAAATCTGCCAACGCTTAGGAGTTTCAAAGAAAGGCTGTTCATACCTGTAAGGACATTGAACGAAATAATACTGATGTCAAATGTATGAAGAGAATCCGTTACAAAATTAAAAATGAAGCGGTTAACATGAGACGATAAAAGGTTGAATACGTTTCAACAAATTATTTTCCAACACGATCGTAATTCGTAGCATTCACTATATCAGAATTCTTGATAAGCTGTGTTTGTTTATTTAACGAAAATACTACCAAATACAACTATTTTGTTAGTTAACAACTAATACTACTCTTTTTAATAATCTTACAAGGAATTGATAATTTTAGTTCTGATTGCAATAAAATTGTAATTGATGTAGATTAATTTCAATACTGCTCCGTTCAGATTACTTAATTTTAATAATTTGATAACAGAGCGAATAACAAGTAGTTCTCACGTAGTAAATAGGCAGTTATTACTTGGCTTCACGCCCAAACTAGTAGTTAACTAATTACATAAGTCAATCAACTCAAAGTATTCACCTGATTTTATAAGTCAAAAGTAAAGTAACGATAGACTCTCCTCGTCTTCTTCAGCACTACAGCCCAACATGGGCCTTGGCTTCCAACGCCAATCTTCTCCAACGACTTCTATCCGTTGCCATCTCACCGTAACCCCTCGCGTCCATTCTTCGGAGATTTTCCAGCATATCATTCAACTAACTTATCCTAGATTGACCCCTCTTTCTGTTTTTATACTCCTGTGCCCCCAGGATTTTCTTTGGCATACGCTGATCATTCATCCGTTCTAGGTAACCTAGCCACTGTAATCGTTAAGCCTTTAGGAATCTTACGATATCCTCATGCCTCAATAGCTCATTTATCGCCTGGTTATTTCGACAGACTCACTTAAGCTTTAAAAATGGAAATGAAAATTACGGCGAAAAATCATTGAAATTTTCAATATACCTTAATTTGCACTTCATTTACTAACAACTATCTTAGGACAGGTCTATTTTTTTTATCGTTGATTACATATCTTATGAATCTCATCATTAACTATTTGTATTAGTAGTAACTAGGCCTACCATATTTTACTGAATATTAATTAACTCGTGAAACACTATTGCACCGCAATTGGTAATTTTAAAAGAATGCGGGTGTGCATATGTTGCATGTTTCATTTACGTTCACTGTCAGCACACCCTATAATAAAGCGCCTCCGTAGAAGAACTCCAGAAGGGATTATCAAAAAGATGTTAGCTTTATTTTATCTTCTGAAAAATTAAGTGGCGTATATAGGACTATTTTTATAACCGATATATAGGATACTGGATGCATCTAGAAAGACGCTGTACAGCACGTAACCACAGATAAACTTAACCGATATTCATTTTCTGTTAGTTACATCGCCGTTAAATTTTCGTTTCTTATTTATATTTTAGGCACACAAAATATAGTAGTACATTTGTACTTAAAGAATTACATACATAGTTTGTAAATTAAAATTTACATACATACATACAAAAAATGTCGGTACAAGTTTCTTTTAATAGTTTAGATTAGCGTTACTTATTTTATTAAAAAATTACTTTTTTAAATTTCATTGTACTTTTACATTCTAACAACGAGTGGCCGAAGTGTGACCGACATAGGCGGGGCGGCCACCGAAAGCGGAGCTGAGTGGAGTGGAGTTAAGGGACGTCGCACGGGTCAACTCCGCTCAGCTTTGCCTCGACCGTGGTCCGGTGTGTCCTGTTGGTCTCTACACCAAGCGGCTTCCATTCCCGCCGCGACACTCGCCTCCCAAGGAATCCCTGTCTGTTAATATAACTCACTTAACATTGGAAGGACGTAAAGCGAGACGATTTTCCCATGAGCTAAAATAGGAATGGTAGAAGTTAAATTCCAAATTAGAACTTTAAGTTAGAACGTTTTATCTAAATACAGGAAGTTTTCATATAAAATATCTAATCTATTGTGATTGAGGTATCATACAGTGTAGTAATAACTGTAGTGAATTTTGATATACGTATGCCTATAGTACCGAATTCAATACTCGAGGCTACACCGTTTTCAACGTTCTTTACACCGCGTCAGATGGGTCACACTTGAAAACAGACGCAGAATACCGGTAATACAGCACATTCGACTATTTTGCTACGTTCGCTCACTACCTCAAACAAGGCATGGAGGTTTGACTGTTTTATTGCGTTCTTTTTCTTTTCGCACAGTACGTAGAGAACAAAAATTATCGCCACATCCTGAATATTTATTGAAATACTGGAGCACCGGCGATGGTACTGCAAAACCATTGCAACTTTGAAATAGTAACCAGTGTATGCCGACGTAAATGCCGAAACGATGTTAATCAGGGACAGGGCGTTAAACGTGTGGGTCCCATACATCTGCAAACACACTCACGACTTTGTTCGAAAAACTACCTGTACTGAATAACTGTCTTTTTTTTAAATAAGCTCTGACGAATCACTCCGACGTTAAAATTTCTTTAGGATGCACTGAAAACGAAATTAAGAGCTATTTGCGCTTTACAGGTGGAGACTAAGTTTTAAATAAGATTATTAAAAGTTTTTTGTTAAAACTTGAAGTTAAAGTTACGGTCACATTAGAAGTTCGCTAGGTTCACAGTACAATATATATTATTCTTGCGGAATAATTGGTAAATGGATGATAATTACAGTAGAGCATCGATTATCCGAATCTCTCGGGGCGAGTGTCCGTTTGGATAATCGATATTTCGGATAATAGACCATAAATTTAAAACATTATTTCTCTTTACAAAAACAAAGGTTTTTATTACAAAATCATTTCTAACATACTGTTATATAATTACAGCAACCTGTATACTGCACTGTAATGTATTACTAAGGCTAAAAATCATTGAATTAAAAAAAAAGTTAATTTAAACAAAATTAGAGTTTAATGACAAACAATGTGCTATAAAATTAATTAAAAATTAAAAAACGAAACAAAACATACAGTACCAAGGATTTACACTTTTTTGAAGAATTGTTCTATCACTGTCTGCTTCAAACCGATACCCTGTTTTCTCGCTGCTAAAGACTGAAGTCGTTTAAGATTCATAAGCTGAATACAATATATCTCGACTTCTGTTTCGGCCCACTCTAGAACAGTCTTAAGTGCGTCAAAAGCTTTTGCTGCCGTCGGTGGTTTTGTATTAGTAGCATTCTCGCCGTTTCATCTGAATCTGTTTCGTTTTCATTACGATCATTTAATGACTCAACTATCTTTTCATTGGTTAATAACTGAAAAGCAGTATCGGCTTCATCCACCTTTAGCCAATCGTTAAGTTCATCTTTGTTACAGTTTTTAAACTGAGTAATATTCTGTACCATTTGATGCATGATTTCAATATCTGTATCTTGATGTTCAGTGTCAGATTTATGTTCCTCATTTAACGTTTGATCTAGAAGTTTTCCCCAAGCTCGTTTTAGAGTTTCAGTTTTTTACGCTATTTCAGGCATCTGCAATCATATACGCACTTTCCTTTAAGTTAAATTCTTTTATTAACCGTTTGGATCGTTCTTCATTTTCACTAAGTACTAATAGGTACCGGAGAAAAGATCTGCGGTAAAGCCGGTTAAATGTTTCTATAACACTTTGGTCCATGGGTTGTAATATACTTGTCACGTTCGGTGGCATGAACATCACATCAATATCCTCATGTTGAGGTAAAGTATCAGTGAAGGACCTGCAGGAGCGTTGTTCAATAGCAACAATACAGGACCACTGATTTTATTTTATGCTTTTCTTTTTTTTACCGCAGAGACAAACACATCATTTAGTAAAAATTTCAACGTTCATCCAAGTGTCTTATTTGTTATAAGTAATTAACTGGGAAATTATTCATATTAACGTCTTTGAAACATCTAGGTTTCTTAGATTTCACTATAACAGTCAATATTAATATGTGGGAACCACTTGCATTTGCGCACGTCATAATTGTAACGCGTTCTTTATTAAATTTGAACACAGAAGCAGATTTTTCGTTTCTTAACACTAACGTCTTTTTTTGTAAGAGCTTTCCAGGTAATCCCGGCTCATCAGCATTGTAGATTTTTTCAGTGTTGTGCCCTTTTTCTTTTAGAATAAGCAAAAATTGTTTCTTAAATTATCAGCACTTTAAAAATTAACTGAAAGTTTCTCGCCTGAAATATCTAGCTGTCGTATACCATGTCTCGATTTGAATTTTTGCAACCAGCCTGTCGTAGCTTTAAAGTGTGGATCGCCTCCGAGTTTTTCGTTTATTATAAGTGCCTTCTCACAGATGGGCCCCAAGTTCACCCTTGCTTCTTTGTTGCAAAAACTGTGTGTGCACTGCATAATCTAAGTTGTCATTTTCAACTGTTTTCTGGAAGTAGCACCTTCCAAAGATGAGTAACATTTTACCACTGTAAGACATTAGCGTAAGTTCACTTTTTTTAATGTCAGTAATCGTTGATTTACCAACGTTAAATTCGGAAGCCAATGCGCTAGCTGTTTCTCATTTCTTCAGACGATCAATAATTTTAAGTTCATCGTTTATTGACAGCACTACTCTCTTTCTTTTTCCAGACATCGTAAAGTAGTTAAAGTAAACAGAACAGCAACGAACGAATGCATTAACGTAACTCATCTTACTAACGCTTGCAAACTGAACAAGAGCCGGTGTGGTAGTGATGTTGAATGATGACATCGGTGACTCGGACATTCGGTGACAGAGAATTCCGTTGACACAGTTTGTTTATCAAGTGTAAATGTGTTTATCGAAGTTTGTTGATGTGTGTTTATCGATTATTTGTTTATCGATTGTAAGGCTGTATAGCTACAGAGTTTATTTATTACTGTACAGTACTGTAATAATTTATACAGTATAAAATTTTGTATGTTCAATAAATATCCAATACACCTACACGTGTCCAGTACACTACTGTATAGTACACTTCATAATTGTGGTTTTTATTGAGTTCGGATAATAGATCGTTCGGTTAATGGATGTTCGAAACATCTCTACTGTACTGAAAATAAAATTGTATCGTGTTATCTAACTAACTTAGCACACACACGCACGTATAAAACAAACAATCTTCTCTTAAGAAACACTTAACTCACAATTCAGAAATTCTCGTCATGTTACTGGGTGGTGTATGTATTTTTATCGTTGGTGTCAAAGTTGCTCATGCTAATACGCTAATGTAAGTTTCGTTTCGAAATCGCCACCATCCATGTTATCATGAAGTAACTAAACACTGTAAGCTTGACGCGTATCTGTATTAATTAATGCGCGTGGAAAGCCCAATTATTGCATAGCGTGTCGCCCTCACACGGTGGTCTTAACGTTTCATGCGTTCTTCATTAGCCAGACCTGTTGGCGATTTGAGAGTAACGTTTAGCCTTAAAGCGTGGAGATCCACGTGATTTAAACCGGTTTTAGTTACGGTTTTAAAAAAAGCTATTCCGATTTTTTTTTAGAAACAAATAAACGTAATTCTACCATCTGTTGCTGTTGAATAACTGACATCCAATTTCCAGAACCACTACAATAGCCTAGGTGCCAGCGAATAACAGACAAAAGCACGTTACAAATTAGTTACAGTCATAACGTTCTACTTCTGTGTGTTACCTAGTGTTGGCCTTCGAAGTGTTCAACTTGTACTTATTTAAACCGCCTGCATTCCACTACATTAATCTTGTACAATATTACGTTATTCATAGACTGTAATACCTTTATATTATTTAGACAATGCGGGTGAGTATGTACGCTTTCGTGTAATACAGTACTATATTCTACACGTAATACAATTAACTATTAATTGACTATTTAATCTTTTAATTAAAAAAAAGTAACAAGAGTGAATACGTACATACAAGCGCCCTCGCACGTGCATATTATTTATATTCATGAGTGTTTATAATTACGTTCACGGGATGTTACACAAAAGCCATGATTACAGAGAGTAGAATGCAGGCCGTCATATTTCATTAACTGATAATTTTCAGACAGTAACATGTGGTGTTTCACTTAAAAAAAACACGAATATTTCTAGTGGTTGTTAACCAGTCTGCAGAAAATAATATTAACGGCTTTCCGTATACTATAGTTCACCCTTTGACAACAATTTACTTGATTGTTGAAAGTAATATAAGTTACGTGGTTTCCTCTATGTCTAGCCTGAGTCGCTGATCTGCCTATATTTTGAGCAAAGTGAACAATTCACGTAGAAGGCATAAAATTAATTTCTGTTTGAACTGTCGTTGGCTATCGTTTGGGCGGTGGATAATACGCAAAATAAGCCATAAAGTAAAACAAAATTAATTAAATAATTGAAACTTCTCTTTACTCTAATCTTAAGGAATTGACAGGTGTGAAATTCACGAGTCGCGGCCCGGTGAACGCCATGATCTGCGGAGATCGTGTATTCTGACATTAAAGTGCTGAAAGTAGCGAAACAAACTCTTGCATACGGTACAAATCTAGGAAATTTGGCCTACGAATCTTGGGGTATTGAAAGAGAAAAATACGGGTGTGTGTGTGTGTGTGTGTGTGTGTGTGTGTGAATACACGTCTATTTATATTGTTAAGCACATTCGTCGCTCGTTGCTACCACTTGTTGCTAAAAACAGCGGTGCATCAGAAGGTAAGTGGCCTCAGAACGACGTTGCCCCAGATCATCTCATCCTATGTCTCTCGCACTCTCCCGACTTTGAGAATGTAATGAATTGGTCACAAAGTCAAGACGTGTTAAAGTTACGAAATTACTATTAAGTAAAAAACTGATACTGGACCAGAATGAAACTGGTCACCAGATTCACTAGTGTAAAAGCAAAAGGTGTACCATTGTTACAGTCGTTTTGTGTTGCATTGTCAATTGTTGTTTTTTCAACATCTTAATGGTTGATGAAAATTATTACTAGGAAGCACTGTGTTACAAAATTAAAGGCAATTTAAAAAAATTGTAAAAGAAAATTCTGCGACGATCGTGTATATGTACAATGTAGACTGTATGTTTAATGTAGCTGCTACCGTAAGAAACTTTCATACTTTAAAAGTTGTATGCCTAATGCACGAAACGGATCTATCTGCAGAGTACAATTAATTGTGCAGTGTGAATGGACACGTAGAGGTCGGATTTGGTATTTTGTATTAAAGCATTTATCTAACATATTGTACTGATGATTCAGAATAGTTATCCATTGATATGGATGGATAACACATGATAGTGTTGGTTAGTTTTGAATCATTCTTTGGATATGTTTTATAAAATGCTAAGTGAAATATCGAAAGTAACAAGAATCATAAACAGAAAGTCGTAACAAGAAGTTTCCAAAGGCAAAAATAGTCTCCAAAGGAGAGGCGGTTTGAAACTGAAAAATTGAGTAATTGAGTTTCGCCAGAACTTTGGGAGTACTATGAATGGATAGTATGAAATAAATATAAAAATTGTAAAATATTTTATAGTTTTCAGGTTAATGTTTGAGTTTTACAATTTAACATTAAATTATATGAAAATACTGTTGTAACTACATTACTATAGTTAGTCTCGTAGAAGAAAAAAAGCTGGATCTGTTGATAATTTAAAATAATTACAAATCTGGTGCAGCCGGGCTGCCCCCTTATAACGGCTCCTAAGGCCCACATTAAAATATAAATTTAAAAAGATTATGTGATACAAATCAGTAAATGTATCCGTTCTTAAAAAGTTTTGAATACTTGATATACATGAAACCTTCTCAAACTGATTTAGTAATACCAAATAATTCTAACTATCCTCCGCAACATAAAATGACAATATTTAATTCTATGATTTACCGAATACTTAGGATCCCACTAAATGACAAATAACGAAACAAAGAAAGAAATATTATCCAACAAATAGCAGGTAAAATAGATAAAAAAACTATCAATAAATTATAAAATAAAATAAAACAAACTTAAATTTCCAATAACACTACATCTAAAAAACCACCTATTAATAATAATATAAAATATACAACCTTTACTTATTATGGAAATATAACTCAAAAACTAAGAAACGAAATATTTAAAGATACAATTTAAAAATATCTTATAATACAGATAGGCCTAATATTGTTTTTAATCAAATAAAAAACCTAAAACTAAATCCAATATTCACAATAAAATTGAATATACAAAATAGAATGTCCATATTGCAATAAATTTTACATAGGCCAGACAAAGAAAAAACTACTTGGTAGATTCCTTCAACACCCCAATGCATTTTCAACACCAAATATTTATAAATCTAATTTAACCACACATTGTGTACATAATAACCATCAATTTCCAGGCACTAAAAATAAAAATTTAATTAAAAACATACAAAAACGTCAAAAAATTAATATTTAGGGAAAACGTAATATTTTTACAAACACAATAACAATAATTTATTAATTAATCGAAAAACTCAAATAAATACAAAACAAGATGATCTATTTCAAATTATAAATTTTTTAAAATAAATAAAATATAAACATTAAATATTTCCAATATAACCGACAAAACAACTGCTTAAGTAAATATAGATTAAAACAATCGTTAATTAATCGAACTAAATCGATTAGGTATCCGTTATTTTACATTGAATCCAAACAAATTCTATTATTCGTTAGTTTCTATATTAACGTAGAATAACTTCGATTGTTGTTGATTTATTTACAAACTTCTGATGATGCCGATGTGTTTCAGTGAAACGTGCGTCAGGTATTGAAATGACAAAAACGTAATACACTACTCGCAGAAGAAACTATATTGAATAATATCATATAATTGCTGCAATAAACTTTGAATTACGTGTATAGAAAAAATATATATGATTATTTTTGTAAGTAATTCTTAAGTATTTCTTCCATCTTTCTATAGTGTAAATCAGTGGCGAAGCATCCATATACGCTATGTAAGCGGCGCTTACAATTTGAAAATAGTTGATAAAAATAAACTTTTTTTGCTAAAACCACGGACTTCTCTATAATAAATGTTAAATCCGAGAGCTTCCTGTATGAACAAAATGAGGTAAATATAGCGGATGCAAAGCGCGTTTTACGTAAGCGGCGATTCGAGTGTGTATATTCGTTGTCCATATACGCTGCTGACTCTGTCGCGTGTTGGCTGCTACGGCGGTCATTGCTCCCGGCCACTGCCCTGCATAGACAGCCGAGTGATACAGGTGGAGGGGGAAGCTTGCTTCCACACACTCGCTAATACGCTACAATAGTAGTCGCATGTTCGCACCATAGAGGTATATAGATAGTTGTGTTAAAACCGTTGTAGTGTTTGTTTCTGCGATGTATGCTTCTACCGCTCCTTATGATTCAGTTGCAGGAATTTCTTTCTCATGCGTGAGTGAGTGTAATTGTATTATTGAAGAATTATTAGTAAAGCCATTCAGTGCTAGATCTTTTACAGACAAACTGACCATAGTGTCGAAATGTAGACCTACACCCTTGATGCCTAATTTAACTAAATATCACTATAGTATTTACAAACCGACTTTCACCTTTAGAAGGCTTCATTCAGCCTGTGATGAAGCCTTCTAAAGGTGAAAGCCGGTTTAGGCTGTAAGGTAAAACTTTACGTTTTTACTTATAAAAAACTTAGTGTTCCGAGTCGTCAATACTATAGTGATATTTAGTTAAGTAACGGACACGTCATGGACAACGAAATCCAAGAATTTAACTCAGCAAGACGAGCCAAAGTCCAAGCGTACAAGTTCACAACTTTGAAGGTTAGAAAGGTTGTAAGAGCCTCTGATGAAGCCTTCGAAAGGTGAAAGCCGGTTTAGGCTGTAAGGTAAAACTTTACGTTTTTACTTATAAAAAACTTAGTGTTC
The DNA here is from genome assembly GCA_034769895.1 of Magicicada septendecula. NCBI lineage: Eukaryota > Metazoa > Arthropoda > Insecta > Hemiptera > Cicadidae > Magicicada > Magicicada septendecula. The sequence continues at coordinate 1,032,381,826 of CM068367.1, read as the reverse complement.
CGAGTCGTCAATACTATAGTGATATTTAGTTAAGTAACGGACACGTCATGAACAACGAAATCCAAGAGCCTAATTTAAAATCCAAAGCCAAAAATTTCACTCGGCATTTGAAACAACAGAATTACGTTTCGTTCATGTGGCTGTGCGGTTGTAAAAAACTGACAAAATTGTACTGTTGGCCATGTCTTCTTTTCTCGACAGAAAGGTCTACCATTTGGACTAAGTCTAGATTTACCGACTTAAGTAACCTGCACAATGTAGGAAAAAGGCATGAATTGTCACAAAGCCATATTCCTTCCCAAGTAGCTCTAAAAAGTTTAGAAAAACAACTAGAATTGAGTTTTCTTTAAGCGAGCAGCACAGAATTAACATAGAGAAACACAATGAGCAAGTTAAAATTAACAGGCATATTGTAGGTCGTTTAATTGATGTTACTTGCTTTTTAGCTGAACATGAACTTCCGTTTCGAGGACACGACACAATGAATCTGAAGATTGCAGTAACCGCGGAAACTACAGAGGACTGATAAATTTACTTAGAGGATATGATGATAAACTAAATTCCCATCTTGAACGTTCAACAGTATTTTGTGGATTATCCAGCGACATTCAAAATGATTTAATTAATTGCGTTTCAGAGACTGTTTTATCAGAAATAAAATTAGAAATTAAGGAAGCATCGTTTGTAGCCCTCATAATGGACGAAACTACTGACATAACTAATAAGTGTCAAGTTTCCACGGTGTTAAGATACGTTAATAAGCTGGGTGATATTCATGAACGGTTTCTTGGATTTGCTGATTTGAGCAATGATCGCAGGGCAAAGGCATTAGCTGAACATGTTTTCAAAACTTTAGATGCATACCAGTGTGAGGAAAAATTGGTGGCCCAAACCTATGACGGTGCTGCAGTTATGTCGGGAGATAAGGGTGGATTACAAGCTATTGTTAAAGTTACACACAAACATGCCTTATTTGTGCATTGTTATGCGCACAAAATGAACCTGGTTTTGAGACTTTCAGTTGATAATATAAAAGAATGTAAATTATTTTTCTCAGCACTATCAGGGCTTGCGTCATATTTTAAAAAGTCGTCAGAAAGATCATTTGCTCTTGACCAAGAAGTTAAAAAAAGATTTCCCTCAGTCGCACCCACAAGATGGAATTAGGCCTACAACAGGCTCGTCCTAACTGTTTTAGAAAAAAAAGGCGATGTTATCCGTCTCTTTGAATCCATAATTGAAAACGGACATGAATGGGACAGTGATACATATCATGGAGCGAGAGGCTTTCTCGCCACTCTTAAGGACTTTGACTTCAACTTTTTGCTCATTATTTTCACTTCTATTCTTCCTCAAGCCGACATAATTTTTGATGTCTTACAAAAGAAAACCTCAGATATAGCCTACTGTCTAAAAAAGATTGAAGAATTCCAAAAACATTTGGACCAAATGAGAAATAATTCTGATAACTTTTGGTCGAGAATCCTGACGGACAGTTGTCAAGAATCTGACCATCGCAGTAAAAGAATGCGAATTGATAATATCTCATATGACAAGAAAGACTCCTACAAGAGACTCTATTACGAAATCATCGACACAGTCAAATCAAAAATGAAGGAAAGGTTTTTCAGATGTCCATGAGCTTGATTTCATTGCTCTGCTTGAAACTAAAAGTTTCCCAGTTTTGTTCGACATTCTCTGAACAACACTTTACCTGTCTGAAAAAGTCATTTGGACAGTTTTTTGAATTGCCGCGGCTGCGAAGTGAGCTTTGTATTATTTATTCAGACAAAGATTTCTCCCACAAAAGTGTGTCAGATTTAATTAAATATTTATACATATCAGATCTTTGGGATACCCTACCTCAAGTGCTTAAACTCGCAAAGCTAATAGTTACGATTCCCGTCACAAGTGCGTCATCGGAAAGGTCGTTCTCATAATTAAAGAGAATCAAAACATACCTCCGAACTCCCATAGTGAAAACAGACTCTCTGCACTTTCAGTGATTTCCATTGAAAAGAACCTTCTATCGGTAATGAAACAGCAGCCGAACTTTCACGACAACGTGATCGACTTATTTGCTAAGAAATCGAGACGTCTAGAACTCACATTCAAAGATTAAAAAGGAGATGCGGCCGTGTTGTTACAATTGATTCTTATTAAAATTGTATTATTTATTGTATATTATAATTTTGTATTTTCCTTATGGTCATAAAAGATTTTACGCTTTAAAACCAGATTATTTTTTTAAAATAAAAATTGTGTTTGTTAATTTACATATCACGGAAGTGCACGCTTCGCCACTGGTAAGCGGCCGGAAAGCACCTGGTCTCCCCCCCCCTAAACAATTCAACATTGACTCTACATTAGCCGCGATGTATTGTAGCTCCTGTACATCTAATTTTAGACAATACATTTGAACCTAAACCTTCTTATCCTATTGGCTGTGCCGGTTTCCATTCCATTATATTTGAAATCATGCAATTGTAAATTAACAAACACAATTTTTATTTAAAAAAATAATCTGGTTTTAAAATATTAAACATAGTAGCCAGTGTACGTAAAATCTTTTATGACCATAAGGAAAATACAAAATTATAATATACAATAAATAATACAATTTTAATAAGAATTAATTGTAACAACACGGCCGCATCTCCTTTTTAATGTTTGAATGTGAGTTCTAGACGTCTCGATTTCTTAGCAAATAAGTCGATCACGTTGTCGTGAAAGTTCGGCTGCTGTTTCATTACCGATAGAAGGTTCTTTTCAATGGAAATCACTGAAAGTGCAGAGAGTCTGTTTTCACTATGGGAGTTCGGAGGTATGTTTTGATTCTCTTTAATTATGAGAACGACCTTTCCGATGACGCACTTGTGACGGGAATCGTAACTATTAGCTTTGCGAGTTTAAGCACTTGAGGTAGGGTATCGCAAAGATCTGATATGTATAAATATTTAAGTAAATCTGACACACTTTTGTGGGAGAAATCTTTGTCTGAATAAATAATACAAAGCTCACTTCGCAGCCGCGGCAATTCAAAAAACTGTCCAAATGACTTTTTCAGACAGGTAAAGTGTTGTTCAGAGAATGTCGAACAAAACTGGGAAACTTTTAGTTTCAAGCAGAGCAATGAAATCAAGCTCATGGACATCTGAAAAACCTTTCCTTCATTTTTGATTTGACTGTGTCGATGATTTCGTAATAGAGTCTCTTGTAGGAGTCTTTCTTGTCATATGAGATATTATCAATTCGCATTCTTTTACTGCGATGGTCAGATTCTTGACAACTGTCCGTCAGGATTCTCGACCAAAAGTTATCAGAATTATTTCTCATTTGGTCCAAATGTTTTTGGAATTCTTCAATCTTTTTTAGACAGTAGGCTATATCTGAGGTTTTCTTTTGTAAGACATCAAAAATTATGTCGGCTTGAGGAAGAATAGAAGTGAAAATAATGAGCAAAAAGTTGAAGTCAAAGTCCTTAAGAGTGGCGAGAAAGCCTCTCGCTCCATGATATGTATCACTGTCCCATTCATGTCCGTTTTCAATTATGGATTCAAAGAGACGGATAACATCGCCTTTTTTTTCTAAAACAGTTAGGACGAGCCTGTTGTAGGCCTAATTCCATCTTGTGGGTGCGACTGAGGGAAATCTTTTTTTAACTTCTTGGTCAAGAGCAAATGATCTTTCTGACGACTTTTTAAAATATGACGCAAGCCCTGATAGTGCTGAGAAAAATAATTTACATTCTTTTATATTATCAACTGAAAGTCTCAAAACCAGGTTCATTTTGTGCGCATAACAATGCACAAATAAGGCATGTTTGTGTGTAACTTTAACAATAGCTTGTAATCCACCCTTATCTCCCGACATAACTGCAGCACCGTCATAGGTTTGGGCCACCAATTTTTCCTCACACTGGTATGCATCTAAAGTTTTGAAAACATGTTCAGCTAATGCCTTTGCCCTGCGATCATTGCTCAAATCAGCAAATCCAAGAAACCGTTCATGAATATCACCCAGCTTATTAACGTATCTTAACACCGTGGAAACTTGACACTTATTAGTTATGTCAGTAGTTTCGTCCATTATGAGGGCTACAAACGATGCTTCCTTAATTTCTAATTTTATTTCTGATAAAACAGTCTCTGAAACGCAATTAATTAAATCATTTTGAATGTCGCTGGATAATCCACAAAATACTGTTGAACGTTCAAGATGGGAATTTAGTTTATCATCATATCCTCTAAGTAAATTTATCAGTCCTCTGTAGTTTCCGCGGTTACTGCAATCTTCAGATTCATTGTGTCGTGTCCTCGAAACGGAAGTTCATGTTCAGCTAAAAAGCAAGTAACATCAATTAAACGACCTACAATATGCCTGTTAATTTTAACTTGCTCATTGTGTTTCTCTATGTTAATTCTGTGCTGCTCGCTTAAAGAAAACTCAATTCTAGTTGTTTTTCTAAACTTTTTAGAGCTACTTGGGAAGGAATATGGCTTTGTGACAATTCATGCCTTTTTCCTACATTGTGCAGGTTACTTAAGTCGGTAAATCTAGACTTAGTCCAAATGGTAGACCTTTCTGTCGAGAAAAGAAGACATGGCCAACAGTACAATTTTGTCAGTTTTTTACAACCGCACAGCCACATGAACGAAACGTAATTCTGTTGTTTCAAATGCCGAGTGAAATTTTTAGCTTTGGATTTTAAATTAGGCTCTTGGATTTCGTTGTTCATGACGTGTCCGTTACTTAACTAAATATCACTATAGTATTGACGACTCGGAACACTAAGTTTTTTATAAGTAAAAACGTAAAGTTTTACCTTACAGCCTAAACCGGCTTTCACCTTTCGAAGGCTTCATCAGAGGCTCTTACAACCTTTCTAACCTTCAAAGTTGTGAACTTGTACGCTTGGACTTTGGCTCGTCTTGCTGAGTTAAATTCTTGGATTTCGTTGTCCATGACGTGTCCGTTACTTAACTAAATATCACTATAGTACTATATATTACTAAGAGTTATTAGTAATTAGTTTGGGTCACATTAATTAATATTATATGTGATAGTGTTAATAATACTAATGTTTATCTTAGCAAGAAAGTACCAAAATAATAGTAATAGATTTTTGTAAAACTAGGCATATTGAGCTTAGACAGTTAAGGTATATGTATAAGAATTTCTATTAAAATGATAATGAAACAATGCCAGGTTATGTTATAGGATTACTAAATGTGTCAAATAAGTTTAATAAAGTGAAAATTACAAGAAGAACTAATAATAAATAAGTTTGGAACAAATAAAATAAAAAGTGTAAATTGATAACTCAAGAAATATATAACAGAAGATAGTCAAAACTGGTGTCAAAATAATCAGTGTATCATCAGAAGATCAAAGAAACCAATAAAGTGAAGATCAAAGCTCTTATAAAAAAGGTATATCAGTTTAAAGAAAATGAAAGATAAAATAGTAAGAGTTTGTTTATGTTAATGCTATGATATCACCAGGGTGACATAATATGTTACATTAGAAACCAATAAGAGAGCTGATATAGGCCTTAGCAACTAAAATGTTATAATAAATGAAATAAAAATTGTATTATTGGATCTGAACGAGGAAGGTTGAATTAAACACCAGATAGGGACTAATTTAAATTATTAGACATTTTATATCAGTGGACCTAAATAAAAAAGTTAAATAATCATCCTCAACCAGACTAAATAGAAGAAGGAAGTGCTACATTACTATAAAGAAGTAAACCAAGGAATCTCTGAAGAAATACAATCAACTGACACAGGAAGAGAAGTATTTTTTTGATATAAAATTAAACTGAACTATTCCATGCTATGCCTAGGCCATAGTTTCCAAAGACACTGATTACACTTTTAATAAGAACAATTTGGAACTTTTACTGAGAACAATATCAATGAATAATCTTACCATCAGTATGAAAAACTATTAGTGTAGAGTATTATTATAATATAAAGTGAACTAGATCTAAAAAAACATTTAACTAACATAACCTAAACACTGAACATTGTTAAACTATTCATATAATCCTGTTAAGGTACTTTGTAATTATTTATAATCCCATGTATTTTGGTACTTTTCCTCTAATAACTGTTGTTTATATCGTAGTCAAAAGGACCTAACGGAACACACTATATTTGTATTTTATTTAATAAATATAAGTATGGGCTTTGAGATGAAGGATTTCTTAATGCTACTGCTGCCATACTGAGCATATGTAAAGAACAGCCGGTTAGATTTTTGTTAATGATTATATATGTTATTTAAAAAACAATTTAAAGAAAATAATAAAAGGATTTTGAGTGTAATAAATACAGATAAAAGGTTTATTCCTTTCTTTATTTAATGAATACAAAATGGGTATGATATTCTAAACAATATATCTGGGACTGTGAATTGGCTTCAGCAATTAGATTAAGTTGGCAACACTCCTCATTTGAAAGAAATGGCAGACTATTCAAATCTGCTTTGATGAGCTTTAGTTATCACATTCATCTCTTAAAGAAAAGATTAAAAGAGATTTAATTATAGCTGATAAAGAAACAATATAATATAATTAATTTTTTAATAAAAATTAATAATTAATATTTTACAAATAAATTTTATTTGCAACCGGTGACTGCAAATTGGCGCTCAACAAATATTACCCTGACCTATAAACTATTAACAAGTATACACATTAAATAACCAAGATATAAGAAAGGTACAATTTATTATTAAAGGTAACGAGTCATGTGTCGTTACAATATATATATATATATATATATATATATATATATATAATATGACAAGCATTTTATCAAGTGTCTAATAAAAGTCTTCTGATTTAGTATATAGACCAAAACCATAAAAAAACATTATTATACTTGACGAAAGTATGAATAATTAAGAACTGATTAAGAACTTATTGTCAGTAATTAAGCGCTTAGATTTAATATAGTATTAAGATGATAATTACATAAACTACAGTGTTGTGTTAGTGAAATAGTGAATGTATGTGAGGATATCGGAAAATCACGTGTTCGAGACTAATAACATTCTAATCATTCATGGACACGCTACTGTCATTTTCAGTGTGCAGAATAGTGCGGCACTATATGAGGCAAGTCGAATAATTTAAAATTTAATAAAATAATTTAATTTCTAATTACGGATTCAAATGGATCTACTACGTTACTCAAGCCACGTGGTATCGAATGTTCTCTAGGATGTAAAAATAGTTCTCGGTTGCCGGAAGTGAGACATTTTTGCATGTGGTCTGCATTTTAGAAGATGTTTAGAAGAAAGAGATTGAGGTCTGCAAACTCAAGTCGTTTTGGCATAAGGTTGCAGATATCTTATGAAAGCCAATCAGACTTCAGGATTCATTTTCCTGCAATACGACGTGACGTCAGTAGACTGTACAGTATCGATCACGCTTAAAGGGAATCAAATCCAATTTCGATTCAGACGTCGATCTAGGAAGTCGTGAAGTCGCGTTAGAAAACATCAAGTTCGTCAAGCCAATATATTAAGGCTGTTGATTTACAACTGTTCGAGATCATCCACAATTGTTGGGGCCTAACAAATCTAGGATGGAGGTTGGAGGGCATCCCAGTAACATATCGGGAGCGACAGGAACGCAGAAGAACGGGACACGACTCATTCGAGAGTAGCCTAAGATTCATCACGCGTTGTTCTGAGTTTTCAACACCAGGTAAGTAAAATCTATTTCATTCGTTAGTATTGTTTAAAAAACATTTAAAAGACATTTTTATTAATTGTCAAGAATCTTATTCATAAATATTATTACAAAAACTCTAATGGTACCATAATTTATGTTACAATTCGTAAATACACTAAAGGCTAATAAGTTTCTCATTTTTATAATGTTTTAAAAAAAAATTTTTGTAAAGAAATTCACTTTATTTAATTATCTAACAAATTAATTATAGTAAAGAACTTGAAAATTACACATATTAAAGAGCTATGTTTTTTAATTCAACTTGAAACCATAGAAAAATACAAGTTAATTCAAGTATATGAAAAGGACAATTAGTAAAAGTTTTTATGTACAAAATAGAATTTTCGTTGTACCACAAATGTATTAACCACTCGTCGTAAGAACTGCAATGTCTATACAGTCCCCAACCTGTAGTATTGCAATATATAGACAACTACAATATTATATCATATTTATGATAATATTATACCAGCATATTATATAATGATGTATTGTTTCAAATATTCTATAGCCTATGTAATTGCGTTATGGATAGCTTCCCGATTTATACCGAACATAATACTAGTTTTTTTTTTTTTTTTTTGCCAAGACTTTTAAGTCCGAATTAACGTTAACTCAGTTCGGAGCCGAATAACACGAGAGGTCTAATCATATTAATCAATACTTAAACGTGCACCTCACGGAAGTGTAAATCTTAAGCGTGAGCGAGATAATGGTGTAGGACCTCGGTAGAGCCAATAGCCGCGGCCCGTCAGAAAATATTAATATATAATTTTTAAAACGTCAAATTTATCTATATTACTGAGATACTGTAAGAATAATTCTTTGGTTTGTAATATATAATCACGTGATAACGATACCAATTAACGAAACACTATTTTTAAAACCAAAAATCTTGACCGCCATGTTGTAGTTTCATAAAGGTGATAGCCTCAGGTACATGGTGAATCTACAAACTAGGTGTCACAGATCCATTACAGGAGAACGGTTTGACTTCCAATCAAGAAACAAATTTGTTTCCCACTAACCTCATAATAGGGCATCGCAAAAATATTGTCTTTCATTTTCTTCAATAAAAATATTAATAGTGAGTTCAGAAACATGGTCACTATGGTTCGGTTCTCAAAAATGTGTCTTATCAACATGAGCCATGTGGTACATATTTTAAAAATAATATTGAAAACGAAGCATTTAGATGAAAAATTCGTGTCAGTATCTCTCGAGTCTTCCAAACAGAGGCTAAAAACGATGGGTTCTCCCTGTTATTACCATATTAGATAAGATGGCGAAGTGTGTTCTATATAAAAAGGATGGCATTTTACCGTAATACCGTATTTGGGATATCGTACCTGATTCATCCTAATCAGTAGCGTATTAGTCAAAAAATTTTCATTAGACTTAAGTTACTGCTTAAACTTTAGTGAAACGTGTACGATAATAACGGGTCAGGTACGATAATGGAAATGGGCTTGTCCCCCCCCCCCCGAGATTCCCCAGTGGAGATGGTACGTTGGTGTTAAGCTCTTGATCCATGAATAAATATTATTTTATGTTTATGTATTTATATGTAAGATACTCAGGGTAAATATTTCAAACCAAAAATTAAGTTTATTAAATGACTATAAACTCATTTTTGTGAAATAACAGAAAAATATAAAACTTACTTATAAAATAATTTAGTTGTCGTCAAAAATATGTTTTTTGTCTCAAAGACGGTTTCTCAATTTGAATTACAGAAAAAATCGAATTAATAAATTGCAGTTCGTCTAGACCATACTTCGTTAAGAAGGGGGGGAAGAGTATTCAAGTGAATTATTGATTAGGTAATTATTACTCAAATCATTGAACAGGTCTCTAACTCTAAGTGAACGTTTTAATTAGTTCTCATGTACAACAAAATATTATTATTTTACAAATATTTTAGTAAGTTAAATGGAATTTAAGGGAAAGAAGGTGAAATCACGTCAGCTTGTTTGCCAGTAAATATGCTATCACCGACACACCTTCGCGCCGTGTTCGATACAGAATTATTTTACAGACAGATAAATCACACAACACGATAATTTATCGTTTCCGCTTTGAACTTGTTTCAGTGTAACCACAGGCACTCACAGCAGGTCAGTATTCGCACCGAGTATAAACTGACTAGAAACGGTATGCATCCCATAAATCGTATACTTAGTTATCGACATCTGTATTCTTTTACTTGCAAATGTTCCCAGACCATCGAAGGTTTACAAAAGAAATCGTCAAATGAAAACAAAGAGTAACCGTTTCTGTGGTCTCAGACATAAAATTCGTAATAAAATTCAGTGTTTAGCCCATTTAAACTTCTAAATTAGCGTTTACATTTATATCGAACGATATAGTCGGCACGTATACTCACAGTGTAAACTACAATATAGTATCGTAATTTACGTAATTCTTTTTTGGTAGTGTGAATCGTTATAATCTTTTCACACCCGCATTACAGAAAGGTAATTGAAACTAATCCTTATTGAATTAACGCGCAGTTTTTAATTGGTAAATTTATTTTTTTTATCAGATAATAATAACACCATTGTGATTATGTTGGGAATCTGTGTACTTTATTCATAATTTATAAAAAAGTGTATTTCAGAATTGGAATATTCCAGGAAGGGGTAGAAGATGATGACCTTAAAACATGCCACAATAACGTAGATCTAACGACAGAGAAATTCAGGCCAACGGATGAAGATGTGGAAAACATATGAAGATTTACAATCGGAGGGTTCAGATAAACTGGATTTGTACATACATGTTGAAATTTAAACGTTCATGCTTGTTAAACTTTCATACTTGAATGTACGGAAGTCATCACTAGAAGAGAAGTGTATGAAAGTTAATAAGAATAAAGCCAAAGTGATGATAATTAGCAACACAAGATAAGATATAAAAATACACATTGAGGTATCGTATGATAGAACAAGTGGGAATATTCTAATTCCCGCATAAATGAATGAGGATCGCAAGATGTGGAAATCAAAGAAAGAGTTGTAAACACTATGAAAATTTACCGTACCATGAACAACAATTTTTTAAGCAAGGAGGGATCTCAAGACAATCGAAAATTAAGACATTTAATACAATATATAGACTATTTTGACATTTGGCTGTGAGACATGGATACTGGAGTGAAATACAGGTAAATAGGATTGAGGATGTGAAACTGAAGTATATGAGAAGGGTATTGGGGGGGGGGAGTAACAAAGAAAGAGAGATGAGAAGTACTGATAGTAGAGAATTAGAAGTACATCCTATCCTGAATGTCAAGAGGAAAGACAACAGGGTCGGTGAGGCTACTTACAACGCATGGACAACTTGTGGAAAGAATTTGGGAAACAAAAATTGCGATGAGCAACAAACAGAATACCTAGTCAGACATGGGACAAAGTAGTTGCTAAAATTCCAGAAAAAAGAGGTAGCATGGGAAGAAGCGAAGAGGTTAGCGAGAGATAAGAAATAATTGTTTGTAAAAGCTTAAAACGTAATGTAATGAGCTGATTATAATGTCTACGTAAGAGGTACTGGTTGAGCGAATACGCATTATACACATGATAATAGGGTTATTCATAATAAATAATTAAAAATAAACGTTCATATGTTGATAATAACATTTGATTCATTACAGGATCATTCTCAAATTAAAAAAAGAAGTTGCAAACACTCATTACAAAAGTTACTTGATTACATTAATCAGAACTAGAAATTTTTCATGTGAATGGTGTTTTAGATAACTTTAAATGACTTTTTTGATATATAGCCACAGTAGGACTACTCCAACATGTCTGTCTAATCCCACATGTTCATTTCAACGCAATAATAACAATTAGTATCGTATAATGATAAGAACGTACACCACGATCGGTTCTAAAAGAAAGACGCTTGAAATAAAAGCAAATGAACGAAAACGAACTGTTGTCAGGTTTAATTTGTTCTTTTAATTAAAAAACAATCATGTAGAAATTAGACCCATTATTGTATTAATATTATGCCTTTTTGGAAAACTGAAGTTCTAAATAAATGTCATTGTTATGTATAAATAATTGTTTACTAATAATTTAATTACTTCCAACAAAAAATACATTTTAGATTTTTAAATAAGGTGCGATGCGATAGATGTTACTAAATAGTTTATTTTTATTTTTTATCGTAATTTCTATTGCACTAATGTTATATATAAAGCCTATGATAATTCCTCCTTAATAACATTAACTCTTACAACGTTTTCAGTAAATTTAGCTCGTTTTCCAGCTACCTGTTTCTTAACGACAACATAAATATGTCAACTTACCTGATTTGTCGATAACTAACAAAAAAACACAAGTTACGACAAATTTTAAACACGCGAACATCGTGGCGTACAAATCTCAGATCGGTTTATAGCGAACGAGCGAGTAGCGAAGATCTGGAACCAGCCGGCTGGAAACCAGTGGCCAGACGGACAACTGAGAGCAAAACTAACAGTAAACCAGCCCTTGCGCATTGTTGGTGAGCGATGACGTAACTGACGCCCACTGGTTAGTTCTCTTTCGCAGATAAATAATACACGTACTTTCAGTAACGTTCGTCTTCAGAACTTGCAGAACGTCCCGGTCAATTAAGAAACACAATCGCGGTGATATGGCATTTTTCTCAACGGACGTTCTCTCGCAGAACGGAAAAGTTATTCAAACGAATGTAGTTAACATACCAAAAGATATTAATTAGGATAAAGACTTCGAAAACTGCAGTTACCATTTCAAATGTAATCTTTAGATACAGGCCTAACAGAATAATATATTGAATTCATTTATTACTTAATGTTTGTTTAATTATACTGTTATCTCTGAGTGTTTTCTTATTTAGTTTGATTTCTGATGTTATTGTTGTTTAAGAGCCTGTGCTTCTTTTTTTGGGGGTGGGGGTGTTTTAATAAGTTGCCAGCGCACTCAGTTTCAGCTGTATTTAACATAAATGTGATTAGAAATATATATTAGATAAGTAATGTTGATTAGGAAAATGCTATGTTATTTGTAAATTAATATTACAATAAATATTGTAACGTAAATTAAAATGCTTTTTAAACAAAATATAACTTATATGTTAACTCTGGAAGTTCGTAAAATATATTATCAGCTTATTGCCTGAGGCCTGTATGCTTTGTAAACGAATTTAATCTTGGCCAAGCCTGAAAATGAATGAAGAATGGATTAGTCCAGAGAGACTAATGCCTCTTTATAAAGAAATTTAAAGTGGGTCTACAAAGTATTTATATGACAAGGTGAATGAACTTATGAATTCTGAATGTTTACTTTTTATCTATTAAAAATACTGTAATTTTTTTAAACTTTAAAATTTATGTGCTCTTAAATTTAACATGTTTACATAGTACTGATAGTACATGGAATATTTAAAGGTATATTTAAAGGAATATAGTAAGGTAATTTACAAAAATTAAAAGAACCTAATACGTGTGTTTATATGACATTATAAGCACATGGCAGTATTAGCACTTATAATAATACATTATTTTATTCATTGTTTCACTGTTCCAATATTTAATTTTCTGTAATAACTTTAATTATAAGTGTAAGTACGTTAACAATAGATTGAATTCATTATCTAAAATATGAAAGTCTTTAATGCAACAATTTTTTATCATTTTACATACAATTCAGTATTATGTAAATGGTTATTTTCAAAATTCACAAAATATATTATCTACACTTAACATGAAACCTATGGTTTTGCCATATAATAATAAGTCAGAACAAATAATTTTTAACTCGATACTGGTAGTTTGAGTTGAAGACAATTTAAATACAGGAGAGTCTCAATTACCCGAATAAACGGGACCAGCAGTTGGTCGGATAATTGGAAAGTCAGATAATACAGAACAGGCCTGACCTGAGAGATAATACTATATAATACAAAGAAACTCACTTCCATATTCTATTTAAAAATGAGTTTTATTTTTAGTTGTGCCTATTTTACACAAAACGTTACCCCTTTTTAATTACTCACTAAGAAAAAACAAATTTTGAAAGTCTTACAAAAGAATCATTGACTAGTAAAAGTCTTTCTGGTTTGCTCAGAGGCAGCAGCTCTCTAACTTGCAGCGAGGTCATGCCAGTGTCTTAGTAGTATGATGTCGAAAGTTGCCTCCAGTTACTGTTCAATGTAGGATAATGCTACCTGAAGACCTCCAACTCCTTCTGCGTGGGTTACGTTCGTCCATTCTTCAATATCACTATCTTCAGCTTCCTCACAACCTTGGAACATTTTGTAGGTGACGCAGATTGTTTTTTTATCTATATGTCTTCTGTCTTGTAGTCTTATGGATCTTCAGAGAGTAAACTTTTCCGTGATCTGGGAAACCTACGAGTTTCAATTCATCCCAACATTCTGAAATCCAAAAGATTACATCTTTTGTAGTACTTGTTTCAATACTTTAACAGTATTATCCCCTTATCCATTACATGTACGAGTTCTGAATGAAGTCTGCGGTGGTATTTTTTCTTTAATGTCTCTAACACATGTTGATCCATTGGTTGGCCCAAAGATGTAACATTCGGGGGGGGGGGGGACACTATTTTTATGTCACCAACTATCAATTGTTCAACATTTGGATGACATGGTGCATTATCTATGAGGAGGACTGCTTTCCTGGGAAGACCCACTGTCATAAGAAATCTTTCAACTGATGGCACAAACGTGTTTAAAAACCAATCACAAAAAATGTCAGTCAATCCACACATTCTTCTGGCTTTATAAGTCACTAAGTTACTTGTATACAGCAGTTGACATATGTTTGAAAGCTCTAGATCTTTTATATTTGCCAATAACAAGTAATTTCAATTCATGGCTACCAGTGGCCAGCTGCTGGCAACCACAATGACAAGCTCTTTTCTTATTTTGAAATCAGGTGCTGTCTTCTGCTCTCAATCCAAATGTTTTAGTTAGTAACATCTTAAATTTAAACCAGTTTCATCGAAATTATATACCTGCTCTCCTGTTATTCCTTCTTTTTCAGTTACCATATGCAGTCTGCTTTTGAAAGCAAAGACGGCTTGGGGATCTACTGACAAATTTTCACCACACACATTCAGTTGTCTTGTACTGTAGTTTTTCTTCTAAGACTCCAGCCAACCAACACTTGCTGTGAAATCTTGATTTCCACTGTCAAATTATATGTCAACTTATTCACCTTTTCATACTTTTTCTTCCTTTAAGTGCATTTTCAGAATTACGATCACAGCTCCATTTTTTTAACTCATGTCTTTTTCTTTTCAAATTGCCAACTGTAACTCTTCCTACATCAAGGTCACAGGCAATTTGCAGCATTGTTTCACCCCGTCTAGTCCCTTTAATGCTTCTAGCTTTGTCTCTATTGAAACAACAATTTTTTTCTTTTGTCACTTGACAAACAATGCATCACGCACATAAAAACAATGATGTGCAATCTGTAAAATGACTGATAGCACTGAGGATGCATATTGTATGTAGTAATGGCGGGATTAGCAGTGCTGCCATAAAACAATATGCATGACATTTGAAACAATTCACCCAGCACACTTTAATTTCAAATTCTGGCAGCCATGTCAGATTATCCAGAATGTCGGGTAACTGAAGGTCAGGTAATTGAGACTACTGTAAACTTAAAATCTTTCAAAAATTTAAATTTAAATAAGAATCTAAATCAACTGCTTTTAATAAAATTGTGTAAAATCTTGTGCTTAAACATAAGTAGTTTGGTAGATTACTTCAGTAATTTATCAATAACTGACAGTACTGTTTGATATTACTGGTTTTTTAAATTCTAATTCATTTTCCTTTTTTATTTATCATCACGTCACAAATCAAAATGTACACAAAATCAAATGTCATATTATTTTTATATTTGCTGTTTCAATGATCTCTTCTTAAATATTCTTCTCTCTAATAATAAACAGGACATTCAACAATTTGATTAAATATTAATGTCAGCTCACAATATGGGAAACCAAAGCCAAGTGAGCTTATTAATATAGTAGACAAATCTATATATATCAGGTGTAGATACTCAAAATAAATTAACAAAAACCTGAATAAATTTCAAGTACCTACTTCAAGTTTGAATAAATCAAATATGCTATTATTGAAAATAATACTCAAAATAAAAGTTTAGCAGAGACAAATTATGTCTTAATTTAAACAAAATTTAGGAAAAACTGAATTTTTGTGGTAACATCCTAACCCTGAAGTCTACTGTGAAATAATTCATTAAAAAACCAAAACATGTTCTAAAAAAAATGCAAAATTATGTCTTTGCAAATAACAAATAGAGAAGCTTTTAAATTGGTGTTTAATTTAATTACTTTTAATTTGAATTTTACTTAAACCGTAAATTTTACTTAAAAATTATGGTAAAATATTTTTGTTACTAGCATAAATAGGCAATAAAATTTCCTAAGAAATAATTTTTTTAGCAACCCCAAGTACAAGGTTTCATTGAATAGCATTGCTTCCAGCATGATCAAAGATTTTAGGCTATAAGTCTCTTTGTCACTAAACATATTTTACAAACATAAAACATAATAAAGTAGATACTTCTACTAATGTTTGGATGTTTTTATCTTTTAGGAACTTTTTTTAAATTAGTAACTCATTATAGACATACTCATGAGTCATGGATTTTTGTCCCAATAACCAATCAGCACCAGTCATTTCCATAAAGGCTTATAATGGAGCTTGTATTAAAACTTTGTACTCTTCATGGATTCTTTGAATCACAAACATTTTTAATAAAACTGAATTCAACTCAAAATTCATAATGTTTTCAAAAGTCGGTTTTTAGTTCTTCAAACTACAATTCCAAAAGGACGTGACTTTATTAAAAAAATCAAAACATTGAAATTATTAAAACTATTAACATTTTACAGAAGTATACTTTAAGACACTATGTTCAGTTTTCATGAAAATAAAACTAATATGTTGTTTTTATAGAACTTGAAGGTAAGGTTGGGCTGAAAAATTTGTAACTCATAATTTAGCAATCCTCATCGGTCTGCAATGTGAACATAACATTTTTTTAAATCTCTTTGTATCACAAAATCATGTATATCTGTAGTTTGCACACTCAAAATGTTAACATGTGGAATGTTTTGAAAGTATAATGTATTCTAAGAAAAGTTATACTGTCTCTGTAAGCCAAGCACATTATTCTGTTAGATGGTGACAGGAAGATGCCTTGCCCATGTTGTCTCAATTAGTATTCAGAAACTGCAGCTTATCACCTTCAATGAAGCCAACCCATCATGCCGTCAGTGTAGTTATACAGGGACATCATATAACACGACTATATGAGTGAAGCAAAAAAATTAATTACAGCTGATAAGAGTTGCTTTGATGCTTACAGTAAATGGTTTCAGCAAGACTGTTATACTGGAGATAAAATAATGTGTACATATGGAGAGGTAGTATGCAGACAATTATGAATGTGTAGATGTAACAACAAATAATCTACAGACACACAAGTGATGCCAACACAGAACAATCAGTAATATAAAAGACTAATAATATATCTACTATTAATATATGCCAGCTTTAATGGCACACTACTCGAATTGTGTTTCTCCTTTTTTGTTAATTTTATACAAGTGTTGAAAATGCAAATTATTATAAACTTGTAAGACCTACAATGAAGTACAACTTACGAAGTAACTTTTATGTTTAAACTTTTATATGTTTTACGTAATGAATTTTTATGGCCGTGTAAAAGAAGGAGAAAATATTATACGATTTATTTAATCTAGAAGTGAAACTGGTTGTAGCTGTGCTTGCAGAATCTTTGATCATTTGATATCATTTTGTATATCCAGAGAGAAGCATTCACTCAATTTTTAAAACAGAAAGCAATGATATGATATGAATATTAAGTACCAGGTCCACAGAACTGCAAAAAATACCTAGCATTACAAACAGATTAAAATAATAATAATAATTTAGGATGTCAATTATCCATACAGTGATTTGCTAAGAAAACTTACCATACTTCCAATATTGTATTCTGAGTCAATGTTGAATTTCCTTTATCATTTTGTGAATTTTAATTTAATTAACTAATACACATTTACTACCATCTAAACAGAAAAATTATAATACTTTTTGTTAATATTTTTTAGATGGACTTATTAATATTAATTGTTTATTTTTGTATATTACATATAATATCATTAAACTGCGTGCGCGCGTGTATGTGTGTGTGCCGAGGACAGGGAATGTGTGTGGCTACAAGATAACTTTGCAAGTATAGTGTGTGCAGCAAAATTACAAAATGCTCTACATCAGTTGTTTCCAACTGTCATAATCATGACATAAGTCCTCACAAAAGGATGCAACCTATCCACATTCCATACACCAATGGGTATGTTATGGCTATGGGTATGAACAAAAATGGCTAAAGAAACAAAGACAAAAATATAGGCATCAGTACTGATGCATGGGCTGCTGCAAATAATAGGTACTTTCATTTATTTTTAAAAAGTGAATAAAAGCACATGATATGAAAATACTGAGAAAAGTGTTACTAGAGTTTACAAGGTAAGTAATGAGACAATCAGCTTTAGTTTTAAGGTGTGAAATGTGTTAAAAAACTGAAACATAGCAGTTGAGATAACTCAGGTATATGGTGAAATAATTGTACTGAGACAGGTAAAGGAAATGGGAACTGGACACAAAAGAAAGTGTGGACAACCTAGAAAAAGTGGAACAATATATTTCATAATATATTAAAGTAGAGAACACTCAACAGGACTCAAGCTAAAAGGAAAGTGTGGAACTTAAATGTTTAAGGTATACTTCCAACTTTTTTACATAGTTTCTTTGCACATGCATTTGAAATTGATTACTAAATTATTAGTTTGTTTTATGAAACATTCCCATATTTTACATTGGTAGTCTGTCAGATGCTTTTTCTATTTCTAAAAAAGCTATTTTTGATCTTGACCTTGTTCTGTTTACAATTATTTTTCTGTAAATGTATTGTCTTGGGTATGTCTGTCTGGAATCTATTTTGTGCTTCTAATGAAGTTGATTCTACTTGTCTTCTCAAATTTTTACTGTAAATTTATTCGGTGTCACTATTGTAGTTAGTAATGTTACACCCCTATATTTGTTACAATCATTTTTGCCTCCCCATTTTAAATATTAATAATATTAAACCTATAATGTGGACCTTGGATACTTCCTTTAAGGTTTTTTTTTGGAAAATTTCCAACAAAATTAATGTTCATCCTTCTTCCACGTTATTCACTACGTCTACTACATTTTAAATCTTCATGCTTTACCATTCTTCAATTTCTATGTCACATTCCTTCCCCCCCAACCCCCCCCCCTTAACATTACCCCTTCCTTAACACTCCTTTGCTCTATTATCATCACTATTTTTCTCATTCTTCAGGATTCATTTCTTGCTTTTCTCTTTCCTGTTCTATCCCAAGAAATTTTGAGATTATTCCTTCCACTGTTCTGTTTAGCTGACATCAGCTTTCATTAATACTATTCTGGCAATCTATAGTATTTTATACAGAATTTCAGAGGTGTGATATAAAAAGACAACAATAATACATATTGCTTTCCATGTAGTGATTTGTACAAATTTAAAATAGTTAATAGGTGTACTTAAGTAATGATTTATTTCTCACAAGCATGAATGAGGAGACATTAGAAAACTTTTAAGGAAAGCAATAAGAAATTATAATTTTATACTTACTTTATAATTTTATAAAGAAAATATTTGCAACAACTCAACTTTTTTTTAATTGTATTCATTATGAACCCCAGGTAATGTATTGAAGATAATAACGAAGTTCGCCTAACTGATTCAGTATTTTATTGTACAAAAATGTCATAGACTGAAGAGAATTAAATAATTTTTTTTAAACATGTGATTAGTCTCCCAATTTTTTGAGTAAATCAATGTGAATTATGTGGATTGAGAAAATATGGAAAAGAGCTGATTTTAAAATATTACATCTTGGTTAATTGTTATTCAAATTAATGCATTAAATTTCATATAATGTTATAATTAAATTTATAACATTAATTCTAAATTTATATTCTTCATAAATTTTGTAAAAATGGTCACTTCCAAAGATATTCTGAACAGAAAATATTTACTTTTTACACCTTTGCACTTTAAGGTTGTTATCCCAAGTATGTTTTAAGAAACATTTAGTCTATGTTAAGTACTTCATTTTTAATGTATTCCAGCAATAAAATTCCCTCATTTTGCTGAATTAAAGTCAAGAAACTGCTAATTTACCTTGCCTAAGATGACGGTTCAAACCAACCATAGAGAGATTATACTGGAGGAGTTATGACATGCACAACCCTGTACGAAATGTGTCTGGGCAAAAAAGAGAACGGTACCGGTAGATTAACATGTTCTGTCTTCATCTTATGGTGCATTCATGGTTGCAAATACATACTTTATTTACTGAATGCAATGGAATCAAGTTGTATACTAGAGAACCCCCAACCCTTATTCAAGTAATATTATGAATATTGAGTAATATTGTCTTGGTATTATTAAAAATATTTGTAATTAGAATACATATAGGTTAAGTGCATAGGTTATGTTATTCACATGTATTTACATTATCCACAATTTATGTATAACTTATGTATATTAACAGACACTATTTATAGAATACATTATGTTCTGTATCGATTGTACAATTCATTTGTGGATGGACATAGCTTATTTTAACTCGTTCTTGAATGTACACCTGGGACAAACTAGACTATTCTAGTAACTGACACATGTAGGTGAATGATCATTACAAATGTATATACATAATTGTAAGAAAAAGTGTCAGTCAGTCTTGATTCTGAGTTCAGTAAGTTAAGAATTAGTATGTGTTTTTGATACCACATTTGTGGATCAATATTGTATTTGTGTTTTTTTTTTGTTTATATAAATTACGGTTGTGTCAATAATTGATACCACAGTTGTGAATCAAAAGTGTATTTTCTGTGATACATTTTTTATTTGTGAAAAAATATTTGTGATATCGCAAATAAACATGGTGATATGATAGTTTTATTTCAATTGCTGCCTAGAAAACAAAAAAGTTAAGGTCATGAGTCGGTTTTCCTGTCCAACTCTATGCTGGGGACAATAATATAGCGGTCTCGTTTAGCATGCCTGGGCTTCATACGTAACAAACACACACTTATACTGCACATATGCATGTATACAACTTCCTCTCCACTGAGCAGCTTGTTACCGCATGGTGATGAGATTGCCAGTTTCTCTCTGATGATGGTGGAATATTAGTTGTACCACAACATGACCAGGGGGCCCAACAGGTTGCAGACTTGAAGGGAGAAGAAGATTTATTAAGTGTTTAGTAATTGTCATAATTCAGAAACCTGTAACTTTATTTTATTGTTTACAAATTATAAAGCCTTTTATTTCTACAATTATTTATGAGCCTTAGTTTAACACATGCATCTGGCTTAGAAATAGGCTTATGATAAGTGATTATGGAATTTCACAGAAATTTGTTGTAGCTGTTCTCCCCCTCCCCATAGTTACGGCACTACTATATGGCATCCACTGTGTTGGATAATACATTAAACAGACATTCCACGCACATGCTAATTCAATAAACTCGTATCAGTAATGCAAGTAAGCTGTTGTGTGTATACAACTGTGGACTTAACATCAGTCCATGCTTCCACCTCAAGATTATTTAATAAATTTATAGTTTATACCATGTACCCTTGCATGAGCAATCAGAATGGTTCATTTTTTGTATCCAAGTCTCTCTCACTGCATTAGAGGTTAATGAATAAAAAGCGTTAATTTTACTCTCCATGTCTGGCTAATAGAGTGGCTGCCAATGAGAGTTTGAAAAACACAGTAAACCATATGAAATATACCAGTACAAAAAAAAAAAAACTGTCAATATGTGGGGATGTGTCTGCTATTTGGAATTCCAATTACAAAGGCTGGATTGTGTATATCTTATAAAGTTAAAGCACAACATTAGAATGATATCAGCTACCAGTTAGCCATTCCAGGTTACAGGATGTCAGTAGGTGGTGGCTAATGGAATGGCTCTCTGCCAAAGAGTTGGGGGAAAAATCCTCCCTCAAAGAAAATACTAGCACATCAGTCACTTGGGAGGGGTGCCATATTTACACTTACCCCTGGGCACCAGACATATCAAAATTTGCATCTAAGGCAAGCTTTCTTATTCTGACACCACTTACAGTTAATGGGACCACTCGTTATTAGGGCCAGCCTCTTTATTGGGTTAATATTCAAACTACAAAAACAAAACACGGTTACACATAGGAAGTTGCTTTGCTTAATGAGTCCAGACTGCCAGTTATTCGGTCCAGTAATGGCTCATTTTTTTCTCTTCTTAAACAGAAGTACTAAGCCTCTATTTTTTTAGAGTACATAATTTACACAAGTACACTAGTGAGGGCGGTAAACCATAACAATAGAGAACATTGTTAACATCAACCCAACCACATGTGTTCAGTTTTGGACTTTCTGTGTTTGTCCTTGGCAACATACCATAAACAACAACAAACAACCTAGGGCCTACAATGATGGACTGTTTAGTCTCTTTGTATCATTCCCTTTGACCTGATAGACCTAAATGTAGCGGACCAAAAATTCAGCATGTAACAATGCAGAATGTAAAAAAGTTCGCTGGACTTCTTGAATTTGATGCAAGAAGACAATGAAAACAGCCCTATGGAAGAATTGGAAATTTGTTCAAACTTTGTAGAGCTATAGTCATTAAAAAGAAAATTCTAATGTAAAATGGATTATTTTTTTTAACAATAATCACAGGTATGTGACTATGTTCTGAAAAATAGGCGTATTCATGCTATTTCATTATGCTGTAATTATAGAATTATTATATATTTATTACTGTATTTCTTTAGACATACCGTACTTCATTAGTTACAAATCGTATAATTGTGGTGTTTACTGTAGTTAAGAGTTATGTTTGATTTTCTGTTATTAAGAAATTTCGGTTTATAAAGCTCATTTGCTTTCTCTTTAGAAAGCCAGTTGCTTAATTGGGCCAATTTGATATTGTCCCGTTGTCCTAAAAAAGCGGAATCCACTGTACTAAAAAAAACCATCTTTAATATTTTGGTATTTGCAATTCCATCATATGGACTTTAATTTTTAATTATGTCAATTATACAGTCTACTCTAGTTTGGTTACATACACATTTGTTTTCCTGTCTCTCTTTTATATTCCTCAAGTAGTTCGTTATGAGCAGTCAGTTTTGTATCAGTCTTGTGTTCACTGTTCATGTTTCTACATAAAAATATTCATTTTTAAACGAAGAGGCAGTTTGTTTATTATATGAGTTCTATAAATGATTTTGTCTATTTCTGTCTGGCTGCATGTCCAATCGGTTTTCTTTCTACTCTTGTTATTCTTACCAGTCCTTTGAATGAGTCTCTAACCAAAAAAGCTACCCTATTTGTTATTAGTCAATTTGGGCTTCATTTCTTCCACATTTCTGAATACTGTGACAAATTGTTTTCTATAAAATACTACAGACTGTTGTCAGTGGTAGCTTGTCAGTCAGGGATTCAATATTTTGAATTTTCCTACTGATGTAAAGTATTACTATCCTATTCTTAATATCACACACTTAGGTATAACAAATTAATATCAAGTATTAGTTACATTCAGTTGTTTTTTGCTTTCTACATACATCACTTTTAAAGTGTATAATATAAAAGAGTATGGTACTGTCAATTAAGCCATTGATATTCCCATTCTCGATGGGGGGGGGGGGGGTAATACTTCAGCAGAACTATTCGTCTCTATCGTTAAGCTGTAATGTTATTGACCATTCACTATTATTATGCATATAACATAATAACATAACTTATATTCTTATGCATATAACAAGTTCCTTTTCCCACACCTCACTATATTCAGGAGGTTCTGAATACTGCATCGAATCTCAAGCAATGTTTGAGAGCAATTTGTGTATTACATGAATGGATCATTATACAGTCAACACATGTAATCTCATAAATATCATAAATTAAATATTCAAACTAAATATTATCTCATGAAATAAGTAAAGCCCTTTCACACAGGCTTAAACATAACTAAATTTGTATGTGGAACAATAAATCACTGAACCTCATGGACATTCCACCACCGGGTGTTGTTTTCCAGGTGTGTTCTATGGAAACATTAACTTGTACTGCTCTCCTTCTTATCTAAAAGGCAGAGGTTCAAAGTTTTCCAGAAAGTAATAAAGAAAAAGAAATTTGAAATAACCATACACTATTCATGACTTGATTATATGTATTTTTCTATAACAATTATATGTATTAAAAAATATGGTGACACAGTTCTACAATGGATGTAATACCTCCATTTATCAGTTCTGTAATAATTCATCAGTATTTTATAATATTGTTTCACATATTAGTACTAAATATAAATTATAGTATCTATTACATTTTATATGAAAAAATATGTAAATATAAAAGACTAATTATTTGCTCAGAAATAATTTAGTTTTTAATTATTATGATACACAAATTTCACATTCACAAGAGTAATTCACATACCATTAGTAACTTCAACTACTTTTCCAAATACACTATAATTAAAAATAATTACAAACTATAAAAATAAATTTGTGAATTCTTAAACGTGTAATTGGTTTTGATTTTTTTAACATACTCTCTACTAAAATGTGTATACAAGAAAAAAAATATACTTTTTAACCATCACAAAGTCTTTCTCATCCAAATCAAATTAAGTTTTCTTCTTTTTTAACAAATCAATCTGTAAGTGCAAAAGTAATGAACAGTAAAAAGTCCAAACAATCTGACTATAACTGTAGTTACAAAATATTCAAATGTCTGTGTGAATTCCAATACCACATAATTGGTAAAAATGATTACTATACTTACAAGCAAATGAAAAGATACTTTGACTGTAAATTTGTGTAACCTGATACAATAATAACTGAACATAAATCTGCTATTGGAATAGCTGTGACAAATTTTTACGAAAGTCTTAAAAACGTAAATCTTGGCTTAAAATGTCAAGTAACTCAAGATACTTTTACAAAATCTTCCTACTTTTAATACATTTAAGTACATTATAGTATTTACTGTAAATTCCTTCACATGGGTGACAAGTCTCTACGAAATCAGTATGTTTGGGTTTCAATTCACACAAAATGTTTTAATTTTATCTTTCAACTAATTACAATTTTAATTTTTTACACACTAGAGACTGCTAATAGTATAGTATCTCAAAAAAAGCCTTTGCACTATAAAATAACTTCAACAACGAATTAAAATTTATAGATGTTTATTAGGAAACCACAGTTATTAAATTATCAGTGTACTTCTTATGAACATATATGTCTTGTGTATAACTTTCCATTCAGCAACTACTGATAATTTACAATTATTACAGTACTTTTTTGTGAGAATGAATGTATGTATATACAACATTAATATCTATTCAGAATGACAAAGTTTTAAAAATATTAAAATTACAATATTACATAGCAGCTAAAAATTATAGTATAGTGGTTACTACGATATGTACTAACATAAAACATAAATCTGACAGGAATATGAATAATTGTTGGTAGGTGAATGTCACTTGGCAACTTTGCAGTGCAAGAACTCTATATCTCAATTATAGTGTTCAAAATTTACAACACTAAGTTTAAATACCCCTTATCTTAAAGTGTCTACACTTTTAAGTATTTTTAACTCAGCATAAAATTTAACAACACTCTTATTGCTGTTAACAACATGACATTTTTAACAAACAAACAGATGTTTACTATAAGTTCAGTAATTATATTAAATGAACACATGAATTAAATGGTTTTGCTGCCTCCACATTGCCATATATTATTATTATTATTATTATTATTATTATTATAAACAATAATATTATTATATCCACATATTTTATCTATTAGATGCACAATATAAATTATTAGTTAAAACAAACAAACTGCTTAAAGTACAAGAAACTTATATTACCTTCCTTCATTATCAAAACTAAACTTTCCATAATGATTTATGTATTCCATAAACCCACTCATATATACATGTATGTTACCATTATTAAGATCAACTTCAGTTAATAAGTTATTTCATTTTAACATATAATTACTCAT
Organism: Magicicada septendecula; assembly: GCA_034769895.1. NCBI lineage: Eukaryota > Metazoa > Arthropoda > Insecta > Hemiptera > Cicadidae > Magicicada > Magicicada septendecula. The sequence continues at coordinate 1,032,355,869 of CM068367.1, read as the reverse complement.
TGTTTCAAATCAGTAACACTATATTAATAACAGGTTAAAAATGCATTTCCAATACGCAGGGCTAACATGTTTAATGAATATGCAATATCCACACATTAGAAGAAGATGTTACTCCTAAATTAAAAGAGGATTTTCATGAAATATATGACATTTCTCTTTTTAAATTATTTTTAATAACTATTGAAAAACACGTTTTGCTATTTTTAGCATTTAATGACTGCACTTTGTAGGTTTTTGCTTCATTTCAAACATTATTATCTCTATCATATAAACTGCTTCCTTGTTTTAAGGATGTCAGATTATTTCCAGTTTTACTAAGAAACACACCAAAACTTGTTATTAAAGTGACATTAGGCCGCTGTTTCTGAAAGAAAGCTATACCTTCATCAGTACAAGATGTCCCCGTTATATTCAGACATGTAAGGTCCTTTAAACAACATGCTGCATGTTTGAGACTTGTGTCTGTTACTGTCCTGTAATTACACACATACAAAGTTTTTAATGATGAAGTTCTGTGCAGTTTTTCTCCCATTCTGACAAGAACTATGCGATCATCACTTGGCTCTAACACTTGAAGGCCACCACCAAACGAAGTGATACCAACATCACTAATCATAGTATCACCACCCTCTCCAAATGGTGAATCCAAATATAGCTCACTTAATGTTTCAGTTTTATTGAAACATGACACTTCACGATCACTCACCCATGTCCACCGTAAATCCAGAACCTACACATTAAATAATTGAAATAATTAAAGGTGTAGTACATTTGAAAAAAAATTTGATTACAATTAATATTCTAGCCAAATTTCTACAATCATAGGTTCGTATGATGTGTATGACAGCACATCTCATTAAAAAAAATGTTACTAACCAAACCACTACTATAACTTAAAATGGCTGAAAATTATAGAACCCACATACTGCTTATTGTTATTATGAAAATATTCATATCTATAATATGTATTAAAAAAGCCCAATAGTATTGAACACTAAAAAAAAATAATGTGTTGACTATTTGTGATAATTAGCAATGGAACAATATAACAGAGGTGTCAGTACACAAAAAGGTGTAATAAATATGTTAATAGTTCAATTTGCAGTGGGAAAAGGTAACATGGAGGGCTGTGGATCACAGCTATCATATCAATATAGACAATATAATAAAATTGGAGGTAGCATAACCATAACTCAACTGCTACATTTAATGCAGTCCAGCAGATTGTATAAGATTTTGGCATTTGTCAAACTTTTTTAGGGTAGCATTTTTATGAACAAAAAAATAATAAAAATACAAAATTAGATTTTTCTGATGTAGTCTCTTGACATATAACATTATAGCTGTACACTGGCATACATATAAAAAATTTCAATTATTTGATTATGTGTTCAACAAAGCTTGTGCAACTCCAATTAGTGGTGTAATTAATTCCCCCAAAAGTGTTATAATTAATTCAAATATTAATGTGGTATTAAACAACTGGAAGTACTGTATATTTTAAAATTACAATCTAATACCATGTACAAGTATTTACCACACTTATTAATTTCATTACAACATACCCATGGATTTTACAATACTCAAATTTTTACAATAACTCATTTGAAAATATTTTTAATTGAAATGGTACATTCTTCAGGTTCTTTATTTGTCACAAACTCTGAAATACTGAAATTGTTTCCTGTGTCCGACAGAGTTCTAGTTAGTTAAGCAAATCTTTATGTGACGTTTCAATTTTAACAAAGAAACTCATTGAAATTAATGTTTACAGATAATCATAAAATAAAATAATATTACAATAAACAAATAATGCATATGGTTAAAACAGGTCTGAGAACAAAAATTAAAACATTTCAAATGCTGTGTACAGTTATGCTGCAAATACCTCCCTCCTACTATTCCAATATTACAACTGGATTTCTCCATCCAATAGATGTTTACTGTGTGCATACCATTATTTTTAAACATTACTAACTCCATATTATAGAAAGATCACAGTATAATAATATAACCTGTGTGTAATTAATCTGTTTGAAATGGGTAACTTATCAAAAGGACTAATCATCTTCTATCCACACGTTTGAAAACAGAAACTAGTTCAAAGACTGGAAAAGTTTCACAACAATGCAATTTTCAAGGAATTTTTTTAATGACACAGTATAATGAAACCTTTGAAATACTGCTTAAACAATAATACTTCATTATTGGCAACTGTACTTCACTGAAACATGAATGTCTGTACTTTTTGGTAATACCTTCCAAACTGATTATTTGGCTGTTCTACACATTACTCAAACACACTCAACTCATGTAATTTTTTTTTTGCTATAACTTTGGCGGTTAAAAAAGAATTGCTATCAAATATAAAGCAACCCTTGACAGTACAGCGCTTGAAGAATTTATAAACAGTTACTGAAAATGTTAAAATCACTGGAATCACTCCATTTCGTTCCTAAAATAATATTTTGGAAAGGACTGAAATTGCTGGTCTGTATAAAGGATTTTAATGAGACAGCTTTGTGTTGCCCCCTTAAAATATGTAGTTGTTTGTACGTATTAATCTATTTATATTTAAAACTCCTGCCATTGCAATTATTGACAAGACTATAAAGGATTTTCAGTCATGAGGACTCACTGACCCAAAATTTCATCATTGTTACTAGCAATTCTTAAAGAAATTTTATGATTTGAGACTACATAATAAGGGCACACTTTTCTGTTTATAAAACAAACATACATAAATTCATATTTTCTATATAGGTTAAAGCCTACACATACTTTTTCAACACAAGAATGCCACTTATTATATTATCCATTAAGACTACTATCATCTATACTTAACTTTTTTAGTTCAGAGCAAAAGAACAAAACAATGGTAGCTCTCAAAACTACAGAAATGGACTTGGAAGAAAAGTGATGGGGAAACAGAGAAAATACAAAAATTTTAAAAATAATGAACGAACGTATACATGCATATTGCTATTTCTGTATTCCATGTTGTTACCTGTGCGGCACAATGACTCTATTATTTATCAAACCTTTTGTTACTTTATTTGTTATTTATGAAACATGCACAATGTCAGAATACATGAAACCTTTTTCTGTAGGTTTAAATAATTTCTAACTTTGAATGAGCACAAGTATTTAATTTTCTTAAATTCTTGAACAACACCATAACATTTAATTACTGCACTTTCTCACTGTTCTGTCACCAATTCTGTTCAGAAGCCAATTCGATCAGCTGCCTATCCGATAATGTTTGTCTTCTAAAAATTCTATTAAATAAATTATTTCTAGTTTCGTTAGCCATTTATGGGATACATGTGTATAGTATTCCATATAAACATACATGTAGTTTAGTAAAGTTATTGAAAAATAGGTGCTTTAAAAGATAGATACTTTTAATTTTATTACATGTTTACTGCGGGAGCAATATTAATTAAAAAATTATTCATATTCAGCTTTCTAATATATGTATGCAACCAAAATAAAATCAACAGCTTCTTGAGCTGATATCACACTCCTCCATTACAGTTCTAGCATCCATATACAGTAAACTCTTGATTATCTGCGGGCGGATTATCCGCTTTGCGGTTATCCGTGGTCTTCCTTTCCTTTTTTTCTTTTTTTTTTGCGACGATAAATTACGGTATTAAAAGAAAACCTACAACAGTAGAATAAGTTATAAAACTAGGCCTACAATTAAACATTACAGCGAAACATAGAATACCATAAATGAAAATAAAGAATGTAGGGAAATGGAAGCATGCGTGTTGAGAGAGAATGCATGAGTCACAGGGCAGAAGCTATTTTTAGAGTGACAAGCATCAGTTGGGGGTGAGTGGAAGTCAATCAGCCAAAGTCATTGGCACTGCTCCTCACCGGCACCTTATTGCCTCCCCTCCTACCCTTTCACTCGCCACTTCCAGTTCTCATAACTCACGCATCAGTTTGTGCGTTTCTGTCAACCTGTGTGCACGTGTTGACTAGCAGTTTGCGTGTGTTTAAATTGTTGCACATGATTTTAGTTTACACTGCTATTGGAAAATGACTGAAAAAAGGAAAAAAGTGGTCTTATCAATTCAAGAGAAACTAGAATTGATTAAAAAAATTGAAAATGGTGCGTCGAAAAAGCAAATGAGCTTGCAGTATGGAATAGGAGAAAGCACTATTAGGGACATTTTTAAACAAAAGGATAAATTAATGCAATTTGCATCCACATCAGACAACTCCTCATCAATGAAAAAAAGAAAAACCATGAAAACTAGCACTTATGAAGAACTAGATGCGGCACTTTTAGAGTGGGTGAATCAAGTGAGAAGTGAGGGAACTCCTAATTTCAGGGCCTATTGTTGCTGCAAAAGCAAAACATCAAGTTTTTGCCTCCCAATGTCACAGCTCTTATCCAGCCCATGGACCAAGGCGTAATTGCTTCAATGAAAAAAAAAAATACAGAACAAACTTACTGAAAAAAAGGATTGAAGAGGGGAATGATCTTCAGGGCTTCTGGAAAGATTACACGATTCTTGATAGCATTTATGATATAAACACTGCTTGGGAGTCAGTTAAGCAATCTACGTTAGTAAAGTCCTGAAGGAAGATTTTACCAAATGTGGAAAATACTTTGGTAGAGTCTGCAGATGAAGAAGAAGTTTCTGCTTGTGATTTGGCTAATTTAGCGAAATCTGTTACTGGAGGAGGTAACGTCGATGAAGATAACATCATTGAGTGGATTGTGACGCCAATGATCCAGGCTTTGAACATCTTACTGATGAACAAATCGTAGGTGGAGCATTAAGTATGGTTTTGGAGGAGAGTGAGGAAGAAGAAGAGGATAAGACGCAGAAGCAAGTGAGCCATGATGCAGCTGTAGCACACATTGACGGGCTCATTCAATATCTGGAAGAACAAGACGATGCATCACTTTGTGACAAATGTTGTTAAAAAAACTTCAATCACAAATAAAGAAGAGATGTTTTACCACAAAAAAACAAAAACAGTTTGACCGATTTTTTTGTGAAAAAGTAAACCAACAAACTTGTAAGTACATAAAACTACTGTTGATTAAGTCATAATTGTATCTGTAGACCTCCTACTGTAAATAAAAATTGTTCAAAAGCATTTTCGTGTTGATTTGTGTCCTTTTTCAGCCATTTTGTGGATTATCCGCGGAACTGGCTTATCCGTGGTTGAAGCACCACCCAATTCCGCGGATAATCGGGAGTTTACTGTACATTATAAACCATATGAGCCATATAATTTAACACTCCTTTATTACAATTCCCTCTACCTGCAGAGCAAATCTTTTGACCAAAACATAAGTGCTGGACGAGGACTTGTTTGCTCACATGTACTGCAATTCTTGTCATATTAAAGCCTTTTCAGAACATCAATATATCAACATATGGGGTTGTCTTTCGTTTTTGTACATGCAAATCACCTAACTGATGATCTTTCAAAAACTGTCTTTAATGTTTTGTTTAATTGTTTTCCTGAAGTAAAGGAAAATATACTACACCACAAATACAATTAAAATGGGTTAAGGAGTTCCTTTCCTCTTGATCAAATACACTGATTTTGTAAGAATACTACAATTAATATTATTATTATGACTATCTACATGAAAATGTCCCAACCACTATTTTCAGTAAAATCAGACTATAAACATGCTCTTGTTGTGTGAATAATTTCTGAATAACATATTTCTTAGTTATTAATTTTGTTATACACCTGCCATAGTTATAAGCAATTTTTAACATCATCAGCGCTAATAATCCTTGCTCATGCATTGAAATTTAAGTAACCAAAGTCCTTCTTCAGACCTAATAAAAACGTCAAATCTTTAACTTAAAACAACTAAATATTTAGTATAGTTTACAATTTTATTTTAAGAAGCCCGCATAATTCAAAACTGTTTGTTGGAGTCACACACATGAATAACAATATTACGGCAGCACCCTAGTGACACCTTATGTTGATTTAATCAAGTCTTTTATTATAACAAAAAAATACATAAAAATAATTCACTTACCCTGAGAGCTCTAAAACCAAACCTAGTACCCAGACTAGCATAAGGTACAAAATCCTCTAACCAACAGTATGAAAATCGAAGTTCTTGTAGATTTTTGCACTTACTGAGTGCGAGAAGAGAATGCGATGAAAACCAAAAACAACTTTCTAAATCTAATATCTGAAAAAGGCCATTTATATCTGTACACATATAAATAGGTAATAGGTAAATATTTATATTAAAACTGCAAAATGTGACAGTATAATTGAAGCTGTTTCAGCTTAGTATTGGAATATCAAATATCCTAAATAATAACAAAAACAACATTAACTTGTTAGATTAAATAACAAATACAGTACCCACTTTACAGTTAACATAATCACTGATAACATTATCAATTAGTCACTGACAATATAATCAGCTGTCCTGACCAGACAATAAAAAGTAGGCCACATTGAAAATGTGCCTCGCTGAAATCACTTCTCCTTTGATTACTCATAACATTTTGCTGTGATTGTCATATTCCAACTGAACTGTTTATTTAATATGATCAGATAAATAATAGCACCCCCCCACACACACACACAGTTTCTATGCACAAGCTGTACTATATTTCATCTTTATTTTATCACCTCACATTTCTACAATTGATATTCCTGTACTTCCATTACTAAAAGAGTACGTTCAATTCACTGTAATAGTAAATTCTAATACACAGCAATCTTCTTAGAAAATCTGAATATCACCTTGGTCAGAATTATTATCTGGGTGATACACATGAATATTATACTTACTCAATGGTAAAAAAAAATTCAAAAGTTACAATTTACTCTGTGTGTGTGTGTTTGTGTGTGTATGCGCATGGGCATAAATATAAAATAAATATTATCAACTAAAATAAATTTGTAAACAAAACTTTGATTAATATTTTGACAACAAAATTTGCAATAATACTAGGGTAATTCAATAATTAAAGAGGCCAACAGCTTTCAGAACTTATTTTCAATACCTTTTCACTATAAATTTATATAAACATAACCTAAATTATTTTATTTATGATACAGTGTCCTCTTGAGATTAGTATGTTTGAAGAACAGTGTACAATGATTAGATTTTTGCTTTTTGAGGAAGTTATATAAACCAAGTAACTGATGAGCACTGTTCTGGACTCCCAGCAGAACCTCATGTAAATGCACTTATAAAAGAAGACTTAACACAATTGAACAGATTGTTGAAAAATATCATTTTTGTGTTGTAATGGTGGCACAGCTCATTCTATAGTTTATAACAAGCTTGAAGTACAGTAAAACAAGTGCAATAAGGGTTCCACCAATACAGCTTACAAAAAGACCAGACTTCACATGACACACGAACTCAGAACAGCACTATCTGGATATCTGAATGACATTGATGAATTTTCAGAGAACAATTTTTACTGAAATGAAATTCAGGTTTATTATTTTGAGCAAGAAGTCAAACAGCAAAGCATGGAGTGGAAACTTCCTTGTTCACCGGTCAGAAAAATTTCAGGACCCAGGCAGTAAAGTGATGTTGATGGTCTTTTGGGATGCTAAAGGTGTTTCTTTTTTTAGAAGAACAATTATACAATATAAACACTAAATACTAGTCCAATAAATTTGGAAAAATGTGAAACCCATACTACTGAAGAAAAATTCTGCTTTAAAGAGAAAAGGTGTCATTCACCCTTTCAACAATGCCTCTTCCCACTCTCTGTGACTGACATATAACCATCAAAAAACTGGGCTGAGGACCTGACATGCCCTCCTTACAGTCTAGATTTGCCCCATCAGATTCTTTCTTGTTTGGTCACCACTAAGGGGCATTACATGATATCATGATTCACACAAATGCAGACATAAAGAAAAATGCTTAAACTGGCTTCAGCATCCAAGACACAAAATTCTTTGCTGCAGGCATGAAAACGTTTTCAAAGTGATGGGTAAGTGTAAGCCTATAAATGCATCTGAAGATTATGCTGAAAAGTACAAAAACTACTGTATTAATTAAACAAATTGTTTTTCTTCCACAATATAATAAAACTGTTTTGTTTCTTCAATAGCTAAATGACCATTGTAAAAACACACACACACATACACACACAGATTTTATAACATATGCTACAAACTGAAAATAGAAATGTTACAGTTAAAAATATCTGTGTACATGTACATCAGTGTTTTATGTGTATGCTTCAGCAACTTCATTAAAGGGTCAATTTTAAAGTTGGATTCTACGACAATCCAACAACAAAATATTAATATTTCAACCTGACTAATTTAAATATAATGAAACTTTCAGGAATCATTCTCTATAAAGGCCTAAATAGAAATATTTTTAGGAAAAGTTAATTGCTTCCTGTTTTGGATTAATTATTTTCAAAAGTTGAAAAAACATATTTTTCCTGTGCACATCTTTTAAATTCCTGAACAACTTCAGTTCTGAAGATACTATCGAGGTGTTCAATCCGAATTTTAAAGAGAATTCATGAGCTTTGATTTGACATGCTACTTGCTTATGTTTGGTGAACAAAAATTGAGTAAATCAAAAAACAATTTCCACCCAAAATTTTTGAGTTTTAAAAAAAATTTTAAATTATATATATGTTCTATAAATTTAAAATATAAAATTTATATAACCTATAAATCCTAAAAATTTTAGTGTGCTATACAGGATCAGGAGTTATGGCAAACACAACATCAACTGTTTTTTAGATATGTTATGACATGTTATACTAACAGTGTTACGTGTCTTATATACAGATCAAACCTGTAACAAGGCTACATCTAGTCAGGTTTTCACTGAATAGAATAATAAGTTTTCTAGACTACTTTTGTATCATACCTCTCACTTCTTCCTCATTGATTTTAAAAGGAATTTCTTATTTGTTTTTTGAGTTTCAAATTCTGTAAGTGAATAAACTACTTTCCTGTTGGTGCATTGGGGGATCAACTTTGGCCAATATCTCAATTTTATGCACAACTAATGTATCTGGAATTTACGGATATTGAAAGACGAAGAGGGTTCCATGTTAGTTCTATAAAACTTATTTTTTACTTCATCACCTTCCACTACTAATACCAACCTAGCTGCCATTTACCTAAGTATTGGCATATAGTAAAACCAACCACATCATCATCACTGTTATCATCTGACACTATTGCTACTTTTGATTCCTCTGAAAGTTAGCAGCTTTTCACCAAAATTTTAGTTTAATTTATGTAACTGTAACTGCTGAATACACTTTACTGTTTTCTATGACTCAAATCTACTCTTTAACATGCTTCTTCTGTCTCATAGCCATTCTTTGTAGAATACAAAAACTAATTTTAGTAATATTGTCTTTAGCCCAGTCATATAATTTTTTATTCTGGACAATGTTCCTTAAAAAGTTCACTTAATCTGCTTAAAATTAAATACTTGTGAACATGTACAGGTTTTCCATCTAATTTTACTGATACAAAATCCTTTTTACAAGGATCTGACAACTTACTCATCATCTTTCTGGTGTACTTGGTTGGTCCACCTATTTTTACATTTTAATTATAGCCTACAGCTGGTAAAAGGTGTTTTAAATAAAACTATGCTACTTGAAACTTCCTACCATTATGAAGGTTTTTTAAAAATATACAACACTTGGTACGTTTCACAGTTTTTTTTAATTTAACTCTGACAGCTGTTTCGACTTCTTAAGCAATTGTCAAAGAGATGAGTGAAAACTAAACAGAGGATGTAAGGGTGGTTGACATCTGTTTAGGGCGTGTATCGGAACATGTGTGAGGTGTGAAGATGGAGAGGGGGTTGCAGGAGCTAAAGGAAGGTCAAATGTATGTAAAAACTAAATATAATCTGAATGCAAAATATAAAATTAACTAAACTAAATAACAGCTTTTAATAAAGAGGATACACAGAATTCAGTTTGTTCATTTGTTAAATGTTATTTTTTATTGCTTTTTTTTAATTTCTAGAACTTCTAAGAAATCCATTGTTTTACCTTTTTGTATGTTGTGGAGTAGTATTATGTTTTTTGTATCTATGAAGTAATTGTGTTGTAAGCAAGGATCTGCAAAACCTGTATTGGCTGTATTGGTTAAAATCACTTTCTTATGTTCAGAAATGCGATGTTTCAAAGCGCGGCCACATTGTCCGATATAAATAGGAACGCATTCTGCACAGTGTATTTCATAAACTCCATTTTCTCTAGTGTGTTTGATTTTTCTTTATTGTTGACTATTAACGAAAAAAGATTACGTTTGTCTTTTGTCTACAAACATAATCTTTTTTCATTAATAGTCCAATAAACAAAGATAGGCATAAACAGATAAATATTATTTACACTTAGATTAACATTATTTGTAACTTTATTAAACTAAGAAATTAATTTCTGTAGAAAAAAATATTCTAAAAAAAAACATGTACAGAAAACAAAACTTATATAAAATCCACAAGCACTACATAGGAAAATTACATTTGGATATGTTTTTTAATTCATGTACAGTGTGTATCCTATGTGAAATTCAGTTATTAGTGTTGTCACACTTTCACCTTTTACAAAACTTTTAATGAAAGCTATTTTTTACTTCCATGTTCCTTAAGGAAATGGAAGTATGGTGAATGGTAAAAAAAATTGTGTTCGAGATTATTGCAGATTCTGATTGTACTACACTCAAAACATGAAAAAAAGTCATTTTTCGAAAAGTGTCTGTGTGTGTGTCTGTAGATTTTTTTCTATGGCAAACGATAACAGCCGCAAATTCAAACAGTATCAAATAATTTTTGCATACAGCCCTGATTTGTAGAGTACTCAAGACCTATTGTTTTTGGTGAAGATCGGTTAAGGGAAAGGGGTAGTTTACCTGCAATGTTTTATGTTTTAACAAGGGTAATTTTTTCTATGACGAACGATAACTGCCGTAAATTCAAAGAGAATCAAATAATGTTTTGCACACAGCCCTTAATTGTAGAGTTCTCAAGACCTATTGTTTTAGGTGAAGATCGGTTAAGGGAAAGGGGAAGTTTACCAGCAACGTTTTATGTTTTAACAAGGGTATTACTTTGGCAAACAATAACAGCCGCAAATTCAAACAGAATCAAACAATTTTTTGCATCCAGCCCTGAATTGTAGAGTTCTCAATACATATTGTTTTTGGTGAAGATCGGTTAAGAGAAAGGGGTAGTTTACCAGCAACATTTTATGTTTTAAAACTGTATTTTCTATGGCAAACGATAACAGCCGCAAATTCAAACAGAATCAAATAATTATTTGCATACATCCCTGATTTGTAGAGTTCTCAAGATCTATTGTTTTTGGTGAAGATCGGTTAAGGGAAAGGGGTAGTCTACCTGCAACATTTTATGTTTTAACAAGGGTATTTTCTATGGCAAACGATAACAGCCGCAAATTCCAACAGAATCATATAATTTTTTGCATACAGCCCTGATTTGTAGAGTACTCAAGACATATTGTTTTTGGTGAAGATCGGTTAAGGGAAAAGGGTAGTTTACCTGCAACGGTTTTTTATCAAGGGTAATTTTTTTCTATGGCAAACGATAACATCCGCAAATTCAAACAGAATCAAATGATGTTTTGCATACAGCCCTGTATTGTAGAGTTCTCAATACCTATTGGTGTTGGTGAAGATCGGTTAAGGGAAAGGGGTAGTTTACCTGCAACATTTTATGTTTTAACAAGGGTAATTTTTTATATGACGAACGATAACTGCCGTAAATTAAAACAGAATCAACTACGTTTTTGCATACCTTTTTGAACTAACGAGAACTCAAGGTCTGTTGATTTTGTTGAAGATCGGTTAAGGGAAAGGGGTTGTTTATCAGCAACGTTTTATGTTTTAAAAAGGGTAATTTTTTTATGACGAACGATAACTGCCGAAAATTCAAAGAGAATCAAATAATGTTTTGCACGCTTTCCTGAGTTGTAGAGAACTCAAGGTCTGTTGATTTTGGTGAAGATCGGTTTAGGGAAAGGGGTAGTTTACCTGCAACATTTTATGATTTAACAAGAGTAAAGTACTTAATTTTTATAAATAAAGTATCCTGATAAGTAGCTCATAATAATCCACTGTAGAAACGTAGATGAAATATCTATAAATGAAGAGGTTAGGTGAACAGGGTGGGGGTAATTTTCTATTATTAAAAATTATAGTTGAAGGTGGAGGGGAGAATTTTTTATATGTGTACTACGTTATCGGCAACAAAGAAGTAGTTTTTTTGTTAAAATTGCTTCCCGGGCTGTTTAGCAGTAGTCCAATGTTTTCTGCAAAACCAGACTTTTCGGCAGTGCCATCGACTGCCATCATCAGTTGTAATGGGGCGAATTAAGAGGTTTTTTATTTTTTATTAATTTTGGCTTTGATCTAAGTAAAATTGTACAATTCACTTCATATATGTGAGCTACCCCAGTTTAATTTTATATTAATTCAAATCATCCATTCAATCACGTTTCAAATTGCCAGACTTCACCTGTGAGGGGCCCCCAGTACAGCAATGCACCTTGTTAGCCTAAACAATTGCCCAGACGGATTGCGCAACCGCCCAGCAGCAGGCTTTTTGTGAATGACAGTCTGCAGTCTGTCATCAGAGAGTGAATAGTAGATAGCCAGCAGCAGCATAAAGTGCCGGTAACAGAAAAAAACAGTGGCCTCGGGAGTGTAAGATAGGCCGTAATAATAAGTCGGCCTATCTATTCAAGTGTTAAAACAATTAATAAAAAGAGTACAAACAGTATAAAGTTTGCCGCCCAGTCGACTAATTACCATGGCCGCAGCTGGCTAAATACAACCGGCTAGCGGGCCGAAAATTCCAGCCGACCATAACAGTATGCATAAATCAATAGTGTAAAATCAAAGTAAAGTAGTCTCAACCATTAACTAAGTGCGGTTTCCGAAATCAGTGGAACAATCTTTGAATAATAAGTGAATTTTAAATAATTCAACAAAAAGTGAACAGTGTGTGCGACGCGCCATGCAGTCAACGGGGACGCTACGGTAAACGGTAAAATGTACCTAAATCAAAATTGATCACATATAAAAGGGGGACATAAAGTAATCATATAAAAGGGGGTTTTTTGTGTGGATGAGTGAATGGGCAATATGGGTCGCTTTATTATGGTCATAAATATATATTAGTATAAGTTACAATGGTAAACTGAAATTTTATGTTACATCTGTTTTTTTTTTTTTAAGAAAGAAAGAGTTGCAATAATATGTGAAAGAAAGTAGAAGGAGGAGTGAATGGTGTATTTAAAAGAAAGTAATAAGTGCAATTAAATTAGATTTGTTTTAATTGAAAAGCGAGTTGAGTACGTTATTCAGATAACCTGAAGGTCATATTTGTATTTCGCAGTTTCGTGCAACGGACTTTGGCGGAAGAGGTAAGATATAAAATTAATAAACATTTTAATAATTAAATGTAATAAAATGAAATAATACATTTGTCGCTGCGAACAGAGACTCGATTTGTAAAATAATTACAAATCGGCACCTAAAAGCGAATACAAGTATGGTTGAAGATTGAATAACGATACGGAAAAATTACGTAAAGTATGCAAGACAATGAGTTAAGATTAGAGTAAATATAAGATGTTGTAGAAATAAGCCTAAGAGCAGTAGAGGTAAATAAAGAAAAGTAGTAAATTTACAATATAGATATGGCAGATAATAACGAGAATGTCAGCTTAACTGACATTGAAAATGAAAGCCACATGAACATTGAATTGAGTGGGACTGAGTCAAAAATTATGGATGAAGGAATTCATTCAACGCCAGTCCAAAGCAAAAAATCTGATACAGATGAGATGTTAACACGTTTATATAGCATGATAAATGCTAGACTTGATATTAGTGACACTAAAATGAATGACAAATTTGACAGACAAAGTAGTGATTTTAATGAGAAATTCAATGAACAGAATAGTAAATTTGATGGTATAAATAATCGTTTTGATGAAATTAAGACCGAAATTAAAAGTGAATTTAATTGTAAATTCGACGTACTTAAATTTGATATTGATGAAGTAAAAATGAAATGCGAAAATAGTTGTAATGAATTGAAACAAGATATTGAGAAAATAGTAGAGTCAGTAGGAGAACAGAGTAAAAGTAAAAATAATAATGATAATAAACAAGTAACTAGTGAGAACAATAATGTCAAAAATGAGAATATAATTAAAAATGTGGTATTAGAGAGTAAGGTAACAAATGTTAACAATGATATTGAAAATGGTAATGTGATTGAAAGGGTGGTATCAGAGAGTGAGAGTACGTTGAAAGTAGATAGTGAAATAGTGAGTGAGAGAGAGAGCGTTATATGTTGTAACGAAGTAGTAATTAATGGTGATGAATTAGAAAAAGAATGGAAAGAAAGAGTAGATGAATGTGTAGGGCAGAGGGTAAATTTTCCCCTTATTTGTGATGAACCAAGGTGTTCAAAAATGTTATTATTGGAGGGCAAGAGACCCTATTTAATGGAAGATTTGAGTTATATCCCTTTTTTGTATAAATTAGTACCCTCTGTGTGGAATGGGGTTGAAAATGTGATATGGTGTTATGATGAGAGAGATTTAGATAGAGAATTGTGTGTTGAGAAAGAAACAGAAATATATAAGTTGCAGAGAAATTATAATGAGTTGAAAGAGATGTTAAATGATTTGAAGTACTTACCTGTTAAAATAGAGAGTGAAGATTATTTTGATGATACATGTTTAAATAATAATAATTTACTTTATGATGAAAAAATAACTGACTTGATAATGAATATAATTACTGATGGAGACTTAACCGATGTACTTAACGTTGATTTGTTTTATGATTATTTTGGTAAAATGAATGAATTTGGTTTTTATGGTGACGACACACAAGACAGTAATTTGTGTGTTAATGAAATTGAACAATGCTATATAAAACAAAGACTTATCTATGACGATGGAGGATAGGCTATAAAACGATAAAGGACAGTTATAAATATTTTGTTTTATGGTTTTGACCTGGCAGATTTGGACAATGAAGTGTGGAAAAACGGAACAGTGAATAACAAAAGTTTGTAAATAAATGTTTAGTAAATTTATTTGTGTGTATTGTATAATGTGGGGTAAACAATGTGTATGTAGGTAATTGTGGTAATAATAATTTTAATACTTTGCAATTTAAATAAATAACAAAATTCATTTTGGAGACAGTAATTAGCGAATTATATTTGTTTTGATAGCAACTGAACTTGTATTTTCAATAATTGATTTGATTAAAACAATTTGAGATGTTTAAATATTTTGATTGATTTGAATGTTATATAATTGAATTTTCCAATGGATTTAAATTGTTTTATGAGATTTGATATTAATTAATAAATAACTGTTAAATTGTTTGTATGAAATAACATTGTTGTTAAATGTTTCAGAGGTTACGTGGAGATATTGGTGTGTGTGTGTGTGTGTGTGGTGTGTATTTTGTGTTCAGGTCAATAGGTGGATAATGTACTGTAAGTATAAAGTTCATAATACCAATCAGATAGAATAAAATGCTTACAGGTGTGAAAAGAGTTTAATTCAATAATAAAAATGAATTGTGATAATGGTATTAAATAAAACTGTAATTAAAAAAGTAATAATAACTGAAAGGTGAATTAAAAGTATATTTGGTTTGAACTACAAGAAATAGACATTGGTAAATATGTTATCTAAAAGATTTATAAAAATTGAAAAGTGAAGTACAGGTGTTAGTATGATGTAACCATGAATGCTGAAACTGAGAATGTTTATAACTGTGTTTATGAAAACAAGTCTGGCAGACACCTGTTTATGTAAACAGGTATGTTGTATGTTTTGACTAATGTCTACAGCCAAGTGTTGAAGCTGCTAACTGTTGCAGTTTGATGAATCAATGCCAAGAGCAGATTTTATTATGAAACAAAAACATCTGATGTGATGGAATGTAGATATTTTTTGGCCCTTTGTAAAATGTTATTTAAACAAATAAAGTTGTCTCGAACAAATAAGATTGAAATAATGAGGTAATTACCATAATTTAGAGTCTTGAGATAATAAAATTAACTAAATATCACTATAATATTGACGACTCGGAACTTGTGTTCCGAGTCGTCAATATTATAGTGATATTTAGTTAAGTAACGGACGCGTCATGGACAACGAAATCCAAGAAATAAAATTAAATTAATTTGGTAATTGAATTAATTGGACAGATGATTTTAATAATAAATTTAAATTTATTCTGATTCAAACTCCAAATGTAATTGTAAAATAAAGGGAACATGTACTTTACTTAAATGGGAAACTGAAGGAAATTTTGGGTAAATGCTGTAAAAGGGATTAAAAAGGGGGGTAGTAGAAAAAAAAAAATATATTTTTGGTGCCTGCCATCAAATTGATGTTTGTATTAATTCTGATTGTATTATTGTTTATGCGTATTAATAGCGTTATTGAATTATATTGTTTAGGATATAGGTATAATCAAATGTTAGGATAAGGCAGTACATGTTTTAATTAAATATTCAATTTATTTGTTTCTTTTTTTTTCAGTAATAATAACAAAGAGAATTAACCTATTCAGATAAGAGATTTTTTGTTTTGATACAATCTGATTTTGAACTTATAAGAATAGTGAATTTAAAGATGAATATTTTGTGATTTTAAATGATGAGTTTGTTTAGAAAATATTATAGGTGTATGTATGCGCCCAGTACTTGCCAAAGGCGACCCAGTTTGCATGTAAGGGGGAACATATCGGTTGAGGATCTGGCATGATATAAGCCAGGGATTTGGATTTTTTGGGGAAACATGTTAGAAGGTGAGGCGCGTTGTGGTGCGTGTCTGTTCGATTTTTCGGTGTTGGGATCTCTTAGTGATCTCGTTCAGATGCGTCCATAATCGCCAAGCCAGGGGGGTCGTTTACCCATGAAGTGTAAGAACAAAAGGGGGTTGTTGGCACCATATCCTGACCGGTCCTCTTAGGGGTTTAGCAATGAGATTTCTTCTGTTTCGACAGAAGACTTCTCATTGGGGGGGGTATTGTAATGGGGCGAATTAGGAGGTTTTTTATTTTTTTAAATTTTGGCTTTGATCTAAGTAAAATTGTACAATTCACTTCATATATGTGAGCTACCCCAGTTTAATTTTATATTAATTCAAATCATCCATTCAATCACGTTTCAAATTGCCAGACTTCACCTGTGAGGGGCCCCCAGTACAGCAATGCACCTTGTTAGCCTAAACAATTGCCCAGACGGATTGCGCAACCGCCCAGCAGCAGGCTTTTTGTGAATGACAGTTTGCAGTCTGTCATCAGAGAGTGAATAGTAGATAGCCAGCAGCAGCATAAAGTGCCGGAAACAGAAAAAAACAGTGGCCTCGGGAGTGTAAGATAGGCCGTAATAATAAGTCGGCCTATCTATTCAAGTGTTAAAACAATTAATAAAAAGAGTACAAACAGTATAAAGTTTGCCGCCCAGTCGACTAATTACCATGGCCGCAGCTGGCTAAATACAACCGGCTAGCTGGCCGAAAATTCCAGCCGACCATAACAGTATGCATAAATCAATAGTGTAAAATCAAAGTAAAGTAGTCTCAACCATTAACTAAGTGCGGTTTCTGAAATCAGTGGAACAACATTTGAATAATAAGTGAATTTTAAATATTTCAACAAAAAGTGAACAGTGTGTGCGACGCGCCATGCAGTCAACGGGGAGCTACGGTAAACGGTAAAATGTACCTAAATCAAAATTGATCACATATAAAAGGGGGACATAAAGTAATCATATAAAAGGGGGTTTTTTGTGTGGATGAGTGAATGGGCAATATGGGTCGCTTTATTATGGTCATAAATATATATTAGTATAAGTTACAATGGTAAACTGAAATTTTATGTTACATCTGTTTTTTTTTTTTAAGAAAGAAAGAGTTGCAATAATATGTGAAAGAAAGTAGGAGTGAATGGTGTATTTAAAAGAAAGCAATAAATGCAATTAAATTAGATTTGTTTTAATTGAAAAGCGAGTTGAGTACGTTATTCAGATAACCTGAAGGTCATATTTGTATTTTGCAGTTTCGTGCAACGGACTTTGGCGGAAGAGGTAAGATATAAAATTAATAAACATTTTAATAATTAAATGTAATAAAATGAAATAATACATTTGGCGCTGCGAACAGAGACTCGATTTGTAAAATAATTACAAATCGGCACCTAAAAGCGAATACAAGTATGGTTGAAGGTTGAATAACGATACGGAAAAATTACGTAAAGTATGCAAGACAATGAGTTAAGATTAGAGTAAATATAAGATGTTGTAGAAATAAGCCTAAGAGCAGTAGAGGTAAATAAAGAAAAGTAGTAAATTTACAATATAGATATGGCAGATAATAACGAGAATGTCAGCTTAACTGACATTGAAAATGAAAGCCACATGAACATTGAATTGAGTGGGACTGAGTCAAAAATTATGGATGAAGGAATTCATTCAACGCCAGTCCAAAGCAAAAAATCTGATACAGATGAGATGTTAACACGTTTATATAGCATGATAAATGCTAGACTTGATATTAGTGACACTAAAATGAATGACAAATTTGACAGACAAAGTAGTGATTTTAATGAGAAATTCAATGAACAGAATAGTAAATTTGATGGTATAAATAATCGTTTTGATGAAATTAAGACCGAAATTAAAAGTGAATTTAATTGTAAATTCGACGTACTTAAATTTGATATTGATGAAGTAAAAATGAAATGCGAAAATAGTTGTAATGAATTGAAACAAGATATTGAGAAAATAGTAGAGTCAGTAGGAGAACAGAGTAAAAGTAAAAATAATAATGATAATAAACAAGTAACTAGTGAGAACAATAATGTCGAAAATGAGAATATAATTAAAAATGTGGTATTAGAGAGTAAGGTAACAAATGTTAACAATGATATTGAAAATGGTAATGTGATTGAAAGGGTGGTATCAGAGAGTGAGAGTACGTTGAAAGTAGATAGTGAAATAGTGAGTGAGAGAGAGAGCGTTATATGTTGTAACGAAGTAGTAATTAGTGGTGATGAATTAGAAAAAGAATGGAAAGAAAGAGTAGATGAATGTGTAGGGCAGAGGGTAAATTTTCCCCTTATTTGTGATGAACCAAGGTGTTCAAAAATGTTATTATTGGAGGGCAAGAGACCCTATTTAATGGAAGATTTGAGTTATATCCCTTTTTTGTATAAATTAGTACCCTCTGTGTGGAATGGGGTTGAAAATGTGATATGGTGTTATGATGAGAGAGATTTAGATAGAGAATTGTGTGTTGAGAAAGAAACAGAAATATATAAGTTGCAGAGAAATTATAATGAGTTGAAAGAGATGTTAAATGATTTGAAGTACTTACCTGTTAAAATAGAGAGTGAAGATTATTTTGATGATACATGTTTAAATAATAATAATTTACTTTATGATGAAAAAATAACTGACTTGATAATGAATATAATTACTGATGGAGACTTAACCGATGTACTTAACGTTGATTTGTTTTATGATTATTTTGGTAAAATGAATGAATTTGGTTTTTATGGTGACGACACACAAGACAGTAATTTGTGTGTTAATGAAATTGAACAATGCTATATAAAACAAAGACTTATCTATGACGATGGAGGATAGGCTATAAAACGATAAAGGACAGTTATAAATATTTTGTTTTATGGTTTTGACCTGGCAGATTTGGACAATGAAGTGTGGAAAAACGGAACAGTGAATAACAAAAGTTTGTAAATAAATGTTTAGTAAATTTATTTGTGTGTATTGTATAATGTGGGGTAAACAATGTGTATGTAGGTAATTGTGGTAATAATAATTTTAATACTTTGCAATTTAAATAAATAACAAAATTCATTTTGGAGACAGTAATTAGCGAATTATATTTGTTTTGATAGCAACTGAACTTGTATTTTCAATAATTGATTTGATTAAAACAATTTGAGATGTTTAAATATTTTGATTGATTTGAATGTTATATAATTGAATTTTCCAATGGATTTAAATTGTTTTATGAGATTTGATATTAATTAATAAATAACTGTTAAATTGTTTGTATGAAATAACATTGTTGTTAAATGTTTCAGAGGTTACGTGGAGATATTGGTGTGTGTGTGTGTGTGTGGTGTGTATTTTGTGTTCAGGTCAATAGGTGGATAATGTACTGTAAGTATAAAGTTCATAATACCAATCAGATAGAATAAAATGCTTACAGGTGTGAAAAGAGTTTAATTCAATAATAAAAATGAATTGTGATAATGGTATTAAATAAAACTGTAATTAAAAAAGTAATAATAACTGAAAGGTGAATTAAAAGTATATTTGGTTTGAACTGCAAGAAATAGACATTGGTAAATATGTTATCTAAAAGATTTATAAAAATTGAAAAGTGAAGTACAGGTGTTAGTATGATGTAACCATGAATGCTGAAACTGAGAATGTTTATAACTGTGTTTATGAAAACAAGTCTGGCAGACACCTGTTTATGTAAACAGGTATGTTGTATGTTTTGACTAATGTCTACAGCCAAGTTTTGAAGCTGCTAACTGTTGCAGTTTGATGAATCAATGCCAAGAGCAGATTTTATTATGAAACAAAAACATCTGATGTGATGGAATGTAGATATTTTTTTGGCCCTTTGTAAAATGTTATTTAAACAAATAAAGTTGTCTCGAACAAATAAGATTGAAGTAATGAGGTAATTACCATAATTTAGAGTCTTGAGATAATAAAATTAAATTAATTTGGTAATTGAATTAATTGGACAGATGATTTTAATAATAAATTTAAATTTATTCTGATTCAAACTCCAAATGTAATTGTAAAATAAAGGGAACATGTACTTTACTTAAATGGGAAACTGAAGGAAATTTTGGGTAAATGCTGTAAAAGGGATTAAAAAGGGGGGTAGTAGAAAAAAAAAAAAATATTTTTGGTGCCTGCCATCAAATTGATGTTTGTATTAATTCTGATTGTATTATTGTTTATGCGTATTAATAGCGTTATTGAATTATATTGTTTAGGATATAGGTATAATCAAATGTTAGGATAAGGCAGTACATGTTTTAATTAAATATTCAATTTATTTGTTTCTTTTTTTTTTCAGTAATAATAACAAAGAGAATTAACCTATTCAGATAAGAGATTTTTTGTTTTGATACAATCTGATTTTGAACTTATAAGAATAGTGAATTTAAAGATGAATATTTTGTGATTTTAAATGATGAGTTTGTTTAGAAAATATTATAGGTGTATGTATGCGCCCAGTACTTGCCAAAGGCGACCCAGTTTGCATGTAAGGGGGAACATATCGGTTGAGGATCTGGCATGATATAAGCCAGGGATTTGGATTTTTTGGGGAAACATGTTAGAAGGTGAGGCGCGTTGTGGTGCGTGTCTGTTCGATTTTTCGGTGTTGGGATCTCTTAGTGATCTCGTTCAGATGCGTCCATAATCGCCAAGCCAGGGGGGTCGTTTACCCATGAAGTGTAAGAACAAAAGGGGGTTGTTGGCACCATATCCTGACCGGTCCTCTTAGGGGTTTAGCAATGAGATTTCTTCTGTTTCGACAGAAGACTTCTCATTGGGGGGGTATTGTAATGGGGCGAATTAGGAGGTTTTTTATTTTTTATTAATTTTGGCTTTGATCTAAGTAAAATTGTACAATTCACTTCATATATGTGAGCTACCCCAGTTTAATTTTATATTAATTCAAATCATCCATTCAATCACGTTTCAAATTGCCAGACTTCACCTGTGAGGGGCCCCCAGTACAGCAATGCACCTTGTTAGCCTAAACAATTGCCCAGACGGATTGCACAACCGCCCAGCAGCAGGCTTTTTGTGAATGACAGTTTGCAGTCTGTCATCAGAGAGTGAATAGTAGATAGCCAGCAGCAGCATAAAGTGCCGGAAACAGAAAAAAACAGTGGCCTCGGGAGTGTAAGATAGGCCGTAATAATAAGTCGGCCTATCTATTCAAGTGTTAAAACAATTAATAAAAAGAGTACAAACAGTATAAAGTTTGCCGCCCAGTCGACTAATTACCATGGCCGCAGCTGGCTAAATACAACCGGCTAGTGGGCCGAAAATTCCAGCCGACCATAACAGTATGCATAAATCAATAGTGTAAAATCAAAGTAAAGTAGTCTCAACCATTAACTAAGTGCGGTTTCTGAAATCAGTGGAACAATATTTGAATAATAAGTGAATTTTAAATATTTCAACAAAAAGTGAACAGTGTGTGCGACGCGCCATGCAGTCAACGGGGACGCTACGGTAAACGGTAAAATGTATCTAAATCAAAATTGATCACATATAAAAGGGGGACATAAAGTAATCATATAAAAGGGGGTTTTTTGTGTGGATGAGTGAATGGGCAATATGGGTCGCTTTATTATGGTCATAAATATATATTAGTATAAGTTACAATGGTAAACTGAAATTTTATGTTACATCTGTTTTTTTTTTTTTAAGAAAGAAAGAGTTGCAATAATATGTGAAAGAAAGTAGAAGGAGGAGTGAATGGTGTATTTAAAAGAAAGTAATAAGTGCAATTAAATTAGATTTGTTTTAATTGAAAAGCGAGTTGAGTACGTTATTCAGATAACCTGAAGGTCATATTTGTATTTCGCAGTTTCGTGCAACGGACTTTGGCGGAAGAGGTAAGATATAAAATTAATAAACATTTTAATAATTAAATGTAATAAAATGAAATAATACATTTGTCGCTGCGAACAGAGACTCGATTTGTAAAATAATTACAAATCGGCACCTAAAAGCGAATACAAGTATGGTTGAAGATTGAATAACGATACGGAAAAATTACGTAAAGTATGCAAGACAATGAGTTAAGATTAGAGTAAATATAAGATGTTGTAGAAATAAGCCTAAGAGCAGTAGAGGTAAATAAAGAAAAGTAGTAAATTTACAATATAGATATGGCAGATAATAACGAGAATGTCAGCTTAACTGACATTGAAAATGAAAGCCACATGAACATTGAATTGAGTGGGACTGAGTCAAAAATTATGGATGAAGGAATTCATTCAACGCCAGTCCAAAGCAAAAAATCTGATACAGATGAGATGTTAACACGTTTATATAGCATGATAAATGCTAGACTTGATATTAGTGACACTAAAATGAATGACAAATTTGACAGACAAAGTAGTGATTTTAATGAGAAATTCAATGAACAGAATAGTAAATTTGATGGTATAAATAATCGTTTTGATGAAATTAAGACCGAAATTAAAAGTGAATTTAATTGTAAATTCGACGTACTTAAATTTGATATTGATGAAGTAAAAATGAAATGCGAAAATAGTTGTAATGAATTGAAACAAGATATTGAGAAAATAGTAGAGTCAGTAGGAGAACAGAGTAAAAGTAAAAATAATAATGATAATAAACAAGTAACTAGTGAGAACAATAATGTCGAAAATGAGAATATAATTAAAAATGTGGTATTAGAGAGTAAGGTAACAAATGTTAACAATGATATTGAAAATGGTAATGTGATTGAAAGGGTGGTATCAGAGAGTGAGAGTACGTTGAAAGTAGATAGTGAAATAGTGAGTGAGAGAGAGAGCGTTATATGTTGTAACGAAGTAGTAATTAATGGTGATGAATTAGAAAAAGAATGGAAAGAAAGAGTAGATGAATGTGTAGGGCAGAGGGTAAATTTTCCCCTTATTTGTGATGAACCAAGGTGTTCAAAAATGTTATTATTGGAGGGCAAGAGACCCTATTTAATGGAAGATTTGAGTTATATCCCTTTTTTGTATAAATTAGTACCCTCTGTGTGGAATGGGGTTGAAAATGTGATATGGTGTTATGATGAGAGAGATTTAGATAGAGAATTGTGTGTTGAGAAAGAAACAGAAATATATAAGTTGCAGAGAAATTATAATGAGTTGAAAGAGATGTTAAATGATTTGAAGTACTTACCTGTTAAAATAGAGAGTGAAGATTATTTTGATGATACATGTTTAAATAATAATAATTTACTTTATGATGAAAAAATAACTGACTTGATAATGAATATAATTACTGATGGAGACTTAACCGATGTACTTAACGTTGATTTGTTTTATGATTATTTTGGTAAAATGAATGAATTTGGTTTTTATGGTGACGACACACAAGACAGTAATTTGTGTGTTAATGAAATTGAACAATGCTATATAAAACAAAGACTTATCTATGACGATGGAGGATAGGCTATAAAACGATAAAGGACAGTTATAAATATTTTGTTTTATGGTTTTGACCTGGCAGATTTGGACAATGAAGTGTGGAAAAACGGAACAGTGAATAACAAAAGTTTGTAAATAAATGTTTAGTAAATTTATTTGTGTGTATTGTATAATGTGGGGTAAACAATGTGTATGTAGGTAATTGTGGTAATAATAATTTTAATACTTTGCAATTTAAATAAATAACAAAATTCATTTTGGAGACAGTAATTAGCGAATTATATTTGTTTTGATAGCAACTGAACTTGTATTTTCAATAATTGATTTGATTAAAACAATTTGAGATGTTTAAATATTTTGATTGATTTGAATGTTATATAATTGAATTTTCCAATGGATTTAAATTGTTTTATGAGATTTGATATTAATTAATAAATAACTGTTAAATTGTTTGTATGAAATAACATTGTTGTTAAATGTTTCAGAGGTTACGTGGAGATATTGGTGTGTGTGTGTGTGTGTGTGTGGTGTGTATTTTGTGTTCAGGTCAATAGGTGGATAATGTACTGTAAGTATAAAGTTCATAATACCAATCAGATAGAATAAAATGCTTACAGGTGTGAAAAGAGTTTAATTCAATAATAAAAATGAATTGTGATAATGGTATTAAATAAAACTGTAATTACAAAAGTAATAATAACTGAAAGGTGAATTAAAAGTATATTTGGTTTGAACTGCAAGAAATAGACATTGGTAAATATGTTATCTAAAAGATTTATAAAAATTGAAAAGTGAAGTACAGGTGTTAGTATGATGTAACCATGAATGCTGAAACTGAGAATGTTTATAACTGTGTTTATGAAAACAAGTCTGGCAGACACCTGTTTATGTAAACAGGTATGTTGTATGTTTTGACTAATGTCTACAGCCAAGTGTTGAAGCTGCTAACTGTTGCAGTTTGATGAATCAATGCCAAGAGCAGATTTTATTATGAAACAAAAACATCTGATGTGATGGAATGTAGATATTTTTTGGCCCTTTGTAAAATGTTATTTAAACAAATAAAGTTGTCTCGAACAAATAAGATTGAAATAATGAGGTAATTACCATAATTTAGAGTCTTGAGATAATAAAATTAACTAAATATCACTATAATATTGACGACTCGGAACTTGTGTTCCGAGTCGTCAATATTATAGTGATATTTAGTTAAGTAACGGACGCGTCATGGACAACGAAATCCAAGAAATAAAATTAAATTAATTTGGTAATTGAATTAATTGGACAGATGATTTTAATAATAAATTTAAATTTATTCTGATTCAAACTCCAAATGTAATTGTAAAATAAAGGGAACATGTACTTTACTTAAATGGGAAACTGAAGGAAATTTTGGGTAAATGCTGTAAAAGGGATTAAAAAGGGGGGTAGTAGAAAAAAAAAAATATATTTTTGGTGCCTGCCATCAAATTGATGTTTGTATTAATTCTGATTGTATTATTGTTTATGCGTATTAATAGCGTTATTGAATTATATTGTTTAGGATATAGGTATAATCAAATGTTAGGATAAGGCAGTACATGTTTTAATTAAATATTCAATTTATTTGTTTCTTTTTTTTTCAGTAATAATAACAAAGAGAATTAACCTATTCAGATAAGAGATTTTTTGTTTTGATACAATCTGATTTTGAACTTATAAGAATAGTGAATTTAAAGATGAATATTTTGTGATTTTAAATGATGAGTTTGTTTAGAAAATATTATAGGTGTATGTATGCGCCCAGTACTTGCCAAAGGCGACCCAGTTTGCATGTAAGGGGGAACATATCGGTTGAGGATCTGGCATGATATAAGCCAGGGATTTGGATTTTTTGGGGAAACATGTTAGAAGGTGAGGCGCGTTGTGGTGCGTGTCTGTTCGATTTTTCGGTGTTGGGATCTCTTAGTGATCTCGTTCAGATGCGTCCATAATCGCCAAGCCAGGGGGGTCGTTTACCCATGAAGTGTAAGAACAAAAGGGGGTTGTTGGCACCATATCCTGACCGGTCCTCTTAGGGGTTTAGCAATGAGATTTCTTCTGTTTCGACAGAAGACTTCTCATTGGGGGGGGTATTGTAATGGGGCGAATTAGGAGGTTTTTTATTTTTTTAAATTTTGGCTTTGATCTAAGTAAAATTGTACAATTCACTTCATATATGTGAGCTACCCCAGTTTAATTTTATATTAATTCAAATCATCCATTCAATCACGTTTCAAATTGCCAGACTTCACCTGTGAGGGGCCCCCAGTACAGCAATGCACCTTGTTAGCCTAAACAATTGCCCAGACGGATTGCGCAACCGCCCAGCAGCAGGCTTTTTGTGAATGACAGTTTGCAGTCTGTCATCAGAGAGTGAATAGTAGATAGCCAGCAGCAGCATAAAGTGCCGGAAACAGAAAAAAACAGTGGCCTCGGGAGTGTAAGATAGGCCGTAATAATAAGTCGGCCTATCTATTCAAGTGTTAAAACAATTAATAAAAAGAGTACAAACAGTATAAAGTTTGCCGCCCAGTCGACTAATTACCATGGCCGCAGCTGGCTAAATACAACCGGCTAGCTGGCCGAAAATTCCAGCCGACCATAACAGTATGCATAAATCAATAGTGTAAAATCAAAGTAAAGTAGTCTCAACCATTAACTAAGTGCGGTTTCTGAAATCAGTGGAACAACATTTGAATAATAAGTGAATTTTAAATATTTCAACAAAAAGTGAACAGTGTGTGCGACGCGCCATGCAGTCAACGGGGAGCTACGGTAAACGGTAAAATGTACCTAAATCAAAATTGATCACATATAAAAGGGGGACATAAAGTAATCATATAAAAGGGGGTTTTTTGTGTGGATGAGTGAATGGGCAATATGGGTCGCTTTATTATGGTCATAAATATATATTAGTATAAGTTACAATGGTAAACTGAAATTTTATGTTACATCTGTTTTTTTTTTTTAAGAAAGAAAGAGTTGCAATAATATGTGAAAGAAAGTAGGAGTGAATGGTGTATTTAAAAGAAAGCAATAAATGCAATTAAATTAGATTTGTTTTAATTGAAAAGCGAGTTGAGTACGTTATTCAGATAACCTGAAGGTCATATTTGTATTTTGCAGTTTCGTGCAACGGACTTTGGCGGAAGAGGTAAGATATAAAATTAATAAACATTTTAATAATTAAATGTAATAAAATGAAATAATACATTTGGCGCTGCGAACAGAGACTCGATTTGTAAAATAATTACAAATCGGCACCTAAAAGCGAATACAAGTATGGTTGAAGGTTGAATAACGATACGGAAAAATTACGTAAAGTATGCAAGACAATGAGTTAAGATTAGAGTAAATATAAGATGTTGTAGAAATAAGCCTAAGAGCAGTAGAGGTAAATAAAGAAAAGTAGTAAATTTACAATATAGATATGGCAGATAATAACGAGAATGTCAGCTTAACTGACATTGAAAATGAAAGCCACATGAACATTGAATTGAGTGGGACTGAGTCAAAAATTATGGATGAAGGAATTCATTCAACGCCAGTCCAAAGCAAAAAATCTGATACAGATGAGATGTTAACACGTTTATATAGCATGATAAATGCTAGACTTGATATTAGTGACACTAAAATGAATGACAAATTTGACAGACAAAGTAGTGATTTTAATGAGAAATTCAATGAACAGAATAGTAAATTTGATGGTATAAATAATCGTTTTGATGAAATTAAGACCGAAATTAAAAGTGAATTTAATTGTAAATTCGACGTACTTAAATTTGATATTGATGAAGTAAAAATGAAATGCGAAAATAGTTGTAATGAATTGAAACAAGATATTGAGAAAATAGTAGAGTCAGTAGGAGAACAGAGTAAAAGTAAAAATAATAATGATAATAAACAAGTAACTAGTGAGAACAATAATGTCGAAAATGAGAATATAATTAAAAATGTGGTATTAGAGAGTAAGGTAACAAATGTTAACAATGATATTGAAAATGGTAATGTGATTGAAAGGGTGGTATCAGAGAGTGAGAGTACGTTGAAAGTAGATAGTGAAATAGTGAGTGAGAGAGAGAGCGTTATATGTTGTAACGAAGTAGTAATTAGTGGTGATGAATTAGAAAAAGAATGGAAAGAAAGAGTAGATGAATGTGTAGGGCAGAGGGTAAATTTTCCCCTTATTTGTGATGAACCAAGGTGTTCAAAAATGTTATTATTGGAGGGCAAGAGACCCTATTTAATGGAAGATTTGAGTTATATCCCTTTTTTGTATAAATTAGTACCCTCTGTGTGGAATGGGGTTGAAAATGTGATATGGTGTTATGATGAGAGAGATTTAGATAGAGAATTGTGTGTTGAGAAAGAAACAGAAATATATAAGTTGCAGAGAAATTATAATGAGTTGAAAGAGATGTTAAATGATTTGAAGTACTTACCTGTTAAAATAGAGAGTGAAGATTATTTTGATGATACATGTTTAAATAATAATAATTTACTTTATGATGAAAAAATAACTGACTTGATAATGAATATAATTACTGATGGAGACTTAACCGATGTACTTAACGTTGATTTGTTTTATGATTATTTTGGTAAAATGAATGAATTTGGTTTTTATGGTGACGACACACAAGACAGTAATTTGTGTGTTAATGAAATTGAACAATGCTATATAAAACAAAGACTTATCTATGACGATGGAGGATAGGCTATAAAACGATAAAGGACAGTTATAAATATTTTGTTTTATGGTTTTGACCTGGCAGATTTGGACAATGAAGTGTGGAAAAACGGAACAGTGAATAACAAAAGTTTGTAAATAAATGTTTAGTAAATTTATTTGTGTGTATTGTATAATGTGGGGTAAACAATGTGTATGTAGGTAATTGTGGTAATAATAATTTTAATACTTTGCAATTTAAATAAATAACAAAATTCATTTTGGAGACAGTAATTAGCGAATTATATTTGTTTTGATAGCAACTGAACTTGTATTTTCAATAATTGATTTGATTAAAACAATTTGAGATGTTTAAATATTTTGATTGATTTGAATGTTATATAATTGAATTTTCCAATGGATTTAAATTGTTTTATGAGATTTGATATTAATTAATAAATAACTGTTAAATTGTTTGTATGAAATAACATTGTTGTTAAATGTTTCAGAGGTTACGTGGAGATATTGGTGTGTGTGTGTGTGTGTGGTGTGTATTTTGTGTTCAGGTCAATAGGTGGATAATGTACTGTAAGTATAAAGTTCATAATACCAATCAGATAGAATAAAATGCTTACAGGTGTGAAAAGAGTTTAATTCAATAATAAAAATGAATTGTGATAATGGTATTAAATAAAACTGTAATTAAAAAAGTAATAATAACTGAAAGGTGAATTAAAAGTATATTTGGTTTGAACTGCAAGAAATAGACATTGGTAAATATGTTATCTAAAAGATTTATAAAAATTGAAAAGTGAAGTACAGGTGTTAGTATGATGTAACCATGAATGCTGAAACTGAGAATGTTTATAACTGTGTTTATGAAAACAAGTCTGGCAGACACCTGTTTATGTAAACAGGTATGTTGTATGTTTTGACTAATGTCTACAGCCAAGTTTTGAAGCTGCTAACTGTTGCAGTTTGATGAATCAATGCCAAGAGCAGATTTTATTATGAAACAAAAACATCTGATGTGATGGAATGTAGATATTTTTTTGGCCCTTTGTAAAATGTTATTTAAACAAATAAAGTTGTCTCGAACAAATAAGATTGAAGTAATGAGGTAATTACCATAATTTAGAGTCTTGAGATAATAAAATTAAATTAATTTGGTAATTGAATTAATTGGACAGATGATTTTAATAATAAATTTAAATTTATTCTGATTCAAACTCCAAATGTAATTGTAAAATAAAGGGAACATGTACTTTACTTAAATGGGAAACTGAAGGAAATTTTGGGTAAATGCTGTAAAAGGGATTAAAAAGGGGGGTAGTAGAAAAAAAAAAAAATATTTTTGGTGCCTGCCATCAAATTGATGTTTGTATTAATTCTGATTGTATTATTGTTTATGCGTATTAATAGCGTTATTGAATTATATTGTTTAGGATATAGGTATAATCAAATGTTAGGATAAGGCAGTACATGTTTTAATTAAATATTCAATTTATTTGTTTCTTTTTTTTTTCAGTAATAATAACAAAGAGAATTAACCTATTCAGATAAGAGATTTTTTGTTTTGATACAATCTGATTTTGAACTTATAAGAATAGTGAATTTAAAGATGAATATTTTGTGATTTTAAATGATGAGTTTGTTTAGAAAATATTATAGGTGTATGTATGCGCCCAGTACTTGCCAAAGGCGACCCAGTTTGCATGTAAGGGGGAACATATCGGTTGAGGATCTGGCATGATATAAGCCAGGGATTTGGATTTTTTGGGGAAACATGTTAGAAGGTGAGGCGCGTTGTGGTGCGTGTCTGTTCGATTTTTCGGTGTTGGGATCTCTTAGTGATCTCGTTCAGATGCGTCCATAATCGCCAAGCCAGGGGGGTCGTTTACCCATGAAGTGTAAGAACAAAAGGGGGTTGTTGGCACCATATCCTGACCGGTCCTCTTAGGGGTTTAGCAATGAGATTTCTTCTGTTTCGACAGAAGACTTCTCATTGGGGGGGTATTGTAATGGGGCGAATTAGGAGGTTTTTTATTTTTTATTAATTTTGGCTTTGATCTAAGTAAAATTGTACAATTCACTTCATATATGTGAGCTACCCCAGTTTAATTTTATATTAATTCAAATCATCCATTCAATCACGTTTCAAATTGCCAGACTTCACCTGTGAGGGGCCCCCAGTACAGCAATGCACCTTGTTAGCCTAAACAATTGCCCAGACGGATTGCGCAACCGCCCAGCAGCAGGCTTTTTGTGAATGACAGTTTGCAGTCTGTCATCAGAGAGTGAATAGTAGATAGCCAGCAGCAGCATAAAGTGCCGGAAACAGAAAAAAACAGTGGCCTCGGGAGTGTAAGATAGGCCGTAATAATAAGTCGGCCTATCTATTCAAGTGTTAAAACAATTAATAAAAAGAGTACAAACAGTATAAAGTTTGCCGCCCAGTCGACTAATTACCATGGCCGCAGCTGGCTAAATACAACCGGCTAGTGGGCCGAAAATTCCAGCCGACCATAACAGTATGCATAAATCAATAGTGTAAAATCAAAGTAAAGTAGTCTCAACCATTAACTAAGTGCGGTTTCTGAAATCAGTGGAACAATATTTGAATAATAAGTGAATTTTAAATATTTCAACAAAAAGTGAACAGTGTGTGCGACGCGCCATGCAGTCAACGGGGACGCTACGGTAAACGGTAAAATGTATCTAAATCAAAATTGATCACATATAAAAGGGGGACATAAAGTAATCATATAAAAGGGGGTTTTTTGTGTGGATGAGTGAATGGGCAATATGGGTCGCTTTATTATGGTCATAAATATATATTAGTATAAGTTACAATGGTAAACTGAAATTTTATATTACATCTGTTTTTTTTTTTTAAGAAAGAAAGAGTTGCAATAATATGTGAAAGAAAGTAGGAGTGAATGGTGTATTTAAAAGAAAGCAATAAATGCAATTAAATTAGATTTGTTTTAATTGAAAAGCGAGTTGAGTACGTTATTCAGATAACCTGAAGGTCATATTTGTATTTTGCAGTTTCGTGCAACGGACTTTGGCGGAAGAGGTAAGATATAAAATTAATAAACATTTTAATAATTAAATGTAATAAAATGAAATAATACATTTGGCGCTGCGAACAGAGACTCGATTTGTAAAATAATTACAAATCGGCACCTAAAAGCGAATACAAGTATGGTTGAAGGTTGAATAACGATACGGAAAAATTACGTAAAGTATGCAAGACAATGAGTTAAGATTAGAGTAAATATAAGATGTTGTAGAAATAAGCCTAAGAGCAGTAGAGGTAAATAAAGAAAAGTAGTAAATTTACAATATAGATATGGCAGATAATAACGAGAATGTCAGCTTAACTGACATTGAAAATGAAAGCCACATGAACATTGAATTGAGTGGGACTGAGTCAAAAATTATGGATGAAGGAATTCATTCAACGCCAGTCCAAAGCAAAAAATCTGATACAGATGAGATGTTAACACGTTTATATAGCATGATAAATGCTAGACTTGATATTAGTGACACTAAAATGAATGACAAATTTGACAGACAAAGTAGTGATTTTAATGAGAAATTCAATGAACAGAATAGTAAATTTGATGGTATAAATAATCGTTTTGATGAAATTAAGACCGAAATTAAAAGTGAATTTAATTGTAAATTCGACGTACTTAAATTTGATATTGATGAAGTAAAAATGAAATGCGAAAATAGTTGTAATGAATTGAAACAAGATATTGAGAAAATAGTAGAGTCAGTAGGAGAACAGAGTAAAAGTAAAAATAATAATGATAATAAACAAGTAACTAGTGAGAACAATAATGTCGAAAATGAGAATATAATTAAAAATGTGGTATTAGAGAGTAAGGTAACAAATGTTAACAATGATATTGAAAATGGTAATGTGATTGAAAGGGTGGTATCAGAGAGTGAGAGTACGTTGAAAGTAGATAGTGAAATAGTGAGTGAGAGAGAGAGCGTTATATGTTGTAACGAAGTAGTAATTAGTGGTGATGAATTAGAAAAAGAATGGAAAGAAAGAGTAGATGAATGTGTAGGGCAGAGGGTAAATTTTCCCCTTATTTGTGATGAACCAAGGTGTTCAAAAATGTTATTATTGGAGGGCAAGAGACCCTATTTAATGGAAGATTTGAGTTATATCCCTTTTTTGTATAAATTAGTACCCTCTGTGTGGAATGGGGTTGAAAATGTGATATGGTGTTATGATGAGAGAGATTTAGATAGAGAATTGTGTGTTGAGAAAGGAACAGAAATATATAAGTTGCAGAGAAATTATAATGAGTTGAAAGAGATGTTAAATGATTTGAAGTACTTACCTGTTAAAATAGAGAGTGAAGATTATTTTGATGATACATGTTTAAATAATAATAATTTACTTTATGATGAAAAAATAACTGACTTGATAATGAATATAATTACTGATGGAGACTTAACCGATGTACTTAACGTTGATTTGTTTTATGACTATTTTGGTAAAATGAATGAATTTGGTTTTTATGGTGACGACACACAAGACAGTAATTTGTGTGTTAATGAAATTGAACAATGCTATATAAAACAAAGACTTATCTATGACGATGGAGGATAGGCTATAAAACGATAAAGGACAGTTATAAATATTTTGTTTTATGGTTTTGACCTGGCAGATTTGGACAATGAAGTGTGGAAAAACGGAACAGTGAATAACAAAAGTTTGTAAATAAATGTTTAGTAAATTTATTTGTGTGTATTGTATAATGTGGGGTAAACAATGTGTATGTAGGTAATTGTGGTAATAATAATTTTAATACTTTGCAATTTAAATAAATAACAAAATTCATTTTGGAGACAGTAATTAGCGAATTATATTTGTTTTGATAGCAACTGAACTTGTATTTTCAATAATTGATTTGATTAAAACAATTTGAGATGTTTAAATATTTTGATTGATTTGAATGTTATATAATTGAATTTTCCAATGGATTTAAATTGTTTTATGAGATTTGATATTAATTAATAAATAACTGTTAAATTGTTTGTATGAAATAACATTGTTGTTAAATGTTTCAGAGGTTACGTGGAGATATTGGTGTGTGTGTGTGTGTGTGTGGTGTGTATTTTGTGTTCAGGTCAATAGGTGGATAATGTACTGTAAGTATAAAGTTCATAATACCAATCAGATAGAATAAAATGCTTACAGGTGTGAAAAGAGTTTAATTCAATAATAAAAATGAATTGTGATAATGGTATTAAATAAAACTGTAATTAAAAAAGTAATAATAACTGAAAGGTGAATTAAAAGTATATTTGGTTTGAACTGCAAGAAATAGACATTGGTAAATATGTTATCTAAAAGATTTATAAAAATTGAAAAGTGAAGTACAGGTGTTAGTATGATGTAACCATGAATGCTGAAACTGAGAATGTTTATAACTGTGTTTATGAAAACAAGTCTGGCAGACACCTGTTTATGTAAACAGGTATGTTGTATGTTTTGACTAATGTCTACAGCCAAGTGTTGAACCTGCTAACTGTTGCAGTTTGATGAATCAATGCCAAGAGCAGATTTTATTATGAAACAAAAACATCTGATGTGATGGAATGTAGATATTTTTTTGGCCCTTTGTAAAATGTTATTTAAACAAATAAAGTTGTCTCGAACAAATAAGATTGAAGTAATGAGGTAATTACCATAATTTAGAGTCTTGAGATAATAAAATTAAATTAATTTGGTAATTGAATTAATTGGACAGATGATTTTAATAATAAATTTAAATTTATTCTGATTCAAACTCCAAATGTAATTGTAAAATAAAGGGAACATGTACTTTACTTAAATGGGAAACTGAAGGAAATTTTGGGTAAATGCTGTAAAAGGGATTAAAAAGGGGGGTAGTAGAAAAAAAAAAAAAAGTTTTTGGTGCCTGCCATCAAATTGATGTTTGTATTAATTCTGATTGTATTATTGTTTATGCGTACTAATAGCGTTATTGAATTATATTGTTTAGGATATAGGTATAATCAAATGTTAGGATAAGGCAGTACATGTTTTAATTAAATATTCAATTTATTTGTTTCTTTTTTTTTCAGTAATAATAACAAAGAGAATTAACCTATTCAGATAAGAGATTTTTTGTTTTGATACAATCTGATTTTGAACTTATAAGAATAGTGAATTTAAAGATGAATATTTTGTGATTTTAAATGATGAGTTTGTTTAGAAAATATTATAGGTGTATGTATGCGCCCAGTACTTGCCAAAGGCGACCCAGTTTGCATGTAAGGGGGAACATATCGGTTGAGGATCTGGCATGATATAAGCCAGGGATTTGGATTTTTTGGGGAAACATGTTAGAAAGTGAGGCGCGCTGTGGTGCGTGTCTGTTCGATTTTTTGGTGTTGGGATCTCTTACAGAGAAGTCCAGTGATCTCGTTCAGATGCGTCCATAATCGCCAAGCCAGGGGGGTCGTTTACCCATGAAGTGTAAGAACAAAAGGGGGTTGTTGGCACCATATCCTGACCAGTCCTCTTAGGGGTTTAGCAATGAGATTTCTTCTGTTTCGACAGAAGACTTCTCATTGGGGGGGTATTGTAATGGGGCGAATTAGGAGGTTTTTTATTTTTTATTAATTTTGGCTTTGATCTAAGTAAAATTGTACAATTCACTTCATATATGTGAGCTACCCCAGTTTAATTTTATATTAATTCAAATCATCCATTCAATCACGTTTCAAATTGCCAGACTTCACCTGTGAGGGGCCCCCAGTACAGCAATGCACCTTGTTAGCCTAAACAATTGCCCAGACGGATTGCGCAACCGCCCAGCAGCAGGCTTTTTGTGAATGACAGTTTGCAGTCTGTCATCAGAGAGTGAATAGTAGATAGCCAGCAGCAGCATAAAGTGCCGGAAACAGAAAAAAACAGTGGCCTCGGGAGTGTAAGATAGGCCGTAATAATAAGTCGGCCTATCTATTCAAGTGTTAAAACAATTAATAAAAAGAGTACAAACAGTATAAAGTTTGCCGCCCAGTCGACTAATTACCATGGCCGCAGCTGGCTAAATACAACCGGCTAGCGGGCCGAAAATTCCAGCCGACCATAACAGTATGCATAAATCAATAGTGTAAAATCAAAGTAAAGTAGTCTCAACCATTAACTAAGTGCGGTTTCCGAAATCAGCGGAACAATATTTGAATAATAAGTGAATTTTAAATAATTCAACAAAAAGTGAACAGTATGTGCGACGCGCCATGCAGTCAACGGGGACGCTACGGTAAACGGTAAAATGTATCTAAATCAAAATTGATCACATATAAAAGGGGGACATAAAGTAATCATATAAAAGGGGGTTTTTTGTGTGGATGAGTGAATGGGCAATATGGGTCGCTTTATTATGGTCATAAATATATATTAGTATAAGTTACAATGGTAAACTGAAATTTTATGTTACATCTGTTTTTTTTTTTAAGAAAGAAAGAGTTGCAATAATATGTGAAAGAAAGTAGAAGGAGGAGTGAATGGTGTATTTAAAAGAAAGTAATAAATGCAATTAAATTAGATTTGTTTTAATTGAAAAGCGAGTTGAGCACGTTATTCAGATAACCTGAAGGTCATATTTGTATTTCGCAGTTTCGTGCAACGGACTTTGGCGGAAGAGGTAAGATATAAAATTAATAAACATTTTAATAATTAAATGTAATAAAATGAAATAATACACAGTGAAAATCGAGTGCGAAAACGTGAGGTGGTATACGTTACGTTAGTGACCACAGTACTGTGGTTAATGCTGAACCAATAAGTAGAAAGACGTAGTTTCTATGGAAATATTTCATTTCGAATATGATTTTAAATATAAATCTTAGAACATGGAAGTCATGTATGGTTCTCCATACCGATATTTTCTATTGAGAACACAGTTTTTCATTTTGAACTAACTTTTCAAAGTTTTGCACACTATTAAAAATAAGAAGTAATAAAAACAACTAATATGACAAAAAATACAATTATGCAGGTTCTATATAAACACAGCAAGTAAAAAAATGGACTACACACAACAGCAGAAAAACAAATAATATCATATGGGACCATCACTACAAAGACACTCAACCAATGTATTTTAGTTAATCAGTAAGTGTAACCCCAATGAGTTGGTGGGGTAGAGGGTAAGTGGAGAAGCATCAGTTATTGTGCCCAAGGCAAGGGAAGCAAGAAATTCCTTTGTCAGCCAAAGACAGGATATTATGTTTGAAAACATATGGACTTCTAAATGACAAAGGAAAAAGTATGTATTCCTTTGTAATGAGTCATTCTAATGTGCTGATACTGCAACCTATCCCAATTCTCTAACCACTGTAGACAGCCAGCCACAAACATAAAACTTTCTGTCAGTAGTAAATACTGTATTACAGATACATGATTAAACCAATATCTGGTTAAGACACACACACACACACACACAGAGAAACTGACAATTTAGGTTTCAATATACTAATGCTCAGAACTCTTTTGTTATACTGGAGTGTAATTTGATTACTCACTTGAGTGGCAAAGTAAATAGTGATGTGTTACCTGAATAAAGAACTTAGAAGTTTAAGACACTCAATTATGTTAAGAGTCTAATAAAATAAACAAACTTGAATCTAACAAAATGTTGCTTTACTAAGCTTTCCTAAACTCTGTTAGTAAACTATTATTACTATTATACCTATACTGATCTACTAGTCTTTTATCTTTATCA
Source organism: Magicicada septendecula (assembly GCA_034769895.1). Lineage (NCBI taxonomy): Eukaryota > Metazoa > Arthropoda > Insecta > Hemiptera > Cicadidae > Magicicada > Magicicada septendecula. Next base: position 1,032,318,150 of record CM068367.1, on the reverse strand, counting down.
GTAGTATAATGTAACTACATACTGCACCTGCAGTTTACTGGACTTGATGGTTATTCCATTCACTGCATGTCTCTTTATAATATACATGTTTGTCAAAATAAGCTAGAAAATTACATACAGAAATGAGTAGAAGATTAGAGAGACAATCCTTTGGTCAGTAAGCCACTTACTGTATATATTTGTGAACTGCTTATATCAGTTATTTCTATTTGGCAGATGAAAAACTTATAATGTAAGCCTAAGATTAAATTTCATACAATTTAGATTCGCATGAATATTACAATAAATGGATCTATATTAATATTACATTACAACACTTTGAAAACATGGACCACTCAATTCACTTTCTCTTTAAAAAGTAAAGAAAACTTTTGTACATGACAAGGCTACTCCAGGTATGAGTCAATTATCCTGTGAGGATATGAATCTGACAGGTCTCTGCAGTCGTTCATAGACTTTTGATATTAGTATGTTTATTAAAAATAGGAAAAAAATGTTGAAGCAATCAATAATGTTTTTTGTCACAACTCATGATGCCATTCAGGTCCCACTCTGAACATTTTAGGACATACAAATTATAACAACATTATCATGAACATATATAATTTTCAAAATTTTATAAATCCCTATTTCAAAAATGTTTGGAAAATATTTTTCTTTCCCCACAAACAAATTTCTTTCAACAAACATTATCAAGTATCAACATGAGAATGTTTTGAAATATGGTGAACTTGAACATAGGGTTATAGAACTTAATTATTAAGGATTTAAAAGATGTGTGTGGACAAACAAATGGGTTTTTTGAAATTTTGAAACTTAAATTACTCTAAAATCTCAAAAAATACAATTTTTCTAAAAACAATTTTCATTTAGACCGTTTCAGATTTTATTCCTGAAAGTTTCATAAAAATCTAAGATGACCATGTATCACATCTATGTACTGCTTGGCAGTGTACTCTACTTCTACAGCATTTAGCACTTTTTAACTTCGTGGTTTTATAAAACAGATTTTGCTCTCTGTAGTTACCCTGTGGTAAGGAAAAATATTGTTTTTTTATTTAATGTTTACTTACACACTTTTACATACAACATACAACTGTTATATAATATATATACCTTTAGGTTCGGAAGAAAATGGTCCACTTTATAAAAATATGATCTTCCATCAGGCAAGTTTATAAATAAACAATTTTTCAAAGACAAATGTTCCACTGCTCTTGGGAAATGGTATAACTCAACCTGTTGAACATTATCAAAAGTAGCATGACAATATTTTAATAAAATACTGCAAAATATCCATACACACATATATAAATATATGATAATAAATTTTGTCACACACAATATTTTTAACAAAAAGTAACTTATATAACAAAGGTACAGCAGAAATGTGATGAAAGGAAAAAACAGTTTATACTAATTCTTAGTACAGTAACAAAAGCTAATTATTTACTTCAGAAAATGTCACTGACATAAACAAAATAAGTTCTCTATATTACTTTACATTTTTTAATTTTAATTGATAATAAGGCAGTTTTGTTTTATTAATATGCAGTTACTGATAACAGGGTTTATACACTGCCAAGTCACCAGCGATGATACGAAAAACAGGTGTAATTTTGGGGTACACTTTAAATGTTGCAAAAAAATGATCACTGTACTGGATCTTTGCTGAGAAAAGAACAGGCTTCACTTAAATTGCTATTTACAAAATTACATAGTGTTTTAATGTTAATGATTCTTTAAATAATATAATTTACCAAATCTAGACTTTATTTATATTATTTTAAATAATATAATATAGCAGTAACAAATCTAGACTTTGGTCTGGAGGGGGGGGGGGTCTGGTTGAGTCAGCTTCATACAAAAGAAAACAAGTTAAGACAAATCAATATTATAATCTTTACACTGGTTGAAACACATGTAATAACATACATGAAATCAATTAATAACACAATAAAAATCAGCGCTATTGAAACATTGTTTATAATATACTTACTGAATTAATTAATTTTCCTATATTTCATATTTAAAACCTACATGCAACCAATATTTAAAAAAGGGTTACTATTGTATTAGCGTACACAGCTGAGAACGTAATCTTAAAAATTAAGAGATTAACAAAATTTCTTGTCAACTTTAGACCCTCTGGGGGGGGGGGGGTCCCATTCACCCCTGTAAATATGCCCCTATCCCTTGCTGCTACAGAAATTATAGTTGCAGCTTCTAGGGTTAATATGAATACTGGGCACCTTTCATTCTGTACAGTGACGTAACAGGAGGTATGTCTGATTAACCACTTGCTCAATACATGTACACTCCAGTAATTCAACTGGATTCTGGTGACAACAGAAGCCACATTGTTTAAGCAGTAAATTTATAACGATTGATAGGATTTGTGCATGTTCATCATCAGCTTTCTCAATTAACTATAAGATCTGGAAAGAGACGGTGACAATTATCACTTGATAACCATGGTAGTGAGCTGACTATTTGATCAAAGTTTTTGCCAACAGCTGTTTGGAAAGGTAAAATAAGAACGGAATGTGGAAACTACTGTTGCTGACCTTCCATTTGACCTATCAGTCAATTTATTATTCTAATGTCAGGCCAGTGCCGTATTTACGTACGGGCGAATATGTGCGCCGCACAGGGTGGCAAAATTTTGGGGGCAGCAAATTTTTCAAAAATCGCGTGGTTGGGTGTCACGCTGTTTGTTATTGCCTCTTTCTGTTTGTTAAATGCTTCCCGGTAAAGCGCTTCTCAAAATTTTGGCTTCTCCAGCGTGCCTCTCCAAAGTCAGCACAGCGCGGAGGAACGGCTCCACATTGGCTGATGCGCTGACCGCTTGGAGACGGTGACCGTGACCCAAGGCTTAGTCGTTGAGTGTTAATTCAGGTTGCTAGTTGAAGTGGATTTGTTCTTTGTGGAAATTCTAATTAGTATTTTGTATTTGCAGTATCATACTTATTGTTTATATTTAGTGGTTGGTGTCGAAAATAATTATAAACTTTGTATAGTCAACAGTTTGTTTATTCTTTTCATTTCTAATTGATTCATGAACAATGAGTGACGGGAGGAAAAGGCTGAGTGGGTCGCAGTATCGAAAGTCAGCAAAGGTGAAGAAGAAAAAGAAAAGACGAAGTAATAAGGAAAAGTCGGAAGGTGGAGTCTTATTTTCATAAAGTGGACAGTGACGTTTCGGAACCAAACGAACTTAATACAGTAAATCAGTTATTTTCATTGAAAGCTACGGAGAATAGTGGGGGAACTTCCGGCGGCGGAGAAGTAGCGGATAAAGGAAATAATTCTTCTAACTTAATTGCTGGCAGTGACAATTGCTATTCTAAAAGTGAACAGGATTTGTGCGAAATTCTTGTGTGTGAAAGTTACGAAACTGATCCAGGAAAATGTGAGGTTAGTTTAGAATTGGTGAGTAGTGACCCAGCGAAATGGATTTGTAATGAAGAGACACGTGATTACATTGCCACACATGGCATATCCTTTCAGAATAGTGGGGCAGATTTTTCAAAATCGAAACGAATGTATGTAGATGGGCCACGATATTGTTCGAAGAATATTTTCGAACGGAAACTTCGTAATGGAGAAACAGTGAAACGTCAATACCTTGTATATTCAGAGAGTGAAGGTTGTGTATTCTGCATGCCGTGCCGGCTTTTTGGTGGAACCACAGTTTTTGGACAAACAGGTTTCAGTGATTGGCGACATGTTACAGAGAGACTTAATGAACATGAAAGTTCACAAGCTCATAGAAACTGCATTATGACTCTCAAAGAAAGGGGAAAGAAATTAGGAAAAATCGACGAAAAGCTAACTAAGCAGCTTGATGATGAGATTGAATACTGGAGAAATGTACTAAAACGTGTAGTTGCTGTTGTCAAAGCACTGGCCACACGTGGACTCACCTTTCGCGGGACTGATGAGCGTATCGGTTCACCGAACAACGGACATTTTATGATGTCGCTGGAACTGATTGCACAGTTCGACCCATTTTTGGCAGAACATTTGAAAAAACACGGCAATCCTGTAAAAGGGAATACATCTTATATTTCCTTCGCTACCTACGAGCAGTTTATATAAATAATGGGGGAAGAAGTTGTGAGCACCATTGTGGCAGAATGTCAGGCAGCTAAGTACTTCTCTATCAGCGTAGATTCCACACCAGATGTTTCTCATACAGATCAGCTGACTTTCATTGTTAGATATGTAAAACAAAATGGTGAACCTGTAGAACGTTTTCTTTGTTTTATTCCAAATGCAGGTCATAAATCATCCGAGCTTGCTGACACAGTGTTCACAATTCTATCAAAATACAAGTTGGATATAACTAATCTCAGGGGCCAGTCATATGATAATGCTAGGAACATGTTCGGAAAATATACAGGACTTCAAGCAAGAATTCTAGAAAAGAATAATTTAGCTGTTTACTCTCCTTGTTCGGCTCACTCTTTGAATCTCATAGGAATTTGTGCCGCCAAATGCTGTATTGAAGCTTGCAATTTTTTTGACATGTTGCAAAAATTGTACAATTTTTTCACTTCTTCTACATATCGGTGGAACCTGTTGCAGGAGTCTCAGGACATAGTTCAGGACAAATCAGACATGGCCGCAACCTCCAAAGTCACTGTAAAAGGCTTATCTGGTACTCGCTGGAGTGCTCGAGAAGATGCATGCCGGAGTTTAAATCGCAACTGGAGCATGATCATAAGAGCTTTGGAGAAAATTGAAGCAGATGACAACGAGAAATTAACAACACAACTTGAAGCTAGAGGATTGCTGAAGAAATTGTCACGACTCGAAACAGCAATCTCAGCTAGAGTAGGGGATGTGATCCTAGGGCGATTTAATGCAGTAAGCAAGGTATTGCAGAGAGTCGACATAGATATCAGTGATGTAGTCCAACAGTATGATGCTTTAGCAGTGTTTGTAGCAGAATGTAAAACATCATTTGAAGTTTACGAAGAAGAAGGGAAAGCGAAGTCAGGTCTTCAGGATTACGACGTGAGCAAACGTAAAATTAAGAAGAAGACTTTCTTCGATGATGATGATGACGATAGTCAAAATAAGGAATCATTCCAGATGAGTTCAAAAACTCCCCGAGAAACATTTGTTGATCATACTTATTTGACTATATTATCGAAGTTGGAATATGAACTGAAGAGAAGGTCAGAAGCATACAGAATCATTAATGATAAATTCGGATTTTTGTCTCACTTAAGAAATACACCAGCTTCAGAAGTTGCCAGTGAAGCTAAGAAGTTGAAGGAAATATAAAAAGACGACCTCGAAGAAGAATTTGTGAACGAGTGTCTTCATCTAGGGGATATTTAATAAAAAGGGAACAAGTTGAAATGTCCCCACTCAGATTAAGCAAGATTCTCCATGAAGACGATCTACAAGGAGTATTCCCTAATGTTGACATTGCACTGAGAATTTTTTTGTGTACTCCTGCGTCGAATTGTTCAGGCGAGCGTTCTTTTTCCGTGTTGAAAAGAGTGAAGAATTATCTCCGGGAGCGCTTAAATGCTTTGGCAATTCTCAATATAGAGTCAGAAATGGTGCAACCCTTGGATTTCGACCACCTTGTGACGTCGTTCGCGGAAAAGCGAAGTCGGCGGAGAAGGATCATGTAATGGTGAGTTTTAAAAAATGTTAATTAAAATTATTTTTAAAATAATTTTTTTGGGGGTGGGGGCGTTACCCTATGGCCGCACAGGGCAGGACTTCCGGTAAATATGGCCCTGTGTCAGGCTAATGAATTTTGATTTAAGTCATATAGTCTAGTAAAGTCATCTTAAAGAATACACAAAGTATTTTGTTGCTGAGTTGGGATAACTTTTCTCAATTCAACCTACAACTTGTAAAGACAACAAACCTTTCTTCTACTTAACAGGCAAAACTCTACTAGCTCTGGAAATAACTGTTCACATTTTGTTATGAAAATAACAGTTTTTATGATATACAACACAGTTAACTGAACTTGCTCTTACTATATACAGAGATGTACTGAATCACAAATTGTAACATTAAATTTAGCATTTTTCACACCAAAGTCAGTATGGGTATGACATTGGTAGTTGGGGAAAAATAAAGTTCCCTAATTTTCTTCAAAATATCATATCATTCTTCATAAATTATATTAAAAAATAAAACAATAAAATAGTTTTATTTATTAATATAATTTACAATGGATTTTCACCAAGTAAAGGCATCAAGCATTAATCATTCTTCATATGTTTGCACTAACTGGCCCAATTTTGAGGTAAGTAAATAACTTGTTCATGAACTATCAGGCTTTCTATAGTATAGTCCTCATTTCACTCAGACAATAATACTTCCTCTTCATAATAAAAAAATCCTCTTTAATGTTTAGTTTTGTCTTATTAGAGTCTAACATCTCACATGGAATTACTTTTGTTTATTTTGATGGATTCTTTATAGCTACCCCATATTCTCAATTATGGAAACCCTTATTAGCCAATAATATATTACATACATAATACTTACTTCAAACGAAATACTTTTATTCAATGAAAAAAATTCAAACATTTGAAATTATACATATTGTGGGTATATATATGTCTACGGCTTTTGCTATTACAGTATGTAGTTTAGTAGAAAATAATTTTGTTTCTTGATTGGAATTCAAACTGCTCTCCTGTAACGTATCGGACACCCTCATGTATAACACACTATGTATATTGATTCATGGTATTCCATTAGTTTAAAGGAAACTTCAATAACCTAACATGGCTTATGATTGGAATAACTGGTAATAATGTAATGACTATTCGTAACAGATTGCATAAATTTTATATTAATACTGAACCTCAGATCCATCAATGCTGTATGACTGAGCAATAAATGTTTTAAGATTTGGAGCTGTTGCAGCAATGCTTTGAATTATATCTGCAGTCAGTTGGACATCATGACTTTGGACATTTTGACCTTCAGGCTTCCCACAGCATGCAAATGATTTAGTTGTTGGCCTCAGGAATTTAATATACTTGAAAAGTTCATCTGATGACATGTCAGTTGGCCTAAAGTCTACATGATCCCACAAAGTGTGGTCAAACGTTATTTGCTTTAATCTCTCACAACATCTATAACATAAAAATATATAAAAAAAGAACATGAAATTAACTAACGTGTGTACATAATTAACTAAATAATTAACAATAAAATAAAAATTAACCACATTTTGCCCATGAGATTCATGGAGCACAGAATGATTATATTAGTATTTTTCCAATAATATTTTTGAAATTTCTATTATGCAATAGTCAGTATTAGTAAGTAGTGAATTGTATGTACATAAAATAATACAAAATGCTCCTAACAATATTACAGGTTTAACCATCATTATTGTCAGTAAAACATGGTGTTAGTAGGTTAACATCCAAACTGAAGGAACTCACAAAACCAATACACTTGAAAATAATAGGCCTACTATTTTATTTTTATTTTAAAATTTACAAAAAAAAACTTGATGTATAAACCAACTTGAAGGTTACTACATAAGATTCCCACTGTGTAACAGAACTCACTTTTTGCTTTAACAGTTGTATTTTACAATTTTTTGTAACTAATTTGTTGGCTTTCACTTGTTTCTTTACAGAAAACTGTATTTGCGATGTTAATGGTAACTTTCTACAACATGTACTTTTAAAGTACTTTACCATGTACCATGTAGATGTTGAATATACATAATGTTTTCATGTGCATGGTTAGGTGTGGTATTGGAGGTTTTAATACAGTGTTATATGCATTAAAGTGACAACAAAATTCATTGTGGAACAGCATTTCACCATTTAGAGAGTTCACATGAAAACACACATGATTTTTTTTCCAGCGATTTATTCACTGGTTTACTCGACAACAAAGTAATACTGGTCACCCAGGCAATTCTCAACCTTTGTTTCATTTATTAATCTGGTAAAATCCTTTTTGTACTTTTTTAAATTTTACTATTTTATAAGCATTATATTTTATTTTTAAAACATTCCACTGTTAATTTGTTAAAACTGTTCCATTCTGTTTTTACATGTTACTGTGTTATAATAGTATCTGAATGTTTTAATTTCTTGTAAACTGAGTATGCTAGGTTTCATTACATAGTAAACTGAAAACCAAACCAAAACATTCTTTCCTAACTTCACACATAAAAACATTACATATTTTTGCATGAGATTAAACAATATAATCTTTCAAAACTGAATTGGTACACTTCTTCATAGCATGACCAAAATACTAATACATAATCAATGTAATGAAAATACATAATGAAACATATGTACATAACATAATGAAAATGTACATAATCATAATGAAAATATAATCCAGGTCTATTACAAATAAATCTGAAACCAATTGAATACCAACCAACCAATAGAATAATATTGCTGTTGGTGCTACCAACTGTCATATAAGAAAGTTACTGGGAAAACACCATTATAACTAAACACAGTCTACACCTGCGCATACACTATCTGCAACTTTTCTTTTGACATAATAATATATATATATATATATATATATATATATATATATATATATATATATATATATTGTAACGGTACATAACCCAGTCCCAATAAATGATAACTCGTGTAATACCATAAAGGTCAGAAATGGGTTAACTATAACTAGCTAAAAATTAAGTTGTATCACTAAACATTATAAGCAGTATTAAAGTGATATACAGTGACAAGTGAGTTATAGTGTACCCAATGAGGTAATAAGTTAAGGTGAAGGGAACTTCTTACAGAATTGTGCTGTAGATGTGAGAATTATCAACTATAATAGTAGACTATGATCTACTAACTAATTATGTATTTTGTTTAGTTATTGTAGTATTTATATTGTGTAGACAACAAAATTTAATACCTATGTTAATTTTATATTTTTTTAAATAATTGTGTTATTGTACAAGATAACCCAGGGTTTTTTAAAAACATAAAAGATTTAAATATCAGATGATAATATAAATTAAAAAATACTGTATGAGGAAAATGACAGAAGGAAGTAGTGCAGTGTAGGAATACTATAAGAGATTAATAAATAATATATAAATTCATGTAAAGTTAATAATAATATTAAAGACTTATATCCAAAGTTATAAGAAAATAAACAGAAACCTATTATGTAAACCAAATGGGGAAAGAAACCAAAATGAAAAAGAATTATTTTTCTGTAAATCAAAAATAAATTTATAATAATTACAAACCGCCTATATACTAAAAAGTAAATAGCAGAACCAATAAAAAGGTATATAAAAAATTATGGGTTACTAAGAGTAACGAAATAACAAGTATTGTTTAATCGAATTTGAAATTGAAACCTGTCCGGTTGACAAAATGATGACACAAAAATTTTATTAAATTATCCTTTAGAAATCTTAGAACAGCACAAAATTGTTACAAAATTAAATAACAGTATAAACATTAGGTACTACTACCTTAATTATTAAAGTTAACTTGCTATACTCATAATACAAGTGAAAAAACCATTTTGGACGATTAGGCATAGCCTAGCCGAATTTTGAGTTTTGACGAGATAGTATTTGACAGACGGTTATGAAATTACAAACAACTAAGAACACCACCCGAGAAACAGCTTCACACAAGTAAGAAATTCGAGAAGAGAGGTAATATAAACAGTTCTTTTAATATTTAACAAAGAAAACTCAAATCAAATTGTCGTTCAGTACAAAACTTTCCAAGTGCAATCACATGTTTTAATAAAAATAAAACAATCTGCTCTCTTACGGACAAAGCCAGAACTACGTACTCAGAGAATTACAAATTTTCGAAGTTTTTCTATATTTGTAAAGCGTAGTATAATTATCCATTTCTGACCATCTCATAACAAAAAGAACTTACCCTTAACCCTGGGGAAATAAATAAAAGAATTATATGTTGATTGATGTTTAAATAAAAGATAAAATTGGTGAAAACCATATTTTTTTTGACAATTCCATGTTTACTCAATGAAGTCGATATCATGTACTAGTTAATGAAAATATCGATTGTAATATTTGTATTTTGGCGGAAGAGAAAAACCGATAATATTATTGAGAAATGATATTGAATAATAAAATGTGTTTCCTTTATTGTAGTGGGTAGTTGTAGTCAATTTCAGAATAAATAAGAAGAGGACAATCCACCAGGTCGTATTCTGCCATAGTGTCGTCTGATTAACCTATATTTGGAGATAAATGTCAAAATCAGCTGATTCGGTTCACGGCAAATATTTGAAAATTTAGAAATCGTCGAATCCGAGGGTAAACAAACGGTACTTGCTCTCTCTTCAAAAGAAGGCTAAACAACTTCCCTACTTAACCAAAATCACACACACTCGATTTCTGCTTTGTTTGGGTAACATTACCACCAACTTTATTTAAACCTCAGTCTTCATAATTCATAAGTGGCGACTGCTAAGAGGTGTTCTGACCGATCTGAGACTGTAAAAAAGACGGACGTCACACACACACTAAAAAAGGCGGTACGTTACAGAATTGGCGCTTACAACAGTGCGTCTTAATTAAATAAGACGAGCACTCAATAGGCCACATACACAGACTCAGCGGAAGGTACATCTGAGAGGCGGTGCGTTATAGAAATGACGCTAACAACGTGGGTCAAATAAAACAAAGTTTCCATTAAGTAAAGTACTATTTAAGGATCAGAGAGACACACTCTAGGCGGTACGTTATAGAAATGGTGCCCAACGTGGGGCAAATAAAACAAAGTTTCCATTAAGTAAAGTACTATTTAAGGATCAGAGAGACACACTCGAGGCGGTACGTTATAGAAATGGCGCTCAACGTAAAAGGGCTGTAATTAGGAAAGAAATTTGATATATTTAATAAATTAATATACGAAAAAACCTAATTATCGTCGGCAGTTATGAGAAAACAAGAAATGCATAATACTAGAGGCAGATCGAAGAAGAGGGCAGAAGAGAAGGTAGAAGGTGGACAGGAACGAGAGATAGAATTATTTACAGACAGTGAAATGGAACAACCAATGAGTGATGAAGAAGAAACTGAAGCAATTATGAGCATGGAAAAGGAAATAGGGGAAGAGGATGCCCAAGGGGACCAACCAGACAAAGCGGAAGCCAGGAGAGAACCAAATTGGCAAGACATGATGAGATTTATAGCCGAGAAGTTTGATAAAATAGATGAGAACTCAAGGAAACAAAATGAAACCTTGAGCGAAAAGTTTGATAAAATAGATGAGAACTCAAGGAAACAAAATGAAACCTTGAGCGAAAAATTTGACAAAATAGATGAGAATTTTAAGAAACAGGAAGAGAACTCAAGGAAGCAAAATGAAACTTTGAGGGATAGTTTAAAACAAATTGAGAAAATAAACGAAGAAAATTTAAAACAATTTGAGAGTAAAATGGAGAATTTCAATAAGGAGTTAAGAGAAAATCTTGTGAGTAAAATTGAACTGGTCAGTAACACGCTTAACCAAAGAGTAGATGAGTATAAGGAAGAGACAGAGAAGAAATTAATAGAAACTAATCAAAGATTAGATAAAACTGAAGAGAAGATGGAACAAATTAAAACAGGAGTCGAGGCACGAATGGAAAAGGAGGAACAAAATAATCAAGTTCGTGTAATGGCCATACGCCAAGAAAACAATGACCAGTTAGATAGTATCAAAAGCAGTCTAAACTGTAAATTCTCGGAGTTTCATAAAACAGTAGAGAATGTAAAAAATCAGTGTAATAGCCAAGCAGAGAAATTAGATAATTTGCAACAAATACAAACCAATTTTCAAGGTGATGTAGATAGAATAAGTTCTAGATCTGCATGCAACAGTCATCATGTTTATCAAGATAGTAAGGAAAGTGTAAACTTTCGGGATTATCGCAGAAACTCACTCGAATTTTTAGGGAGAGTAGACGAAATTCTGAACAGATCAAAGGAGAATCGATGGAATATGATCAAAGGTATATTAGACGAATCTTTCAAAAACATCAATGATAATTGGTGGACGGCAATCAGGAATGAGGTGTGTGATTATGGGGGTTTCAAAACAATGTTCAAACTTAAGTACTGGTCGGAGTCAGTACAAAACATTATTAGGGACGGTATTTGTCATGGTAGGTATGACCGTACAATGGGACAGACACCTACTGCTTACTTTTTGGGGAAGGTGTGTATAGCAAAGTATTTAGACCCAAAGATCCCTGAAGAGTGTCTAGTGACCAAAATTGCGTATCATTTCGAAGAGAAGATCATCAGTGCCCGATTAAGTGGACAAATAAAAACTATTGGAGGCATGGAAACGCTACTAGAAAATTATGAGCAGGAATCTTATTATAGGAGAAGTAGATGGAGGTCAGGGAATACCGAGGAGCGGAAGAATGAACCACCAAGAGAGAATCGACCTAGAGTAAATTATGTGCATGCTAATAACAATTATTTTAATAACAAATATCGAGGAAGATGGTCTAATCATAACAGTCAAAATTACAGACATGATTCTTATCACCGAGAAGAAGGTCCACAAAGGAGTATGAGTGCAGAGCAACCTAGATTCAGAGATAGTGATGAAGAAAGGAGACAAATAAGCAATATTCAACATAATGAAAATGTTGAATCAAACAATAATAATGATGGAAATAGGGGAAACGGGTACCAGCAGTGAGAAGATGTGATTGCCCGTCACTGCTAGAAACAACAGGGCACAGAATTTACCATAAACCCAATTATAATAATAAATTAAACAAACCAATAACCATTATCAGAAATAATTTAAAAAAAAATATACAGTCAGAGTTAATGGAAGAAAGAGCAATTAAAGAGTCATCGCCAAACAATGACATAGTCTATATACAAATAAAATTAAATGGAGTGTCAGCAGAGGCCATGATTGATACAGGAGCAAATATTTCAATTATTGATCAATTAGAACTAGACCGTATTACTGAGCTAACTACTGAGAGAATACCTACTTTACCAATTAATAATTTAACAATTGTTGGTGCCACCGGGAAACAAAATAAAACAATCAGGAAACAAGTGTCTTTGAATGTTACCACTAGTGGAATAGGAATACCTATGGAATTTTTAGTAGCAAAAGGGCTACCGTTTAGGGTGTTAATAGGGTGTGATATGCTATGGCGACACACTGCAATTATAAATCTGGCCAGGGGTATAGTAACCTTGAGCACAGAAAATGGTGAGTTAACGGCTGAGATAATTGGTAGCCAAAGTGCCCCTCAGTGTCCGAGCTCATTTTTTGTTAGGGAGGATAATAGATTAACCATAGGAAAAAACACAGAAGTAACAGAATCAAAGATTTGGCAAGAGAAGATAGAAGAGATAATTGAGTTTCAGAATAGGCAGGCACCGGAAATAATTAATGTAGAACAGAAACAACAACTTATAAAAATTTATGATAAATATAAATCAGGATTCTCAGTCACCAGGAAAAGCAAAAAACTTCTTGTGTGAACTAAAGTTCAAGGAAAATGTAAATTTTAATAAACGATCATACCCCATTGCTCAAGCTTTGAAGGAGGCAGCAAGGAAAGAAATTCAAAGAATGATATTGGAAGACATAATTGAAAGAAGTAGTTCTCCGTATACCAGCCCATTGGTAGCTATACCGAAGAAAGATGGTCAAGTAAGACTATGCCTTGATGCTCGGGAGTTGAATAAAATGCTCATTAACGATCGCACGTCTCCAGGTGAGATTGAAGAAATAATGAAAAAATTCTATGGATGCAAGTACATGAGTACTTGGGATGCAGTCTGTGGATATTGGCAAATAGAGTTGCACCCTAACAGCAGACAATATGTTGCTTTCATATTCGAAGGACGAAATTATCATTTTAAGCATTTGCCTTTCGGATTGGTAAATTCTGTGGCCGTGTTCATCCAATGCATGGACCAAATTTTAGGTAAGGAAGTTTTAGATTTTACTACCATATATGTGGATGACATATTAATTACGTCTTGTACTTGGGAGGAGCATTGTAACCGAGTGGAAACAGTATTAAATAAACTATTGCAACATAATATAACTTTAAAACTGGATAAATCTAAATTTATCACACATGAACTACCATTTTTAGGGTTCATTTTATCTGCTACTGGGATTAAACCATCTCCTGAAAAAGTAAAGGCTATCCAAGATTTTCCTAAACCAAAAAACTTAAAACAATTACAATCCTTTCTGGGGATATGCAACTATTATAGGAAATTTCAACAGAATTATTCAGAAGTAACAGCCAAATTCCAATGTTTACTTTCAAAGAAAAACAAGTGGAAATGGGAAGAAAGTGAAGATAATAATTTTCAGATAGTAAAAAATAAATTTCTTGACAGCATCATGTTACATCACCCAAATTTTAATAAACGTTTTTTCATAAATTGTGATGCTAGTAACATTAGCCTTGGAAGTGAGCTATATCAGGAAGATGAGGAAGGAAATCATGGGGTCATCAGTTTTGCAAGCAGAGTACTGAGTAATTGTGAGAGGAATTATACAGTAACTGAAAAGGAACTGCTGAGTGTTGTGTTCTCATGTATAAAATTTCGAACATTTATATTGGGATACCCAGTAACCATCAGAACCGATCATAGATCAATTTCGTTTTTAAAAAATTGTAAACTTAACCATGGCAGACTCACCAGATGGGTATTAATACTTCAAGAGTATAATTTAGACTGGGAATATATTCCGGGTAAGAAGAATGTAATAGCCGACCGATTATCACGGATTAATCTAGAAAAAGGAACTTATGAAATAGAACCAGAAAGTATTGGAAAAATATATTACATTATTAAGATGAAGAAGGAGTTACAAGATATAATTAATAAAATAAAAATCGATCAGCAAAGGGACACTAAATTAACAAAAATCAAGGAACGAATATTACAAAATGACCCTATAATAATGAAATTTTTCTGTGTTTATGAAGAAATCCTTTTTATTCGTCCTACCATTAAGGATCATGTATGGAAGATGTATGTGCCAGAAGCAACAGAAGTAGCCCTGATTAAGGATTATCATGAAAGATATGGTCACATGGGATCACTCAAAGTTATTAAAGCTCTATCTGAACATTGTTACGTGAAAGCTACAAATAAGAAAGTAAGGGAAATAGTAAAAAACTGTAACATATGCCAGCTAGTAAAAGTAAATAATGAGAAGAGAACGGGCGCAATGATTACAATAAAATCTAATAATAAACTTGAAAAGACATTCTTGGATATATGTGGACCTTTTCCCAGAAGTGGAGGGAGACATAAATATAAATATATAATCATTATATTTGATCATTATACGAAATATACAAAACTCTACGCTATCAGTAGAGCCACAACGAAGAAAATTCTAGAAGTAATCCTTCAAAAATACTTACCTGAGGTGGGAAAACCGGAAACAATTATAACGGATCATGGAACGCAATTTCGGGGAAAAAGGTGGAAAGAAGAATTGGGAAAATGGCAAATAAGGACCTACAAAACATCAGTGTACCACCCTAGTAGCAATCCTGCTGAACGTGTATTAAGGGAAGTTGGCCGAATTCTACGTACATACTGTCACCAAGAACATAAAAACTGGAGCCAGTACATCGAACCAGCAGAGACTTTCCTTAATTGGTCATACCATGACACTATCGGGACTAGCCCTTATCAGGTAATGTTTGATAAACCACCACCAAGAGAAATTACCTCGTTGATAAATTTTCCTCCAGAAGAGAGAGTAAAGTTCGACAAAGTGGAAATGCACAACAGAGTGTTGCATAAAGTAAAACTTCAACAAAAAAGGGACCAAGTAAAAAAGAAAAGATTGGATACATACCAGATGGGAGATAAGTATTAATCAAAAATAGACAACTACCCAGTTCTATAGAGGGTATTGCTTGAAAGCTACTGTTACTTTATACTGGACCTTACCTCATAACCCAGGTGAAGGGGAATAATACCTATGAAATTAAAACAATTAACAATAACAGAATAAAAGGAGTGTACAACCAATCGGAAATGAAACACTATTACGAAGAAAAAACCAAGAATATTAGGAGAATTGAAACAATCAACAATTTATTTTGGTAAACGAGTAAAACCAAAATAAATTTGTTCTAGTGGGGGGGGGGGCTTTATGTAACGGTACATAACCCAGTCCCAATAAATGATAACTCTTGTAATACCATAAAGGTCAGAAATGGGTTAACTATAACTAGCTAAAAATTAAGTTGTATCACTAAACATTATAAGCAGTATTAAAGTGATATACAGTGACAAGTGAGTTATAGTGTACCCAATGAGGTAATAAGTGAAGGTGAAGGGAACTTCTTACAGAATTGTGCTGTAGATGTGAGAATTATCAACTATAATAGTAGACTATGATGCTACTAACTAATTATGTATTTTGTTTAGTTATTGTAGTATTTATATTGTGTAGACAACAAAATTTAATACCTATGTTAATTTTATATTTTTTTAAATAATTGTGTTATTGTACAAGATAACCCAGGGTTTTTTAAAAACATAAAAGATTTAAATATCAGATGATAATATAAATTAAAAAATACTGTATGAGGAAAATGACAGAAGGAAGTAGTGCAGTGTAGGAATACTATAAGAGATTAATAAATAATATATAAATTCATGTAAAGTTAATAATAATATTAAAGACTTATATCCAAAGTTATAAGAAAATAAACAGAAACCTATTATGTAAACCAAATGGGGAAAGAAACCAAAATGAAAAAGAATTATTTTTCTGTAAATCAAAAATAAATTTATAATAATTACAAACCGCCTGTATACTAAAAAGTAAATAGCAGAACCAATAAAAAGGTATATAAAAAATTATGGGTTACTAAGAGTAACGAAATAACAAGTATTGTTTAATCGAATTTGAAATTGAAACCTGTCCGGTTGACAAAATGATGACACAAAAATTTTATTAAATTATCCTTTAGAAATCTTAGAACAGCACAAAATTGTTACAAAATTAAATAACAGTATAAACATTAGGTACTACTACCTTAATTATTAAAGTTAACTTGCTATACTCATAATACAAGTGAAAAAACCATTTTGGACGATTAGGCATAGCCTAGCCGAATTTTGAGTTTTGACGAGATAGTATTTGACAGACGGTTATGAAATTACAAACAACTAAGAACACCACCCGAGAAACAGCTTCACACAAGTAAGAACTTCAAGAAGAGAGGTAATATAAACAGTTCTTTTAATATTTAACAAAGAAAACTCAAATCAAATTGTCGTTCAGTACAAAACTTTCCAAGTGTAATCACATGTTTTAATAAAAATAAAACAATCTGCTCTCTTACGGACAAAGCCGGAACTACGTACTCAGAGAATTACAAATTTCTGAAGTTTTTCTATATTTGTAAAGCGTAGTATAATTATCCATTTCTGACCATCTCATAACAAAAAGAACTTACCCTTAACCCTGGGGAAATAAATAAAAGAATTATATGTTGATTGATGTTTAAATAAAAGATAAAATTGGTCAAAACCATATTTTTTTTGACAATTCCATGTTTACTCAATGAAGTCGATATCATGTACTAGTTAATGAAAATATCGATTGTAATATTTGTATTTTGGCGGAAGAGAAAAACCGATAATATTATCAATAAATATTATTGAGAAATGATATTGAATAATAAAATGTGTTTCCTTTATTGTAGTGGGTAGTTGTAGTCAATTTCTGAATAAATAAGAAGAGGACAATCCACCAGGTCGTATTCTGCCACAGTGTCGTCTGATTAACCTATATTTGGAGATAAATGTCAAAATCAGCTGATTCGGTTCACGGCAAATATTTGAAAATTTAGAAATCGTCGAATCCGAGGGTAAACAAACGGTACTTGCTCTCTCTTCAAAAGAAGGCTAAACAACTTCCATACTTAACCAAAATCTCACACACTCGATTTCTGCTTTGTTTGGGTAACATTACCACCAACTTTATTTAAACCTCAGTCTTCATAATTCATAAGTGGCGACTGCTAAGAGGTGTTTTGACCGATCTGAGACTGTAAAAAAGACGGACGTCACACACACACTAAAAAAGGCGGTACGTTACAGAATTGGCGCTTACAACAGTGCGTCTTAATTAAATAAGACGAGCACTCAATAGGCCACATACACAGACTCAGCGGAAGGTACATCTGAGACGCGGTGCGTTATAGAAATGACGCTAACAACGTGGGTCAAATAAAACAAAGTTTCCATTAAGTAAAGTACTATTTAAGGATCAGAGAGACACACTCTAGGCGGTACGTTATAATATATATTATAATGCGATGGAATTAAGCCCCTTCCCATTCCATAATGTATTAAAATATAAACATTGATTCCATCAGCAAACAATGAAACTGATGATGAAAAAACCCATTTTTCATGTAAACAAAGCCAGTAGTTTAAATGCATAAACGTACAACACAATTTTTGTAAAAGTAAAATAAAAATATATATTGTAATCATCACTCAGTGACAGTGACCGTGATCGTGAGTGAAAAGAGTAAAATACCCAAGTTGTGAAAATAAATTAATCAGTGAAGTGTAATAGAGTCAGTGTTGAACTCCAGCAGATTCACTGTAAGTATTTGCCTAAATTTTAATGTATGTCAAGTAAAAAACAATGAGGAAGGACAAAGGTCAAACTGATAATAGACGGTGTCTTGTCATTCAAACTGTACCCCGTAAAAGGGTAAAACAATATTTTTTAATTGTAAGTGATTAGTAGTATAAAATCAATTTTGATGAAAGGAACTATGTTGTATGAGGGTGTGAACCTGTGGGCTATAGTTTAGTTTGTTGTTTAGAACCACAGGGGAAGGTTTAAAAGTAAAATTATAAACAATTCAATTTATATTTTTATGATTTTGTTAGTATTGGTTAAAAGATCAATAATTATACTACATACAGCCATAGTAAATGGTTCATAGATAAAATGTAAAGGAATGTTGTTAGGAACTATTTCTTAACAAATTAAAGGACTTGGTGACGACCACACACATAGCTTTTGTTAATTTTAAATGTCAAAATGTTAATCTTAAGAATTCTTTATATTAGTTGATAAAATGTTAATGTTAGAGTAATATAAAGCGATTATTGTATTTGTTATTATAAAAGATTGTAAAGGGTAATTGGATTCTGAGCCAATATAAATTAAATAATAACTGTAAACCAGAGAGTGGCTTTAGGCCTAAATCAAATTATCAAAATGTAAAAATACAGTCAATAATGTAACAAATTAAACAGAAATAATGTATTAACACAATAATCACACAAAACCTACTGTAACACCAATTCAGCCACATAATTATAACAAAATGACAAAATATTATAGTAGTTCCAAAGAGTAAAACACAGCTTATGTCTAATCAAAAACCACAACTTTGTAAAGGTGTAAACCCTCCTGTTGTAAAACCAAAACATATAAAATGAAGTACCAAAACGTTTATAATTAATCAAAGCACCATACTGGACCAACAAATTATAAATTAATAACTGATTAACAAAGAAGTAATTTTTGGAGGAATTGTAAAAAAAGGTTGGATGAAGATTTTATTCGAAGAAACGGCCAGTTGATCTTTTTATACAAAACCAACCAATGAGAAGACAGAAAACGTGGTCAAGACAATTAATATTGAAAAAGCGGAGGATTCTAGTAACGACTTTCACAAGAAGCAGTTAACTGAAGCTAATGATGTCAGCCTAAAAATCTTAAAATAATAGTGAGTTGACGTAAAAATTTCAGAAGAGAAGTAATACTGAAAATTTCTAAATAGAAGCATTACAAGAATCAAGATCAGTACAAACCAGAGACACTTCGAAAAAATAATCCCAAGACAGCGTGGAGCATTGTTGAAGCAGGGAGCCATTACCAAAATTTAACACGAGACGCGTGGCAGTAACTATGATTTTAAAACAATAATTTCAAACACTTCACTAAAAAACTAGTATTCCCAACTGCACTAAAGTAATCCTTAGGGATTTTTGAACTATAAACTTTATTTAATAAAGGTGCACAAATAGAATAAACATTTAATTATTCAACTGAAAACTTGTACGTTCATTGTGCGAATGACCGTCTTGTATGACGGTGGCCATCATCATTGGTGATTCATTCCGCTGCCAACTTTAAATAACGCAAAAACACTAATTACATCTTTATTAACATTATATTTTCTTTCAATTATAGTAATTAAGTTTAATTAATAATATTTTATAGTTGTAATGTGTTGTACCTATTGTAGCATTTTTCTGACGTTCGAATAAGTTCAAAGAATCCAAACCCTGAAGATTACCCAAGTTATATACAAAGTTTATTTTGAAAGAACTCATTGCTATTAATACTGAGCTAATAAAAACATTCATAATTGATAACGGGAAGACAGAATTTATTATTTTGGAGGGATTTGTGTGTGGGAAGAACATTTTTTCACAGGAGCAGAGAAAATTAAAACCAACAGTCGTTCACCACGAGCAGACGGCAAACTTCACAACTGAACATAGGTGGGTTGCTGACATCATCACTGCGGGAAAAATTCAAATTCTCTTTGCAGAGCGCTATACTCTCACGCTCTCTCCATTACGCTCACATTCTCTCTCGAACACAATTACACCAAAATAAGACTATTTTTTAAAAAACACGTAATAGACGTTCTGTTTCAAAGTGCTGCAACCAACGTGGGCATTAAACCCATACGAATAAATTTATGTCTGTGTTACATACAAATACACAGTCAACATCAGTAAAGTCGAAACAGTTAAATTGAAACCTTAATCGTTCTTTTTCAATATATATAATGTGTTAAAAATAATATCACTGCAAACAATTAAACCAGATTTATAAAGCGTCCTGAAAGTTTAAAATCAAGTGTTAGCATAATTTACCAGCCGGGAATCGTTAACTAAAACCGCGACCGCTAACATGCTAACGTCGTCGTAGATTAAAGACCTAACAAGCAAACAACACTGCATAGCTGTAGATAGGCTATTGTCTCTAGTTAATGGTTGTCTTCGTATGTGATTCAGCTAACTTCGTATTATGGTTACTGACTGACTGATTGTTTCTTTTGCGCAAATGTTGCGTTTAGCTGGCGGCTGAAAGACATTATCATGCTCTTAAGCTTTTACTGTATTTTTTTTTTACACTGACAACTGAACAGGAGCATTTACATTTTTGCTCCAGTTTGTCAGTTCTGGCATGCTGCAATGTCAGTTTGTCATTTGTGAGGGTGGTGTGATGCAATGTTATGTACATTCAAAGTGGATGTTTTAAAAACGGCAACTCACCCGGCTTGAATGCCAGACTGCAGATTTAGCATATGTGGCCCTTATATATAGGTTTTAAAAGATTGCCCAGAATTTGCATAAAGTTGGAAAGAGTTAATGCGCCAGCTGGTAGGATCAGGTTTACAGGAGGTTAGTGTAACATTTCAAAAATGTTATGCACTTGTAAGTTTTCTTTTGACTTGCTTTCATATTTACTAATATAAAAAAGTAGCTACACAAAAATTTGCTGTTAATTAAAACTCGGCATCCCCAATGTTTGGAACATTTCTTTTTGTTAATCTAAAAAACCTGCTTAATCACAAAAGTAAGGAGTTACTAATAATAATACTTATGCTATATTATTAATGTTAATATCATCTCTGTAATATTCATTTTTCTTCATGAAATAGAAGCACAGACAGAATGTTTCCAAGCTACTTCAGAAACCATCAGGGGAATTTAAGAATTCCAGTCTCACATCAAGCAACCTAGTTTGCTGATGAAAGTCAGTAACTTACTTTGAATACTTACTAAACAAAGTTTTTTACATGTTATTTTGACAAGTGATAAAAACACTGAGATGAGTGAAGTAACATCAGCCAACATGTAAATAAAATAAAAGAAAATTCCATCTGGGAATGTCACTTTTGGTCTACTGGAAAACTACATGCTTCAATAAGTTTATAATTTATTAAATAAATTATTGAATAAATTACTGTAATAATACCAAATGCATGGTAGTATCCAGTTTAAAATGCCTACTGACTGAAGTCTGGTGCTCATATCCTTCGACTAACATCGGCCAGAGGAAGACACTGATATGGTGATAAGGCACAGATAAGCCAGGACAAGGCAAAAGCATCAACTATACTCTTGTGCTCAGGCTTTCTCATGTGATCTTGGTGAGAGTGTGATAAGGAATAATATGCCACTAGGGGCGGTTCCTTGGGGGGGGGGGGATTTGCAGTTGTTATCTAGAAATCAAAGTTCTACCAAAACTCTTCATCTTTTAACAAGAAAAAATATGGGAACCTGATGCAGATAATTGTTGACAAAATTACTTAAAAATAAAATGAACATAATTAATGCTGTTGCACACCACTATAGAAAAATTATTCCGATTAGCGCTTTCAAGCTTCACAGCTCATCATCGGATTGGAAAATCACAGCGCTAATCGGAATAATTTTTCTGTAGTGGTGTGGAACGACAGTGTTAATTCCGTTACACAGGACAACACTTAACTGTAAGAAAATAGTAAAGCACACACACACACAAAATTATTATTACAGGAAATAAAAACCTCTTTTTTGAACCTCTTCTCTTTAATCAGAAAAGTGGTTGAAGTTCCCCTTAGATAGAATCACAAATAAAATGATTATTCTTATACAAATAAAGGAACATCTGATCAATTAAATCTCAATGGTTTTACAGAAACATGATACTTACTGATTTAAAGCTAGTAAATCCATGGGTTTCAAATACAAAAATATCATAAGCAAAACGTCGTCAGACAAATCCAACAAACTAGGCACATTCTTTTGCATTACGCCTTTACATTCCCCAGTTTTATTCTCAATACGAGGCTTCTTTGCAGGGGATTCATCTGAAGATTCACCTCCATCTGGCAATGTCATTGTGTAACTCTTGATCTACTGGAAAAACTACATACTTATAATCAGGTTACAAACAAAATATTAAATGCAAAATAAAGTATAGTAAAAATTTACTAGAATGGGTTACAACTACTTGTTGATATTCTCCAGACAAAAATTTAACCCCTAAAGGAAGATTTCTAAAGTGATGTACAACAGTTTTCAGTACTTTGTGTGTATTGTGAGTGTGTATATATATATATTTCAAACTATGCATATAAACAATGCATACCACACAAACACTACTCAAAATTACCTACACCACATCATCATAGTTTGTAACATAGAATGAATACATTATGTTACGTTATTATTACCGTCAAGTGAAAAGTTGCTGTATTTCATAGTGTTTCATAGAGAAAGTGTTTCATAAAGAATATGTTTCAAATACAAATATTGAAATATTTCTACAAACATATTTGTAGCCTATGCACACAGACACACTCTTTTATACACATGTGAATAATAAATTGGGGTACGGATGCTATATCTGTTATAAAATTGTTTCTAAGATTGTCGAGTAACCCATAATGGAATGCTAATGGAGTACTGCAGATTAACAAGCACATTCAGTAATAAGAACATATAATATCTATAACAATAATAACTAATAATAATATTACTTATCTACTAAAAAGTTGAACATACATAATACAATTGTTTTAGTGATATTCTCATATAACTACAACTAACTTGAATGTACTTCAGTTTTAAACATATAATACAAACATAATTATTAAATGAAAAAGACTTTTAGAAAAAAAAGTATTTGGGACATATTGTGAGACCACACATTTTCCTCGCATTTAATGAAGGTTATATGTGGCTCAGAGTTAAGTTCTAATTGATAAAGTTACATTTTCTCATGGAATAAGTCTATCAGCATTTACCTTAGTTGTATTACAGCACACACGCACACGCACACACAGAGTATAGCTTATAGCTCTTTTCCTATAACATGTGCAATTTTGACACATATTTTAAGAATTATATACAAGTTTAAACTGCATCAAGTTTGTGTAATATGTGTTATGAATATATTAAAGAAAACATATAGCACCATCAATGAAGTCAGATTTGGACACTAAAAGTGAATGACAAAATATAAAATATCTGACAAAGTCATAACATAGTACTTATGTTCTGTGATTTAAATGATAATTTAACTTGTATTACAGCTAAAGATTCAATGCTACAAATTCATTATAACTCATCTTGGTTTTCAAGCAAGTTTAAAAATTACCAATTTCAACATTTTCAAATGCCTCCTTTACATTAATTTACTTAATAATTTAAGGTATACCTAATTTAAATTACCTTTAAAACAATGTTATGTTAGTTTTGATTATTCCTTTTGTTATGCTGTTTCAGAACAAATGTAGTTGCAGTTTTTCTGTTACATGATAAATTATATTGTATTCAGTTACAGTACTTTACGCTGACTACAAACGCTCAAAACGCATAGTACTCTCCACAAAATATTAGTCCGTCACATAGTCTCAAAATAGCTGCCACTCATAAACGTCATCAAATCATCAATATTACACGCAAATATCTTTAACTAGTTAAAAATTTCAAAATTCTTGTTTACATATACAACTTTAGGTTATGCCAAACGCAATCGCTTCTACATATAATCAGCTGTTTAATTGTCATTGTCACCAACTTAACAACAATTACACATTTAGGTCGATATCAACTTGGTAGTCTTACTTTAATAAATAAAAGGGAATGCTGGTGCTTTATAGCACAGGTAAAATATGGATAATTCGGTATAAGATGGAATATAAGATTTATTTGTTGAAATACTTAAAAATGATGTATTTATAGTGTACTAAGAGTTGCCTAAAAAATTCTTTGGACAACACCCTTAAATTGAGTGTTGAAGGGGTGAAAAGTTATTAATTTTTGTTTATCTTCAAAAACTATACAAATTATGTCAAGAATATGAATTTAAAGTTAATAAAGATTTACCAGGATAAATGTTTGTGAAAATGGTGTTTTTTAAATTTTTTCAAAATTGATTTTTTCTTATACTTTTACACATTCCTGTAAAAATTAGGGTCCTAGTAAAAATGCATTTATAAAGTTGACATGCTGTTATTCCTTTTTTGTTAAACCCCGTACGGTAAAAGGTTATGGCCAAAACCGAAAGATCTATAATTTCTTTTAATATATAAAATCATGTTTAATTAAGTTAAATGACTATACGTTATTCGAAATTATTCTTTATTAAATTATCTTTCAAATGTGAGCTAATCAATATATTATTAACAACGGTTTTAGGAAAAATCCGAATTTCGAACGGATCGAAATTTCCAATATAATAAATAACAATGCGGTGTAAGAATAACTACAGAAACAGGTATTTTTGGTGTCTGGAAAATTCAATATATCACCTAAAAGTAGGTTGTGACAACTACATTATTTACAAATTCAGGAATTGACAACAAAATCCTGGAATTTACTCCATTATTCTGAGGGAGAGAATTTTTAGAACCCATTTGTTTTTTGAAAAATACGTTTTTAAAAAGCACCTATTTTAACAAAATTTCGATAATTTTTTGAAATATTTACCCGTTCGCAAATAATCTAAAATGATGTATCTAACGAGCAATTTTTTATTAGAGCTAATAAGACGTCCTTTCATTTCCTTTCTTCGATTTAACTGAGCTAAAAACCTGTGATATTCTGTTCTTTTACGGTAAGACCGCTTATTCGATAATCTTCTTAGTTTGTAAAGAATAATTCTATAAATATATAATTTTATAGAAAGGAAAATTCTATAACGTTTACATGAATGTAGAAATATGTATAATTCGTGTAATGTATTAATATTTTAAAGTGTTTTGGTCACACTGGTGCCTGTACCAATATTTGTTTTGTTTATTCTTTTATAATTAAATAACAGCTGATTGCTGATTTCATGTTAGTTTGAAGTTAGCCACCGCAGGAGATGTTGTGTAAGTCCGAGTTGTAGGAAGGTTGGCAGTTAACAATCACCAGTATTGTGAATAATATTATAATATAGTCACAAAATGAGTAACGAAGAAGTAACCACAGGTTATCAGTCAACAAACTCCAGAGATCCTATTTGGACAAGAGTTTCAAATGATCCAGCTGAAAGAACACAACAGACTCAAACGTCTACTGTAAGAAAGCTAGCAGTCTCTATGTTGTAATAATGCATGTTAAGTTTGTTAATTGTGGATGTTAAAAAATAAAATATTCAGTATTCATAAAAATGTAAATTACGCGAGGAAATATATAATATTATATATTACTAAATTATAATTATAATAAGTAATTATTACTTCTGGAAGCAGTTGATCTTATTTTTTATCGTGTGATCGTATTTATTAACCTGCTATAGGTTTTACTGATTGTATCAGTATCTTCAGATGATTCAAGTCATTTATAACATCTGAAGATACTGATACAATCAGTGAAACGTACGTCAGGTCAATTAAAACGATAAAAATAAGATCAACTACTTGCAGAAGTAATTATAATTTGATAATATATAATGTTATACAATAATACTACAAGACACTCATCAAGTTACAGTACTTATAAAGAAATTATTGGGATATATGATTTCGTATGTTACAGAATGTAGAACTAAAAATGGTTATTATTAAAATATTATATCATTTTTTCGTTAATAAACTGTAATAATCAGAACCGTCTTAAGAACAAGAACAAAGCATATACTTTCCTTCCTTTTTAGAATTTATAACAAACAGCATCTTTTTCAATGTATGTGTGGAATATTAATAATATCATATAAATATATTGTATATTTATTTTTCTTTATTTATTATATTTTTATATTTATATTTAAGTTTATCTGTTGTTTTTGTTAGCCCCAAATTGTTGGTGCCAATTATGTAAGTCGACTCGTACGTGATGTTTTGTCTTATGTGATTATCTTATGTGAATCTTAAATCCTTATCTTAACTCTTAAACTTACCCTTCTTCTATGTAAGAATTAAACTTTTATGGTAAATAAATAATCAAACTCCTTTTCTATCTTGACTGAATTTCAATAAAATTTATTATTTCTCTTTAACATTTCTTAATTGTATTGACATTCAATGTCCCTTCTTTTATTGGTAGCTCATTTCGGTTGGATTGCATGGAAAATCTCAATCTCAGGGTTAATGTAAAATTAAAGTCAAAGTATTGTTCAAGTCATAATATAACATAAAACATAATATTTATAATGAAGGTTTTGTAATTGGCTGTTGTGGATGTATGTTGACTAGTGAGTCCTTTGGATCATACAAAAAAACAATTTAAAAAGGAACTCTTAATACTAATAGTTATGGTGTACAAATAAAATTCACTATTATAACGTTTATATTGTTTTGGTTACAGTATTTCACTGTAACTCGATCATTAAAATGTAGTAATGTTGGTTCGAATATCTGGCTTAGCATATCGGAGCAATTTCACCAATCTAGTAGTTTTCTTTATGAACTTATTGCTTGATTCTTCGCTTCTGGCCTTCAAGTTTTTGGTACGTTCGATTAAAATATTAGTCTTTTAGTTATTTCAATAGTATTTCTTTGTCATCTCGCCTTCTATATGCAATTAATTTGAATAAAAGTCCAGCAGTCAAATAACATGTTCTGCCTAGTTTCAATATTTTTCCAACAATCCCTTCCTTTTTACCAAAATACGTACTAATGCCTTCAGTTAAGGCTTTGGCTATGATATGTTTATGGGTCACAGGTTCGGTTTCATCTTTTATAATGAACATGATTCTGTTGAATCTTATTTTTTCTTCGTCACTACATTATATTGTAAGTTTGTAACATAAGATTTCTCTATTTTTTAATTATTTACACTTGTTTGATCTCACTATATGGGCTACATAACTATTTCATAAAGATTATATGTTTCATTAAATGCTCATATTATAATTATGTTTAATCACTTTCATTATACATGATTTTTTCCTTTTTAAAGTCTATCACTGTTATTCTCACTTACTAGTACTATCACACAACCTAACTTATATAATTATAGTTTGATATTATTATATTTGTAAAATTTATATCATTCACCGTTTGTAGTTCAATGATACAAAATAACTGTCTGAGGTACGCAGACCTCCTCATAGTTTTAATCTAATGCTTATGAACTAAGAAATGTCTTTTTACTTATTTTCTAAGTTTAACATTTGTACATTATAATTCTATTAATTAATCATTATTGACATGTTTGTTTGTCACTTGATCTTCACTTCTGGGTATTATTGTCATCGTCAGTCATTGTTTGTTACAGTCATTAAATTATTTACTTCATGAGTTTTTATTCCTTAATTCCCTATTATTTATTTATTATAATATTTTCCTTTTTGTTTTAATTACTTTTTATTTCTTGACCTTATTATTTATCTTTAAATAATATGTTGTGTCTTCATTTCTTTATTTATTATGTTCATTTTATTCTTCTTTGTACTTTATTACTAAAAAGATTGCGTTTATGCATATTTCACAGTGAATTTTGATTGTACACTTGTCTTTATTCTGAGGTGTAATCTTGTTATGTTACATAAAGCCCCCCCCCCCATCAAAAGTGATAATTTCGGAATACACTTCCTTGTGTTTGAGGAAATAATGACTTATGTTCCGAAAAAAGATGTCGATGCCTCTCATTTTTTCTATCCACTTCTAAACCTGTTTCTTTCTTACTTGAGATTCTGTCTTCTATTTCTTATTTTGTCTATTTTATTTTTTCATAAATCACTATAGTTGATCTGATATAATCTTCTCGCATGGTGTGTCATCCCTGGAATATTTAATTTCCCTAACTATTTTCCCTAATATGTGAGCTGGTACAGATCGGAGGGGCACTTTCGGCTTCCATTACTCCGCCGGCCATACTACATCTTCTGAGTTCAGAGGTACGTACCGTCTGCTCAGGTCAATGATTGTTGAGCTTATCTCTACAAACAATCATTTTATAAAACCTTAAAAAGTAGTCTCTTTGCGACTAATAAAAAACATTCTGGGATTAATCACTCGGTTGTTGATCAGATCTGGGAATACTTTCCTTCTTTATCGATTTATTCTAATGTTCTGTAGCTCTGTACGAGACAATGTTTCTGACAGGTATAGTCTGTAAGACCCTTTTTATCTTCCTTCTTGTGACAGATGTTTTTCGTCTCCCTTTTTTCCTTTATCACTTTCAATTCTAAAAAGTTTTAAATTGTAGCTGTACTAATTATTATTATTCTAATTGAATCAAATATATTGCAACTTACCGTCTGCGGCTTCCAGAAGCCGCAGACGGTAAGTTGCAATATATTTGATTGAACAACACGTGGCTTGGTACTAAATATTTGGAATTATTCCTTTTAAACATATATTCTAATTGGTTTTTATTGTAATTATGGTTATTGAATTAGTCATTGTCATTCTTATTTTTACCATCTTGTCTCAGTTAGTTAATTGTTTTGTCATTTAATCATTAGTTTATATGTTATATTTTTTTCTTTTCCCCTAGTTTATTTGCTCTTGTCGATTTCCTTAAAATCAGTCCCTTTTTTCGATGTTGTTTTTGTGCTTAGGTTAACCGTGGTCAATTACTTCATCTGAACTTGTTGTTCGGATTATTCTGTTGTTCAGAATTATTTCTGTTCTGGTGATATGGCTCTCTCTTACCTTATAATTCAATTTCTCTAATACCACATGTTCACTGGTATCAAGGCCTACATCACTCACTTTATCATCTAGTTTATTGAACAAATATGTCAATGGTATATCATTTATTGATGATATCACTGAGCTCTTATTATACATTTCATTTTCTGGTACAGTACAACCTGTCATATCCGGACTAATATAGCGACCGGCCGATCCGGATATGGAAAAATCCGGATATCACAAGGTCATTTATAAATAGCTAGAGGGCCAGAAATAATGAACGCGTTTGTTGTTGAATGTTTTTTTTTAGACGTTTCTATTGGTTTAGCATTTGTATTTGTACACTGTACTCTTTAAAATACAAAAAGTAAAATTGGTTAAAAAGTTTTACTTACAGTACGCCTACATCAGTTTTTGAAAAAGTTTGTGATTTTCGGCTGCTTCACACACTGCACACGTTTTTTGGAAGCCATTTCTCTCAACCTTCTTAAAAGCATCACTTCAGTTTCACTTGTTTCATCTTGATGTTGAACATAACTGATCAGAGATTCGATGGTCTTGAATGCCTCAGAGTGACTCATTATAGGCTTGTTGTCATCCTCTTCGGGTTCAGAGATTTTCTCATCGCTATTGCACACCATTTCTATAATGTCACTGTCTGTAATTTCGTTGACTTCATCTTCACTTAACCACTTCTTGACTTCATCGTCATTGATTTCTTCACATCCAGGCAACTCTGCAATCTGACTCTCTTCTTCATTGCAAACAGTTTCATTGATTTCTTCTGGTTTCTCCCCAGTCCATTTTACTTCCATATTCCTTAAGGAAATGGAAGTATGGTGATGGCAAAAAAAATCGTGTTCGAGATTATTGCAGATTCTGATTGTACTACACTCAAAACATGAAAAAAAGTCGTTTTCCGAAAAGTGTCTGTCTGTGTGTCTGTCTGTGTGTAGACTTTTTTCTATGGCAAACGATAACTACCGCAAATTCAAACAGAATCAAATAATTTTTTGCATACAGCCCTGATTTGTAGAGTACTCACGACCTATTGTTTTTGGTGAAGATCGGTTGAGGGAAAGGGGTAGTTTACCTGCAACGGTTTTTTTTTATCAAGGGAAATTTTTTTTTTTGGCAAACGATAACAGCCGCAAATTCAAACAGAATCAAATAATGTTTCGCATACAGCCTTGAATTGTAGAGTTCTCAAGACCTATTGTTTTTGGTGAAGATCGGTTAAGGGAAAGGGGTAGTTTACCTGTAACGTTTTGTTTTAACAAGGGTATTTCCTATGGCAAACGATAACAGCCGCAAATTCAAACAGAATCAAAAGATTATTTGCATACAGCCCTAAATTGTAGAGTTCTCAAGACCTATTGTTTTTGGTGAAGATCGGTTAAGGGAAAGGGGTAGTTTACCTGTAACGTTTTATGTTTTAACAAGGGTATTTCCTATGGCAAACGATAACAGCCGCAAATTCAAACAGAATCAAAAGATTATTTGCATACAGCCCTAAATTATAGAGTTCTCAAGACCTATTGTTTTTGGTGAAGATCGGTTAAGGGAAAGGGGTAGTTTACCTGCAACGTTTTTTTAACAAGAGTATTTTCTATGGCAAACGATAACAGCCGCAAATTCAAACAGAATCAAATAATTTTTTGCATACAGCCCTGATTTGTAGAGTACTCAAGACCTATTGTTTTTGGTGAAGATCGGTTAAGGGGAAGGGGTAGTTTACCTGCAACGTTTTTTATCAAGCGTATTTTCTATGGCAAACGATAACTGCCGCAAATTCAAACAGAATCAAATAATTTTTTCCATACGTCAGTGAATTGTAGAGGACTCAAGGCCTTTTGATTTTGGTGAAGATCGGTTAAGGGGAAAGGGGTAGTTTACCTGCAACCTTTTACGTTTTAACAAGAGTAAAGTACTTGAAAATTCATTTAAACTTTTTCAAACAATGGTAATTGTTGAAAATAAAATAATTTTGTTGCCAGGCAATAAAATTATAATTTTTTCATTTTAATGTAAATCATGTATAAGAGAAAATATATCGTGCTTGGCAGGCAAGCATATCTCAGTTATGTACTGTTCCCGTTTCCATTTTATTATTATGACTGCCGCAGTAAAAAGGCAGGGAAGACACACACACACACACACACACACACACACACAAAATTCGCGTTATTTCTGGCCTCATTCATGTTTATTTTCTTACATTTGCACGCTTTTTAAATGGAAAGTGCTGAACCCATACCAACATAACGCATGCAAGCCGAAAAAGTGTCCAGCGTGGATAGCGATTTGCTTCCTGTGGATCGCTGGGCAGTGTAACTGCACGTGTTTACAGAGGAACGATTCATAGACAGACTTTTCGTCTTTAGGGAATGAACTCTCTGCAAGATGCTGAGGGTCCATGAGTGACTTTGGAGCGCTCCTTCTTTTCCGCGTGTTTGTTCTGTGAAACGTACACTGTAGATTCGCACCTTTATTCTAAGCAACGCTCAATAGGAAATGTTGAAAATTTTTGTCCACGGTGTACCCTCATACACACTAAACCTGCTCTGATGTTTTAATTACGGACATCATAATATTAAAACTTTGGAAACTTGAGCACTACTTAATGGAGATCAATCATTAACTTATACAGGCCATTAATTTTATGCATATTTTTTATATATATGTGTACAACGGTATCGGCAACAAAGTAGTTTTTGTTAAAATTCCTTCCCGGGATATTTGGCCGTAGTCCAATGTTTTCTACAAAACCAGACGTTTCAGCAATGCCATCGACTTCCATCATCAGTGAAAATCGAGTGCGATAACGTGAGGTGGTATATGTTAGTGACCACAGTACTGTGGTTAAGGCTGAAGCAGTAAGTAGAAAGAAATAGTTTCTATGGTAATATTTCATTTCAAAAATTATTTTAATTATAAATCTTAGAATATGGAAGTCATGTATGGTTCTCCATACCGAGATTTTCAGTTGCTTCGTGATCTAACAGCTTCCTCCATGACCTAACCAGTGTAAACGGTTTTATTTCATCCCATGCTTGGGATACCTACATCACCACATCTAACGTGTCCACCTTTTTTAAGGATTCCGTAACACTTTCACCCTCGTCCATTCCAGCAATCAACACAGTCAGTAACTTACGGCAATAGGTATGTTTCAGTGATTCAAGCACACCTTGGTCCATAGGTTGACAAAGGGATGTCACATTTGGGGGTAAAACACACATTTTATGTCACCATTTTTCAGTTCGTCTTCACTTGGGTGTGAGGGTGCACTGTCTAGTAGGAGCACTGCTTTTCTTGGCAAATTATTTTTCGCTAAATGTTTTTCAACTTGTGGCACAAACTGCTTGTGAAACCAATCACTAAATATTTCACAGTTCTAACATGCGCTGCGTTGGTTTCTGTAGCAAACTGGCAGGGAAGACAAATCTTTAAAGTTCTTGAAAGCCCTCGGCTTTTTGGATTTTCCAATAAATCCCAGTGGAAGTTTGTGAACTCCTGTAGCATCGCTACAAGCTAAAATGGTCACTCTCTCCTTTTTCTTTTTATACCCTGGTGCACTATCTTCTTGTTTTGAAGCCAAAGTGTAGGTCGGCAGCATTTTATAGTTGAGCCCAGTCTCATCACAATTGTAGAGCTGTTCTCCTGAAATCCCATGTTCGTCTACAAAGCTGTGTAAAAACGTTTTGAAGTTGTCAACATCATCTTGGTTAGGAGAAAGTTTTTCACCGCTGATCTGCAGTTTCTGCACACCATAACGATTTTTCCAACTTTCTAACCATCCCTCACTTGCTTTAAACTGTCCATCGGCTCCGATTTCTTTATTGAAGTGCAAAGCTTTTTCTTTTAGCAAAGGACCTGAGATAGGCAATCCTTGCTCTCTTCTTTGGGTAAACCAAAGATATAAAGCCTCATTAACTTGGTTGTTAGTGGCTTTCTTCATCATTTTCAGTTTTTTTACCCCACTTGTTGAAGCTTGCGATGAGCACCACTTCTCAATCTCACTCCTCGTTTTTTTTCCAGTCACTCACAGTGCTGGTTCCTACTCCCATGTCAGCAGCAATCTTCTTAGCTGTTTCACCAGCATCCAACCTCTTCAGAGCACGAAACTTTTCATCCATTGTCACAACAGTTTTCTTCCTTTTCTCCGCCATTTTAGCAAAAAACAACGATAAAGAATAACAACAATAAAAAATAACAACGATAAAATACAGTAACAACGGTTAACAATAACGATAACAATGGCAATCACTTCTGTCATACAGTTTACAAACTCACTTGCAAAACAAACTGTCACTTTAAAACGCAAACACAGACTGCGGGTAGCAAGTGGCAGGCAGACGGCAGCCGAGGTTGAGAATAAAGGAATGGGTTTCCGGGAAAGAGCCATTGACCGAGTCAAGGCCACAGCCCCGCTCAGAATAGACTAGGCGCGCAAACAACATTCCAGCTGCAACTTTCACTTTTCCATCCCTAACCATTTCGTTAACCAAAATTGAAAAATTAGTTTGGAGATACGTCCGGATATGGGAGGATCCGGATATCACAGGTCCGGGTGTGACAGGTTGTACTGTATATTTAATTTAAATATTGTTTTGTTCACGGTTTTTCTCACTGTTTTATTGTGAGTTCCCTCAAGAATTTCTATTAAGTTTTTTCTATGATTCTTAACACTAATTATTTCTCTATGATTAATAATTGGGAGATTAAGTACCTTAACTAGCCCATTCTTAATCATTTCTAATTCTTCCCGTGTATTTTTTAGTTTGTTAGGACGTATCATTCCTCTCTCCTCCTTCTTCTTAATTATTTGGTTCTTTCCACCTTTAATGTTGACTTCTATATGCTTCATATTTTCTTTGTTTCTGTTATTTTCATTCTCAGATAACAATGCCATTGTCTCTTCTTTATCTTCTATTTTCTGATTTACTTGTTCCATGTCATTATCGTTTGGTATTTCTTCTGTTCCCGGTTTGCTATCTTTTTTTAATTCTTCCCTCCACAGTTTATTATCATTTATTATTTCTTTGGTCATATCATTCATTTTCTCTCCGAATTTCTTAAAACTATCATCTATTTTCTCTTCCATCTTCTTACTGTTTTCTTCTAGTTTCTCCATCAGCATCAGCATCTAGTTTCGCCATTGTATGACCCTCATCCATACTCTTATGGATGTTATCCCAGTGTTTCTGGTTCTCTTCTAACATTTCCTTGTTTTTTTTTAAGATCTCTTCCATCTTAATCCTCATCGTTTCCATGAATTTTTCCTCTGTTTTTGTTAGTCCTGACATTTTTGTTGCGTATTGCAGCTGCCGCTAGAAGTTGGGGTATCTGTTTTTATTATTTATAATTACTTTAGTTAATTTATTTTACCTAATTCGAGCCTCTCAGGTTAGTCGCCATATTATATAACTTAACTCTTTCTCTGTGTGTTTTGTCTTACCTTTCTCTCCGTGTAATTCTAAGCTATATAATAAATAATCCAACTCCTGCTCTAGTTTTGTCTTAAACTCAATTATTTTATTATTTCTCTTTATGTTTTGACATTGATTCAATTGTATGACCGCCAGCTAGAAATGACAACTATAATTCTTTTCAATCTTTGTTTATTTCCTTTTTCTAGCCCTCAAGTTGGTCGCCATTTAGTATATTTATTTTTTCTTTATTTATTATATTTTTATATTTATATTTAAGTTTATCTGTTGTTTTTGTTAGCCCCAAATTGTTGGTGCCAATTATGTAAGTCGACTCGTACGTGATGTTTTGTCTTATGTGATTATCTTATGTGAATCTTAAATCCTTATCTTAACTCCTAAACTTCTTAAACTTACCCTTCTTCTCTGTAAGAATTAAACTTTTATGGTAAATAAATAATCAAACTCCTTTTCTATCTTGACTGAATTTCAACAAAATTTATTATTTCTCTTTAACATTTCTTAATTGTATTGACATTCAATGTCCCTTCTTTTATTGGTAGCTCATTTCGGTTGGATTGCATGGAAAATCTCAATCTCAGGGTTAATGTAAAATTAAAGTCAAAGTATTGTTCAAGTCATAATATAACATAAAACATAATATTTATAATGAAGGTTTTGTAATTGGCTGTTGTGGATGTATGTTGACTAGTGAGTCCTTTGGATCATACAAAAAAACAATTTAAAAAGGAACTCTTAATACTAATAGTTATGGTGTACAAATAAAATTCACTATTATAACGTTTATATTGTTTTGGTTACAGTATTTCACTGTAACTCGATCGTTAAAATGTAGTAATGTTGGTTCGAATATCTGGCTTAGCATATCGGAGCAATTTCACCAATCTAGTAGTTTTCTTTATGAACTTATTGCTTGATTCTTCGCTTCTGGCCTTCAAGTTTTTGGTACGTTCGATTAAAATATTAGTCTTTTAGTTATTTCAATAGTATTTCTTTGTCATCTCGCCTTCTATATGCAATTAATTTGTATAAAAGTCCAGCAGTCAAATTAACATGTTCTACCTAGTTTCAATATTTTTCCAACAATCCCTTCCTTTTTACCAAAATACGTACTAATGCCTTCAGTTAAGGCTTTGGCTATGATATGTTTATGGGTCACAGGTTCGATTTCATCTTTTATAATGAACATGATTCTGTTGAATCTTATTTTTTCTTCGTCACTACATTATATTGTAAGTTTGTAACATAAGATTTCTCTATTTTTTAATTATTTACACTTGTTTGATCTCACTATATGGGCTACATAACTATTTCATAAAGATTATATGTTTCATTAAATGCTCATATTATAATTATGTTTAATCACTTTCATTATACATGATTTTTTCCTTTTTAAAGTCTATCACTGTTATTCTCACTTACTAGTACTATCACACAACCTAACTTATATAATTATAGTTTGATATTATTATATTTGTAAAATTTATATCATTCACCGTTTGTAGTTCAATGATACAAAATAACTGTCTGAGGTACGCAGACCTCCTCATAGTTTTAATCTAATGCTTATGAACTAAGAAATGTCTTTTTACTTATTTTCTAAGTTTAACATTTGTACATTATAATTCTATTAATTAATCATTATTGACATGTTTGTTTGTCACTTGATCTTCACTTCTGGGTATTATTGTCATCGTCAGTCATTGTTTGTTACAGTCATTAAATTATTTACTTCATGAGTTTTTATTCCTTAATTCCCTATTATTTATTTATTATAATATTTTCCTTTTTGTTTTAATTACTTTTTATTTCTTGACCTTATTATTTATCTTTAAATAATATGTTGTGTCTTCATTTCTTTATTTATTATGTTCATTTTATTCTTCTTTGTACTTCATTACTAAAAAGATTGCGTTTATGCATATTGAAAGAAAACGTGTTTATGAAGTTAATAGAGTGTGATGATGCCCCACTGTTGGGTTCGCCAATTTGAAAGACAACGTTTATGGTGTTTTATTTACTTATGTGAGACTCCCGTGTATCAACGTCAAGTAATACGTTGAAGGTGGCAATTTGTAACAGTTAAAATGTTGTTCCGATGAAACCTCCTGAAAATATATTATTAGGTAAATATAGTTATGATTATGTTCTTTTAACTTATAATCGTATTGCGATATAGGTTTAACTTAGTATTCAGTTGTTGGGCAATATCAACGATATATATGGTGTATTGACTGAATGTATTGAGTATTCTTGTCAACCCTAGTCCCTCGATATTAGAGAATTCTATTCAAATTTGGTACTGAAAACACGCTAGTTCGGCAATCTCCCGTTCCACCAGCTGTTGGCAATTAGCGCTGTTATTTGTAATAAGCTTGCTTCTAGGTTAGTCGTTCATCTGGTTTTAATCAACCTTTTATTGTAAATTATTCCACCCACAACATATAGTACCTATTCTGTAATAACATGAAACAATATCTCATACAATAAAGATCCTTTATTAATTTTATACGTTATTTCACAGTAACCGTTATCTCAAAAAATAATAATATTGTCGAATCGATTATACAAAGATATATCGATTATCAATTAATCAAGTTCCTTTGACTTATACAAATTAAATATAACAATAAATATTTCTTATCCCAGGGTTCGTAAGATTCTTTGAACCATTAGTAAGGCCAGGTAAAATGCAAAATTAAGGTTACTCAAGTATTACAAAAAAATTATTAACTTTAAATATATTGAATTTAAAAATAAGTTGTTTTCTACCGAGTCGATGTAACTCAGACTGGCCGTGGACGTCTGTAAACAGTTGAAGATGATCGTCTCAAATCACGTTCATCCAGTAAAAAGTGTTCTGGCCCTTAATAAAATTGATGGTGGAGTATACAGGGAAGCTCTCAGGAACTCTTCTAACTGCCGTTCTTCTCTTATGATCTTGATAGCTGCCAGTCACGTTGGAATGAGAATACGATTCTAACTTCTCTTGAAAGCGATGGTTAACTCAGCAAAACGAGGTCTTCATATGTCTTCTCAATAATTCCGTTAGTTTCGGCCTTTACTTTTCTCAACTAGTCTTCTGATTGCATGGGAAATCGGTTTAATACCGAATCCAGCGGAATTATTCTGATGAATGAAGTGAGGAGTTTTCAACTCTTTTAGAGGTATTCTGTTATAATTTGGAAGTCTAATTGGTTTTATTACTCATCAATAGTATTAGAGAATTAGGTTTCAAATAGGCTTTATTAATTTAGATTCATATTTTGTTCAAATTTTATCATTCTTTCTTTTAAATGTATCTGCCCATCTCAACTCAATAGCTTGTAACAATCGGAACGAATGATTCAATATATACAACTCTTGTACATTTCAGTTGCCTTAACAACCACTTTTTCTGTCATTGGATGAAATTAGATATCCTAGAGCCAGAATTATAGAATATTACTACTCTTTTTCAATAAAATACTACATGCTTGGAATAATACTAAATTACCTAAAATTCTCACCTAACCTTCCTTCTTAAACAGTATATGTTTTACTATAGTTTCATTAGACTGGGCTTCTTAAAAAGGTATTAATTTCCTTTCACAAATATTAAATTTAGGCCTATAGGTTTTCTTACAACTGTTATAACATTGTTTGGTTTTTTAACTTAATTTTCTTTTACCTGACCTACTGTACAATTAATTATTGGTTAATGGTTATTTACATTAATTTTAACTTCCTGGTTTTTATTTTATTACCTTAATTAACTCGTCTTGGAACCCTTCATTAGTTTACAATATAATTATCAGAACTACTTGTCAAACTTTGACCACTTATTGCCATCCTGGCCAAGTTCACAAACATTAATTAAAACAACTTCATTATTCGATTTTAGCAAATACTTAAAACTTAGTATAATGCCTAACACAGGTAACTATACTTGATTATATAAAGACAAATTTAACATAAATACAAACATTATCACTGATTGAGTATTCCTATTAAACAACATTAGTTCACTCTTACCATACTCAAAACATAACATAAATATTCTGTGAACATTAACATGCTACAGTATAAAACACAAGTACAATTTATTATATTAACCATTAATTGGTATAGTATTTTATACTCAAAGTTATCTATTATATCTTTTGACTTGAGGTACATCTCAGATGTACTGATTACTGAGCAACCTTAATTCGGGGTATGGTCCTTGACCATAGTTAATCCAATTTTTTATGTAACGTTGGGGACCTCAACTCTGTTTCGTTACAATATTTCACAGTGAATTTTGATTGCATACTTGTCTTTATTGTGAGGTGTAATCTTGTTATGTTACAATATGTAAGCATGTCCACTTGCAAACCCTAAGTTTTTAAGGGAGTTTGACATTCCTGTGTAGTAGTGATATTTTTAAAGTAAAATTATAGGTATTTGCAGATATATGTATATTTTTATATTTGTCTGCAAAAATGTGTGTGTGTGAGACAAATTCCAAAACGGTTAAAATAAACACAAACACGTGTTAGATTCACAATTGATTGACAACTCTAACAATTGTTTCTGCCCATTAGGCTATTCTCAAGAAGCAGCTAAGAATTTAGGCCTAGTTGTTCTTAGTGGCTCTTTGAGAATAGCCTAATAAGCCGAAACAATTTCAGAGTTAAGAATAAATTATGAAACTACCAAGCGTTTGTGTTTTTTAAACCATTGAAGTAATATGTTTTACCTAGTGCCCAACGAGTCTACAATCAATATAAATATGGTGAAAAATGCTAAAAGATTGAGTTAAACCTAAG
The DNA here is from genome assembly GCA_034769895.1 of Magicicada septendecula. Lineage (NCBI taxonomy): Eukaryota > Metazoa > Arthropoda > Insecta > Hemiptera > Cicadidae > Magicicada > Magicicada septendecula. The sequence goes on along the minus strand of CM068367.1, from coordinate 1,032,278,285 downwards.
AACTTGCTTTGCTTTTTCAATACATTTTGTAACAGTTGTAACAGTTTTCTTTCTTAATGCTCATAACATTAACTAATCTCTAATAAAATTTAAGTACTTTGAGGAATAAATTGTTCATTGAATGTATAATTTTCTGAAACCTTTCAAAATTATTTATGAGGTGTGTTCAAAAAAGATTGAGCAATTTGTATAGCACATCAATCTGCACATAGAGCGAGTAGCACAATTAAGTGCTGCTAGCAACAGTTTTTGACAAAAAACTGCCAGTAATTCTGTTTCGCTATAAGCATTAGTCTTTGAGCTACACATGCTGTAGTAGGGACATGCATACACTGGTCATCGGATTTATAACAGATTGAGAATGAAGATTTTAACACTGTGTGTGTATAAAACTTTGCTTGTAACTTTGTAAAATCTTTACAGAACAGTTTCCATTGCATTACAAAGTTGTCAAGTTGTCATTACCATTTGCAGTGGTACGCAGTTGCTGACCGATTTACATCTCTTTCTGACCGTCACGAATTTTTTAGTGATACATTTTTTAGTCACGGATTTTTAGCGATGCACCTAAGTTTTTTGTCAGCATTTTAATTTTGCGATCTTGAATTCATGTCCACTGGAGGTCCCAACAGTTAAATGATCGTTTACAATTACCACATCTTGTCATCTCTTGTCATGATCTTCGACAGCGCTGTGATGTTTTACCCTTTTTAAAAATGCTTAAAATAATCGTTCGGCTCATGCAGGCCTCCTCGGATGCTTAGTTGATCCCAACCAGTATGGCTATAAAGTTTTAACCAAGTTTTGCTGTGAAGTTTCATATGCACACTTGTTCTTCGAGGTCTTTTCTTAGTCACTTTGTCACTAACCTGATGGACAGTGTGCGCACATCCCCACTCAGTCTGATATAGCTCTGAAGACTAATGCTTATAGCACAACAGAATAAGTGGCAGTTTGTTGTTAAAGACTGTTGTTAGGCGTCCTCAAAGTTACAGCACGTTGTTTGTGCTGGTTGGTGTGTTATTCAAAAAGTTCAGTGTTTTTTTCAACACTCCTCGTATTATGTAATACTGGGGCCTGAGATTTTGTAGCTCCACTTAAGTGGTCTAACACACTAACACATGAAGTAGTGAACTTTTTTCTTAATTGAGTCAGTGATTAGTGTCAGTAACGAACATAACTTGTTTGTGTTGGATACATCCCACTTTTCACTCTTACATTTGAACTTATAAATATAACTTATATTGTTGTAACAAATATAACTTACTCCCTATCTTATTCTAATATACATGAAAAGATGTTCCACTTCAAATGTTATTTGATGAATAGACCAAGTAACCAATATAAGGCAACCTTCCCCCATAGTGCTACACAGCGCACTGAGCCTGAACCTCCTCCAATATCTCAATCTTCTGTGGCAGGTTCCAAACTGAACTTGGCCAGCTGCTGGCTTTATATGTACCCCACTGAGTTTCGAGAAAAATTTGTCACTTTCTGGATGGTGTGTAGAGAGTAGTTGAATATTTACAGCTTCTCTGGAACTAGAAGTTGGCAATACCTGACCTTCTATACATCCTGTAGACCAAAGTGCTACCACATAACGCAAGTGGTCATCTTATTGGGTTTAAGGCTGCTGCTCACATGTATGTAGAGAGCATCACTTAGCAACACATATATTCTCTATCTCTTCAACTTAGCACTGCTCACTCCTTAAGTATATTCATCCCGAACTAGCAGATCATCTGTGCAGTAATAATTACCCAGGCAGTCTAGGTGGACAGCCTTGACTTTCCGATGCCCTTCTTGTTTATTCTATAAACAACATCATTGATTCTTTTTTTTCATAGTGCAAGTGCCTTCCCAATTAGTATGAAGTTTTGAAGTTAGAGACCTTGATGATGCTTTGGGGCAACCAAAGCTTCTGGCACAACCAAACCTGGCCCCTTTCTTCAAAACATACAGTGTTACTATGAATATCATACTGTGATGTTATTTTGCCACTGGTTATCTTCAGCTGTCCTCTCATCAAATGATTCATTTCTCACATTTGATTCCCTAATTTTAAAGAATAGTTCTGCAGTTATTAAGAGCTTAGTGTCAGTTGATCCGGCCATTAAGTCCTCAGGAAGACAAATCTCTCACCAAACACTAGCTTTGCTTGAGTCATACCAATTGTGTCATGTACTCATGATCTATATGCCATTAGGAGTCATGGTGTATGATAGTCCCAGTCTGTTTGGTTCTCATCAACAACCTTTGATAGATGCTGCTTAAGTGTTCTATTGAACCTCTCAGCCATTCCATCAGACTGAGGATGGAGCGGCATTGTTCAGTTCTGTTGAATAGCAAGTTGTCGACGTAATTCTTTAAAAACTCTTGACTCAAAATTCCTCCTTTGATCTGTATGAATTTGCATAGTGACTCCATAATGCCAACGGAAGTTGTAAACCCAATTCCTTTACTGCAGTTATAATCTTCTGATTTGGAATTGCATAAGTTTCCACTCATTTAGTATAACAGTCACCTATAACCATGATGTACTGGTTTCCATCATCTGTAACTTTGTAATGTCCAGCAATGTATGTGGCAATTCTCTTGAATGAAAGTCCAACACATCTCGTTTTCCTCCTACTTCTGGTTTGCAGGCTGCATATATTCACAGGTTCAACACCATTCCTCTAGATTGTGGCAAGGGTAAAGCCAATAGAATAATTCTGTAGCCTATTTTGTTAATTATTTTATTAACACCAAGATGACCTCCACATGCCATCATGCATTTCCTTCAAACAGAGTGCACTTTCTCAAGCACTTTTCACCAATCTGTTCTCCAAGGTTAGAGATTCCGATTGTTCCCAGTAGCTCTTCACACTTCGGAACCATGGTAGACATCTTCCCAATCAGGGTGACAGCTCTCTTCTTTTGCCGTTAGTATTGGTCCAATATCTTCATCAGCCACCTGTTACAGCCGAAAGCTTGTGTCGTCCAACTGTCTGCCAAGAAATCTATAGTCATGGCTTGAACTTGTTCATTTGTGTTCTGTTCTTCATTTCAGTGTTATTATCGGCAATCTTCTGAGCACAGTCTTGAGTTAAACCATCTGCATTACCATGTAGACGGTCCTGTTGATATTGTACCTTGAAGTGATATTCTCTCAAATCTTTGAGCCATCTTGCCAACTGTCTTTCCAGATTTTTAAACCTTAAAAGCCATGCAAGCGCAGCATGGTTGGTATATAGTGAGAACCCCCACCTATACAGAATTTATGTAAGTGCTGCAAAGCTTGGGCGATAGCCAGCAACTCTCCCTTTGTAACACAATAATTTCTCTCTGTTTTGGAACCCCTTGCTGTGATAAGCTATTCCTCATACTTCACCATTTTACACTTTGCACTTGGACAAAATTGTTCGTAGACCAGTATTGCTTGTGTCTGTGCCTATGATGTACTTCCCTTCGGAAACTGGGAAAGTAAGAATTGGTTCCAAGCATAATGCAATTTCCAAGATCCCGATGGCTTGACCACTGAAATGTTAGTTTATTTTCATTTGTTCGTGTAGTGATCTAACAATAGTAGCAGTCTTTTACAAAACTTCTGTAATTAAGATCATAATGCAGGGAAACTCAGAACATCATGTTTAATTTTTGGAACGGTCAGCTTTTCTGGGTGTCTGCATTATTTGTATCTGTACTAATACCAGTAACCAAATGGCCAGTATTGTACTTCCTTCTGAAACAGAGAACACTTCACGAATCGTGGTTAGAATCACCAGAAGATTTTTCAAATGATCTTGAAAAGACTTTCTGATAACTGTGACATTGTCTAAGTAAACAGGGCAAGTTTTCCGTGTCAGGCCTCAGAGGACCAGTCTTTCAAATGTTGCTGTTGCATTACAAAGTCCAAATGGCATTACTTTAAAGTGGAAGAGACCACTTGGGATTGAGTAAGCTGTCTTTCCTTGAATCCTTGATGAAAACGCACTTGCTAATAGTATCCGTTCTTTAGGTCCAGTGTAGAAAACCAATGAGCTCCAGACAGCATATTGAGTGTATCATCAGTATGAGGTAGTGAATAGCAATCCCTCTTTGTCACATTGTTCAACTTCCTCTAGTCAACACAGAAATGTAACTACTGCAGAAGACCAAGCACATGATGAAGTCTTAATATTCCCTCTATCAACGTGTTCTGTATTAGCCAAGACATTTCCTCCTGATTAGCTAACAGACTTCTTCGAGAAGGTTAGCATATTGATGTCGTGTCACCTGTATTGATACGATATACTAGAAAGGCTTTTCCCAGTGACTGGCTCAGAACTGCAAAAGCATATTTAAATCTTTAAACTGTCTAATAAAACTGAATTCTTCAACTTCAGCTATTGAGAGATCATCAGAAGATGTGTTCACAGCTCTTCAAGTTCCTCTAGTAATTTTGAAGTGTCTGTGCCCTGTGTCTTTGTTGTGTCATTCCAGCTACCCAAGCCACAGGAGAATAAGTGTGTATGAGGGGTGTTTGATAAGTTCGTGCAAAAATAAAGAAGACACAATTTTGGGGGAAAAATCTTTTTTATTTCTCAACATAATCTCCTTTCAAGCTTTTTGATGAAATCCTCACAAGCAACAATGCTCAGGCTTTTTGGTACCATCCTTATAGTATGATTTATCGAAGTCTTCAAAATACGATGATGTTTCGGCAACAACTTTATCATTTCTAGCAAGGCACTTCTTCAAATTTGGTGCTTAGTCTGAAGGTGCTAAGACCGATGAGTAGGGGGGGGTGCAGAAGAATTTCGTAGCATAATTCAAACAATTTTGCTGTCACAATCGCAGAAGAGTGAGCTGGTGCATTGTCTTGTTGGAAAAGAACCTTCTTTTTCATCAAATGTGGTATTTTTTCTTTATTTCCTCATTTAGATGATCCAGCAGAGATGCATAATATTGCCCAGTTATTGTTTTACCCTTCTCCAGAAAGTCAATTAAGATTATGCCACAAGCATCCCAAAAGACAGTGGCCATCACCTTACCTGCTGATGAAACAGTTTTCACTTTTTGTGCAGCAAATTCTTCTACTGCAACAACTGTTTTGACTGTTCCTTGGTTTCTGGTTGGTAGTGATGTAAGCAAGTTTCATTAACTGTTATGAAACAGCACAAAAATTCTGCTCAATTACATTGAAACATCTCCAAACCGTGCTTACAAATGTTTATCCGTGCTTTTAATCAATTGTGAGCAAACATGGCACCTATCTTGTGGACAGTTCGCATATGTAAATGTTTGTGTAAAATATGATGTACCTGTTCATTTGAGATGCCTATTGTCTTAGCAATTTCACACACTTTCAATCTTCTGTCTTCCCTGATCATATCATGGATTTTTTCAATATTTTTTGCAGTCGTAATCTCAACAGGCCATCCAGAATGTTCAGCATCGTTTGTGCTCGTGTGACCACTACGAAAATAACCAAACCGTTTGTAAACTGTTCTAGTCAGTGGAGCTGACCACTAAATATTTATCAAATTTGGATTTAGTTCCCTGTGTGTGGTTTTGCCTTTCTAAAAGTAATGTTTCATCACCGCATGAAATTCTCCTTTATCCATTTTTTGTAAATCACAATACTTGATCAATTCAGACAAGTGACAACAATAGAATTATGAATGTACATGACTGAACGTGGTGTACGCTCCTAGTGGAGATGCGGGAAACTGAAAATGATGTCATTTAAGTACTGTGTGCGCATTCTCTTGACTTTGCATGGACTTATCAAACACCCCTCATATCGTGTTGTAAAATGACAGCCTGGTCCTCAATATTTGCCACTCTGAACAGATTTTTCTGATGTATTTGTAATAGAGAGCATTACATCTTGCCTGATTCTCAAAACTTTTTTTAAGTTGACTACAAAACCATATGCGTCATAATGACCACACCAAGAATTGCTTCATCTACAATGTCTGCAGAGAGTACTTTGAGATCAAACTCCAGTCAACCCAGGTGTAGGTGTAACTCAACATTCCTAAACATTGTCGGCTGTAATTGAAGTTGGGCTTACTTTAATGAATCTGTTAACTTCCAAGCTCCCACTGTTTTTATGAAGTATAGAAATTGTATGTTGTCTAGGGGCTTCATTCCTCCTGTTAGTCAACACATGCCCCCTTGTACTGACTGTTGGTCATTTCCTGGTGTTTGCTTGAATTAACTCTGGTTCGCAATCTCTTTGTAGATGTCCAGGTTTCCCACATGTGTATAATACTTCAGTTCCATCCTTTCTTCCCTTGTACTATGGTGCTGATAGTTGGGTCTCTGTTTTTTTCTCTTTATTGTCTGTGTCATCGTGATATTTAGTTTGCGCAGTAAGTGATTGGCCCAACCAAATGCTTGGCAGCTTCAAACATTAGTGTATATACAAGGGTGTACACACTATTCTGGTGTCTTGCCATTCGTAAGATTTGCTGTAGTTCACTATCTCTAACACCATCAGTAAATATCTGCATTTCAGACCGCATTCTCAACAATACTCTGATGCTTTAGGACAGACCAGTCTAATTTGTCTACCAATGTTTGCTTCAAACTTTTGAAGACTTTCCCCGGAATACTGTCATCTTGCTTTCAACTGAGCATAGTACATTTTACATAATTGTTTGTTACTGTACCACAAGTCTAGAGATTTTATCAAGTAGGCACAGATATTCTGGCTATCAGATGGCACTTTCTATAGTAGCTATATGGTGGGTCCTTTTAAAGCGAGTACAAGTGAAGTTGCTTTGTCTTTCTCCATTCAATGATTTGTACCTGCAGTGCCTTCAGATTGCCGAAGATATGTGAGTGCTTCCATCAGAAGTTGGGGCCTTGATGTGAACTGGCCCAAGTACAGACAAAGCCCTTTGTTTTATTTCTTATTTTCTGTGGTTTTTCCTATCTTTACTATTGGTATTGTCTGTTCAGCAAATTATTTTAAAAATATTCTTCCAGTTATCTGATTTGATGCGAGGAAAAATCAGTAAAGTCTTAGTAAAGAACTGACTGTGTCACCAGACACAAATGTCTCTTTCAGATTCTGAGTAGCAGTTCAAACATAAATCTGTATAAATTAGGTAGAGACGTGTATTTTATTTTTAGTGCTAGTATGTTAATAGCCAGTAACACAGTTTTTGCGAATTCCAGTGAAAAATAGTTCTTTAAGTATAACTATTATGAAATTAGCAGGTTGACAATTAGTATGAAAGAATTAATTACTAACAGATTTTATACAGAAGAATAAAAACGTGACATACTGCGTAGAAAATAATTACAGTGTCTTGGCAATTGTTTTATAACAATTCAGTTGTAACAATTTTATTATTGCATCTGCTTTGCTTAGAACAATTTGCAAAATCAATGCATATGGAATAATGTAAAAAAAAAATGTCTTCTGAATTTAAATAAATGAAAAAAGTAAAAAATATGAAACTGCACAGTCAAATAGAGAAAAAAACCTAGGACTTCAGTAGTCTACTTATAGTTGTCAGACACATTTACCAGGCTGTTAGGCCATGGCCTGCTATAAATGTACTTATATTAGTTTTTTATGTTACTTAGATATTGTGGAAGGTACGTAGTTCTAAAGTCAGCACTGTCCTTTCTTTGAAGAGATTTAATACTTGAAACACATTCTTTGAATCAATGAGAATATAATAATCATTTTATTATATCATTCCCTTCTTTGAAAGTTGACAAAGTAATTGTTGAAAGTTGCCTTTTTAATTGAAAATTGAGAGAGAGAGAGAGAGAGAGAGAGAGAGTGTGTGTGTGTGTGTGTGTGTGTGTGTGTGTGTGTGTGTGTGTGTGTGTGTGTGTGTGTGTGTGTGTAACTTGTTCATTATATATCATGTTAGTGTAAGTAGTGGCTTTGTGAAAGTATGAAGTCACTGTGTTTAAGACTACTGGCACATTCAGTTGGCATGTGGATGTTAATTGCTTCATAGCAGAACTAATTATACTGAGAACTGCCATTTGTTACATACATTATAACATTTATTAGCAGATTTATCCAGGTAGTGTCTGTGACAGGTACTTTTTCCTTACCTGTATAGGCATAAGAGACATTGAATACCTGAAAATTTTTTGTTGGTAAGGCAATGACCCTAGAACCTGTATCTACGTGTATGGACTACCTAGACCAGAAACACTACAGATTCTCTGAATCAATGCTTAAGGGCTCTCTTCACTGGGGATAGATACATGTTCCATAGGAGATCTCAGATACTTGTTGCAACCCCTTACTCATTTTAAACATTTTATTTGCCTCCAGAAGCGGTTAAGACTATAAAACAGGTTAATTACCTTCTGTCGGTCTTGTTAAAATCCAAATACAGGATAACTCGAGTTTTGACAACTAATGTGTCATCATCAGATCCTCATGAATATAGTTAAAACTACATTTGTCGATGTTTACTCATCTCGTCGAATAATAAAAACAACACATACATAGTACAAAAATATTAAATAATTTAACACAAAAACAAAATATACAAATAGTAAAAACAAAATAAAACAGAATGAAACACAATACACACGGCCGCCGCGAACCTGCACAGGAACACGTTACACAGTAAAACTAATCGATACCGACTTGACCTTCGATTAACTTTATCGATCTGACATAGCTAATTTCTCGTTCTATATCATTGACTCTATTGAATAAAATATTATTTTTATGTATTGATTTTTCATTTAGGATGCGATCGTAATTCTCTTTAGTGGCCTTATATATCTCAAACCATTCGAGAGTGTCCAGTTTAAGTGATTTCTTGCATTTATGTAATATGTCCAAACTCTCCCTAATACTTTTTATGTTGTGATCTTGTAAACGTAAATGTTCAGCAAATGTAGATCTTCCTATATTTGACTTAGAGCTTGGGATGTGTTCTTTATAACGCAATTTGAATGAACGACCCATTTGTCCTATGTAGAAGTGTGAACAATTAAGCCTGTATACGCCAGTACCATCATATTCATCGAAAGATTTATTTTTGTTTTTAAACTTAAGTTTGTTCTCGAGCTTATTATTTGCTTTTGAAGCCAATACAATATTTTGTTTTTTCAATTGGGTTTTTAAGGTATGATGTAACATTTCGCCATACTCTATTGCAATATATTTTACTTTTTCTTTAGGCATGTCAATATTTATTGGTCTATTTTGTTTCTTATTTATTATTTTATCTATTATGTTACTTTTATATCCATTGGCTGTCGCTATGTATTTAATAAAGGCATAATAACGTTTAATATAGGCAAAAATTGCCTATCAATATATGAATATTAGGTTAAAACTATTAAAAACAACACTAAATATCAGATACAACAAAACATGTTTAGATTTGCGGATCGTACCAAATTTCGTCCAGATAAAAATAATATCTAAGACCTATAGTGCTAAAAAAACTAAAGAATTAACTACAAAGTTATGGATCAAAAATGAAATCAAACAATTATATAGTCAAAAGAGCTTACTTAATACGGTACTTATGAAAAAACATCTCGAACTGTTACAGAACTTACATCCATCACAAATCGACAATGTAACATATTTAATAGAAAAACAAATAAACAAACTGTTATTAAGAAAAAGAAAACACAAAATAAAAAAATTAGTAACCTATTGAAAGAACAGAACGACCCTCAAAAGAACAATACAATAAGTCATCAATTTTATCCTCGTATAATTTTATCTTACCGAAACTAACTTTAATAACGAAGAAACTAACCTTTTAATATACAGTTTTAAAAACAGTGGATTTAAACAATCACTCATAAATGAAATCTTGAACGCTGAAATGGCAATAAATTCTATATCCGATAAGGAAACAAAAACAGTTGTAAGACATGCAGTTGATAATAAAATAAAGAAAGTTTTGAAAGCCGAAAATATAAAAACTTGTTACAATAAAGAAACCAAAGTATTTAATGAAATAAAAAGGAAATTGATAGACAATAATGGCATTGTTACCAAAGCAGACAAAGGCCAGACACTTGTAATTTTAACTCACGTGGATGATAAATGTAAAATACAGGAATTTATCATAAACAATAACATTATTGAAAGTAAGAGCGACCCCACCGATCGGTTTAATAATAATGTGAAATCAGTGTTAAATAAAACCAAATATATTATAATGAATGAAGAGAAAAAATATTTAAAAATGATAGATCCTAAAGCAACTAGACTTAGAGGCCTTCCAAAAATACACAAAAATAATATGCCTGTCCGTCCTTTAGTAAATTTCATGTCTGCACCATCGTATAAAATTGCCAAAAAACTTGATAAAATTTTAAGACAACATATAGTGTTCAATAAGAACTATAGTTTGAAAAATAGTTTAGAACTGGTGGATCTCACAAAAGAACTTACAATCGAACCAAGACACACCTTTGCTTCATTCGACATAGTCAATTTGTACACGAATGTACCACAATTAACGAAACATTGGAAATAACAAAAAGTGTATTACTATCAAAAGCCACATTAAACCACGAAATAGTCGATGAGCTTATTAATTTGACAAAAGTAGTATTGAAACAAAATTATTTTACTTTTGATAATAAATATTATTTACAGGGAGATGGATTAGCAATGGGATCCCCACTATCAAGTATCCTGGCAGAAATTTATTTAAACCACATTGAAACTAATGAAATATTATCACCTAATAACAAACATTATAACAAAATCTTATTTTATCGTCGATATGTGGATGACACAATAGTGATCTATAAAGGCAATTGCAGACAATTAGAGCTGCTTCATAAATATTTGAATACCATAACAAACAGTTTGCAATTTACATTGGAAACGGAAAAGAATAATAAAATAAATTTCTTAGATATGACTTTAACAAAAATAGATAACAAAATTAAATTTAATATTTATAGAAAACCGACAAGCACAGATCATGCTATTCATACCTCGACTTATCACCCTTTTTCACACAAAATGGCATTTTTCAATAGCATGATACATAGATTGCTGTCATTGCCCCTCTCCACAGAAGACTATAAAAACGAAGTTGACATTAATAAACACATAGCGACAGCCAATGGATATAAGAGTAACATAATAGATAAAATAATAAATAAGAAACAAAATAGACCATTAAATATTGACGTGCCTAAAGAAAAAGTAAAATATATTGCAATAGAGTATGGCAAAATGTTACATCATACCTTAAAAAACCAATTGAAAAAACAAAATATTGTATTGGCTTTAAAAGCAAATAATAAGCTCGAGAACAAACTTAAGTTTAAAAACAAAAATTAATCTTTCGATGAATATGACGGTACTGGCGTATACAGGCTTAATTGTTCAGATTGTTCACAATTCTACATAGGACAAACGGGTCGTTCGTTCAAATTGCGTTATAAAGAACACATCCCAAGCTCTAAGTCAAATATAGGAAGATCTACATTTGCTGAACATTTAAGTTTACAAGATCACAACATAAAAAGTATTAGGGAGAGTTTGGACATATTACATAAATGCAAGAAATCACTTAAACTGGACACTCTCGAACGGTTTGAGATATATAAGGCCCCTAAAGAGAATTACGATCGCATCCTAAATGAAAAATCAATACATAAAAATAATATGTTATTCAATAGAGTCAATGATATAGAACGAGAAATTAGCTATGTCAGATCGATAAAGTTAATCGAAGGTCAAGTCAGTATCGATTAGTTTTACTGTGTAACGCGTTCCTGTGCAGGTTCGCGGCGGCCGCCTGTATTGTGTTTCATTCTGTTTTATTTTGTTTTTACTATGTGTTAAATTATTTAATATTTTTGTACTATGTATGTGTTGTTTTTATTATTCGACGAGATGAGTAAACATCGACAAATGTAGTTTTAACTATATTCATGAGGATCTGATTATGACACATTAGTTGTCGAAACTCGAGTTATCCTGTATTTGGATTTTAAGAAGCGCGACAGAAGGTAATTAACTTGTTTTATATTACTCATTTTCTTTCTCCAGGAACCACATTCTGTGAAAAACCATTGTGTGGATATTGCATAAAACTTGATTATTGCTGAGCAACCAACCATATTTTTAACAACCTATTGTTTCCTTGAAACATTATCTTGTCTGCAGTCTTTCATTGCTTTAGTTGCAGCTTATTACCTTGCAACTAATCATTTCTAGGGAAATGAACAGATACTTATCTGTTTACTGCTTAGAGTACTTGGTAGATGCCTAACATTTGGATCTTTAGGAACCTCCCTCTTCTAAACCTTCTTTGCCTAGAATTCACTCTCCTTACAAGAAGACACTTCCAATGCTTCCTACCCCAGAGAATCCCTTCAGTGCGAAGCTAAACACTAGTAAAATATCTTTGCACTTAGTGTTGCTATTAAGCATAAAAAAATTTGTTTGAGATGTAACAAAATTGATTACTCTGATACAACGTATAGTAAGTGCCCGAGTTTTGTATATTGTGCACTTCTATAATCCTTCTTGTATAGGATTGTTATAAGGTGCACAAGTAATACTATTTTTTTTAAGAGGGGGGAAATGCTGTATGCACCGTCAGAGGAAACTTTCTCTATCATGTGGTGTGTGGGACTCTCATCCATTAAAAAAACTCACCTCTAATTCAGGCATTGACATCCACCCTGGAATACTTAGCATATTACTTCAGGATGGAGCCTGTTGTACCCTTATTGGACTCCTTCTAGTTGTCCCTTATGTGCTACTGCCTGTTGGGTGCAAGTTGGACCTGTTTCCTTTTCTTGTAGAACCAACTGAATACATTTAGAAATGCAGTCCCATTCCTCCTTGCTACCATGAAGCATAATCTGAGCTACACCCTCAGGTGTGAAGTCCCCAAGCTCCGTCTGTAGTGCCACCCTCTCTCTTGTAAATCTCGTGCACTTGAAAAAGTGTGCAAGGCATCTTCATGGGGAGAGTCACTGGAATCCTGGGCTTTGCACCTTTCCCGTTCTGTACAGGTGTGGAAATTGCTGTAGCCACTGAGGAACTGGAAAGGTAAAGGCTCGATTCGGAAATCAAAATACACTCTGGAAATGATGTCAGACAAAGAAATCAGGGAGTTGGGCTTCATAAAGTCCAAAAAGATTAATAAGTCATTCCTGGGCTTTTCACCATTCTCTGAAAGAATTTGTACTCTAAGATTAAAGACTATGTTTCACAACATTACATTTAACATACACGCACCGACAGAGGAAGCAGAAGATGAAGTGAAGATGAATTTTATGAAGAACTACAAGCAGTGTTCAGTATACTTCCAAAATACGATGCCATGATCACATTGGTTGATTTTATTGCGAAATTAGGCAAAGAAGATTACAATAAATGCCATAAATAATATACGTATCACCTAAAAATTTATTCGGCAAAAAGTTATAGAAGTACCTTATTGGATACGTTGAAGCGAGCGAAAAGGAATTTGAGAGTAGGATTGCACAACTCTACCAAAAAATTATGATAAAAAATTGACAATTTATTTTTTAAGATGTATGAAGAAGGCTAAACAAGTATTGTTAGTTTACGAAATAAAATAATAAATAATTATTTAAAATTTATAAGAAAAGCGTGAATATTTTTTCATGTAGTTTTCATTTCAAAAATTAAATATAGGCTAGGTTTATCAGAACCTGTGCAAACACATTGGTAACTAGTAACCTCCCTGAACTTGAGAAGTCGCTCACTGGTTTGAAATACTTTTAAGGATTTTTGAGTGGAGCAGGTTTTTAAGTTTATGTATGCTTCCATAGATAACTTTAGGTCTGTACCTATTATTTTTCACAAATATACAGTATCCAACTGATAACACTATGTAAAGATTTTTGCAGACATAGCTTTCTGAAGGCAGTCCAAAATTTGCAAACATTGTTGACAAATCCTTATACAATGATTTTTTCGGTCTTAAGGATAATTTTGAAGTCTTAAGTACATGGTTTCCTAGAGAAGATATTCACAAAGGACGTGCAAAGGAACGTGTAAAATACAGATGGCCATTGGACATTAAAAATGTTAGAACTTACCGAGGAACCAACTCTGACTCTACCACTTTTTAGTTGGAGCTAAGATTAAGCAAAAAATAGCTGTTGCAAAACATCAGATCTCCAGTGCATAAAAGATGGAACATAGAAAAACTAAAAGATGTACATGTAAAAAATAACTATCAACAGGAAGTTAAAATAAAGTTAGAGAGTAAACCTAACGCTAACAGTGTAGAAGAATGGACACACAATGGAAACTGTACTTAAAACTGCTGAAAATATAGTAGGAGAAAAGAAGTATAAAAAATAAGGAGCAGTAAAAAGAGGTACCGCTAAAAGAGGTAGGTAAAAAAGAGAAGTGCTAAAAAGAGAGATAGAAGAAATAGTAGAACACCGCAATAAAAATGAATGTAAAAATTCTAAAAAAAATATCCAGAACAGAATACAAGAATTCAGGCCAAGATTGTGTGTGTATAAAGATAAAAATGGTAAAATACTGATAGAGGATTAAACTGTTCTGATGAGATGGAAGGAATATTTTGAAGACATATTGTCAGGCAGTACAACAGCTATGAACAGGAATACATATGTACTACATGGCAGAACCTGAAGATATTCCTCCTATCCTTGAAGAGGTGTCATATATAATTAAGTCAAAACTCCAGGAGCAGATGAAACATATAGGAGCTGAGCTGTTAAGTATAGAGGGGAAGATCTCTGGAAAAGGATACATCATCTAATAACATTAATTTGGAGGCAACTTAAAATACCAAGTGACTGGCTAGTGGGAATTATACAACATATATACAAGAAGGCAGACAAACTAGAAAGCTCAAACTACAGGCCTACAACGTTACTCAACGTTACATATAAAGTTGTTTCAGGTATAATATACAATTGGCTAGTAGAATAAATGGAAGAAATATTAGGAGAAAACCAAAGTGGATTCTGACCGAGCTGCTCCACAGTTGATCAAACATTAACCGTAAGATAGATACAAGAAAAGGTGTATAAATACAACATAGATCTATATAACCTATATATAGACTTCAGACAAGCCTTTGACTGTATTCACAGAGGAAGGATGTTGGAAGATTTACTATCACTTGGTATTCCAAAGAAATTGGTACAACTCATGGAAGTGACTATGGCTGGTTCAGAGCAACGATACGACTTGGCAGTCAGTTCACATCTGCATTTCCCATTACCTCAGGTGTTAGACTGTCTACTTTACTGTTTGACTTAGTTTTAGAAGCAGTAATCAACAAGATGGAAATTAGGAACATATAGGAATAAAAACCACACAAATTCTTGCTTACACTGATGATGTAGCCATTATAAGCAGAAACAAAAACTCTTGAAAGAAGTTGTAATTAATATAGGTAGAGAGGCAATAAAGAGAGGGCTAAAAATAAATGATAATGAAACCTAATACATGGAAATAACAAGAAAATGATGTAACAGACAACCTCAACAATTTGAAAATCTTGAATTTAAACATGAGAGGTTTCTTACCTAAGCTCACAAATAAATTATACCAACACTATGAGCAATGATATCCAGGCAAGAATCCTTAGTGGTAAACGGTGTTGTTAGCCTACTCAAAATTAATGACTTTGAAAGCACTGAACAAAGTATTAAAACTAAAAATATGCAAAAGCATAATTATGCCAGTTATACCTTATACTTGTGAAACATGGGTATTAACACAAAAAGACCAACAATATCTCAGAATATTTTAACAAAAGACATTGAGAAAATTGTTTGGACTGGTGCGAAATAACAACGGCTTGTGGAGAATATGAAGGAATAAAGAACACCAAGCCAAACATAGTAAGGTTTATAAAGAGAATGTTTTAGTGGATGGTTAGTGAGGATCGGTCAATAATACAAATTTTAGCTATTTTGGGTCGATGTTTCGACAATATTTATTGTCATCTTCAGGACCTGTGTATGAAATACAATAGAAATATCAAACATAACGAAACAATTAAATATTTGGGTGAACGTGTTGGTGATGTGCTTGCGTATGTATGTATCATTTTATATGTGAAGACTTATGATAGTTTGTTTACATCTTCAAATTATCTTTAAGAAAGCGAGCAAATTATAGTATGAGAGAACTTAATTTATACAGTATTACAATTTAAATTACTAAATAAAGAGAGGGCTAAAAAAAAATGATAATGAAACCTAATATTTTTTTTACTAGGTCGATGGGATAATTTTGTCACAAAATGTTCTATGACCTTTATCGATTGTAAATAACTGACGGCGGAAAGCGTTTCGGAAGATGAAAATGGGGGCAAGCGGTGAAAGTCAGAAAATTTCTAAGGTTATTAAATCACTCAGTATATGGGTGAAAATTTACAGGTAAGTACCAAATGTCGTTCTTATTCCCCATGCAAAGTGGCGGAAACAGAAGTGGCCGGCGGAAAGCGTCAAAGTCAGGAAAATTTTGAGAAAACCTAAAGCACAAGGTACAGGCTATGTCATCCAATTTGTGTATGCAATGTTTATAAATGTATAAGTTTGTGTGCAAAAGGGCGGAAAAAATTCAGTAGTTTTCCCTCTGAAAATCTCAATCAAAAGTGCCTTGAGCGCTGACCGTTTTTTCAACGAACGGATTCCGACTTATTAGTTTGCCAATAAAAATGTTCAGGATATGTCCGCCACTAAAGATACGCGGTTATTGCACAACTCTTAGTCTATTTGCTAAAAGGTGGACACCAGAATGGAAGAAAAATATTCAAAATAAATAATAATAATGCTAATAAAATATTATAAAAATTAATAATGCAAGCATTAGCTTTATATAAATAATGTATAAGATATCAATACTTTTTAATGAAAATTCACTATGATATGAAAAGATCGTATTATTATCTGATTACAGTTTCATAAAATTATTTGTATCTAATGAAACTGCTGACAATTCGGTACTGAAAAGAATCTGCGGCAGATGTTTGTGGTCCCTCTAACTACCTGAACAGCAGTTTCCGTTAGACCACTGCAGCGTGCACAGAAATTTTCATCAAAAAGTATTGATTTTGCGCTCAAAAATTTACGTTCTCGCTAAAGAAAAATTGAATCTGAAAGTGTTAAACCTTTTTGTGTGTTTAAGTGTGGTTGAAATCATCATCAGCCCATTTCCGATCTGATGATGAGCTGTGAAGCTTGAAAGCGCTAATCGGAATCATTTTTCTATAGTGGTTTGCAACAGTGTTAGTTCTGGTTGTGATTACAACCACTAACACAACTTTCTTATTTTCCTTAACATTTTTTATATTTTCCTTTTGAAAAGGCTCATTTAAATTTTTTACTTTATAATTTCGCAAAAATAATTCAAATCGAGCTCTATTTGCAGTTGGTGTGTCATTTTCATCTGTACTTATTACATTATATAAATGGCATACAAATTTTTCAATAACTGATATTACATCATTCTTATCCCAAAAAAATTTACCTAGCTCTACGAAAGCCTTTTGATACTGTTCCGATTGCTGAAGAATTTTATAAGGACGCTGGTTTCCTTTTCTGAAAAATGGTGGATTATAATCACATCCAGTAAAAGCATGAAACTCTGGAAGTGCTTTACACAACGATTCACCCAATCTTTCATATATTTCATTAACATCTATTATGATTCGCTTACCCGAAACTCCATATTCAATGGAAAAGTTCAATTTTTAACATTGAAAATGTTTATAAGGACATGTTGCACATTTGCGGCCGATCACTGGTGCGTTATCGAAAATGGGAACCAGTGAGTTTCCATAGAAACTACTTCTTTGTTGTCAATAACGTAGTACACATATAAAACTTCGCTTATGAATGCGACTACATTTAACTTATAATCTGTTCATTGGTAAATGAAGAATGAATTCATTGATTGGTGAATGAACATAAATATATATATTTTTTAGATTTATTGAAGTATTTTCAATGCCCTCTGTGCATTGCATTTGTGCATTGCCTGCATTTTTTTTAATGGTGTGCAAGTTTCCTAACAATATAACTAAAATATCGGTATCTGAATATGTAATTAAAACATTAACATCACGATTAATTTTGCAATTGTGAAAAACCATCTTTAAACTATCTGCTTCTTCGTTATCAGGACAAAAAAATTTGCATAACTTCGCCATTGACAACTTCATACGAGTAAATGGTTTTGTCTTTCAATAAACTAAGCAAGATGTTGACTACTCAAATGATTCATTATAAAATTAATGCTTCTTTAAATTTACTATTTCTCAGTTCTTTAGAAAAGTCTGTATGTCTCAGTTGATTTTCCTCTAAAATGGCGAAGTCACGATCAGATGATGAGCTTCGTCTCAATGAATGCTCTTAAACCATTAATTGAAAGTTGAAAGTATCTATCAAAAATGAAATGAATTTCAGATGCTCGGTTATTGTTAATTGTTTGCAATAATTTTTTTGATATATCAAATGTTTTACGGACATCTTTCATACAATGCAAACTGTAAAAGCCATCTATTATTATGATGTCGGGTGTTAAAGAACTACTTTCAACTTTCAAACATTTAATGAGTGCAGATTTTTTCGTTTTACAAATCGTAGGATCTACCATGTACGTTACACAAAACCATTGAAACAGGAGTTAAAGAGTATGTGAGGTTCTTTTCAATATTAGCATTTTGCTCCTTGGAAATAGCAAGCATGCGTCCAAATAAGTCTCTTCTTGTACTTTATTATTGACAACCATCCTTTTCCTCTCGTTAGACTTAACAAAATTAATAATCTTGTTTTGAGATATACGTTCTTCAAATCGGGTTATCAAATGACCAGATTCCCCAGTAATGATTCTCTTAACTCGTTACCTTTTTTTCTTAATTTAAAAGAAAATCAGCTACTTCTGTTGTCATAGATCGTCCGGTTGCAATATTATATAACAAATCCTGATCCATCTCAATACAATCAAAAGTATTCATGTTATTCTTGACTACGGAAATAAATCTGTTTAACTTAATTGTATCTTTATTAATTTGATGTTTTTCTAAATCCGAACTGACGTCTTGAGCTTTTTTTAATCCAGTTTCATTGAGAACGTGTGAAATTATTTTTGATCTGATGCTATGACTTCTGGACCATCGTTGGCAAGCAGATATTGACTTTGTAAAGTGTGTTACACCAGTAAGTCTTCCAGCAGCATCAGCATTGAGCATTGATTGTTTGTTCTAAGGTCAGATCAATAGGTATTTTCGAAACAGGTTTTCCTGTTCTTTTTATAGCGAACAAGCCTTTTTGAAATTCCTCCGCCAGCGCTGGATGTGTTTCATTTATGTTTAATAAATTATCATGGTACTTAAGTAACCACAGAGCATAACTGTGCTGATTAAATATGAAAAATAAATTAATAAGTTTTGGTATGATGAATTTATAAAGCTCAAAATCGTTAGTGCGGATACTTCTGGAAAACATCAAAAAAAATTAATAAATTCTACATACATCATATAAAATTGTGGAGTTTTTCCAAACGTTCCATCAAGTGTATTTTTTTTAATTTGAAATATTTATTGAAAAGATCAAGTTCTTTGTCAATAAATACTTCATTTGAGAATCCTTCACTTTGTATTTTCATAATTATTGTCCGTGTTCTATCGTCAATGAGTAGCTGATTTTCTTAAAAAATCTTTCAAAATGTAGTATCTGCAAACCTAAAGATGTCATTGGATGCAGACACTTGCATCTATTAAAATGGCTCCCACTAATAAATCCACTAACAGAACCGCTCGCCAAAAGTTCGCTTTCTACCACCATTTGTGTTAGTCCACATTCATCAATGAATTTTCCGACAGATTTAAAATAAGCCATCATTGTGTGGAAAGCGGCCATATGAATAAAAAGAGTAGCAAACAATGACTTTTCAGTTGATAAGCAACTTTTTGCAATTTGCAATCATAAAGGTGGGTTTACACCTGCGAGAAATTGCGCAAGTTTTCTGTCCGACAGTCGAAATTGCAAATGTAAACAGACCGGCGAGCATTGTCGGAACTGCTGCCGCGAGTGATGTCGCAAGTAGGCGGAGTTAGTGTCCGACACTTCAGCTTGCAGGTCTAAACACGCAGCTCAGCTCTCGGAATTTCTCGCACTCGCGCTGTCACTGGATCAAACAGTGGGAGATATTTAGCGACAGTTTTGTGCAAGTCTGGATAATGAGAGGTTGGTTTCCTATTGTTTCTCAGTGTTTTATGTTAAACTGTGTAGCGTCGTGATGGCTGAAGAAAACCCTGCTATTGAAATAATACCTAAGCAAACTAATACTGGACCTCCTGCCACGAAAACTCCTACGGATGAAAATAAAAAATGGTCGGACATGGAAACGAGAAAATTAATAGCCCTGTATGAAGAGAATGAAATACTATGGAACGTTACTTCGAAGGACTATAGAAATTGTGTAAAAAAACATGAAGCAATACGTGCCATCAGCAATAAATTGAAAGTTGATACACCTGAAGTGCAAAGAAAACTGCATAATTTAAGAAGTCAATACAACTCGGAGTTGAAGAAATTAAGGACAAAGGCATCGGGTCAGGGAACGGATGAAGTTTATGTACCGAATTGGCCGTACTTCGCCGCTCTGAAGTTTATCCATGTGAAGACCCCCACAACATCCAGTACAATGGTAAGTAAATAACAATAATTATATATTGCCATACGATACCATATATTATATATTGCCCTTTTTGGGGGGCAACTCAAAAATTTTAAGTGTAAATACCCATCATGTGACCCCTCAATTTAAAGGTCTTGATTGAAGAAAACAATTGGTGTCTAAAAATTTTCTATTATGGCCCTATCCAAAAAGGCGGCCCAAATTGTGTTAACATATTTTCTACTATACACCAAAAAGTTTTTTTTTTACCAGAAAACATCTGTAAAATGTACCTAACATGATTGTGTGCCATTACCTCTCTAAATATGCCTGTATTGCCAGTGGACCTTTCCTTGAGGACATGAAAAGTACTCTGTGAACTCCATACGAATTTGTTCTGCAGGCTTCGAGTGGTTTCTACTTTTTGTTGCTTGCAGAGGAATCAAGTTGCTATCGGGCATTCCCTCTTCTAAACACCACGATCCATTTATCAGATCACCGGTGTCACTGTCTTCCATATCAAATGTTCCTAAGGGTGCATATCTCTTTGCGGTTCCCTTTCCTTGCATCAGATAATTATGCAACGTGCATATTGCCAAAACAACAGCTTTAACTCTCTCTGGATGCAAAAGCATCGGCTTTCGTAAAACTCGGAATCTGTTAGCAGCCAACCCAAACACATTTTCAACAACTCTTCTGCATCGAGATAGGCGATAGTTGTACACACGTTGCTTCATAGGTAGGTTGCAAAATGGGTACGGTTTCATTATGTAGGTGTTTAATGCAAATGCATCGTCAGTCACGATCACATATGGCATTGGACACTGCCTTCCTCTTAATGGAGAGCGATCCGGTAGATCTACAGTCCCGTTCACTATGCCTTCTTTAAGGGAACAATTGTTAAACACCCCTCCATCGGAAATTCTTCCACAACAGCCAACATCAACGTAGATAAATTTGTAATTACAATCCACCATGGCGAGCAAGACAATGCTGTGTGTTCCTTTATAGTTATAATACAAACTTCCGCTCTTTGGAGGTGCTTGCATCACAATATGTTTACCATCAAGTGCACCGATGCAATTAGGAAAATTCCATTTGGTGTCAAAACCTGCAGCAATTTGTTTCCAATCATCTTTGTTTCATGGCATCTGTAACAATAAGACAAAACAAATAATACGTGATATTATAACAAACTGCTCATGCAAATACACAAACACACAAAGAATTACAAATATTTCATCAGTTATTTTTCATTTCAGACACTGAAAGAAAAGAAAAGCAGCATTGAACCAATGGAAGAGAAAGGATCAGAAGACGAAGATTATGATGAATCCTCTATATCTATTCTTGAACCGCAAGAAGAAAGGGAACAAGAAATTCAAGCGCCTCCAAACAAGAAAAAAAAAACTCAAGCCTTCGCAGGATATGCCAGCATACGTTCATCAGGCACTGCGGCAACTTAATCAGCCAAATGATGATGAACAGGTATTTGGAGATTTCTGTGCCTCAGAGCTGAGACAGATAAAAAACCCTGCTAACAAACGGATTTTTAAGAAAATAGTTATGGAGGCAATTACAAATGTAGCGGAAGCTGAGGCACTGGGTGTAATTTACAAGCCTTCCAGTCGGTCCTTCAATATTAATTATTCACTTCCCACAACACTGACTTCCCCGTCTCCTGTGCTCTTCATCTTTTCCAGCGCAGTACAACATGCAACCAAATACACAACAAATAGTACAACAGGAACAATCTGGGCATCAATCTTCAATTTTACAACTTAGTGGTTATAATGACATGAACTATGAATCGTATAATTGAACTGAAATTTTCTGAGTTTAAACATATATAACTTCAAATGTTAACTCTGGTTTTGTTCTTGTTTATAATACATAGAATGTAAAATGTAATAAAAACGATGTTGATTAAAATTTGGATCATTGTTGATTTATTACAGAATATAGCCTATATGATTTTTTAAAGCCAACATAGTATCTTATACACAAGCTCTATTACAATATTAGAGCTTAATATTAGAGCTAAAATATTAAAATTAGTAACCTGCTCTATTGAGAAAAAATGATTAGCTTACCTTCATTAAAGTTTCTTTGAGAATATCAAAAATTGCTTGACACACTTCCGGTATGAATATACTTATGGTGCATACTGGGATTCTGAAGAGGTACATCAAAGAATGATATGAGTCACCTAAAAAAGTAAATTTCAGTATAGTTTTATAATAAAATTATAGTAAAAATATTTGAATAACAATGTATGCATTTTACAAAGTACTGAGCAAAGCATACTGAATGATCTGATTTGCATTTAAAGGTTCTAAAAACATAATTTTGTTTTTATTAATTAAGAAATTTAAAACGAATTAGTCAATACGGCAAAACTTTTGTGTGATAATATGATTTCAATGATATTTGTGAACTTACCAGTGGCCAGAAAGCGTAGGGTAACCATCAGTCGCTCACTGGCTTGTATCGACTCTCTAAAAACAGTATCCTGTTTTTGGATTTTAGGTCCAACAAGGCATAGTAGATCTTCTAATTCTACAGCAGACATCCTGATAAAATTCCTAAATTGTTGTGAATCTTCAATTTTTAACTCATTTAATAAATTAGTGTAAGCTCCATACTCTCGCCTTCTGTCAATCCAATCTCTAACCCACATTCTCTTCTTCCTCCTTTTCCGTTCTTCTACGCGTAACCAATAATCCAGTATTACTAGCGCAGCAGCAGTTTTCACACGTCTGCTTCGTGGCATGGTTAAAAACTAACTGACGTCCTGGGAGGGACCAGTTGAGCAAGTTGAAATTGCATCCATGTGCTGTCTCGTGTAAACGGATTTTCTACGAACTGTCGCAACAAACAGTGACATTAGCCCGCGCGAGAGCTCGCGGGACACTTGCATTCAAACTCTCAGCAAAAATTGCATCTCTGTGTTTACACTATTAGACAGCACTTGTGCAAGTACTGTCGCAATTTTTCTCGCTGGTGTAAACCCAGCTTAAGTAACCTGCATACAAGTTTGTTACTGTTGTCACCTGTGTCACTTATTGTTACTGTCGATGTTATTGTAGACTTTCTGTACACATCCAAGTGTGTTTTCTTGATTGAAACGAAATGTTTCTAACATTTCGGATGGTAGCCGTGTATATTATCAACTGCGTCAGGTAGAATAACAGCGTTATATTTTAATTTCAAAGTAACACGCGCGTATAATATTTCTTTACATACACCCAGTTTTTCATCAGTAAAAAATTTGATAACCACTTTCTTCTCCACACTTAAACACACAAAAAGGTTTAACACTTTCAGATTCAATTTTTGTTTAGCGAGAACGTAAATTTTTAAGCGCAAAATCTTTGATGAAAATTTCTGTGCACGATACAGATAATTTTTTGCAATTGTAATCAGATAATAATACAACCTTTTCATGTCATAGTGAATTTTCATTAAAAAGTATTGATATCTTATACATTATTTATATAAAGCTAATGCTTGCATTATTAATTGTTATAATATTTTATTAGAATTATTATTATTTATTTTGAACATTTTTCTTCCATTCTGGTGTCTGCCTTTTAGCAAATAGACTAAGAGTTGTGCAATAACCGCGTATCTTTAGTGGTGGACATATCCTGAACATTTTTACTGGCAAACTAATAAGTCGGAATCCGTTCGTTGAAAAAACGGTCAGCGCTCAAGGCACTTTCGATTGATATTTTCAGAGGGAAAACTACCGAATTTTTTTCCGCCCTTTTGCACACAAACTTATACATTTATAAACATTGCATACACAAATTGGCGAATATATACTGTACCTTGTGCTTTAAGTTTTCTCCAAATTTTCCTGACTTTGACGCTTTCCGCCGGCCACTTCTGTTTCCGCCACTTTGCATGGGGAATAAGAACGACATTTGGTACTTACCTGTAATTTTCAGCCATATACCGAGTGATTTAAAAACCTTAGAAATTTTCCGACTTTCACCGCTTGCCCCCATTTTCATCTTCCGAAACTCTTTCCGCCGTAGTTATTTACAATCGATATAGGTCATAGAACATTTTGGGACAAAATTATCCCATCGACCTAGTAAAAAAAATAAAAGGCCTCTATCTCTGCGTCTACTTGTCTCAATCTTCCTCTGTCACTTGGTATCAAGCAATTCCAAGTCTCTCTCTCTCTCTGTATCTACCATCAATACCAATCACTCTGTCTCCCTATTCCATCATTCTTGGCAGTGCTGGAGTGTAAGTTCACTGGCTTCATTCTTTGCCACATCTCTTCCAATTTCATCTCTTTTTTATGAAGAGGTGCTATTGCTGTTGAGCCCAACTTCTATGGGAACCATTCCCTACTGGCTACTGGCTCTGGCACTGTCCGATAAGAGGATGCTACTCTGAGGGCTCCTTTTCTCTGCACCAATGCCATTTATTTCCTAGATTTCTTTATCTCTATTGTATTAGCCCAGATTTCACAACCATATAGCAGCATGGATTCCATGACCATCATTATGGATCATCTGTTGCTTGCAGTGGAGTGTGGACTACATTGCCCATAAGACTGCTGAGCTGTGTCAGGATGTGTGCCGCCTAATCAGCCGCATATTTGATTTGCTCCCAGTAAGAGAGCTTTGAATCATGCGTCATACCTAAGTACTTAACTGCCTTATTTTGTCAGTACATCCTTTCCACTTGTACCTGTATGATTGTGGGGATCCATTGCTGGGTGAGTACAAATATTTCAGTCTTTTCAGACAGATCCAGGCTGTGTTCTTTAAGCCAAGAGCTTACTTGCTGCATTAGCTGATTCAGGCTTCTTTGTGCATCCTCAGCGTTCCCTGCATGTGACATCATCTGCATAATCTACCAGGAAAGTGTCTGGCCACACCTTCAGCTGTAAGATTCCGTCATAGAGTATGTTTTAGAGATCAGGACCCAAAATTGAGCCCTGGTCAGGCTTGGTGGTAATCTCCTTCCTATGAGGTCCATCTGTTGAATCATGTATTAGTAACGTATCACTCAGGTAGCATTATATCTCCGGAAGAGATATCGTGGGATCTGGAAGAAGTGTTCCATAACCCTAAGCATGTTGCTCCAATTGGCAGAATTAAAAACGTTCTTATATCCAGCACTGCCTGCAGGACTATCCTTGAATAGTAATTTCCCTGTTGGGCCGCATGGAAAGTTCTGATTACCTCTTCTATTGCCCCAACAGTTGATAGGTCTTTCTAGAACCTGCACTGTCTGATGGACAGGTCTCCTGCACTTTGATCACCACTAACATACGTGGTTTCAGCAACCTTTACAGATACTTTCCAGCTGTATCCAGCATGCACTGATAAAGTACCCACCCAGTTCACCCATACCTTTGCTGATAAGTACCAGCCTCTGGACTTTCCACCATAAAGTAATAATAATAATGGTAATAATATGGAACACTAATATATTAGATAAAAAATATTATAAAATATTTAGGTAAAAAAATGTTACCTTTACCATAGCCAGGTTTCACTTGTTGCGAGCTTCGTCAGAGGAGGCACATGCTAGGAGCGCTAAGATTTCTGTTTTTGGAGTTAGTGCCATTGTTTGAGTGGGTTAACAAATTTTTGTGCATGTGATGTGTAACACGTTTAAAGAGTTTTAAAAACATGTCTGTTCATTTAAAATGTTGTTTACATGTGTGTTTGTATATTTCTAGTTGTTCAAGTGTGTCTAGTTTTCGACCCTTTGTGTTTATGTGTAGGATATCCATGTTGATGTTTGTGCATAAATAGGAGGCTTTTAATGAGACAGTTTGCATAAATTGGATTCAGTGATGGACTGTAATGTATTCATTATATCTTTGTTAGAAGCCTATCCTGTCTGGCCTATGTAGAATGTATTGTTTTATAAGTAGGTTAGTTTGTAAATGCCAGGTAAATCAAATTTATTTAACAGTTCTGTGTGATTTTTTGACAGTATGTGTTCTGTTTTGTGTGTGTGGTTTTGTATGCAGTATTGTATCCTACTTTTTAAAATTTGTATGCAAGTTTTTCAGCATGTTGTTAATGTAGGTGACAGTTATGACTTTGTTTGAATTTGAATCTAGATGATGGACGTTTTCCATCACAGAAAACATTTAAGTGTGATGTTTCAACAACCCAAACAATCATCAGTCGTCTCAAGCTATTTATATGAAACTAATGAAAAGTAATAAATAATACTTTATCAGCAAGTGATAGAGTCAACCCAATAATAATAATAAGAAAAGTTCATATAATATACAATAAAAAAGTAAATAGTATAAATAAATTCTTACTTGGAAAAAACACAACATTCACAAAACACAAGCACAGTGCATATAAACACTTGCACACCAACAAGGTAAACAAAACACTGTGTCAGGGAAGCAATAAGCACAACCCTCATATAGTAAAAGTAAAAGTAGCTGGCAGACACTGTGTGTGCACAATCTGCTGAGGCTACCTAACAACTATCTAAAGTGCTTTAGAAATGGATCAAAGCCAGATTTTCTGAATTTCATTGCTAACCTGACTAATTCAATTATTATTTGTAATAATAAAAGCAGCTTCCTTAAATCTTCATTTGAACCATTTCTTTTTTTGCTTCCTGGCATAAAACTTTATGTTGCACCTCCCATACATGCTTAACCAACCTTAATCGAGAAGTGTTACATTTCTGAACATTCGCCTTATGCTCATTGACATTGGCCTGCAAAGGTCTACAAGATTTGCCCATGTATTCACAACCACCCTCACATGGGAAACTGTTGATAATATTTTTCATATCAAACACAGGTTCGGGAGATTTTGTAATTGTTCCCAATTTGTTAGTATTTTATCCCAGTAGTCAATCGGTATTGACAAGACAGTAATTCAAAATTCAGATCCTTCTTTATTTTAAATGAGACTCCAGGACTTCAACAGATATTACAAGAAGTTTGTGTCTAAATTTTATTTTTTATTTGCCAAATACGAGTCTCATTCAGCTGATGAATCCAATAATTGTGTTAGCCTCATGTCTTGAAGAGACTATTAATACTGCCTCAGCCAAAAGGATGACAGCTCAAAACCTTTAATGTAATAATGTGTTCTTAAAAGATGGCACAGACCCTATACTGTCTCTACGCACAAATCAGATTGTCTTATTAGTAAAATGACTATTGTTTTTTTCCCTAATGGACTCCACATTGCCATAATCAGTAGCGTTATCATGTTAGTGAAATATAGAATGAAATGAAATACCCTATCTTAAGTGGTGCCTGGAAAATCAAAGGCCCATAATTACTTGAAGTATATAATTTCATGGGTAACTGTACATTTAAATGAAATGTGAATAATTGAAGAATTTAATTCTTATTAGCCTTAAGATGATGAAAATTTAATTTCTGTTATAAAAAAGAAAAAACTGCCTGATGAAGTCAAGTTATATCTTTGGCAATCTTAGAAAAAAGTGAGGAAGGAGATTCAGCACTAGTCAATCAAAACGTTGAGCTCACAGGAGAAATTGAGAAAAGTATTTGTTCACTTTAAAAGCTCACTAAGCATAATAGAAGACAACCTAAATGCTCATGAAAGCTCACAGATCCATAGGCATTAGAAAAAATATGCAATTCTAAAAGCTGATTTACAAAAAGAAAGAGACAAGTATATAATAATCATTAGATAACTGATTTGTTAGAAAACTAGTATAAGTCACTGAATTATAGTAGGCCTAATCATTTACATATTCTAAACAATTTAGTCTTATAGTCTTATAAGTGTTTTTGTAATTTTACTGTGATGGTTAGTGATTTTATTAATCAGCAGACTCAATATTTATTGCCAACCAAACAGAAATTTTTTTTTCTTTTTTTTTGCGTATGTAGTAACAAAACATTCTTCATTTTCTTTTTATTCTTGCCAAATTTGTATTTTGTAAATAACCATTCCGTTCCATAGGGTGTATTAAAACCCTATATTAAAAACTTGTTCTTATGGACTTGTAGGCTATATGTTTATTTCCTTGAAACTTTACTAATTGTATAGTAATAATTGGCTCCAGCTTCACCATTTATCAAAGATGTGACTATGTATAAAAGTTGAGGACTCACCATAGTTTGTTTTTAAAAATTCTGTGTGATCAATAAATCAATTAGAGAAAGTGGAGTCGAATGAAACTCATTGACATTTTTTAGGAGAAATTATCAGTGGATACAAAAAGTGATCAGAGTCTTGGTGGTCTCAATGTCATTGCAGCTGCTATATTTGTTGCTGGAGAAATGGCAGGAAGTGGAATTCTAGCATTACCTCGAGCTGCTGTGGATGCAGGTTGATTTTCCTTGTCTGTTATTTAATTTGTATTACATTATTTTTATTAAGTTAATGATAATATTAATGTCTTGGTAGAGTAACATGAATAATCTTTAGTTTAATATGGTAATTTTAAGTTAATAGTGTATCAGTAAAAGTGTAAGTAAATGTTGGCAAATTATGTTCTTCATTCTTACTTATATCACATATTTCAGAAGTAGTATAAACTGCTATTTTGCTCATTTTAACACATGTTTTAATTTTACTGTATGTGGTGGATTCATAATTAAAGCATACTCTGGCCTCTCCTGAAACGTAAAGTGCCCTCAGATATTAAGTTAATGTGACTTTATTGTACATTTCTATTAAATATCGAGTTAACATGAAAATCCGAGAATAGTATATTGTTCATATCTATTGGATCAAAAAAGCCACGTTGTTAGCATTCCGTTATGCGCGTTTGATGGTAAATATAAAACATGCTACTAACAACAAAATAATTACTATTGTATAGGTTTAATAATTATAATGTATAAATTGCTTATTTGGATAATTTAATATTAAAGTAGTATCAGTTATTTAGTTCTTATTTCAATACATTTTAATATTTGTTCATTTTAATTGAAAATTGTTACTAATAAACATTAAATACCTTGAATCACATAAAATGGTAGAAGGTACAATTTTGCAGAAGGTAATTTTGGTATGTAAAATAATATGTGATTGTTATTTTCGTTTAGCCCTCTAAAATGAACTTGCTTAACATGTCTAATTGTAACAAGGTAAATATTTCTCTTGTTGATGTTTCATTCTCAAATCAGAATATATTTATTTATCAGAACTATTAGTTTATTGCTGACATCAGGAAACATCCTACTTATTAGTTGTACTAGATGACCAAAGTTCCATCTGTATGTCACTATCAGACTCTCATGATTCAAATGCATGTTATCTTTAGGTATAAGTACACAGTTTCAAATTTAAATTCATACGTAGTTTCAATACTTTTAAGTAAGTTTAAAAATTATTTTCAGTTATTGCAGAGATGTTAGTTAATCTTGGGAATGAATAACATTTTTGGATCAGAAATAATGTGTATTCTATTAATTCATGGTCTATGGTCCATAAAGTTCATGTTTCTTGCAAATACAGCATAATTAAATGACACAATCATGACGTTTTTATTATTTTGTTGTAAGTGTGTCCATTAAAACTAGTACAAGTTCACAATTCTTCAGTGAATTTAATCCATTCACTGTGTGTGTGTGTGTGTGTGTGTGTGTGTGTGTGTGTGTGTGTGTGTGTGTGTGTGTGTGTGTGTGTGTGTGTGTGTGTGTGTGTGTGTGTGTGTGTGTGTGTGTGTGTGTGTGTGTGTGTGTGTGTGTGTGTGTGTGTGTGTGTGTGTGTGTGTGAGATAGAGAGGGGGAGAGTTCATAAGGACAAAATGAGCACATAGCAAATTTAATAAATTAAAATGAACACATATTTATTAAATTCAAATCAAAAGTGATCAAACTAAAGACTCAAAGGTCTTCAGTGTTATAAAAATTATGAAATAACATATGTTGCCAAACTGTACACTACATCTATTATATGTAGATACATCTACATCTACATATTATGTGTAGGTAAAAAAAAATTGTTTGTGTAGATAATGATGTCCAAATCACTATAACAAAGTGCTTTGTCCGTCTCACTTTTCTCTATGGACAAAATAGAAGCTTAGGAACTTGTTTGTAGTAGTGATTGAAGGTCTTTAGGCACCACCGTTTTTTTGTTTTTCAGTCAACTCTTTGAAGTTTGTCCAACTCAATACAAACTTCTCACCAAGCTTCTCTTGTTAGAACACATGAGTGGTAGGTGGTAGTTCATCATACTTTTGTGTGAGGAGGTGGTTGGTCTACGTGCAAGCAAGGGCAGTTGCCCATCAACATCCGTGTCACCGTCATATTTAAATTCACTTTGGACTACAATTTAACTTTCCTCAGATAATCACTAATCAACCACCTTGTCCAAAGGTTCCACAAACACCACAGAGTTTGTGGGTAAAAGGAGCCCGCACCCACATTGTCTGAATGAGAGCATGTATGAACATGTATAAAAATATTTTGTTGCAGGAGGAGGCATGCACCAAGGTTATGACTTGTGGGTGCTCTGTGGACCTGCAGCAAAATGCGCAGGTATGGACTCACACTTGCACCATGTGAAAAGCTCTACAAAATCTACCATTTAAAGAGTCACAGGGGTCCACACAAATGTGTGGGTTTGGCCCACACCCACTCCATCTGAAAGGTGCAGGAGGGTGGTGGAAAATGACATGAATATTTCAGCCAAAAACTGTAGGGTGGCCAATGCTTTGTGATAGGAGTATTGTCATAATAACCCAGCCAGGCTTTTTATGGAGACTGGAATGCTACTTCTTCATATTCTCATAAAGAAGCTACAAAATACCACAGTAGAACTAAAATTCACCATTCGTCCATTTGGGTTGAAATCCTGGAGTCAACAGAATGTATCAGCTTCGAACTATGCTTTTGGCATTGTTTTTGACGTGTAAGAAATTTTGGGTCATGGTGAAGAAGTATGTTTTTACTGAAATGATTGTTCAGCATAGCATAATAAACTTAACTTGCATCTCCAATAATTACTGTGGACAATAAGTTTTGCCATATATGACAACTTAACAAAATTCTTCGCAGACATCAGCACTTTGCTGTTTGTAATGGGCTGTTGGGAGCCTGGAATCAGATATTGTTACAACAGTGTACACCTAATACTTCAGTGAGGCTTCATTAACACATCTCATTTCCAAATCTATGTTCTCATAGAGGTTGCAGACTGCCAGACTGTTGAATTTTGTAATGTTCTGAGGAGTTGTTCATATTGAAGGTCTCTCAGTACAATAATAACAATAGACAACAATCATTATCATCTAATGATATATCATCTCCTGACCTGAGTAATTTCAGGAGTTTCTGTTGCACCCTTTTTAAGATTTGTGCAAACATGCTGTTCTTCTTGTTACCCAAAACGAAAAATATCAGGTGCTGCGAAATGAACTTCAAACAACAGAAAGTCTATTTAATTCACCAGTAGCCTAGGATTTTTTACACAGCTGATATCTTACATGACCTGACATTATCATACATGCTTCATATCAGTTAATAAAGTTTAGGAAGTTATTTAATCCTATATTTTGTAAATCAAACAATTCTTCTGTAATTGATTTGGGACATATAATATTATTCATCTCTTACTCTGATTCACTCTTAGGCTGCTGGAGTTTTTCAAAATAATTACTGGTGGTTAATATTTTTAGTTTGTAAAAACAGTGTGTGTGGTTTTGTGTCACTACCATGACAAAACCTCTTGGTCATGAATTACAAATGAACAAATTTTTCATGCAATTTTTAGAAACATAGAATTGATGTTTTAGCAATGATTAACTTTTTTTTAGCTCCTAATGTGCCCTTTGCTGAATCTCCCATTGATTTAACTCTGCAAGATTCATCTAATAGGACACTGCAGTAATACAGTACAGTCTGTAATCCGGCACTGCGGTAGTCTGGCCCCTCTAGTAGTCCGGTGTTTTCAAGCGGGTGCTGGTGAGCGTGGAGGGGGAAACAAGTTGCTGACTATAGATGTCAGTTGCATCATTAGTCCCTCACTGTGTACAGTGCCATTTATTTGCAGGTTTTTTTTTGTTGGTGTAATTATTTGCCGTGTTTACGCAACTGCACAAGTTCCGAGATACAATCACTTAGAAACTAGCAGACAAAACAGATGATTTGACAACAGACGATGTAAACAAGTGGCTGGTGGGTGAAAAAGAAAGTTTATGACAGATGATGAAATAGTCGATGTGATAGCCAGAGAAGAGGAGGAGGAGGAATAGGGAGAAGCAGTGACAACTGTTCGTACAGTAGAGGCCATGATATGGCAGTGAACACCTTCACAATTACTATTAAGCGGGCAGAAGAAAATGGCATGCCTCTTTATCAAATTCTCGTGTTTGAAAAAACTGCAAGAAAAAGCGTTAAAAGTGTTGTTTCAAGCCAAGAAACAGAAGAAAATTGACAATTTTTTCATTCCAATGGAATAATACTGTAAATTACTCTGCGAGTTTCATTTTTTCCTCCGTTTGATGAAATTATAAACATAAAACTAATTTGAATAAGTTTAAGAAAAAATATAAGATAATTTGCTATATTTTGAAACTGATGTTTTAATCAAGTGTACGTTAGTTCATGTTTTACCATTATGTACAATATACACCACTTTTTGTCATTTAATGCTTTTTTTCCTAACAACCATCCATTAATCCAGCATTTCCACTGATCTGGCACTACCCTGGTCTGATATCTGCCGGATTAGTGAGAGTGTACTGTACTACCATTCTCAATATTCTGCCACCAATACAGAACATTTTGGTAGCATCCATTATAGTAGTAGTAGGTGTAAGGCAATTTGTAAGACAAGTACCAACATTATAAATATAATTTTGGTTCACAGATTTTATATTAATTAACATTAGATAGTTAAATTTATTTTTTATAAGTTATAAAGAAAAGTATAAATGAGTAGTTGGTGACTTATTATTCATTTTTCACATATATAATTAATTTTATTTGTACGTTAATACATTATTGTGTTATATTTCTGTCTTAAGACTTCTGTGTTGCATAATGGTTTTGCATAATGCATGTTTCAGTTATTTATTATATGTTGTTTTTGCTGTTTGACATATTGAATCCTTCTGTAATCAGATGATGAAGAAGAACATACAATAAAAGACACTACCAAATAAGACAAAATTTTAATAAGAGACAGTCTTTCATACATGGATCACTTAGAATAAGCAACATAGATACTGAACTACTCAGGTCAACATGAATTTTTGTGTGTAATACGAAATTATATTTATTATGCATACAGTTTATTTTTACTGTTATAACAAATATAAAGCATTTCAAATAAAGATATATAAGTAAGTATATGTACTGTAGTTACACATTACCTATGTACATATTTTCCACCATTTTAAAGTTTCGTTTAAAATAACTTTCTTCCATTATTATAGAATGTTGTATATGTTTTGCAGCATAAATTTTTATAATGTGTGTGAGTGTGTGTGTGTGGCGCTAACAGTTTTTAGTGAAGAGTATTTAACCATGCTTTAAAAATATGTTTATCAGGATGGATTGGGCTAGTACTAGTTGTAGTTTTCTGTCTGAATGCCGGTTATGGTGGAACACGACTTGGCCATTGTTGGGCTATCCTGGAAGAAAGGTACCCTGAGTATAGAGGATCAACACGAAATCCATATCCCACCATTGCTTACAGAGCAGTTGGAAAATGGGGCAGGTAAAGGTTTAAACTAGTACTTCAAATTCAGTTGTAATACCAAGCTAACACTGTAACAAGAATTTTGAATTATAATATAAACAGACTTATACAGCTTGTTAAATTTGTTTTGTTTATTAAACTTGAGGCCCACAGTTTGTTGATTCATAAGTCACTAATTCATAAGACTTCAATTTATTCCTAAGAACTTGGAGTAAATTAAGTAATTTGTGACAGTTTACTAATTAAATAATCAGGTTTTTGTTTTTGTGGAATGACATAAATACGTAGTGAGTGAGTATAAATAAGTATGTTAGGTACAGTTCAAAATGACTGTTACAGACTTTTTTAAACCATGATGTTCGTTAGAATATTGGGTATGGGGTTTGTTTCATATTTATTTTGTAACTTTGTTAGTGTAAGTAAATGTATATAAATCAATTTTTTTTTTATATTTTAATAATAATAAAACTTTTTACAAGAATACATTTTTTATTCTTTTGTAAATATGTATGTTTTGATAGTAATCCAACTATCATCAGATATAAATTATATAATTTAATTTAATTTAATTTATATCTGATGATGATATTTGGATTATTATCAAAACATGTATTTACAAAATAAAAAAAAAAATATTGTAAAAAGTTTTATTATTAAAATATAAATACAAGAAAAATATGAGCATATATGAATGTAATAAATAAAAATTTACATAATCTCTGTGCGTGCAAAATGATGAATCAGCAGCTAAAAATATTTCAGTTGAAACTATATCAGCAAGTACATTTAAAGGAAGTTCTGATAAGAATATCCAGTGTGAGATGTTGACATGTTTTCATCGTAGAAACTGAAGTGGATAAATGTTACATTTTTGCGCGCGCACTCACGCGGTTTATTTTGTGCTGGTTTGCTGTCATCCATAGTCAGAAACCAAATGGATAAAAAAAAGTAGAAATTGACTCCAATTACGTAGTAGAGACCAACAAGCTATTACACTACTCCTTATATAATGATCAGGATCTTGTATTAGTGTGTTTGAAATTAACAAATAAATACAAAACAAAACTCAACACAATTAAAGAAAAAGTAAGCAGTAAAACTAAATTAAAAAAACCAGAAGTACATTATTTTACTTCAGTGTATTATAAATGATTTAATTGTTTATATGTTTACTGTCTCATTTTTTCCACTCATTGCCACTGCCTTTCAGCATAATTCATTGTTCTTACTGTATTATTAATAACTTTTCTGATAGTCAAGCAGTTGAAGCCTAATGTTTTCCCAATGGGTGATGGTATCTGGTCTTTGTCATAACATATAATTATTTGTACTTCCATTTTCATTGTGATCACCTTCTCTTTGCTGTAGGCTCAGCTGTGTTTTGTATTGAGCCGTGGAAGCATAGTTGAAAATAGACTCATTTTAGTTAAGACAGACTAACAAAATCAAATAAAAAGAGTTAAACAAAAAGTGATGCTGTGTGTGCTAATTGTATAAACAATGAGACTGGCTGCAAGCATAAACATGCTGTGCCATGAACCAGCTTATGCTATTGTATTTGCTTACATGTGTAGAAGACAATAGTTCCCAAATCGTTGATTTAATTGTAATTTATCATCATGGGAACTCATTCTTAAGTGAAAAAACCATAAGTGTGTAGTCTGTAACCTGGGCTAGGAGGTTACAGATGTGTACATGTAGTTCAGATGCGTTGCGATTCTGAAAATGATGCACCCTGACAAAAATGATCACATGATATCCTCATAAATTATCAGCATTCGTAGAGCTCAATTTACTTTTTATTATGTCTCTCACTTTAGACTGCTTTTTTTAGTAATGGCGCTGTTGTTTGAAGTAAATTTTTTCATATGACATAAAATATCTATCAGGCAAAGTAGCCCGGGGATTATTAAAGTTATTACATCAATACTGACAAAATTTGTTTATAGAATATATTACTCTATATCTATATATACACATATGACAACAGAAATTTAATTATGTTAATTCATGTACATCTGATGTTTATATTGTTTTGTACATCTAAATGTTTGAATGGTGTGTGGTGTTTGATGAATGCTGAGCTTTTTTAGCAGATATGCATTTTTGTTATCATGGTGGATACATTCTTCAGAAATGATAAATACCATTGATCTACATTTATACATATAAGACAAGGGAAATTTAATTATGACTTATGATGTATTCTGTGAACCTGAAAGTATGTTTGCTTTTTGTTCAAAGTTGGTGTATCTTATTGTTAGCTTTTTTTTAAATGCTGTGTACAGTATTTTTATTTTGTAGGTATTTTGTTACAAAATATTTTGCTTTTATCATTAAAAAAAGTATTCCAAATCGTAATTGTTTATTTTTGTTATCATAGTTTGCTTGTGTCCGGTTGTATGCAGTTTACATTGTTTGGAGCTGGAATTGTGTACTTACTGTTAGCCTCACAGATTGTGCAAGACCTTCTTAAGGTATTCTTTCCAGAAATTGGTTTTTGTGCATGGTTCCTCATGCTTGCAACACTCATCACACCTCCAATGTGGCTTGGGTCACCAAAAGACTTTTGGTAAACATTTAAATTTTAATTACTTAAAACACTTTAGATTATAAAAGTATCTTAGAATGATATTGTATATTATTAATCTAATTTATTGATTATGGGTCTATATATTAAATAAGTGTTCTCAACTGTATGTCCAGAAATTGTTGTATTATCTGAGAGACACAAGAGCTTTACATGCTGGAGGAGAATTGTCTGAACACACACACACACACAAATGTATATGTATTATCACCGTCTTCACCATTAACACTTGGCTGCCCACTGCTGTATGGGTACCTTCCCAGTCATTTTCCAATGACTTTTCTCCTGAGCAGTTATCCTTCTGTTCCCTGAACTACAGGATTTAATTGTACCCCTCCAGTCTTGCTATACTTCTTGTATTTGTTTTAATTCTATAGAACATTTCATTTATCCTAACTTAGTTCTATGTAAAATTTCCTTTTTAAACACAGTAGTAGTTTGTTAATTTTCATAATACTACTCATCTTTTTAAGTGC
The DNA here is from genome assembly GCA_034769895.1 of Magicicada septendecula. NCBI lineage: Eukaryota > Metazoa > Arthropoda > Insecta > Hemiptera > Cicadidae > Magicicada > Magicicada septendecula. Next base: position 1,032,240,965 of record CM068367.1, on the reverse strand, counting down.
AAACCAATCTACACTGAAGTTATTTGCTTAACAGTTTGTGACATTGATCCCCACATTTTTTAATGTTACACCCACGCATTTTTCTTCATTCACAGTTGTCACATGTGTAATTATCAGTTTTCACCTCTTCAGCTGGTAAGCTGTAATAACGTACAGTGACTTTTCCCTTTCTGGTTGAGCCTTCAATGTTTCTCCAGTCCATTACTTTCACAGACAAAACTACTTCATATGTACATCTCAGATTTTTGAGAGGTATATTTAATCTATTTTAACTCTTTTGTTTGTTCATCCTAGTCATCTGAGCACCCATCTTGAAAGACATGCTAAAACATGGTCCAAATTGCAGAAAAATTGTTTCCCTCTCAATAGCATGCTTATTGTAGATAGTGGTCCACACCACAGTAAATAAATTGACAGAAATTATGCTTGTTCATCTACAAAAATGTTTATTGAGTAAGAGAATACAATATTCACAGAAGCAGTACTGAGAACTGACTTGTACAGTCTGTAGAATCAAACTATAGAAACCTAAATGTGTAATGTGTACTGTTGATAGAATTTTGGAGAAAGAAGGTCATGTAGTGTTATGGATCCCTTCATGTCATGCCAACCATAATCAGATTGAGATGTTTTGGAAAACCTTCAAGTGTATGTGAGGAGACATAACACCAGCAACATTTTCAATGGTGTAATAAATTTTTTGGAGCATTAGTGTTTAGAGTCCAAAGAGTTTATCATAAGTAAAACCATAATAAAGAATACATGCTACAATTTTGTAGGTAAAAATAATGAAGTTCATATTTACCAGTCATCTATGCCATTTCACCCAAACCAGCCATTTCACTTTCTGGAAAACAATTCTGCATATTTAGAATTACAAAAAGTGAGATTATCCTACTACAATCTCATCATCAAGTTAGAAAATCAACTTATGGAAGATGAAGTAACGGTACGAAAATCTGAATGACAGTGACATTGATGATGATGACGATGATGATGCAGAGTGTTTTCCAGAAAGTGAAAGAGCATAGATGATTGACAAGTTTAAGAACTTCAATACTTTTACCCAACACGTTGTGGTGTGTATTCTTTATTTTGACTTTATTTGTGATAAACCCTGTTATGTGTTTAACAGATGGAAGCACTACACAAGCCGGCTGTTTTATATAATGTTCACAATCTGTTTAAAATTGTAAGATTTGTCTCAAACATCACAAATTGTATAGGAAAATAAATTGTTACACTTTGGCTTTCACGAAACATATTATTTTTTGGAAATGGAAAAAATTTAAAGTAACTGAGACAGGAGCTTGGTTTAAAGTGTAAAGAGATTTAATGCAGGATTTTCATATAATAAATAAATGTTTTTTATCACTAATAAGCTTCCTGAGCTGCAGAACTCGCTCACTATTTTGAATTAAATACATTTATTATTAGACAGATTTCAGTATTAGATAATTTTTCCTTATAAGGGAAAATTACAAAAAACGTGAATAATGTATTTTTTAAAATAAAATGACAATTCCAAAGTAATCTAGCATACAGCAGACAATAAAATTCCAAACTAGTGCTTTTTTACCATAACTCCTAAATGACAAATAATTTAGTCCTAGCTTTTACATTTATGTTATTTTTTCATAGGGGTCTACAGGCCTATAGCTAATACTTCTCACAAATATGCATAGCTGACAACAATATGTATAAAGTTTTATTTTTGCAAACATAGCTTACAAACATTTTTTATGGTAGTCAGTATGTACCTGGCATAAATTTTTATAGTTTAAAAAATTGTTTATCCCATTTCTGAGCCCTGTTGACCTAAACTTTTGAAGTGTCTAAAAAGTGAACACTATTCAGACTGTGGTTAAAATTCACTTTAATTTGATACTCCACATGGATATGTGCACTTTTATCAAAATTTGCAGATGGATTTTGATCCATTTTTTGGGCTCTGGCATCCAAAAATTTAGAAATGTCCAATATTAAACATTATATTCAGATTTTGGTTAAAATTACCTTTAATTTGATATCTCCATGGATTTTTGTGATTTTTTTAACAATTTTGATCCTCTTACATTTTTTTCTTCTGCCCTGATATTTTTTGGGGGATGAGTCTAAAAAATAATAAGGTTCTGTAAGGTAAAAGTATATTCACGCATGCCAAGTTTTACAAAAATTGGTTGATGCATTCAAAAGTTATCTCAAGACATACCACAAACAAATAGATAAACAAATGCCAAATAGTCCAGTTAAAATTTAGAACTTGCTTGACTCGTTCAATTAATATAAAGTATGAAACTTAAACTTTTTTATCTATAATACAACAGCAAGTGCTATACAAAACAATCTACTTGAAAAAATGTGCTTTGTATGACAGCCCATGTTGCTGTGAAATGGTAAGCAAAGGAATTTAATAATGCAGCAGTTAAGAAAAATTAATCACAAAGTTGAATTTTGATGTTTGTTGTTATCTGTGTATTCAGTGAGCCACTGCAACTCCTGTCTATGTGCACAAACAATAGAAACATGCAAATTTTCAATATAAACACTGTTACACATATTAAAAATAATGAACATAAAATTTACAGCCGTCAGTGAGGTGCTACAGCTGTACTTTTTCCAGGCATTATGTTAAAAATGTTAATATAAGTAATAAAAGTTAATAAAATTAATAAAATTTAAGGAGTTATTTAAAAAGTGAGTGATTTTATGGACTTAATAATAACATTGCGCTTTATGATAAAATAGTAATTGGATTTAAAACTATGCATTTTATTATTGATTACTGCCAATATATAAGCTGCAAAAAGTTTATTTAATAAAATATATATTTAAAGAGTAGAAATTTAAATAGAAATAGATAAATATAATTTCTTAACCGGCTCTTTAGTAGTGCACAGAAGTCGTACAATTTGTTCAGAAGGTATTTCACAAGTAAAAGAGGTTAAAAATATTTGGTTATAGACATAAAATAATGTATAGTAGTTTTGTTATACACATCATCACATGCTCTATTTTGTGATTATTTATAGATTAATAATAACAAAGAAACAGGATGAACAAGAAAGAAACAGTAATTTTACTTCCATGTGCTCACACTACCAATAAATGGTCAAAAATTTGTAGCCAGGTAGAGTGTAAATAAATCCATATAAGGTTAGTAGTGTATAAGGTCCGAGTGTAGAGTGTATAAGGTTAGTTTATCCGTCTCCTTGTAACTGTATTTTACACACTCAACTAGTCTGCACATGTCATAATAATATTGTTTACCCATAATTTGTAACTGGTTGAACTGTATAAAGCTTGAAGTATCAGTCAAACATTATGTTTTTATTTAAACAAGTGTGTAGATCATTTAAACAGTAACTATTTTCCCAAAACAACACAAATGCTGTATGCACAATAATGCTCTGTGTATTGCATTTATTTATATACGTATATATTCATACATTCACATACATAAATAATAAAATGACAAAACTAACAAAACTATTTAAAAACACAGATATAAAAATAGCATACAAAACTAATAAAAATAAATTACAAATTCTAAACAGCTCACACAACAAAGATAATACAACAACGAACGGTATATACATAATTGAATGCCAAGATTGCAATAAATGTTACATAGGACAAACAAAAAAACAGCTGAAAAAACGTTATTTTGAACACCTAAACCCATACAAAAAATCAGAAATATATAAATCCAATTTAGCCACACATGCAATAAACACAGGACACGAATTCCCAAACATAACCAATGTATCACTAATAAAACATACCACACAAAGGCACCATAATGAACATTTGGGAAAATTTACAAATATACAAACATAAAACACAAAACAAACTAATACCAGAACAAATACAAATCAATACAAAACATGACACAATATTCAAAGCACTCAACATCGAAAATACACAAAATACAAAAACATATACCACAACCACACACAATAATACAACTTTAAAAGACCAAAGACCAACAAACTACCTTAATAACATCCAGCAGCCAACACACAAATACTTCACCAGAAACAAGATGGCGAAGGCTGAAGATGAGAGAACAGGAACTCTCGAAACATGTTCCAAATAAGGAAAAGAACATCTTGAGGTAATATAATTATAAATTTTAAATACTTTATATATATCAAGAAACGAACTGTAGCAGAAAGTGATTGTGTGTGTGTGTGTGTGTGTGTGTGTGTGTGTGTGTGTGTGTGTGTGTGTGTGTGTGTGTGTGTGTGTGTGTGTGTGTGTGTGTGTGTGTGTGTGTGTGTGTGTGTGTGTGTGTGTGTGTGTGTGTGTTGTAACATAAACAAGATTATGCTCTAGAGTAAATATAAATGTAATCATCAAAAGTATAAAATCAATTTAACAAATAAAGAAATGAACATAAAATGTAACTATTTAAGGATAATTAATAATGTCAAGGAGTAAAAGATAATAAAAAACAAAAGTGAATTATCATAATAAACAAATACAATGGAAATTGGAAATGAAAACTTCTTCATTAAATAGTTTAATGACAATGACATGACGATGACTATTACACCCAGGAGGGAAGATCGAATGATAATAAATATGTAAATAGTTGTAATAAATAAAAATATTGTGTATAAATGTTAACAAATTAGGAAGTAAGTAAAAAAAAAAATTTGTTATTGCATAAGCCTATTAAACTATAGGGAGGTCTGCGAACCTCAAGCAGTTATTTTGTGTAATCGAACTACGAAATGAAGGTGATTTAAATATTACAATTAAAATAATATTAAACAGTAATCACAAACGTTTAGTAGTTTAATAACGTAAGTAAGTGAAAATAACTGTGACTGACGTTAACAAACAGTGTATAGTGAAAGTGAATAGGAAATAGACCTGGTTATAAATAAGCAGTGAATAAAATATATAATTTATATAAGACAACTACATAGATAATATAGTAAGATCAAACAAAGTGTACAATAATTAAAAATAGTGGAATGGTGCACTAGAAACTAATTATATACACCAGTGACTAATAAAAAACAAGATTCAACTGAATCATGCTAATTAAAAAATATAAAAACAAACTGTGACCCATGCATAGCCAACATGTCAAACAAACATGTCATAGCCAAGAGCATCACTAATTGAATCGGGAGTTTTTTAAAAGAAAGGGTATTGTTAAAATAATTTTGAAATAAGTCAGAACACATTAATTTAGAGCTGGACGTTTTTTACAAAAAAAAAATAATGTTACACAATGAATTAATGAAGGAAGACTTAAAAAATAATGAGAAGAATAATAGTTTAATATAACACATGGAAAACTGAAGGCCAGAAGATAAATATCAAGAAATAATCTGTTTACTAAACTACCAATTTGGTGAGATTGTTCCATCATGTTAAAATATACCTTTGATCAAACATTATTCAATTCAAAGCTCAAGAACAGTGAAATCAAATAACAGCAACACTATAAACAGTATGATTATTAATTTTATTTGTTCATTGTAATTTTTTTTACCAGTTGTTCCTATTTAAGTTGTTTCTTTTGTATGATCCAAAGAACCCCTAACTCAACACACATAAAACAACATCACTTTACTAAAACAAAATTAAAAATTATTATATTTTATTTCATATGTATGACTTTAACTGTACATAGACTTTAATTAATTTTTTTGTTAACCCTGAGAAAGAGTTTTCATGTTATCGAACCTAAAGGAGCTACTAACTGAAGAGAATGTATTGTTATGTTATTAATTATAAATAATAAAAAACTTACCAATAAAAAACTTTGTGTTCCAACTCGGTAGTGATATACTTATATTTAGTTAGTCAACGGATACATCATGGACAACAAAATCCAAGAACATATGGTAACAATATTTACATTTTATGAAAATGAATTTAGGATAAATCACTGTACAAGTAAATATAACTATGGCTGTAGAGTTATTTCTTATTAATAGGTGAACTGTATAACAAATCCAAAATTAAGGTATTCACTGAACATTGTTCAACCTGCTAACAATGCATGTTCTTTGCTAGCATGATTGCCATTAAAACTGTGATAATGCCATAGTGTAGAAAGTCGAGAGCATTTTACTTAATCTTTATCAGGCTTGATAAAAACACTTAAATAAAGCTGTAGAAGAAATAGTTTAGATGCTAAGATTATGTTTATAAATATTATGTCAGTGTGTATAGTATGCTAAACAAAATTAATGTCCACACAGCATATAACATATGTATTGTGAATTTTAGATCATGTTTTTTAAACTGCAATAATTTATTTTTGAGAAAAAATGAAGGGTATCATTTACTCCTTCCTCTTCAAATGTTACTCCTTCTTAATACACTATGTACTTATACTCAAAAGTCTAAATGTGAAGACATCCTTTTTTTAAAGTATAAGTTATGCTTTTTTATTATTAAGTTAATTTTGTACATCATAGCAGAACTGTCTCTACATAGAATCTTTTACACTTATTGAATGGTTGCTCGACACTTGGTAGAATTTAATAAATAAACACTTGGTACAGTTCTACAGATAGTTTTTATTTTCCTGACAGTTGTTTCATCAGTTATGACAGCTTCAGAGGTTAGATTTAAACATGCCAAGTTCAAATCTAACCTCTGATAACTGGTGAAACAGTTGTCAGAAAATAAAAACTATCTGTAGAAGTGTACAGAGTATTTATTTATTAGAATCTTTTATTTTTGCTCAGTTGAAGACAACAGTATTTATACTTCCACAGCTATATTTTTATGAGCAAGTGCCTTGAAATATAATTAACGAATATTTGAAATAAAATTTTAAATAGTGGAATGTGTTTATATTAAACAATTTTTATGTAACATTGCTACATCTAATTTAAAATTAATATTTTATATAGAAATGTTGTAACTAATAGGAAGTAGTTAAGTATCTGGAGCCACAAATTTCACAAACCAAAATTTTATCTGCTAATGCTCTTTAAAAATGTGTCTTATTTTTTTAAAACTGTAGCTTTAAAGTAAGAATAAAGCTACACGCACAGTTTGTATGTAAAAATGCGTACACGCACTTTAAAACTTTGCACACATGTGCCATACTTGATTTTAACTGCATGTAATTGTTTGTTTTTCTTTCTATATTATTATTATTTATTTTTATTACTGATAATACTGGTAACAGTATATAAATGGAAAATTCTAACTGAGAACCATAAATAGTTTATTAATACACATTGTTTGTCCAAGTGAAAGAAATGTTTACAGTTACAAAACATCCATTGTGTTAATATTTATAATAACAATAGAGGACAAAGGTATACAGTCATTTTTTTATTTCTCATGTCATTGTCAATAGTGACTATATTTGTTATATATACTATTATTATTGTTATTGTTACCATTGTATGATGTTATTCTTTATATTTAAACTGCCTTTGCACAGTGAAATGTGTGTTGAAATATGATGACTTGAAAAAAGTTTACAGATTGTGAATATTTTTCTGTATATGATTTATTAACTGCACGACACACCAATCATGTGATGATGAATTTGCGATGCATAAATTAACTGTTACTAATTATGAAAATATATACATATTAATTAACATATTTTCTCTTCACATGGGTATAACAGTGGCATGAATAATTAAGTACACATTGGATAATTAGTTTTTTTACATGGTGATTTTTAACCAGGCAAGCAAATATAACTGTTTATATTTATTTTAATACTTTGTGAGGACATTCTCCTAACATCTCTAAGCTTCAACAAGTTCACGTTCTATTTACCATTTTTTATGAAAGTAGATGAGTTAAGATTTTCAACAAAAAACTAAATTTCCATGAATCTAAATAATTTTTGTATTTCAGGTTTATAGGCGTAGGAGCCTTACTGACAACGTCAGTAGCTTGTGTCCTCATTTTTGTACAAATGGTAATGGACGGTTTACATAATGATACCCCTGTGCCACACAAACCTCACACGTTTATGGAATTTTTTATGTCATTTGGGACAATTCTTTTTGCATATGGCGGTGCTTCCACATTCCCAACCATTCAGAATGATATGGTACACAGGGACAAATTTGCAAAAAGTGCTGTTATTGGATTTACAGGTGAATCTCTTATATAATAGTTTTGTGTTGATTATGAAAAGAAACATAGATCAACAATAGAGTTCCTTTTACTCTTTGTGATTATATATGTTATACTCATGTTTATCATGTAGATATAATTTTGGAATTTAAAATGATTTTCATAATTGGACAGTGTTATGACTAGAGCAAGGGCAATTTCTTAAAAATGAGGTAGTGGCACGTTCTTCAAGACAGATGCTAGAACTAACATATTTAATAATGTAAAAATTGTAAAACGTATTTTATATATTCATATAATATCCAATTTTTATTAACCAATGAACTTTGAAAACAAATACTGGAAAACTGAATTTGGCGCTTGGTCTATTGATGTGTAAAACTGTCCAATTACAAGTAAAACACTATGTATGTGCACTTCATGATACTTATTATTTTAGAACATTCCTCAACCCAGTAAATAAACAGAAATTTCAAATTAATTTCATTCTTTATATTTCTGTCTGTAGTTTATGAAAATGTCAATACCTAGTATAATGTTGACTGACATTAACAAACATTGACATTAATGTTATTGGTTCTGTCAGAAGATGTAAGTTTAAGCTCATCAGTCAGCCAAGTTTAAGTTATCACTCAGTTTAGGCCTTCTGTCATTCTTGGTTATACCCAATTTGTTTGATATACATGTCTTTTTAGACCCTGTATTCATTTTTTATATAGTTATGGTCCAAGATCACAACAGTCACTTCCATATTAATGTGGTCGATGGTTGTTTAATTTTTTCTGGTGGATGTGTTGTATGTTTTCCATCGCAATCCACAGTGAATATAAACAGTTTTCAAGTTCTCTAAATGATATCAGTAGGTTATAAAATATTGAATATACGTCTCAAGAATCAGAGCCATTATTACAGCTTTCCTGCTTTAAAGAATATTTATCTTGTGTCTGCAGTGGGATAAAAAAATGTCTTGCAGAAACTGTCAAGAACAAGAAGAGATGGACATGGACATCATGCAAGTCCTCCTGGACATTATCTGTTACATACGTGTTGATCCAGTTGGTCACGAATTTTTCTCAATTCATTGTCTTGAACAATATTTATTCATGTCAAATATGTAATTTCTTTAGCTAGAATCCTTCGTTTACGGGACACCTGTAATGAATGGGTGTTGCAGGAAACAAGACCATGCAATTTGTCTCTTCTTGACATATGGATTAATGGATTCAAAGATCTGTTTTTGTCTATTTCTGTATTAAAAAGAAAAAAAAAGTTGAGTAGTGTTGCCAGTTTTTTAACAAGTCAGACAATTTATCTCGTGAAAGGTGAATTATATGTGTCACGTCTTAGACGCTCTCGAATAATCTTGAGTTGGTCTTACAACGTTAGGTGATGAGTTGGCTGGTATGAAATGAAAAACGTAGTGGACTGTATATTCTTTGAGTTAAATGTTTATTGAATGTTGCAAGAAAGTGATTGCATGGTGCGTGCAGTGTATCACGGCATACCTTGACTGAGAAGTAAAGTTGTATTAAATATTGAAAGTCATGATGATGAATTGAGTCTGAGATCGCCTAAGTATTAGTGCATTAAGCACAGAAGATCATGCTAAAAATTTGGAGTGTAATATTCCGAATTGAAAGTAATTATATAGCCGAGGCTGGCGAACTGAAGGCTTGTTGCCCGTTCGGAGTTTAGCAATTAACTAACTAGACTGGACTGTTGCGAGCTTGCAAGACAAGCTGCCAGCAGTTTGGCGGGGGAGAATGACGTCACTGCATGCACGCCGCATTGCAGATATTATAAGTACAAAGTTTAACCATACTGCCCGCACAAAAACGGGCGATTTTGCAGCTTAAGCCATTATGTGAATAGTGGATCACAAGTTATTATCAAATGTTATATACAAAGGCAATACACAATATACTTGAAAGCTTTCTACATTAAATTGACCTTTTTTTGTAAAGTAAATCATCCCTGACATAAAAATCTGTAAATAACAAAATTAATTAAAGCTATCAGAAAAACTCAGAAGCAAAACAAAACAATTTCTGTGCTAAAAAATGTACAAAATAAAAACTCATGATAAAAATAAATGTTCTTATATAACTAACATGATCTTTCTTGAAGCATTAACATATGTCCAATAAATAAATACATTTAATTTTTAACAAAACGTAAGTAATAACACTTAATCCATATAAAAAAAATCCTCAAAAACTGATTCAATATAATTGACATGCATAACAATAGAGCAATGACACCAGAAAATTCAGTAGTACATAACAATATGATTGACATACCCAATTGATGTAAGGATACATAATATGATTGTATGAGTATACATAATACATAATGATTGACATTACATAATGATAGAATAATGATCACAAAAATTCAATAACACATAATAACATGATAATGATACATAGTAATACAATAATAAAAAGCGTAATAATAATATAATAAGAATAACAAATGGAAAGCATGCGATAAAGGTTCAAATCAATGATACATGTCGCATGGACGCTAATGTAATTAATCTGAGGCCACTGGAAGTGGACATAATTTGTGAATGGGCCGACGTAGGATGCCGTTTGCGGTGCGAACATCCGCTACATCCACTAGTGAATCCTGACCCAAATGGACCTGAGTGACTACCCCGCGTTTCCACTGCAGGGGGGGGGGAATTATCTTCCAAAATAAGGACGAGTTGTCCGGGAGCCAAATTTTTTGACTGGATGCGCCATCTGTTGCGTTGTTGCAACTGGTGCAAATAATCCTTCAACCACCTCTTCCATATAGAGTGGGTGAATCTTTGGAGCAGCTGCCATCTGCCCAAATGACCAATTTTGACTTCGGAAGTCAGGTTCCGGGAGTGAAGTGAGTGGAGAACCAACCAAGAAGTGCGCTGGAGTTAAAGGCTCGGGATCCCTAGAGTCATTTGAAATGGTGAACAAGGGGCGTAAGTTAAGGCAGGACTCTATTTGAGTTAGAATAGTGTAATACTCTTCAAACATAAGAATGGTTCTGCCGACAACGTGCTGCAAATGAAACTTGACGCTCTTGACTCTACTCTCCCACAGGCCACCGAAATGAGGTGCTGACGGGGGAATGAAAGACCATTTGATTCCTTGGGCACTGGTAAAATCCTGGGTAGTCTGTTCAAATCCGTTAGATTGGAGAAGTTTGTATAAGTCGTGAACTGTACTGCTAGCACGACGAAAATTTGTACCATTGTCGGAAAATATCTGTGAAGGGATACCTCTACGAGCTATAAACCATTTTAAGGCTGCTATGAAAGCGTCTGAGGTAAGATCTGAAACTAATTCAAGGTGAATGGCCTTGGTGGCCATGCATATAAATAGAGCAATATAAGCCTTTGACGTCGATTTGGAACGCTGCCCGCCATGACGTATAAATACCGGACCGGCATAGTCGACTGCACATTGAGAAAATGGCTTAGCAGGAGTAACTCGGGAAGAGGGTAATTGTCCTAATAATTGGCTTGAGCCCCTAGCACGGAATCGAAAGCAAGTGATACATTTGTGTATTACTGATCATATGTACGACTTATTAATTATCCAGTATTTCTGCCGTAGAGAGTACTGAGTCAATTGTACCCCATCATGGAGTAGACAAAGATTCTCGCCTTCTATGATTAGTTTACTGAGATGAGAATGCGGGTGGAGTATGATTTGGTGTTTGCTATCATAGGTAAGCTGGGAGTGCTGAAGGCGTCCGCCCACACGTAATATCCCCGCATTGTCCAGAAAGGGGTTAAGTGAAAGAATTTTACTATTATTAGGGATAGAGCGTTGTGCCTCAAGTTCCTTGATTTCGATGCTAAAGTGCAATCGCTGGGACTGGCGAATAAAAATCAAAAGTGTACCATGTAACTCATGGGAAGTTAAAAAAAGAAGTGTTTCTATCAGCTATGGGAAGCCTAGAGTTCCGAATGAATCGAAGGCAGTACGGAAATACAATCGAAGGTAGTACGAAAATACACGAAGGAGTTTTGAAAGCGAGGATTAGTTTTCAAAATAACTAGGCGTAGATGAAGCGGCAACCAGTGAGGTTTGGACTTGCTTACGTTGTTCTTGCTCAAGATCGGGATGAGTGCAGGGTGAATGGGCATCGAAAGCACTGGTGGGCCATGATGATGACTCATGGGACAACCAGGATGGACCATACCACCATTGTGGGTGCCCGTGTAAAAAACGGGGCAGACAACCACGCGATAGAATGTCGGCAGGGTTGTCATGTGAAGAGACATGATGCCAGGTACCCTCTGCAGTGAGTCGTTGTATCTCCGCAACGCGGTTGGAGACAAATACCTTCCATCTGGAAGACTGCTGGTGAATCCAGTGTAAGGCGATCATTGAGTCGGAGTAAAAATACAAGTCGTCAAATTTGTAACTCGCCGCATTTACAACCTTAGAAGCCAACTGAACCAATAAGAGACAGGCGCAAAGTTCAAGTCTGGGTAATGTTACCTGCTTCAAGGGAGCAACTCTAGATTTAGAGCATAACAAGTTTGATGAAATGCTGTGGTTTGAATACACCGTTCGCACATAAATGCAGCACGCGTAACCCTTTGCTGACGCGTCGGCAAACCCATGGAGCTGGAATGAAATGATTTGGGAATTATTTTAATTCTTTACAGACCTTGGAATCTTAAAGTAAGTGTTGGAAATCAGCTGAGCATAAAGCTCTACCCATTGCTTAGATAATGAGTCTGATAGGGGATCGTCCCAACTTGTTCCGGTTAACCACAATATCTGCATGAAATGCTTGCACCAAAATGTAACCGGGCCAATAAGTCCTAATGGGTCGTAAATTCCGGCGATAACTGATAATACCCTTCTCTTGTTAAATACCTCCACCTCTACACGTCTTTGGAAACTATACGAAACTATCATCGTTGATGTCCCATTGAATACCCAAAGTACGTACAGTTTGATTCTTGTTAAAGTCAAGGGAAGAGTTGGCGTGTGAAGCTATAATAGTTTGATCATTGGAAAACCACTTGTGCAAAGTAAACCCGTATAGACTTAATAAATTTGTAATGTCGGACTTCATTTAAGATAAGATGTGTGGGTTATCTGAACCGGTCATAAGATCGTCCACATAGAAATCGTTTGCGATAGTAGAACAGGCTATAGGGTGTTGAGTTTTGTTTTCCTGGGCTATTTGTGCCAAACATCTTGTGGCCAGAAATGAAGCACTTGCAGTCCCATATGTGAGTGTCCTCAAGGCGTAGTGTTGAAGTTCTCTATGGGGGGCGTCGCGCCAGACAATTCGTTGCAAATTAGAATCCCTGGGAGTAACTAAAATTTCACGGTACATTTTCTCAATGTCTGAAATGAGGACATATCGGTGCGTACGAAACCGAGACATAATCGAAAAAAGATCCTGCTGGACCGTGGGACCAACCATCAATGTGTCGTTCAAGGAGAAATTATTTGTTGTTTTGGCAGAGCCGTCGAAAACAACTCACAGTTTGGTGGTTATACTAGAGCCCTTAAAAACCGAATGGTGCAGTAAGTAAAAGGTGTCTGACTTATTGACTGACAAATCGTAAGAATCAAGCAAAGACATGTGACCCAGAGTTAAATATTCCTGCATGAACGTGCTATAGTCTTTATGAAGGGCAGGGTTCTGCTTGAACTTGAGTTCCAGTGATTGAAATCTGCGAATAGCTCCGGGAAGAGAATCGCCCAAATGAGAATTGTATACTCTGCGAGGTAGGGACAACACAAATCTACCACTATTATTGCGGAAAGTGTTAGCGACAAAATGACTTTCGCAATCTGAGTCCTCAACGGAGGGAGCACGAGTAGCAACGTCCTCCAATTGCCAGAAGTCCTTTAATTGCGATGAAATGGCATTATTATCTTCGCATGCTATGAATGATGAAACAGGTTTTGTCATGTCGACATTAAAGGGTAGGTTACCCGCGAGGATGAATCCCAATTTTGTCTCCTGTATTATGGGAAAGTGTGGGCTGCGGATGAATTTGACAGGTTCAATCAATTGTAAATAGTATTGGGCACCAAGTAATATGTTGATTTGTGAAGAAAAGTTCAGTTGCGGGTCAGCTAGGAATATACCCTTTGGTATATTTAGGGATGAGATATCAAACGATTCTGCAGGAAGATTATTTTGTAATACTGGGAAGCACAGCGCAATGCACGTTCAAATTAAAATCCTTGTAACAAGAATGCAGCCTTACCCTTGTACTAAAGTCAGCTTGACATAAGGAATTGTTTATACCCGTGATGGGTAATTGAGACTTGGTTAATTTTAGACCCATGCGGCATGCGAAACTCATGGTACAGAAGTTTGCTTGAGATCCTGAGTCTAATAAAATCCTTACTGGATGCTTCCTACTGGCATGGTCCGTTGTCATGCAGACAGCGGTGGATAATAGAATAGATTTGTTTGTTTGCAGTTTCACTGAAAATTGATTGTTGCCCCTACTTGAAGTGTTATTGCCTGATATGTGGATCATTGTATGATGTCGTTTAGAACATGTCCTACAAGCAAATTTGGAAGGACAGTGTGAGGGATCATGGCCTGGACGCATGCAATTTAAGCAAAGTTTGTGCTTGATTAAAATGTTTTTTCGCTCAATGGGAGATATAGCCACGAATTGTGGGCATTCAGAGAGTCTATGTTTACCTCGACACAGCTGACAAATGTTATTGCTGATATGAGTATGAAATGTTGACCTAGTGAGATCAACGGGTTTAATAGTTTTGCAATAGGGAATCTTATCACTAACTTGTATTCTATTTACTGAACTGGTCGAGGCACCGGTGTTTTGCATTAATTGCCTTCTACCATTTAAAAATTTAATAAAATTGTTGAAATTAGGGAATCGCTTGTTGGATAGGCTTTCCTTCCATAGTCGGCATGTCTGGTTATCGAGCTTCTGCGTTAAATATTGAACGAAAATAATTTCAAAGGTATTTACCGGTAAACTTAATGAATTTAAAGCATTTATATTTGCGGTGATTTCGTCAATAAATTTTGAAATGCCAACCATGGACTCGTGCTGAACGGACTTCATGCCCAAGACATTCCCTATATGATACGCTGAGACAATTAATTTACTATCATACCTGGCTCTCAATAGATCAATGGCTACCGCATAATTATCATGGGTGATTGGGAGAGATTTTATTACACTTAACGCCTCTTCCCTTAATGAAGAATGTAAATAGTGCAATTTCTGAATGTCTGTCAGGTCAGTTCTGACGTGTACTAACTCCAAAAACATGTAATAATGCTGCCAATCAATAATGTTGCCTGAGAAGCAGGGCAATTTAATTGGCTCTAACTGAATAGGGGAGGTTTTAATTGGCGTAACTTCCGCTTGAAGCAATGGTTTTTTGTTCACCTCTTCTACACGTTCTAATAAATAGTGCAGCTTGCACTCAATAGTACAGAGATCATCCTCTGTCTGAACCCTGTCACTTACCGATGTGAAATCAGACTCATCAGCCTAAATTTGGGCCTGAATTTCATCATACTTCGCGGACAATTCCATCAAGTGGCGGAGTTTAATTTTTAAAGCATGGTGGTCGTTCACATCAGGATCGAAATTGTCAGCGAAGGTATTTACACGGGATATAGAGGCCTTAATTGTGCCACGTTTTTTAATTAACGCTTTCACATCAGTCATGATTGAAATGCAAGCTGTGATTTGAAACAGATAGATAAATACAGAGCAGGTGAACAATTGATGTAATTTGAATACTTTACTAAATCCTGATATAATGCGGGAGCCAGTGATCGGTATGCAAATTAATCTATTACTTATTACAATAGGTGCTTCTTTTCTTTAAAAAATAGTTATATGGAAATTATTTGAAAATATGAGGCACATTCAAAGTGAAAATATACATATAGCTTCATCACATTACTTAAGTTTCTGACTGAATTATTGTAAAATTGCAGAAATGAAAATTTATGCGAAAATACAAGTCTATGGTCACTGGACACTAATTTCTGTTTATATAAAAATTATTAATGATTTTATATCAAATGCTATTAACTATATGTGCTAAAATATTACTGACTTTACTGTACATAAAATTATAAATGAAAAACTGTAAGAAATACAAGTTCATAGTCACGTGGATCATGAGTCCCCGGCATGTTCAAGATGGCTCCTTTGCCTGTTGTTTCCTTGGTGAGCCTGTTTGGCAGGCCTTGGATGGTGGCGAAAGTCTTGTTTCCGCTGGTCGGGTAATGCTTGAAGCTGTAGCTCTCCATTTAAGCTGGAATTTCTAATTTTTCGCTGCTGTACGACAAATGACAATGAATTGTAATGTCTCGCTGTCTTAGAGATGATGCCCTGCAGAATCTTGTAATGTCAAGTATGAAGTTTTTTTCTTTTTTTGAAAACAATGAAGGTATGCTACTGCCAGCAATCTTAAGTTTGAGAATATTCGGGCTTGAACAGAACGTTGTTTGGGCCCATTACAATGAAATATAGATCAGAATCTTAATCCGAATCACGATCCGGATCCGGCCCGGAGGACCAAAAATGTCACGTCTTAGACGCTCTCGAATAATCTTGAGTTGGTCTTACAACGTTAGGTGATGAGTTGGCTGGTATGAAATGAAAAAAGCAGTGGACTGTATATTCTTTGAGTTAAATGTTTATAGAATGTTGCAAGAAACTGATTGCATGGCGCATGCAGTATCGCGGCATACCTTGACTGAGAAGTAAAGTTGTATTAAACATTGAAAGTCATGATGATGAATTGAGGCCGAGATCGCCTAAGTATTAGTGCATTAAGCACAGAAGATCATGCTAAAAATTTGGAGTGTAATATTCCGAATTGAAAGTAATTATATAGCCGAGGCTGGCGAACTGAAGGCTTGTTGCCCGTTCGGAGTTTAGAAATTAACTAACTAGACTGGACTGTTGCGAGCTTGCAAGACAAGCTGGCAGCAGTTTGGCAGGGGAGAATGACGTCACTGCACGCATGCCGCATTGCAGATATTATAAGTACAAAGTTTAACCAATATGATATAATGAATTATATTAATTTTGTGTGTGTGTAATCCTTGGGTAGTAGACATTCATATTATTAATAAAAGTTATTTTATTTCATAAATCTTTGAAGACATAAAAGCAGATTGTACTTGCTTTAAAGTCTATCAAAGAAATATTTTATGATCTGGTTAGTTCTGAAGCTCTGCACACAGGGCTTTTGTGATTAACAGTACAACAGTTACTTCATTATTCTTCAGCCAACTTAACAAGCTATTTTTACAACTCATAATAATTTCTGTGTTTGGTTGATATCTTAATGCAAAGCCTGTTAAGCATTATTGGTGTCAAGGAGGGCATCGTTTTGTTTTTGCTCGTAACAAACATACCAATCATGCAAACCCTCTTCTAGCAGTATGACTGCCATTTTCTCCCATTTTCTGTCACTACTGCTTTGGATTAATATGTTTAGTTTTTTGTTCCCCCACCTTGGTTTATGTTCAGTATCTTTTGTGTGTTTTTAGGTGGATTATTTGCTCATATGTCTTACAGGGACCTGGACTTTGACCCTTGTAGAAGACGTCTTCCCACTGAGACAGTAATACCAGATCTTCCAATCAGGTTACACCTCTTGTCATCACTACTATTCGGATGATCTGGTCGAAGTGATTGACCAATTTGTGCAAGAGTTCAGTTTCGTCTGTGGATGCAGATGTTTTTCCTTGTAACCCTCGGTACTTTTTTCTTTATGAATCAAATAGTAAACTTCCACTTACCTTTAACTTTCGATCTGGCCGGATCTCTAAGTGGGGACGAACCCCGTTCGTACGGCGAACTTGACAGCACATCAAATGAAATAAGGTTTTTTGAATGAATTTAATTACCAAAATTTATCATTCGAAAGAAAATGGTTTTTATTTTTATGATTGTTAAACATCTTAGACATGTATAAAATCAGAAAAAAATTGTTACTCTCTCCACTGGTTTTTAAATTTTGAATTACAGCCTTAGAAATGTATAATGATTAATACAAAAACATAATAACTACCTTACCTTATTTATAGCACACACAAACATAAACAGCCCAGCCTGCCTTTCTCACACACATTCAATTTATTTTAATAACCCCAGATCATTTTTATTGCCCCAAAGCCCTTAAACATTTGTCGAAATACTCCCCGCCGGCAACGTGGTTTTCGTGCGCACTCATTGTTACTCTTTTTAATTGATATTCGTGTCCGAAAATTAAATCGATATGTTCTCCACTGTATTATTGACCGCGGTCACATAGTTTTAACTGTTAGTTCCCTTTACTACTGCCAATTTATAAAATTTGTTTAACAAGTAACCCCGTGGGGTTGTACCGGCCGGTACTGTCTGTGACGAACTGGGCAGAATGGCTATAAGTTCGTGGCCAACTCGATTACGTCGTTTTCAGGTGGAAACCAATGCCTGTGGTTTAATCGCCGTAGCTTCGTCCCATTTAACTCATGCTGTTGGTGTTGTGTTAGTTGTATCAGGATATTGGCTAGGCACTGGCTAACGTCACGAGATGGGCGTGACTTAATTTTTATGTCCGGCCGCATGGTAGATGAAGGCGGCCCAAAATTGCTTCTTAGCCATCTTGAGTTGTACAAGTAGCGTCGCCCCACGCTATGCTCGTGTCGTGCATACGAGCGCACAGTCACACACCAACAAAGCTCTTGGAAACTAAGGCGGTGCGGATTCCTTCTTACCGATTGCACAACGTGATATTACTGTGCCTTTGTTAGAAACTGTTCTTACAAGACGTGGTCTGTCACAATTGAAATTAGACTTCACAAATATTTTTATAAATCCCCGAAAAATGCAATAAAATAAAATATCCATAAATTTGGCCCGTTACATCCTTCGCTATCTGTGGTATTACATACTGTTTGTTCGTTTGTTGCCCATATACATACTGAACTCAAGGCGATCATGTACCTTCCATTGGACATGCTGATTCCAGTATCAGGTCTCAAAAGCTTGCATGAAGTCCTTGTATGTTGTGACCTGGTATCCGCTAATTGTATACCACTGTACTGTTGACCCTTTACAATATTTTGTGATGAAGTTTATGTTGTCCTGGTCAGTCAGCTGATTTCGAATAGTGTCCATCATCCTTTTGCATTGCCTCAAGAACTCTATTGTGTTATCGTTTTCATCACCGTAGAACTTTGGATGTAGAGTCAATTCTTCCATGTTATGGTATACATATGTGATACGATTACATATGTATCGTACCAGTACCACCCTATTCTAATTTGTTAATTTGTTTTTATAATTGTGTTTGTTTTTATTCGTGTTCATGGAAAGTCTGGTCAATTTCTGTTAATTTAGTCTCATGTTCCTTTAGACTTTTGTTCATGGGCTGTATAATTTTTGTCCAATTTTAGTTGAAGTAAGTTCATTTGTGTGTGAAATGTGTCTACTAGTGCTTTATTTTCTGTGGTTATTTTTTTTTCAAACCACACAAAAGACATTTGTCTTTTTATGAATTCCCCTTGTTTTCTATTAATTTTTTCTAATTTCCGATCACGCTCTTGTAGTTGTTTGTTGCATTTGTCCAGTTGTTTTTAAATTAATTCACCTTGTTTCTGGTCATGCTCATCTAATTGTTTCTTTATCCAAAAATGGATTCTAACATCTCTTTTTGGGACATTTTTAAAACTATGTATACTGTGTATTCAATTATCAGTATATGATATTAGTAAGTGTGCTGTGTCTGTTACTTTGCACCGAGGTGTGCATGTATGATTAATCCAAGCTTTTACCTTAATCAGTAGTAGATCAACAGTACAAAGACTTGTTTACAAATATGCTAGTGCATTAAACTATCAGTAACATATCTTTCATTCCAGTAACGGGATTTGGAAACAGCTGATATACCCCACTCATCCTGTATGTACCACTATTTACCTGCTTATTCAATCAATAATTTTTATAATTTTTAATTTATTTAATTAAAATTTTTTTTAACTAATTGAGGCGAAACACATTGTGGCGCTAAATTCTGTCCAAAATATAGGTGTTGCATAGAATAAGTTAGTCGAGATATATTGTACTGGAATGAAATGGATTTATTAATTATGTTATTCTTGATGACAGTCTACTAAGCTTTTAATACAGTTTGTAAAGAATGATTAATCTGTCTCTGTTGACCTTTGTAATACAACTAAAATTTTGTGATGGTCTTTCTTTTAAATAATTGTCTTTTATAATTGTACTTAAATAATATAGCTTCACTTTCCTTTACTGTCGACACAGATCCTTCAGACGACAGGTTGATCCTGGATCTGGATGAGTATGTGGATTGATATACTCTGTCCAGCCTCAGGGTTGCTTTCAGGTGTGTAGATATTTCTCATGAGCTTGGTTATATACTTTCACTGTGAACAGACATTGTTACTGCTAAATTAATGTATTATGCATACACTTTTTTATCCAGTAGGCTTAAGCGTACACCCTAATCAGATATCTTGAACTTTTTCAGAATAGCACTTATAATATTACTTGCAGTAATTCTAGGAAATTTAACAGGTGTTAATCATGCAGCACTTACATGTTATCGATTCCAAAGAGACTGATCTATTCACTTAACAATATTGCCCTTGACTGAATTCTGGTAATCTGATTGGTTCTTCGGTAACCCCTACTCATGATTTTTTTTTACAGGTAATCAATATTCTTTCAAGAAGGCTTCCAAACAGAACAATTCTTGTCCAAAAAACCTGACAATTTTTTACGACTAAAATTATATCCATAAAACCTTTTTACTTAAAATATGGATACACTTAGTTACTGATTTTTAAAACAACTATTGTCATTAGTTAGGTCTTTTTATTTTGAACGTATTGATGTCTCATCTAAAAATTTCCCATATCATGAAAAGTATTTACATTAACGTGTGTTTTTATGAATATCCCGTAAAATAATTACGTGCCCATACACATGCGTACTCCACGTGTGGCTACACATCATTTTGCACCATTTCACAGCATTTAAAATTGTTTCATAAGCCTAAAATATTTAAAACTAACATTTAAAAAAATCTTCCTTATCACCTAATTTATTATCTACAAACCTGTAATCTCTGCTCATTCACACATTGTCTTTATATGCTATCATACGCTTTTACTCTCTTCTACATTACATATTATATAGTTAGAATATCCATTGCAATATATTTGTATAATATCATAGATATTATAGCTTCGTCCCATTTAACTCATGCTGTTGGTGTTGTGTTAGTTGTATCAGGATATTGGCTAGGCACTGGCTAACGTCACGAGATGGGCGTGACTTAATTTTTATGTCCGGCCGCATGGTAGATGAAGGCGGCCCAAAATTGCTTCTTAGCCATCTTGAGTTGTACAAGTAGCGTCGCCCCGCGCGTATGCTCGTGTCGTGCATACGAAAGCACAGTCACACACCAACAAAGTTCTTGGAAACTAAGGCGGTGCGGATTCCTTCTTACCGATTGCACAACGTGATATTACTGCGCCTTTGTTAGAAACTGTTCTTACAACACGTGGTCTGTCACAATTGAAATTAGACTTCACAAATATTTTTATAAATCCCCGAAAAATGCAATAAAATAAAATATCCATAAATTTGGCCCGTTACAATACCCCCCCCCCCAATGAGAGGTCTTCTGTCGAAACAGAAGAAGTCTCATTGTTAAAACCCCTAAGAGGACCGGTGAGGAACTGGTGCCAACAACCCTCTTTTGTTCTTACACTTCATGGGTAAATGACCCCCCTGGCTCGGCGACCATGGACGCATCTGAACGAGATCACTGGACTTCTCTGTGCGAGATCCCAACACCGAAAAATCGAACAGACACGCACCACAGCGCACCTTACCTTCTATCATGCTACCCAAAAAAATCCAACTCCCTGGCTTAGATCACGCCAGATCCTCAACCGATATGTTTCCCCTTATATGCAAACTGGGCTGCCTTTAGCAGATACTGGGCTCACACACACACTTATACTACATACTGTAAGATTAACATATTCTTCGAAAATTTATTAAGCGAAAATCATTAGCTGCTTTCCTTGAAAATCAAAACACAAATTTTGCATCTATACTGAATAATTCTCTTCATTAGTTTTTTGTTGTTAAAACATTAAATCAATTGAACATTTCTTAAAAATAGGAACATCCTTAACCTAACATGTGATTACACCTATACTCTAACAATACAATTCAATAATAATAAACACGGTTAGTACACAAACAATAAAATAATCAAAGTTTAAAAATGTCCATTATCTGGCAGGCGCAAAATCAAAATTTTTTTTTTCAAAAGTTTTAAATTCAACATTTCCAAAAAAATTTTAAATTCAAAAAAATTTAAATTTCTTAAAATATTTTCTTTCCATATTGAAATTATTTAAATATTGTTCAAATCAATTAAAAACAAAAGTTGGATTAACTTCCTTGCTAAACATGCCTAGTATATAACCTCACCCATCAGCTGATCAAAACTGGGTCAAGTCAAGAACCTTGACCTACATACGTTATACACAAGTTATATTTGAAAATACCTTAAACACCTGTAAAATTCTATCTTGAAACATAAAACATAACAAAATAAAACATTTAAAATTAACAGAATATTATTATAAATAACAATCAAATTGATATTTAAATTATTCAAAATAAACACTTCATAGCTTTACATTATTTTCAAACTCTATCACAAATTTGTCACTGTTTTCAATCAAAAAATTTTTATATTCTTATTATAAATCTCTTTCTTTATTATTCTCACTTTCCCTTACTTTGGGTGATTTAATTATTTATTTTGGTTTGATCTGCCATTTGCCAGGTATACCTATATATATATTAAACATTTTTCTTGCCTCCAGAAACGATTAAGACTATAAAATAGGTTATTTACCTTCTGTCGACGTTTCTTAAAATCCTTTTAGGATTACTCGAGTTTCGACACCATTTGGTGTCATCATCAGATCAGAATATGAATTAAGTTAAAACATTTCGATGTATATGCATCTCGTCAGATATTTAAAGATTAAAACAACACATAAAATTATATATAACAATAAATAAACTATATCACAATAAAATAACATTAATAAAAGAATATAAAAAACAACGCGGCTGCAACGAACCTGGACAGGAACGCACTCCACTGTAAAATTAATCAATGCCGGTTTGACCTCGGTTCAATTTTTGATCTGATATCGCCAATCTCTCGTTCCATAAGATCGATTCTATTAAATAAAACATTATTGTTATATATTGCTTTTTCATTAAGGACACGATTGTGATCCTTCTTTATGGCTTTGTATATCTCGAATCTTTCAAGGGTGTCCAGCTTTAGTGACTTTTTACATTTATGTAGGATATCTAAATTATCATTGATACTTTTTATATTATGGTTATATGAGCTCAAATGTTCTGCAAATGTAGATCTTGTTATATTTGATTTGGAGCTTGGGATATGTTCTTTATAGCGTAATTTGAAAGAACGACCTGTTTGTCCTATATAGAACTGTGTGCAATCAGAACAATTAAGTCTATATACACCAGTACCATCAAATATATCGGAGGGTATATTTTTGTTAGTAAAAGTGAGTTTTTTCTCAAGTTTATTACTTGCCTTTGAGGCCAATGTAATATTATGCTTTTTTAATAGGTTTTTTAAGTATGGTATAGATTTTCGCCATATTCTATAGCAATGTATTTGTTTTCTTTGGATACATCAATATTTATTGGTTTGTTTTGTTTTTTATTAATTAATCTATCTACTATATGACTTTTGTATCCATTGGCCAATGCTATGTGCTTGATAGTGTTTAGTTCACTGTTATAATCATCTGTAGATAAGGGCAATGCCAGCAATCTATGAATCATGCAGTTAAAAAAAGCCATTTTATGTGACATAGGGTGATACGATGAGGCATGAATAGCATGATCTGTGGTTGTTGGTTTTCTGTAAATATTAAAGCTAATTTTATTATTCATTTCAGTTTCTAATGTGAATTGTAAATTATTTGTAATGGTATTCATATATTTTTTAAGCATTTCTAATTGTCTGCAATTGCCATTGTAAATCATTATTGTGTCATCCACATATCGTCGATAAAATAAGATTTTTGTATAATGTTTGTTTTTAGTCGATAAGATTTCGTTTGTTTCAATATGATTTAGGTAAATTTCAGCTAGGATGCCTGACAATGGGGATCCCATAGCTAAACCATCCCGTTGTAAATAATATTTGTTTTCGAAAGTAAAGTAATTTTGTTCTAATATTACTTTTGTCAAATTGATTAACTCATCAACTGCCTAACTAATCAGGTAAAAATTGCCTTTCAATATATGAATTTAAGGTTAAAACTACTAAAAACGGCACTGAATATTAAGTATAACAAAACATGTTTAAGTTTGCAAATCGTGCCGAGTTATGTCCAAATAAAAATAAAATCTAGTTCTTATAGCGCTAAAAAAACTAAAGAAATGGCCACTAAATTATGGATAAAGAACGAAATAAAACATTTGCATAGCAAAAAGAACTTACTCAATACGATGCTCTTGAAAAAACATCTCGAACTTTTACAAAACCTACACGCCTCACAAGTCCACAATGTAACATATTTGATTGAAAGACAAATAAATAGTACCATTATAAAGAAAAAGAAGACACAAAATAAAAAAATTCGTAACTTATTGAAAAAACAGAACGACACGCAAGAGAACAATGTAATAAATCACCAGTTTTACCCACGTATTGTTAATCTTACTGGAATACAGTTCAACAACGAAGAAACCAAATTAATGAATAAAGGCTTAAAATACAATCTTAAAAACAATAGTTTTAAATAATATAGCTTCACTTTCCTTTACTGTCGACACAGATCCTTCAGACGACAGGTTGATCCTGGATCTGGATGAGTATGTGGATTGATATACTCTGTCCAGCCTCAGGGTTGCTTTCAGGTGTGTAGATATTTCTCATGAGCTTGGTTATATACTTTCACTGTGAACAGACATTGTTACTGCTAAATTAATGTATTATGCATACACTTTTTTATCCAGTAGGCTTAAGCGTACACCCTAATCAGATATCTTGAACTTTTTCAGAATAGCACTTATAATATTACTTGCAGTAATTCTAGGAAATTTAACAGGTGTTAATCATGCAGCACTTACATGTTATCGATTCCAAAGAGACTGATCTATTCACTTAACAATATTGCCCTTGACTGAATTCTGGTAATCTGATTGGTTCTTCGGTAACCCCTACTCATGATTTTTTTTTACAGGTAATCAATATTCTTTCAAGAAGGCTTCCAAACAGAACAATTCTTGTCCAAAAAACCTGACAATTTTTTACGACTAAAATTATATCCATAAAACCTTTTTACTTAAAATATGGATACACTTAGTTACTGATTTTTAAAACAACTATTGTCATTAGTTAGGTCTTTTTATTTTGAACGTATTGATGTCTCATCTAAAAATTTCCCATATCATGAAAAGTATTTACATTAACGTGTGTTTTTATGAATATCCCGTAAAATAATTACGTGCCCATACACATGCGTACTCCACGTGTGGCTACACATCATTTTGCACCATTTCACAGCATTTAAAATTGTTTCATAAGCCTAAAATATTTAAAACTAACATTTAAAAAAATCTTCCTTATCACCTAATTTATTATCTACAAACCTGTAATCTCTGCTCATTCACACATTGTCTTTATATGCTATCATACGCTTTTACTCTCTTCTACATTACATATTATATAGTTAGAATATCCATTGCAATATATTTGTATAATATCATAGATATTATAGCTTCGTCCCATTTAACTCATGCTGTTGGTGTTGTGTTAGTTGTATCAGGATATTGGCTAGGCACTGGCTAACGTCACGAGATGGGCGTGACTTAATTTTTATGTCCGGCCGCATGGTAGATGAAGGCGGCCCAAAATTGCTTCTTAGCCATCTTGAGTTGTACAAGTAGCGTCGCCCCGCGCGTATGCTCGTGTCGTGCATACGAAAGCACAGTCACACACCAACAAAGTTCTTGGAAACTAAGGCGGTGCGGATTCCTTCTTACCGATTGCACAACGTGATATTACTGCGCCTTTGTTAGAAACTGTTCTTACAACACGTGGTCTGTCACAATTGAAATTAGACTTCACAAATATTTTTATAAATCCCCGAAAAATGCAATAAAATAAAATATCCATAAATTTGGCCCGTTACAATACCCCCCCCCCCCAATGAGAGGTCTTCTGTCGAAACAGAAGAAGTCTCATTGTTAAAACCCCTAAGAGGACCGGTGAGGAACTGGTGCCAACAACCCTCTTTTGTTCTTACACTTCATGGGTAAATGACCCCCCTGGCTCGGCGACCATGGACGCATCTGAACGAGATCACTGGACTTCTCTGTGCGAGATCCCAACACCGAAAAATCGAACAGACACGCACCACAGCGCACCTTACCTTCTATCATGCTACCCAAAAAAATCCAACTCCCTGGCTTAGATCACGCCAGATCCTCAACCGATATGTTTCCCCTTATATGCAAACTGGGCTGCCTTTAGCAGATACTGGGCTCACACACACACTTATACTACATACTGTAAGATTAACATATTCTTCGAAAATTTATTAAGCGAAAATCATTAGCTGCTTTCCTTGAAAATCAAAACACAAATTTTGCATCTATACTGAATAATTCTCTTCATTAGTTTTTTGTTGTTAAAACATTAAATCAATTGAACATTTCTTAAAAATAGGAACATCCTTAACCTAACATGTGATTACACCTATACTCTAACAATACAATTCAATAATAATAAACACGGTTAGTACACAAACAATAAAATAATCAAAGTTTAAAAATGTCCATTATCTGGCAGGCGCAAAATCAAAATTTTTTTTTTTCAAAAGTTTTAAATTCAACATTTCCAAAAAAATTTTAAATTCAAAAAAATTTAAATTTCTTAAAATATTTTCTTTCCATATTGAAATTATTTAAATATTGTTCAAATCAATTAAAAACAAAAGTTGGATTAACTTCCTTGCTAAACATGCCTAGTATATAACCTCACCCATCAGCTGATCAAAACTGGGTCAAGTCAAGAACCTTGACCTACATACGTTATACACAAGTTATATTTGAAAATACCTTAAACACCTGTAAAATTCTATCTTGAAACATAAAACATAACAAAATAAAACATTTAAAATTAACAGAATATTATTATAAATAACAATCAAATTGATATTTAAATTATTCAAAATAAACACTTCATAGCTTTACATTATTTTCAAACTCTATCACAAATTTGTCACTGTTTTCAATCAAAAAATTTTTATATTCTTATTATAAATCTCTTTCTTTATTATTCTCACTTTCCCTTACTTTGGGTGATTTAATTATTTATTTTGGTTTGATCTGCCATTTGCCAGGTATACCTATATATATATTAAACATTTTTCTTGCCTCCAGAAACGATTAAGACTATAAAATAGGTTATTTACCTTCTGTCGACGTTTCTTAAAATCCTTTTAGGATTACTCGAGTTTCACACCATTTGGTGTCATCATCAGATCAGAATATGAATTAAGTTAAAACATTTCGATGTATATGCATCTCGTCAGATATTTAAAGATTAAAACAACACATAAAATTATATATAACAATAAATAAACTATATCACAATAAAATAACATTAATAAAAGAATATAAAAAACAACGCGGCTGCAACGAACCTGGACAGGAACGCACTCCACTGTAAAATTAATCAATGCCGGTTTGACCTCGGTTCAATTTTTGATCTGATATCGCCAATCTCTCGTTCCATAAGATCGATTCTATTAAATAAAACATTTTTGTTATATATTGCTTTTTCATTAAGGACACGATTGTGATCCTTCTTTATGGCTTTGTATATCTCGAATCTTTCAAGGGTGTCCAGCTTTAGTGACTTTTTACATTTATGTAGGATATCTAAATTATCATTGATACTTTTTATATTATGGTTATATGAGCTCAAATGTTCTGCAAATGTAGATCTTGTTATATTTGATTTGGAGCTTGGGATATGTTCTTTATAGCGTAATTTGAAAGAACGACCTGTTTGTCCTATATAGAACTGTGTGCAATCAGAACAATTAAGTCTATATACACCAGTACCATCAAATATATCGGAGGGTATATTTTTGTTAGTAAAAGTGAGTTTTTTCTCAAGTTTATTACTTGCCTTTGAGGCCAATGTAATATTATGCTTTTTTAATAGGTTTTTTAAGTATGGTATAGATTTTCGCCATATTCTATAGCAATGTATTTGTTTTCTTTGGATACATCAATATTTATTGGTTTGTTTTGTTTTTTATTAATTAATCTATCTACTATATGACTTTTGTATCCATTGGCCAATGCTATGTGCTTGATAGTGTTTAGTTCACTGTTATAATCATCTGTAGATAAGGGCAATGCCAGCAATCTATGAATCATGCAGTTAAAAAAAGCCATTTTATGTGACATAGGGTGATACGATGAGGCATGAATAGCATGATCTGTGGTTGTTGGTTTTCTGTAAATATTAAAGCTAATTTTATTATTCATTTCAGTTTCTAATGTGAATTGTAAATTATTTGTAATGGTATTCATATATTTTTTAAGCATTTCTAATTGTCTGCAATTGCCATTGTAAATCATTATTGTGTCATCCACATATCGTCGATAAAATAAGATTTTTGTATAATGTTTGTTTTTAGTCGATAAGATTTCGTTTGTTTCAATATGATTTAGGTAAATTTCAGCTAGGATGCCTGACAATGGGGATCCCATAGCTAAACCATCCCGTTGTAAATAATATTTGTTTTCGAAAGTAAAGTAATTTTGTTCTAATATTACTTTTGTCAAATTGATTAACTCATCAACTGCCTAACTAATCAGGTAAAAATTGCCTTTCAATATATGAATTTAAGGTTAAAACTACTAAAAACGGCACTGAATATTAAGTATAACAAAACATGTTTAAGTTTGCAAATCGTGCCGAGTTATGTCCAAATAAAAATAAAATCTAGTTCTTATAGCGCTAAAAAAACTAAAGAAATGGCCACTAAATTATGGATAAAGAACGAAATAAAACATTTGCATAGCAAAAAGAACTTACTCAATACGATGCTCTTGAAAAAACATCTCGAACTTTTACAAAACCTACACGCCTCACAAGTCCACAATGTAACATATTTGATTGAAAGACAAATAAATAGTACCATTATAAAGAAAAAGAAGACACAAAATAAAAAAATTCGTAACTTATTGAAAAAACAGAACGACACGCAAGAGAACAATGTAATAAATCACCAGTTTTACCCACGTATTGTTAATCTTACTGGAATACAGTTCAACAACGAAGAAACCAAATTAATGAATAAAGGCTTAAAATACAATCTTAAAAACAATAGTTTTAAATAATATAGCTTCACTTTCCTTTACTGTCGACACAGATCCTTCAGACGACAGGTTGATCCTGGATCTGGATGAGTATGTGGATTGATATACTCTGTCCAGCCTCAGGGTTGCTTTCAGGTGTGTAGATATTTCTCATGAGCTTGGTTATATACTTTCACTGTGAACAGACATTGTTACTGCTAAATTAATGTATTATGCATACACTTTTTTATCCAGTAGGCTTAAGCGTACACCCTAATCAGATATCTTGAACTTTTTCAGAATAGCACTTATAATATTACTTGCAGTAATTCTAGGAAATTTAACAGGTGTTAATCATGCAGCACTTACATGTTATCGATTCCAAAGAGACTGATCTATTCACTTAACAATATTGCCCTTGACTGAATTCTGGTAATCTGATTGGTTCTTCGGTAACCCCTACTCATGATTTTTTTTTACAGGTAATCAATATTCTTTCAAGAAGGCTTCCAAACAGAACAATTCTTGTCCAAAAACCTGACAATTTTTTACGACTAAAATTATATCCATAAAACCTTTTTACTTAAAATATGGATACACTTAGTTACTGATTTTTAAAACAACTATTGTCATTAGTTAGGTCTTTTTATTTTGAACGTATTGATGTCTCATCTAAAAATTTCCCATATCATGAAAAGTATTTACATTAACGTGTGTTTTTATGAATATCCCGTAAAATAATTACGTGCCCATACACATGCGTACTCCACGTGTGGCTACACATCATTTTGCACCATTTCACAGCATTTAAAATTGTTTCATAAGCCTAAAATATTTAAAACTAACATTTAAAAAAATCTTCCTTATCACCTAATTTATTATCTACAAACCTGTAATCTCTGCTCATTCACACATTGTCTTTATATGCTATCATACGCTTTTACTCTCTTCTACATTACATATTATATAGTTAGAATATCCATTGCAATATATTTGTATAATATCATAGATAGCAACACTTGTAACCTACAGGATTTGACAGTATCAAAATATAACAGGGAATGCACACTTAGAAACTGAAATACCTAGACAGTCCAGTTTTATGCATTTGTAAATCATTTAACCTTGTAAATCTAAGAAACAGTGGCCCAGTGAATTATTTTGCCCCTGAAATCAATCAAGAAATTTGGGTGTGTAAGTTATGTGAAAGCAAAATAGTAGTGAGAGCAAAAAATTGTGTGAGTGTGTTATTATTACCCTCACAACTCAGGTATGTACAGTAGTTAAGTACTCCAAACTGGAGGCTAGACACAGTAGAATAGAAAGTAGATTCACCTCTATGTGATTTAAGAGAACAGTAACTCCATTCTTGTGATAATATTAGTTAGTCAGAGTTTAGGTGGTTCGACATGTTGCATCTCCATAAAAACCTTACTTCACAAGCACAAACATTTTGCTGCCACAAGTTCTCCTATTATCAAGCTCATTGTTGGACCTTATTAAAAAGTCTCCTCCAAAGTTCGTGATTTATGTCAAAATATCTGCATTTGTGAAGTTACTACTTTTAATATATTTTTATAATAATAATATATATCTCCCACTTACCTTTAAATCTTCTTTCAGCCCAGAGTTACGTCACACGAACGGTGCAATGCAGGCATGATTGCAAGGTTATTTGAATAACATACGCAACTCGCATTTATGAAAAGAAAACAATTAAAATTTTATTCGATTCTTTAACTATTTTCTGTCATGAATTATTCATTTCTTTTAAGTTATCCATTAACTCCCAACAATTAATACAAAAAACAACATTTCTTTAAGTATTGATTAACCAGCTTATATAAATAAAAGTTAAAAATAGGTACCTTAGATTAAATAAAGCAGCCCAGCCTGCTCGCACTCACATTCATTCCATTTAAAACCCCATTTTGCCCTGACTACTTTGTTTGAACCCCTAAAAAAATGCAATTATTGTTTGATGAATTACCCAACCGGCGTCACTCCTCTCATTGCCATGTGCATTTTAAGTCCGAAAGTTTTAATTCACATTTTCACTTTTCTGTTTACTTCACTGACTTATTCTTCTGATTCTATTCACTTTTATTTGTTGTATAATACTTTTACATAATAAATTTAAATTTAGTGTGCGCACGTTTTTTCTTAGATCCCGGCCGGGATGAGAGTCTTATTCGACTGGGGAGAACGCTACCAAAATTTCTCCCACCACCTGGGTTGCTGGAGAGGAAAGCAATGCCTGCTATGTGAAAATGTTCGTCACTGTTCACAAAGTACACTGTTATTCATGTGTGTTAAATGTCGACGAAATTTTACTGCCACTGGTTACGTCACGCAAATGGGTGTTACTTTGTTTGTATGGGTGTGTATTTTGTAATGGCACAAAACTTTCATCGTTTCACCATTTTTTTACAAAGTTGGTGAAGCTGCTTGGCGTCCCGTCCGCGCGCCTGTTTGTTGTTGTGCACACGAGTGTGTCACACAACTTTGATTTCTTGGAATTGAATTGCGTTGACCGACATGCATCGTATTCCAACGCCCCAACTTCACATCACTGTTCCTTTGTTCGACGAAACTTTTATTTAACATGTGACTGGCCACACAGATGGAAAACAAATTTATGACTTTTTAATAAAATAAAAACCCCTCTTTTTAGCCCCGTTACACATTGGAAGAAGACTTTAGGCAAGGAGGATATTCTGTGGTGTCCTCAAATTTGAACTTATGTAAGTCATTTTGGAGTAGTTACAGTCTGCTTTAAACTGGAGAGGTATTGACAGTTCATATAATCTCACCACTGAGTAGCCTAATTTATCTGTCACTACCAGTCTTGCTTACACCTTTGCTTATTCTTTGACAGTGACCTTTGCGTGTAAGTAACTGTAAATAAACAAGAATTGTAAATATGATAATATATTTCTAATGTGTATGTGATTAATGACTAATAGCTACTCCTCACGTTGTTGGATGTCAATTTTTTAATGTAACTTATTTATGGTGTTTATTTAAACTAATGAAATAAACAATTATTTCCTCTTGTCTCAAATTCCATAAAATTTATTGATACTTTCTCTTTGACATATATTTAATTGTATTAACATTTAATGTCCCCTTTTTAGGTTGTAGCTCTCTTAGGTTTGATAACATGAAAACTCTTTTTCTCAGGGTTAATATAAAAATTAAAGTCTGTGTACCGTCCAAGTCATACATATAAAATAAAACATAATACTTATATATAAGGTTCAGTAATTTGGTGTTGTGTATGTATGTTGAGTCATGGGTCCTTTGGATCATACAAAAGAAACAACTTAAACAGGAACTATTACTAATAATAATTAAGTTATAGTGAACAAATAAAATTCATAATTATAATGTTTATATTGTTTTTGTTATAGTGTTTCACTGTTCTTGCTCTTTAAATGGATTAATGTTTGCTCAAGTGTTTGTCTTAACATGATGGAACAACCTCACAAAATTTGTAGTTTCATTTACAGATTATTGCTTGATATTTATCTTCTGGCCTTCAAGTTTTCAGTGTATTCCATTAAAACATTAGTCTCCTCGTATTTATACAGTTTTTCTTCATTAATTCCTTTTATATCATCAGTTATTTTGTAAAAATGTCCAGTATTAAATTAATGTGTTCTGGTTTCTTTTAGAATATTCTTCAACAATCCAATTTCTTTTTTAAAACTACCAATTCAGTGCAGCTCTTGGATAAATTATATTTTATGGGTCACAGGTTCGTGCTCACATTTTATAATTGATATGATTCAGTTGAATCTTATTTTTTCTTTGTCACTAATCTATATTATTAGTTTGTAATGTAATATGTCGCTATTATTAATCATTATACACCTTTTTATATTAACCATATAGTTGTTTATATAACTTATGTTTTATTCACAGTGTATATTATAACTAGGTCCATTTCCTATTCACTATCACTCTACACAGTTTTATAACGTTTATCACTGTTCTTTTCACTATTTTATATTATTAAACCACTTAACTTTGTAAAGGTACTTCTCTTTTCTCATTTTTTAAATACTAATACACTCATAATATAATACTCACCGCTGCCAGAATTTTACTTACCGTCATAGTCCCCGTTGAACTTACCTTGAAAGAAACTGCCCAGGTCGCCACGATATTTTTTGGTTATATATCGAAACCTTTACACTCTTGCCCTTATAAAAATCCCGCGATCTGACTACTGTACTCTTAAAAAAAAATTCAGAAAACCCCCGAAAACGTTAGACGAGTTTATCAGCACAGAATACTAGGAAGTGGTTGTGGCGTAATAACTAAACTAACACATTTTATATTGTGACGTAAATAGGTTTACTTCCCATTTAAGACAAATTAAAACAATTAAAACAAAACATAGAAACAAATTTTAAAATATATTT
The DNA here is from genome assembly GCA_034769895.1 of Magicicada septendecula. Taxonomy (NCBI): domain Eukaryota; kingdom Metazoa; phylum Arthropoda; class Insecta; order Hemiptera; family Cicadidae; genus Magicicada; species Magicicada septendecula. Next base: position 1,032,206,993 of record CM068367.1, on the reverse strand, counting down.
CTTATATTAAACAAAACAGCCCAGCCTGCTCGCACACACATTCATTCAATTTAAAACCTTTTATATAAAAAAATGAAATTATATTTTATTTTTATGGATTACCCCACCGACGTCCTTCTTCTCATGGCCATATAATAAGTCCGAAACAGTTAATTCACTCTTCCACCTTCCGTCCACTTCACCGACTCACTCCTCCGATTCGGTTCACCTCTATATACCGGGCAACACTTCTACATGATTTAATCTACATAACTTTAAATTTAGTTGGGGCCCACGAACCTTAGCAAGCGTCAGGCCGACGCCGCGTTGGTAAGTTGACTGGTGTTACATGAGGCCGGACATCACTGCCTTGCCTGCTAACAAATTTCTTCGCTGTTCACAGCCTTTGTTGTTACGGTCTTCGTCGTTGCACACACAACACGTGTTATTTGTGTGTCTTGGACGTCGACGAAATTCCACTGCCTGTAATTACGTCAAATAAATGGGTGTGGCTTACAATTATGTTTCCGTCATGTCGAGAGCACATGTTGCACAAAATTCGTCCAAAGCCATTTTGCGCGACTTCGCCCAGCGTCGGTTATGTGCTCCGCAGATGTTTGTGCGTTTGGGCGCATTATGGAGTACTACAGTTCTGAGAACTCATCCGTTGTGGACAACGCGACACATTCCATTGCAATTAGTTCACCTCACTGTTTCTTTGTTTGGACTACAATTTATATTGCCATGCGGCTGATCACGCAGATGAAATGAATTTACAAATTTTTTAATAAAATAAAAACCCCTCCCTTTTAGCCCCGTTACAACTTTTATAATTATAGCTTAATACTATTCTATTAGTAAATTTTTATGTCACTTATATTTTGTAGTTCTGACCAAAATAACTGCCTGAGGTTTGCAGACTTCCCTCTAGTTTATTAGTCTAATGCTATAACCAATGTCTTTTTACTTACTTACTAGGTTTAATATTTATACACTATACTTATGTTTCCTAATAACTATTTACATTTTATTATTCTTTGATCTTCTCTTCTGGGTATAATGGTCATCCTCAGTTATTGTCTTGTCATTGTAATTAAATTATTTAATTCCTAAATTTTCATTCCCTATTTCCCAAGTATTTATTTATTATAATATTTCCCCTTTGTTTTGTATTACTTTTTACTCCTCGATATTATTATTTATCTTTAAATAGTATATTTTGTTTTCATTTCTTTATTTGTTAAGTTTATTTTGTACGTCTTTGTATTTTATTTCTAAAAAGATCGCGTTTAGGCATAATTCACAACGAATTTGGATGGATTAATTGTCTTTATTCTGGGGTGTAATCTTGTTATGTTACAATATTAATTACAAAATGTTATACACATGCATTAATAGTTTCCTGTTAAAATAGTGTTAAATTCTTTGTTACTGTGAAAATGTATTACCTTATTGTGGTAGCTTTGCTGAACCCTACATCACTACTCTAACAGAGTTACTCCACTTATGTCACTACCAGAATCACGTGAATCATTGGATTATGAATTTAAATTTGTAACCAGTTGTTCCGTGGCATCTTCTACAATTCCTTTCTTGCATCAAGCAGTATCAATTATCTTTTTTGTGTTCATCATCAACTTTCTCAAGTCAGCTGTAGCTATATTATTAAAACCCTCTGCAATTAATCTTTCTATTTCATTTGTTGTAAAACTCTTATTATCTGCTGCTTTGAACTCCTTCACTTTTGTCTAAATTAGCTCAATAGGGTTGAAATAACAATGATAAGGGTGCAGTCTGAATACTGTGTGCCACGTTTTTCTGCTAATTGATCGATTATGAATGTAGGAAACGTAGGTTTACAAGCTGATACTAGTTGTAAGAGCTCTGCCTTTCTCATGCTGTCACTGGTGGAAATATTATATTAGTGAAGGCAGTCAGTAATATCTTCTGTGAGTGTAGCCAAGTTCAATGCTTTGTTTTAGACAACCTGCTGTAAGGAGCTTTGTCCACTAAAATTATTGATGGCACCAGCAGATTTGTTAAACCAGTTGCTAAAATGCTAGAATCCACTGGTTTTCTTAGATTTAAAACTATAAAAACAAGTACTAAACCTTCTGCTATCCCACCACATACATTAGTTAGACATAACTAATGACATATCTTCCCCCTTGACCTAATGGTACTCTCATTGTGCCTTCCAAAGTATTATCTATTCAGCCCTTTCATAAAATGAGTTCTGTATTCACCCATTCCCATCTAACCACACTGTCTGCTCAAAAGAATTTCCCTCAAAAACCTGCAACATGAAACAACTATGCCTTCACTTTCTATTAGAATTTTCCATCATGAAGTATTGGCAAATTTTGAAACCAAGGTTTTGGATAATTTGCTGTTTAAAGGTTCAGGTGCTGCTAAGAATTTGTCTGTTTCATTTACTAATGGGGTTTCTTTTCATTTCTACAGGAATAGCTATAAGTGTGTTGCCAAATGGTATTTTCTTGAAGAGTCTACTTTTGTGACTCTTTTGTCATTATTCTTTTTTTTTTTTTTGGGGTTATAAATTTTAGCTACCTTCATTATCTTCAATCTGTTTCTAGTTTTAATTTGTCTTAGCCTATTCTTATGACGAGATCCTTACCATCTTCACATGCAGCAGCTGTCTGCTCTAAAACTTTATTGACAGAAATTAATGAGTACATTTTTTTCTTTTTCAATGTCCTCATGCATTAGACAGATTATTTATCTTGGCTGACTATTAAACACTCATTTTTTTACCTTATGGATACACATCACTGAAGCGCTCGTACTAGCATCAGGCATATTTGAGTTAATAATATTAACCAGACTGTTGCAATAACCAAATTATAGCAAATATTTAAATTATACTATAAAGTGCTATTAAATATCACTTGTTGTTGCTACTGACAGAATTCATAATCATAAAGTAATGCAGTTATTAACACACCAAATATACTGAAATTAAAGAAAGTAATTTGTCACTAAAAATTGGTAATCACTTATTTTGTGTAACAATTAAATTTTTAATCACAAAGTAACTGGATTATTAATACACTACTTTACTACATTACACTACACTAAAATACATGTAAATCTCATTGCGTTGAATTTGTACAACAGTCTCAGCACTCAGTTTGCAATGCATATGGTTTGCATTCATGAATTTATCATGTCTCTGTTTAACTAATAAAATACGGCGGCATAGAAGGAGAGATGCATAAATTGATTCAAGAAATATGGAATGAGGAATATATGCCTGAAGACTGGAACATTAGTGTAATAGTACGTATTCATAAAAAAGGGAATACATTACACTGCAGAAATTATAGAGGTATCTCAATGTTGTGTTCAGATTACAAAATATTCACTCGAATACTCCAGAAGAACTGGAACCATATGTTGAAAGAATATTGAGAGAATACCAAGGTGGCTTCCAAAGTGGAAGATCCACTATAGACCAAATCTTCACAGTCAAAATACTGATGGAGAAGATGTGGGAAAACAATCTGGACCTAACACAAATCTTCGTAGATTTTAGGCAAGCGTATGACAGATATGATAGATAAAGTGTGTGATAGATAGGAATAAACTTTTTGAAATTATGCTGTACTTTCAAATACCTATTAAATTAGTATAACTGACAAGATTGACAATGATACAGACAACAGCCAAAGTCAAATTGCAAACAGGTATGACAGATCTTTTAATGTCACAAGAGCATTAAAACAGGTCGATGAGCTGACACCAACACTGTTCAACTTAGCACTTGAATATCTGATCAGGAAATTGTCAATTGATAGGAATTCAACATGAACATAAAATGGTCCAGATCGTAGGGTATGCAGATGCTATTGATATTATGGCAAGATCCCAAGGAAGAGCAAAAGAGACCTTCCACGAACTCAAAGGTAAAGCAGAGGAGATAATATTACAGGTTAATACAGATAAAACAAAGGTTATGATCACCACTTGGAAGAAAACCTGAACAGTTTGAAATCAAACCACTAAACCTGGAAATAGTTAATCAGTTTAAATATTTGAGATGTTGTATGGCAGAAGACAGTGAAGAAATAAATGAAATAAGAAAAAGGATACAGGCCGCAAATAGAGCATATGCTTCGTTGACATCTACATTCAAGACAAGGAATTTCCACCATCAGTCCAAGATCACATTATATAAAGTTATGATTAGACAGGTGATAACATTTGGCAGCGAGACTTGGACTCTGAACAAACAAGCCGGTAACATAGTCAGTACTTTTGAAAGGAGAATATATGGACTGATCCAAGTCAATGGGATATGGAGAATGCGTCACAATGAGGAGCTATACAAGCTGTATAAAGACAATGATCTGGCCACCACCATCCGACTGCATAGATTGCAATGGGCAGGACACATCATTAGGATGGAAGGCAACCGAATACCTAGGAAGGTACTGTTTAGTCAAATCGAGAGTAGAAGGCCTGTTGGAAGACCCAAGACATGCTGGATTGATGCAGTAGTGAGGGATGCTGATAATTTACTTAAAATAAAACGATGGACATCGATCGCCAGGACAGGGAAAAATGGAGGCATCTGATTATGGAGACTAAGGTTCGACCTCGAACTGTGATGCAATAGAAGAAGAAATTCATTTCTCTGTGGATACAAGGCATTGACAACAGTTTAACATATATCAGCCAATCAGAGACCTTTAAATGCTCCACGTCCACCAAGGAAACGTCAGTACCAAAAAAAAAAAAAGTTTGACTTTCTGTTTTGCATGAGACAGTTGATCCATTTCTCAACTTTGATGTTCAGTCATAGGGTTCTTTTTCCCACATATTAATTATCCCAGCTTGTCTGCTTCTTTCATTCATGGCCATGTGTCCATCTTTGTTGTGTCAGTATCTCTATGCAAACTGAGGACAGCTCTTACAAACTGGAATTCCTACTCTGGTAGCACTCCCAGCATTCTTGGATATAGTGTGAATGTGCATATTGCCCTCAAAATGCTAAGGCATAGCTGATGCCACTTTCTTCATACACCTAGCAACTTTCTTGCATCTTCCTATATGGGACATTATATATTATATAAGTACAGGGGTAACAAACAACTGATGTCAACCATAAGCTGTATGTTGTGAAAGGAAGGTCCCAGACATTTTATATGGCAATTCTATCCATGCAGTTGTTCTACTCACATGCTGCACATGATAACTTAAGATCAGCCTAGCACCTATTGTGAGTCCGAGGTACCAGAAAAATTACACACACACACACACACACACACACACACATATGCGCGTGCGCACACATTTTATGTTCACCAACTGAAATTAGTTCTTCCTACCCATTATCAAATTTGTGTTGTGTTCAGCTGGCCTCAGACAACAATGTATTAATGTTTTTATCACTTTTGATATAATGATTTAGCTGTTATCAAAAGCTAATATGTATAGTGAATAGATTGGAGATGTCAGAAGTTTGTATTGTTAAATTCAAAATCAGAATTAACATTTGTTTGTTTTAATGTTACAGTTGTGTTGTCACTTTATGTGCCTGTTGTATACGGTGGTTACTTTGTATATGGCGACAGTTTAAATCCTAATATAGTACTGTCTCTGAGTCGAAGCACATTAGTTTCTTTTGCCAATATCTTCATGGGAGTACATCTTATTATGGCATTTTTTATTATTGTCAATCCAGTGTGCCAAGAAGTGGAAGAAATATTCAAGGTTCCTCATGGTAAGTTTTGAGTTACAAAATGTAGTGTCTTTACTATATTGACAGTTATAAATGATATTTCAACAAGAATGCTAGATTTAAAAGACATTCTGTCACTGTTCTGTTAGGTTAGCAGCACAGAAATGTTATAAGTTATTTGTTGTTGTTATGTGTGGTAATCATAGAACGCTATACAAAAGAACATGTTATTATTATGAACACGTATTACAAATATAAGAAAAGTTATATAGAAACAGTTCGCAAAATTTGTAGAATTGTAGGTAATAGACTGCGCCTAATCATCCATCAAGAGTTCAAAGAATAATGAAGAAATTTGAGGATACAGGTTTGATTGTAGACGGTAAGACCCTGTGTGTAATCTTGACAGGTGATCTCTCAACAATATTGCCACTGTTAATGAAAGTACTGAATCCAGGATCTTTGATTTCACAATTTGACATTCCAATAAGCGCCATTTACTGAATTATCATGAAATATCTATATTTAGATGTTCACAAGAGTAAAAAAAAACTAAAATTTAAGTTAACAGACCATTTGGAACCCAAGCATTTGTCAATTGCATTTGGGTGTTAGAAAACCAAGAAGTTGATGTCAGTTTCAAAGAAAATAATTTTTAGCAGCGAGATGTACTTTTAACTTTATGCTTATGTGAACAAACAAAATTGTTGTATTTAGAATGTAGAAAATCAGAGAGTAATTCAGGAGGAGGCATTGCTTACAGAATGAATCACTTTTCGGTGCAGAATATGAACTGGCATAGTGATTGGGCTCTTTTAATGAAAATGGGTTGGAAATTCTGCAACAGTAAGTGCCATACACGACTACAGCATGATAATAGACTGTGTGACTTCAGTTGCATGGAGTGGATCTGAAAGAAATATTATTCCAGCAGGACATTGCGGGCATTCTGCACATATAGCAAGTGAGATATGAGAAAAGTTTCCTAGCAAATGTCATTGTGTCATTTCACACAATGGCAACACCAGTTTGCCATTGACATCCTGCATTTTAATACTGTGTGATTTTTTGTTATGAATTTGTAAAATCTTGTGTGTATGCCAACAAACTACAAACAGTTCCTCACCTTAAGGCAGAAATTGAATATATCATTGGTCAGTTATGTCAACATTTCCATATCAGTTATTTGGAAATGTCATTGAGATCTTTATCATATGAGGAAGAGTGTATCAGAATCCAATACTCCTTAAATAAATGATGCATTTATTATAAAATTAAGTCTTGTAATCTTGTTATGACATCATTTAATAATTAAATGGTACTGATCAAATCTCTTTAAAGTTACATTCAGTTAAATAGTTAATTGCTTTATTTTTCCAGTGATAAAATTAAGGTTGCATTTTTCGGAAATTCTAAGTTATTCTTAACCAAATATTTTTAAAGTGGAATAATATTATATCTATGGTACTTCCCAATAGATTGTTACCAAAGAATATATAATTTTTTTATCTGTAATGATATAATTGCAAATTACTATTACTATTACTATTATTATTTTTATTATTAATATTAATATTATTATTAATTAAAATTTGAAGACAATAATAATTTACATATCTGTTCTTAATAACAAAACTTTTTATTACATCCTAGCAGTTTGTACTTATCAAATATGCTAATAAATCTCATATTAAGGTTAACTTTTCAAAACCATATTTACATTGCGAAGATTCCAAATGTACTTCTTAAAATTAAACAAAAAATCAAACAATTTTCAAATATTTATGCTTTTTGTAAACTGTTAATGAATAAGGTAATTAAGTTTGTAAATATCCAATATTATTTAATACAAATTAAATCAAAATGAGTTTTAATTTTCATGTATTCCTTAGTAGGTGGCTTTAGGAACTGTGGGAATCACCCAGCGGCACAGCAGTAATGAAAGTATAGCATCTGCAGTAGAGTTGCAGTCATTCATAATGATATAAATTAGTACAAAAACTGGGTAGTTCAGTATAGCTGTCATTGTAAAAAACATGTGTATAGTAAATGTACATTGAATTACTAAATAAGAAGCACTGGACATTAAACTCTTGTTTTTGTTACAAATAATGGATTCGATAATTCAGCGAGAAATACAGAACTCTGTATTAATAATATAATAATCGAAAGAATACTTTGTTCAAAAGATTCCAGTTAAGTTTAAACAAAACTTTAGGATATGGAAGTAGAGAGGGTGTTTTCGTATAAAGCATCTTTCTAAGAATAATAAAGTTCATAGGACCTACCCTCTGGTGGAAAGAGGTCAAATGTATATTATTAACCAAAATTATCATGAGAAACATATACATCAGAAATAAATAATAATAATTGTCATTTTTTTGTACCATTGAAGTAACTTAAGAAATTCAGAAAGGGTATAGAGTGTAGAGTGCTTAAGTCATAAACCATTCAAAGAAACTTATGTGGCCAGCACTACATCCCATTATAATCTCAGGATATTATCTGACCACTCCCATGACCTCTCCATGAGGAGACAACTCTCATGATAGTTCAGCTTCCTGTTGATCTGGGTGATGAGTACACCTTGACTGACTATTGCTGACTTCTTACTTGGAATTGAACTCAAAACCTCTACTAGCCTGACATCATACCACTGCCCCCCCCCCCTCAATGTCATTATACAAAGTGCTGGAAAATTATAAAAAATATGTGTGTGTGGAGGGGATAAATTTTTCTTATTCTGTATTAAAGATTACTGGTTACAAAGGGGGTCATAGGAAATTTTGAGAGACTTGGAAATGAAAAAGAAATGATGCATGAATTTCTTTAACATTGAAAGTCCAATGATTGAAAGCAGTGAGTGATTTAATCAAACAAATTTACATATATGAGTGAAAAAAAATAAGAAAGCTAAATGTGGATTTCTGACTTGTGATGTTAATGCTTTCAACACCATGTCGTATGTTAATGGTTGAATTTCCATATGTACTTGTATAAGTTAATGTGACTGGTAGTGACTAAACTACATCGGGTTCTTTTCGAAATCATTTTAGAAGTAGGATTAAAAGCACATATTATAAGTAGTATTGTCTTCTAGACTGTTTTAGGGATTTTCATTCAAAATGAAAGTGCAAATGTGTATAAATACACATGTATATAAATACTTAGCTCTAATAAGAAAAAAGAATTTGATTTTATTCATATCAAACCTCACTGATAAAAAAAAATGGCATATTTATGTGTATTTTACTTTCATACGTTTACTGTATTACTTAAAGAAAGAATTACTGTGTGTTTGTCGTTCTTTATACAATAGGATTTCAGATTTTGACAGAATAAGCCCAACAAGTACTGTTTGACTCATGGGGCGTATGAATGCTCCTACAAATATTGATGTTTGTAAATGTTGTCTAAGAGTGTAAATGTTTCTCTAAGCAGTATGGAAAAGTTAAATATAATGCATCTAAGGATGCATTAAGGAGGACGTGAAAGTAAGTGGTAAGGATCTGACTGCTGTGAAGTGATTATCATTGATAACATAGTATACGTTAATAATACTCAAATGTGATGCAAAGGAATGAAGAGACTTTGCCTTTTGCGAGATAGAGAAGTGACTGATTAAGTTGTATTTGCAGATGATGTGCAGGATAAGATAGAACAATATTAGTTTACCATACAAGTGCCATAATGACCAAAATAATCACAAAAATTCATTTTAAATATTGTTATATTTGATCATTCATTTACTTGATCATGTGAAAAAAAATCTTGTGTATTCTGTGCTAAAAAAAAATAAGGAAATTGTTATTGTCAGTCATGTGTAAACATATAATTAAAAACAGTTTGTTTATACTATATACAGTAAATTTTGTGTTGGTATTTTAGAATGTGTTTTATTGTATTTTAGAATTCTGCACCCAACGCTGTGTTGTGCGAACTGTGATCGTTATAGTGATGGTTGTTGTTGGTGAAACTATTCCACAGTTTGGAAAAATTCTGGCTCTTGTGGGAGGTTCAGCAGTAACATTAACTACTTTTGTGCTACCATGCTTTTTCTATATACGTCTGTGTGATCAAAAGTCTGTAGAGTGGCCTGAAAGGTACGCATTATACATTAATTTTGAGTCTCCATGACTAATATTTAATAAAAAAGAGTATTAAGTTTCAATGGTAAATATTTGCCATATAATTTATTAGCAATCTCAGTTTGTGAAAGTGTTATAATTTTCAGTTTAAAAACCTTTAAAATTGGGAATTAATGTAGTTAAATTTCACAAAATAATATAGAGCACTTTATTTTCAACAAGAGACCAATCCATTAAATTATTCGATTCTTTCGACAGGTATTTTATATATTTTCAAAATTCTGTACCATACGCTAAAACATACTACAAAAGTGTGTCTTATCTATATAATTATAAATTTGTAAATGACTTCTGTAATATGGTGTGACTGTCTGAGTGTAATATTATTGTGCCTTCCAAGCGTTTAGAAAATCAGCATGTTGAGATGACTCAGACACTGAGTAAATGTAAACTTTACGTTCTACTGCTTCTCCACTGAACATTATAGTATTCAGTTTTTGAGTCATTTTTAATACACATTCCTGTCTCCCATGAATATCTTTTCCTATTTCTGTACCAGTGTACTTCCACATAGTACTTTCCATACTATCAAGGACACTTTCCTTCACTTATCATTTTAAACAGATTCTCAGGGCATTTTGTTCCATTCATCACAAACTTCAACATTGAAGAGGTGTTATTTCTACATTCTCTAATAACAGTTTTATCTCTAGTTTTTCCCAACGATTCAGTTCATATATATATATATATATATATATATATATATATATATATATATATTCTTTGTCTTTTTGTCTTGTAATATTCATGTTAAGTATTAATATTAATTTTTTAAGTGGTGCTTTAAATACATGATTATCCATGATTGCTCATGATTCTGCCCCGTGTAATATTATCCTAATGATGGTTTCATATAGCACCCTATTTCTTTTTTTTTACCTTAACTCTTTATCTCCTATTAAGATTATTCATATTTTTTTCTTCACACATAGTTCTATACAAGAGTATTTTTATTTATATATATAGTAAGTATTTAAGACTATGTTTTAACATCTATGCATGTATGCATTTGTCCGTCTCCTTATTTTACATTCTGCGCTAATTTTACATCTTTGCTTTATTCTGTATTCATGTGAGTGCCTTTTTTGTTTAGCATTCTTCCGTATTGTATTTCCATATGGCAACAGTTTGGAGTTCTTCTTCTCGTGTTATTAGCACTGTTTTAAGTTCTTGTTTTAACTACATCAAACCAGTTTAGTCTAGTTCAGGTGTCAGAGGTCTGTATTTCTAATTCATTCGTGCATTGACGTTTATGTTATCTACAGTATGCACATATAATATTTAATTCTGAACCACAAGTAAAAACAGGATATGGCTCTCACCATATGTGTTTCCTTTCTTCATTTTTAATTTTGTTTAATCCATCCTGTGTATATTGCATATATACTCTTTACAATCCTTTTTATTTTCACACTGCCAATTCTGCAGTGGTACTTGTATACCTCTGAGGTACTGTATTGAATGTTAGTCAGGAATAAAAATGATGAATATGAAAAAAGAGTAAATTTCAAAAAGTGGAGTAAACGTTGTGAGAAAGAATGGAGTTCATATGTCAAATGATAAAGAATGTACTTCTCATATCAACAACCTGTTCAAGTAGAGTACTTTATAGTTGGTATATTGTATTTTACAAGTTCGGATTGCAGAATCATTCATTGACCAAAACCGTTTTTCAAATTATTATTAAATTTTCTGCTTTCTGTCAGCAGTATTTTCTATTTTTTTTTTTTTTTTTTTTGAAACATCATGCTACATGTGATATGCCCAGTGTACTGTGCATATAGTGTTAATGTGCTTACTGGTTTCTGGTTCCTGTTTAATCATTGGAAAATTAGGGTGCTCTGAAACATCTTTATTATCTATCATAGTCTATACAAAACCATATCACTAGTTCTCCAAAACATTGTAATTCAGGTTTTTCATAGAGCATTATAACAGTATTTTCAAATACTTGTTTGTAATGAAAGTGAAGCCTTATAAATTTGAGTCTGTTAAATTGAGAGACTTCAGTGTATTTATTTTTGAGTCTGAGCATCTAAAAATCTTTGTGTTGACTAAAGAAATATGTTACTTCTATGCCAGTGAAAAGTTACATTTGAAATTTTCAGAAGAATTTACTTTTAATAAATAGGACATTCTTTAATGTGTGATTAATTGTTGTTAGGACAATACCATTACACATGAGAGTCTACATGTGGGAGTTGATACTCATAGGATTGGCCGGTGGATCAGCATCAACATACAGTGCTATTGTATCAATTTTCAGTGATTCAATAGCAAGACCATGTTTTTGGCCTCAGAAATAGAAATACTGAGACAAATATTGTTTTTGATGTTAGTATTAAGATAAGTTTATTTGCAGTGAGTCATTTTTGTATACAAGCTCTACATATGATGTAACTTTAATTTATTTTACAACACACTGTAATGTCACTGATTATAAAATAAGTTACCATATGTTTGTTCAATATAGCACACATGTCAATAATATTCTGAACCACTGATTTACAGAATAAGAAAATAGCATAATAGTATAATTTTAGAGGACAGTCATTTACTTTTCATATTATGAAAGTTTCATGTTGTATTTGAATTTGAATATAACCATACGATCTCATAAATGGTTATAAGTATTATCATTGTATACCTTTATTGCTGCTGTATTCTCTTTTACATTTAACTACTGCTACATGTAAGTATAATGTGTGTGTGTGTGTGTGTGTGTGTGTGTGTGTGTGTGTGTGTGTGTGTGTGTGTGTGTGTGTGTGTGTGTGTGTTTTCAAATAATACTACAGTACAAATGAATCTGTAATAGCTGCAAAGACATAAGGGTAGATTAGCTTAAAACCTCTGAAGACTGATCACAATAATTTATGAACAATTATGTTACTCAAAAGTATATGTTAATATTACAGTATTTATGTTAAATATAATTATGTTTCTTATAGGTAATGACAAGTAATTTCCTTTCTTTGATTGCATTAACATTTTAACCAATTGTTCTGTTCCTATTAAAATTAATAGTTTGTATTATAGGACTGTATTTCAGAACTAATCTATATAAATTAATGAAATTCCAGAAATCATTGCATGAATCAACGATGCTTTTTATAATAAATATATTAAAATTTGCATTGAAAGTATTAAATTAGAATTATAGAATTTTTACTATAATTATACAAAAGACACTTCAATTGAATGCATTAGAATATTTTCAGTTCTAAATCTTTATTCATTTAACCATCTTTTATTAGTGGATTTTGTAGAACTGAAATAACACCTCTTTTTGTTAAAAACGTTTTGTTGATATTCTTGTTAACACCAAATGTTTCACACTTTTAATAATGTGATAGCTTTAGTGTTAAAAGTCATATCATGCCACTGAAGGTGTCACATAGAATGGACAAAACACTTGATGTAGCAATAATGCCAGAATGCAGTTGTCACTAAAAAACGTAGTCATTAAAAGTTCTGACCTTGTAAATCTACATAGAATTCAGCTACTTGCTTTCCACTAGAGCAGTGATTCTCGATAAACACGTATTATCAAATTAGGTTGATAGTCATTGTTTTTAAATATATTGTTATGTTTTGTTTTATTGATATTAATAAAATAAATAAAATATGATTGATTTTAAATTTATCCAATTTTTACTGTCTAACTTTGTCGGGCGCCATCTTGTATTTATTAATTACAAGAAACAGATTTGTACTTACCATTTTTCGGGTCCTTTTCGGCGAACACAGGAGATCAGAATTGGTTGTTTGAAATGACTACTTCGATCTACTATATTCAAACAAACTTGGGTTTATTCATGATTTAGTTTTACTGTTGCATATTAACGACAATGACAAAATTACTCCTCCCATCTTTTACACTTTTACTATTTTAACATTGACAGTGTACATGCTTTATTCTGACCACAACTTTCAAGATATTATTGATAATTAAACTGTTGAACACTAAAACAAATGCTGTAAAGAAATAATACTAAACTAACTTCTCTTAACGTAAACCAGTGCCTTTGTAATTACGTAATTCAAACTCACCCATACACACTCACACATTAGACAAGTTATATTCCCATTAGAGCTCATATTTCAAATTAATTTTCCCCCTCTGTTCTTGAAAATAATAAAATTTGTTAGTTTACTTTCCTGCTATTACGCTGAAGGTATCCTCCTACAATGTCTTCTCGTATACACGCACTGATTTATTGCCGAACTGTTATATGATTATTTACTTATTATTTTCTCACTGTATCTACTCGGTTTCAAAAATACTGTTTTAAATGATCAAATATCAAAATTTTTTACATTTTCTATGTTGCGGGCGACACAAAAAACTTCGCCCAAAACCGGCGAGCCGGCGGACGCACACAACAGCTCGCGTCCGGTGTGTTAAGATGTTATTTTCCGACTGGCTTTGTTCTGTGTGTGTGACAAAGCTGCTGGCGTTGACACACCTACATTCTTCGTTATGTAAGGCGCTGACGTAACATCGCCTGATATTCAATTACATAACTTGTTTATGCTGTTTTGTGTGTCATTGGTTGACCTTGGCACAATTACAGCTTGTTGCTTCTGTTCGCTTCAATATTCATGAATAATTGTCACACAGCAGTGCTACCACCGTCGCTATCGTTGCTACCACTGAATTTACCTTTGTTTACATTTGTCCCTATCATAGTAAAAAATGTTAATTGTTTTATTAAAAAAAAATACAAATTTCTCTATATTACCTCAAAATAGGCCCAAAATGCCCCGTTACAATACCCCCTCAATGAGATATTTTATGCCGAAGCATAAAAAATCTCATTGACACATTCATACTTGCTAAAGGGATCAGCCAGGATATGTCGCCACAACCCCCTGTATGGTTTACAAAAAATATAATCAACTCACCCTTGGTCCGGTGACTGTGACCGCACCTGAATGACAATACTGGACTTCTCTCTCAAGATCCCAACACCGTAGAGTCAGACAGATACTTAACGCCCTTGCTCTGACGCGCTGGCCAGCTCAGGTCCGCCGCCACAGCATCACCAAACACTGAAACAACAAATCAAATATCAAATAGTGGCCTTATACAACACCATATCCCCAACTGATCTGTTTCCCCCTAGCGGTGCTGGTTTGCGCTAAGAAGCACTGGTTTTGTTTTTTCACTTACTTCTAACATAGATCAGAATACCTATCAACACAATATAACATAAGAAAACATAGTACATTCATAATTCACATTATTATTATTATCTTAACAGAAACAATTTGTATTTAAAATGTTACACACTTAACATCATTAAATTTGCATATAAAATCATAAAGTTACCTTTTAATCTCAATTGACTTTTATTAATTCTTTCAAATTTTTTTTTTTTTTTCAATCTTTGTTTTACACATCATTTCATTTATTATTCCCTTTCATTAATTTGGGTGATTCTCCGTTATTCATTATAATTCACTTTATCAACTTGGCATTTACTCATAATCTTACCCCTTTTATTACTCTAACGCTCCCTTACAAAATCTTTAACTAGTATGACACCCCTCTCTACCAAAAAAAATCTACTAACCCGTCTCTACCTCTAACTACTTACTACTTTAACTCAATTCGCCACCTTCTCTCTATATATAAAAAAAAATACTCTCTATCCCTTTGTACATAGGATATGTGTTCCCCCCCCAAAAAAAACTCAATTTCCCTTATCTGGTTCCTGGATTCTACTTAAGGCAACCTCTTTCCACTAAAATCGAACCCTATCCCATCCCAACTTATCATTATGTTGCGGACTCCCACATTACACTACCCCCTACTACAAAATTGCCATCCCCAAAATCTCAATCTCATTACCTTACTACAACTACAACAAAATAACATCATTAATTATAAACAACAATATATCAATCAAAACTCTACATAAATTCTCCATATCTACTGTGTCTCCACTTATACTCAAATTCTCTATTACTTGTATTTCATCTCTCATTCTCTTTAATACCCCAATATATTCAATTTGGACTGACTCTAGCGTTTTACTCAAACAATTACTATCACCCACTTCTATCTTTTACAACCCATTGAAAATTTTAACTCTCACAACTTTATTTCATTTTATTTTAAAATCTATAAACACATTGAATACATATTATTATATTTTTATAATCCTTATTCCTAACATACTACATGCAATTAACACAATAAGACATAATAAAAACAATATAGGAAGTATCTAGTGCATTTATTTTGCAAATCAAAAACAAAATTATTTAGTAGCGAGTCATCATTATTAAAATACAACAAATTTCTAATTCGTTACCCCCCTGGGTAACCTCCCTGCCACACACACATCTTGTATAATACATTACATAACATAATAAACAAATAGACATTAACCTTGATTATTAGCATACATTAAACAAACAATTCTCTTTTACATAATTTATATAAAACTGATAAACATTCTTGCTTGAAATTTTTCATTAACCCTTTTATATATCATTATTTCATTATTTATCCTTTGCTGTAATTAGGTTCCTCAGGATTTTCAAATTTATTATTAATCTATATTTTTAACCATTATGCTATTCCACAAACTAAACCATTTAACATTCATTTATTTATTCATTGTTATCAAATGGAAATCTCGTCAAATAATTTAAATTCATTATAAAAATTCAAACATATAACCTTCAATCACAATATTTAAACATCTCAAATTATTTACTTCAATTTAGTATTAAGACACAACATATTTCAATTATTACCATAAATTTACAAATCATCAATTATTGTCTTCATAATTATTTTATTATTTATGTAGACTGCAAACTATTAATAATATTACTATTATTATCACAACATTTGTTTACTACATATACACATTATCTACCTAACATTTCATAATACACACGATCGAATTCACTACCTTATTTACAAATTATTCGTCAATAACTGTTCAATTTTTTCACACTTCATATGTCCAAGTCTGCAAGGTCATTACCAAAAATTACAATTTTTAAAATTGTCCATTCACTGATATTTTAGTTCAGCCTCCATCGTCATATAGATATCTAATATATTTGTAACATGCATCATTGTTATTCACATACCATTTATTATTATTATTATTATTATAATAATCCATTAACTTTATTTCATTCATTATGCCATTATAATTTATAGGGTTATTCCCTATTAATATTTCATAAACCTTGTCAACATAAGTTATTATTGTCCCGTCTCCATCAGTATTATTGGTCAACGTCAGGTAAGTTGTTTCATCATTTTTATATTCCTCTACCATTACGTCAGGTAAATCATTATCGTTTATAAAAATATTATCAAAATAATTCTCTATCTCTCTTTCGACAGGTAAGTATTTTATATGGTTCATCTTCACCCCTTCTAATCTTTTTCTCAATTCATCATAATTTCTTTTTAACTTATATAATTCTATCTCTCTCTCAATACATAACTCTCTCTCTCTTTATACCACCACATCACACTCTCACAATTATTACAGACAGAGGGTACAACATTATACAACATCAATATACACTTCAATTCATCTACCAATACGGGTCTCTTGCCCTGCAAAAACAACATTTGTGAACACTCTGGTTCAGAAAAATTAATGGAAAAATTTACCCTCTGCCCACATTCAACTACTATACTATTTTTCCACTCTCTCTCTACTTCATCAATACACCTTAGCATCTCATAATCACATTCCACAAACTCATCAGTACTCTCTGATATGACATTTTCAATTATATTATTATTCTCATTATTTTCAACAACATCATTATTATTTATTAATTCTTTATCTGGCATCGTATTTTTACATTTGTCACTACAATTTTCATTTGTTTTATTATCTCCCACACATACACACTCTCTTGACTCCTTTATTTCTCTACATATTTCGTTCATTCGGTCATCAATGCTACATAGTGAATTAGTTAATACTTCAAACTTGGCATCATTCATGTCAAAACGACTATTCATATCACTACTTATCACATTAAATTTGGTCTCAAAATTACTATTCATTTTCTCGAATTGACTGAGCATGATACTCATCATATCACTATTATTCTCTTTCTTAACTGAGGTCGGCGTCGATTGACTAGTTACGCCTTCCATTATTCTCGATTCAGTCTCGCTTAAATTGCTATTTATTTGACTTTCAGTTTGACTATCAGTGAAACTGACTTCATTGTTACTATTTTCATTAGTATTCATCATTTTTATTTAATTCTTACTTATTTATAATACACATGTATCAATCATATTATAACCTTACTACTTATGTTTACCCATTTTTTAGTTACCTTAAACAACCATTCTGCTCTCCCCGTAGGCCGTATTTTATATAAATTTCTTTATATAAAATTGTCCCTGTTCAGGCGCCAATGTTATGTTTTGTTTTATTGATATTAATAAAATATGATTGATTTTAAATTTATCCAATTTTTACTGTCTAACTTTGTCGGGCGCCATCTTGTATTTATTAATTACAAGAAACAGATTTGTACTTACCATTTTTCGGGTCCTTTTCGGCGAACACAGGAGATCAGAATTGGTTGTTTGAAACGACTACTTCGATCTACTATATTCAAACAAACTTGGGTTTATTCATGATTTAGTTTTACTGTTGCATATTAACGACAATGACAAAATTACTCCTCCCATCTTTTACACTTTTACTGTTTTAACATTGACAGTGTACATGCTTTATTCTGACCACAACTTTCAAGATATTATTGATAATTAAACTGTTGAACACTAAAACAAATGCTGTAAAGAAATAATACTAAACTAACTTCTCTTAACGTAATCCAGTGCCTTTGTAATTACGTAATTCAAACTCACCCATACACACTCACACATTAGACAAGTTATATTCCCATTAGAGCTCATATTTCAAATTAATTTTCCCCCTCTGTTCTTGAAAATAATAAAATTTGTTAGTTTACTTTCCTGTTATTACGCTGAAGGTATCCTCCTACAATGTCTTCTCGTATACACGCACTGATTTATTGCCGAACTGTTATATGATTATTTACTTATTATTTTCTCACTGTATCTACTCGGTTTCAAAAATACTGTTTTAAATGATCAAATATCAAAATTTTTTACATTTTCTATGTTGCGGGCGACACAAAAAACTTCGCCCAAAACCGGCGAGCCGGCGGACGCACACAACAGCTCGCGTCCGGTGTGTTAAGATGTTATTTTCCGACTGGCTTGTTCTGTGTGTGTGACAAAGCTGCTGGCGTTGACACACCTACATTCTTCGTTATGTAAGGCGCTGACGTAACATCGCCTGATATTCAATTACATAACTTGTTTATGCTGTTTTGTGTGTCATTGGTTGACCTTGGCACAATTCCAGCTTGTTGCTTCTGTTCGCTTCAATATTCATGAATAATTGTCACACAGCAGTGCTACCACCATCGCTATCGTCGCTACCACTGAATTTACCTTTGTTTACGTTTGTCCCTATCATAGTAAAAAATGTTAATTGTTTTATTAAAAAAAATACAAATTTCTCGATATTACCTCAAAATAGGCCCAAAATGCCCCGTTACAATATTAAGTTGAAAGTTAAGTTGAAGAAAGTTGTAAGTAACCGGAACAATGCTATACTGAAATATAATTTCATTATGAAATATTTTAGATGATTACCACGTTATCTAAGGTGGAAAACATATTATGTAGTAAACAGTTTATTCTGAAAAGTGCAGAGAAACATTAAAAAGAATGACAAATTAGGCTTCAGTGTGAAAAGTCTAAAAGAAATACAATTACAATGGCAGATAAATGAAATACAGTAGTACTACTTAAAGAAGATGAATATATAAACAAATTGTAAAGTTTAATAAGAATAGAACCATGTAGAAGATAAAATACAATTACAAAAATAAGTACCAAAGACTTAAAAAAATTGAAAGAAATGACATTGATTGAGGAAAGAAGTAAGAAATATTTGGTAGAAAGTAATGCAACAGCTTCGACCTTTTAGAGCCACATAAAATTGCTTAAAGACCGGTTAGAACAATTTTTTGTTACATAATGCTCAAGTGTATAAGGTTCTAAGGAAGAAATTCGAATATTAAAGAAAAATATGAGTTTGGGGTAAAATATAACTTAGAAAATAATGTAAAATTTAGATGAAGAAGTCGGAAAGTCACACAACTCTAAAAATACAGTATAACATAAATAAATAAATTTAAATGATTGCATATAGATGTTATGCTGTCTGTTTATTCAGCATGTGAAGGTTAGGAATTTTATTCTGAAATTACTTTTGCATGTGCACACAAGAATTTTGTTAACATATTAAACATGCATGTGTTGCAAATTAAACACGTTTCTGTTTGAAAAAAAAAAACATTCTGAGCATATATCTCTAAGCAGCACATACTTTACAAAATAGTTGCTGATTATAATTAATTAAAGAAATATAATTAATGGAACCCATTGTTGAAAACTCATGCCACATTGAAAAAATAATCCTTTATAACATCAGACCTCTAATTTCTGTATACATCCACACTATTAAGAAGAAAATTTTCAGGTTCTGCTTTGCATGACTTTTTGACCATCCTGTAGAAAAATCATCGCCAAAGAAAAAGGTGGAAATCAATGGAAGTACGAACCTGGTATCTCTAGATATTAAAAATATGTTTGCTAGTATTACAGTAAGTAAAGCTATTAATCTGGTAGAAGATAATGGAATGTGATATTACAAGTACAAAAAAAGCAATTAATAAAAGTTATAAGAGAATACACATAACAGAAATGCTTTAGATTTAATAAGTTTTTAGATACATGAAGAAATGAACAAAAATTACCCATGAACTATTTATTATTCCCTATTCTTGTTTATATATGTTGTAGTAGGTTTTGGGTACATCCGTGTGTGTGATGTTTATAATGCCGACGTTTCGTTCTGTAATCCTGAAACATTTTCAAGGCGTACTGATGTTGATTTAACTGCGGCGCGAGTTTTATATCTTGCTTCCCTTGCGATTTTTGCCGTGGGGGTGAGTGTGTTGTGGCCATATGTTGCTTGTTAATTTGTAAACTGTCAGTTAGGAATTTCCACGTGGTCGCTATTTTTGTATATATGTGGTCACTACACACACACACACACACACACACACACACACACACACACACATTTTAATAGGTGTTTTTTTTACTCAAAAGTATGGCTTTCAGTTCAATCTAAGTTGATATAAATTGGCGTACAGTGTTTATCAGGAGTCACAGGACTATTTAAAAGCAATAAGTTGCATTCTGTATAACCTAAATACTGAAAGCAAAATTTAGTTCTATGAAATAAGTAATCTGAATTTTAAAGCAAATATGTACAAAAACAAAGTTATTTCAGATTTTTAAACAGTTTTAAAAATCAATGCTGGATACAGTTTATTATATTTCTTGAAGTGAAAGAAAAAGTGTATGATTATATTGTGTAAAGTTGAATATTTTTTTTAGCATGGCATTAAAGTTATTTTAAAGTTTAAGTGAAAATATACAGCCTACGTTTAGAAATGACAAGAATAACTATATAACAGAGGCTGCACAACAGCAGCATGTACGAGGGTCAGTTGAAAAGTTCTTGGAGTGACAACTGTAGCTTAGCGGTTAAACTAAAATTTTTCGTGTGCTCCAAGATTTGTATTTTATGTGAACTCCTGTTAATTTTTAAATCTATCTATCAATTTATTCATTGTTTAGAAGCTGTTTAAAATTGACATGTCATGCGTGTTTTGAAAAAGGGACAAAATCAAACATCGTGGCGTGATTCTTTGTTAAAAATTGTTCAGCGCCAACAGAAATTCAAAATGAATTGTAAATGTTCAGGAGATGCTGCGACTTCAAAACCAATGGTTTGTAAGTAGGCACTTGAGTTTAAACGTGGTCATATGAGCATTGAAAACGTGGGCGCACTGGACGCCCAAAAAATGCAACAACTCCAGATGCGGCAGCCATCTTGCACAATGCTTTTTCACACCAACTTCTTGAGTTAAATTATGACGCACACGCTCACATGGGATGCCTATGATTTCAGCAACATCATCCACTCCTCAATCTGCGGTCTTCCAAAACTCTATGAAATGTTTTCAATACTGCCATTTTTGTGATTAATTACTTTATTAATTAATTAGTTACATTTAATTTGAGGTGTTATTACTATCGGGCACCATGTTACTAACAAATCATGTATACAGTACTTACCTAAGGTCAGAATTCGTGTTATATGAACTAGAGTCGAGGAATATATTACCTGAAATAATTCACTCGTGTTTCTGTTTGTTACCATTGAAATTACCTTTTATTGTTAATTACGTACAAATGACTGTGACTCTACTGTGTGTAAAACAAACACGCTACTATCCGCTATGAGGCGTAATTCAATTCTTCAAGTTAAATTTCCCCTTAAACATTTCACAAGCCCTCCAAAATAAATATGTATTATAATATTGAAATGTTAAACATATTAAATATATATATTTATATAAATTTACAGTGGCACAGCCCAGCACTTTTTAATATATACCGTATTATTATCCACTCTTTCACTCCCTCTCTCTCTCTCTCTCTCTGGTACAATTATTTATTATGAGCTCATTTAAGTTAATTTTGTTACTTGATAACTTTTGGTCATATTAAGAAAGATTCTTTGTATACTTTCGAATATTAAAAATTTTATATAATTTGGTTACAGCCAATTTGTACTTAGCTGTCACTTCCTATACTTTTGAGTTATCGAAAACGTCTCATCTTGATCACACACTCTCGAATCTGGACTGTCTCATCATCGTTGATCACGCGTTCCCGAATATGTAGCGTCCCATCTAGATCTCACTTTTGCCAAATCTGTAGCATCCCATCGTGGATTACACGCTTCCGATGGTTAACTCAAAAAATGTTAATATGTAACTGTTGTTAATAAACTTTTGGTGGTGTAAAATTTAGATAATCACACTTCGTGAATTCGCCGGCCGTGTGTATTGGCCTGCCGGCCCACTTCACGGTCGCGATGAAAATGACAACGTTTCACCACTGTGCATTGCAGAGGTGGGGCAAAACTACGTCACTGGTTCTTTGTTCAATGGCCAAGCCTCTGGCTTACAATTTATGTATGTAGGTGCATCGCATTCTTTCGTCTGGCATTGGTCTTGTTTACTTGTTATTGTGACAAACAGTTTTTTGCTACTTTTGTAATTTTCCACTGAATTCGACACAAATCCTGTTAACTCAATATTGCGTTGTTGAAAATTCTCACCAAAGGGAATATAAAATAAAATACAATAATTATGTTTTGGAACCATAGTTTCCCAAAATTATTAGGATACCGGAATTGTACCGTCACATTTTTTATTGCACTTTTCAGACGTCCACTGCTGGGACAGTCTTCAGTACTTGTACGACCACGTTTAAACTCGAATGTGCCCCGCTTATCATTGTTTCTGAAGGCGCAGCATCTCCTAACACATTTACAATTTTGTTTTGATTTTCCATTGGCGCTAAAATGTTTTTAATAGGGAATTCATCACAACACGATGTTTGATTTTGTGCATTTTAAAGACACGCGTGACTGGAAAATTTCAAACAGCTGGTAAAAAGTGAAAAAAATTGGTATGGAGAACCATACATGACTTCCATATTCTAAGATTTATATTTAAAATCATTTTCAGCCAAACAGCCAGGCTGTGTCTTACCTGCCTTTTTATTGCTGTATTAAATGAAAAATATTATATTACATTAAAATGAAAAAATTATAATTTTATTGCCTGGCAACAAAATTATTTTATTTTTAACAATTACCATTGTTTCAAAAAGTTTAAATAAATTTTCAAGTACTTTACTCTTGTTAAAACATAAAAGGTTGCAGGTAAACTACCCCTTCCCCTTAACCGATCTTCACCAAAATCGAAAGTCATTGAGACCTCTACAATTCAGGGACGTATGCAAAACATTATTTGATTCTGTTTGAATTTGCGGCTGTTATCGTTTGCCATAGAAAATACCCTTGATAAAAAAACGCTGCAGGTAAACTACCCCTTTCCCTTAACCGATCTTCACCAAAAACAATAGGTCTTGAGAACTCTGCAATTTAGGGCTGTATACAAATAATCTTTTGATTCTGTTTGAATTTGCGGCTGTTATCGTTTGCCATAGGAAATACCCTTGTTAAAACATAAAACGTTACAGGTAAACTACCCCTTTCCCTTAACCGATCTTCACCAAAAACCATAGGTCTTGAGAACTCTACAATTCAGGGCTGTATACGAAACATTATTTGATTCTGTTTGAATTTGCGGCTGTTATCGTTTGCCAAAAAAAAAAAAATTCCCTTGATAAAAAAAAAACCGTTGCAGGTAAACTACCCCTTTCCCTCAACCGATCTTCACCAAAAACAATAGGTCGTGAGTACTCTACAAATCAGGGCTGTATGCAAAAAATTATTTGATTCTGTTTGAATTTGCGGCAGTTATCGTTTGCCATAGAAAAAAAAATCTACAGACACACACACACACACACACACACACACACACACACACACACAGACAGATAGACACACAGACACTTTTTGGAAAACGACTTTTTTTCATGTTTTGAGTGTAGTAGAATCAGAATCTGCAATAATCTCGAACACGATTTTTTTTGCCATCACCATACTTCCATTCCTTAAGGAATATGGAAGTAAAATTGACAGATACATCTGGAAATTAACAAATATACGCCAAATATACGTCTTGCAGCACACGAAAGATTTTAGTTCTACCACTAAGCTATAGATGTCGCTCCGTGAACTTTTCGACTGACCCTCATAATGCTCTTTTGCAGTTGTTTAGTATAAAGGCTAGCTGAACATAAATACAGCGAACAATGTTAGGCATAAATATTTCTCCCACTAAGTTTTTTCAGTGCTTTTAAGCAAGAGTTTGAACATTAAATCAATGAACTCATTAAACCTATTTCAGTTAATGTTAAGCCACTTTGCAAATTCCAGATGTGCTCATTCCAACTTACTCCAATACTGTTTAATACAATCAGATTTGCTTATAGCAGAATCAGTGACTGTTTAGCCTGTGCTTATACAAATGCATTGATTTATGTTGTAATACGCGCGCGCGCGCGCACACACACACACACACATGTTAAAAACCTTCACAATTTTTCTAAATTTTGTTGAATTAGTTCATATTTATTTCCCTGATTTTCAATAAATATAATTAAAGTATATATTTTGTACACACGCATACATACCACTCACATTTCCTAAAAAGTAGAAAAACCAAAGTACATTTTCCTTAAATCTACTTCTTTAATGTATGATTCATTATCATCACTGGTAGCTTTGTTTAGTTATACTAATGTGTTCAGTATATACCGCCTTAGTTATAACCATATTTTTAAAAAACTCAAAAATGTAAACAGTAAACCATATATCTGAGTTTGGTTCATAAAGGAATATAGTTCGTTCTATATACGTTCTATTACATATTGTGTAAGGACTAACTTCAGAAAATGTAACCGAATGGAGAATTGTGAGCAATGTGTGAAAGTCATGGAGCTTATTAAGAATCCATTCATTATGACATCACAAACCATCTGTTTGCAAAGACAGTCTATGAATCTGTCTATATGAGTATTCTTCCCAGAATATGTTTCAGAGTTATTCAAATGTTAAAAATGAATTATACTTCAATTTTTTCCTTAGTATAAGCAACCTAAAACAAATGGCTAATTTCACTCTTTCATACCTTGATTGTATATGTAATGATATAGGGAGTGTCCCTTTATAAATCATAAATCTTACTCCAGAGGCCTTCATGATGAGCTATATACCAATTGGAAGTTCATCTCTTATTTATATACATTAATGTCAGAATTATATCTGTTTATAAAACTTCAAGTTAATCCTTTTCCTTGGTTTTTGATTCTTACAATTTCTTCTAATAATGGTATAAGATAAGTTAAATTAAGTTAAAAGTTTATTTTCTACATGTGATCTTTGTTGTAAGGTATATTACATAAAGAGGAATATTTATTCAAAATAATACATTATCTGTTAGTAAAGAATATTGCTAGTTTGTAACTGTTTGCCAGAAAATTACATTAATTTGGTTTTGTGTTTTTACATGTCATTTAATTTAGTAAATGACTTGCTTAGAGCACCTTAAGTCTTTCATTTACTATATGACTGTTTGCAAATAAATTGTGTGCAGTAACTAAACCATTCCTTTCTACTTCTGCTTATAAATGTAACATTTTACATTCACATGTATGATTGTCTGTCATAATAATATTTTGAGAAGAAAGGTTCATCCCTGTGGTAAAATTCACACAATAGTTGTTTGGTTTTTCATTATAGGATAAAAAATTCTTACTCTAATATATCCCAGATTGTTAATCTATATAAAGTCCCTTCATAATTTATCAAACCCACATGTATTTCTAAGTACCCACATGTATTTCTAAGTTCATTTTTTGTCCTTTCAATTATGTGCTATCTAAATATATTATTCCTTTCAGCAAATTACTAGATTTGACTAACTTATACTCTTTGGATGCTAAGAATTTTGAAATAAAAATTATAGTAATAATACAATTTTAATTTGTTAGTTGTTAAGATAAATGTAAACTATCTCTTCAGTATTTTTTACTTATAGACTTGTTTGGTGTGAATTTTTAATAACAACACTTTTTGATTGACAACAATGTTTGAATAATATTCTTTTTAACAATAAATATATAAACAATATATTGAATAAACAATGTTTGAGTAAATATTTTAACAATAATATTTTATGCAATAATAACATAAATCAATGTGGTTGTCAGTAAATAAGTGTTGGTATGATGTGCTTTTGGTACAAATACAAATAAAATTTTGTATTGACATTCTATGGAAAATTAAATTTTTATTGTTTTCTTTGAGTTTCACAAGGAAACTCTGTCACACTAGATACAACAAAACATTTGCTAGCAAATAGAACAATTTTGCTGTTTTTATGCAACAGTGTGTGGCTACTCAAGCCTGTTTAATGTTTTGTAAGGCATTATTGTGAATGCCTTATTGCAAAATAAAATATTCTTTCCCATAATAGAGTGCCTTAAAGCCTTTCTGTTTATAAAGTATGCATGGTAACGTTTGTACCCATTTTTCATATAGACTCTGCACTGGAACACTATATTCACATTGTTAAATTTCCATTGTAAAGTTTATATTTACAATCAACATTTATGTATCCTTCATATGTAAAGCCAGCATATGAGTTGAATATATGTGTTTAAAAAATGACATTAAAAAAAGACAGCAGTTCATTGTTAACTTGTTAAATATATCACACACACACGCTGTTTGACCAAGAATATTCTTTACCTCATTTAAAAGCCAATTTCCAAAATTATATAGGAGGGATAAAATTTCAGTTCTTATTAATCAACAGAACTAGTATTATTAAATTGTTAGCCAGGTGTGTTATATATTTTTCTTATTCCAAGTGTTGCATTATTTACACTTTTTTGTGAATGGTTAGAAGAAGACAATGCTGTGACATCAACTTGCTAGATTTTGTATGTAAAGTTGTTACATTAGTAAACGATAGGGCTGATCCATTGAAAATTATACAAAATGTGACAGTAGATGGTAGTGACATTCTGGAGGTAGTGACTCATATTCTTTCTCAGTGGTTTGAATTATATTTACCCATTTTAAAAAGCACAAAAATGCTAGACAGTGGAGCTTATGTTTAACATATGGATAAAGATGTTAAAAAGTTTATCTTGTTTTCATGAAACCTTTTGGAAGATGCAGCAAGTTTCAGTCAGATTCTGCAAATCATTGACAGCTTCTCAATGATCTTGTTATATTAATAATTGGGCTGATGCTAAGAATTGAACCCAGATTTAATGGCAAACTTCCTATAGTTGATATTCAAATATACAAATCTCCTAAAATATGTTTGGATCACAGAGTTGAAGTTTTATTGAACACTTAAGAGCATTGGTAAAAATGAGTGAAAATGCCATTTACAGTAGGTGCATACATTTCTTAATTAGCTTTGCTTCCCCAAAATATAGGAGCGTGACAAAAGATCCCCCAATTTCCCCAAAAGAGTAATTAAAGACCTATAATCCTTAAGCTAAAAAGGTGGTGTTTTCAGATGATGTAGTAACTAAAATAGACTTCCAGTTGTTGAAACTTATGTTTGTGGAATACAGGCAAAAAAAAAAAACTGAATAGTATGGGAATGACATGACAAACTATAGAGGCATAATTGGTTTAAATCCCTTCAAAGAAATTTTGGAACTGGGCATTATACTTTTAGCCATGCTACGATCAAATCCAAACATTGAAAGGAGTGTAAGAGATGAAATTAAAAAAAATACTAGTTCAAATGTATTACAAAATGTTAAAACTTTAAAAAATTTTCTTTATTAGCACTGTCACAGCAATTTTCATCACATTTAAACATACCAGTGTATTTGCATAGTTCGGTGCATTGTCCTATTAGGCAGATACAAACATTTATATTAATGAAAACCAATACTAATATTAATTAACACTTATATTAATGAATTTGGTGTATTGCAACAGATGTTTGTAGATAATTGTGATTAGCAAATGTTTTGCTCTGTCTAATAGGATAAAAGTTTTGAGCTTTCAGCACTAGTTGTTGCCAAGAAATATAGACTCCTCATTTATTAGCCAGATCTTACATTAATTAATTTTAAACAAGATTAATTGTAATAAGAAGAAAAGGTAATAGATAGTGTGGTAATAAATGGAGAAAAGGGTACTTTAAAAATGTATAGTAAAAGGTAGTTATGTTATGAAAATTGTTAAAAGAATTTGACATTTGTTTTTATATTATAAATGTTATAATTATTATTTAATAGTGTAAATTATTTAAAATAAAACATTGCAAGATGTTACAAAAATATAAGTATTTTATTTTTATACATTGCAATTAATTACATTTTTAATGTACTGGTATTTAAAAATTTTTAATTTTTATTATATATTTTTAATTATCAAACATTACAAATGTAAAATATTCCAAAGTTATGTTTTGTGATATAGTAAAATGATATCTACTAAAAGTTGTAATGACATGTGATATTAAGTTTTGTAACAAATGAAAGTACTAAATGTTATATATTGAAAATAATCTTTTTATTATATTTATAGGACTTATTATATGTCCAACATTTAGAGGATTTACTATAAATATTTATTATGAAATTTTATACCATGTTTACTGAACACTTTTATAGTAAATTAGTACCGGTTTAAAATTGTGTGTGCGCGTGTGTGTGATTTCATAAATGTAAGTGTACTTAATTGTGCATGTCTGTGCATTCACTAAGCAAAGTAATTGTATTGCATATATTATTTATTTGTATACATAGAGTATTACATTATAATAGAAAGTGTTAAAAGCTTTGTTTTTAATTTGTATGAATATAATGATGTGACCCTTCCATATTTCCTATGCATTTTGTATTTTGTGGTTTCTTTAAAAACTCTAGATTAAGGTAAGCCTTCTGTTTACAAAAGCTATTTTAAAATGATATGTGATTGGCTGTTAAAAATACAAATATCAAAAAATATTTTGTACAAAAGTAATATATATATTTATACTTTTTCTGATATAGTAACTGCCCACATTTAAGCATTTATCGTATTATGCCACCAGCATTTGCAGTCCCCTGTTGAAAAACACCACTGGTAGGGTACCTGATCAGTAGTTGATTGACACAGTCAATGAGTTTGTCATTGGTTTCAAAATGGTGGGTAGTCAGCAAGATCTTCATCTTCATGACGAGACAACACCCCCTGCCAATGGTTCAGTCCAGTCATGGACAATTATCTGCTAGTCCAGGTTGATTCTGAAGAGTGAGCCTTCTCAGGTCCATGACGGTGGGTCCTTGGTACTTGGGGTAGACTGTCTGATAAAACCACATTTGATGATTAGGCACTCTGTACCTGTACTTATCTTTGGTCTGATGGTAACTGGTCAGAATGACTACTGTCCATTCCGGGCAGTTCAGGAAATCAGCCTGACAATGGTTGGATACACTCAGTTCAACCGTTTCATTGGCCAGGATAACCTCATAAGGCAGGTCACAGCATAGTAATTAATGAAGCCAGTAGGCAATAGGACTTTCTTATATGAACAGCAGTACACATAGCCATATGGCTGGTTCATCAGCCACTTGATGCCTTAGTCTGATACAGTTCAGTACGCTCAGTTTTACAGTGGTCATGCAGGTTTACAAACACTGGCCTTTCAGACCAGTGCCACATGTCACAAACACCTTAAGTCAGATGCTTCCTTCCTGGCTGCTTGGTTATGGAGGCTTCATTCCATAATTATGTGTCTTCCTTTTCTCTCCTCATCATCCACACATGTTTCAGACTAACTTTGCTCCCTCATGCATGCATACATGTATGAGATGTAATGAGATTAGTTTTAGGGAACAAGACTGAGTTCTATTCACTCTAAAGCATATTGAATAAGGGCTTTAAAAAAGGGGCAAAGCAGAGCCTGAGCTTAAAATAAATCTCTTAATAACAAAGCAAACATATTAACATGCAATTTTTAAATACTCCAATTGCAGAACCTCATTATAGGATAACTTCCATGGTTCACACTTTGTTTTATAAGTCACCGTATGTTTGGATGTTGTATGTTATATTAACATTAGACACACACATTCATCACCCCCATATGTTGTAGCTAGAAGTACTTCCTTCTTGAGTAATATTTCTTGTACATGTTTTTCTTTAGTTAGTGAACAG
Source organism: Magicicada septendecula (assembly GCA_034769895.1). Lineage (NCBI taxonomy): Eukaryota > Metazoa > Arthropoda > Insecta > Hemiptera > Cicadidae > Magicicada > Magicicada septendecula. Next base: position 1,032,176,322 of record CM068367.1, on the reverse strand, counting down.
TTCTTTACATGTATTTAATACTTAAAAGGAAAGCACAGGTTTCACTAATATTTTTCCATTGTTATATTTCAGAATGGGGTTTTCTATATTTTTTATTTTCTTTAGATACTTCTATGCTCCAAGTTCAGTTTGCATGTATACATTGTAGATTCTAGGTATATTCATATTTATTAGAGGGCTTTTTTGTTTACTTTTTTACAAAAATATTTGGAGTATACAAAACTGATATGCTCAGTTCGGCTATAGGCATTAATAATTGCATAAAAGGCAGCATTTTGTGTTGATTTCTTAAAAACATCATGATGTATAGAAATGAGTAATGGTTTGTGAATTCAATGAGTAATAACTTCTGCTGTTTATCAAGAAATGTTAGTTTGCTATATCACTACAGTAACTGTCACTTTTTTAAATCATCATATCCATTTTTAGAATAATTTTAAATATATTAGCAATAAGGTTTTGTTTAGCTGCAATTGCAAAACGTTGTTATAATAATATATAAATACAGTACAGTAATGTGAATGTTCAATAAAGTATTGTGATATTGTACTGTATATATAAGGGTAGTATTGTACAGGATTGTATTGGGCACATTTATTTGTAATCTTTATAAATTTTAACTCTAATCTACTTATTACATGTAGGCTACTGTGATATACTTAATAAATTAAATTCTTGTTTTAAATACAGTGCTCCCTGTTTATAATGCACATTTAAGCAGGCAATGTAATGCCCGCATTATAAAAGGAATGGCCTTGTGCAATACCCTTAAGTCTAAGAAGTCCCCCATATAGTAGTAAGTTTTGTACTTTTATCTTTCTTAACTCTTTAAATTATCGTCAGTTTTTCTATTTACAATTACTGCCATGGACATTGTAACTAAGTTTGATAAAACCTACAATAAAATAACACTGTATAAAAATAAAACTACACACTAGGAACACAAGAAATATATTGAACCAAGTTTATGAACTGCGCATGACCACATAAAAGCAATTACTGTTTTTTAGTTGAAAACCAGGTAATGAGTTGAAACTGTTTATAGGTGGGGAAAGTTCAAAATACCAATAATGTGAGATTGAAGAATGTTTTCATGATTCTATAAAACTAACTTCTGGTGCTTTCGTGTTCTGTATCATAACCATAAACATGTAAAAATCTTCCTTCCATATTGACAGTTCACATAAGTAAGACGGTGTAGTGTGCTGCAGCTATAAACTGACATTAAAAAAAACTAAGGGCCATGTGAATGCTTGCACTTATAAGAAGGGAGCACTGTGTAAGTAATTTAAAAGCAGAAATACTCTGGGCAGTTATTCCTTGCAGATTGATTAAGTTTATTTTTTATATTCAGTGATATATACATATGTAAATTCAGTGATCATGATAGTATTAAATCATTAATCATCAACTTCATATGTATTCTGTGATGTATAAGGTGTTAATTACTATGTAACAGTCTAGATATGAAAACTGACAAGCTTTAATCTGTGATTTTAAGTAACTGACTGATATAGACAAGTCATTAATTATTATTATTGTTTTTGTTGTTGATTTTAACATGTGCAGGCTTATTTGTATGCAATGTTTAATGTGGTCAGATTAATAGCCTACCACTTATAAAAAGTTATTAATTTTATTAATTTCCGTATATTAATATTAATTTTTTAATTTAACTGTATATTAACTTTTTCATAAATTGCAATATGCAAATATCAAATTTTAATCTCCATGATGATAACAAATATTTTAATAAACTTGTCCGTTAACAATTGAAAAAATACCATGTGTAGCATGGATACTTGTTAATTTTGTAGCTGTAGTTTCATTAAAAACCAAACATTAAATGATATGGGTACATAAAATGAAAGACCATTCCATTTATATATAAAAAAAATATTAGTGATGCTTACAGTTAGTAGCATGCTCTAGGAGAAAAAAATGGAATTTTGAAGGAGTACAGTGGATGTTCCAGTTACTTGTCTAAAATAGTGTTAAATAATTACATAAATGTTACCTGGATGTGGGAACAGTTCTGAAAAAATGTTTAAATATATAATGAGGGGATTAAAGTGAATGGTTTTTTGTGTTTGTAGCATTGCCTGAGACCATTAATCATAGTAAAGATCTCAATTTAATTATAATAAAACAAATGTTAGTGAATGTTTTTATTAAATGTACAGTATTTTGGTCAAGGTAATGGTACAGATGTTTTACCCACTTCATGAGTGATCAAATCATCAAACAGATTGACAGAGTAATGATTGACATATCCAAAAGAGAATGCAGTGTGTATTAATGGAAACTGACATGAAATATTCTGCTGCCTGGATTGAAACTCTCATAATCCAGGATTGACAGGTTGACTGACAAAGATATAAATAAAATGCTGTGATAAAGAAAGATAGGAAAACAAAATGGGGAATGGTGAAACTTGGAAGCCTCAAGAGATTCATTAAACAAGAGCTAAGTAAGTAAAAAGATTTCAAATGGATCTGAATTTTTCTGGTTCTTACATAAATAATTACATTTTTTGAAATTCCAGTTGAAATTTTTAAAATTGTCCTGTGTTGTATTTTACAAAATTTAATTACGTGTATCATTATGTATTACGTTTTATATTTCATTGTGTTTACTTATATTCTGCCATTTTCTTAATATGGGCCCATATAAACCTGATTTTGTTTGCACTATGCAACATTTGACACTATATAATTCAATCTATGCAGGTAAATGAGAATCTACAGAGAATAATCTAAAGCCCCTATTTGACATCAATCTGTATATGTCCCTACAATGACAAGCCTCCACATTATATTTATTTTTTGTACCTATTTTTCCTCACAAGTTTTGAGAATTATTTCCAAAAATTAAGTGAGAGTTCACCATATCAAACACACAGAGCTGTATAATTTGGTATAGTAAATCTAATATTGCAGAAATTAGGAAGTTATAACAAATAAACTATTGTCCCTTTGTCATACCAAGTTAATATCTGGTCAATCCCAGGTACTGTAGGCAGATTTTTCTCTTTATTTCATTCCCGTTTTATATATAATTAAATTTAAAATCCTGGAAGGTGGGCTGCTAATATTGATAAAGTCTGTACATATTTGTTAAAGTCAAGATTCTTTATAATTTTGTAAGACAAACTAAGTAAGTGACTACAGTTACCTAAAACTTTATGAACTGCTAACACTCCTATTTGTGATAATAATTTATAACAGATTTGAAGTGAATTACCAAACACAGATTTATAGCCTGTTGTCTTTTTTCTTGTATTTTTTTGAAATAGATGTTTATATAATATACACATGTTTCTGCAGAAACAGTTCAGACTCTATTCTTGAGGAATATACTAATGAGTGTTACTGAATACAGTATTTAAGAACAACGTAATTTTTAGAATAATGTCTGTGTATATGAAAAAGTTATATTGTTCTATTGTATGCACTACCTGTGTTTTTATTAGACAAATGATGGTATTTTATTCATGTTAATGCCTTTCTGAATTACTGGTATATATATTTTTTTAAATTGTGCCTTGTTTACAAATATAAAAACTGTACATAGAGTACAACTAAGTATCTGATTTTGTTACAGGTTTGTAATAAAATTTATAATTTCCAATTGTGTACATTTTTATTTTTCATCATTCAGACTTTTCTCTCAATGGCAATGTAGCAAATAGCTGATAAAGATAAACATTTTTTATAGGTTGTCATAATGATTCCCAACCCAAGTTTAAATAAAACAGTTCTCTAGAGAAGCTACAGAAATTGCAAACATATTGTAAGAAAAGGTAGACAGACAAGATTCTTTAATATGTTAAATTCATTTGGGTAAACAGAATAGGTAGTCCACAGAAAATTGACAACACTGCTGTTCACATGTATATTTATCAGTAATCGTCTGAAAGAAATATATAATTTTCTGTTTATTTTCAAAATTTTTCTATTCCTAGTTTGTTAAAGTCTGGAATCTTGTGTGAGTCATTGTTCTACTAACCACATAGCCAAAACAGTTAGCCTGTCTTCATGCATGGTGTTTCTTAAGTAGGATTTGATTAATTTAAATTTATGTGGCCTCTAGAGGCCAATTATAGAGTTACCAATGTATCATGTTGCACATTGGGAGTGTGTTATAGATATGTAGATACTGTATAGTATATAAGTGTAGCCATCATTTTAAACATGTATATTGTTTGTGGGATAAAGAATAGGAACGGAGTTATATTGGGTAGAAAGCAGTTTTTGTGACAAGTACGATTAGTGAAAACAACATTGGGCAATTGTGAAGTTGAAGTGACTTACTACTATGGGTAAATATTTGGTGTTAAACAAGAATCCTTGAATATAACATGAAGCATTTAGTCTTGACTCATGTAGTCTTAAATTAACAACATGAAAAAGAGGCTATGATACTTTCCCTGCCTGTGGAAGACCACGAATGTCATTATGATTTTGCAACCCAAGAAGCCGCCAATGCTTCCTGTAAGTGACCAACTGATACTACACTTGTCGTAAAACTCAAAGAGTAAGTCCTGCTGGTGGATGACATCCGCGAGGAGCAGTTCAGGTTTTGGTGGGACACTCAACTTTTTTCAGCTAGTGAGAGTAGTTACTCAGCAGATGCCATGCCATCAACAGGCATCACTACATGTACTGTTGGATGTAAGCAAAGCCTTTAACAAAGTCTGGCCATACACAAACTTCGACAAAGCCCTACAAACTGGTCTATACACCAATACTAGCATCCATTGTATCTCTCATAATGGGCGGTCATATCTAACGAACTGAACCTTTAGGGTGAGCATAGATGGCACATGCTCTCAGATTTGCCCATCACTGCTGGTGTTCAAAGATCTGTCCTCAACCCTGTGTACCACCTGTACATGAATGACCTACCAATGTACCACATTTATAGCTTCATGTTCCCCCACCAGACAAATCTTATGATAGGACATTCCTATGGACTAGCTGTGGAAGTGGTTCATAATGTCCAATGCAGACTAATTTGAAGCAATCTACTTCACGCATAAGTCCATTTCTGCATGCCAATACCTCTTCTTCGATGGGAGACAGCAAAGTACCTGGGCACTCAGATAGGCCAGTGCGTTAACTTTATCAACCATGACACTGATACCCCAAAAAAAAACTTAAGGTGTTAGAGGTAAACTTTTACCATGATTTTATGGAATAACCACCTGGCTGTTCACATCAAGGTAGAATATATTTGATCTTGTGGGCAGTAATCATGTATGTGGTGCCCATTTGATGGCTAGAGCATTCCAAAACCATGTGCTCCGGTTCCTTTCGGGGACACTGTGCTGTGCTAAGAAAAGTATTCTACATCGGGGCTTCTGTGTCCATCCTTGGAGGATTTCATATGAGCCCTTTCAACTAATTTGTTCACAAAAGCCAAGGTTCCTTCCTGCACATCTATCAGCTAAATAGTATACACAACTCCCTTGGATGCTACTTGGACAATCTATCATAGGCATGAACCTCACCTACTTGACTTCCTGTGAAACCATAATGAATCGACCAATTAATCCTAAACAACCATGACCCTTTGCCTGGAACAAGTCAGAAAACATTACATGATGGCAGCTTCCCCACACTTAGCTAGCATCTGCATCAAAATTCAACAACAAACAGAACAGAAATAGCTCAAGCTGCGTTGCATGGGAAATTGAGTTGTGCTAGTGCCTCCTTGTTGGAGCACTTATGGGTGAATCCTAAAGAGAGCAATGGAGCTCACCTTCAGGAATGGAATCAGACCAGACTAATACAAACTTAAAAATCCTTACTTGCATGCCTATCATGCAAAGAGTATGCACATCCTAAATTTCTTGTGCTGCGAATGCATGACCATACTGCACCATAGGGAAAGTGGCATTCATCAAGCTGCAACCTGGACAATTGTGTTTAGTATCAATTGAAGAACTCACAGTTATAAAAACGTTTGTAAATAGTCTTGGAGACAAGGCAAAGGCAAGGATGAGAATAAAATTAAGATAAGGAATAAGAGCAACATTGAACTACTGACTTATCTGTATTTCAAAATCGTAACTCATAGAAATTAAATACAACTATTATATTCATGACTCAGAACACAAAGTTTTTTATAAGTAAAAACATAAAGTTTTACCTTACAACCTGATCCGGTTTTCACCTTTAAAAGGCTTCTTCAGAGATACAACCTCTACTTTCAGGTTCAGGTTGTAAGGTAAAACTTTGTTTTTACTTATAAAAAACATTGTGTTCCGAGTCGTGAATATAATAGTTGTATTTAGTTAAGTAACGGACACATCATGGACAGCGAAATCCAAGAATCATAGAACTTCTTTTAGTTTATCATGAGTATGATAGAAATGTGATTAATTTCATCTGCAAGTTCAACTTGTTTGTAACTCTTGCATATTTCATGATGAAAGCAGAATCAGCTGAGATGATAGAAGAATTTACAAACTAATACCACATGCCTATCATATATATATAAATATTTGGAAAGTATATAAATATTTGCCACCTATGGAAAATATTTTGTCCCTCCTGACAACTAGTTCTGGCTATGGGGCTGCTGAGTTGCTGTTTACAAAAACTTAAAATGCTTTTATGATTTCCTTGAACAAACTGAATTTAAAAAAAAAAAATGATTTTTTAATACTGTCAAATCTTTTGGCTCTATAGTTTTTAAGAAAAGCTAAACCTGCAAATACATGTTTTAACATAGGATAATGCTACACATGTAAACACTAAAGAAATTTTAGAATAAGTCACAGACGTGCTCAACTGATCATCAGTAATAACCTAAACTACTCGAAAGTGTCTGCCAGGTAGGTTCCTCTTCTCCTTATGCAGGAATAAAAGTATGTCTGGAATATTTTTCATTTGTGATGAAACATGAGTCCACTGCTATACCCCCCCCCCCAAATGAATGTAAGCAAACATGGGGTGGCAGAAGGAAGGGGAAACTGCACTGGTCAAGGCCAAAACATGCTTATCAGCTGGATAAATGCTTGTGAATCTTCAGGCATTTTGTTGGCAGATTTTCTTCCTGAAAGAAAAAGAGGGATTGTTTCTATTCCTTCAGGCTTCTGGAAAATGCAAAAGTTGCCTATTGCAATAAATGACATTAACAACCAACATGAGATGTTACTCTTCTCCATGACAACACAAGACCTTTACAAACTGATTCATGTGAGATACACTGAACAAATTTTACTGGACGCCCTAGAAAATCCTCTTTACAGTCCAGATTTATCTCCTTGCAACTACCACTTAAAGAACCATTAGAAGTACAGCAATTTGACGATGGTATGGGGATAGAGGAGTTTGTGCTCAACTGGCTGCAAACACTTACCTCTTCTTTCTTCGAAGAAGGAATAAAAAAATTGCCAATTTGATGGAAAAATCACGTGTTTCTAAATTAGGAAATTTTGTACATAATTATGTATTAACTTCATATTTTTTTATTTATTCAATGAAATCTGGAAGGAATATTATGGTTTATATTTGATCCACCCTCAATTGCACAACGAAGCTTGCATTTTCGAATTGTAGAACTTTCTTCTCTCAGCCTAACTATAATCCTTAAATAATTTACTCAGTTCATAAGCAAAACTCTGTAACTCATCCTTAAGTTCTGTATTATTAATATTCAGCTCCATTTCTTATCTACATCTATGAGTAGAAACTGCTTCTATAATCTACAAATAGCAGTGAACACCATGACCAAGCTCACTCCAGATTTGTTTGCACTACCACTATACTGTACCAAATTTCCTTGGCTTGGCCAGTTTTACACTTGTTCTTTTCTCCTCGTTATTTTTAACAACAATTATCAATATCTTTACATTTATCTTTAGTTCCCATCATTCTAGAATAAATTTTTGGATTTTGTTGTCTGTGACATGTCCGTTGATTAACTAAATATAAGTATATCACTACCGACTCGGAACACAAAGTTATTTATTGGTAAAAACGTAAAGTTTTACCTTATAGCCTGAACCAGTTTTCACTTATTATAAGCTTCGTCAGAGGCTACCACTGGGAGCGCTGTCCGTCTTGTTCTTGGTGACGGCGTCGACTTTTGAAGGATCGATGTGTGTGTGGGGTGTGATATGTTCGAATAATATGTGATTTGAATTGTGTGTTCATTTGGGATGTCGTTTTTGTGTGTTTGTATATTTCCAATTGTTCAAGAGTGTCTAGTTTTCGGCCTTTTGTGTGTACATGTAGAATATCCATGTTGTCAATGTTTGTGTATGTGGGTTTGTATGTCAATGAGGTGGTTTTAAAGGTGGATTCGGTAGTGGAGTGTTCAATGTATCTTTGTTTGAAGCAACGTCCTGTCTGGCCTATGTAGAATTTGTTGCAATCTGAGCAATTTAGTTTGTAAACACCATGTAGATCAACTTTGTTTTGTTTGTAGTTTTTTATGTGATTCTGTATCCTGCTTTTTTAAATTTGTGGGCTAGATTTACAGTGTGGAAAAAGAGGGATATGTTACATTGACATACATTTTATACTGTTAAGAATTTTACGTTATTAATAAAACCATGTTTATTAATATGCTGGATGTGCTAAATAGTTTTATAATTGCAAACTGAGCACAAATCGAAAGTAACTGACGCTGTAAGAAAGCACTACAGATTACGTTTTTAAAAGCCGAAGTAACGTGTATCCGCACGTCTGTTTGATTGTATTCGTGGCCGTAATAAGATTTGTAATACGCTCTGTTTTCCAAATTACTTTGTTTTGGTACTCAATTAGTGGTACACAATAGAGATTTTATAAGCAGGCTCGTCAGGGGGGGCCATGATGAGCCTCGCCCGGACTAGAATAAGTTTGTCCCAATCTAACACATGTTTAAAAAAATTCTCTAATAATTTAGACTTACAATATTTAATTTTAAAATCTCATTGAATTTATCCAGAAGGAATTACAAATTGCAAACCTTGTTGATTTGAGTAGCGAAATAAACAAAGTTCCGCTGCTTGAAATTGTGTGGCCTCTAAAAACTCGTAGAATTACCAACGCCATGTTACGCTACTGTAGTGATCTTTTTAAACGTGGATTTGATGTGTACACTGATGCAATAAAGAATAGAATTATAGATATAGTGTTAGGTGTTCAATTGCGATAGTGTGCCCGAATGTGACGTCGGGCAACTTAAAAGTTGAAGCAAATTGTGAACAATACGTTAGTTTATTAAACAAGAAGCCCAAGTACAACACAAAGTAATTAGATAGTTTTGAATCTATTTAGGCCTAGTAGTGTAACAAACATGACTAGACTACACTGTTTTACCGCCTGTGAAAGACTGCGAACATCATTATGGTTCCGAAACCCAGTAAGCCTACCGTCCGCCAACGCTTCCGGAAAGCTATCCTCCGATATACTTCGCTCTTGCCAGCATCTCATATAGTCGTATTTTACTGATGGAACCTTCAGGGCGTGCGTCCACGGGATGTGCTCTTGGGTTTGCTTCATTGCTGCAGGCATTCCTGTAGGACCTGTCCTCAGCCCATTCTGTACCTCATGTACATGAATGCCCTGCCAGTGTATCCTGGAGTCACATTGTCCCTCTTCGCTGACAACACAATGTTGCATTATAGTGCCTTCTCCACGGGAGGTGAGCGTACATAATGATGCAACGTGAGCTGACATTCCGCGTTGGTTGCGGAAGTGACGCATCGTGATCAACACAGTCTAGTAGGAAGCAATCTGCTTTACGTGTATGTTTAATTTCCAGATGCCAACCCAGTGAACCGAATCATGGGCGTCCAGCTAGATGGGCTCAACTCCAACGATCTCATGACCGATTCGAGCCACTGGAGCCAAAAGTTTCCTTCGTGAAACAGCCGTTTGGCTGTCTGTACAAAAGTTTCATTGCATATGCTGTTCATATGGACAGCAATCACGTATCACGTATGGCAGCCGCTTGGTGGCCATTGACAGAGGCCTCTCCTGTCAGCTACCAACAAGCCCAGCATCTCTTTCCAAGATTCTATGGTATGTCACAACTAACGTTCTACATCGGGGCACCTGTGTTCCTTCTGTGAATTTCATCTGATACGTGGCAACTGATTTATTTGCAAATGTCGTGAATCCTCCTCCCAACACATCTGTCAGCTAAAGGATACCAACACAACTGACACCAACATCAGCTACAACTTAACAATCCACCATACGCATTCTTCACATGAACACTGAATGAATCAACCACCCTAATCTCATGTGATCCATTGCCTGCCCCACAGTAGACAACATTTCAATGTGGTGACTTCCCCATGGTTGGCTGCCGCACCACATGCATCTGATATTCAACAACAGATGGAACACAACAGCTCGAACCACTTGTGCGTTACTTGTTTCTGTTGCACAAAATGGACAAGTTAGCCAGGTAGTCATTACTATTTCCGTATCAGCTATATTCTATGAAAGTCATTTCTGTGCTTCAAAAGATCAGAAACCTATTGAAGGATAGTATAACGAACAGTTTAACAGCCTGTCTTGAAATAGTAGTAGTTGAAACTTAATAGATTGGTTTCAATAAATAATGGCCAGAAATTATCCCACTAATGGTAGATAATATTGCAGTCAGTCATAATAATAGGAGAATTAATAGGCTTCAATAAAACTGATTCACTTGAATACGAGTGTTAAGTAGTACCTATTATATTTTAATGCATTTTGTGTTTGTACTATTACAGTATGTCATTTTCATACTTCCATAGTTGACAAGACTAAAAAAGATATGTGCATGGAAATGATGTGTATGGTGTGTGTGTGTGTGTGTGTGTGTGTGTGTGTGTATATACTCTAGTAAAGTACTGTGCATAGTTACAGTGTGTATGCCACACATTCTTGTCACAAAAACATGTGGTATAGCTTTTAATTCTATTTATGAACTTGTATCCATGCTAAAAGTTCTTACAGAGTGGCTCACCCAGATATCAATCTGCCCCCTGCCTCCCCCTTGAAATGCTGGAGCCACCACTGTGTACAAAATAAAATATTGTGTGGTTGTTCACAAAAAATAAATGAAAAATGATATTGATTATTGTGCTAATACAAAATGTGTAAATGTATGCAAACAATTTTATCAAAATGTTCTCTTTATTCAGGCATTTGTTTATTAATTACTGCTGATGTAAATGTTTTTTTAGGTCTTTTTGTTGGCTTATGTATTCACCATAAAGTAAAAAACTGTAATATTCAGTTTTATATTGTTTTGTTATGTTTATTTATGAATCAACTACCTACTACATTTCAGATTCATACTATGGTGTGGATTTACTGTATAAAATATTTATGTGTTAATGTATTAAATATTTTAATTTCTGTTATCGGACATTAAGCATGTAATCTATTGCAGTCAAGGGTGTTATAATAATTTTATAGCCAAGAGAGGGTTATGGCCATTACAACCTCTCCAACTACACAGAACTCCGATGAAGTCTTATAGGTAAAATATAAAGGTAGATTACTACCTTCTACTACTAATTACTACCTTCCATGAATATACGGTAAGTGATAAATGACCTTGTAAAACTCTTGGTCAATAACCCCCCCTCCCATAGAAAAATTCTATCCAAGTCACTGTTGAAAATGTTGAAGCACATGCTAAATTGGATTGGGATATAAATTCCTATCTAAATATTTATATTAATTAAAAAATTAGTAATACACGTTATTTTCGAATTCAAGTAACATAACTGCAACACATTTTACTTAAATATCCTGTTAATTATATGATGCTGATTATGAATCTGAATCTAATCAGAAGAATGTTGCATTCCACCACTGGTTCTTTATAGTTTATGATTCACCAGGCGAATGAAGAGTTTCTTTTTAAACAATAATAATTATTAAAAGAAGTCAACACTTATTTTGGACCAAACATTTTAAAAACGAGCAGTATTTAAGGATAAGGTAGGTCAGGTAGCAAGTTATGTTCTCTTTTTCACTTTCGGAATTTTAGTACGTAATATAAAATTAATCGTTTAACACCAGTTTTTCAAAGAAGGTACTTTAGAACAATTAGGAGAGTTTCATATTTACTTAAGACTTTTAAGTTAAAATATGTATTTTGGTTTTATTGCTATCAGTGACATGTAAACAAATAAACATCATTTTTATTAAATGAACTATTAAACAAAATTGTTTTGCAACATTAAATTTTAGGTTACGATCTGAAATACGGGAAGCAACTGGTTCTATTAATTGTCAGTATGTGCTCTCCTATCCACTAGGCCTATATAATAAAACAGGAGAGGCAGTCAAAGGTCGTTTGATTTTTCTACAGTAACAACTAACAGTTCACGTCAACAGAAGTAACGGAAATGGAATAATAACTGAGATAACATGTTTTTTAATATTGTCTTATGCCTATAGTTTATTAAATATAAGAATGTGGAAAGACGTTTCAATTTACCGAATTTTAAGTTTGAAACTTTACTTTAGTAATGAAGAAAAATCTGAAAAAATTTCAAGGACACGTTCAGCTGATACTATGTCTCCATGTCACCAATTATCAGTTGTCAACAGCTGCAGAGCTGCAGTCATCCGCTGAATCTGTATCAACGCGGTTCGAGTCTAACATAAATATCGATATATAGACGTGTATATCGATACATTTTACCGGCATGCAGGACAATTGTGATTCAAGTGATAGGTTTACTTGAAATGGCGGTGTTTCTGAATGTGTTATCATTGTTGATATCTTATATTGTTGTGTGCTGTTGTAATATCTTGAATGACACAGAATATGTGGAGCAGATCAGTTATAAACAGCCTACCGTTCTTATTGCAATACTTATCAGGAATAAAGCCCACACACTTCCCTACTTCCTGACATGTTTGGAGAGGTTAGATTATCCAAAAGAACGTATATCACTTTGGTAAGGGCATGGACAAGATTAATAATTACATTTTTATAAGGTTATTTATGATATTCATTTGACTGCAGACTGTTCATTTAAAATTTTGAAGTAAACTAGATTTATTTTAAAACTACAGGCAATGATGAAATAAAAAATAACCTTTTTTTGTGATAACAGTTACAAACGTAATGAAGTCATTAAAAGTTAACCAAAGACGGACCTCACCGAATAAAACATGAAATTCGAATAGATAGAATATTAAGTTTTGAAAATATTAAGTAATTACCGTATTAACTCATACTATATTGGCCATGGTTGGCGATGGTGTGTGCGCGTGCGCGTGCGCGCGTTTTAGGTACTTAGGTACTGCAAAAGAAACCAATGAATTATAACGTTATGTAATATAGCAGTATCTGATAAATGAGAAATGTCTGTTGATGGTTTTTTGAATGTGTACAGTGACAATAACTTTTTTCATGTACCTTGTTTTTATTCCATTTTTAGGATACGAAGTGATCATAATGAGGATAACTCAGCACCCATTCTTAACACTTGGGTGAATGAGTGGGCTAGATTTTACCATGGAGTAGATATTATTGTGAAACCTTCTCCTCCATATTATTTGTATGAGGAGATCAGTCCAGTTCATTGGCCACATTCACGATATTCACATCTAATTAGTATGAAAGAACAAGCTTTAAGTACAGCTAGAACTTTGTGGGCAGACTACATTTGGGTAAGCAGGTGTATTGGTCACTTGTGGTGTGGTATGAATATGAGGTGCATGTGTGTGAGTGTGTTATTTATCCTTAGTGTGTTATTAATATAATCCTTTATATTTATATTTAGGATTATATATAGCATCATAATAAGTTCCAAGATTTTTACATTTCATTTATGGCCTCATAATATAACTTTCACATATTTCTTTTATGGCTTCATTCCTTATACGGTAAAGGTTAGAATACCTTTTAACTCCTTTTAAGAATGCCATTTCTGAGGCCTGTATTTTACTGTCTTGTTTCTTGGTTGTTCATAGTTCACACCCATAAGACAGTACAGGGACTGCCATAACTTTGTAGAACTTTAATTTTGTATCTCGACGTACCTTGTTTCTGAAAACATGGTTCATTTCTCCACAGATCATATGGAAATTACCTGACTTAACATCTGTATCATAATTCCTCTCATAGCCAGTATCATTTCCCAAATAATTAAAGTGGCTCACCAGTTTTAGAATTTGATCACTAATCATTATTTTTGTTCATATTGGCTCCTTGCCTTGAAATACCATTACCTTTGTTTTATAGTAGATAATTTAATATTGTATTTTTTTCAAATGTGATGAAGCTTAAAAACAGATTTTTGCAAATCAGATTCTGTATTTTGAAGTATAAGTAAGTTGTCAGCAAACAGAACGCATTACAATATCTGTCTTATGGTAACTTAATACCATTAAGTTCATTAGATGTCTCCATTTCTTTACCAGATCATCAATATAAATGTTAAAAATAGTAGGTGATGTACTGCACTCTTGTCTAACACTTTGATTGACAGATATTTGTTGAGATATCCTACAGTTATTTTTAACAGCTATTCTTGTTGTGTTATATAGGCTTTGTATAGTTCTTATAATTTGTTGAGGGTATCCCTGTTCTTCTAATATTTGCCACAACAAATTTCTATCTACTCTATCAAAGGCCTTCTCAAAGTCAACAATAGCTATATGTGTTTCTTTATTGAATTCACGGTGCTTCTCAATGATTTGTGTAATAATAAACACAACAACAGCATAAACTTCTTAGACCTCTCCATCACAAAATTTGAACACAGGCAGAAATTCAGTGTATACAGAAAACCGACTACAACTGACACACTAATACACAACTCCTCCAATCACCCAATACAACATAAACTAGCTGTTTTCAGAACTATGATCCATAGACGTAACAACATCCCCCTAGATGAAAAAGACTACAAAGACGAACTAAACACGATCAAATATGTAACAGAATCCAACGGGTACAACAGAACAAGAGTCAATAAACTCGTACACAAAACAAACAACAGACAAAGACAGAAAACAACAAATTTATAACACTAACATACATCAATAACCAAACTGAAAAAATAGCCCACAATTTCAAAAAAGCAGGATACAGAATCGCATACAAAACTACAAACAAAACAGAACACACACACACACACACACACACACACACACACACACACACACACACACACACACACACACACACACACACACACACACACACACACACACACACACACACACACACACACACACACACACACACACACACACACACACACACACACACACACGCACGCACGCACGCACGCACATGCACATGCGCATGCACACATACTGT
The DNA here is from genome assembly GCA_034769895.1 of Magicicada septendecula. NCBI lineage: Eukaryota > Metazoa > Arthropoda > Insecta > Hemiptera > Cicadidae > Magicicada > Magicicada septendecula. The sequence continues at coordinate 1,032,161,034 of CM068367.1, read as the reverse complement.
GGAAAGCACAATATACTGACCACAGCCCCCTGTTGATGTAGTTTACATGCTTAGGTTTCATAGAAGCAAGAGCCACAGGATTAGGCTAGTGTACATGATGTTAGTGACTTAGACTTTATATGACTTGGCAGTGGTAGTCTATAAATAGTAGTAGTACATTATCTATAAAAGAAATAGCAGATAATGTAAATTTGGTAAAGCAGATTTGTAAAACATATGCAATGTTTGTTTAAACAATATTTTAGTTTCAGAATATTAGTATTATCATTCTCTATTATATATAATTAATATTACAGTTTCTTGATGCTGATGTATTCATAACGAATGTAACATCTCTTCAAGTGCTAATGGCAAAGGAACATGTAGTAACTGCACCAATGCTACGATCTGATGGTCTTTACTCAAACTTCTGGTGTGGTATGACAGAGGAATATTACTACACACGAACAGAAGATTATGAACCAATTTTAAATAGAAAGAGGTCTGGCTGCTTTGCTGTACCGATGGTTCATTCTTCAGTGTTGATTAATTTACGAGCATCTCAATCAGACAGTCTTACTTTCAGTCCAAAAAAAGTGGAGGGTTATTCAGGACCACATGATGATATTATCACGTTTGCCTTAAGTGCCAATTTGTCAGGTACTTTTGTGATGTTGTATAAGTTTAGTTAGTCAGATTGTAACTACTAAATTTATTAATCAGTACAATTTTGTTTGTAGAGCGCGGACAATAATAGTGAACTAGTGGTCGTCCAGTGGTCGAAATTCGACTGTAATTCATTAAATTTTTAAGTTTGAACGTTATTGAGGTTCTTTTGTCAAAGAGTATACCTCTATAATCATTGCATATAGTTTTTTTGAATTTTGTTCTATTACGTCAGCTGGGAGCGTGTACAAATATGTCATTAGCGTGTGTTGTTTGCCTTAATTCCCTGCAATACCTATGAAATTTAAAATTTAATGTTAGTAACAGTTGAAAAAAAAAACACAATTACAGCTTGTATTCGTATTTTTTTTTTTGATATAATTCATTTCAGTTTTAATTTTTTCATGTTCTTATTGAATCAAATAAACGCTAATAAAAATGAGACTTGACATTCATAGAAGTATAAGATACATTGTTTTCAATTCCAGTGGATTACATTTCATTTTTGGTAAGGTACAAAATTCGAAAACAGTTTGAAGATTATCTGCTACAAAGCTTATATAATTTTTTAATTTTTTTTTCTATGAATTAATTTTCGAGTTATTTGAAAAATATGAAAGATAGGAAAAATGAGGTTTAGCTTGGCTAAGCCATATTTAAAAGCAATAACGCGTTTTTTGACATTTCCTTGGGTTTTTTTTATTGCCATACTGACCAGGTTTCGCCAAGGCTACACAGTTATTTTGCCTATCTTTTTCGAATTATATAAAATTTAAATAAAAATTAATAAAAAAATAAAAAAATGAAATAAAAAATACGTGCCTCGTATTTTTTCATGTATTTTTTCATATATTTTTCATTAAATCAAAAAAACCGGGCGGTTAAAAAAATAAATGTTGTCCATTGAACTTAAAATAGTTTGAAAGTGAATTTAATGATTCAGAACTTCTGTGTAAACGATGTTTTTTGTAAAAACTCTTTCATCAGTTGCTAAATGCCCTTGGCCATTATATTCGGAAATATAAAATCTCAAACCATCGAATGATCGAACTCTACTTGCTGCGACGTACAATTGACCATGTGTAAAAACTGGCTGCCTGAATAAAATTGCAATTTTTTCGAATGTTTGTCCTTGAGACTTATTTATTGTCATCGCAAATGCAGGTATAATTGGAAATTGAGTTCTTTGAAAGTTAAATGGTAAAACAGTACCGGAATATGTTAAATTTATACGTGGAATCAAAATTCTCTTATTGCGTGCGGTTCCAGTTAAAACTTCGCAATCAATAGCATTACGATGCATACACTTGATACGCATTCTTGTTACATTGACTAATACTTCCTTTGTATTTAAGTTTCTGATCAGTAAAACGATGCAATTAACTTTCAGTACTAACTTATGTGGTGGCAACCCACTAATAGTCAAAGAATTCAAAAACTCTACTGGCTAGTTATTGATTTCATTGTCATCATCACAGATTATTTTATCGTAGCTATGATATGTTTTCTGTTCACCTGGTATTCGATTAAGTATATCAGTATTAATAAAAGTACAATCATCATTTTTAGGTGCTAAAATAACTGACTTCAATATGTTATCTGAGAGTATGTTTTCGGAAATATTTCCATACACCTCATTAATAATATTATTTTCATCTCCTATTAATTGCTGAGGTATTTCAATAATATTTTTACCAAACTGAGGGAATTGTGGGGCTTCATCATTATCAATTTTTTTTGAAGAATTCGACAAATTCTATTTCACTTGGTAAGGCTCTCATATTTTGAGTAAACGTTACTTTATGAAAATAAACAAATTTATGCCAACTCGTGACACAATTTTCAATTAAAGTTGTACGTGATCCATGTGGGACAACTGGTAAGATTTGCCGAAAATCACCGCACAGAAGTATCGTTTTCCCTCCAAATGGTTTATGTTTATCATTTTCATCGCATAGATCCTGCAATAATCTATCTATGATTTTCAACACTTGCAGTGGGCACAGAAATTTCATCAATAATGATGAATTTATGTAACGTCCATAGCTACTATTTGCGGTAATATTCGCTACAGAATTTTCCAAAATGGGTATAGGCAATTTAAACACATTGTGTAAAGTTCTACCGCCAAGTAATAGAGTTGAAGCTATGCCACTGAACGCTGTTGCAATGCAACTAAGATTAAGCGAATTTAATTTGTGAATGATTGCTGTTTGTGTGAATGTTTTTCCACAACCTGCGTGAGCGGTTAAACAAAAAACATTAGATCCAGTATCATGGTGCAAAACTTCACGAATCACACGATCAATTAGATTACGCTGTTCAATATTTGCAGTTTCATAATGCTCACAAAACAGAAACTCTTGTTCTATTGGATCAATAGCATTTGCTTCGTCTGTTCTCTGCGAATACGTGGGAACTGGTAAACCAAGTTCTTGACATGACAAATTATGAACATTCAAAATATCTTCAATTTCTAATAGAGCTGTGTTAAAGGATATTCTTCGTTGTAATCTCTCAAAAAATCTTCACTAAGATATACTTTAAATTCATTCCATAACGCCAATGCATTGGCTGGCACATTTAATGCACAAATGTAACCAAATAAATTTCGCATTTGTTTTGGTGAATGTAATTCTTTTGCTTCATTTAAACATTCGCGCCATTCATTATCATTTGAAGCAATGCTGCGAGCATGGCACGCTTCAACAAAAGAAGTGTGTATAATTCCATTGTATGTTCTAACATCCTCAAATGATTTTGGACCACAGACATGTAATAAAAGCAATCGTAAATGGAAAAGTTCGATGTCTTTTGGTGATACTACATATATGCGTGTAATGATTTTATCACCTCCACGCCTTCTCTTCTTTCATTTTTTTCGGGAATCTTCCCACACATAATGCAAAGGAATTTCAATATACTTATATTCATGCGCTGATGGATCTGATCGATTCAATTCAAAAAATGCTAATAATTTTGTTTGTCTTGCATTTTCAATTGCTTGACGTTCTGGCCCTAAACATTCTGTCTATGCGGTAAATGAATGTCAAGTCTAACGATGACATGTGATTGAAAATGCATTGGTAATTCATAGATGCGCCATACAGCTTCAGTTGATATATAGCCTTTATACACGTATTTATAAATGTATTTAACACTTTTAACTGTAATGCATACTTCAACATTTATATGGCAATTAAATTTGGCAAGTAAATACGGATTGTATGGTACAACATAACGATTGTCGAGGCAACTACCGCGAACTTCAGCACGCCTTCTGTATAATGGATATCCATTTAATGATTCACATGTAAATTCATTAAATCGTTTTGGATAATCTTTTGTGCATTTTCCATCTCTCATACATACAGAATTTGGATTAAGTACACCGCATGGACCATGCATCATGTGTTTTACAACATATTCATGTAATGTAGGATGTGTTTGAATGTTAGGAATCTCCGCAGATACAACTTTATCAATATCGGTAGCGTTAACAATTTTATCTTCCTCATTTAAAGAGAGTAAAATGTGAGCATGAGGCAATCTTCTCTGTTGAAACTCAATTGTATAAATGAGTGCTTCAACTTTACCGAAGATTTTTTTTAGTGTAAGGCCCTCAATTAATGCTTTCAGTTTGGACTTGAATACACGCACAACAATATCAGGTCGAAAATTAGCTGACTCACCTACACCAATATTGCTAACTATTTCAGGCCAACTTGGATTGCAAGTCATTGTAATAAACAAAGAAGGCTTTCCGAAATGTTGTATAATTGACATTGCATCTAAATAATTCTGATACATATTTCTTGGAGATCCATTGAATGAAGATGGTAAAATTACTCTACGGCCAACATTATTGGCATTGGGGTTCAATTCTAAATAATCTGTTAAATTGTTGTAAACTTCAGACCTAAGACTTGTTTGATTTTGTCGAATGAAATGTACCCTTGTGCCCTCTATTCTCACATACATATCAACTATCCACTGCAGACATAATTTTTGTGAATGGTGCAACATGCTAAAATCTTCTCTAATTGCAAGTCGATAGGCTGTATACTGAAGCATGTTTAATTTATTTCTGGGCGCTCTTGAATTAGATGTAGTTGGTACATTATGAGAAATATTGATATGCCACCCAGTGTCACCATTTGGAAAAAGTAATGGATACGCTAAAGGGTCCAATGATAAATCCAAAACAGAGATATTTTTAATGGTACCATTAACTTTTGAAAACGAAACCATATTTCGTTCAAAGGGTGGCTCACCATCAACTGTACTAAATATTACTGCTACATCAGTTTGAACTGCATCATTATAATGGCGTAGATCTAAATCACGATTTACTTTAATGAGCATACAAATTTCTTTATTTTGATTTTCAACTCTCTGACAATGATCTTTCATTGCAATAAATGACCGAACGAAAGGATTAATGCGTTCCAATTCAAGAGAGATTTCACGCATTATATTGTTATTGCATGTTTGATTATAGTGTTCACGTAATCTATAGTTGACAGCAGTGTCAACATCATAAAAATATAATTGCGCATAACATGGTGAGCGACCATATACAGCAGTCATTGGACCTGATCTGTGATAAAAAACATCATGTATTTTAAAATGATACACTCCACGCGTAACTGTATCCGAAATTTTAGCTTCTGAGCTAACCATAGCAAATGATGAATTGTATTTACGAATGTTTTCAAAATAATTTTTTGACTTTCTTTTTATTGAAGGTTCATTTGAAGTAAGTCCATCATACAATGATTTAAAGTATTCATTTCGACTTAAGGCCGGTAATATTGCTTTACCCTTATGACAACATGAAGTGAATGCAGTCCTTTCACCCAAAGTGACCTCAGATTCGAAATGTTTTGCATTGCAAAACCTGCATTGTAAATGCATTAATCCACAATCAAAAGTATTAAAATTTCTTGGAATGACATTCAGTGCGCATTTAAATGTATCCCTCAAAATAATTTCATCATTTTGTATACTATTTACACTATTTAAATTTGCATTTGGTCTATTGTCATTTTGACTTTCACGCGAATATATATTCCTTCTTCTTTGTCTCTCACTCCGACCCGTCAATGTTATACTATTTACACTATTGAAATTTGCATTTGGTCTATTATCATTTTGACTTTCACGCGAATATATATTCCTTCTTCTTTGTCTCTCACTCCGACCCGTCAATGTTCTATGTCGAGGCACAATGGAAGTAGGTGCGATTATCTGAATGTAAAAAAAAACATGTAATGAAATTACTGAAACTAAGATTAGACAGGGTTTAATTTAAAAATAATAAAATATACTCACTTTTTTGAAACCACCAATAATAATTAGGCGAGAGTAAGTCAATTCAAATTGCTGCTACAAAATTTTCCTTTTGCAACAGGTGTTTATTAAGCAAGCTGTATTTCACTTTCAACTGCACATTAATATATAAAACACAGATATCTAATATACAAAATATAAAATAAATGCTTTTTTGCCTTGACATACACTCCACAGACTATTGAAAAAGGAACATTTGAAATCACACAAAATTCACAGCTCATTCAGTCAATCTGTCAGTAATTATTTGTTGGCAACATTTTAAAATTCTTTGGCGACAATCTCTACTCTGTGCGACTGTTTGACCACAGACTATTATGTGTTTGACATTGGCAGTATGAACGTAAACAAACGACAGACTATTATGTGTTTGACATTGGCAGTATGAACGTACACTAAAATGAAAAAATTATAATTTTATTGCCTGGCAACAAAATTATTTTATTTTTAACAATTACCATTGTTTGAAAAAGTTTAAATGAATTTTCAAGTGCAAATGAATGTTTTATTTAATTTAATTTAATGTATTTGTAACACATATTATATATAAATTTTAGCTTTCTGCACTCCTTCTCCATATAAACTTTAACTATGCCAAATCTCACACTCCTCCATGCGCGCAATATGCTTAAAAAGGGGTACAAAGTTTTCTCTTCACATATTAATCTATACTATCTATATAAGCCAAATACCACTGACTGACTCACTGATCACGATATCTCTGAAACCACTGAATGGATATCAATGAAACTTTGAACATAGATTCATCATAGGTCTTAGGTGCTCACTAAGAAACGGTTTTAAAAACTTTCACTCCTAAGGGGCAACCCCCCCCCCATTGTATGTATGTATCTATGTATGTATGTTCCACATCTCCTCCTAAACCACTGGACCGATTTCAACCAAACTTAAACACAAATATATTACGCGATGGGAGAACCAACATAGGATAGGTGTTTTTTCGATGGGGTCCTTTGGGGGGTTCTTTGCGGTCTTCCACATCTCCTCCTAAACCACTGGACCAATTTCAACCAAACTTGGCACAAATATTTTACGCAATGGGAGAACCAACATAGGATAGGTGTTTTTTTCGATGGGGTCCTTTGGGGGGTTCTTTGGGGTCTTTCACATCTCCTCCTAAACCACTGGACCGATTTCAACCAAACTTGGCACAAATATTTTACGCAACGGGAGAACCAACATAGGGTAGGTGTTTTTTCGATACGATCCTTCGGGGGGTCCTTTTGGGGATCCTTTGGGGTCTTCCACATCTCCTCCTAAACCACTGGACCAATTTCAACCAAACTTGGCACAAATATTTTACGCAACGGGAAAACCAACATAGGACAAGTGTTTTTTTCGATACGATCCTTTGGGGGGTCCTTTGGGGTCTTCCACATCTCCTCCTAAACCACTGGACCGATTTCAACCAAACTTGGCACAAATATTTTACCCAACGGGAGAACCAACATAGGACAGGTGTTTTTTTCGATACGATCCTCTGGGGGGTCCTTTGGGTCTTAAAAATCTATTAGATCTGGTTACTATGGCAACCCAATAGAATAGATTCTGGTTACCATAGCATCGGTGGAAGTCTCCCGCGTAGGAAGTAGCGCGGGAGTCGTCCGACGGGCCTTCCCCGGAGTCCATCCACGGAACCCGGGGAGTCTTAGGTCGGATCCCACGAAAGACGTCGGGGCCAGAGTCCACGGTTCTTATAAATAAAGATATAGGTTATGATATCAAAGGTGGTGTATGCAAAGCGGTAAGAAAATACAATGAAAAGAGGTCACTTATTCCCTGGAAGATAAAATCTTTGTCGGGCTTTAAATATGACTGTAATACTGACTACAACAATGACAAGATTTTATCTATTGGTGATTTTATACAGTGTAAATGGTGTAATGCTAAAAAGTGGAAAGAGGAAAGTCCTGGGTTATGTTGTAGCAACGGAAAAGTCCACCTTCCTCTCATTAAAGAACTACCAGAACCTCTCCACAGCCTTCTGAGGGAAGACTGTTTCTCTCATGGCCAGTTGTACGTTGCCTGTTCAAGAGTTAGCACTCCTGACAGTCTGGTTATTCTTCACCCAGAAGGAAAAACTAAAAACTTTGTGTACAAAGAAGTTCTTTAATGATCCGATGATTAGTTCTTCATTACAAACAAGTTCATAAATTGAAGAAAAATCTGAAATGTTTTCATACTCAACACAACTTCATATAACAAAAATGTTTAATGTTTATTTTAAATAAAATATATAAGAGGTTTTAATTATTTATTTATAAGAAACCTACTTTAATTGAACTTTATTAATTAAATAAGATTTTCATTACGTACAACGTATAAGCCAAATACCACTGACTGACTCACTGATCACGATATCTCTGAAACCACTGAATGGATATCAATGAAACTTTGAACATAGCTTCATCATAGGTCTTAGGTGCTCACTAAGAAATGGTTTTAAAAACTTTCACTCCTAAGGGGCAAAAAACCAAATACTGAAATTTATCGCAGGAATTGCATACTTGGTAAATGAAGTGGTTGACATCTCAGTTTACTGGAAACCCCGAATACATTTAGTCCTGAGTTTTTAATCATTGTTTTAAATTGAAAAAAACTTCGTTGTTTGCAGGTTCTTATAGTCGAGAAAATTTCGAAGTTCAATTAATTAATAAATGTATGTCCTTTTTTTCTCGGAAACGGCTCTAATGATTTTCTCGAAATAAATAATAAATAGCTGTTGCTATGAATGTAAATAAACAAACTAAGAGTTGAGAATTTGTACAATCTATCTAATCCTATACTATTAAGCGAGCAATAATTGTATTGAATGATTTTCTCAAACGTTGGTACTTAAGGGTATTTTGATACCAGAAATCGATTGGACTCGGTCACATTTTCCACAAAATTCGTTTAACCCTTTAATGGGCTATGGGAAGTATACTTCCCAGTGTATTTTTTAGTGTATTTTTGAAGTGAAAACTTCTATAGGCACGTTGGGCGATTTTTTGGATGGGTAAAATCTTTGTCGGGCTTTAAATATGACTGTAATACTGACTACAACAATGACAAGATTTTATCTATTGGTGATTTTATACAGTGTAAATGGTGTAATGCTAAAAAGTGGAAAGAGGAAAGTCCTGGGTTATGTTGTAGCAACGGAAAAGTCCACCTTCCTCTCATTAAAGAACTACCAGAACCTCTCCACAGCCTTCTGAGGGAAGACTGTTTCTCTCATGGCCAGTTGTACGTTGCCTGTTCAAGAGTTAGCACTCCTGACAGTCTGGTTATTCTTCACCCAGAAGGAAAAACTAAAAACTTTGTGTACAAAGAAGTTCTTTAATGATCCGATGATTAGTTCTTCATTACAAACAAGTTCATAAATTGAAGAAAAATCTGAAATGTTTTCATACTCAACACAACTTCATATAACAAAAATGTTTAATGTTTATTTTAAATAAAATATATAAGAGGTTTTAATTATTTATTTATAAGAAACCTACTTTAATTGAACTTTATTAATTAAATAAGATTTTCATTACGTACAACGTATAAGCCAAATACCACTGACTGACTCACTGATCACGATATCTCTGAAACCACTGAATGGATATCAATGAAACTTTGAACATAGCTTCATCATAGGTCTTAGGTGCTCACTAAGAAATGGTTTTAAAAACTTTCACTCCTAAGGGGCAAAAAACCAAATACTGAAATTTATCGCAGGAATTGCATACTTGGTAAATGAAGTGGTTGACATCTCAGTTTACTGGAAACCCCGAATACATTTAGTCCTGAGTTTTTAATCATTGTTTTAAATTGAAAAAAACTTCGTTGTTTGCAGGTTCTTATAGTCGAGAAAATTTCGAAGTTCAATTAATTAATAAATGTATGTCCTTTTTTTCTCGGAAACGGCTCTAACGATTTTCTCGAAATAAATAATAAATAGCTGTTGCTATGAATGTAAATAAAAAAACTAAGAGTTGAGAATTTGTACAATCTATCTAATCCTATACTATTAAGCGAGCAATAATTGTATTGAATGATTTTCTCAAACGTTGGTACTTAAGGGTATTTTGATACCAGAAATCGATTGGACTCGGTCACATTTTCCACAAAATTCGTTTAACCCTTTAATGGGCTATGGGAAGTATACTTCCCAGTATATTTTTTAGTGTATTTTTGAAGTGAAAACTTCTATAGGCACGTTGGGCGATTTTTTGGATGGGTAAAATCTTATGAGTTCGCGTCACCGACATGCAAATGTTAACAGTATGACTCTGTAGCTATAAGTATGACGGGTTGCGCGTGGCCAGCAGTGAAAGTATAGATTATACTTGTGTGTAATACTATTATTTATACTATTTAACACACTTTTATCATTTACGTACTTTATTTTGGAGTTTCTTACACTGCCGAATTTGCTATCGCGTGTTCGATCCCTAGCGCGGGCTTTCCGTATTAACAATTAACGCAATACTTATGATCTGTTGTAACATTAGTGTTGTGTATATGTATATAAGTAAAGTTAAATTGACTAAGTGGAAAGTTTAATGTGTGTATACTGTGCATTGTTTAAATTGTGTTTTAGTTTGATCATTATTTTAAATGTTCAAATGTAGGATCACTGTGCAGTACAAAAGTGAGTACTAAATATGTTAATATTTTTATATAGAAAAATGAATAAAATAAACAAAGCATGTATTTTCAAATATTTCCAATATTCGTATCAATATTTCCGTTTAAAAATTTGATATTATTTATTTTTTATTTTTGATATTTGACCTCTGCCATACATCATGCAATGAGTATTTCATAGTGGCTTAGGAGTTATCTTACTAGCGTAAAATGTATATAATTGTTGCTCGGAGTGCCGGTAGATGTGAAAACCAGACTGATGTTAAAGATTTTAATTTACAAAAAATTTTAATTTTTGATACTACAATTAATTTGAATATCCAAAAAACCACTGTTATTTCATAGTTTTAAGTTTTCACTTCTGTCGGCAGTCCTCAATGACTGCCTATTTTATTTTCTACAGGCAGTTATATTCATACCAAGGTGAGTGTTAATATTTTTACTTGTTAATTATGCAATTAACATTGCATAAATATGCAATTATTCGGTTATTCTTTTTCTTAAGGTACAATGGAACACATATCCATCGATGGTGTAGTGGTGCCTCATCGAATAGTTCCCATGACAGGTGATGGATCATGTTTCTTTTACTCATTATCATGGCTCATGTATGATACTGACTCACAAGCTAATGATTTGCGGGCCACTGTTGTGCAACACATTTCCAACAACTGGCTACGGTTCAAGCCCTTTACTATGATGCCGTGTGGGACCATAAATTACAGAACTAAGACACAATACCAATCTCATATGTCTCTTCGCACCATATACGCTACTTGCAGTGAAATCATGGCTGCTGGTGAACTTTACCCATATGATATTCAAGTATATCGAGATGGCACGTTGATCATGAGATTTGGGGGGCCCGACGAAGGGAAGCCAGTTGTAAGAATGAAGTGTTCAGGCCCCATGATGTCGGCACGCACACTTTGAGCCAATCATTCCAGTAGATGAAATGCCAACACCTTATGACCAACAATCGTCCCTAATGCAGACACCACCTACATTACTTCCGGTAGAGGTACTGTTACCAACAACTGCTTCTCACAGCCCTCCTCCAGTGCCTGACGAAGTAACAGAACCAGAAACCCAGGACCACTCTCATGAAAGTGAAGTAGCTCCTCCCTGTACGAAGCGATGAGGAAGGAAACGTCGTGCCAGGTTCAGTGACTCCAGCAAAAGAAAAAGGCACAGAGAAGCTGTCAAAAAGCATTCAGAGAATAATCCTGAAGTAAATAGAAAGGCAGTTAGAAAGTACAACGAAAAAACCCTGAAGTTCATATGACAGCAGTTAAAAACTATAATAAAATAAATCCTGAAGTACACCAAGTATCTGTTTCCAAATACACAGAAAAACATCCACAAGTAAACAGAGAAGCGGTGAGAAAATACAATGAAAAGAGGTCACTTATTCCCTGGAAGATAAAATCTTTGTCGGGCTTTAAATATGACTGTAATACTGACTACAACAATGACAAGATTTTATCTATCGGTGATTTTATACAGTGTAAATGGTGTAATGTTAAAAAGTGGAAAGAGGAAAGTCCTGGGTTATGTTGTAGCAACAGAAAAGTCCACCTTCCTCTCATTAAAGAACTACCAGAACCTCTCCACAGCCTTCTCACAAGTGAACATCCAGAGTCTGAACACTTTTTGGTAAACATAAGAAAATATAATGGTTGTTTCCAAATGACATCTTTCGGAGACAAAGAAATAAAAGAAGGGAACTTCACGCCAACTTTTAAAGTACAAGGTCAAGTCTACCACAGGATAGGGAGTTTGTTGTCTTCACCTCCAAACAATCCCTCATTTTTACAAATATATTTCCTTGGAGACGACGAAAAGGAGACAAACACTAGATGTAACAATTTTCCAAACGTAAAGCCTTGGTTAGTTGCCAAACTTCAAAAAGTGCTTCACAATCACAATTCTTACATAAACGATTTCAAAACAGCATTGGAAAGTGTTCCAGAAAGCCAGGAGTTCAAAGTATTAATCCATGCAGACAGAAAGCCTGTAGACGGACATAGGGGTCAGTTCAATGCACCCACAACAAACGAGGTGGCTTTAGTGATCGTAGGCCAGGAGTTTGCAAAGAGGGACATCATTCTCCACAGCAGAGACTCTAAGTTACTGCGCATAAGTGAAACTCATCGATCTTATGACGCTTTGCAGTATCCACTTATGTTCTGTCGTGGGGAAGATGGTTACTCCATTGCCATTCCACAGTGCAACCCAAACACTAAAGCCCCTCTAAAAAAACTGTTTCAGCTCCAGAATTTTGCTCATTCCGCATAATGGAGAGAGATGGCCAGCAAAATTATTTGTTACTTTATCACAGTCTCCTGAATCAATTTTTGGTTGACATGTACGCCAAAATTGAGACAGAAAGACTCAACTTCGTAAGGAACAATCAGAGTAAGCTGCGGACCGAAAACTATGTGCATCTGCGGGACTCCATGTGCATGATGGGCAAGCCAATAATATAGGCAAAATGGTTGTTTTACCTTCCAGATTTACAGGTGGACCCCGTTACATGCACGAGCGGACTCAGGACACCATGACATATGTACGCAAGTACGGCCATCCTGATCTGTTCATCACATTTACATGTAACCCTAAATGGACCGAAATACAAGAAGCATTAAGTGCACGACAAAGGCCTCAAGACAGACACGGTATTATTGCCAGAATATTTCACCTCAAAGTAAAGAAAATTATGCATGTCTTGACAAAAGGCAATGTTTTCGGTCCAACAAGGTGTTACATGTTAACTGTGGAATGGCAAAAAAGAGGTTTACCACACGTGCACATACTGCTCTGGCTGCAGGATAGGATCATGCCCCATCAAATCGATAGTGTGATAAGTGCAGAGATCCCTGATCCTGATGTCGATCCTGCCCTTCATCCCATTGTTAAGTCCACAATGATTCATGGCCCTTGTGGAAATGTTATCAGAAACTTGCCCTGCATGGTAAACGGCCAATGCACCAAGAGATATCCGCGGCCTTTAGCAACACAAACTCAAACTGCGGATGACGGTTACCCCCAGTATCGCCGACGGTCTCCTGCCGATGGTGGTTTCTCGGTCAACATTAAAGGAGTTGATCTAGACAACCAATGGGTGGTACCGTACAATCCTGTTCTTTCCCGCTCTTTCTTAGCCCACATAAATGTTGAACTGTGCAACTCCGTCAAGTCGATAAAGTATATTTGTAAATATGTGAACAAAGGCAGTGATCAGGCAGCGTTTAGGTTGGAGAATGAGTGGGATGAAGTTTCTAAGTACGAATCAGGTCGCTACATCAGCACTTCCGAAGCGGCTTGGCGTATTTTCTGTTTACCTATTCATGAAAGGTTCCCACCAGTAGTGCAGTTAGCAGTCCACCTTGAGAACGGCCAGAGGGTATTTTTCACTTCCGACAATCTTCTGGACAAAATCCAACATCCACCAAAAACCACATTAACAGCATTTTTCGAACTCTGCAAAACCGATTCCTTTGCCAGAGGCCTTCTTTACTGTGAGGTCCCAACATACTATGTCTGGAAAAATAACCAGTTTTGCAGAAGAAAGCAAGGAAAAGGCGTTCCAGGACATCCAGGAGTAAAAAAAGATCATGTACTTGGGAGGGTATATACTGTACATCCTAACAATGTCGAGTGTTTCTATCTGCGTTTCCTGCTACACGAGATTCGAGGACCAACGTGTTTCAATGATCTCAAAAAGGTATCTGGTATAGTTCATCCTATGTACCAGTCTGCCTGTAGAGCATTAGGGTTGTTGGAAGACGACATGCAATGGGACCTAACCCTGCAAGAAGCTTCCATTTCAGATTCGCCTCACAAAATCCGAGAGCTGTTTGCTGTAATATTGGTGTTTTGCCAAGTTGCAGATCCCTTAGCACTTTGGGAAAAACACAAAGACATCAGAGGTCATAAGAAGGCAGATTGAGATTGAAAGTCATGGTTTAGAGATTGAACTTTGCAAGGACACAGTTTATAATAAATGCTTACTATGTCTTGAAAATAAGATCTTTTCTATGTCAAACCAATCTCTCCAAGACTTCGGTTTACCTCCACCAACTCAAGACACAAACATTATTACAGTCAATCGCGAGTACCTGAAAGAGCTCTCCTACAATACAGTTCAGCTTTCTGATATGGTTGCTGAGAACTTTCCTAAACTTAATGCGGATCAGAAGAACGCTTACAATGAGCTCATTGCCAACATTAATGATGGACTCGGTCAGCTGTTTTTTCTAGACGCACCTGGTGGCACTGGAAAAACGTTCCTACTAAACTTACTTCTTGCCAGCGTTAGGAAAGACAGAAAGATTGCCATCTCTGTGGCTTCTTCAGGTATAGCAGCTACATTGCTGGATGGAGGTAAACCAGCTCACTCTGCCTTTAAACTGCCTCTGAATTTAAACATCTCCCAGACTCCACTCTGCAACATTTCAAAACAAAGTGACGCAGCCAAGGTCTTGAAAGAGTGCAAGTTGATAGTTTGGGATGAATGCACCATGGCTCACAAACGAGGGATAGAAGCCCTAGACAGAACTTTACAGGACATTCGAAGCAGTAAAAACCTGATGGGTGGAATAACAGTACTACTGGCCGGAGACTTTAGACAGACTTTACCTGTTGTGCCTCGGGGAACACGAGCAGATGAAGTTAAAGCCTGCCTGAAGTCGTCTTACCTCTGGCCCAAAGTTCAAGTTCGTTCCTTAAGAGTAAACATGCGGGTGCATCTTAAAGGTGATTTTAAAGCGGAAGAGTTTTCAAGCTTACTGTTACAGATTGGCGATGGAAAGTTAAAAGAGAAAGATGGAAAAGTTAACATTCCAAACAACCTATGTGAAGTTGTAAAAGACCTTAAGACTTTGACAGTTAAAATATACCCAGACTTAATGAATATAAGTGACTCATCTTGGGTCAAAGAAAGAGCTATTCTAACCTCAAGAAATGAGACAGCAGCAATCATTAACAACTTATTGTTAGAAAAACTTCCAGCCGATGTTGTAAAATATCAGTCGGTAGATTCCGTAGTAGAGGTAGAAGACACTGTGCATTATCCGGTAGAGTTCCTCCACACGCTCAACCCTCCAGGAATACCCCCACATAACCTTCACCTAAAAGTTGGGGCTCCCATTATGCTGCTGCGGAACTTAATACCACCGAAACGTTGCAACGGTACCAGACTGCAGGTAAAATCTTTACATAAGAACGTTGTTGAGGCAACTATATTCACTGGCTGTGGTTCTGGAGAAACAGTTTTCATACCTCGCATTCCTTTGATCCCGTCAGACTACCATTTTCAGTTTAAAAGACTACAATTTCTTATCAAAGTCTGTTTTGCAATGACAATCAACAAAGCTCAAGGACAGTCTTTGAAAATGGCTGGCGTAGATCTGAGGGAAGACTGTTTCTCTCATGGCCAGTTGTATGTTGCCTGTTCAAGAGTTAGCACTCCTGACAGTCTGGTTATTCTTCAGTCAGAAGGAAAAACTAAAAACTTTGTGTACAAAGAAGTTCTTTAATGATCCGATGATTAGTTCTTCATTACAAGTTCATAAATTGAAGAAAAATCTGAAATGTTTTCATACTCAACACAACTTCATATAACAAAAATGTTTAATGTTTATTTTAAATAAAATACATAAGAGGTTTTAATTATTTATTTATAAGAAACCTACTTTAATTGAACTTTATTAATTAAATAAGATTTTCATTACGTACAACGTGAAACTCCGTAGCGAAGCACGGGTATTTTGATAGTATATAGATATAACTGGGACAGGACTGATGTCTAGTACACTTTAAATAAACTACAAGAGTTAAATACAGCTTGTGTAGTAGTTCAGTTATTTTTCTGTTTTGCTGTAAAATGAAATTGTGATGTATGTGGGTAATAGTAAAAAATTAATTCTTATGGGTAAATCCTCTACTCTGGACTGCTTCCATCATAATTTTTTTGTTGCTTGACGTTTCAGTTTCCTAGAATCTGGGGTAAATCCTCTACTCTGGACTGCTTCCATCATAATTTTTTGTTGCTTGACGTTTCAATTCCCTAGAATCTGGGATCATCCTCAGATTCTAAACAACATAAAACAACTTACAATAAAACATTATAAAGCAAAATATACATAATTATGATTAAAATCTTTTCATTACGATATAAATCTAAAAACATTAGGGACAATGTATAAGAATTGGAATATAAGACTAAACTATAATAAACTTTTCAATAGTACGTGAACATTATCAGAAGGATATTTAGTAGGAATAAACCTGTTTTAGTACCAAGCCACGTGTCCGTTATCTATATGAAAAATATATTGTACTAACCGTCTGTGACTTCTCGTATGTGATGTCCTTTCCTATTGCGACATGTTTCGGGACACTTGTCCCATTTTCAAAGCATAAAATTTGTAGCACTTTTCATTCACTGATATACTTGTCAAACGTTAAAATCCATGCGTTATGATGACCACAAATAGCACATTTTAACATAACGAACTATATTATTTTTTGTAACATGAATATGCACATCTGGCAAACAGTGTACACTGCGCAGCGACCCACCGCGCATTAACCACAACTGATTCTTGTTATCTTAGTATCTCAACGCGGTGTCGTACAATATATTAGATGTGAATAATAACTGAAAAAACATCTGAAGGGACATTTTTCATATTATCAGAAGGGTTAGGTCGGAAGTAACCTTCGTTAGAATTTATCACACACTGTTTTTACCACTAAACAATATGTGGTTGTCTTTAGGTGTACCGTATGTTTTATATGTTGTGAAAAACTTGTGTCAGTGTGGTTGTGCTTCGTGGTTCTGTACAGCAAAATTAAAAGGTAAGTAGAGGTTCTTTTTTTATATAGTTTTTGTATAGCCATTTTTAACTTTGTAGGTGGTGGTGGTTTATTATTATTTTTTTATGGTTCATGTTTGTTAGTGAAAGTTCTTAGGTAGGATTAAGTTTGTATTTAATGTACTAGCAGAATGTACACCTGAAGATGACCACAGATTGTTTAGTGGTCAAAACATTGTGTGATAAATTCTAACTATGGTTATTGTCCAACCTAACCCTTCTGATAGAAGATATTACTGTACTATTTGTATAGTGCTAGAATTGTTTACAATATCTGTAAATTTAAAATAAATTTATTACAGATAAAAGTCAGTTCTTATTATAATACAGTAGAGCATCAATTATCCGAACCTCTCGGGACAAGGGCCTGTTCGGATAATTGATATTTTGGATAATAGATCCTAACTTGAAAACATTATTTCTCTTTACAAAAACAAAGGTTTTTATAACAAAATCATTTCTAACATATTGTTATATAATTACAGGATCGTGTATACTGTACTGTAATGTATTACTAAGACTAAAAATCATTGAATTAAAACTGAGTCTAATTAATAAAAACCAAAAGTTAATTTAAACAAAATTAAAGTTTAATAACAAACATTGTACTACAAAATGAATTAAAAATAAAAAAAAAATATGTTCAATAAATATCCAATACGCCTACACATGTCCAATACATTACTGTACAGTACAGTACATAATTGTCCTTTTTATTGAGTTCGGATAATAGATTGTTCTGTTAATGGATGTTTGGATAATCGATGCTCTACTGTACTGAGAAATTATAAAAAAATTGTCTTCCTGCCTTATAAGCTCAGTAATTTTTGCTGCTAGTTATCGTAATTGATAGATGCAAAGAAATCCCAGCACTGATTTAAAGTAGTCATAAAAAATTAGTTTTACTATGGAGACCAATTTTTGTTTTATTGGACATCAACATTTTAAAAATTATTTAAATCTGCAGTCTAATAAGATTTAAAAGCAGGTGTAACTGACCAACATTGTCCAAGTATAAATTTGTAAAAATGTTGATTATTCAGTGTGTTATGAAACATGAATATATTATAAAATAAAATAATACTTTAACTGTGTCCTGGTGAAAGTAGTGAGAATTTGGAATGAAAAATTAAAGGAATGCAAAATATCACCAATTATGTTGGGAAGAAGGAACGAATGTATTGAAGTAAACTGTTTGGCATTCGCAGATGACTTTGCTATACTTTCTGAACATCTGACATCTGCAGTAACACAAGTTAATTTTTTAGAGGACATAGCCAGTAGAACAGGCTTAAGAATTTCTGCAGAAGAAAACAAATTTCTCACAAACATTAAAAACGCGCCAAAATTCCTGGTAACAGATATTGGTCGAATAGAGAGGGTTCGAAAATTTAAGTATTTAGGAGACTGGCTTATTAAGTATTCAAGAGAATGGCTTGGAAAAATCTGCTATAGAAGAAAGGATTCATAAGATGGAAAGGGCATATGGTATAACTAAAGATATTAACAATAAAAGTGCATATCTAAAAATGCGAAAATAAGGCATTAAAGTAGGCCTACAGTAGTGAAGCCAGAATGCCTATATGCAAGTGAATGTCTAGCATTGAATTATAATTTAGACAAACTAGAAATATTGAAAAGGCAAATTATTAGGAAAATATTAGGCCCACCAAAAACTTCAGACGGTTGGAAATTAAGAAGTAATAATGAAATATATAAAAGTATAGAAAGTATAACAGAAACATTGAGAAAAAGAAGACTATTATTTTTTGGACATTTATATAGAACGGACGACAATAGGTTGACAAAGCAAATCTTCAAATATCTGTGGGGGAAGAAGTCAACATCAAGTTGGATTAAAGAAGTCCAAAAGGATTTAGAAAAAAATATTATACACTCAGAATAAGCAATTGAAGGAGAAGTTTTTTGGGCAAAAATGTTAAAAATGGAGGGAGTCCAGGGTAGGAGGGAGAAAAACCCAGGTTCAAAGTGGACTGAAGACAGGAAGAAGAGACACAGTGAGAAGATGAAAGAGTATTGGAAAAAAAGGATAGAACAAAGAGTAAAGAACTGAAATTGGCATGTGGTCCCTAGATGGCCGATACAAAAAAAAAAAAAAAAAATAATAATACTAAGACAAACACAATTTGAATTGTGAGTAATCTGCACCTGAAATAATAAAAGTTTGACTTATTTTATTTTCTATAGCTCATGCTTTCTTTTCATATAAACTTTGTATCTTATTTTGTCATTACAATTAATTTTTATCCTATTTCATATACAGTAAACTCCCTCTCGTCCGGCCACCTCGGGACCAGACCCTAGGCCTGATTTCAAAATGGCCGGACAAACCGAAAATACCCTATAATGATGAAATAACGCTCTTTAATGAATGATCCATACAATAAATGACCCAATACAGTATATATAAATTACTAATAATTATAATTACTCACCCTTACTCCATGGTAGAAAGTAAAAAAACAAACAAGGAAAATTACTACAACACACAGATATTACTGTACGTATTTGCCAAAAATAACACAACTCGAGAATATGAAAAACACATAAACATTAAAAGTGTCACTACAGAACGTAAAACTCGGAAATAAAAATTAAAAGAAGTCAGTTATCTTCTTCTGCTTTTTTTGTTCAACTGTTTTGTTGAATGCGAAATCACACCATTTCTTGATGAACATAACATCAACTGCAGTTGCCTCTGTTTGTTGCTCAATGAACGTTGTTGCTAATTCCAGGGCTGCTCTTCCCTCAGTGTGGCTCATTTTCTCCTTGACATTTCCCTCTTCATCATTGACTTCTTCTTCTTCTTCGTCTTCTTGGCAAATGACAGCTTGCACAATTTCATCATCGTTTAAGATCTCATTTTGAAGCTCCTCATCTTGACCAGCAATCCATTCTGCAACATCTTATTGTACAAGATCATCAGGGTGAGGCAATCATTGTAGATCTTCTAACAGCGATTCGTTGTCATCTGGTTCAAAACCCTGAAGATTTGATTCATCTACTTTAGGGTTGTCCTTTTCATTCTTTTCAATGATAAGAAAACAATTTGGCCATGCTTTTCTCCAAGACTTTGTAAATGTAGATGATGGCATTTCATCGTATGCCTTAGCTACCATATAGATCACGTCTTTCATGTTGATTGTCTTTAAGGCCGGAATGAGACCAGTACTGCCTTCATTGCCCAATTTACCTAGAATTTCCGAAAGAAGCTTTTTGCGGTACCTTCTCTTAAAAGACTCGATGACCCCTTGGTCCATTGGTTGTGTAAGACTTGTGATGTTAGGTGGCAGGAATAATAATTTTATGTCACTGTAACCTTCACGTTCAAGTTCTTGCGGATGGGTAGGTGCATTGTCTAGCACCAAAAGTGCTTTAACTGGTAACTTCAAACTCGTCAAATGATGTTTCACTTTAGGAACAAATTCGCTTTCGAACCACTCATTAAACAAATACGAATCCATCCAGGCTGATTTTTGTGCTCTGTAGTACACTGGAAGGGATGTCATGTTTAAATTTTTAAAAGCTCTGGGTTTTGCTGATTTTCCGATTACAAACAAAGGCAGCTAGTGGGACCCTGAGGCATTTGAACACAAAGCCACCGTGATTCTCTCTTTGCTGGTTTTAAATCCTGGGACTGAAGTTTCGTTAGCTGTAGCAAACGTTTTCTTGGGCAAGAGTTTAAAATTCAGCCCTGTCTCGTCAAATATTATAGACTTGTTCTGGACTAAGATTTTCGCTAGCAATGATGTCAGACAGTTTTTTTGAAAAATCGGTAGCTGCTGATGGGTTCGCCAACAATTTTTCACCACAAACGCCAATGAAATGAACTCCATGACGCTTTTTCCAGCGTGTTAGCCATCCTTCACTTGCTGAGAATGTACTGGCAACTTAAAGTTTAGAGTGTAGGATAACTGCTTTTTCTTTTAAAATTGGTCCACTTATCAGAGTGCATCTTCAGCGTTCCTGCATAAACCATAACCACAAAGCATCGTCTACTAATTCGTTATTTGGTTTTTTTTAAAGTGCATCACGTCGAAAGCACTTTTTCAGTTTCAATTTGAGCGCAGAAAGTCTCAATCGATTTTCTGTTTCGGTGCCAGTCATTAACAGTACTCTTGCCTACATTAAACTCTTGGCAAATATGCTGGACCGATTCACCCTTATCGAGACGCTGAAGGACTTGTAATTTTTGGTCCATAGTTACAAACGTGTGTTTTCGATTTGCACTCATATCGGAAAACGTTTTTATTTACACAGATACATACAGTATTACTATATACACAGATATATTTACACAGAACTCACAACATAAGACATACATGCGCACATGAATAAAACCGTGAGTAAACTGAGCTACTGTACATATATTTTCTGTTTAACAAGTTGGGGCCTGTCACTGGAGGCTCGTCTAGACTGTGTAACTCACCATATGGCTGGCTGAACCATCCGACGGCCGTTCCAACTGAGGCCGGACGAGAGGGAGTCTACTGTATTGGAATTTGTTAAATTCTTGGATTTCGTTTTTCCCTCACAGAAACCATTAACATGTGAGATGTTAACAAGGGATTATTGGAGAAATATTCTGTACAATTTACTTCTTATAAGTGTATTTATACAGGAAGGATTTTTAAGTATATAATGTATTTATTATATCGAGTCAATGAACTTAGTATATCATGGTTATAAGTTATTTAAATTAGTTTGTTAAGAGGATAATTCAAAAGATGCATATGATTGCTTGCATGACCAGAGGTAGTTAATGTGTACAATTTCCATTATAGAGACTTAATTGGAATTAGCATAGACAACTATGATTCTCAGGAGCCACTGCTGAGAAAAAACATGTGAAAAAGTTGATGCTGTTGTATGATTAATCAACATTTTATTGAATTGTAGACAAGATTTGTAAAGTGGATTTTATTTACTGTTTCAGGGGTGCCTTTATTTGTGTGTAACGACATTGTGTATGGATATGTTATGGTGCCGTTAGAAAAAGATGATACTCTCAGTTATGATAAGTTACAACTCACCAACCTTAAATTGGAAGTGTTAGGTAAATAGTCTAATTTTATCCAACTTTTATGCTGTTCTTTATGTTCTTTCTTTCTTGTGTTGTTTGTGTTTTTATTTAACATTTCTTTCTACTTTTTGGATGTTTTTTTTGATACTGCGCACATCCATCCATTCAAACTCGTGATACACTAGTAATTGGGAAAGAGTAGTGAAATAAAAGCATACAAAACAAAATAATATAACATGGTATGGTATATGTGAATTACTGCTGCCATGAATTAGTAAGGTAGCATAAGATTAACATGAGTTGACTGAAAAAAAAATCATTCCTGTAGTTGTGTGAGTGTGGCACATTTCTTTCATTTGAAGAAATTGATGTCGGTTTCATGCATTATGTGCAAAATATTTCAGACTCTGCAAGTAGTTGCCTTTTGTTGGTAGAAGAAACTCAATATTTTGTAAGTTATACTTTTTTGTTTCGAAATAATGGGTGTTAGTATTTTAGAAACTATTTGAGTTTGCAGCATAATACGGTTTATAATACAGGTATAATTCTGGCTAACAATGGATAAGCATAAATAAACAGATCAAAGAAATTTGCAGACTGCCCCATGTTCTGTGTTAAACCATGAAGTAAAGTGATACCATACCATAAAGTAGGGTATATTTATACAAGTTATGCAAATCCAGTGAAATAGTGTAAGTACAACTATTAAATCAATTGAATTCAGTATTATACAGTATGATTCAGTATTAAATTTACCACAATTTATTAGAGTGAAATTGATCGGTTTTGCTAATATTGTTACACAACTCTTGCACAAGTCAAGGTACTTTACCAAGTTTTTCATTATTTCTCAGTGATACATTCCAGTTTGTCCTTTGTTCCAATCTGTGTGTATAACTTTTCCAGTCTGTATGGTTGTTGGTAAGCATTAGGTTATTTTTTTATTTATAGACATTTTCACTTATCGTTAGTAATGCTTGAGATTGAAGTAAGATTTTCATTAGTTTGGTTTGTATTATTTTGTTTATGAAAGCATCTTCCATGTGTATCTTATGCTTCAATGATTATTAAGATCACATTATTGATAGTGATATCTGTAATTTTGCAAAAGTCAGTGATTTTTTCCTTTCATTCCTATTTCATAACTCTAATTATGTAATAGCCTTTTATATTCCTTCCATTATTAATAAGAATAATTCTGTGGTCATAATTATATAACATAATCATATGGTATTCTTTGTCGTATCACCTGTGGAATTTTCTATTCCATGGCAATACGTAATAGAAAAGTTTATATTAAGCAGACAGCTGGTGAGCCATTCTATACCATTTGAGGATACCAACTCTAATGAAGAGATACCCAGTTCATCTAGCTTCCTTATGCCATTGTTTACTTTAATGGTGAGTTTATAAGGTACAGCAACAAGGACAGTCAATCAATAAGGGAGTGCTCTTACTGTGATTAGTATGGATTGAATATTAGTGAGAATTATGTAGTTATTTATCAGTGTAAGTAAATTTATTGACTTGGTGGCTGATATCATTTGTGGTGAACAGTGCATAGGAGAGTTATTATATTACATGTATGATTTTGGAACTTGATCACTACAGTAGTTACTGGATTTCTGTCTACTTTTTTCACATGAATTCTTTATCGTGAACTGATATAGACATAGAATTAAAAAAAGTCTTTGTCTACAAAAAAATCCAACAGTTTTTTTTCCTTCCAACATTTCCATATGAACAAATGGCTATAGTAATCATTTCAAAAGCAACCTTGCTACAGCCACCTAACCCCACTTATTTCTGGATTGCATAAAACCTAATTTACCTTCAATAATATAATCCGCCGTGTGATTTCTTATAACACTCTTCTGTTACATGTTTCGGAGACTATGCTCCATCTTCAGATAGTAAAGTAAAATATAAAACTTTGTCACTCTTACGAGATCGTTAATTAATAAAATGTCAATTTGCATATGAACTGTACGCGATGTTGGGTGTGCACCCGTTCAAGTTCAATCTGCTACACCTATTCACTCAAGTTCAGAGTAGCAGATTGAACTTGATTGGGTGCGCAATCAGTAACGATCTAGTAAGACTGACAAAGTATTATTTTTTATTTTACTATGTAAAGATGGAGCATAGTCTCCGAAACGCGTAATAGAAGAGTTTTATAAGAAGTCACACGGCAGATTATTGAAGGTAAATTAATTTATTAATTCGACTAAGTGATTTGTATACCAGATTAAACATGAATATGCTTAAATCTGTTTATTTCATTTTTTAAGAGTTTTAACTTTTCTTGGTTACTCTGATCGTAGCTTATAACTTTTTTCTGTTGTAATGATAAAGGGTGGGCCATGGGAGCGTGACACAAATAAGATTGTGTTCATCTTCAGAATGAAATAATTACTATGAAAGATAACTCAAATAATTAATTTTTGAAACAACAATAGAAAGTAGATGCTATTTAGTATCATTCCTCATCTTCTCATTTTCAAGCAACACAGTTTTCAGATGTTATCTACCGTTTGTCCTGTACTTTCCTGCCAAATTGCTGGCGATGGTGTTATACTCAATGTAACATGGAGCTGTCAATTCAATAATAGAATTGACCTTTGAAATTTGACATAGGCTTGTGCAAAAGAAAATAAGTTCCAGTAGTAGAGATGAACTATCATCTTTTGCATACGTTTTTTGAAGCTTTCCAGCATTGGTCAAACTTTCATTACCTAATAATTGAAAAAGAGTTTTGGAGAACAATACAGGAAAACCTTAGAAGGCATAGGCAACCATTTTCAACAATGGAAACCATGGCATGAGTAAGTCTACCAAGTTTCCATTGTTGAAAATAGTTGCCTATTTTGTTGTTGATAGCACCCTAAAAGGCAATAAAACATTGACCCTGAAGAAAGTTGCTGTGATTTTCTTATCTCATCTGTTTCAATGTTTCTTTGCTCTCTTGACTAGTCCTTAGTGCTTTTCAAAGATCTGTATTTTCCTTTGGGAATGCTGTGAAGCAATATTAAGTTCAGAAAATATTTTTGACACTGGAGGCTGTTCATGTCTGTAATATGTGTTTTAGCTGCAAAGCTTGTTCAGTTAGCTCCTTCAGTGTTTATTAGAGATTGTAACAAAGCACAAAACGTTAGTAATATAATCTTAACAGAACACAAAACCCAAGTAAAGGTAAGCTACATACAACAAACAATGGTGAGAATCACCACTCGAAAAAAAATACATAAACCTGTATCAATTTCTTGGTCTCGGAGGTTGGAACAATTTTGAATTTGCATATTTTAGAAATATTTAGTTATCTATTAAATCTTTTCAGTTCAGTATTTAAATTTTGGTCTATCTTGGTCACTGACCCTTTGGGTTTGCGCATTTAAGATCACTAAATCTTCAAAAATTTAGTAAACCACAATTTATTAAACATTGGAATAATTTTTATGAATTAGTAATTAAAATAAAACAGAATATGTCTAAACAAGTTGTCACAATACACACTTGGTGTAAATTATAAAAATTATTATTTTCAGTTGAAAGTGATCCTTTGGAAGTAAGCTCACTGCTGTCATCCTACATTAGTGATCCTACACCAGATACATTGGGAGTTAATCAAGTGTTTATGATTAACTTATTACGAAGACCTGAAAGAAGAAAACGAATGATGAGGTGTTTCCATGAGCTAGGCATGAATATTACTGTTGTAGATGCTATTGATGGCAAGTAAGTATTAATATTTTATTTTAAGCATGAAGAGAATTTGAGTTTTTGAAACTCAAAAGTTTATTACTGTTTTGGTTGCAGTTTTAGTGAGTTCAAATTATTTTAATTTTCTGAATTCCATAATATACCCAGTGTTTTCTGACATAAAATTTATCTGTTTTAGAGGATGTTAATATTGTGACTCTTGCTTACTGCATATTAGTATTGGATATGGTATACCCCTACTTGTAACTGAGGTCAGTACAAGTTTGGGAGGGGGGGGATTTATAATCCAAAAGAAAATTGAACCATTTCAACTGGATAAAATTCCATCGCTTTTTTACTTCAATTTACAGCTCAAGTTGCCTCAAGCATAAGCAAAATTTGAATATGACCTCAGATACTTCCACCCCTGTTAATATTGAAAATTACACCAAAGAAAGATGAATGAAGAAGGAATTGTATACCATTAACTTTTATAGAGAAGCTATTGTTCAGCCCATTGCTTATGAGAAATACAGAATGCATGAACCAATAATAAAGTAAGATCATTAATAGCAGTTATTTATGTACTTTTTTTCTTGTAAATAAAATACTAAATCAAACATCTTTACATGATCACAGTTAATTGTATTATTTTTAAAGCTAAACACATTCACTGCTAACTACTTGGATCTGAGTAGCTAGGTCTCCCAAGAGGAGCGCACTACTCACTTCCTAGTACCTGTGGTATGCGAAATGTTTTTGTTTAGCCTGAGCTGAGCTCCTGTGGTAAGTGGACTGTATGTCATCAGCAGTGAATGTGTTAAGGTAAACATATTTCAAAATAATCAATTTTATTTAAAATCAAATTTGCGAATACAACAATTAAAAAGTAGTTTTCTTTCATATATAGGCAATTAAAAATAGGATGGATATGTCTTCACTTATATTAACATTATGTTTTTTCTTTTTAATGCATCATGGCTCAGCAGAAAATCATTTTGAGGGTAAGAAATTATACTTTGTAGTATTATGTTCAAATTTCACTGTCATGTTTCTCAGTTTTTATACATACATTTCATATTTCAAATTGCGTTTTTTGTTTTTTTCATTAAAAACCAATGAGGGGCTGAGAGTTAGAGATTATTTTGTTAATTGTACACATTGTGTATTACACACACTGTAACAAATAAGGGAATGCATTACATACACAAAGGAAATAATACAATTATAACAATTACAGAAAGAAATTTTCTTAAAGTTAGAGATTGTAACCCTAAGGTATTTACACAAGATTGTAAGTTCAAAAGGCCTATAGGAAGATAAAAATTTATCACTCACTGGAAATAAAATTATCTTAGTTTGAAGTTAAATTAATTATTTGAAAGTAAATGTATCCTTATTTTACAGGAACAAAAACACTTTTAAATAATTTCATTTAAATTGTATAAAGGTTCTTCGTGTGCATGGGACAATTTCTTGGTTAGTTATAACTGAATTTACTTAACTTGGAAATTCTTACAAAATAAAAATAGTTATCTTAAACAAAATGAAATGCTGTGTTTGTTAAGTCAGTACTTTGTGTTGTGGCTTTGTTTTAGTAGCTTAATTGAAATCTCAGGGTTAAATAATCATCATCATCGTCACTATCATCATCACTATTCCTACAGCAGCACTATGACCAGGACTATGCCTTGTGCTTTATTTCATTAAAAAAATTTTAAGTTTTATTTAAACAAGACAAAACATAGAAGTATATAAAAGTTGTAGTTGTGATGGAAATAAATCACATGGATAAAATGTAGTTAAAGTATTTTATTATAAAATTCTAAGTAAGAAGCAACAATCATTTCCAAATCAGCAAAAAGGAACATTAAGTATTGTTGAGAGTATTTACTTTCCAGCATATTCAATATATTTTCCCACACTAATATAAATAAAACAAGTGCAGGAAAGTATTATATATATGTTTTAACTGTATTTTGAATACACATCATTATGGAATTTTTATAATAATTTTCTTTATCTTGAAAACTCATCTCAGTAATTTTTATTCCCTGAATTTTGGTATAAAGTGTTGTGTTAATTATTCTGCAACGTTAACATTCTACAAATGTTTAATATTATGAAGATATAGGAAATTAACAAAAAAAACTTGATTATGAAATGTTAAGGAAAGGAACAAACATCAGCAAGAGTGGTAGCATGCTGTACAAAGTAGAATGAATATGTTACAACAAAAACAGAATCCAATATAGATGAATTGTTGGCATCACCTATACTGCCTATATAACCTATATAACCTACTGGCATAACCTATAGTACTGCTGAACTATTTCTTGTGTTCAAGGTCACTTTTCACACTCACAGCCGTGCCTACTTATACCCCTACCATGCTGTACAACTTTCTGTCCCTCCCTTTCATGAAAGGGCACAAATCACTTTACTGTTTAGTTACACATCTTTTATAAATGACACTGTGCATGCGTGTGCTTGTTAGTATGTTATGTTGAAAATATCGGTATGGAGAACCATACATGACTTCCATATTCTAAGATTTATATTTAAAATCATTTTCAGCCAAACAGCCAGGCTGTGTCTTACCTGCCTTTTTATTGCTGTATTAAATGAAAAATATTATATTACATTAAAATGAAAAAATTATAATTTTATTGCCTGGCAACAAAATTATTTTATTTTTAACAATTACCATTGTTTCAAAAAGTTTAAATAAATTTTCAAGTACTTTACTCTTGTCAAAACGTAAAAGGTTGCAGGTAAACTACCCCTTCCCCTTAACCGATCTTCACCAAAATCGAAAGTCATTGAGACCTCTACAATTCAGGGATGTATGCAAAAAATTATTTGATTCTGTTTGAATTTGCGGCTGTTATCATTTGCCATAGAAAATACGCTTGATAAAAAAACGTTGCAGGTAAACTACCCCTTTGCCTTAACCGATCTTCACCAAAAACAATAGGTCTTGAGTACTCTACAAATCAGGGCAGTATGCAAAACATTAGTTGATTCTGTTTGAATTTGCGGCTGTTATCGTTTGCCATAGAAAATACCCTTGTTAAAAACACGTTGCAGGTAAACTACCCCTTTCCCTCAACCGATCTTCACCAAAAACAATAGGTCTTGAGAACTCTACAATTTAGGGCTGTATGCAAATAATCTTTTGATTCTGTTTGAATTTACGGCTGTTATCGTTTGCCATAGGAAATACCCTTGTTAAAACATAAAACGTTACAGGTAAACTACCCCTTTCCCGTAACCGATCTTCACAAAAAACAATAGGTCTTGAGTACTCTACAAATCAGGGCTGTATGCAAAACATTATTTGATTCTGTTTGAATTTGCGGCTGTTATCGTTTGCCATAGAAAATACCCTTGTTAAAAAAACGTTGCAGGTAAACTACCCCTTTCCCTCAACCGAACTTCACCAAAAACAATAGGTCTTGAGAACTCTACAATTTAGGGCTGTATGCAAATAATCTTTTGATTCTGTTTGAATTTGCGGCTGTTATCGTTTGCCATAGGAAATACCCTTGTTAAAACATAAATCGTTACAGGTAAACTACCCCTTTCCCTTAACCGATCTTCACCAAAATCAACAGATCTTGAGAACTCTACAATTCAGGGCTGTATGCGAAACATTATTTGATTCTGTTTGAATTTGCGGCTGTTATCGTTTGCCAAACAAACAAAATTACCCTTGCTAAAAAAAAAACCGTTGCAGGTAAACTACCCCTTTCCCTCAACCGATCTTCACCAAAAACAATAGGTCGCGAGTACTCTGCAAATCAGGGCTGCATATAAAAAATTATTTAATTCTGTTTGAATTTGCGGCAGTTATCGTTTGCCATAGAAAAAAAATCTACAGACAGACAGACAGACAGACAGACAGACAGACAGACAGACAGACAGACAGACAGACAGACAGACAGACAGACAGACAGACAGACAGACAGACAGACAGACACACACACAGACACTTTTCGGAAAACGACTTTTTTTCATGTTTTGAGTGTAGTAGAATCAGAATCTGCAATAATCTCGAACACGATTTTTTTTGCCATCACCATACTTCCATTCCTTAAGGAATATGGAAGTAAAATGGTAAAAAACGCTAGTCGGTAGCACTAAAACATTTATCAGTAACATCAAAATGTTCACCTAATTGTTTACTATAAATTATTTTTATTGGAATCACGTATTTGTACACTCAGATCTTTGTTGAGTTACTTTGTTCAGTAACTCATCACTTGATTTACCCCCTCTATTTTTGAGGACACTGGAATTGAGTGCATGCTAGAATCACTCATTATGGCAGAGCCAGTTAAACCGATAACAGTTTCTTTTTCATATGCACGCACGCACGCACGCACGCGCACACACACACACACACACACACACACACACACACACACACACACACACACACACACACACACACACACACACACACACACACACACACACACACACAACATAATTCTCATATACATATGTAAAACTAACAAATACATGAACATGAATACATTTATCAAAATATAAAACCTATGATAGAAAAAAACACATAACCTTTTGTTACCTATCCTAACCTACTTCTGTGCTCTGGATAGGTCTAACTCATTTACATTTTAAGCAAGTAATCCTGGTAGGGTCACCATTTGTAATGGTAAACAGGTAAGAGGAAGGCGTAATCTACGCAGAATATTGTGGTAGCCTATACTTGTTAAACCAGCAAGTATGTTGGCTACAAATATTATGTATCATAAAATCTGCATAACAGTATCGTCATTTCTAACGTTTGTTGAATGTTGAGTATGTGTTCTCTCATTCCTTTCGTTGGTTCAAATATTGGTGCAATGTTTGTGAAAATAAAAAATTCTTTGTTTTTATTGTTAATTATGAAATAGCCAATAAATTATTGTTAATTATGGTTATCAATAAAAACTAGCACTTTGTAACTTTGTTATAACACGCTTCTCTCTCTCTCTCTCTCTCTCTCTCTCTCTCTCTCTCTCTCTCTCTCTCTCTCTCTCTCTCTCTCTCTCTCTCTCTCTCTCTCTCTCTCTCTCTCTCTCTCACACACACACACACACACACACACACACACACACACACACACACACACACACACACACACACACACACACACACACACACACACACACACACACACACACACACACACACACACACACACACACACACACACGCACGCACGTTTTGCTCAGCTTTCTTTTTTATTTTCAATTTTTGTTCACTTATCTACATCACTTTATAGTTGCAGGTTATAGTTGTTTTTGACAAAATGGGCCACCTTGGAAAATGTATTGTAAAATGGGTTGGGCGGTAGTTTGTGGCCACATTTTCAGTAACTAATGCACTCACAATTGAATTTATATCAATTTAGATGAAGTTATCCAAAATTTTGTAACGTTCAGCCCACATAATTATACATTTAACACATATAGAGAACTGTTATAACCCTATAGAGGCATATATCATTTTGTTCCACGTGTTACACCATGACACATGGTTATGGGTTTTCTTTTAGTTTAATTTTGTTTGTCTTTGAAAGCTGAAGGAAATAAATAATTAATTTCTCCATAATTTAAAATCAATAAGGCACTTTCCTGCTGAGTCGGACTGATGACACATGGTCAATTTTGTTAGGGATGGGCCATACCAGCTATTTTGTTCATATTTATATATATATTTATATATATATATATATATAAATTTATAGAATTTCGTTAATTTTTACTACGGTTGTGATGCTCTCGTTTCGTCATTATGTTTACTGGGTGATGGCTTATTAGAATGAGGAGGCTATTCTACAGTCTACAGATTATATTGAGAAGATTGACCTCTGAATATTCTTCAGCTTGACATCATAGAATTGCACTATTTGATTTTTTTATATTATACACATTAAATCTTTTACTTATACGAAGTAGAAGCATAGTAGGGGAAGCCTTTGTGGTTTCCTCTGTGACCTTGAATACTAAATATCATTGATCAGTAGTAAAATTTGTCAAGTAGTATGGGCTATTTGAATGTGAAAAAGAATGTATTTTGAATGTGGAAATAGTTAAAATAAATTATAATTATAAATACTTTTGGGAATGTAGCAATCTCAGGCCTGTCCCTAGGTGTCCTCTGTATCACGAGGAAGAACTTTTTATCTATAATATGATTCATTTCAGGATGAAGTAATTTATTCAGTTTGTTATTTATTATTTTTGTACTTTTAATATGAAACACAGAGGTGTACATGTATTATTTACAGATTTAACCAATACCAATAGTAGGCAGTAACAAACTTTAATTCACTAACGAATTAGTAGAGTAGATTAATTGGGATATTATTATTGTAAGGAAGTGATTAATAGATGAACCCATACAATACTTGATTTGTACTTCAATAATTAACATAGTTCAAAACAAAAAATGACCTACTACTCCAAGCTCCTTCATTGGTTTTTTTGATAAAGTGGAATACAAAAATGGAATTTGAAAGACAAATTCAACCTTAAAAACTGAAAATGTACAAAAAATGAAATCTGAACATATTGGTTATGGTCCAAAGTATTCTTTCTGAAGTTTAAAATGATTTATAACTGCACATATCAGTTTTAATAGAAGAAAGTGCTACATGTAAAAATTTGTTAGTTAAAATTGAATAGCCAACTTAAAAATTGTACAAATTTTTTGGAGACGTTATGTCCCTATCATTAAGCCAATAAAAACATTATGCCATGTAGATGATTTAAAAATAACATGATTCCATATAAAAAGCAATGCCATACCTCTTAATAAAATTGCTTCACATTGGACTGACCTTTTGTGTCTCCTCTAAGCAACCACTATGGAGGTGATAGGCTATAAATCTACTGTGCAAGTGGAAACACTGAAGTGCCTTTTCTGATGTGAAACTATTGACAAAGTAATAGATGGTTAATAAAACAAATCTGACTGAGAAAAAACATGAAACAGAAACCTTTCAGGCTGTTCCACACTGCACGTGGCGTCCGTGTCCGGACGTATTGTAGCTAATTTTGAAAAATCGCTTCCATCTAAGGCCGTTCCACACTACACGTGGCGTCCATCCGGACACGGATGCCACGCTAGCTACGTGCCAATTCACACTTCAGTTACTAAGCTACGCTGGCCATACATACCGCAGAAAGCTCAGTGCTGCACAAGATGGTGTCGTGGTGTGAGCCTGGATTTTCATCTGCAATTCCTTGGTTCGATGATTCCAGTAATAGTAGTAGTGATGATGCTTTGGTTTTATTGTACTCGTTGACAACAAGAGACAAGTGGGTACATCCAATCAATAGAAAGCGTAAATCCTATGGGGAATATCATCACTTAATGCGCGACCTTGAGGCCGATGACGAAAAATTCCGAAATTACTTCAGATTAAATCAAGATCAATTCAATGAAATTTTGAGTTTTATTGATGGTGATATCAAGAAAATTGATACAAATTTCAGGAAGGCTATTACCAGCAGAGAAAGATTAGCAATTTGCTTAAGGTAAAAATACAACTCTGTCTGCTATACTTTTCAATTTAGTTTACTAAATTAGATTGTGAAATTCCGTGTTGTGCCGACAAAACAAACACTTTTTTAGATACATTATTCAACCTAAAACTATTACATCAAATGTGCTATTGTAAACACTTTTATTTATTTAAAAAAATTCTGTTAAAAGTTAGTCAAAAAATAGAAATGTTAAAAACAGCACATGTAGCAAAACACTTTGTAATAGGTTTCGTTACAAAAAAAGTAATGGTAAAGTA
Organism: Magicicada septendecula; assembly: GCA_034769895.1. Taxonomy (NCBI): domain Eukaryota; kingdom Metazoa; phylum Arthropoda; class Insecta; order Hemiptera; family Cicadidae; genus Magicicada; species Magicicada septendecula. The sequence goes on along the minus strand of CM068367.1, from coordinate 1,032,126,953 downwards.
CGTTTTTAAATTTTTTAGCCAAAGACTAGAACCTGAGACTTATGAGAAACATTAAAATTTTTAAAATAATGTCTCTTGGGAAGTGTTAAAAGTTTTGTGGGCACATAAGACTTTTTGTCTAATTTGATATTATGAAAGGCTAATAATGAGATACATTAATCAGTTAGGCTATTACTTTTTATTAATTATCAATAAAGAAAGTATTAGCTTATTACAAATCTGATTACAAATAAGTTTAAACAAATCCACATGATTACACACACAATATAGATTACGGATTTTAGTAAAGTATAGTAACTTTATAAAAAAGAACACAACAACTTTTCACCAAATAAGTGGACTGTTTTTTTTTTGTTTCCCCCCTTACTTAATTCTCCCAGTTAGCATTAGTATCAGATAAGAAACGCTCAGTCTGAGTAAAGCAAGTTTCAGTATTGTTTGGGGAAAATGGAATTTGAGAGGTTGTAGAGGAACACGGAAGAGGGCTGATGTTCAAGTAAGTATGTGAACTTGAGGAAGAAGGAGAGATAACATCGGCTGGTGATGGGGTAGGGATAGGCGTTTGACGTACCCAGTTGTTACTTGCTGTGTTGGAGTACCACTCGTTTTCTTCTTCAGCCATGGAGATGCTATTCAGAACTGCCATTTTGACTTTATTTTGCAAGCGACGAGGCAACTTCCGGACCGACTGAGCAGCACTCGCGAAAAATAAGTCTATATCGTCAGGAGTTATAGTAGTTTTATTTTTTCCTTATTTCTCATATAATTCAAAATTTTGTCTACGCCCCTTACTCCACGGTTTCATCATTCCTTTGTTGTGGTGCTGCTTCCTTCAGTGTTCTCACCATCACCACGAGTAAGTTCCGTCTCTGCATCACTCTCTTGTAGAGGTGGGGCAGCCATATCTTCTTCCTCTTGGTCATTTTCATTTGATCTCTGTACTTGTATATCCTCGGTGTGATCAGGCAAAGGGACATTGGTGTCACTTCTGAAACAACAACAAATTTTGAATACCCCACAAGCCACGGTTTTGTACTCAAAAATTATAATTCTTCACAAGACACCCCTTTTTCCTTAATCTTTACTTTTGGCTTTTTTTAATGAGCAGGATTTATATGGACAAGAGAACTGCTCATGATCTATAGGTCTAATTTTTAAATATCCCTGATTTTTATGGCAAGAGCGTTACACTTAAAAACAATAATTTAACAACAATACAACACAAACAATAACAATTAATTATTTATTTGTAACAATAGTACATAACAGTAGTGTTTATAATCTGTTGCTACCCTTGATTTGTTTTAATGTTATAATACGACTCTTGTACCCATAGTATCTTAATCCCGTGTTATTCCTTGTATATGTTAATTTGTGATAAATAGTTGTAAATAGTGTATCAGCTGATCGTGGAATATTTATGTTGTGTGTTTACGAATGTGATTTAAATATATAAGTAAAAGAATTGAATTATTCTGCCTTGGTTTCTGAATCAGAATTATAATTATTCCAATTCAGTAGTTAGAACTCCAAAATCAATTCAAAAAATAGCGGTCGAGTCATCCCAAAATTTTCAAGTCACCTTCGATATTAGGCTTTAACCTATTATTTGAGGTTAATCTTGGTTTTGCAGTTTGCGTACTTCCAATGACACCCCGAATTCTTCTTATCCTTGTTAATTATAAAATAAATGCTGATAATATATTACGTTCCTGAAATAATAACGCATGGATATGATTTAATAACATAATGGTTTAATCTCTGTAATATAAATTCAAATTATTGGAAAATTCCATTCGATACATACGGTTGTCACAATCGATATTTATCTCAGGATTTAATAATTAAATAATTTTAATATATTTCGTGGGAATTCTTGTGGCTGCTACAACATACTAACATATGTACTAACATATTTATGTATTTTTATTTTATTAAACCTAACATTCCCATCAGACCATTAACAAACAACACACAGGCCCCCTACCACAAAATCACAAAACAACTAGACAAAATAATCAGAGAAAACATTAATCTCAGTAACAACACATCTATCAAAAACAACATCGACCTAGTCAGGAAAACTGAACACATCCACATCCCACATAACTCAACTCTGGCATCTTTTGATATAACCAATCTATACACTAATGTCCCCATCAAAGAAACCATCCAAACACTAGAACAACTACTCAGACAAAACAACACACCTGAAACACACATACAAGAGATCATCACACTTACCAAAATAATAACTGAACAAAATTACTTTACATACACTAACAAGATATACACACAAACAGAAGGTCTTCCGATGGGATCCCCCATATCAGGAATACTAGCAGAAATATATATACACAACATAGAACAGAACCACATAATAAACAACAACAAATACACTAACAAAATTATATACTGGCACAAGTATGTAGATGATATATTACTTTTATTCAAAGGCAACACAAGACAAGTTGAAAACTTCCACAAATACATAAACACTACACACCACAAATTAAAATTTACACTGGAAATTGAACAAAACAATAGTATAAATTTTCTAGACCTAACAATTAACAAAACTAACAATACACACACGTACAAAATATACAGGAAACCAACCACAACTGACATGGTTATACACAACACATCAAACCACCCAACACAACATAAACATGCAGCCTTCAACCATATGCTCCATAGACTAACTAAAATACCCTTAAATAAACAAGATTACACTGACGAACTCAACACAATAAAATACATAGCAATAAAAAACGGTTACAACCCTAATTTAATAAACACACTACACAAACGCAACAAAAAAAAAACAACAAAACACAAAATACCATCAACACACAGCACAATAAATACATCACACTCACATACCACAACTCCTACATACACAAAATCGCCAACACATTCAGAAACACAAATACAAAATAGCATACAGAACAACCAATACCATCAAAAAACACATCAATAATACAAACACAGACATAGACAAATATAACAAAACAGGTGTTTACAAATTAAATTGTAATGACTGCAATAGTTTCTACATAGGCCAGACGGGAAGATCTTTTTCATCCCGTTATTCTGAACACTTAAAAGCTTTAACCAACAACAATATACACTCCGCATATGCCACACACATACACACAGAAAACCACAGTTACACCAACATAGACACTAATCTTGAAATTTTACATTACTTACCCAAAGGTCGAAAACTCAACACAACTGAACAATACGAAATATATAAACACCACACAACACAACCAAACAACATACTTAACGATCAATTACAATATAAATCACATACACTTTTTGACACAATTATACAAAAAACAAACATTAAGTTGAATCCCCACGCCAATCCCATTCCTCCACGCACCACCCCCACTACACCTTCCACACAACAACCGTTACTAAATGATGGCAGTCTGTCTCTAAGCTGAAGAAGGCGAATACGTACGCCGAAACGCGTTCGACGAGAAGAGAATAAAAAGTAAGTTCACAAGAAAAAGTTTCATTTTTAGATAAGTGTTAGTGCTGTGAAAGAAGAGATGAATAATCAAGACAACTATAAATTATCAATTTACAGAATGGTTTATAGGTATACGAATGCAGCATAGGTTCCTAGGTGCAGCATTTTGCCTTACTTACTGTAGAATGTTAAAAGTATAGAGTGTTACTTGTAATTTTTTGTTATTTGCTATTTTATAAAATATTGGATTAGTAGTCACTGAATATAATGTTTCTGATTTTGTTTTTTCTTCAGATACTTTTTTCAAATTCATGACCCTCAACGTAAGTGAATTTGTTGCTTCTTCATAAGTGATTTATGAACAGTTCGTAATTTTATTATCTTGCTTATTTCATTTTCTTTTAGAACAGTCTTATTTGTGTAACTTATTTATTTAACGAAATTATACAGTTAAAGAAAAGAAACTACACTATTTTGTTCTGTACTTCCTAATTTTGTGTTGTTCTAATAAATTTATAATTTTATCTGTAATTAAATTTTCCTTAATCTGTCCTTAATTTTTGAGGGTTTTCTGTTTTCTTCATTAACACGGAATTTTTTCATTCACTTCAATAATCTATTATGCATATTACTGTTGCTTGAAATATTCACAAGTGCTGATGAAATTTAACAACTGATTTTTTTGTTTATTTACTACATGTGACAATTATTTCTAAAATAATTTAACAGCATTCTTAAAGTTATTTTATAATTTTAAATAATTGTTGAAATAAAACAATTGTAAAATGATTTTTTAACAGCATTCTTTTGTTTACATAACATAATACATTTATGGGTAATATTATATATTGTATAATAACGGTTTACCTTTCCTGTTAATTATTGTTGAATAGTGTGTAGCGAACCGTTTTATACTTATTAGTCGACCTTTTTTCTCGCCGTTAGAAGTTCGTATTTCTCTCTCTTCTAGCTCCAGCGGTTGGTCGTCAATTTGTAATATAGTCGTGTGTACGGCTACCGTTTTACTCTGTAAAATGTGGATAATGTACAATTTGTGTGTAATGGGTGTAACGTGTCTTCTCGATCCGTAGTTCAAATGCGTGCAACTTCCGCAGATTTCGTCCGTTGCGAACGTACGAATAACCAGGTCTCGATGTTCTTACCTGTTGTTCACTAGGGGTGATAAAATCCCGGTGGCGCCAAATTGTTTTCTCAAAACAATTAAAATAAAATTCACAGGTATATGACCAGCGCAGCTCAGGCGGTTTGAATAATTCAAATATTTCCGCCAGCTAGGCCCACTGGAGCGCACAGCAGTTCGATGCGTGGGCTGTGTAAATCGTTAGTCGTCTGCTGAAATGTACATAAAATATTGTGCACCTCCTAATGAAATTACAACACCGTGGTTACACTCAATACTTATACATTTTTTATTAGTGATTAGTTATTCATTTAATACAAATTATTCTACTACAAAATGCTCCGGTTATTTATATGAGACAACTACAGGGTTTGACAAATCGATATTTGAATTGATAAATAGACTTTTAGTAATGGCGTCTGTTGAAAATTGTACAAATTATTAATGTTCGTTTGTCATAGGTTCTTGAGGTTACGTTAAAAGGATTACAAATGTTTAAAACAATAAAAATACACACCCTTACATCAAGTAAACTTAACTAACATATTGTGTAGGTATAATTTGTTTAGCGCAGTGTAGTAAAAGTGTTTACAAGTTATGGATCATTAACAACAGTTTATATTGGTTAGTTTATAAATTGTCAGTGACTTAGTATTCTTTTTAATCTTTGAAAGTAATTAATTTCAGTTCAGTGAGATTTCGACCTTTAGTGAGAAATAATTAACGTGAGTTTATTTATATATTTTGGGTAATTTAATAGGTACTTATCACTTCCGTAGTTATGGCGAATTCATACGATCTGTTATTCATGGGTTACACTACAATCTTCTTTAATTTGCTTGGTTCAGGACATCAGGCATCTTTTCCAGTTTAATTGGTAGTAATTTATTTTCTTTTTTCGTTAATTTGGCCTCAACTTCAATAATATGGTTCCAGTCCTCGTCTTACGTCTTGGTATACACTTAGTAGTAACTTCTTCTGATATTTTCTATGTTTTAATTGACAATTTTTGGTCACTCGAAAATTAGCGTCTATACCATTAAAGCGTCATGCATTCAGTAAAAAAATCTAACGGTATTTTTGCTTGTTACTCCACAGTTTCCATGGTAACGTAATTATTCTCTCTGGTCGATCTCAAAATAAACACATTGTTATCAAACTTTGAATTTTTTGTTTAATTTGAATAAATATTTTATAATGGCTATATTTACTTGGGGATAATTTCAATGGTTGTAATCTTTACATAGATGTTCCTATTTTCTTTCAAAGATTAGTTTGATATTTTACAAGATTGGTCTAAGCCATGTATTAATGTTTTAGTCCAAAATTGATAATACTATGTTAATACATAATTTACTTATTTCTAAGTTTTAATATAATTCTGCCATGTTCCCTTTCGTTACACATAATTATTATATTTTGCCTATTATTTCTTATAAAGGTATTGCTATTATTTTCTTTATAAATTCCTTACTTACTTAAAATATACTAACATATTACTGTAAAACTATTTCTTCTGGTATTTATTGCCTTAAACATTAAGCCAATAACTTCTTTCTTTAAATTAACAAATGAACAAATTTGGTGAGTGTTATACCTACACCATCTCTTTTATAACAGTAATCACCCTGGTGATTTTTATACTGAGATAATATTTTTTCTGTTTTTTACATTCACAATTATTCTGTGTCTTTCAGTCTAATATACTTAACTTAATTGCTCATTTAACATGTGCTTATGTTTTGGGTTTGTCACACTTGTTTAACTCTTTTTTCTTAAGATTATATGCTGTTTATTTTATTACACTTATCACTTCACTGTTCATCTTTGTCACTCCCTACCTATCTCTAATTACCCTTATATTTCTCACGATCTCACTATTATTACAAAGTTTTTGTATCTAATGAGTTCATGTCTCTTTTGTTAACTTCAGACTGTCACATATCATTTTATAATATTCAAACAACATGGTATTGTAAATACATCTTTCAAATAAAACATAACTTTGTATACATTGTCATTAAAGTGATAAAAATTGGTCTGAAATGTCATAATTAATAATAATAACAACAATTTAATAATGTTAAAATATATTGTGTTAATTGAAACATACTACATCTGTAGCAACAGCAATAATATTAGCGAATAAATAAACTCTCCAAAACCTTATACTTTCAAACACATAATGCTGAAATAACATACATACTGCTGAAATAATCCTAGTAAAAGTTCCAAAGTATATAGTAGGCTATACAATTTGTTCTCTGATTGAATCACGCGCACATTTCTATTCCCTGTCTGTATGAGTGTAATTTTAAACATAACAGCTGACACATCACCTATAGATAAGGATATACAATCATATCTACACATGGTTTTTTATGTATAACAATTGCTGAGATACTGTCATTTACAAGTTACCACTAATAAAAATTTAAACATAAATTATTAATAATAATAAAAAATTATGCTCTTTTAAAACAATCTTATGAGTTAATTGTTATGGCCATGTAATCTTTTTTTTTCTTTTTTCTTCACTGTCTTCTTGTCTCGCTTTACTTTGGTTAATATCTGGCCAATCTCTGGGGTTGGGTCAATGTCAGTTGTCTGTCAGTCTAGTTCGTATTTTCTTGTTTTGTAACCACCTTTGGTTGTATTCTTCCTCCTTCACTATTGATTATTTTTACTACTTTCATTCTCGTTATCATTTATCTATCAAAATATATTGTTTCTTGGCATTTTTTACATACTTATTTATATCAAATGTGATCAGGGTTTGGCAATGTTATATAATGCCCTTCCACCAAAATTGATCATTTTATAAAACGTGAATTTAAGTTTGATGAAATTATCAATTGTATCGTATCATTTTTTTTTTTTCAAATTCTCCTGCTTCTCATTCATTTTTTATAATTAATTCGGTATCTTTTATTTCCATTCTTCTTAGTCTTTTCTTCATTATTTTCTCACATTGCGAACTGGCTTATTGATTTTTTATTATAACTTATTCCCTATAAATCTTATTTTTCATCAAAACTACTCTTATACTGATATCAGGGGAACATCATCCCTGCTCAGTAAAATGATTGCTGGTTCATTCAACAGACAATCTCAATTAATAATTCTTAAATATAGTCAACTCGTGACTCAAAATAATAATAATAATAATCATAATCATAATATTTGTTGGGAATCTTTTGCTTTTATACTTCATTATTGCTCAGTTCGAGTCATATATTGTTTCATCTTTCTTTATAGATACTATTTGAAGCATTGTTTTTTATTGATACAATTCACATTTTTATTCATTTTTATTTCCTCTTTGTTTCATCTCCTCTCACATTATAACTCTTAGAACGTTTATTTTATTTATATCGTTTTGTGATCATTGGTTTGGGTAATTTTACTTCCCCTCTTTCTAAGTAGTTGTGGAAGCTGATCATTTTGATTGATATTTTTTTTTCATAATTTTTTAGATATCATAGTAAGTTATTGCTTCTTACAAGTTAGGAATTTTTTGTAGCTTATTCCTTCATAGTATGTCATGCTTTTCATGCCTCATTTTTTGGCTAAACATTATGGTAATTTAATCTTATTTTGTAGGAATGTTTTGTAACTACACTCCTCTATTGTTAATTTTTATTTAAATATTGTAGTAAGTTGGTTGCTCTTACTTTATATGAATGCCTTGTAACTTTTATCTCTCCATTTTTACTTGTTCTAAAATATTATCGAGATATTTGGGTAAGCTTTTCTTACATATCTTTTTTGATTTTTTACAATTTTTTATTCATCATAATGGTTTCTCTAATGCTTAGTGTAAGCTGTACTTACGAATGTTTTGGAATTTTGACATTCTTTAGAGATCTTTTCTTTATGACATTGGCAGACTTGTTTGTTTGTCACTTTATTTTTTTTTTCTTTATTTAAAGTATTTTTGTTGGTTTTTTACTTTAAATTGTTTTTTACAGTTATTGTTGATTGTCATAATATTTCTTAATTGAGGCTTGATTGTATACCCCCTTTATTTTCTTGGTGACAGGGTGAGTGATCTCGTAAGTGTTATTGCCCTTGTCTTTTGTTATAGTGTATGGTCCTATATTCCAGTGTTCATCTGCATTTGGTTTATCCATTGTCCATGATTACATAAGTCTCCTTCGTTGTTCGGACTGCTCTGGTGTGCATCACTGTTTCTGTCTGTGTTATATATGTCTCTTCTATCTGGTACAGCCACTCTTCTAATACCATGTGTTCTCTGGGATCAGTGCCTACCTCAATCACTTGATGATGTTGTTTACTACTCAACGAAGTTAATCGTACCTCCGTTATTGATCTTCTCACTGATATTGGTTTATTTGGTATTTCTATCTCTGGTAATTTCCCTTTTCTTGTAGACTTTCTCAATTTGTCATACATTGTTTTGTTGTGTTCCTTTTCAACTTTGGATATCCTCCATTTAAAGATAGGTTTGCTGAAAGTTTTACTCGCTGGTTGATTGTTGATCCCTCCTAGAATTTCCTTCAGAGTTCTCCTACACTCCATAACATTCATCATTTCCGTATGGTCATTAATTGGTCGATTAAACGTCTCAAGTAGTCCGTTCTTCATCATCTCCAATTCCTCTCTGGTATTGATTCGTTTTCTCTGATGTATTTTCTTAGTCTTCTTAATTATCTGTTTTTTCTGTACTCCTCTACGGTTGGTTCCTTTGTGTTTACTCTTCTCTTTGTTTTCGTTACCTTTATTTTGATGTAACAATGTATTTGGGTCTTCTTGAATTTCTGTTTTTTCATTATTTCCTTCTGGAGTGGTGTTTATTGTTTCATTCACCTTCTTGAACCCGTTACCTAATGTCTCATTAAGTAGATCTATTTGGTAATTGGTTTCTTCCCCTTTCTTATTCATCTCCATTTTTGTCTGGTCGCTTTCTTCACGACGTTCTCTGAAAATTAGTCTTATTTGCTGCTTCATTTCTTCCTTATTTTTCTCGTGGTCCTTCTTCAGCTGTTCCTTCAATTCTTCCTTTAATTCTTCGTTTCTTTGCTGAATTTCCTCCAGCAATCGTTGTTGTAGTGTTTCATTATTTTGGTTGACTGTTTTCCTCAATTCTTCCTTAGTACTCACTATTTTTTCATTGATCTGTTTCAAATTGTCACTGGTTTCTTTCTTCATGCCGTCGAATTTATTGTTCATCTCCTTCAAGCTCTCCTCATTCTTGTCGAATTTATTGTTCATCTCCTTCAAGCTCTCCTCATTCTTGTCGAATTTATTGTTCATCTCCTTCAAGCTCTCCTCATTCTTGTCGAATTTATTGTTCATCTCCTTCAAATTATTGTTCATCATTGCCATTAATTTTAGTATGTTCGGGTCTCCTCTAAATTCTCCCTTGTCGCCCGCCTGTAATTCCATTTCTTCGTCTTGGCTTGGTTCTGTTGTGGTTATTATTGTCTCCACTTCTTCAATCGGTGTTCCTTCCTCTTCTTCCCCTCTGTTTCCTTCCATCTCCTTCTCCTTTGCCAACTTTTTCGACAATCCTCTGGTGTGCATATTGTAACCTTTCGTAATCGCCGCTAGAATTTATAGGGTTTAATTGTATAACTTCTTTATTATTCTAGCCCTACTAGTTGGCGCGCCACTTTGTATATTAACGTGACGTCCGCCTCGTTCAAGCCCCGCGATGGAAGCCACTTTGTATAATATCGGTTTACCTTTCCTGTTAATTATTGTTGAATAGTGTGTAGCGAACCGTTTTATACTTATTAGTCGACCTTTTTTCTCGCCGTTAGAAGTTCGTATTTCTCTCTCTTCTAGCTCCAGCGGTTGGTCGTCAATTTGTAATATAGTCGTGTGTACGGCTACCGTTTTACTCTGTAAAATGTGGATAATGTACAATTTGTGTGTAATGGGTGTAACGTGTCTTCTCGATCCGTAGTTCAAATGCGTGCAACTTCCGCAGATTTCGTCCGTTGCGAACGTACGAATAACCAGGTCTCGATGTTCTTACCTGTTGTTCACTAGGGGTGATAAAATCCCGGTGGCGCCAAATTGTTTTCTCAAAACAATTAAAATAAAATTCACAGGTATATGACCAGCGCAGCTCAGGTGGTTTGAATAATTCAAATATTTCCGCCAGCTAGGCCCACTGGAGCGCACAGCAGTTCGATGCGTGGGCTGTGTAAATCGTTAGTCGTCTGCTGAAATGTACATAAAATATTGTGCACCTCCTAATGAAATTACAACACCGTGGTTACACTCAATACTTATACATTTTTTATTAGTGATTAGTTATTCATTTAATACAAATTATTCTACTACAAAATGCTCCGGTTATTTATATGAGACAACTACAGGGTTTGACAAATCGATATTTGAATTGATAAATAGACTTTTAGTAATGGCGTCTGTTGAAAATTGTACAAATTATTAATGTTCGTTTGTCATAGGTTCTTGAGGTTACGTTAAAAGGATTACAAATGTTTAAAACAATAAAAATACACACCCTTACATCAAGTAAACTTAACTAACATATTGTGTAGGTATAATTTGTTTAGCGCAGTGTAGTAAAAGTGTTTACAAGTTATGGATCATTAACAACAGTTTATATTGGTTAGTTTATAAATTGTCAGTGACTTAGTATTCTTTTTAATCTTTGAAAGTAATTAATTTCAGTTCAGTGAGATTTCGACCTTTAGTGAGAAATAATTAACGTGAGTTTATTTATATATTTTGGGTAATTTAATAGGTACTTATCACTCCGTAGTTATGGCGAATTCATACGATCTGTTATTCATGGGTTACACTACAATCTTCTTTAATTTGCTTGGTTCAGGACATCAGGCATCTTTTCCAGTTTAATTGGTAGTAATTTATTTTCTTTTTTCGTTAATTTGGCCTCAACTTCAATAATATGGTTCCAGTCCTCGTCTTACGTCTTGGTATACACTTAGTAGTAACTTCTTCTGATATTTTCTATGTTTTAATTGACAATTTTTGGTCACTCGAAAATTAGCGTCTATACCATTAAAGCGTCATGCATTCAGTAAAAAAATCTAACGGTATTTTTGCTTGTTACTCCACAGTTTCCATGGTAACGTAATTATTCTCTCTGGTCGATCTCAAAATAAACACATTGTTATCAAACTTTGAATTTTTTGTTTAATTTGAATAAATATTTTATAATGGCTATATTTACTTGGGGATAATTTCAATGGTTGTAATCTTTACATAGATGTTCCTATTTTCTTTCAAAGATTAGTTTGATATCTTACAAGATTGGTCTAAGCCATGTATTAATGTTTTAGTCCAAAATTGATAATACTATGTTAATACATAATTTACTTATTTCTAAGTTTTAATATAATTCTGCCATGTTCCCTTTCGTTACACATAATTATTATATTTTGCCTATTATTTCTTATAAAGGTATTGCTATTATTTTCTTTATAAATTCCTTACTTACTTAAAATATACTAACATATTACTGTAAAACTATTTCTTCTGGTATTTATTGCCTTAAACATTAAGCCAATAACTTCTTTCTTTAAATTAACAAATGAACAAATTTGGTGAGTGTTATACCTACACCATCTCTTTTATAACAGTAATCACCCTGGTGATTTTTATACTGAGATAATATTTTTTCTGTTTTTTACATTCACAATTATTCTGTGTCTTTCAGTCTAATATACTTAACTTAATTGCTCATTTAACATGTGCTTATGTTTTGGGTTTGTCACACTTGTTTAACTCTTTTTTCTTAAGATTATATGCTGTTTATTTTATTACACTTATCACTTCACTGTTCATCTTTGTCACTCCCTACCTATCTCTAATTACCCTTATATTTCTCACGATCTCACTATTATTACAAAGTTTTTGTATCTAATGAGTTCATGTCTCTTTTGTTAACTTCAGACTGTCACATATCATTTTATAATATTCAAACAACATGGTATTGTAAATACATCTTTCAAATAAAACATAACTTTGTATACATTGTCATTAAAGTGATAAAAATTGGTCTGAAATGTCATAATTAATAATAATAACAACAATTTAATAATGTTAAAATATATTGTGTTAATTGAAACATACTACATCTGTAGCAACAGCAATAATATTAGCGAATAAATAAACTCTCCAAAACCTTATACTTTCAAACACATAATGCTGAAATAACATACATACTGCTGAAATAATCCTAGTAAAAGTTCCAAAGTATATAGTAGGCTATACAATTTGTTCTCTGATTGAATCACGCACACATTTCTATTCCCTGTCTGTATGAGTGTAATTTTAAACATAACAGCTGACACATCACCTATAGATAAGGATATACATACAATCATATCTACACATGGTTTTTTATGTATAACAATTGCTGAGATACTGTCATTTACAAGTTACCACTAATAAAAATTTAAACATAAATTATTAATAATAATAAAAAATTATGCTCTTTTAAAACAATCTTATGAGTTAATTGTTATGGCCATGTAATCTTTTTTTTTCTTTTTTCTTCACTGTCTTCTTGTCTCGCTTTACTTTGGTTAATATCTGGCCAATCTCTGGGGTTGGGTCAATGTCAGTTGTCTGTCAGTCTAGTTCGTATTTTCTTGTTTTGTAACCACCTTTGGTTGTATTCTTCCTCCTTCACTATTGATTATTTTTACTACTTTCATTCTCGTTATCATTTATCTATCAAAATATATTGTTTCTTGGCATTTTTTACATACTTATTTATATCAAATGTGATCAGGGTTTGGCAATGTTATATAATATATGAGTATATACAATTTTTATATGCATGTAACTTTAAACACACACACACACACACACACACACACACACACACACACACACACACACACACACACACACACACACACACACACACACACACACACACACACACACACATACACACACACACACACACACACACACACACACACACACACACACACACACACACACACACACACACACACACACACACACACACACAATTGAGTATATTATTAACAATTTAATTAGTTTGTATGTATTTGTACTCATTTATGTACTTGCACACTTAACTTTTTATATATGATACAAAATATGATTCTCAGATTTTAGTATATATATTCATCTTCTGTAGCTGCTGTTGCTTTGTGTTTAGTAGTTTGAGTTTTCAATTTCATTTCAATTTTTTGTTTTAGTGTCTGTTGGTTTGGTAGAAATTTGTTTATTATGTGTAATTTCTATGTTGAATGATTTAAAAATTATGTTTCACATAGCAATGAACTTGGATTGTTTTTTGTTTTGTTTTACTTTTCCTTTATTTTCATGTTGATGTCTCTGTTTGGTATGTATTTTTATTGTTATATTTGTAATTTCTCGGTGTTTTTGTATAGTATTTCTAGCATGTGAAGTTAAATTGGATTTCATTAGCATGCTCAAAATTATGTTTCTTATACAGGGTGACATACGGGAATCGGACAGTTTTTAAATAACCAATACTCAGTAAACTTGTGCCGTAGCTGTTGTTACCGTCTTCTCACTTGCCACCCCTTTGTAGCCTCCATTGCTTCCGGAATATTCAGTTTTTCTGACCGTCTCCTGTGTTCTCCTCCAACCGCCATGTTTGTTCTTTTTAGCTCTTCCTAATGAACCACTGGAGTACTGGACATCTTTAGCAGCTCTTTCCCGGGACTCATCATTCTCCTGGACCCTTCTAGCATGCGCACACCACCGGTCCAGGTCTGCAAAACAACATGGAGGATCTGCGAAGACCAGCCTGGATCTCTCTTGGGGATTCAGCCCCTCTCGTATTACCTGTATAACTTCCGTCTCGGGCAACCCCAACCTTAATATACGGGCAGCTTTCCTTACATCATGCACGAAGTCCCCCAATGCCTCTCCGTTGGCCTGTAGGCGATAGAATAAATCTAACTTAAGCTGGGAATGTCGTCGATGGGGTATGAAGAAATCCAACAAGTGTTGGATTCCCCATGGAAGGTGTCGACACTGCAGCCCCGACGCAGAGTGTTGGTGACCAGACCGGCCAATGAACCCCGGCAATATGGGTATATAAGGGACAAGACCTCCTCATCGGACACACCCGTGAAATCTGCCAACTGCAGGACCAGGTCCAAGAAGACCAACAACCTGTCCTCATCTACTCCATCCAACACCGAAAGTTTCTGGAGAACGCCTGAAATGGGGTGGGGCAATTCCTGGTAACATACCGCCGCCAGAATTGTGCAATTCTCAAACACAACACAATAAAACGTAATTCCCAATGAAACACCTAACACAAACCTAACCTACAAAACATAATGACAAAGAATCCGAAAAAAAACTCAAGTATTATACTTCCTTTGAGCCGCCCCAGAGTGCTCTAGCGATGCGACGAGATGGGTGTATGAGAAAGGCAGAGAAACAGCCACTCAAAATGCCCAGAAGAGAACACAACACAAAATAACAAACTGACTCACTATACACAATCCACAAAGTATACATAACATCCAACATGATTCGAAAATATATATATCTATCCACACCACGACATCTGGTCGGACCATAACCGCATTCATAATCCACGATACCGCAATGGAATGCCCTCAATAAACAAATACTACATAACGGGGGTGCTATAAAACACGTTGTCTCTCCCACATAACAAGTCTCAATCAAAATCAACAAGTACCGACGGCTCCCATCATGTTCAAAATTTGTCTAAACTCCAGAGTATGACAAAGTAAAATCAATTAGCTCCCATTCATATTAAACTGTTAACCACACGATTATAACCCCTTTCCAAAACCTACCTTACACTCAACATGACAAAATAATTACTTAAACACTAACACATATTAAATCATTTTAAACTTAATCAACCCCTTATTCATTTCTTATAAAATATGTCATTATTCAGATTATTCATTTTATTAAACCGTTACATTGCAATTAACCTTTCTTTAAACACTTGGACTCAGATCAAAGAATAATAATTTGAAATAATTTGCAAGTCCCAACACCAGCTGACATGCCTGTAACCACACCAAGTTTCATTTAAGAAAATAAATGCAAGTCCCCAGATTCTAAAACTTCCAAAGTTCAAAAAAATTAAAGCAGAAATAATGTCTACTACATCCATAGAATCATAACCACGCTCTGATCTACCATTTGTGAGCCACTCATCATTGTCATCCCAACACATTAACCCTACTTCGGAATTTAACTTTCTAAAAAAAAAAATGTAAGTAAAGTATACTGCTTACCTGGATGACCGGCTCACTTGTTCAAAACCAGGAGGAGGCCTCCTAGTGGAAGAAAGGCCTCGTGCTGGGGAACCATTAGGCAATCGAATTAATGAGGTGACCTCAATTTCCAAACTCAACAACAACAACAAATTTATTGGTGCTCTAATTCCTTTTCAAAAGCATTACAATTTTATATACAATGCGTGTACTTCATAGTACCCAGAATATAGAAGTAGTCACTTGAAATAACAATAATCAAGCAACAAAACCTCTCTGGTAAATTTTAAAACCTTTACAAAATATAATTTCGATATATTTTGGCAATAAATTATTATTAACATTAATAAATAAAAAGAAATAAATCCAGAGGTTCTCAAAATTTAATACGTCTAATAACAATAATTTATTAATAATTTAATACTGTTTGATTTATTATTAACATTAATAAATAAAAAAAGAGAGTTTTTTTTTTTAATTTAATACATCTAATAACAATAAGCTTTCTTTTTTTCTCTTTTTTTTTTTACAGGACACCTCTGGTTGTACTATTTTAATTAATTAACACAAACGACATGCACCATCTAACATCTCAATAAACAAAAATTAAGAACAACAACAATATAATTAGTAAAGGTATAATGTTAAAATATAATTTGGTAATCATGTTCTTGAGTAAGAAATTCACCATGTGTGCTCAATTTTTTTTTCTAAACTTGTATCGCTCAATGGTTTATTGATTTCCTAGTGTACACCATTATAAAAAAAAAAAATTAAATAACCAGGTCTCTCAAAATGTAAAATGTTTTATACATACACATGTGGGTATACAAATGACTAGATCCATGACACTATTTATATATGCTCATCACTCAACAACTAATTAATATTTAATTAATTCAACATGTTTTAAACTGAGCCAACATTATTAAGTTCCATTAGATTTATGAAGGTATAAATATACAAAAAATTTTTAACATTAATTTGAAACTCACAGAGAATTAAAATAAATTCTAAATCCCAACACGTGTAGGGATATAACCTAGTCTGACCCAATGTGATGGACCATTCACAACCTGTTATGCCAAGGAGTGCACACAATACATATGATTTGATCATTTTCTTTGACTTACATTCACTAAACAATTTTCACACAAACAGTTACATAGTTACATGGAGAACACAGAAAAATATTGAGAGACTATCTCTGAGAAAATAAAGGAACCAGGCATTCTTCACTCTAGTAGCGCTGGGAAGTGCCTTCCCACTGCAAGGTTTAAATAGATCCCAAATCACCAGTAGTATCTTAACACATTTCGTTAAAAATTTTTTTTTTTTGCCTTTTTATATCTTAAAAAAAAAACTTTGCATAGAAGTAATACCATCACTTCACTAACGGCACAAGAAGCTGACCTCACGATTAAAAGAAATATAAGATGCCAGTCCAGTTCAGCCGAATTTGAAAAGAAAACTTGAGTTCAGAAATGAATTAGCAATCATTAAAATAGCCTGGGTATACCAGATATTAAGCAAAGTAAAAAAAAAACATCAAGAATTAAAGCAAAAGTTTTTTTTTGTTGTGTTAAGATAACTCACTTGACGAGAAACTCAATTAGTGCCACATGCACACATAGGAATAAGTTAATAATTTTCTTTGCAAAAATACACTTCCACTGCACACGAGAAACATGATTCTCCAGACATACCTGTAGAGATTGGCATTAACCCCACATAAGTTCCTTGATCTTCTCACATTTAATCTTGGTCTGACGCTCGGGAAACGGATGAACGGGCCGCAGACACCCCAGAGCACACCTCTTAACTCAGCCGGCCATAATAAAAATCAATCGCCCAGTATTAAAGAAAACAATTAATACTTTTTTTTAGAAGACGGGCAAGAAAACGTCTCACCCGGTTGAAGGAACAGGTCAGAGAGAGAGCCCAACACGTGTATCAGGCAACTACCAGCCCGGCCCCTCACAGCGGAGCAGTGAAGCTCAAGTCGCGCCGCATCGCTACTAGATGGCGTCGCGAGTATCCATGTTAGTAAGTTGCCGTAACGAAATTCCATAGTTACGGCTCAAACTTTAAACTTCAAGTGGGTTTATTGACACAAAATTATAGCTTAATACATGCCATTTTAGTTGTGTTAAGCTCTACCGTAATTGTGAAAAAAATTGTCGGCGAGGTGACGCCCATCTTCTTGAATGCAGTTTTCAAGTCTCTGCTGGAAATCCTGCATCACACAGGCCAACATCGCTTGAGGGATGGCAGCAATTTCTTGAATGATGGCATTCTTCAACCCATGGCATTATTGCAGGGTTTGTTAGTGTACACACGGCTTTTGAGGTACCCTACAGGACAGTCATACATTGACAAATCAGGAGATCTTGTAGGCCATGGAACATCACCAAAACGTGAAATGAGGAGTCAACGAAACATGCGCTGAAGAACATTCAATGAATCGTTCGCGGTGTGTGCCATAGCACCATCTTGCTGAAACCAGACATTTATCAAGGCAATTCGTCGACTTCACAGTTGTGTAAAATTCGCCTGACTGTTTCATGGTTGATTGCTAACTCACTTGGATGTTGTCTAGCCGATCGTCTTGGGCTCTAACCTATCAGTGCTGCTGTAACCCTTCCTACATTCTCCGGTGTTGTTACACTGTGTCTAGGGCCTGGTGGCTTCTTCTTCATAATGTTCCCAGTTTATATAAAATTATCCACCCATCTAAGGATTGTGTTTTGATGCAGAATTACCCCTTGTCGACCAACATTGAATTGACAGTGAAAGAGTTGCTGCGTAGCTGTGATAGACTCACCACTTTGAACAAAACTGTCATACGCGAACAGCCAATGTTACAAGGTCCATTGCTACTACAATGGCGTCTTGTTGGGAGGAGAATGAGCCCCCCCACCACAACCTTCTCCCATCACCATGCATTCAGTACTATGCATTTCAAAAACGTCCTATTCCCGTGTGTCACCCTGTATAATGTACATAAAAGTTATGAAAATTTGGCAGTATGTTTTATAAATTCCATAATTTTTAGCATGTTGTGTTAAGTGTTTTTGTTGATATTATTCAACAGCAGAGTAATGTTTTTTTTTTTATTTAAACACAATTTTTATTTAAACTACAATTTTGTAAGTTTTCATTTTATTACAGAAATTGATATAGCAAAATTGTAAAACAAAATGTAACATGCATAAAGTAAGCTGAACTCATGGCACAGCACCCTTTGTTTAGAAAAGAAGTGTTATAAAGTATGTTTGAGCAATAAACAATTTATATGATTATGATTTACAGTAATACTAAGCTTGGTAAGATACAGGGAACTTGTTGTTTTGTTTGTAAATATTATGTATATTATACATTATACTGGAGGCAGTGGTGTAACTAGGGCTTACTCCAAGTGGGAGGGAGGATAACATGAAGGTTGGACCACCCCACTTTGCCTCATGGCAAATGAAAAATTCAGGATTCTTTTCAGAAAATTTTATAAATACTTGATTATAATTGTTGGACATGCTAAAATATTATTTCATCTTCAAAAGCCAATAAAATTCATGAAATCTTGTAGGCTACCATAAAAAAATTAAAATATACTGCCAACCCTTTTACAGTCTTCAATTTGTTTACAACATTGAAGTTATCTTTTATATGAACAAGATGAACTTTTTAGTGGACCAATATTCTTTTCGCCAGATTGTAACAAATACTTCTTCAAATATATATTCTCAGAATTTTTATGTTGGGAAAGAAAATGAAAAAACTATACATGATGGATTTACTTCAATACATTTATGAGATAATAAACTATTATATTTCTTTGCAAAGAACAAGATTAATCTTTTGTGGCTTCTTTGAAAAGTGATTCAAAACCTCTTCAGTCTGGATTAGACGTAAGTTGCTCATACTTCACAAAATGAAAATTTACATTATCACCCTAAATATCATGCCACTTGCATTTCAGTCACCACATAATGTAGGCATTAATTCAGCAAAATAGAACAAAATATTTTATTGCATTTATTGCAATACATTAAAAATGACGTGTTGTACCATGTATTAAAATTTTTTTAGTTTTGTAAAAATTCTTGATGTAAAACGGTTTAAATTAGGGGTTTAAAAAATTAAAAGCTGCTTTTAATAACATCTTCAACAGTTTGCACTTCCATAAAATGTATTAAGAATTGAATTTGAAATTGAGGCAATTTATAAAATTAAGAGTAGTTTTAAGTTGGATAAAAATTGTCTAGATCGAGGTATTGTCTTTGTGTAATTTTTGAAATTGAATTTTTTCAATATTGTTACTGTTTAGCCTGAAAGTAAGGATCCTACATAACACAATAGTATATATAAAGTAGATGTAATTTTTTTATACCTTTAAGCTAAGATCTATCACATCCCTGTACAATAAAAACTGACTATGTTACAGCCATAAACTCATGAAAGAACAACATTTTATAAAATTGTAAGTTGCACTTTAAAATTCGTTAAATCAAGATAATTCTTAGGCAATTTTTATGAGAAATTGTGTGATACATTGAGTTTGTTGACACTGATTTATATGAAATATTTATTTCATGAAAAATTGGAGTTTTATAAATATTTTGTTATAAAAAAAATTGTGTTTAATCACATAAGTGAAAGGACTAGAAACAGTAATGGTTTTACTGGTTATTATATTATCTTTAAACTTATATTTACGGTACCAATTTATTTTACGTGGAAGTAAAGCTACATGATAAAAATAAAAATTTCCCAAAATAAATAGTAAAATATAATAATTATTGCAAAAAAGTATTTTTAATGCAGCTCAGAAAAATTTTAATAGTCTAACATTTTTTTAACAATTTTAAAAAACTTTTTTTTTTCACTTCCGATCTGACGATGAGCTGTGAAGCTTGAAAGCGCTAATCGGAATTTTATATATAGTGGTGTGCAACAGTGATAATTCTGGTTGTGATTTTAACCACTAACACAACTTTCTTCATTAAAATTTTAATAGTTACGGAAAAGGAAACCATTGTACCTGTAGGTTCTTAGGAGGTTTCTTAGTGCATTTGTTCTGAGACACTCATTTATAAATATTTTCACAAAAATTTGATAATTAGTCATATATTTATATGCAAATAACATAAAAGTGGTGGGTTTTGGGAATGCTTTTTACAATATCTTGATTGAAACCAACAGATTTACCCTTTTTTTTTTTTAAACCTTAATAGACGATGATAAATTTGCATGAAGCTACAGACAGGCATGCCTGTGCCTTACCAATAATTTTAAATGACTGAAATTTAAATTATTTTTTGTACCTTGAAAATCCCCTGTATTCGAAGGACACAAACTACTTGAGAATAGTAGTATGGAGTTAACACCCCATATATTTAAAACTATGCACATTAAAAATTTATCAAAAACAAATTTTAAAACAGGTAATTTCTGAGAAGTGTTACATTTGATTTGGATAAAAATTAATTGAGAATAAGAGTAGATATTTGAATATTGTGGGGGTTTCCATAAAGCCATTACTATACAGTCATTACTGTGGTGTATTCTGTCTATATTCAGTAATGGTAGTCAAGAATTCTGTGTCTGCAATACAGATATTGACAGTTATGATGAACTGTAAAAGTTGGAATACAACTCTTCTTATACTTTACTCATTAAGAAATTAAAACAAGCATTAGACTATTGATTTTTTCAGATATCAGTGAAATATTAATTGTATATTTGGTTTACATGTTTCTTTTTATAATTATGTATATTTTAATAAAGGATAAACATAATATTTGCAACAACTTAGAGTCTTGTTATTGCATTAATTATGAACCACAAATAATGTATTCATGATAATGATGATGTATGAAATATTTTAATGCTTCAGTAGTCACGTTTTAGTGGCCACAAGTGAGCCAGATTTTATCATACAAAAATTTCATAGATATCAAATCAGAGAGAATTAAATAAATTTTTTTAAAAGTGTGAATTTTTTGGCATCTCCAGTGTTAGAGTATATCAACATTTAATTATCAGGTGTTGAAAAAATATGGAAGCTTGTTAATAAACAAACAAATTATAAATAAATTAATAAATAAAATAAAAACTGCCAGAACCTTACCTGTGATCTTTTCTCGCTGACTTACCTTTTTATAAATTCCAATCAGAAGTTCAGAGTCGCCACCAATATCTTTGCAGGACAGATATGGAAACCTTTATACTCTACCTTAATTAAAACGGGATAATTTTGCAATCTGACTTCCGCCCAATTCAGAAAATTCCCGGAAACGTTAGACGAATTTTTCAGCACAGAATAGGAAATGGTTCACGGCGAAATAACTACAACTAACACATGGTTATATTGAAAACAAACCTTATTTATTATACCATTAATTATTTTTCTTTATATTTGTATTTTTTAATAATTCTGTTTAAAATTTACTGGCTTTTCATTTTTCTTCTCAAAACTATTACTGATCTTTTTAGTTACTTTTCAAAATTACAAAAAACAAACATGGTAATTTACTTATTCTAATACACTAGTTATTCTTATTTATTATAAAGCAACCCAGCATTTGCACATGCACTCATACATTATTTAAATTCCCTTTTTTAATTTAAAGCGCTTTCTTAACCTTTCATAATTATTGGTTTATATCATAGTAACTCTGTTGGTAGTTTCCTGCCGAACACGCGCTGGACTTCTTCCATTGTATTTCACCGTTTATGTCCAAACTACGTCCTCACCAAATTTTGATCACTGCCGAACTGTTCGAGTTTGATTTATTCCCTTTTCTACCAGTCGTTCTACATTGTTGAAATTTAGTCTGCCCGCGCGCCGACGCAACCACGCGGTTTATATGTTATTAGCCGAACTGTCTTTGACCTACATTCCTATTTTTATGTACGGGAGAGATGAAAACTGTGCCCAGCGGTGGACGCACACACTGCTCGCGTCCGTTACGTTGAGATGTTATTAGCCGACTGCCCTTGTTCAGTGCGCACACCATGCTAAGGTATTTTTTCAGACGTGCTCAAACCATGGGAACATTGGCCGCCTGAGCGCGTGTGTGGAGGCGCGTACGCTCCCTCGTTGATAACTGCACATTCCTTTGCCGCAACGCAACAGTTTCACCGTTACAGTCAATTCACTGTATTTGCGTGTTCACAATTCCCAATGCGTACTTTCTGACGGTTACTGAACAGTACCAAGACTGGTTTAAAATGATTAAAATTGGTTTCACCCCTTTTTTCCCCGTTACAATACCCCCCCCCCCAATGAGAGGTTTTCTGCCGAAACGGAAAAACTCTCATTGCTAAACCCTAAGAGGATCGGTGAGGATATGGCGCCAACAACCCCCCTTTAATTCTTAACACGCCATGGGTAAACTACCCCCCTAGCTCGGTGACTATGGCTGCATCTGGACGAGATTACTGGACTTCTCTGTGCGAGATCCCAACACCATAAAATTGGACAGGCACTCACTATAGTACCCCTAACCTTTTATCATTTCACCAAAAAATCAGAAACTGGCCTTATACCATACCAGATCCTCAACCGATATGTCTCCCCTTACATACATACTGGGTTGCCTTTAGCAAGTACTGGGTGCGTACACATATTCATTACTAAATAAAAATAAAATATTATTATGTTTGATTATAATATGTTTGATTATAATATTGTATTAATTATGTTACTAAATTACACACTATCTGCACCTTAATTATTATAATATAAAATTAATATAAAATTCAAATTTGATTCAACCAGTTAAATGAATTTACATACCCTATCAAAAATCTACTTGGATGTTACTTTGCATTATTTGGTTCACTTAATTTAAGCATAATTTTCAAAACTCAAAGTCTTTATGCATTTATTTTCTTTACGACTCCTCTTAATTTACCTGTTAACCATATTGTTACACAAAATAAAATAGACAATTTGTCCCTATCCACTTATTCAAACATAATTACACATGATTATAAAATACATCATAATATAAACATCATGTATCACCTGACACCTTCTCTACATATAGTGAACATAAAAGATTAAAATAGATTTCTTTATGGCAAAGAACAAACATTTTTTTTTTAGTACATAATAAAAATTTAATTTCCAAGAAGAATTATTTTGTCAATAAAATTTATTATTCAATCATTTAATTATATTGATTAAAAAAATCTACAAATCAATTATAAGGAACATACTAAATATCTAACACCAGTCATCAGCTGATGTCTCATGGTCAGGTGAATGACCTTACCCTAGATACACTTCAAAAAAATTTATACTATGTAAAATGCATCACATGTTTACAATTCTTACACTCTAACATAGTACAACATTATAAAACATAATAAACAAAAACATAATAAACACCTTTTCTCCTTGAATTAATGTTTTGCAAAAACCAGTAAGTCATCTATAACATTTTCATATAGAGCATAACATATTTAAAGCAATTTCTTCTGAACAAATTATCTGCCTTTAGCATAGGATCTCTTGAATCAACATAAAATTATTTAATTAGCTCATCAGCTCATTTGGTTTACATCAATTTAAGGTTTTAATTCGTTACTCCCCTGAGTAACCTCCTTACCACACACACTATGCCCTCCCCTGGACTGTGGCGTCCAGTTGCTTCCACAAGAACTGAATGGTTATTAGGGTGTAGATGCTGTCTACCCCGTTATTGCTTCAGCGTTATATAAAAATTCGGCATTACTGATGTCCGAGGACACCAGTGATCCTACTATAATGATTCATATGCCCTTAACACGGCACTATCACCACCTTCGATGATAGCCGCTGTTCCATAGTTATGTAGATTCCCTTGATTTACCCCCCCCCCGGTTAATTTCTAAATTATACCAATTTCACAGGCAACCAACTGTGGTCAGGTGACAATAATTCTGCCCACAGCTGCTTGTTATCCAAAACCACGGTCTGGGCTGGTAAGGCCGGGACTGCCTGAAAGTGAGGAATCTACTTAAAAAAGACATACAATTCGTTTACAATTACATTGCTACTACAATTCACAAAAAGTAAAAACCATTATATGTTACAACAAATTTATCATTTAATTCTCCAAAAACACATTCAAATCTATTATCAACCTTCATGTTACATCACATTTCATTTATTATTACATTTTAACTATGAATTTTCTTTTATTTAACATTTTGGTCATTAATGGGTTTGGGTGATTCTTAGTTATTCATAATAATTCGATTTATTAAAATGGCATTACAATATAACCTTACCCCCCTTCTTCCCTTCTATTACTCACTAACAGATTGCATAGGGTGACACCAATCTCTCAAAAACATTTACCTCCATCAACTTCTCTACTCTAACTCACCATTAATCCTTCTACTCTTATAACAAAATACCTGTTACCCTCTTTGTACTTAGGATGTGTGTTCCCTTCCCTTATACTCCTTCCCTTATTAGTTCCTGGCCCTTTCCCAGGTAACTCCACCAAACCCCATTTAAAACTATTCATCTCCCGCCACAACGCCTTGCGTTGAGGACTCCTTACCACACCACCCTCTGTACAAAATTTTACCACTACCTGTTTACTCTCCAATTACATCGCTCACGTTCTCTACATTATTACTCAACGTGTATCCCATAGTATAGTAATGGTATAATAATTTGCCCGTGTTATGCTTTGTATATGTTAATTTGTAATAAATAGTTGTAAATAGTGTATCAGTTGATCGTGGAATATTTATGTTGTGTGTTTTTGAATGTGATTTAATATATAAGTTAAAAGAATTGAATTATTCTTCCTTGTTTTAATAAACAGAATTATAATTATTCCAATTCAACAGTTAGAACTCCAAAATCAATTCAAAAATAGCGGTCGAGTCATCCCAAACAATTCTCAAGTCACCTTCGATATTAGGCTTTAACCTATTCTTTGAGGTTAATCTTGGTTTTGTAGTTTGCGTACTTCCAATGACTCCCCCGACGTCTTCTTATCCTTGTTAATTATAAAATAAATGTTGATAATATATTATGTTCATGAAATAATAACGCATGGATATGATTTATTAACATAATTGTTTAATCTCTGTAATATGAGTTCAAATTGGTAGAAAATTCCATTCGATACATACGGTTGTCACAATCGATATTTACCTCAGGAGTGAATAATTAAATAATGTTAATATATTTCTTGGGAATTCTTGTGGCTGCTACGAAAAGTTCCATTACATGATAATTAACAATATAGAGTACCTTTACAAATCATCTATTACTTATAATCTAACAGAATTACAAAAAATTATATATTAAATAACATTCAATGTTGACGATATTCAATACACTTCGTCAAAAGCATGCAGGTTAGAGTGACGTCATCGTCATGGCTGCTGTTGTCCGTCTCACAGAATAATGAAGTTTATTAAATGTGTACAAATAAATGTTTTCCTTGTAATCACTGTTTCGTTCAGATATGGAATTTGTTTTCACTTGTTAAAATGTTTACTAGTGATTAGTGTTAGTGTGAATTGGTGTATTGTCTAGTGGTTGTTCCTTTTTGGATAAAAATATTGTCAATGATTAAGTCAAATTATACTTTACACATCTAGACGATATTGCTGAACGTCTTCTGGTTTTCTTTATAATTTCTTGATGGTGTGTGTTCCTGGTTAGTGTATTGATTGTAGTGGAGGAATTATTTATCTTCAGTGGTGGTCATACAAATCTTCTTTCACAAACGGTTTAGTAATTTATATTTTTTTTATATTAATAACATCTCGACACGCACTATTCAACTGTTCTTCATCACAATTAACAATTAAGTGTTATTTCTTCTTTTTTAGTTACGGAACTCATACAAACTTCTTAAATTTTGATTGGCCATTTATGTACAGGTTAAGTGTTATATGATCAACACCCATTACCTACTTTACATTTTTATAAATTACCTTTAATAGATAATTTTATTATTATACTCTAATGATACATGCAATGTTTACATGATGATTAATTATATAATTATAAACAATTTGATACTAAACATGCCTCAGTTTATAACTGTAAAACCTTATTAATTTGAATTTCTCTGATATGTGGTGGAACAATTTGTTATGGTTGATTGTAATTACTACCTTGACTCCCTGAGATAAATATATTTAAATAAATTAACTGGTGACATAAAATCTTATAACATATAACAAAAACTCTTAATAATAATACTTGTTTTTAACAACTTTAATTATTTCATATAATAAAACACCTTTCATGAAAAATAATTAACACTGTTTAACGGTAGTCTGTGTCACTATTTATACTCGTATTATGGCACTCATATCACTGTAAAGGTTTGTGTCCCTTTTTCTATCCTTAATTATAGGCCTATACAATTTTATTCAATACAATTTTATTATATGGATAGGTACTCTTTATTGGGTTTGGTTGTGTTATTCAGGGTAAATTATTTAGGCCTACTAGGTTTATTTATTTAACTTGTTGTCTGTTTACTGCCCTATTCTACTGGGTAATTTCTGGGTTTCTTGTTGATATTAAATAAGTCAAACCAACTAGGTTTCCTTTAATTGGCTATCAATTATTATTTCTTGTTCCCTCTCTGGATAAGATTTCCATATTATATTTACAATTCTTTTTCTAACATTTTGTTTCGTTACAACATATATGCACTATCGCTACTGTGTCCCTATTACTACCCTGTTTCTGTATTATTTATATTCCAAAATTCTTATTTTCTCTAACACCCATTAAATTACCTTTGACTAACTCAAATGCCTTATTGAAATAATTATTATCACCCAAACTCCAACTTTTACACCATTTTACATTAATTTAATCATTGAAAATTACACCAGAAAATTCATAACTACCTCAAATTAATTCCATCATTTAATTTAAAACCTTTTAAACACATTTAAAATTTATTATTCAAACATTAAACATTTTACTTTATTTAAGTTGCATTATAAACTTCATACTTACATTACATCACTCAATTGAATAAACACAGGATTCCTGTCATAGACACAAAATTATATACATTCATTCCAACAAATATAGCGTACATCCATATGTACCTTCTGAAACATAACAATCATATGACTCCACAACTTAACATATTTTACATTTATTCATTTACTATTTATTCTCAAGTTCAAATCTCATAAAAATAATTTAAATTCATTATCAAAATTTATTTCTACAACATTAATTAATTAATTAATATCAAATTCTTTAATTCAATCAATTATTGAAAACACAACATTACTTTAATTACCTTACTCCAAAACAATTACAATTCATTTATTACAAACTCTCATTATTTATTTAGTCTGCTAAAATATTATTATTAGTATTAGATCAATTTCTACTACATACACATTGTTTACATAAAATACATTCAACAACACAAACACAATTAATTCCACTATAAATTTATTTACAATTTCTCGTCATTATTTTTCTGTTTACCACACCTCATTTCATAAGTTAGCTAGGTCATCACCATAAACTAAAATAATTAAAATGTCCATTCACTGTTTTTTTATTTAACCCCCATCATCAAACAATAATCTTTTCTGATTTATACACAATTCATTTTTAATTATTTTCATTTTGTTATTGTTATTATTATAATAACTATCTGTTTTTTCAAATGGTTCCATTACCCAGTAACAATGTTTTACAGGCTTACCCCACATTATTATTAAATCATATAACCTGTCTACATCCGGAATTCTGGTCTTGTCACCGTCAGTATTATTATCTGTCTCAATGAAGCATTTTATTATCTCCTTACTATCCGAATCAGTTGCTATTAATATCCCCATCCTACGTACAGGTAAGTATTCAATATAATTATCACCGTTTTCATCATCTGTTGCTGCACTATTCTCGCAACAAGGTAAGTCTATAATATTACTTACTCTCTCAATATTCATTCTCTCTATCGACTCTCCATAACCTCTATTTGACTTAAATACCTTTATCTCCCCATCAACATACAACTCTCTCTCACCCCATTTCACTCTTTCTCTATCACTACATGCAGAGGGTACTGCTATATTAAAACACTTCCTGGTTCTTCCAGGAACAACACAAAAATTCAAAGGACAATTATTGGTAGAACACTTATCTACCCAATACATTCGTAAAGACCTTTCTTCACCCCCCACAACAGCACGGGAAAATTTTACCCTCTGCAACCCTTCTACCGGTAACTTCTCTTTTCACTCTTTCTCTAATTCATCAACACTAATTACTACTCCGTCAATCACTTCTAATAAATTTACTCTCTCATTATCATCACTATTATCATCCACTGTATCACCTTTAAATACCCCGTTTTCAACCATCTTATCACTATTGCTTATTAATTCCCCTTTATAACTATCACTTACCTTGTTAATTATCTCCCCATTATTATTAACAACATTATTACCACTTACCTGTTTTAATTCGACTTCTGTATTCTCTTTTAATTGATCTGTCTCTGGTTTCCACTTCTCATTTCCTCTTTTCATATCATTATTTAATCCCTTGATATTACTAATCATGTCATCTAACATTGCGTTTTGTTTATCCAAACGTTCATTAAACTCGTTGCACATCATAATCATCATATTCATCATATGTGTCTTATAATCAGATTCACTCATATCATTACTTACCTCATTACCCGCCACCTGATCGACTTTCTTCTCTTGAAATTGGTCTGTCTCTTTACCATTTCCTACCACCACTACACTATCATCCTTATCATTAGGCCTATTCACTGCCTTATTCTCTACTCCTATCACTTCAACTATCTTACCTTTATCCTCACTATGTTTTTTAATTTCTGCAAATATTCCCTCTTCTTGTTCTTCCGTCCGTGTCAAATTATCATCCAAATTACCCCACTCCTCGTCCGTCATTTCATCCACAATCCCTCTGAATTCGCCTTCCCATTCATCCCACGCGAAATCTATATCGTTTACTTGTGTCATGTTAAACCAAAATTTATTTATATTTTAACCAACAATTATTTATGACACCCTTAAAAATTACCACCCTCCTACTACATCATAATTACAGTCCTTATCAACATATAAACGTAACCATAATAAGCACCTGCGTTACACTACCCAAACATAACCTAGTCTACTCAACGTAATTATATACGATAATTTCACAACTTACGCCGTTACCCAAATCCTATTTTCTGTGCTTAAAATAGGTCTACCTCGTATAAAGTTATACTCGGATCCTGGCAGCGAGTCGCCAATTGTTAATAAACAAACAAATTATAAATAAATTAATAAATAAAATAAAAACTGCCAGAACCTTACCTGCGATCTTTTCTCGCTGACTTACCTTTTTATAAATTCCAATCAGAAGTTCAGAGTCGCCACCAATATCTTTGCAAGACAGATATGGAAACCTTTATACTCTACCTTAATTAAAACGGGATAATTTTGCAATCTGACTTCCCCCCAATTCAGAAAATTCCCGGAAACGTTAGACGAATTTTTCAGCACAGAATAGGAAATGGTTCACGGCGAAATAACTACAACTAACACATGGTTATATTGAAAACAAACCTTATTTATTATACCATTAATTATTTTTCTTTATATTTGTATTTTTTAATAATTCTGTTTAAAATTTACTGGCTTTTCTTTTTCTTCTCAAAACTATTACTAATCTTTTTAGTTACTTTTCAAAATTACAAAAAAACAAACATGGTAATTTACTTATTCTAATACACTAGTTATTCTTATTTATTATAAAGCAACCCAGCATTTGCACATGCACTCATACATTATTTAAATTCCCTTTTTTAATTTAAAGCGCTTTCTTAACCTTTCATAATTATTGGTTTATATCATAGTAACTCTGTTGGTAGTTTCCTGCCGAACACGCGCTGGACTTCTTCCATTGTATTTCACCGTTTATGTCCAAACTACGTCCTCACCAAATTTTGATCACTGCCGAACTGTTCGAGTTTGATTTATTCCCTTTTCTACCGGTCGTTCTACATTGTTGAAATTTAGTCTACCCACGTGCCGACGCAACCACGCGGTTTGTATGTTATTAGCCGAACTGTCTTTGACCTACATTCCCATTTTTATGTACGGGAGAGATGAAAACTGTGCCCAGCAGCGGACACACACACTGCTCATGTCTGTTATGTTGAGATGTTATTAGCCGACTGCCCTTGTTCAGTGCGCACACCATGCTAAGGTATTTTTTCAGACGTGCTCAAACCATGGGAACATTGGCCTGGCCGCCTGAGTGCGCGTGTGGAGGCGCGTACGCTCCCTCGTTGATAACTGCACATTCCTTTGCCACAACGCAACAGTTTCACCGTTACAGTCAATTCACTGTATTTGCGTGTTCACAATTCCCAATGCGTACTTTCTGACGGATACTGAACAGTACCAAGACTGGTTTAAAATGATTAAAATTTGTTTCACCCCTTTTTTCCCCGTTACAATACCCCCCCCCCCAATGAGAGGTTTTCTGCCGAAATGGAAAAACTCTCATTGCTAAACCCTAAGAGGATCGGTGAGGATATGGCGCCAACAACCCCCCTTTAATTCTTAACACGCCATGGGTAAACTACCCCCCTAGCTCGGTGACTATGGCTGCATCTGGACGAGATTACTGGACTTCTCTGTGCGAGATCCCAACACCATAAAATCGGACAGGCACTCACCGTAGTACCCCTAACCTTTTATCATTTCACCAAACAATCAAAAACTGGCCTTATACCATACCAGATCCTCAACCGATATGTCTCCCCTTACATACATACTGGGTTGCCTTTAGCAAGTACTGGGTGCGTACACATATTCATTACTAAATAAAAATAAAATATTATTATGTTTGATTATAATGTTGTATTAATTATGTTACTAAATTACACACTATCCTTAATTACACTGCACCTTAATTATTATAATATAAAATTAATATAAAATTCAAATTTAATTCAACCAGTTAAATGAATTTACGTACCCTATCAAAAATCTACTTGGATGTTACTTTGCATTATTTGGTTCAATTAATTTAAGCATAATTTTCAAAACTCAAAGTCTTTATGCATTTATTTTCTTTACGACTCCTCTTAATTTTTACCGGTTAACCATATTGTTACACAAAATAAAATAAACAATTTGTCCCTATCCACTTATTCAAACATAATTACACATGATTATAAAATACATCATAATATAAACATCATGTATCACCTGACACCTTCTCTACATATAGTGAACATAAAAGATTAAAATAGATTTATTTATGGGAAAGAACAATTTTTTTTAGTACACAATACAAATTTAATTTCCAAGAAGAATTATTTTGTCAGTAAAATTTACTATTCAATCATTTAATTATATTGATTACAAAAATCTACAAATCAATTATAAGGAACATACTAAATATCTAACACCAGTCATCAGCTGGTGACTGGTGAATGACCTTACCCTAGATACACTTCAAAGAAATTTATACAATGTAAAATGCATCACATGTTTACAATTCTTATACTCTAACATAGTACAACATTATAAAACAAAATAAACAAAAACATAATAAACACCTTCTCTCCTTGAATTATTGTTTTGCAAAAACCAGTAAGTCATCTATAACATTTTCATATAGAGCATAACATATTTAAAGCAATTTCTTCTGAACAAATTATCTGACTTTAGCATAGGATCTCTTGAATCAACATAAAATTATTTAATTAGCTCATCAGCTCATTTGGTTTATGTCAATTTAAGGTGTTAATTCGTTACTCCCCTGAGTAACCTCCTTACCACACACACTATGCCCCCCCTGGATTGTGGTGTCCAGTTGCTTCCACAAGAACTGAATGGTTATTAGGGTGTAGACGCTGTCTACCCCGTTATTGCTTTTGCGTTATATAAAAATTCGGCATGATTCATACGCCCTTAACACGGCACTATCACCACCTTCGATGATAGCCGCTGTTTATTGACACAAGGAGACCTAAATGATTTAGTGCATGATTTACATTTATCCAAAAATCAGGCAGAACTTTTGGGATGACGACTAAAAGGGTGGAACCTTCTTGATCGCAGAAATAAGGTATGCTACTTTCAAAATTGTCAAGAGGATTTCAAGAACTTTTTTTCTCAAGAAGGGGATTTTGTGTACTGTAATGATATTTATCAGTGATGGATACTCTAGGACATTCTCATAACCCAGAGGAATGGTGTTTGTTTATTGATTCGTCTAAAGCTAGCCTAAAAGCTGTCGTTCTTCACAATGGAAACAAATTTCCATCAGTTCCACTAGCACATGCTATTAATATGAAAGAAACTTATGAAAATATGAAGATTATTCTAGACAAGATAATGTGTGAAAAATTCAATTGGAACATATGTGGAGACCTTAAGGTGATCGCTATGCTGCTAGGTTTGCAGACTGGATACACAAAATTTTGCTGCTTTTTATGTGAGTGGGACAGCAGAAATCGCAAAAGTCATTTCAAAACAGAAGATATGGCCTTCACGTAAATCTCTCACACCTGGTGAAAAAAATGTTATGAATGCTCATTTAGTTGATCCCCTTCATATCAAATTAGGTTTGATGAAAAATTTTTTTGAAGGCAATGGACAGAAATGGAAGAGGTTTTATGTATTTGAAGGAAAAGTTCCCCAGAACTAGTGATGCAAAAATTAAAGAAGGAATTTTCGTAGGACCACAAATAAGATAACTAATAAAAGATGAAAATTTTGAAGGACGGTTGAATGACTTAGAAAAACGTGCATGGATTTCTTTCAAGAATGTAGTGACACAATTTTTAGGCAACAACAAGTCTGCAAGTCTGACAACTACAGGGATCTAGTAAATCAGGTGCTGAAAGCATATGAACATTTAGGCTGCAATATGTCTCTCAAGATCCACTTTCTTCACTCTCACTTGGATTTCTTTCCGGAAAACCCGGGAGCCGTAAGCGATGAACACGGTGAACACTTTCATCAAGACATTTCAAGCATAGAAAAAAGGTATCAAGGGAAGTGGAGCTCAAATATGTTAGCAGATTACTGCTGGACTCTCAAAAGGGATGTTCCTGATGCAAAGTACTCCAGGAAATCTTCAACTAACACCTTTTAGATACGTTGAACATTGATTAATTTCTTTACTGTAAATGTTATTAATGGAAAATATTTACCTAGCTGTCACACAAAACCCTTACGTGATAGAGAAAAATGGTTGGCATATTTGAATTCAGCACAAAAAATACTATATAGATCAGTCAATAAAGTCTTTGGGACAAAAAAAAGTTTTTTTTTTGTAGACCAGCTAATAATTGTTAGCTCTAAACAACTATAAGACACCTGAGGATGTTATATTATAATAGAGAAATGTTAGCTCTCAGAAGTATTTCCATGTAAACTAATGCAATGATGCATTTTAAAGGATTTTACAGAGAAAAGAATATACAAATTATGTAATTGATTATTATACATTATATTAAACTTTGACACTTGTACTGTATGGAATAAATGTTTCTGATTTTAAAAATATGTAAACATTGTGTAATTTTTTTATTTAATCTCATTCTTCGATGTACAGAGACCAGGATAGTTTTGAAATAATAGTTTAAGATTGTTTATGCTTTCACAGCTGGAGTCATTTACAGATAAAATTGTTTCTGGGCTATTACGATGTGGTCTGTTGGTAAAAAAGTGACATTTTGAATTCACTTTCAGGCACTGCTGCTTACAGAACTAAATCTTGTGGAGTGTTTTTGAAATACACAGGAATTTAGGGGTTATGGAGTAACTTCCCTTCACCCTTTTCCCCCAGGCTTTGAGCAGGTGATAAAAGAGTCCATTTATACCAGACAAAATGCTGATTATTGGGACCATACAGAGGTAGAAAAGTGGCCTGTAAGAGGGATAAAGAATACTTTTTCTGGTGTCATTGCTAAAGTTATTTCTAAGAAAATTGAGAAGTCAAAAATTTGAAAGTTGCTTGATAGCCCATTATTTTCACTTGAAAATAGGAGAGTGAAAAAAATTTGTTTTTAAAGTATTTAAATTGTTTTTAGAGTGCTTTTTCAGCAAATTCTTATGTTAATGCCTTCACAGGCCTACAGAACTACAGAATTTTGTTTCCTTCTTAACTGAAAATTGAATATAGTGTAGACCTATGACTTTGTTTCAAAATGTAATATCCATTATACTAAAGTACGTAAGCTCTGTTACATGTAAATTTGCTACAATAAAATGTTTACAAAAGCACAAGTCCTTTAAAAAGATTACAAAACTAAGTTGAAATTTTCCTTTTGTAAACTTCCTAAATCTGTAAGTTTTTTAAATTTGCAAGACGACTTTGTCATGTTTATGTGCATAATTGTCTTATTTGCTGTGTATTTTTGTATCGTTAAAACCAAAGTGTTATGCTCCGTTTCACGGACTTCTGTTTAAGAATTTACCCGCCATTATATCATCTTAAGAATATAACAGGAAATAACCCGTTCACGAAGCTCCAGTAAAAAACACCAACCAATAAAATCATCGATTAACGTAATGAGAGATATTTGGCTACTTAGGTATCTTAACAGCTGTTAAGACGACAAGAGCTAACCTAAAAATTACATTTGCATTACTGACTTGTACTTTTTTTTAGTTTACTTTACCGCCAGATAACAAACGGTCCATTAGGATGAAAGTTAATAAAGGTTAATAAATTTCACGAGAAATAGGGCATTAGTTATTTTACTGGTTTAAAAATATTTTGGTTGGGGAGGGGGGGTGCTTTCAATAACTAAAGTATTCTTGTGAATAGGCCTAAACCATTGAGCGTGGAAGTCATCTTCAGCGGTGTGTGTTTTATTTTTTTACTAATTCCTACTTCTACCCACAGGTTCTTTCACGCTTGTTGGCAACTGCTGTTGGTAACAAAACAGTAGTGTTGTTTTTCATTAAGGCACATGCAATTACTATTCTAATAATTTTGGTAATATTTTACTACCTTTGAAAATGTTTAATAACATAAAAGTAAAAAAAGCTACATGTAGTAATTACAACTTTTATTGCAATTAAGAAACCTTTGTGTGTGTGTGTGTGTGTGTGTGTGTGTGTGTGTGTGTGTGTGTGTGTGTGAGAGAGAGAGAGAGAGAGAGAGAGATTGCGACAACACAATTGAATTAATTCTTCCGCATAGGATTATGGTGTGCGTTTTATAAATCAACAAGTCTATATTGGAGGTATTATAATTATTTATTGCACACCAATTGAATAATAGTTCATACGATATATTTTTAAACGTACACAAATGTTATGAATTTTGAAATATTGTTTGAAAACAGTTTATATAAAGTTCAGATCTGAATTTGTTATTTGAGTGAAGATATTCCAATTTGATGCGGTGAGATGGCTGAAGGCGATGCATATATCTCACATGTCCTTCCCTCGTGGATTCTGCTGGGATGGTGTCCTGATGATAAACACGCTGAACTTGCTCGACGAACTGCAACACTGCCTTGCTGCGATCACACTGATTATGATTGTTAAAGGTTTTTAAAATGTTTTAACATTGTTATAGCTTATTTACGTGGGTGTTTAATGAAAAGCGGTGTATAGGCGTACACCTTCCGGCACGTCTTCAAGTGTCCTCGCATCACCAGATCTACCGCGGTCAGTAGATTTCCCTATGAGGATATCTTGACTAACATGGATACTTGTAAATCACAATATTATTTATTAAAACTGAATTACTTGGGTCTGTAGAGTAACTCACACAGAGTTCCAAGTTTTCGTACGCCTTTCGCACTGTTTACGTGTTCACGCAAGAGAAACTTCGTGAACGCGGACCGCACGTTTACTAGACGAGTTATAACGTCTTAACGTTATAATATCGGGAACCTGGTTAATTGGCTCAGGTCAATTAAACAGGCTGCCATAATATTAACAAACTCATAATTAACTGAAATATAAACAAACGCTAAATAGGATCCCGTGAATTCAAGAATTTAGACAGGGGTTTGTAGATTTATTCACTCACCTTTTTGGACCATGACATCTCTTTATTACATAGTGTTTTAACATCATAAAAGACAATTAGTAATGTGTATACTAAAGACAAAAATATTTGCACATTTCGTACAATTGAAATTAGTGTAAATCATGGGTGAACATAGCATGTAATGCCCTCGGAACTGAGTTGTTTGTTCCTATTTATAATATTACAAATAAAAATCTTTATTTTGTGCCATCTGAAGAATGGGCTTATTGAACTTTAGAGTGTTATACTCATTAAACTCGTTAAACTTAACACATCTTATTACATATTATGAAATTACAATTTTATAGTAATTAGGTCAGTCTTTTGTGTTTTATTTTACTCTTATTTTGTTATTTAAGTGTCTCATTTATTTAATTTAAGTTAAGTTCTGAACCACGGAAGTTGAACTTCCGTGTCACCTGTGTGTAACATATCCTCGGCGAATCGGCGCTTCTGTCTGTTCTGCAGGGTGTCTGGGAGATCTTCTGTCTATCGTGTGTTGGTGAAGTTTGGTGAAGGTGTCATTCTTAAAGATGAGTCGTCTGTCTCTCCTGTAGATTCTTGTGGTCTGTTTGTTGGTGGTAACTTTCACTGGTGTTCCCATTGTTGTACCGCACATACTGCTTATGGTTAACAGTTACATTTTAAAAGTTTAACATCACATTTAGGTGATGTTATTTAATTACAGAGATGTCATCGTCGCACACTCAAGTCATTTACAACAATTTACATCATTCGGCTATTACACAAGCTTTACCTAGTCTACATGTTTTATATTGTCAGCATAACTTTCTGTACGCTGTATCAGCAGCGGAGTCTCTGATTCAACTGAACTAACTAACTAACTATAGGGGTAATGGGGCTGTACACGCGCGGGTAGTTTCTCAGCGCGAAAAGTAGTTCTCAATTATTATTAATTATTTTCCTTTAATTAGCTTGCAATTTGATTACATCATTCTATACTTTTATTATTCTTTTATTTAACACGAGGTCGTTATGGATTTATTGGGTTTCTTAATTCTAAATTTTATTAACTGATACATTGGCAAATCGGCATGTTACTACTGGTTTGGGGCATGGAGAAAGGGTTCATCAGTACCTTATTAAATTATTTTAGTATTATAATTTTTAATTTTTTTTTTTTTTGGATTTAGGCATCTTAAATCGTCACAGAGTGCTCAAGATGAACTGCCCTTGATCTGCACATGGCAACAGACAATTTTCAATGATTTTACTGCGTTCTAATTGGCCAATTATCGGTCACATGATAAATATGCACACAGCACTAATAGTTCTTCATGCAACACTTTGCATGAAATTGGCAAAACCTGCACAGATAATTATCTGGGATTTTATTATGTCACGCCTGAGTGAGTTTTAAATAGAGATTTCATATAACAAAAATTCACATTTAACAGTTATTTGAAGATCACAGAATATAGGGAAATTGTAGCTAATATTAAATTTTATGTCTTGTTCAAGTCTCATGTAAATCGGATAATTATAACGGACACAATAGAAAAACGTTAATAACTCGCGCACCCGCGCACACTTTCACAAACACATTACTATACATAGAAAAATGACGAATAAAATTTTTAAGTGTTTGACCTATTCTAAATTCTTGTCGGTAATACAATACAAAAACTATAGCTAAAAAAACCAATTTGAACAAGAAACAAATTTAAACAAGAGAATGTTCATCATCCATGCATAAGACATAGTTCATTGCTTATCATGATCCTGTGTTCTATTGCAATATATATATATATATATATATATATATATATATATATATTGTAGCATGACAGATAATCCACATAAATCAATTACTAAATGATCATTAATAAAACTCAAGTATAGGGAATAACCAAAAATATCCAAATGAAAATCAATTAAAAAGCACTATAAATTATTATAATAACAAGAAAGGTAAGCATAAAGAAAAAATCTACAACTAATATAATTATACTACAAATTAAAAACCCAGAAAACTGAAATTTGAATAACAATATTACCCAGGTAGGATAGAAGCAGGCAATGAAGATACCCAGACCAAATGAACTGACAAAGAAAACAGACCAGAGTAAAAAAAAGAGTATAAAAAGAAATGGTACTGAAGAACGAAGAACGAAGAAAGAAGAGATCTGGAATAAACCAATATACTGAATAATCAGAGACCAGTGAAGCTCAAATAGAATAAAGGAGGTGAAACTCGAACAATACCCAATAGAAACCCCATAGGGAGAAAACCAAAAAACCCCAAAAATAAATGAATGTTCCAAAAGAAAGTATAACACCCCAAAAAACCATATACTAATGTAAAACTGATAAAAACCAAAAGTGTTTAGAGTATTAAGTAACAGTGCACCCCAAAAAAGTTATTGTATAGTTTATATAGACAAATCTTAACAGTCCCCCCATGGTTAAATATTTCATATTGTAAAACTATAAAAGAACTAGTGATAATATCAATAAATAACCAGGGACAAGTGCAAGTTATTAAATTATAATCAATAAACTTTGAAAAGGTACGTGAGTTACCGTGCAAGTAAATAACTTTAAGTGTTTTTGAACAGTATCATAATAATAGTTACTTAAGTAATATGGTGAAGGAGCAAGGAATAATATTTCTAATGAAATGCCACTGTTTATTAGAACATTCCATAGAATGAATAATAATAAACAGATAGCTTGTGTTTAGCATAAAGTAACGGGGAATACATCCTTAAAATTGGGAAGTACAGATCAGACTGTAAATAAATAGTTTTAAGAAGAGGTTGAACATTTAATGGAACCAATATGTTATGTTCCTAGTTCCAGACATTAACTATATAAACAAGATTTAGTATTGAGCAGTATTGTAGTTGTAAAAGGTTATTTTGTTATTAATTTAAATTGGGAATACAATATCTAAATGTAGATACCATTCCTATATTATAAAATGTTTTTATTATGTTAATGTGTGTAATCAGTACACAAAAAGAAGGTATGATTCAAAGTACCAGATTTGATAGTAGATAAGTGTTATGTTTTAATTGTAAAATCAATATTCAATGTTATAATAGTCAAGGAACAAATTGTTAATAAATTATATAAGAATAGAAAGTCAGAAAAGGGTGCAAACTAACTATATTAGTAAAAACTTTGCAAATAGCAACAGATCAAATCTAGGCCAGATAGTAAATTTAGACTACAGAATAATTGACAAATCTAGTCCTATAAACCAACTAAACTGATAATATTTATGTAAGATAAACCCACCATATAGTAATACCATGTAACTAATACTTTATAAAGATATGGTCAGCAGATAAGTAAAATTATAAATAAAAATGGAATGGACTAACTAACATTGTCAGAGGAGGAGTCATAGATAAATGAATTGTATTTAAAAACAATAATTAATAAACTAAATTGCAAGAAATTAAGTAAAAATAGACAATTATATCAATTTCAGATTCAATAGAATAATAATTATATCAGAGAAAATGGCTATTATCTGCTCAGAGACAGGAAACACATATTTGAACATGCTTTCCAAAATGTAAGAAATATAACTTTTTTAAATGAAAACTTTGTAGAACTATATTAATTAGTATCAAAATGAGCAAAATGGAATAAAGAAACCGAATATGTAT
Source organism: Magicicada septendecula (assembly GCA_034769895.1). Lineage (NCBI taxonomy): Eukaryota > Metazoa > Arthropoda > Insecta > Hemiptera > Cicadidae > Magicicada > Magicicada septendecula. The sequence continues at coordinate 1,032,086,392 of CM068367.1, read as the reverse complement.
TTAGTATTTCATACAGTTAATTAATAACGAAAATATTTTCCGAGTATAATGTATTCAAATAAAACGTGTCGGAAACTAAGATAATTTGAAACAATGTATAATATATACTAAATTGGCTAAGATTTTCAGGAGACGAAGGAAATGAGAACAGTTCATTATTATCCGTTGAAGAGTGTACTTAAACGAGATTTTTGCTCGATATAACCTATAATGGCGAACTATAAGTAAACCGAGTTCAATCAAAATTTTTATAAATTTTGATTTTGAGTTTTTTTTTTGTTGTGAACCGGTGAAATTAAACTATGAACAGTGCATCACTAATAAACAGAACCACACACGCCTAATTAATTAAAATAACACCAATACAATAAAATTTACAGACGAACAAACCAGGTTAAACCCGACACATATAGACAAAGTGAGATAGACATAATCACCAACATTTTACACCAAGTGAACTATTAAACAATACACCAGTGACACTCAGTTAACTCCAGAACCATTATACACAATTGCTGAGACCATTTAAATGGAGAAAAGACATCTTTATTTGAACAAATATTTCGTCAAGGTTAGACGTTTCCACTGCGCATGCGCCAGTCGGCCATTTTGATTCATCGACGTTCTTACCACAGCAAGGCAGCGAATTTCTAGACTGCATTTGGTTTGAAATAATTATTATATAAACTTTATTTATCAATTATAACATTGTATTGGTTACTATTAAGGCATTTATCATTGTAAGTGTTATACTTTCCTGTCCATACCCTTCTCTGGCTATTCTTAAATATCCGTTCAAAGAACTATAATTTTATATATACTCAATGTAAATTTTTTATCGACCGGCCCTGAGTGAGTCGATACTGCTGTGTAATATCGATTCTTATCGATAACTTAAATAATTTGTTAATAAACTTTCTGTTTATGCAATTTGGATTTAATTTTTATTTGAAATACTTAACGAAGAAATTAATCGAGAACTCAGACTAACCGAAAGGCGGTACATAAGAAATAATGAACGCCTCGAAGAAGAAGAAGAAGGGAGCCGTCTTTCGACTAGGACTGGAGTTAACCAGATTCTCATAAAGTGAATTTACAGAAAGTGACATTACTAAACTAATAAACATAATAACATTCAATTATTAACCACAAACATTAACCACGATTATTTTTTAAATATTAGGAATATAAATTACACCAAAAATATTTTTTCAATAACAACAAAAATTTTTTTTTAAATAAAATTATTTTTTTATTTCAAATTGTAACAACATTCATACACAGTTCATATTTTGTTTTATTACAATATATATATATATATATATTTATTCAATCACTTTCTGCTACAGTTCGTTTCTTGATATATATAAAGTATTTAAAATTTATATTTATATTACCTCAAGATGTTATTTTTCCTTATTTGGAACATGTTTCGGGTACCATTTTGTACCGGAAGGCTGAGGATGGGTACAAGATGGTACCCGAAACATGTTCCAAATAAGGAAAAATAACATCTTGAGGTAATATAAATATAAATTTTAAATACTTTATATATATATATTTTCTATATAAGTAACTCGATGTTTCTTGCAGTAATTATATAATTTGTGATGTTTTCAATTTGTTTCTTCTGCAAGTACAGTGGAACCCCGCTGGTCCGAACTAACTGGGACCAAGTCCTGTTCGGATTGGCGTAAATTCGGATTAACCGGGTTATAGGTTATACAGTACTGTGTATTATAAATATAAATTGTATAACGTGTATAAACAGTACCACTTTTGAACTATCGTTAGCCTATGTAGACAAGCACGCCAATGCTACACCGGCAGATGTCTTATTTTTGAGGCGCTGGAGGAACACCGCGGTGTCTGCTGGATTTACAGCTCTGCATCAGAGAAAAATTACTGATTTTGTGCAACACCTTAAGTAGTGTCTAGTTATGTAGTGTGTACTTATTGTACTTTTTTGTGTTTTATATACTTTTACTGGCACTAAACTGTAAGTACCAATATGTTTTTCCATTCACTTTACAGACGCGAAATTCTTGATAACAAAATTCAAAACTTTATTTTGCTACACATTTAAAACAATTTAAAGTACTTAGTTTTAATAAAAATTTCACTAAAAATGCATCAGTTTGTATTTATCTAAGCTTTTTTGTACAAATTATATTGATATGTTCCAGATATTTGGTCATATTTTTTATTTCTTTGTCCAATTTTTAGACCCTTTTTTCAAACTACCGGTTCGGGATTAAGCGGGGTTTCGGACTAGCGGGGTTCGGACCTGCGGGTTTCCACTGCAGTATAATTTCGTATATTCTTTTTAATACCTGACGCACGTTTCACTGAAAAATATCAGTATCATCAGAGGTTTCTAAGTAAATTAATAACAATCGAAATAATTCTATTAATATAAAATTAACGAATAATCGAATTTGTATCGATTTTAATGTAAAATAACTGATAATCGATTTAGGTCGATTAGTTAACGATTGTTTTAATATTTATTTTCTTCAGCAGCTGTTTTCTTGGTTATATTTGAAATTTTGTTGTTTATATTTTATTCATTTTTATTTTTTAGTAAATTTATAATTTTAAATAGATCATCTTGTTTTGTTTTTATTTGGGTTTGTTCTTTAATTAATAAATTATTGTTATTGTGTTTGTAAATGTTAAGATTTTCCCAAATATTCATTTTTTGACCTTTTTGTATGTTTTTAATTAATTTTATATTTTCAGTGTTTGGAAACTGGTGGTTATTATTTAGACAATGTGTGGCTAAATTAGATTTATAAATATTTGGTTTTAAATATGCATTGCGGTGTTGAACGATTCTATCTCGCAGTTTTTTCTTCGTCTGGCCCACGTAAAATTTATTGCAGTCTGGACATTCTATTTTATATATTCCATTTTTATTGTGAGTATTGGATTTAGTTTTAGGTTTTATTTGATTAAAAATTATATTATCTGTATTATAAGATATTTTTAAATTAGTATCTTTAAATATTTTATTAGTTTTTGAGTTATATTTCCGTAATAAGTGAAGGTTGTATATTTTATGTTATTATTAATAGGTGAATTTTTAAATGTAGTGTTCTTGGGAATTTTATTAGTGATTTTATGTTTAATTTTATTTTCTAATTTATTAATAGTTTTTATTTTGTATCCATTTTTAACTGCTATTTGTTGGATAATTTTTCTTTCTTTGTTTCTTTCTGTGTTATTTAATGGGATCCTAAGCATTCGGTAAATCATGGAATTAAATACTGCCATTTTGTGTTGGGGAGGATGATTAGAAGTATTTGGTATTACTAAGTCAGTTTGAGAAGGTTTCTGTATATTGAGTATTCAAAATTTGTTTAATTTTTCTTTATTAAGTCTAAATAATTTTATTTATTATTAGATTCTTCTTCTAACATGAATTTTATTTTGGAATGTAAATTATTTATGGAGCTGAATATTTTTTATTTAAAATTGAATTTAATATTAGATAAATTTACGAATTTAATATATCTAATATTAAATTCACGGAAAATGAAATAGCTACCCTAGAAACATCAAACAAAACAAATCTTAAAAATGTAAATAAACATGTAATAGATAATATCATAGTCGAAACTGAAAACGCAATTAATAATGTAGAACAAGAAAAACAAGATAAAATAAGAACAGAAGTCTCAATGGAAATAATAAAATATATCAAAAAATATAATAACCAAAATCATCATATTAAAAATAAAAATAAACAAAATAACACCAAACAGAAACTAACGACTAATAACCTCACTTTAACCAAAGCTGATAAGAGTAATAGTACAATAATAATTTCTCAGAAAGATTTAGATGATAAAACAGAAGAATTTATAGTTAATAATAATTGCATAACATAAAATAAAGATGCCACAAACAAATATCAAACACAAATAACAAATATACTAAAAAATAGTAACCAAATCATAAATCCTAAAGACTCCTTTAAATATAAAATGGATAATTCTTGTGCACCAAAATTAAATTCTTTAATAAAATTACACAAAATCAATAAACCTATCAGACCTTTAATAAACGCTAGGACCGCACCAAATTATAAAATATCAAAATTACTAACACAAATCTTAAAACATAAAATTGAACTTCCAGTAAAACACAATATAAAAAATAGTATCGAACTCACGGAACAACTAATAAACGTAGAAGTAAACAGAAATACAAAATTATATTCATTCGACATATCAAACATGTATACAAACATTCCCATTGAAGAAACTACAAATATTATAATAAATAATCTGAAAACAAATAAAGAAAGTAACACATACAATAAACAGTTAACTTATACTTTAAAAATAATTTTAAATCAAAATTATTTTCAATACAACAACAAATTGTATTATCAAACAGATGGCCTTGCTATGGGAGCCCCAACCTCCGCTATCATATCAGAAATCTTCCTACAAAAACTCGACGAACAAATAATAAATATAATAAAATTAAACGACCCATTAGGATGTTATTTTAGATACGTTCATGACACTCTGTACATTTCCCAAAACAATGGTATAAATATAAATAAAATATTCAACTCCATAAATAATTTACATTCCAAAATAAAATTCATGTAGAAGAAGAATCTAATAATAAATAAAATTATTTAGACTTAACAATAAAGAAAAATGAAACAAATTTTGAATACTCAATATTGTAACGTACCGCTTTTTTCGTGAGGTGTTCACCACTTACGAGTGTATTGCAATTACCAGCTTCGTTAATTCTGCCCCACAGTTGTACGCCAATTCTGTAACGTACCACTTTTATGTGTGAGGTGTTATGGAAGTGTTATTATATGCCTCACGCAGTATGCGTCACTTTTGAATTATACTAACTGACGTCTTAAACGGTATAAATAAAGGATTTTGTTTATCTTGTTTTACTCCATCTAAAAGAAATCGAGAGTGTGTGATTTGGGGTCAAGGAGGTAATTTGTTCAGCCTTATGCAGAAGAGAGAGTAAATATTATTATTGCCCCTCTGTTGTGACGATTCCTTCTGTATGTTGTGCTGAAATTTTCATTAACTACCCACTACAATAAATTATAACACGTTATAATTCAATATTAATTTTCAATAATATTGCTTTATTGATTATTGACTTTTGTTTCCAGCCACCAAAGTATAGGTATCACAATTAATCTTTTTAAAAAGAAAACATCCTCTCGCCTTTACCGAGTAAACAGAGATCTGTCTAAAGAACAAAACATATATGTTGTTATTTAACCAATATTACGCTATAATAAAATACATCAGTTATTACATAATTGTTATTAATTCCCCAGGGTTCAGGGTGAATTCTTTATGTTATGAGAGTGTCAGAAATGGCTAATTGCTACGCTTTACAAATATAAAAAATTAATAAATAATTTTGGTTTATTTTTCACATGTTACGTAGTTTCCGGAATTGCCGTTAGAGAGCAGCATGTATTTGTTTACTTTTGAAATAAACATATGATACAATTAATATTTTTTGTTCTATTTTCACTATTAAAAAACGAGTTTTCTTCGGGATTTATTACGAAAAATGTTTATATTACCTCACTCCGTGTTGTCCTTACTGGATTGAAGTTTTATTCTGTGATGAGGTACGTCTTGCGTTATTATTTCCTTTTCATTTGGATGATTTTCTGATTGTCTACTAGACGTAGGCCAAATTATATTGGATCCTCAGAATGGTTTCATCCACGGGTTTTTAATGTATAACACCCTTTTAATTTGGATTCCTCAGGTATATTTGGTTAGTATTCACTTTGTTGATTACTCTTGCATGAATTTCGCCTCCTCCAACGTTCAAAAAAGGTTATTTTTTTATAATTTTTGTCGCATCGGTTCTTCAACAACTCTCGTTCAGTTCAAAATTTTATTCTTATTAACAATACTTGTTATTTTCCATCACTCTTAGTAACACATAGTATTTTTATTATGTAGGCAGTTTGTGATTATTATAAATTTATATTTTATTTATGGAAAAATAATTCCCTTCCATTCCGGTTTATTTACTAATTTAATTCATATAATATGTTTTGGTTAATTTTTTTATGACCTTGTATATAAATATTTTATCATTTTATTATCATTAAATAAATTTATATATTATTTATTTAATCTCGAATAGTGTTCATACCCGGTACTACTTCCTGTTGTCACTTCCTTCATAGGATTATTTTAATTTTATATTATCTTTGGTAGTTAAAATTTTTATGTCCTTTAAAATTAAACCTGGGTTTTCTTACAATCTAACATAATTATTTGAAACAATATAATATTAACTGGGGTATAACAAATTGTGGTTCATACAATATGAATTACAGCAAATAAATAAAATTACAAAAATCAACTAGTACTATTACACACTACTTCCATAGTTTTATCCTACCCAAAACATACAGCACAGTTTAGTAATACATTAATTTCACTTTGGTTTTCCACCTCAATGGGTACACTAGAACTCACTTCGCACTATATACCACTCGAATTGTTTATTATGTGGAGTGATATAATTAAATTTTGAGCGAGCTTTAGTTCTACCCATTTCTGACTTTTATTCTCATGATTTACTTTATTGGGACCGGGTTATGTACCGTTACAATATACAGGAAACCTTCTCAAACTGACTTAGTAATACCAAATACTTCTAATCATCCTCCCCAACACAAAATGGCAGTATTTAATTCCATGATTTACCGAAGCTTAGGATCCCATTAAATAACACAGAAAGAAACAAAGAAAGAAAAATTATCCATCAAATAGAAGTTAAAAATGGATACAAAATAAAAACTATTAATAAATTAGAAAATAAAATTAAACATAAAATCACTAATAAAATTCCCAAGAACACTACATTTAAAAATTCACCTATTAATAATAATATAAAATATACAACCTTCACTTATTACGGAAATATAACTCAAAAACTAAATAAAATATTTAAAGATACTAATTTAAAAATATCTTATAATACAGATAATATAATTTTTAATAAAATAAAACCTAAAACTAAATCCAATACTCACAATAAAAATGGAACACATAAAATAGAATGTCCAGATTGCAATAAATTTTACGTGGGCCACACAAAGAAAAAACTACGAGATATATTCGTTCAACACCGCAATGCATATTTAAAACCAAATATTTATAAATCTAATTTAGCTACACATTGTCTAAATAATAACCACCAGTTTCCAAACATTGAAAATATAAAATTAATTTAAAAAATACAAAAAGGTCATAAAATGAATATTTGGGAAAATCTTAACATTTACAAACACAATAACAATAATTTATTAATTAAAGAACAAACCCAAATAAAAACAAAACAAGACGATCTACTTAAAATTATAAATTTACTAAAAAATAAAAATGAATAAAATATAAACAACAAAATTTCAAATATAACCGAGAAAACAGCTGCCGAAGAAAATAAACATTAAAACAATCGTTAACTAATCGACCTAAATTGATTATCAGTTATTTTACATTAAAATCGATACAAATTCGATTATACGTTAATTTTATATTAATAGAATTATTTCGATTGTTATTAATTTACTTAGAAACCTCTGATGATACTGATATTTTTCAGTGAAACGTGTGTCAGGTATTAAAAAGAATATACGAAATTATACTACTTGAAGAAGAAACAAATTGAAAACATCACAAATTATATATATTGTAACATTATTAAAATGGGCTTGGTGCGTATCTGTAAAATGTTTACACTTGTTTTTATGTGTATTAGTGTTAATGTGGTGTGTTCGCCTCACATCGGTCATTACAATAATGGTTGTCACTACTGAAGTCTGTAGCGTGGTCTAAATTATCAGTACAACCTACCTGTTTATTCATAGGGGTTGCGAATCCCGGGTGGCGCCAAATTGTTTATATTAAAACAATTAAATTTGTTAAATTACAAGTTAAATAAGTGTTGTCAGTGTTGACGGCTGGAGCGTTCAAATGATTCCCGCCGCTGTACAGCTTGTCGTATTGTCCACTCGTGAAGAGCGCTATTTGGTAAATCGGTAGAAATTGCTAACACACATATACAACGTCCTACGAAATAAAACGATGGTAATACTCTGTACTGTAATTTTAATGCAAATTTGGTCATTAATCAATATGACAAAAGTATTATAAATGATTTTTTAACAAATTGCTCCGGCTTAGAACATGAAACAAATCTCTAGGTTGGCGAAACTGATTTTGAAATAAACTGTTCTGATGCCAACAATGGCTTCTGTTTACACACAATATATTAGTTTGTTCAAAATCTGGGGTTCTTTGGATTATAAATAAAACATAAAAGCTGGTTACATTAAAAAAGTACACTACCATACCTTATACGTACTTGAATAGTATAAAGTGTTTTCACAAATTGTTCGGTAGTGTCGTATTAGTTGTTACAAATTTCGCACTCTAATGCGAGGTTATATCTTAATTAACAATGGTTTTACGTAAGTTGATTATGATTCAAACCTTTGAAAGAAAATTAATTTTGTTTAATAGTGAGAAATTTTGATTGATTTGAGAAATATTTAAAGTGATTTGGTTTCTGGGATAATTGAATTTAGTTGATACTTATCAGTTCAGACGGTGGTGATATGTTGTCGTCTGGGGTAATGGAAATTCATCGATTTGGGGCTGATTTAGGCTTCGGGCATCTTCTTCTATCTCGTCTTGGGAATTTCTACTATTTACTTTCTTTTATTTGGTTCCAGGACATCGGTTAATATTAGAAGCTCTGCATCTACTCGTCATTGGTTCTTGTAGTCGACTTCTGAACTTTTTAAAGTAAAATTTTGGTCATCTCAATCTTGCGTACCTCTTACCCACGCGTCATTTTTTCAAGTCTAATAAATTTAACGAAAAATTAGTATTCAACGGCCCGTTTCTATGGTAACAGAAACCCTTTGATTGGTTAAGGCCTCGATTAAAAGCATTGTTATTATATTTGAATTTTTATTCAAATTTATTATGTATTTTCTGAATGATTTTATTCCTCTGACATCCCTTCTGGGTAATAAATAATATCACTATTGTCTTTATTTCCTTTCAAAGTTTAAAATGATACCTCATAAGGTCATATTCTATTATACATTAACTTTAGTCTAATTATTTTGACATTTGATAAATTACATATCTCCTTGAATTTAAACCTTTCGAATAACATTTCTCTTTTAAAATGATTTATACATAATTACTGGCTATTTACTTGTCTTAGATTTGTAAATTTCCTTGTGAATTTGTTACAATTGATATTTGTGTGTGTCTGACAGTTAGACATTTTCATAGGCAAAAGTAGCCATGATGGTATTTTACTTATTTATTTTAAAGTACATTTTAATTCAGCCTGATGGGCTACACTTTGTTATTATAATTGTTTGTGTTGCGTTTTGATTCTGTTTGTGTTCTGATTACATGTCAAGATAGTTTTCACTATCCATATTTAAAATATAACAATTAGGCTTATGGACTGCAAGTTTCTTTCAGCCATATCCTATTCATAACATTAAAACGAACAATTCTTTATAAGTTATTAGAGTTATTATTTTGAGTGAGAAATATCATCACTTCCTTCCAACTTATTATTTGCTAATTTTTGTTTACAATACATATTATTTTTATTGTGATAAACAACATCACTTTTATGAAATTTATAACTGTCCCTTATAACATGGGTGTCTCTGATTTGTTTCTAATTTCTTAATTTTTAAACAATCTTTACATTCTCTCCATGTCAACACCTTCAATTTATTCTTTCCTGGAATCCTCCCTTTTAATTACTATCGGTTATAATTAAACTTAAATCTCTTAAACATCTTTTCTTAAATAATAGTGTCATCATCACCTTCCAGTGTTCAGTATATCTTATTCTATAATTCATACTTATTACTATTTTTCACCATATATTTATTCACTGTCATTTTTCCACTTTTAAACCTTTAGTGTTCTTTATAGATTTATTAAGTGTTTATTTTCTTTATCATTCACTATTTTTCGTAATATTTATATTCTATATCTTACACTATTCCCATTTATACCTCACCTTCACTTTTAAATTATCTATAGTTAATTATAATTTAATTAGCGTACCTTCTTTATCATTACACTTTGGGGTTTTTACACATACACTATTGCACTGTATCACTGTTTATACTAAGTGTTCTTTAGTGGGTAATCCCTATACTTATTTCTCTTTCTATTTCTCACTATTTCGTTCATTATAAAATTATACGTATCATTAATGACATTTTGTTAAATCTTTTACTACACCTAACTTTAATAATTGGATTAGCGTACTTTCTTTTCTAAGTTATTTTTTAACTGTTTTTTGTTTAAAACAGGTATATAAATTATCTCATTTACTACAATAATATTTGTTTTCATTAGTGGATAATTATTTGGGGTTTATTTACAGTATTCTATCTTTGAGTATACCATTTCTCCCTTTTATATGTGGTGTTTGTTATTTCTTGGTTTCACTTTGTTTCCTCTTCCTTCTTCTTCTTCTCCTTCATCTTCTTCATCTTCAGTTGTCTTCATTTTGATTCGGTTCTCCTCTTCTCATCTGGTTTAATTTCTATTTAGTTGTAGGAATTTGTTCACTTCCTTTTCTTCTTCCTTGGTTCTGGTTTCTTCCCTTCTTTTGTTAGTTATTACTTGTTTGGTCAATCACTTTTTCTTTGTGTTTGTTTCGTGGTTCCCTTCTTCTTTTGTTTTCTGTTGTTTGGTCAATCACTTGGGTTGGGTAATGTCGTCGTTCGTCATGTCATAGTTTTTATATTTTATTTATTTTTAAACATTTTATTTGATATGAAGTATTTTTACATTTATAATTATAGTTTTTATCCCTGGTACTGGGTTGGCTTATTTGTGTTGTAACAATATATATATATATATATATATATATATTATATTTTCAATGTTTGGAAACTGGTGGTTATTATTTATTTTATATATATATATATATATATGTATATACCGGTATATGCATTTCGTTCATTAATGAATAAATTTTATTTTTACAGAAACTTGTATATGTGTGTGTGATGATACTTTATTATTGTTAACCATTATGACCCATTTCTGTTGCGGTAAAAAACCAATTCATATTAACATGACCTAATAATTTAGCTCTATTAGCTCGTCTAACAAGGTTTCTTACTTTAATGTTGTTGTATTTTTACACGTCTGCATAGTAGGTCTTGTTGTTTTTTAATGTCTATCGCTGGTAATGCTACTAATTCGTGATGCACTTGTAAACTGATACATTAAAGGTGCCTTAATTTAAAACATGTTCTAAAATTTCTATTTTTCTCATTCCATGAAACACATAGCAGAAAACAGAAAGCAGAAGAAGTGCACTTTTTTGCCAGTACCTTGTTAGTATTGGCAAGAGCAGAGCGTGGAAGGTTCTAATTCGAGTATAAGTTGTGCAAAACATTTTTTTAAATCCAATTTCCTTTTAACCTATCAGTAAAAGGCTTTCTCCTCTGTCATAGTTTTTATGTTGATCGTTTGAAGGGTACATAAGTGATCTACTGAGTTTCAATAGCGTGCGTTTACAAATTAGCGTTAGAATGTGTAAAACACATGTAGTTTCCTTACCCAACTTGAAACTCGTCATTGAACGATTGCTGTGATCGCTTTAAAACAGACGATAATTACCCTTGTGAAACGGATTATTAATCAATGAGGCGAACTGTCATTGGAAACAGTCAACCGAGAATCCAGCATTTTCCTTTAAACAGTGAATGGACTGCCGGGACCGTGCTACGTTTGGGTCGCTGTGCATATGCAGTTATCCATGAGAGTTGTGGGAATCCGCGACGCTTGGTCGTCAGGAGAAATGACAATCTCTACTGCACAGCCATCTGCATTTACGGAACGCCAGGATGCCACGACGCAGCTTACTGGATGCTCCACTGCCAGCGCCTCGTAGGTTTTTCATCACATGAATGAGAAAAGCTACCTCGGCGGGATATCCACAGATAGTCGGGGATGAAGCTAGGTTTCGTCGAAGAAAACGCCTACCGCCGAGGGAAAGGCTATCTAAAACAAGGCAACAGTCTTGTCGATTTTATGACAGCATCGAACGGTGCTTGGTTGGGCAAAAAACCGTACAAAAACGTCCCTATCTGGTGCTTGTCTCGAACGGTGGGGTGATGAATAGCCAGATGCTTGTTGAACGGACAATATCGTGAAAACAGTTCCAAAATGACGATGATGTAACGTGAATGACAGTGACGATGCGCCTGGCTAGGAGCATTAATTTTTCATCAGATACTGTGCAGATGAAGATCATGATGCAAGCATCTCCTGCTAGGTGCACAAACACTAGTTCCTTTTTGGGAAGCTTATAGGTTGAAACTAGAGTAGACCGCAGAGAACACCGTGGAACACCACTGTGTAGACCGCGATGGTACTGCCGCTGTGACACGTCAGCACCGTGATGTCGAATAGACTTTACCGTGATCATCGTGCCTCACTGCCAGGCTGACCGAGTTGTCTCTGTAGGACGCATACTTCGGCAACCGAAATCTTTTGATACGGCTCAGGTGTGCTTCAAGAGAAAAACATCGGGCCTATGACAACAACGACAACGTCACAAAGGGCGGTTAGTAAAACCGTTGGCATTCCATACCACTAATTCGAACTTACGCCTGATAAATTGTCGTCGTTGACCATTCATAACGGTTTTATTAACTAGCAGGTTTCACCAATAGGAGGAACTTTTCTTGGGGTGCAACATTGTCTACGCGCTCACGAATAGACCTGAAGGTGTCTGCGCCTTCTACAGGATATCGTCGTTGACTTTTTCGGTTTAGCCACTAGTTTTTATTGCGAGATTGCAGAAGTGTAGGTGACGGGAGGAAATTCTACGGGCCACGGGTCAGGGGAACATCTTTCTGGTTCTTGCGGGTGTGGAGAGCACGTATTCCGGCTCCGGTAGCGCGACTTTGTTTGACCTGAAATGGTACTTGGGATCACTGCACTTTGTTGAAATTTGGAGCAGGAATATCCACTGGCTTTTTCTCTGTTTGTTAGTTAATGGTTTGGCCGTATTGGGTAAGGAAGTTTCTCTAACCATTTCAAGTAATTGGGTAGCTCCGTTAATTGGCAGCATATGCTCTGCGGTCACGTTGATTTCAGAGGCACAAGTGCGTGATGGGTCACAATCACATCACACAAGGGGATACAGAATAGGCAAAGTATTACGTATTGCTAAACTCTCTCGGTACACTCGACGCGGACGCTGAATTCAAACAGGCGTCTTACAGTTGAGTCTTTCCACAATAGTCTTATCAAGGGAACAAGCTTATGAGGACTAATTGTGCTGCAAGGCCAACACCTCGTCATAATCCTCGTTTTGCAGTTCGCCCAGGGCGCTCTGTGGATCGGATGGAACTTCAAGGCGTCGGAGTATGAGAACAGCAGGTTTAACGACCCAGCGAATAAATGTAATATGAGAACGGTTTTAATTACACATTGTCACTGCAGAGTGCTCTGTCGCGCTCATACAGGAACCGCGTGTGAAAGCAGAAGACGTAAACCGACATTTCTGCAAGCGCGACTGCTCGGCACTGTCAGCGAGATGGACCGATGTTCTGTATGAGGATCGGTGGGAACCTTCCTTCGGAAGTGCGGCTAAGTACATCCTAAGCAGAGGAGGTGGAGTTGGCTGTTGTGAAAGAAAGACTCTCTTCCGTCACCCTGTTAAATTCCTTGTCATTATCGGTACTTTTGCTGCTGCGAGCGTATTCGTGAGGCTTGTCCTCTGTGGAGGCCGCTTCTGCATAGTTTTTTCATAGCTACAGACTTCTCTTTTGCATTGGCTCTTTTAATACAACGCGCTTCTTCTTCCAGGAAAGTAGTTTTCAGAACGGTATTGGTGATGCCTTTGCAGTTGGGTCAGATATTCTCATTTCTTAGTTATTTAACAGATGCAGGGAGTAATCCATGTGTGGTTGGTCGATCGATTACTCAACCGGGAGAAACAAACGATGCCACGTTCCGTGTGACACCCAGCTTTGGACTGTACCTATCTAATTCGGCAATCCCGGCTGCCGAGTATTTGAACTTGCTTGCTAATCATCTCACGGTAGCATTAGGGATTGACTACGAGCTGTCTTGTCTTATCTATATACAAGCTTAACTTGAAACCGAGTCCTTCAGAATTCTTCAATGTTCTCGGGCGAGCTTTGAAGCGCGATATTCTACACGTATACACAAAAGGCCGAAAACTAGACATCTTGAACAATTTTGGAAATGTACAAACACATAAAAACGACATCCTAAACGAACAGACACAATTCAAATCACACGCATTATTCGAACATATCACACCAAACACACAACATCGATCCTTCAAAGTCGACACCGTCGCCAAGAACAAGACGGACAGCGCTCCCATTGGCATCCTCTGACGAAGCTTATAATAAGCGAAAATTGATTCAGGCTGTAAGATAAAACTTTTACGGTTTTTACCCATAAAAACTTTGTGTTCAGAGTCGGTAGTGATTGAATTATATTTGTAAAAAAATCTTGTAGATTATAACTATAACAGATAAAGTGTATTTGAAACTTTTTATAACTGGAGTCGGTGAACTCAAAAATTAATTTTTCCTTCGGTGTAGGGACTGTAGAAACCAGCAGTAGAATCCAGCTGTAGTTTCTGTTTGTAGAAACCAGCAGTAGTCACTTATCATCGATTCGTCCCACCTACCTTGGTAACGCTGCTCAATTTGCAATACGTCCTGGTGGAACCGTTCACCCTGCTCATCACTCACTGCACCCAAATTTGGTGGGAAAAAGTCCAGATGGGAATGAAAAAAAAAACGAATTTTTAATGGTATCCGGCAGCCTAAATTTTTATATTTCATCAAAAGATTTTGTACTAAAAGATCAGAATTTTGCGCTTTGTTATTTCCAAGAAAACCATGGACTACATCCTTAAATGACTTCCATGCCTTTAGCTCTACGTTATTCTACTTGATGTCAAAATTTTCATCATTGAGTAATTTTCTAATCTGAGGTCCAACGAATATTCCTTCCTTTAATTTGGCTCCACTTTAGTTAGGAACCACTTGGCTTAAAAATTTAAATCATTGTCCTTCTTTATCCAGTGCTTTAACAAAATTCTTCATCAATCCCAATTTTATATATAAAGGTGGCAAAATTACATGCTGAGGGTTGACTAATGGAACATGCTTAATATTTTTTGTCCAGGAGTGAAAGTCTTTAACCACATAATGTTCACTTGATGCACGGCTGTCCCACAAACATAAGAAGCAGCAATATTTTGTAAGCCACCTTGCAGGCCGAGAAGAAGACCAATAACTTTTAGGTCACCACAGATACGCCTTAAGTGAGCATCGTAATTGATTGCTTTTAAAATGAATGCCATACTTTCATATGTCTCTTTTAATTCCAACAGCACGCGCTACTGGTATAGAAGGATTCTTGTTTGCATTATACAGTAGCACTGCTTTTAAGCTCGTGTTTTACGAGTCTATGAATAACCTCCAATCATCAGCTTTATAAGGAATATTCAGGTCAAACATCAAACCTTTTATATCACAACAGGAACACAGCTGATCTGTGTCATGAAATATTTCATTAATTCTTTATTTCTGTTTCTGAAAAATGAAACTTTGGTAGAATATCATTATGCAATAAATTCCACTGCTTTAAGCGTGAACCTAGAAGTTCTGCTTGTTGTTTTGATAAATACAAGTCGCGAACCAAATCGTTTAGTTCCACTTGTGAAATGAGATATGGTTCACTATTTGATTTTTCTGGTATGAAATCTTCGTCTCATGAACCTTGTGCCGCCGCAGTATTCACAGAACAGCCCTCTTCAGAATAGGAAATCTCCTTCCAAGAAGCTGGGGCTGTGGGAATAGGTAAATCGTCTCCATGAGCAACTGGTCTTATAGCCGATGGAACATTTGGGTACTCAGTATTAGTCTACTTTTATTTTTTGAAGAGAAACTACTGACATTTGTTAAACAGAAGTAGCAGTCGTCATATTGATTTGTTGGTTCGCACCAAACCATTGGTATAGCGAAAGGCAAATGATCCTTTTTCCCTTGTAACCACTGCGTGAGCTTAACATAACACCTAATACACGTTATATGTGGCGCCCATTGTTTATCTTGATCTCCTAGTGGTTTGACAACCGAAATAAAGTCCATAAGCAGTTTTCATCAATTTTGAAATTTGACCTACTGTGACTCTTTGTAGCGAATTCGCCACATACATAACAAAACACATTCATAGAATTCTTACACGGACACGTTTGCCGCCTCATTATTTAAATAAAAGCCGACGTACGAGTACTCGTACTACTCGTAAAAAAAAAAAAACTGTTTCGATACTTGATTAATGTATTAACATTAACTGCAATTGCTTAACTGGACAAACTAACAGACACTTACTGAACTCGCAGAATTTAACACGGATTACCGCACACAACTTTACCCGCCAATGGCTTCAGCTGCACTAACAGATTGCGTGTTTTCAAAGAGCGAGGATGACTCTTTGTTCCTGCTGGATGACTCACTGGTTAAATCGTGGCTGACTGTGTTTCATGCGGCTGTTCTTTCTTCTGCAATCTTAATCATATTCGGCATTTTTCTAACGTATTTCACAATATAGCAGATCGTTTTTATTATTTGTCCAAAATGACATAATAGGGATCTTTAAAGTCAGGTAACTAAATAACGTGACGTGATAGAGCATAAAACGTGATATACTTTCTGTTTCAGCATAAAAAATACTTTATAAAAACTCATTGACGTATCTGTTCCTAAAATCGTGTAGACCAGTGTAATCGGCATGGATTTTTACACTTTTTTTCAAACTTTTATACCATTTTTGGATCTTGTCCAAAAATGGTGAATTTCCCGAAACTTTAGTTACAGTTAGTATTAAAAGTATTTTTTTAAAATTGGTTAAAATTCTTCCTAATTTGATACCGCGCGTGGTATTCTTTGCCTCTAGCCTCCTTATTTTTTTTGGAGGGGGGAATCAATCTAAAAACAATAGAGGTGTATAGGGTAAAAGTATGAACACGCGAGCAAGGTTTTACAAAAGCGGTTGGTGCGTTCAAAAATTGTCGTGCGACATACTCCAAACCAGATAGACAAGACAGACGAATGCTTAACGGTCGAGTTAAAACTCAGAACTCGCGTTTCTCGTTCAATAACGTTTATAGAATGTAATTAAAGCTTTTTTTTCAACACATGTTACGAAATATTCTTCTAGAATTTTAAGAAATATTTTATTTTGACATTTCAGTTAAAAAAATTGTCAATAACCAGCAGTAATTAAACAGATTGTTATTGATCTGATATAGTATTAAGATAATTATGAAGTACTGTATGTATTAAGTTAGCAAAAGTTGTTTCTGTAGCGTATGTAGAAAAACAGAATATTCGCCTTAACCAGAACACAGCAGAACATGCCAGAACATATACTGCCTCCAAGATATTTTATTTTTATTTGTACGGCGTATCTTTCTATCATATTAATAAGAATATCTCATATTCATATTGGTTTTTACAATTATTTTTTACATTTTCTCGTAATAACAAAATTCGTTTGTCAGTTTTCTTTTACAGAACGCATTCCGTTTAATTAAACCATTTTATATTGTCAGTGTCTGTGTAATGCTTTGAGTGTCTTCTCTGTCCAGATCTGATGGCTTGTTTATGATGTTATTATGAATTTTTGTATCTTAATATATTAGAGCAGTTCTGTAAATTCAAATTGGGGCACAAAGTGAAAGGGTAAAAAAGACTCAACGGGAAAGGGTAAAAAATAATTTTAAAAACCAATATGAATATGAGATATTCTTTCGGTGAAAACTTGTATTGAATTCAGTATATTGTATGAACAATCAAAGGTTGAATTTGTGAAATCTAAAATTGTGCGTGTTGGGAAAGCAGAGACAGTGATGTGATTACACGACCCAGAGTAAACACACGTTGTCGTCTCTGATATTTTCACATGGAATATGTAAATTTTATTGTATTAACTGACTCAAAAATTAGAAGTTACGCACTTTTTGTAAAATGAAATGTTATGAAATCTCTCTTATTCGAGTGTTCTCATTTCGGTTGATGAGAAATTCTATTTCTGTCTACCTCTATGGTGTAGATAAAAACTTCGTATGTCTAGCACATACAGTTACCATCTAGCTGTCCGTTTCTGGTCGAATATACGAGGGCTATTCAGAAAGTAAGTTCCGATAGGGTACTAAGAATATATTTAAAAAAGTTTTATTGCTATTTGAAGTAAACACCTTAAACTACTTTTCTATATAGTTTTCGTTATTTTTGAAACACTTTTCATAGCGAGGCACCAGGCGTTGTATACCTTCGTCGTAGAAATTTCCCGCCTGTGATTTGAACCATGTATTAATAGCTTGTTTGACATCGTAGGCCAACAAGGAAGGATTTCTCATGCTTGAAAAGGTGACATTCGCTTTGTGTGAAGTATGGGTTGTAAGGCGGATGATCAAATTGTTGCCAGCTAAACTTCGTGAGGAGATGTTGCGTTGCAGCGACAATGTGTGCAGTGTGTGTGCACTGCCATGATTTGTCGCACTGTCCCGGGTAACCATCCTACGTCGCTTACTCTGGATCGGGGATCGGACTAAGCAAAAATGTCGTATCAGTCTTGGTGTCATTGAATCGCTCACTGCTTCTTCTCCATAAACACGAAAATCTGACGGTGAATTTCAATTGTTTTAATGCCTTTTGCATTCAACAACCGAATCGCATACTTACTTTCACACGCGGCGGGCGTCTCAAATTTCTTTCGATATTTAAACACGTCCAACGAAGCTTATTCAGTGCACAGTTGTTTACAAATGGCGTTGTTGGCTTGCCAACGAATCAACAAACTGGCCGCGCATCCGCAACAGTGTGACGGCATCGATACCGCGGCAATATTTAAAAACGGAACTTACTTTTTGAATAACCCTCGTATTTATAGGGTGGAAGGGTGTCGATCTTATTTCACAGTGTGAGGAGTGTCTGCGTAGTTATTTCAACGATTAGTAAAAAACATGTATTGTTATTAGACTCATTGTTTATGCAGAACTGGAATCAGGAATTGGAAAATGGCCTGTTGAGGTATAGATGACTGATCTAAGAGTATTCGTGTAACGAACACCTGTTTATGCAGTCATGTCTGGAAAGTATTGGTTGTTTGAGAAATCAAAGATGTTTATGAAATATTTAGCAGTAGGCAAACAGTTAAAAATCTAACACACATATTGTTATTGGTACCCAAGTCACTTTATTTATAAATTAGTAGAATCACCTGAGATCCGTCGTGTGACTTCGTTTTTTCGTTAAAATAACGCTGCACTTCAGATATAAAGTGCATTCAGATATATGTTGCATCTTCAGATATAAATCGCTCAGTTGAGGTCGCTAATTGTTAGTCATAACATAAACATTTTATACTCACACACGTTCGTATGGGTGCGCACCCTTTGAAGGCCTATCGGATACTCTTCAAAGGGTATTATCCGATTGGGCTTCGATTGTGCGCACCCATATGAACGTGTGTGAGTATAAAATGTTTGTGTTGTGATTTTAACAATTAACGACTTCAACTGAGCGATTTATATCTGAAGATGGAACATGTGTTCCGAAACGTGTCGTTTTAACGAAAAAACGAAGTCACACGACGTATCTCAGTTGATTCTATTAATTTATAGTTAAAAAACTTGTTGCATTTTAACGCTGACAGCACATTGGATAGTCCTATAGTGCTTTGCACTCTACTGTACAGTTGTCCACATTAATATTAATGTTTTAATGCTTGAAGTTTTATGTTAGAATATAATTTATTAGCGACATCGTGTGTTTTGTGTGGGTGAGGTTAAATGTGAAATCACGTGAAAGTAATTTCCAGCAAGTATATGAATCCACGAGATTAATCTTGTCACTGCAAATACAGTTGTGTTTAATAAATAGAGAATGCCGTGTATCTAAATAAAGATAAGCCGTCCAAATAAAAATATTAAATACGTGTATAAATAAAAAATGCTAAGTACAAAGTAAAAAATTGTGATACTTATTATCATGCGCACATTATTGGTTATTAGTGCGTGTATGTAGGTGTATATAAAATAGTATGAGACAAAACAATGGTCTACGTAGGCAAAACGATCCTTTTAGTGGTCAGAAACCTGTCTAAAATCACGATTAAATATCACGAGTCTATAATGTGGATGATGTTGACATACGGCAGTTGCGAAATAATTTCATAGTTGCTCACGCTGTGTGAAATTAATCATGCCATCAGATACGGACCAGAACATTCTTCACGTTTCTGCCTGTTTTAAAAAAATGTACAATTTTTGCTTTACGGTAGTCTAATAGACAGTAAAATGTCAAGTACCTCTCAAATAAATTGTTACTAATTTAATTTTGGTAATTGTGGAAGTTGCATATATACAGATGCGTATTTCGAGTTACGTAATTTATTTAGCTTGGGCCACTGAGGAGTTTAGTCGGCGGCCATTGTATACCCGTTCACACAATACAGAGGATTAAGCAGCACTGTTAGAAACCACAGAGGTATGGTGTATGCTGCGCGCTCGAGTGTTACAGAAACCGGCAAATGATATACTAGACGATCGGTAGACGTTTCTTTCCTTTCGTCATTTTACAGTCTGTAACATTCGCGAATGTGTATGTTCGTGCGAGCGCGTGTGTAAAATGCGTGTGGGAAGGAGAAACAGGCTATCATCTAGCTGCTCCCAGCCTGTGTAAGAGTATTTTCAGATGATTAGAGAAGTAACATTAAAATAGATGGAATCTCATATCCAAGATTAACAGATTTGAGAACTTTTTTTAGTGAGAATATAGACGTCTTGGAAACTAGGCTTGTTATGTATTAGTGAACATCTTTCACGATAAGTTTACTGGAGAACATATGGAAAAAGTGTAATATTTAATAAGGCTATACAAGCTGCGTAGTTAAAATTGATTGCAAGAATTTCATAAATGAATGAAAAGAAATATTCGGGTAAAATAAAAACAAAATAATGAGGATGTAACGCAGAAATTATCAGTCGAATACGAGGTTGGTTTGTCTAAAGAACAAAATCAAACAGGGACTCAGTAGGCCTAATAGTAAACATAGGCCTATATAGGTGTTTTTAAAATCAAAGTTCGTAATGAAAATTTTATTTTGTGGTTTTGTATCATGAAGTTAGATACTCCGATTTCTTGACGAGCGAAAGCGTAGTGGGTATTCTGTTTAAAGTATATACGAGGCTCTTCACGATAACGCCCGGCCCCATAATGTTGTTGGTACACAGACAAAATGCTGTTAGAACTTCACAGGGTTGGAACACTTGCTCAGAATGTGCGTGTGTTATCAATGAGATGAAAAAATTCGCGCGCCAACACACACACACACACACACACACACACACACACACACACACACACACACACACACACACACACTTATGACACAGGTATACACCAAATAATCAAGTATTTTGTGTAGCCTACTTCATTCTTCCAGTACTATTTAATTAATGTATAGAGAAAGTTCGAATCTTACTGGCCGAACAAGGGGGATTCTACAAATGCGTATATAATGCTAAATTCTATTACCTGCGATATTCTAATATGAAGGCCTGTATTATCAGTTTAAATTATAATAAAATTGATAAACTGCTACAATTTTTGTTTAGACAAAGCTTTCGTCATCTCTGACATCATCAGGTTCAAGACCTGATGATGTCAGAGATGACGAAAAGGTTTGTCTAAACAAAAATTGTAGCAGTTTAGCAATTTTATAAAAGAAATAGTAAGGATGGCTGCTAATTTAAATAATATGGAGAATAAATTATAATAGTTTAAATTTTATTAAGGCGAAGATTATAAGAATAAATAGTGTGCTAGATTTTTATTTTAATACTTATTATTTTTTAAGGAGATATTTAGCTACAGTGGACCGTTTCAGAGAACACCATGGAAAGGTAGTCTTTTATACTTCTTTCAAATCTTGTTTGCGTTTTGTGTAATTCTTTTTTTGTGTTTTTTTTATAGTTTGATGTACAGTGCCAGGAGTCATTTTACAATATTTACAATTTATATGAATTTTCAGAGATCGTTTTTTTTTACTGCAAATTGTGGATGAAAGTTAATTTTGTAAATTTCCCAAAATCTTCAAATTTTTTAAAAGCTGTAGAAATGAATTGATTTTCTTCACAACAGGGGTTGTGGGATATTTTGTCAAATATGTGACCGCAATAATCAGCGACTTTTCGGAGGGCGTTACATCAGTGAAAGTTACATCAATAAGTAACAGTTTATCGATATCACAACATGGAAAGAATATTCTATTGTAAATAAAATGGTGCGATGATAGAAGCAGGCTAGAAGTTAACCACTAACATATTGGTTAGGATTCTTTAAGTTTCTGGTTTTCAAATCGATTGGTAGTACTTTATAGGAATGTTTCTGAAAAGAAGCAAAGTCTAAAAAAAGCTGGAAAGCCTACACCTGAAAAGTGCTCATGGATGAAGCCTTCACCATTAGAAGCATAAAAATTAGATAGACTAATATTGTGTGTATGCGTGCGTAATAGCAACAGAATAATAGCAGCAATGAAATAATAATAATAATAACAACAACAATAATAATAATAACAACAACGACAACAAATAATGATGCGTTTAATGTTAATAGTAATAGTTGTAATACAATAATTCATATAATTAACTAAATTGTATAATTATAAAGTAATGTGATATAATAATTACAAGTAAGTATATTAATTGTAATTAATATAATTTTAATAGTGTCTATAAAATTCTGTGATTTTAGCGCAGAGAATTTTGTCAGGCTAACTAAAGAACTGCATATGTAAGTTGTTTTCAAATGATTAGTTGAATCTTGTCAATATGAACGTTCTTTTTTTTTAATTAACTATTAGATGGACTTATTGTTGGGCTTATGTGGACCTAACAGTTGTTTGTTGGCTTCTGTGCAAATGTGACTGCTTAATACGTTACCATACTAAACTTTCTTGAATCGTTATGAAATTCCTAGAAACATTGTTTCTCCGAGCAAATGTCACTACAGTCGGCCTCCGAGCAAGTGTCACAGCTTCGAACTTTACTGGATAGTTTTGGATCATCCACCCCACACCCAGATCCAAACTATGTGATTTTTATTTGTTTGTTTGCAACTGTAAAAAAAAGACAGGCGGTAAACATTTTCCAGTGACAGATAGATACGAGACTTCGTACACAATTGACTACGAATACGTCCAACAAATTTTGATGAAGATGGAATTATACAACTGCAGTCCAAAGGAAAAAAAATATGTAGGTAATAGGTGAAGCTATGTAGAAAATTAGTTTTGTGTATATTTTCACATGTATTAATCCATTAAAACATTTCTCAAAAAGTCTCGTTTATATTTGTCGACCCTCGTAATGCACAGTCGTTGAATCCTGGCAAACGTTAGTGCCATACTAAGTTGAGGCGTTAATCACTTCTGTTCTCTTCTATATCGTATCCTTCGCAAGTGGTCATGTTGGAGCAGCAGACATTAGCCTAATAACTACTTCAAACGAGAGATTCTTTTAGGCAATATCATCATGCACTGTTAGGATAGTGACAGCAATATATAGACTTTAATTAGTAACGTAAAATGAGGCTTGTGGGAATCGGTAAATGAGGCTTGTGAACTTTGACAGCACGATTCCTTGAATTTTTCCAAACCTAATGTATCTGGAAGGTCGTAGGGAAATGAAGTATTTTCCTAGGTAATTTCGGTACAAAACGTAAACAAAGGTAGCAAAGTTAGTAGACAATTACTACTACTACTACTACTACTACTACTACTACTACTACTACTTACTACTATAGTACATGTAGTAGACTGTAGTTGTATGTATTACTCAGTTTGTGCATATCTGCCACATTATGTATCCTAACTTTATATTTGTTTGTATAAATTATATTTATATTTGTATGTTTGTGACACGTGTAGTTCTGTCTACGTATTTGTAGTATATTTATTAATAATTAAAATTTTTAATGGTTCATTGTAGCAAACAGAATCAAATATATATTCGTTTATAAGTGAACGCCACAGGTTGATAACTGTGGACCGTAACTGAGAGATAACATAGATCCGTCACATATAATAGTCACGTGATCACAGCCGCCAGTACCCACTACCCACTATCTTCCGTTAGTGACAAGAATTCAACTCGGTTGTTTTTACAAACTTCATGAATTGCACATAGGGTCAGGAAACACAAACACTGACGGTGTTTAAGTGACTGCAGAGTTTGTCATCACCGTAAATCAAATCAGTGTAGGAATGAGCCGAGATCATATAATCACATTCCGCTGGCGCTCTCTATACTGGCTGAGGCGGATGTAGAATTCTGTCTCTGGTTGAACGTTCAAATTGGGCGAAAATAAGTGAAAACAAATTATTTTAGTAGTGAAATGCAATCGTATATTGAAGCCGAGCCTACGTTGAAATGACGTAGGATCCAAAGAGAAAGGATTAAATTGGGTCACTCTATAAGCTAGTAGTGTTTAGTCCTTTCTAGTACTTAAAAACTGTTGGAGCAGGAAATTTAAAACTTGTTGCATGTTTTTTTTCAATGTAATTGTCTTCCAAGTTTAGTCAATTTAAAAAAATGACTATTTAGGTGATTGCCAAGTTTAAATAATCTACATAAATAGCCTTATACTCATTAATAAATATAACAGATATTGAACGAAATGGTGAAAAATGAAAAGAAGTCGACTTGAAAGAAAGTAGGAGGACACTACTGGGACGCAGTGATAAAAAAAAGTATTTCTTCAGTCGTGTTACTGACTGTAACTTTTATCGAACGCTTATTTTTCACGTAATTTTAAAGTTGGCTTATATACTTTTTTATTTTTTCAAACACTTTTTTATTTTTATAGAGCGTTTTCGGGGACTGGTCGTTTCTCCTTCTTCAGTCCTGGGCAAGCTCTTTTGATTTTCTTCCTTCTCTGGATCACTTACGTTGCGTGCGCGCGCGCGCGCGCGTTTGTGGTTGGTACTGTTAATTATTAATTTATTATTGTGTCAAATATAATGTTGTCTTTGCTGTTTGTGTCTGTTCAAGTATTAGTCTGTTGCTTTTGTGATTGTTGTATGTATAAAGGTTTTGTGATATGCCTTTTTTCACCTTTTGCTAGTGATTTAACTAGTTTAATATTGTGTGTATCTGGAAATGGGTGTTTAGACTTGATGGCGTATAACGCTAGGTTGCTATTATCTATTGTTCGCTTGAGGAAAGCTTTCTTGTGTTCACGGTATTGATAAATAATGTTTTCCTGTCTGGCCCACGTATACTTTATTGCATTTAGGTCATTCTATTTCACATATACCGTTTCTATTCAGGTTATCTGTTAGCTGCTCGTTGTATTGTATTTGTTTGTTGTGTATGCTGTTTTAATGTTGTATCTGTTCAGAATTTCTGATATTTTATTTATATTGTGTTTGGTGTATGTTATTGAGGTCCAGACTATATTGGCATTAGAATCGATGGTGTTTGTGTTATGTTTTTATTATATATTTTTCTCTTTATTTTTGTTCTGCTGTAAATATTGTCTTTATTTTATAACCATTTCTGTTGTTATTTGATATATTATTTCTTAAGTGATATTTTTAGTATTCTGTAAAATTGCATTTTTATGTTGGTTAGGGAAATTTCTGTTATTTGCTAAAGCTAAGTTATATAATGTTGGTTTTCTGTAAATCCCGTAGATAATTTTATTATTAGTTATTTTTTGCTTAAGTCTAAGTAATTGATTTCTCTGTTCTTTTCTGTTTCTATTATCAGTTTTTATATTTTTCTGTAACTGGTTTGTGTATACGTATGTATGTATACATAATACGATGCTGTTAAAATATTCTTCAAAGTCATTTTTAAAGGCAGTTTCAAAAGGCTAATACACATGAAAATCGTGGATTAGCGGGATACGACGAAGTAGCACAGACATGAACAAAATTACGAATATACGTGTATTAAATTTAGGCATACATACTTTTATATACGTATATATATTAGCAGTATTGGAATATTTATACACAATACTGTTTGACGTTATATTTATGTCAATAAATATTGGAATATTTATACATTATAAATGTTTGAGCACTTACCCCTTGGTACGTAAGTTGAAGCTCCAGGTTTTTAAAATTCCACTTTATAGTGTGGAGGGTAATTGTCTGTGAACAAAAAATATTACGTCCGGTTTTCATTATTCGTTGTGCACATCCTGAAATCACATCCTGTCTCACCAATGCGCATGCTTAGCTCTCACAAACACATGACAAATTTTTTACTTGTTTAAAGAGGCGGTGTTGTTTACTTGTCACCACATCCTGAGGCAATTATCACAACTACTGTATCAGAATTTCCAGCAACACTTACACTCTTCTCGCTTAATTTCCGCCACGAATTTTTTGTCTTTTAAAAATGTATAATTTACCTGGCACAAGTTTTAAAAATCAATGTACCTGAGATAGGTTACGACACCAGCGAGGTCAAAACATTGACATAGTAGTCGCATTTGTTTCAATGTCGACGAAAACGAATCAAAAATTTTAATGAAAAAAGAATGTTATGCGGGTTTTGAGCGTAATAAACGGGGTACTTCATATTAATTCAGCATATAAGGCGTGGAGGGACCAGGAAAAGACGCGCATTTACGGGATAGCGAATAAGCGAGAGTATTTTAACGGGGTTTTATTCAGCGCGCGCGTGCGTGTATGCTGCTGGTTATAAGTAATAATTCGCTCACAGGGCATGGCCAAGATTGACAGCCACAAAATTGGCTTGTGGCTCAAAAAGTTGGCCACCGTTGAATTAAGCCCGTTCTGTGGAATTGGAATCGTGTGGTTTCATGTAAATTTGGAGGTATGTATGTGTGTGTGTGTGTGTGCGCTCGCGCTCGCACGCGCGCGTAATAGAGAGAGATATTGCATATGAAAACTGGACATTCCTAGGGGATAATGTTTGATAATTTATTTTGAGAGTAATTAAATAAATAAATAATTACTGACTATGTAGTTAGGAAAAACACGTAAACTTATTCATAAAGGGTTAAAATTATTTATTTTGGTTCTAAATGGGCATAGTTAGAAATACAATTTTACTAAGGGCAACAGTTACAATAAACTTATAATCCTTTAACAGAATGATTAAACGTAGACATCAATTTTAATAAGTTAAAAAATATACACAGAGATAATATGTATGTGTTTAGATAATACGTTTTTGCTCAAGTAACGTGAGCGGATTACTGAAAAGCGTTAAGAAAACGGTGGATTCAAGTTTTAAAAGCTTTAGAAGTTTATGAAGGGAGGGATGTGCTCGTTTGAACTTCTTACTCTACGTACATGTGATGTCGTGAGCGTGAGACAGAAATTTTCTCTCAACTTTTGACTGTCGTAGTACCGGTACTGATTTAAGGATTTAATTTGTTGTAGCACGTGTTTAGGTTACGAATGTTACGAACAGGTTTGAAGCATGACCTTTGTTCGCATGAACTCGCACGTTTGTTTCCGCGTTGTGTTTATTTTTCTGTGAGGTAAAATGCTTACGCTATCTTGCAGTATATTCAGATTATTTACAAGTTTTGTCCTTTTCTCTGAAAACGTGTTTTCCCAGCATTTGAAACGTAAAACTTTAAAGCTCAGTTTTTGATGGTTGCCACGGTATGTGCTAGATCCGATGGTCAATGGGGAATTTTACACGTTGGTCTACAGGGTTGTGTATATTCGACTCTCAGCTATCGTCACATTGGCATGGGTTACATACAGTGGAGGACAAATTGAATAAAGTAGCTATGAGTGTTCAGAAATAAAAAAGTCTTTATTTCAGATACAGCTGGCCCCATTATTCACAATAAATGTATTCTCATGGTGATTATTCACAAATTAAATAAAATTTCCTGTCTCTATTTGTGAAAACAAGTTTCAGTGCAAAAACATTCGCTTTGAAACGTGAACTGGAGATTGTCCACGCGCGCACTTTGTAGTTGCTAAGTGTACTTTTAGTTTTACATATATGAACTTTCTAAAGAACGCATCTTATAAACAAGAAAAAAGTGAGCATAAAGTTTATCTGCCTGTCGTACGTGGACATTACTGGGCCTATTTACGGCTGGGGCAAAGAACAAACAGAGTAGATAAAAGATACATTTATTTCTGAAAATATTTGTGCCTTATACTTTGCTAGTTTGTGTTCTTGTGTTCAGCGAATCAGAAATTCTTCTCATGAATTTAAGTCTGTATTCACTGAGGCGTAAAATGTTCTAAAGGAACGTTTGAATCAAAAGTCGGAT
Organism: Magicicada septendecula; assembly: GCA_034769895.1. NCBI lineage: Eukaryota > Metazoa > Arthropoda > Insecta > Hemiptera > Cicadidae > Magicicada > Magicicada septendecula. Next base: position 1,032,057,945 of record CM068367.1, on the reverse strand, counting down.
TCGTTGATAGCTTTCATTTGAAAAGTTTTTATTTTTAATCTGGCTGCCCTGTCGTCCTTCTCCTAGTAGTATATGTGTTCTGATCTGTTTTAATCATACGAGATAGATTATATGAATACGTAACATGAAAAACGTTCATCGTATAGGGTCAGCCTGTGTGTGATGTACCACGTAGGCCTACAGGTTTAAGTTTCTGACTTCCTTCCAGTAAATGTGGGATATTAAAATTATAAAGACAGAGAAAATTAAATTTTACCGTGATCTTACTATTTTTTCATGAATTAAGTTAGTTGCTTACTAGTTTAATTCATTTAGTCTTTAACAATTTGGTGTCTTTAGAATGGTAATAAATTATTTTTTAATATACTTTATATGCAGTGTGTAACTTGATTTAGATATTTTAAATTACGTAGGCCTATATATTATACTGTTCTTGAATAATATAATAACGTATACGTAAACATATGTGTACACACACATTGATGGATATATCTGTAACCCCCCCCCCCACACACACACACACAGGGAGGGGGAGGGAGAGAGGGAGTTGGAGGGAAGAAGGGAGAGAGGATATATAGTTGACGACACAGTTGAAATCAAATTCATTATACAGTTTAACTCAGAGAGAGAGAGAGAGAGAGAGAGAGAGAGAGAGAGAGAGAGAGAGAGAGAGAGAGAGAGAGAGAGAGAGAGAGAGAGAGAGAGAGAGAGAGAGAGAGAGAGTGTGTGTGAAAACATAATATACATGTGTAATAGTTCGCTAGTCCAGTCTTTTTCATTTGAATCGGCACATGCTAAAAGGGCCTCAGTCACAAAAAATGGTAAATTGAGTTATTCATGAAAATCCCATCTTTGAGGATAGCTTCATCATTCTATGCTAAAAGGGCCTCAGTGTCATGCATTTTTGGTATAGAAAATGGCTGATGAAAATATCAACATGTGCTAGAAGGGCCTCAGTCAGTGACTGAGGTCCTTTTAGCGTGTGCTGTGGCTACACTGCCCAGTCTCTTGTTTGCACTGTCTTGATCAGCTGTAGGATCGAAAAGAGTCGAGGTATGTCAGAAAGCATTTCTATCTCTTCCCTCTATCTCACTGAAAAGAGTTAAAAGAATAAGAGCCCTGAAAATCTTAGGTAAAAGCCCTGTTGACCTACAAGGAAAACATGTGAAAAAGGCTCATTCTGCAGATACTAAGCAGCTTTTGCGCGATCACATCGAACACTTTCCTCAAAAAGAAACCCGATATGCATCTAAGACTTACAAATATTTAGATGCAAGGTTGAACAAAAAATTGTTGTGTACTCTTTTTAATGAAAAACACCGAGATCATAAAGTGAGTGAATCGTATTTTGCAACTTTTTTTGATGAAAACTTTGACTTACATTTCGGAAGACCACAGAGTGATTGCTGCTGTACCTGTGAAGAGTTGAAAATAAAACTAAAAAGTCCTCATCTGAGTGAAGCTACCAAAAGGGCTGCAGCTGCAGAATTATTCGTTCATAAGAGAAAAGCCTCAAAGTTTTATAATCGTCTCCAAAATGAGGTTAAAAACAAAGATGAGACCCATGTTCTTGCAATTTGCTTTGATTTTATGCAAAACGTCCAACTGCCTCAGATGTGCAGGAGACCTTTTATCTCCGTCAACTGTCAACCAGTGTGTTTTGCATACATGATGTAAAAAAAAAACCAAGCTGTGATTTATATCTATCACGAAGGCACTGCTAAGAAAGGGCCAAATGACGTTTGCTCATTAGTTTATGATTTCTTGAAGACTGTCCTCCCACAGTACACAGAGCTACATGTGTATTCAGATAACTGTGGGGGGCAAAATAAAAAACCATGCTTTATCAAGGTTATTTTTAGCGTTAACAGACAGTAAGCGATTTGAAAAAATTGAACAGTTTTTCCCAATCAGGGGTCATTCATTCCTCCCCTGCGACAGGGTTTTTGGCATAATCAAAAAAGAGTTAAAAAACATGATAGGATATATAACATTCATGAACTGACCAACCTTATAATACAATCAAGTAAATCCCAAAAGTTTATGGTTAAAGAAGTACAATCTGAAGAAATACGTGAGTTCAAAAATTGGTGGCCTAATTTTTATAAAAGAAAGTGTATATCTGAAGAAAGTAAAACCAGGAATGTTCCATTAAATCAGAAAGTGTGTTTCATGATTAGCTCATTAATGCATTTCAGCTATGATTCCAGGTTTCCCTCTCGGATTGTGGGTAGAAACTTTATTGATTCATTAGTTTCCCATACTTTTTGCCTCAAAACACCAGGAACTCAAGCAACCATGCTTCCAGATAAGGTTGCTTACCCTTTGGAAAAGGTCCCAATAAAACTTGCTAAGCTAAACGATATCAGCAAGCTATTGCCATATATTCCTCATGAACATTCAGAGTTTTTCAACCAGATTTTGGATTGGCCAACTACTGAGGACAATGCTGAAGATGATGATTAATATTTCATTTTAATCACTTAATAACACTTAAGTGTACTTACTTTTCTTGTAATAACTATGTACAGGCACATAACTTTCATTATATCCAATAAACTATTCCAAATATATGATTTAAAAAACAATGTTTTATTGAAAATCCTATTCCATGCTAAAAGGGCCAAAGCCAAGCACTTTTAAGAATTTTTTTAAAAATAATTAAAAGTCACAAAAAAATTTAAACACAATAGAAAAATAAAGCAATGTAAGTACTAGCTTCCGGTAATTTTTATTTATTTTTATTGATGATTGGATGGGGTAGAAACAGTTTTTTTTTCTCAAAACGGGGTCGTCTTGACTGAGGCCCTTCTAGTATGTGCCGATTCATTTAGTGTTAATACTACTGCTAACAAACTTTAAATCGAATGTCTGCAACTTTGTCTCATAAACCCGTTCAGTAATGGAATGCTAGTTACAAGTGAAGAAACTGTGAAGGCGTGCATAGTTTTGGCAGCTGAAAGTGCATAGCATATCGAAGTGTTTTGATTAATGCGGAAAAAATGTGCCACTTGGTTTTTACGCAGGCAAAAAAAAGTGCTAGAACGTGCTTTCTCGTCTGTTGTATAAGATATTTAGCGAATTGTAGAAAATCAACTTTTTAACAGTTTTATCGATCTCGGATACAAAACAACACCAGTATTCAAATGTGAGTCGTTTTATTACGTGTAGCGGACGTTCTTCGATATTACTTCTTGGTCATAGTAACATTCTAGTAAACATTCAAGTCCAACCATATCATTAACTTGGTGAGTGTATTTATTTATTGCTTGTTATTGTTAAACATTTTGATTGTGCTCGCACATTGTCCTGCAGGTGCTCGCAATCTTAAAAGGGTTGAGAATCCCTGATGTAGGGGAAGCAAGACAGGAGCTAAACTATGTGGAAAAATGGAGTATTGTGAAATGGAAAGGGATAGAAACAGCGTGATACTGAAAGGTTTAAAACAAAATACATACAAACAGGACATCCTTCAGGAAGGAACCGCTGAAGAATTTGGGAGTGACAATATAAGAGAAGTAAAATGAATAAATAATAACGTGTGTATATTAGAGTTAAATAGCTGCGAGAACAACAACAACATGGATATGTGGCTAAACGAAAGAAACAAAAACCGTTTAAATCCAACGGAGATGTATTACTGTTGGAGATTTGCTGGAGTTTGAAGGAGATGTCCTGGACACAATAGTTCATAGTAGTAAGGTCACGTGCAGAGGATGGATAATTAGAGTTGGCCAAAAAGAGTATGGGAATGGATGTCGGAAGATGAGACACGTCTGTGAAGATTGTGGAACGTTGACACCATTGTCGTCAAAGAAGTGGTAGCACATAGCCCAAATATAAGTAGACCTCGCAGTGTGTGTGTGCATGCATGCGTGTGCGCGCGTGCGTCCATGTGTGTCTGTGTACAAAACTTTAGTTGGCGCCCCTATACCCTCCCCCTACAATAAGAAAAAATCACTTTATAAAAACGTATCAGTGAGTACAAATGAAATACGAAAGACATTAATTATAAGTTTATTGAAGAGAAACCAGGCATTACAAATAAATGTATAAAAAACAATAAACATACAAGAAGGGTACAAAAACAAAAACATCAAAAATAATTTGGAAGAAAATAAAGTAATTTATGTTATTTGTAAAATAATAATAATAAACTGTACGTAAATGAATATTTCTGTTCACTCATATCAACAATTACAAAATATCGAGCACACTCAGCTATCAATTATTGCAGCGTTTACATATCACAGACGAACTGAATGAAACTGTCTTTATTTCAACTGCTGACTTATAACTAACGATTAACAATTGACCTTGTATGCACAATGCTAGTCCAGTTAGTTACAGCCATAGGCATACGAGACCGTTCTTAGCACTTTACCAATTTAAAATGACGTGCGATTTAACACGTCAGAAGCACTATACAGTCATAAAAATTTGGCGAGAATGCCTGTCCGGAGCACCGAGAAGGTTAATACAATTAACTTAATGGCAATTTTTTTTTCAAATATTTCCTCCTTGCTTGCAATTTTTGGCACCTTTACTATCCTGGCGCCTGTGTGCGCTGCACACTTTGCTCACTGTGTCGGCGCGCCACTGGTTTGTGATCATGACATGTGAATTTTTAAAAATCTTATATCAGTGTGTTTAAATATTATCAATAAAACACTCAGTACCTGTTCCACAAATATTCGTTTTACTTCATAAATAAATCTCTTAACAGTTGTTCCGAATGGTCGGATATCCATTAGAGAGAACATAATCTGTGACCTGTTTGAGAATGTATAGGCTACTCTCTGATGACGATCTGACCGATCGAAACAACTGTTATAGTTGTAGGAATAAAGTAAAATGTTATTTGTGAAACGGTTACTGACCATTTTTATTCTTGATAATAAAGCTTGTTTATTCTTTTCATTTTCGTATGAACTTCTCGACGTCCGTTTTCTGATTTCTTCTTGAAGAAAATGGCAGTGATATATGAACGCTCTTGTTCTTGAAAGTTGGTAAACATGTTTTCTGTTTAGTTTCTCCACCTGACCCAAACGTACTGTCTTGATTCCTCGTTCCCACTTTTGCATCTTCCATGCCTATTTCATATTCCATTCTTCGCTTTCTTGCTTCCATGGTTATCATACTAAATCAATTTTTGTACACATCATTTCGCATCTAACTCCACTATTGAAGGAGACAAGTAGGCCCTGTTATAATACCTACAATCCTTGAATTGCTACGAATAAACGTTAATAAAGGAATATGCATAATGAAGTATAAACTCATGTTTCTAGAACGGAAGAATCTCAATATAATATTACCTAAAAAGTGAACTATTATTAAACCTTAAGGTCACTTTTATGTATGTATAAAAACTGAAGTATACAGTTTTGTATTGGATATACGGTCATTGTAATGTAGTTCCAATTTATTTCCACACTTCTTTTCGTATAACAAATGTTTATTGTCTTATGTACGTTTTAAGTCGTTTCATAAACATTTTTCGGATTTTGTGGGCCATATTCTACGTACATGTGTACTGAGTCGCTGTAGACGGACGATGAACTGTAAATTGGCAATGTTGAAATATCATGTAGGCTAAGTAGTACCACCCTCGTAGCTTAGAGCTAGAAAAAGATACGTGTAACTCACTAGTACTAAGCTCTCAACTCTTGCTTTGATGGCGACTCTTAAAATTATCTCAGGGTATCAAAATGATTATTAACACAATTTGAATTGAATGTATCCTAACTTTAATAAACTCTTCATTAACACATTACAAGTTTACATACAATCTTAAAATGATTTACAATTTTGAAATTTTAGCTTCTCATCAATTCTCATTTGAAAGTAGGTTCTTAGACAGATTGAATTACCAGTAGTAATAGATTTAACAAAAGATACATGAATTATTATGAGTTCTAATGTTCAAATTTGTTTATTTGTTTGTTGAATTCCGTTTGTGTTGGTGATTCCTTCCCTTGGAGTCTGGGATCCTGGAGCTTTGCGTTCGTCGGCGATTTGGACGATCCTGTTGTCGACACTCGTTGACACTAACACTTTAATTACGTAGGTTTCACCTTCACTACACAGCTCACATCTACTTACTGATTTAGTATGGTCCCTCTATTGTATCTATTGCTTGTTTCGTCTGACACAACGTCCTATGTACTGTTTAGTGGGGTCGAAATCGAAATCGAAATCAAAACTTACGTTTATGTACGCAGACTCGTCGTTCAGGGAGCAGGCTAATATTTTAAATGCATTTTTCTACTCAGGTGTATTACATTCTTCCTACCTTATTTCCACTACAAGGTGCGCAACTGCTTCATGTCTGATTATTTTAACTACATTATTGTATTATTATCTCAATTAAGTCAGCGTCTACTGATTAAGGAATTTAAATTATTCAGTTTGCGTATGCAAATTAGTAAGCATGTGCTTAATATGATTTTAACTCAAAATTTAAAACGCAAACTTTCATTGTTTTCCTTTTTGAATTCACTGAGTTGTGTGGCTATTTCGTCTCTTAAGACCTGGTTTTGTCGTGTAATCTGTTGTGATAGTTGTTCTAACTGTTTTGAATTTTGTGATTGTTTCGATATTTGCTCTTGTAATTGTGTTGACAGTCGTTCTTGCAATTGTTTCGTCTGTTGTGATTGTTCTAACTTCTGTTCACGCATTTGTTTTTGTAATAATTCTGTTTGCTGTGTCATTTGTTGTGACATCTGTTGTGACAATTGTAGTAATGCATACATATCCGGTTATTTAGGTGCTTCTGTTGTTGTTTTTTGTGCTAATCTCGGTCTAACCTCGTGTTGTATCTCTGGTGTTTCTACTTCTTCGTGGTCCTGTCCCCGCGTCCTTGACTCTTGATCCTCCACTGTTAATTGGGCGAGTGTATGTTGATCCCCTAACTGGTTATTAATATCAAACTCCCCTTCGCTATTCTGAGTTGCCTCTGTTTCTGTATTCATGTTGTCGTTTATTTTGTTTTTGTTGTTCTGTATGTATTTCGTTTGTCTACTTTTGCTTCGTGTGATCATACAAAATTATTCTTATCCTCTACGTTTCTTATTCTACTGTTCTTATACTCTATTTGCAATTCAATTGTCTGTTTAGTTTACAAATTAAGCCGTGCAATGGGCTTCAAATACTACCTAGCGTAGGATTTGGTCTTTATAAGCTCCACGGTCTTGGGCGCCAAATACCACCCTCGCAGCTTAGAACTAGAAAAAAAAAGGTGTAACTCACTAATACTAAGCTATCAACTCTTGTTTTGATGGCGAATCTTAAAATTATCTGAAGGTATCAAAATGATTATTAACACAATTTGAATTGAATGAATCCTAACTTTAATAAACTCTTCATTAACACATTACAAGTTTACATACAATCTTAAAATGATTTACAATATTGAAATTTTAGCTTCTCATCAATTCTCATTTAAAAGTAGGTTCTTAGACAGATTGAATTGCTAATAGTAATAGATTTCACAAAAGATACATGAATTATTATGAGTTTTAATGTTCAAATTTGTTTACTTGTTTGTTGAATTCCGTTTGTGTTGGTGATTCCTTCCCTCGGAGTCTGGGATCCTGGAGCTTTGCGTTCGTCGGCGATTCGGACGATCCTGTTGTCGACACTCGTTGACACTAACACTTTAATTACGTAGGTTTCACCTTCACTACACAGCTTACATCTACTTACTAATTTAGCATGTAATTAGTGTATAACTATATAACTACTATTTATTCTGACACCTTAGTAAATATGTTATTAAGCTGAGTGCTCACAATATTATCAGTAATTCATACCGAATACACTTCAACGCTTCGTAACTTCCCGATTTACGTGTTAGATTATCTTTGATGTGGAGTTCGATAGTTTATCGCCAAGTTACAGTATATTTATCACAATGATTACTCTGATTTTAGTATAACTTATTTCTTCCACTGCAATAACGGTTTTAATACTATTAATGCACGACACGAATATTGTACTCATACTAACTATCGCAAGTTTAGTTATAAATAAAAATCTTCGTCGACTTAATACGCGGTGACGAGTCTGTTAGCTGTAATGTTCTCCGTAGACTCCCGACAAATTTCCAAACTACGTTTTTTATACACACACAATCCTTACCCACACTCAATATTTACAAATCGCGTTCCCATTGGTTTCAAGTACCGCGATATTTGATTTCCTCCAACCCAACTAGCTAATTTCACCCGCTAAAAAAATGACGCTTTCTTTCATTCGCCAAAAAACAGCGCGTGCCAAACTTATACAAACAAGTGGGGAGAGACGCTATCTTATGCTTGCTCGCTCTAACCTCTCACTCTAATTCTAACGGACTGTATTGTCTGAACACTCAGCTTTCTCTCGCTTTCACTTAAACTTTATTGCTTTTTTTTAGTACAATACATTTTTTATGATTCTTCACCTGTACGTGACTTGTTGTATGGTTTTCTCCCCGTCAGACAGTCGCCTCGACAAGGGTGTGTTCTTTTGAAGAACACCGCTAGGCTTGCTGCTAACAGTACTTCAACTCAACGTTACTTGCATGTCTTAGTCTAATAAACAATTACTAATCATTATTCTATATAAAATCTGAGTGAAATTGAGTAGTATTCAATTTTAACGTTATAGTAGCCAAACTAATTATGAAACATTGTCGATTATCGTACACTCAAAACGTTGCTGTACGCCAACATACAAATCAAAATACATACGTACGACGACAATACTTTTTCATACAAATCTATGGAGATGATAAGGGTTTCAGCTCGTTTTGTACGTTGGTATTTAATTGTTATAAAAGTGAAATATGTACATCGTAGTACAACTTATGCTATTTGTCAATACTTATAATTTTTATAGGAAGGAGAAAAAGAAGTTACTTAACTTTAGCACGTTGCTGAAAATGCTTGTATAAAAAAAATGTTTTGCTGTTTCGTATACAACTAATTTGTTAACCTACGTACTTGATATATAAAAGCATGGAAGTTAGTATTTGAAGAAGATGCTGATTGTGGAAAGGTAATGTTTTTTTAAAACAAATTAATGTTTATTCGTTACGTAATTTCTCTGTTTTTGTTTACTATTGTGATATTTTCTTTATATAAAGCTGTATAAACTTTATATAAAATTATGTCTATTGTTTTTATGACTATTATTATATTTTGTTTAAACATGAAACTCCGTTATTTGGGTACAGTTACATTGTTAATTGGAACGTAAGTAAATGTGAGCACACGAAAAACGGAATCAACAAGTTTTACCTCGCTGCATTATAAAATAAATTATGGGCTGCACTTTGTAGAAATGGTATGAATATTACTCTCATTAAGGTTAAACAGTTATTACTATTAGGGCACATAACAATAGCTTAATCAGTACTCCTGTAGGCCTACTTGTACCATACTTTGTACCAGGTTCAGTAAATAGTTTACGGTTTGATTGAACCTAATATGACTGCTCGGAATTTTAGGGCATTATGCAGTCAAATTCGACTATTGTGTACATAGATCGACTCGCACGCCCGTTCGAATGCTTCGGCAGTACGCTCTCTGCATGTTTCCGCCGTGCACGTTAGCAGAGGTGCACCCAGGATTTTTTTTCGGGGGGGGGGGTTGAAAAGTTAGATACATGGTGCACAATATTGTTTTTTCTCATTATTTTCTCTACAAGCAGGGTTTTTTTTTGTGGGGAAATGATGATACGCAACTTATAAGAAGTCAATGTCTCAAGAAAAGGTAAAAATGAACTATGCTTCATGGAATTTCACTCATTTGCATGTACGTTACACCTATAATGCTAAAAAGAGCCCTTCTTACTCAGTGCACGAGAAAGAATCACACACACAATGTTTGTAAGAATCATGAGTTAAAATCATATTAAGCACATGCTTACTAATTTGCATACGCAAACTGAATAATTTAAATTCCTTAATCAGTAGACGGTGACTTAATTGAGATAATAATACAATAATGTAGTTAAAATAATCAGACATGAAGCAGTTGCGCACCTTGTAGTGGGAATAAGGTAGGAAGAATGTAATACACCTGAGTAGAAAAAGGCATTTAAAATATTAGCCTGCTCCCTGAACGACGAGTCTGCGTACATAAACGTAAGTTTTGATTTCGATTTCGATTTCGACCCCACTAAACAGTACATAGGACGTTGTGTCAGACGAAACAAGCAATAGATACAATAGAGGGACCATACAAAGATTTCACCGAGTTATGAAATGTTTAACATTTAGCACTGCAATTATTTTGTAAACTGTAATTTGGCATGTTGTGTCTACTATATTCCTAGTCGAGCCTAGACATTAACAAACTGTATATTTTGGAGTATATAATAATTTGTATACATTACACAATTAAGAAAAAACGTAGTAATATATAGTCAACACTGCACTGGCATCTTAATTTGTTTGAATAAGTAACATCAATAACAGGCTCGAATGTGAAATGACTGTGTGTGTGTGTGATTGTTTAAAAAACAGATGTAAATTGTCCATAATGAACAGGAGAGACAGTATTAATGAAAAAATTATACCAAAGCTATTTAAGTAGACCTAATATAGCACTTAAATACTTACAACCAATTACAAATATTTAGCTCAATTCTTCCATCTCACTAATGTTTCTTTCACTAGTATTATCACTCAAATCGTCTTCACTGCTGTTTTCGCGTTCCTTTTAATTTTGAAACGAACTGTTACATTAGACACTCTTTGGTCTGACCTCACGTAATGTTTTCAATTTTCATGACGTGGTCACATCTTGATGTGCAGTCTGTGGGAGAAATACACTCAAATTCCTGTTTTGCTAAGTTTATAACATTGTCTACGAAAAATGCACGTTTTTTAGCACGATTATTCACGATTGCCCAAATCAGTTCTAGTCGTAACATGTAATGTCCGTGGTTTGCCAAAATAGTGTTTATTTTTAAAATTTTGTGTGTTGGTTTATTTTGTTTAATTAGTGAATGGAGCTCAGTTTTTTAGATAAATGGACTAAAGAAATCCCATAATTCACTAACTAGTTAAACATGTCTGCCTTTTTTTAATGATGTTGGAGGTGGATTTATTTATTTATTGAAATTTTCAGCCACTTTTGTCATTGTCTATCCACGTTTTTTAATTGACAGTGAATTCAGTTTCGTCTGTGTATACTATGGCCCACTCTGAATTGCCGTAATTTTCTTATGTATAAACTCTTAACATTCTAATGTGTTATTCTATTAAAAGTCTTAACATTCTAATGTGTTATTCTATTAAAAGTTTCGTATTGCTTTTGGCACGTTTTCATCGAAATCCCATTTGACGAATAATGTGGCTGAGACTAGATGCACTATCATTATACTTAATTCATCTCTTAAAATTGTTTAAATTACTTTGAATGTTGGTGTTTCCCTTCTAATAATTCGTAAATAATTAATCGAATAGTACACTTGTAAAAATCATCTAAATCAGTTTTTATTTCCTTTGTTGAGCATTTTTAATGTGAAGTGCTGAAAGATTTGATATCGCCCATGTACTCAGGTGCTTCTTTAATAATACTAAAGACACTACTTAGAGACGCACCGCATGCCTGAGCTACTCTTTCCTGTAACTTTCTTTTTGATATGCCCTTATCTTCCGATTAATAAACTTGTACACGTTATACATTATTTTCCGACTCTATGTACGACTTTCCTTTGCACTGAAGTTGACAGGCCACCAAGATTGAACCATTTCACTCTCCCAAAAATATAGCAATAAACTAAACGCTACGCTTTTGATGAAAACTGGTGCTTTTTGAAAAGTAGGAACACAATTACATATCATACGCCGTTGGCAAGGAAACAGTTTATTCGTGTCTGGTAAACTTACCTATGCTGAATTTTATTTTATTATTTAGTAATAGTAAAAATGTTACTTTGTAAGAATATGGTAATTAACATATAAAGAAGATACTATATAACTACTATATCTTACTATTTGTACAAACGTTGATTACAAAATTTTTTCCATATTTTTGGGGGTTCTAACCCCCCCCCCCCTGTGGGTGCGTCACTGCACGTCAGGATGCATTTAGTCAAGTTTCAAACTCCCACCAAGGCACGTCGTCATTATCTCAACCACACTTGGCCACCCTACAAACGATCTAAGAGTCGAGGAGCCAATATTCGCCCCCCCCCCCCCCGACCGTTAACAAATATTTTCTCCTATCCATTATGCAGATAATCCCGTAACTCCATGAATCCTTTTAACCTAAAGGACGTGCTTGCCCCTTCAGATTTTCTTCAAGCACGGGGCTATACGAAATGAGATGAGGTTGTACATTTGTAATCAATATTTTATGAGTTTTCCATCTGTTCGAGTCTCACCAGAGGATTTAATATTAAAATATAAAATTTATCATTACGTGGGGTTAAAACGAAATACGTTAAATTCACGTAGGCCTAATTATTTCGTAACCTAGAAACCTCACAATGACAATTGTCGTTCTTAGTTCACGGGAGCGATTCACATTTATCTTGACTTTTCTAAAGTTGTTTATAAATTATTTGTGACACTCCGATCATTTACATTTTTAATATTTTTTACTTCCATGTTCCATAAGGAAATGGAAGTATGGCAATGCGAAAAAAAATCGTGTTCGATATAAGGGCTGATTCTGATTGTACTACCCTCAAAACATGAAGAAAAGTAATTTTTCGAAAGTGTGTAGAATTTTTCTATGGCGAACGATAACTGGCGCAAATTCAAACAGAAACAAATAATTTTTTGCACACGTCCCTAAATTGTAGAGGACTCAAGGCTTATTGATTTTGGTGAAGATCGGTTAAGGGAAAGGGGTAGTTTACCTGCAACGTTTTATGTTTTAACAAGAGTAAAGTACGTAATTTTGATAAAGTATCCTGAAAAGAAGGTCATAATAATCCATTTTAGAAAGGTAGATGAAATATCTATAAATAAAAAGGGTAGTGAAGGGGGTGGGAGTAATTTTCTATAAATGAAAATGAATGTTAAGGGAGAGGGGATAATTTTTTATATGTGTATTACCTTATCGGCAACAAAGAAGTAGTTTGTTGTTAAAATTCCTTCCCGGGCTGTTTGGCCGTGGTCTAATGTTTTCTGCAAAACCAGACGTTTCGGCAGTGCTATCGACGGCCTTCATCAGTGAAAATCGAGTGCGCTAACGTGAGGTGGTATACATTAGTGACCACAGTACTGTGGTTGAGGCTGAAGCAACAAGTAGAAAGAGGTAGTTTCTATGTAAATATTTCATTTCGAAAATTATTTTAAATATAAATGTTTGAACATGGAAGTCGTGTGGTTCTCCATACCGATATTTACTTATATGGCAAAGAAGCGAAACAAGAACGCTGTGAAAGATTCGATAAAGGAAGGATGATAAAGATAAGTTGGTTAGACAGAAAACAAACATTAACGTTTCAACGGAATTAAAAGAGAATAGAAAGCTTATAAAAATAATGGAAATGAGGGAACTAAAATTTGTAGGCCAAGCGTTTAGACATAACGGGATGTATCCTGAAAATTTTTAAGGGATACTGTCGGCAAAAACAGGGAGAACTTAGTCGAGGCAGAAATAAGTGTACTATGGTAGCTGGTGGAAAGTGGTAGTTGGAAAACTTGATGCAGTCAAAATATTGGAGAAGAACGAAGTTTTATGCGGCCGGCGTCATGGTTTGCCGGGCTATCTGACCGGGTCTGATGTTATTTGACGCAAACGGTACACTACTGTTAGAACTGTGTCAGTGTTCAGTCCTCAAGCACTGATAAATAACATCGGACCACGGCCTCATAACCCGGCAAACCATAGTTTTAATAACGGAAGTTTTGGTTGCAACGACACGGTAACCAAAATGAAGAAAAGACATGGGCTGGTTACAACGATGGATAAAACAGATTACAGACAGACGCAGTATTTCAGTGTGGTTTTTGAACGAATAAAACGTAGCATAACAGTTTTTATTCATTGCTTTTTTAATATAAGCCTAATGTGTAGATTTATATGACAAGTTGAATTTTAACGTTAGGTGTGCAGGACGCCAGAATAAATATCATAAAAATTACACTCGGACTCTGAGAATAATATTTTTATTCGTAAATTTAATATTTTCGTAGTTTAAAACTCTTCTTTTGTGTCGGCAGCAAACTGGCGATAGTACAATTCCCATTGTTTCATGACACGTACACCGCGGTGAAAGTAAAAAACTATGCTTCGTGTGGAAGACGCGAAACTAACAGTTAAATTTTATTGTCATTGTAACTTCAAAATTAGGCTTGCATATTTTTTAATTTTGTAGAATCTGATCGGTTTTCGTGAAGTCAGGTTGGGCGTTGCATTTTCCACTTTTATTAGTAAAATAACAAGCTTTTCCGTCTTTCCAGTCGGCATTCTTATTTTATAATGTAGTGTAATATACTGTTCACATCTGTGTGTGTGTGTGTAAGCTGACTGCTTATTCGGAATTAACAAGTAATTATTCAAAAAATGTCCTTTCGACTCATAAAACACACACACATGTGCGCGCGCCCAATGGAAACTTGCGTAAATTGTCTTCTTACGTTTGGAACAAAACCTGTGGGCTTCGGCATTATGATTTGCAATTGCGATCGAGGTGTTTGACTGCTCTGCTACGAAAGATTTATGAACATAAGCAAATGCTGTCGATTGGAGGGGATGAACGTTATTTATTGTGCGCACGGCCTAACTAAGTCATGTACGGCTGTGACAGTTTCAACTTAGCAAACTAATCTGTAGACTGAGTTTTACCATTTGCTTTCTGTCAGAATTCAAAATTGCTATTACTCACGTTTAATGTAAAACTTATAATCGGACCTACAAAGGGAGAATTCAGAGAAAACATTACAGAACACGTTATCTTATATCAAATGAATACTTTTTTGGAACTCTACAGGGTGGAGTCTCTATACAAACTGCAAAAGTTCTCAGAGCGAATATATAGGTTAATACAGTTATTGGTAGACAGAAATTAGTACATTAGTACATTACATTAGTATATTAGTTATTAGTACATTTTGTACACAGAAATGTATTAGTCGTTATCTTCGTAAACGTAAAATTCATTTCTGTGCATTTACTATGAATTAAAATATTTATCCCTTTAAGCAGATAATAAATATCAATTTTCATTGTTCTTTAAAAAATCGGTATGAAGAACCATACATGACTTCCATGTTGTAAGATTTATGTTTAAAATAATTTACTTGAATTCGGTTCGGTAATTTCTAAAAAAATATCGTCCACCCTCAAACTAATTTCACTATTTATAAATACTTTTGTAATTATGGGGTAGTCGTTTAATATAATGTTATTTTCAGTCACTTTATCCATAACAATTAGGTAAGCTTACTTTATTCTTATAAAGAAACCGAACTACGCATATAATCATCCCTCCTCCGAAGCGCTCCGAAGTCACTCATGGACCCTGAGCATCTTGGAGAGGGTTCATTCCCTAAAGACGAAAAGTCTGTCTATGAACCGTTCCTCTGTAAACACGTGCAGTTACACTGCCCAGCGATCCACAGGAAGCAAATCGATAACAAAAGCGTGCAAATGTAAGAAAATAAACATGAGTGAGGCCAGAAATAACGCGAATTGTGTGTGTGTGTGTGTGTGTGTGTGTGTGTGTGTGTGTGTGTGTCTTTGCCTGCCTTTTTATTGTGGTAATCATAATAATAAAATGGAAACGTAAACATTACATAATTGAGATATGCTTGCCCTGCCACGAACGATATATTTTCTCTCATACATGATTTAAATTAAAGTGAAAAAATATAGAATTTTGTTAAAGTTAAATGAAATGTTTCCATATAAACTACTTTTTTGTTGTCAATAACGTATTACACATATAAAACATAAAATTTACTTTCTCCATCATCAAATACCATTTTAATTTATAGAAAATTACCCCCTACCCCTTCAACTACCCTTTTCATTTATAGATATTTCATCTACCTTTCTACAGTGGATTGTTATGACCTTCTTTTAAGAATACTTTGTTTATTAAAATTAAGCACTTTACTCTTGTTAAAACGTAAAACGTTGCAGGTAAACTACCCCTTCCCCTTAACCGATCTTCACCAAAATCAATAGGCCTCGAGTCCTCTACAATTGAGAACTGTATGCAAAAAATTATTTGATTCTGTTTGAATTTGCGGCAGTTATCGTTTGACATAGAAAAATTCTACACACACACACTTTTCGAAAAATGACTTTTTCATGTTTTGACGGTAGTACAATCAGAATCTGCAATAATCTCGAACACGATTTTTTTCGCCATGACCATACTTCCATTTCCTTATGGAACATGGAAGTAAAATTGATTAAAATAAGAATATAATTATCTTCTTTTCAAAATACTGTAAAACCATTTTACTTCCATGTTCCTTAAGGAAATGGAAGTATGGTGATGGCAAAAAAAATCGTGTTCGAGATTATTGCAGATTATGATTGTACTACACTCAAAACATGAAAAAAGTCATTTTTCGAAAAGTGTGTGTGTGTATCTGTAGATTTTTTTCTATGGCAAACGATAGCCGCAAATTCTAACAGAATCAAATAATATTTTGCATACAGCCCTGAATTATAGAGTTATCAAGACCTATTGTTTTTGGTTGTATTGGTTAAGGGTAGTTTACCTGCAACATTTTATGTTTTAACAACGGTAAGTTTTTCTATGACGAACGATAACTGCCGCACATTCAAACCGAATCAAATATTTTTTTGCATACGATCCTCAATTGTAAAAGACTGAAGGCCTGTTGATTTTGGTGAAGATCGGTTAAGGGAAAGGGGTGGTTTACCTGCAACGTTTTATATTTTAACAAGGGTATTTTCTATGGCAAACGATAAGAGCCGCAAATTCAAACAGAATCAAATAATGTTTTGCATACAGCCCTGTATTGTAGAGTTCTCAAGACTTACTGGTGAAGATCGGTTAAGGGAAAGGGGTAGTTTACCTGCAACATTTTATGTTTTAACAAGAGAAATGTTTTCATGACGAACGATAACTGCCGCACATTCAAACAGAATCAAATATTTTTTTGCATGCATCCCTGAATTGTAGAGGACTGAAGGTCTATTGATTTTGGTGAAGATCGTTTAAGAGAAAGGGGTAGTTTACCTGCAACACTTTTTGTTTTAACAAGAGTAAAGTACTTAATTTTGATAAATAAAGTATCCTGATAAGAAGCTCATAATAATCCACTGTAGAAACGAAGATAAAATATCTATAAATAAAGAGGTTAGGTGATCAGGGTGGGGATTATTTTCTATTAATGAAAATTATAGTTGAAGGGGGAGGGGAGAATTTTTTATGTGTGTAATACGTTATCGGGAACAAAGAAGTAGTTCTTTGTTAAAATTGCTTCCCGGGCTGTTTAGCCGTAGTCCAATGTTTTCTGCAAAACCAGATTTTTCGGCAGTGCCATCGACTGCCATCATCAGTGAAAATCGAGTGCGAAAACGTGAGGTGGTATACGTTAGTGACCACAGTACTGTGGTTAAGGCTGAAGCAATAAGTAGAAAGAAGTAGTTTCTATGGAAATATTTCATTTCTAATATGATTTTAAATATAAATCTTAGAACATGGAAGTCATGTATGGTTCTCCATAGGCCTACCGATATTTACAGAATAAGAGACATTATCTTGTAGGCCTACTATATTACGTAATATGAATGATCGAGAATTACGAATAATCGAAAACTTTCGAATTACGATGTACGAATTACATTATATCTAATATATTTGAATCCGCGATGAGGATTAATAGTATTTTATTATATTAAGGTTTCAATTATTTGTCTATGCTACTTTTCAGCCATCCTGCGCGTTGAAGTGACTAACTAATAGAGTATCCACGAGTTGATAAAATGTCACTACTCACAAACGTTTTTACCTACACGCCTACATACTTACACTATTTCATTGAGATAGCCTACAGTTTTTTCACAAACACAACACTTTAGTTTATCTCATTAATGTCTTAGTGCTATGTTAAATCCTAGTTCTTAATGTAAATAATTTCTTATTCATTTTCTTACGTGATAGCGCGCGCGAGTGTATGTGTGTGTGTACTGCGAAGCTGTATTTATTTCGTTAATATAACATATTTTAGTTGTTATAGCTATCATCTTCGTCGGTATAAAGCATATAGTTGAATGTATTAAAGACGTACACAAAATTTGTAAGAGTTACTTGCTGTGTACCTGATGGTTATAACTAGAGCTCGTATTTATGTTAAGGACAAAGTCTGGAAATGTGCATACATGTATGCCATAACACGCGCGCGCGTGACGATGAAAAAGATACGTGCAGAAGGAAAAACAAACAACGGTTTTAGTACAGAAAATGGGCGTAACCAAAAAAGCTCTTGTCCTGCCGAACAATTGTCTCTGGGATGAAAACATCAGAAAATAAAATAAAACAGGCCTAATTTACAGTACCGTAATAAAAAGTGTCCCGAGATATAACCAAAGAAAGTTTATACAATGTGCTGCTATTCAGTCATTTAAATGGTGAAGTGCCTATTTAGTATGCCAGAGTTGATTATATACAGAAATAGATCCGTAAAAAATTTTTGGGTTTGGTTCTCAGAGGCGCTGTACTTAAGGGGCGCTATACTGAAGTCTAAAAAAATAAAATAATTTTTTCACACTTTTTCTATCCGCAAACCAAATTCAACAATAATGTTATGTGAATGAAAAAATATGTTCTTCTCAAATAACGTAATGTATACAAGATTCAAAGGTCGGATTTGAGATTGCCACTGTGAAAATATGAAATGGTAATTTTTTTATTGGAGGGGTTGAGTAAAAAGGGATAGCTCTTACCCGGGTTAACATTTTATGTTCACAGCCAGTCCGGTTGTAATAGTAGTAAACGTAGATTTAAGTACAAACACATTTTTATCGAATTATTGTTCACATTAGGCTGCATATTTTTCTGGTTTCTGAGTGGACTATGTTTCAAGACGTCTTAAGAAACGCCGGTACCTGAAAAGTTGTGTCGGAAATCTTCCTTCTCTGTGGTGATGCATACTCCGGTATCCGTCCTGGGTGACACCTAATCCTCCCTAATAGATCGTCAACCCGAGATACAGCTTAGAGAACTCCTTAACTGGCTGTTCCTGTAGGGTACGAGAACTCCCTGCAGAGAATCTTCTTAGACCTCGGGTGATATAGGCCTACTCCATTACTCCATAAGCAATATGTCAGCCTGAACTGTTTAACAGGCAGCGCTTCTGGTATAAAGTGGTTTTATTTTAGGGCGTACTCGTCCGTTACTGGAAAATGACATACCTCCTTTATGGGATATCAGTAACTTTTCCTCAAATCCTTTTTTGGACGAACCTTTATCTAGGTACCTTTCCTTAGTTTTGCGTTTTACGTATGTAAGTTGCTACGAGGAATCGTGTGTAGTTCTTCACAAATTAATTCTAATACTAGTTCGTTGTTCTTTGCATACTTATTCAGTTCTGCAATGCGATAATATGTATAACTCGCTTCTACTTTTAAAAATCAGTAATACAATAATCTTTCAAGCAATAAATGTTAATTTTTAATTTCATTTTTTTGTGTTCTGATAGTAATATACTTTTTGAGAATATACGTTGCACGTCTCGTGAACTATAAATTTGGCTGAAATGCGTATTCGGCTGTAAGTAATTGCCATTAAATTGCTAAACGTTATGCAGCAGTTAATTCAGTAAATCATTTGACGTGCGATAGAAACCTGGTTGAATATAGCCTAATGTGAGGACGGTCTTTCGGTTGAGTGGCGATTAGATCGCTTTAACAATAACCATTCATCTGTTAAGGCTAATGGTTATTGCATCTCGTATATTAATAATGATGTGTAACTTGTAGGACAGCTTCAGTTTAATTAATGACTGGTAGCACGTATTTGAAGTTTTCCTTATGTTTATTAAGTTTTTCGTTAATCTTTAAATTAAGATTATAACCACTTGGGATAATAGTTTATGTACTTATTACTTTTATACAGCCTGAGCGTATTGTTTGTGTTAGTAAGCCGCGCTAAAGGCCTGAAAATAATTATAACGAGAATACAATAATTGTGGCTCTCAGATTTTCTAAGGAAAACGTAAACATTCAGGATTAAATCTAATGTAATAATAATAATAATAATAGTAATTAGTGCACCGACTGGAAAACAGAGCATCAATGTAATGGAACTGTACGATAACGCATGGTCTTCAGGTTTCATTCATCTGAGGTGGTAGTTTTCTGAATTCTGTGACAACGCTGTACTATTATTTTAGCAATACTGTTTTGAGTTTGAAAATCTGAAGATAACTGTGTTAAAAATATATGTGTGTCAGTTAATTTTAATGAATACATGGTGGCGAAACGAAGTTAGCTATAAGTGTTCTAACAGTCGAAGTTCGTTATTAAGTAGAAAATATAGATTTATTCTAGTCGTGGTGTATTTCCTTAGAGCCAGCGACCAGGTAGCAACCTGTGGTCCGCGACGGTTGTACAGGTGGTCCGCGGTCCGCAGATGAATTTAAAAAAATTAAATAAATAAAAAGATCCGTATAAAAGTTTTGCTAAAAAGTGAAAACAAATAAAATTTATTGACATGAAATAGCTATCGAACAGTCTTACAAGACTGTTTAAATTGCTTGAATCTTTCGCTCACCACTCACGGACAATCATTTCATGTCTGTTCGCAAACTGGAAAATGATCCATATTGGAAAAGCTAGGTTTTGAGTTAAAGTGGCTTAGAGGACAAGTCTATGACAACGGAGCTAATATGAAAGGAGTAAGAAAGGGTGTACAAAATAGAATACTTGAAAAATATCCAAGGGCGTTTTATGTGCCCTGCGCATGTCATTATTTAAACCTAGTTGTGAATGATACAGCGTCTTCTACAGAAACGGTAACACCGTCTATAACGGTAGAGAGACGGGTAATAATAGAGAATACCGTCGTGACAATATGGAGTTTAGAATGATAAAAAATAAAAGACGCGTGAAGTAAACAATAATATTGTTATGCTTTCCCTTGGCATTATGTCAGTGTGCCAGTAAGTCTACATGTGTTGTCCAGGTTTCAACTAGTTGGTAGAGTTGTCAATGTGGAAAGTGTTCCTTCCGTTGTCAGCGTTTGCGTAGTGACTTTGTTGTGTTATACTGGACAAAGGAATAAAGCATTGTTTGTAAGACATTGTTAATTAATATAAGATTACAACAAACGGGGTACTAAGTGTAAGCTACAAGAAGTGTGAAGCGTCTGAGTTCAGCTTTAAACTATCGTTCTGAATTTTTTGATGATAAAACATCATCTTGAAACAGGATCTTTGAAAACAAAAGAAAAGTCAGTGAAACGTGTGATACCTGTTTAAACGTTAATTCCGATGCACGTGTTGTAGCGGCTAGTGAATCCGACAGTGTTGAAGGCGAAGAGTCAGTGTTCTAAAAAATAGGTAAAGTAGAAAATATGGTAGCTCACATTCTCTTTTACTTGGTGTGGCGATGAAAGTGACCAGAATCCTCAATGTATCCTGTTTAATGAGTGTTGCCGAACGAGTGTATGACACCTGCTAAACTGCGACGCCATTTAGAAACTAGACATTGTGATGTTAAAAATAATCGATTCGAATTTTTTCAGCTGCGATTAGAGACAATAAGTCATAGGAAATATATTGTTTCGATTGAGGGCTCGGTCAACAGCATGTCACTGGAAGCATTTTTTACTATTCAGTTTGCGTATAGCGAAAACGGGTAAACTTCATTCTGTAAGAGAACATTTTTTATTCCCAGATAAGAGGTGGTGAAGACTAAGTTTGGTAATGATTTTTCAAAAGGCATTGATTTAGTCGGTCGCAAGTAATGTTGGATGCCAGTTAACAGAGTTAAGGGGAGCCCTTTTTATGCGTTACGGATAGACGAGACTCTTCATGTTTCAAATGTTGCTCAGTTGATGTGTTACATAAGGTATGGTGATGATTACTACATTCATAAAAGAAACATATACGACAGATAAGTGTCGGAAAAGCCTAGTTCTTTCATATTTCACAGAATTTGAACACAATGTAGATTCGAGGATCAGTTGAAAAGTTCGCGGAGCTACATTTATAGCGGAACGGTAGAAAAAACATTTTTCGTGTATTGTAAGATTAACATTCTTGTAAACACATTTCAAATCTCTCTGCCAATTTATTAAGTGTTTATCAGCTGTTTGAATGTTTAAGTGTCACGCGTGTTTTGGAAAATGGACAAAATCAAACATAGTGCTGCGATTGAATTGTTTGTTTAAAAAAGGTCTAGCGCCAATGGAGAATCACAACAAAATGGAGGTGCTGCGCTACAGAATGTGTGGTTTGTAAGTGTGAACTGAAGTTTAAACGTGGTCGTACGAGGACTGAAGGTAATCCCCGCAGTGGACGCCCAAAAAGTGCAACGACTCCAGATCTCAATAAAAATATGTCACACACGGTGTTGGAAGACCGGCGATTGAGAGTGGATGTCATTGGTGAGATAATAGGTATCTCAAATGAACGCGTGTATCATTTATTTCAAGTACTTGGTGTGTAAAACTTTGTTCAAGCTGAGTGCCGCATTTGAAGTTGCACTTTCTGGGCGTCCACCCGGCGACCATCTTCAATGCTAGTACGACCACGTTTAAACTCGAGTGCCCAGTACAGACCATTGTTTGTGAAGGTGCAACATCTCCCTAACTCATTTACCATTCCGTTGTGAATTCCAGTGGCGCTAGAACTTTTTTTAACTAAGAATCCGTGAGTTTGTCCATTATTTAAAACATGCGTTACACGTAAATTTCGAACAGCTGGTAAACAATGAATAAATTGACAGATAGATTTGAAATTTAACAGATGTTTACATGATATATGAATCTTACAACACACGAAAAATTTAGTTGTATTCGTAAGCTGTAGATGACGCTCCGCGAACTGACCCCGTTTTCAACTGACCCCGTATGTCTTATTATCTGATTTGATCTGATCTGCTGCAATGACATACAAAAGGTTTACAGTCACCGTGATGTAGCCTACTACAATAATCTGAAAATATTATTTACAAGTTCCCAGTTCAGTAAATTTAGTAATGATACTACAATATTGAAACGAATGGAACAGCCGAGAGCGTCCTCCAGCCGTCCCTCCTCTAGTCCAGCAGGTGTAGCTTCAGTCAAGGCCGCATACAAGTACCTTCCAGAGTACTCTTGAGAGCACTTGAGATACACATTAAGCTGGCGTGTAGTTAGGTATGGAAAGTTTATTCTAGATCACGTACGCTACCTATAAAAAGCCACAGCAGCTGGCTGGTAGTTCTGTTGTGTTGAGCGGTTTTCCTTAGTGCGGATCGAGTGGCGGAGGAAGTATTGTAGCGAAGTGTTATTGTGTTATAATTAGTGTGGAATTCTATTATTTGGCATTATTATTGCGGATGGACAAATTTAACTTGGATTATTGTACAAGTTGATAAGAAACTGTTGTTTGTGATTAACTAAAGCAGGTGATTAGTGACTTCATTTATGTCTGCATTTTGTTTTGCACTGTACCATACGGAGACCGTCGTAACAATATGTTAGTTTAGTAGAGGTATGTTACCGACAAATATGTTACGAATAAATCAGAGATTAGTAAATGCGTTTCTGATACTACAAGGTTGCGAGCTAAAAGAAATTCGTAGACGTATGAAAACAGTTTATTGGGATGGTTATAAGGATGTGAGGAACATCGTTTAGTGGTTTCGACATGCCAAAAGCTGTAGTAAAGGCAAGAATATGTGTATGATAAGCAAAGAGCAGGACGACCCATATCACTCATGGATGTCGTGATTCAAGAAAGCGTCAAATTGTGTGGTTCGAAAACATAGGCAATAAAAAAAATGGAAAAGAAATACCTTGGAACGTTGAAATATCTTTCTGGAGAATAATGGAAAATGGAAAGCGGGCAGACAAGGTGACAGTTGTAGAAGACTCAAGAAGAGTGATCAATCATGAATATAACAATAATATCATCTTTATTCCCGTTATTATAGTTTACAGTATTCATTACATCCACAGCATTGGGCACACCACTAAGTGTGAGCAGTGGCAAGTTAAAGTTTGTTAAGATCCTTGTTAAAACTTTACTTCAACATACTGTATATCAGTCTTTCATAAGACCGATTAGCTCTTATCGCCAACAGATTTTGTCACATAGTCATTGTACGGTTACTGAAACTTTACACTGACTACACTAAATACTTAAGTATATTAGAAACAGGTCCTAAACATTTAAAAATTAATCTACTGTAATTGAAATAATTCTTTTTGAACCTCAGTTCACGTCAATGAACGAAGATAAATTTTTAACAGTTGTTATTAATAATACAAAATAATTAACCTAATGACAATTAATAATAATTAATAATAATAATAAATACTACTACTAATAATAATAATAATAATAATACTAAATTAATAATAATTTAGCAGTAATGACAATTTTCAGTAATAACAAATCAAATGTAATTTCACGTTACAACTGTATCTAGATATACTTTTTACAAGTACAGTTTCCGTCTGTTAATGTGTGTGTATGAACTCGTGTGGTTCAAAATTATTTTTAACGGTCTGCAGGATGATAAGTCATTTGATATAGTTCCTCATAGTAAAGCTAACTGGATCGGACACATTCTCAGGAGAAATAGCCTACTCCATGATGTTTTCGAGGGAATGATGGAAGGAATTTCAAGGCTTGGAAGAAGAAGAATCCAGCTATCGGACGATTTAATGAAGAACAGGAAATATTGGAAACTGAAGGAGAAAGGGAACAGTAGGTCTAGAAGGAAAGCAAAGTGTTTCGATAGCCATTTAATTATCAAATTGTTTTTGTATTTAATAATAAAAAATTGAAGTTAGCAACTTTCAGTATTTAATTACTTGCATCGTTGTTGTTATACAACAACTTGCATACTCAGATCTGCAGCAATCTGTTGTTATGTAATCGTTTAAAAGAAAATTTGACTTCTCCAAAATTTATTATTTAATCAAAAGTTTTCCATTAAGAACATTTTCTCAAATGATTTTTTCATGTCATTAATAAATAATGTATACTAAATTGATATTTAAAAATCCCAACAGTAAACCATTTAAAAATGAGCTTCGTGATGTGTTTGTTTTTATTATCCAAAATCACTTGTGACGGCTACGTTTTGCAATTCAGTGCCTTATTTATAGCTTTACATTATATAATTATTGGTGCTGTGAATATAATTAATTATAATTACAGTTAATTACAATTATGCCGTGAGTTCTAATTATAATTACAATCACGCATGCTGTGAATATTAAATACTGCCTTTATGTATATGACTGTGTGTGTGTGTGTGTGTGTGTGTGTGTTAGTCTTTCTTCTTTCTATGGCACTACAGCCCTTGTTGGGCCCTGGCCTCCTTCAATTTTTCCCCCCATTCTCCTCTGTCAGCAGCCATCCTCCTCCAGGAACGCACTTTCAATATCTCTCTTGCATCCTCATCCACCGCATCCTCCCATCTTCTCCTTGGTCTTCCCACTGGTCTTTTTCCATGGATTCTGGTATACAGTAGTTTTTGTGGTATCCTTTCTTCTCCCATCCTGGCTACATGACCAGCCCACCTTAGACGCTGTAGTTTTATGTACCGTGTTAACGGTGGTTCTTTATACATTTGATACAATTCATAGTTATATCTTATTCTCCAGCCATGTACGTCATTAACTGGTCCCAGGATTCTTCGTAATATTTTTCTTTCAAAGGTATCGAGAGTGTTTGCTGCTTTGGAGTTCAGGATACACGTTTCGCAACCATAGGTTAGGATGGGTCTTATTATTGATTTGTGTGTTAGTAGGAACGTGATATTGTCTTTAGGGCTGTTATATTCAGAAAATCTATTGTCACATGGTGTACCTTATTTCCGTAAGATTTGTCCGTATAATTTGATTACTTTATGATGCTAATGCTGTCGGCGTGATTCAAAGGAAGAACCTAACACTAAGGGCTAAAGAGGACTGACGTCTTCCTCTTGCAGGATATTCCTTTAGCTAACAATACTAATTCCCTTTATCGGATACATAAACAATACATGTATTTATTCCAGTAATAAAATAAACTTAAAACAAGTTTTTGTAAAAGCAAGGTTTAGGGATTCAAGTTCGAAACGTCTTTCAGCATCTTCCGGTTCCTAATCTCTCTTGTTATTTCTAGCCAGTCAACAATTTCTTCTATCATTTGCGTCCATTTCTATGTCTAGCGGATAACTTGTCCTGAATCTTCATTGTTTCCCACTTCCTCTTCAGTAAACTTTGTAGGACTTGTGTTGGTCCACATTTTCATACGAGAGCATTTGTTTTGTTTTCAATCCGTTGATCAGATTTGGGATTGAAGAGTGTATCTTTAATATATCTTCGTTAATTACAAACCTCAGTGTATACTGTCTGCGTGCATATCGTATGTTCTCAGCTGGGTAAGGTTCACTGTGAAAACATTTCTTGTAGGTTTTCAGATCAATTTTGTGCTGCTGGCTGCATTTTTAATATTTTCTTGTGAAAATTATTGATGAATCGCTTCCATGAAACTGAAACTGAAGAAGTAAATGTTTGAAGACTAAGTTGCCTAGTTTCGAAGAAGCCTTTCTGTGTGCGTGTGTGTGTGTCTGTGGGCGCGCTCGAGCGTGTGGAGTGTATTCTCATTTCATCATTAATACATTTTTGTGATTAGTTAGCAGTATCGATCGAAGGTTAGCAGATACCAACACACACACACACACACACACACACACACACACACACACACACACACACACACACACACACACACACACACACACACACACACACACACACACACACACACACACACACAAGCCATATTTAATGCAGACGTGTTTCTGTTCGTGATAGGACGTTTCACAACCAGCACACATTATTAACAACATATGGCCGCGAGATTTAACTAATGAGAAAGTAGTCACCTCTACCGAAACATTCTGTAGCTTGAATATTGACAGAATTGGTAATAAAATAATAAGTATGAGAAAGTATGGGAATCCGTTGATTATCTTATGCACTTGTTGGAGGTTACATTAGCGGTTTTATTCCAAGAGTAAAAGCGTGGCACTCAACGGAAACGTTGTCAGTCAGATATTGAAAGCTAAAGGCATCAAAATGCGCGAGCCGTGTACGGGCAGAGTGGAATGATGGTGTGGAGGGAGTCGCTGTGAGATATGACCACAGAGTACAGTACTAATATATAGAAACGCAGAGTAGCTTTCGTTGACTGTGAGAAGGCTTTTGATAGAGTAGAAAGAAATTTACTGTGGCAAACATTAGAAGAACGGGAGTACCCACAACAACTTATAACAACTACACAAGACCTATATAACGGAAAAAGTATAGCTGTTAAACATAATTGTAGGATATCTCAACAAATATCTGTCAATCAAGGTGTTAGACAAGAGTGGAGTATATCACTTACTCTTTTTAACATTTATATTGACGACTTGGTAAGGAAATGGAAACATCTAGTGAACCCTGGTAGCAAGTTATCAAGAGACAGGTATTTGAATGTGTTGTTGTTTGCTGACGACTTGCTCGTACCTCAAATACAGAATCTGATTTGTAAAAATCTGTTATTAGATTTGCAAGCAATACAACATGAAAATCTCCACTGTAAAAACAAAGGTAATGGCATTTCGAGGCAAGGAACCAGTAAGAACGAAAATAATGACTGATGGTCGAAGTCTAGAACAGGTGTCCCATTTTAATTATTTGGGAAACGATATTGGCTATGATAGGAATTGTGATATTGATGTTAAGTTAGGTAAGTTCCAGACGATCTTTGGGACAGTCAACCGTATTTTTAGAAACAAGGTACGTCGAGATACAAAACTAAAAGTTCTATAAAGTTATGGCAGTCCCTGTACTGTTATATGGGTGTGCATTATGACAACAATCAGGAAACAAGACAGTAAACAATCGGAAATGGCGTTCGTAAGAGGCGTTAAAGGGTGTTATAAACTTGACCATATAAAGAATGATTCCATAAGAGAAGAGTTACAAGTTTTTAACTTCAATGAAACATTGAAAGATTACAAACAACGGTGGAAAGAATACTTAGAAAGAATGTCAGATTCCAGACTGGCCATACAAGTCTGGAAATACAAACCTATAGGACACAGGTGTGTGGGTAGAGCCAGGAAGAGGTGGCTGAAGGATCTTTGAAGGCGGAATAGGCAGTACCATGCCATGATGATGACGTTAATTTGCATAGTTATTAAGAAAAATATTGCTTTATTGTGTACAACTTACGCTAAATTATAAACAAACAAACAAGAGGGCAAAACAGTTTATTTCAAGCGTATAACAGCTTTAATGAAAGAAAAATTGGTACCTTACCAACATTACCATAAGCATTCTTATTTACTAATGTTAGTACTTTTAAAAGGACACATACCTGAGTTTTTATCTGAACTGATTTCTTCCTTGCTGCCACTGCTCTCCAAATTTGAAACGCATGGTCTGTTGTCTTCACATCCCGTTGCAAATACTCACCTTCTATTATCGTGATATGTCTCACACACTTGTCCCTCCAAAATTGCGTCTATTTCAAGTACACATTCCCGTAAAATCTGGCAGACACTAGAACTTATTGTCATGTGGCATTCCGTTCTCTCAAACATTTCTTTTATGCTCGCCCATACCAGCTAGGTAGGATTTGAGTTGAAGCAGTGCTAGCGAGGCACCCTTAACACTTCGCGCCCGTGCTATTGTGCAGTTTCATCAATTGTCGAGTCTCTCGTAATATTAGAATCTTTAATAATTTGCAGCAACATAGATTTAATGGGAAGCACGTCAGAAATTTTTAAGTTTAGTCTTTTTACGAACATCAATATTGTTCTTGGATTTTGTTCTCCATGACGTGTCCGTTGATTAACTAATTGTAAGTATAAACCTACTGACTCGGAACACTAAGTTTTTTATTGGTAAAAATGTAAAATTTTTACCTTACAGCCTGAACCAGTTTTCGCTTATTACAAGCTTCCCATAAAAGCTTGCAATAAGCGAAAACTGGTTCAGGCTATAGGGTAAAAATTTAACATTTTTACCAATAAAAAACAGTGTCCCGAGTCAGTAGTATTGTACTTATAAATTAATCAATATTGTGTTTTTTGGTGGGCATATTTGATGTTCTAAATTTTAACATAGAATAATTAGTGTTAACACCAAATTATAGCATATTTTTGTTTGGTGCAATGTACTTTAACAGCGTATTTTACTTCCATGTTCCATAAGGAAACGGAAGTATGGTGATGGCAAAAAAAATCGTGTTCTAGATAATTGCAGATCCTGATTGTACTACCCTCAAAACATGAAAAAAAGTCATTTTTCGAAGTGTGTGTGTGTGTGTGTGTGTGTGTGTGTGTGTGTGTGTGTGTGTGTGTGTGTGTGTGTAGTTTTTTCTATGGCAAACGATAAGAGCCACAAATTCAAACAGAATCAAACAATGTTTTGCATACAGCCCTGAATTGTAGAGTTCTCAAGACCTATTGTTTTTGGTGAAGATCGGTTAAGGGAAAGGGGTAGTTTACTAGCAACGTTTTATGTTTTAACAGGGGTAATTTTTTTCTATGGCAAACGATAACAGCCGCAACTTCAAACAGAATCAAATAATGTTTCGCATACAGCCCTGAACTGTAGAGTTCTCAAGACCTATTGTTTTTGGTGAAGATCGGCTAAGGGAAAGGGGTAGTTTACCTGCAACGTTTTATGTTTTAACAAGGGTAATTTTTTTCTATGGCAAACGATAACAGCCGCAACTTCAAACAAAATCAAATAATGTTTCGCATACAGCCCTGAATTGTAGAGTTCTCAAGACCTATTGTTTTTGGTGAAGATGGGTTAAGGGAAAGGGGTAGTTTACCTGTACCGTTTTATGTTTTAACAAGGGTAATTTTTTCTATGACGAACGATAACTGCCGTAAATTCAAACAGAATCAAATACTTTTTTGCACACCTTCCTGAATTATGGAGTACTCAAGGTCTGTTGATTTGGTGAAGATCGGTTAAGAGAAAAGGGTAGTTTACCTGCAACGTTTTATGTTTTAAATGGGTAATTTTTTCTATGACGAACGATAACTGCCGCATATTCAAAGAGAATCAAATAATTTTTTGCATACGTTCCTGAATGTTTAAGTACTCAAGGTCTGTTGATTTTGGTGAAGATCGGTTAAGGGAAAGGGGTAGTTTACCTGCAACATTTTATGTTTTAACAACGCTAATTTTTTCTATGACGAACGATAACTGCCGCACATTCAAACAGAATCAAATATTTTTTTGCATACGTTCCTGAATTGTAAAGGACTGAAGGCCTATTGATTTTGGTGAAGATCGGTTAAGGGAAAGGGGTAGTTTACCTGCCACGATTTATGTTAAAACAAGAGTAATTGTTTCTATGACGAACGATAACTGCCGCACATTCAAACAGAATCAAATAATGTTGTGCATGCATCCCTGAATTGTAGAGGACTCAAGGAGTATTGATTTTGGTGAAGATCAGTTAAGAGAAAGGGGTAGTTTACCTGCAACGTTTTATGTTTTAAATGGGTAATTTTTTCTATGACGAACGATAACTGCCGCATATTCAAAGAGAATCAAATAATTTTTTGCATACGTTCCTGAATGTTTAAGTACTCAAGGTCTGTTGATTTTGGTGAAGATCGGTTAAGGGAAAGGGGTAGTTTACCTGCAACATTTTATGTTTTAACAACGGTAATTTTTTCTATGACGAACGATAACTGCCGCACATTCAAACAGAATCAAATATTTTTTTGCATACGTTCCTGAATTGTAAAGGACTGAAGGCCTATTGATTTTGGTGAAGATCGGTTAAGGGAAAGGGGTAGTTTACCTGCCACGATTTATGTTAAAACAAGAGTAATTGTTTCTATGACGAACGATAACTGCCGCACATTCAAACAGAATCAAATAATGTTGTGCATGCATCCCTGAATTGTAGAGGACTCAAGGAGTATTGATTTTGGTGAAGATCGGTTAAGAGAAAGGGGTAGTTTACCTGCAACGTTTTATGTGATAGCAAGGGTAATTGTTTCTATGACGAACGATAACTGCCGTACATTCAAACATAATCAAATATTTTTTTGCATACGTCCCTAAATTGTAGAGAACTCAAGGCCTATTGATTTTGGTGAAGATCGGTTAAGGGAAAGGGGTAGTTTACCTGCAAAATTTATGTTGTAACAAGAGAAATGTTTTCATGAAGAACGATACTGCCGTAAATTCAAACAGAATCAAATAATTTTTTACATATGTGCCTGAGTTGTAGAGGACTCAAGGCCTATTGATTTTGTTGAAGATCGGTTACGGGGAAAGGGTAGTTTACCTGAAACATTTTTTGTTGTAAGAGAGTAAAGCACTTAATTTTGTAATTATTACTATTGATGGTACTTTCTCTTGTGAACTTACTTTGTTGTATTCTCTCATACGACGTTTCGGAGTGTTGTTCTTCTTCAGTGACGTTTGTATACTGAATTTGCCAAGTTGTCGGTAATTTTGATAAATTTTTTGATTAATTTTGATAAATAAAGTATCCTGATAAGAAGATCTTAATAATCCACTGTAGAAACGTAGATTAAATATCTATAAATGAAGAGGCTAGTTGACCGGGGTGGGGGTAATTTTCTATAAATGAAAATTATAGTTGAAGGGGGAGGGGATAATTTTTATTTATATCTCATGTGTACTACGTTATCGGCAACAAAGAAGTAGTTTGTTGTTAAAATTCCTTCCTGGGCTGTTTGGGCTTGATCCAATGTTTTCTACAAAACCAGACGTTTCGGCAGTGCTATCGACTGCCATCGTCAGTGAAAATTGAGTGCACGTTAGTGATCACAGTACTGTGGTTAAGGCTGAAGAAAGAAGTAGTTTCTATGGAAATAGTTCATTTCGAAAAGTATTTTAATTATAAATCTTAGAACATGGAAGTCATGTATGGTTCTCCATACCGATATTTTGAATTAGTTCTCGTAAACATCAGTGATTATTTCATCGTGCAAATCTACTTTAGAGTCACCAATGTTTTTGGAAGAGAGATACAGACAATTAAGAATGCCTCCTCACAACGTTGTGCGTGTAGGACCATGTTGCCCTTGGGACACGAGTGCTTTTTAATGAACAACTTCCATCATCCCAACCTTTCGTAACAACGTAGTGGGTGTCTTGCCAGATCTTCTCTAAAAATATTGTCTCATATACCGCAGGTTTCAGACAGTTTACCCTGTTTAGGTAACGGTATTTGAATGTAACTATTGTACATGACTCCATTCACATGCCTCTTATTAAGAATGGGGAAATCAAATCTCAGTTTCTGTAGTATCATTCTTAGCATCGTTTCTTTACAAGAAAATTCTAAATTTTTGTGATGTTTAATAAACATTTCGGCCACTGTTGGATAAAAATTGTATATTCCTGTCTGTTAAAATTATACATCTCTCAGCGAATTACATCGCCACATAAATTTGCCAATTTTCCCGAAATGAAGTCGTTTGTTTCCCGTTTTCTACATTGTTTTAGGTCATCTATTTATAATTTTACTTGTTATTTGCCTACTTACTCTTACTGCCTTTGCGGTGACAAATTGCCCCTGTTTGATTTTTTTCTTAATATAATATTTGTAAATATTACGGATAGTTTACTGTGACTGTTCAGATAATGTTTCGAGTGATGATAATACGGAGAAATACTACTGCTACAATTATTACAAGAACCATTAACAGCACTAATTATTATTACTATTATGGACATAACTATTTATCGCACTATCACTCTCCCAAGATCTTCCATACGGTGTAAAACTACTTGCTAATACGTATTATTAAATATAAAATAATGTATCACAGAAAAACACGAAGTGTTAAATAACGGATAATAAAATCACTAAAATATCCATCGTTAGCCGTGTCTCAGAGTTGAAAAAGACGAATCAGTAGGCAACGTTTCTTCACGTGGAATTGTGACAGTGTGGAATGAATATGAAGATATCATTTTAGTAACGGGACTATCTGATTGGGATAGTCGGTCAGTATCATTGTTCTAAGAACACATTATCACATCAAAGCGATCCGTATGTAAACCTAAGCGCGC
Source organism: Magicicada septendecula (assembly GCA_034769895.1). Classification (NCBI taxonomy): domain Eukaryota; kingdom Metazoa; phylum Arthropoda; class Insecta; order Hemiptera; family Cicadidae; genus Magicicada; species Magicicada septendecula. Next base: position 1,032,024,732 of record CM068367.1, on the reverse strand, counting down.
GAGCTACACACCTGTATAATGTAAACTTCCTTTACTATTTGAAATGATCTAAAAAATTCGTAGACAGTCAGGCGGCACAATGTTTGGTTTATAACTGACTAAACACGATTGTTTTTACGTAGTGTGGTAGGTATTGTGTATCAAACCGTTTGCTTGGATAGTGTTCCTTTCGAGCCCTGCGAGACTTGCGATGTCAATCAAAAGCAGGTTAAGTTTGTCAGCTTTCAACAGATATAAACTTTGCCTGTACAAGTAAAGTTTTTGTTTTAATTTTTAAATGATGACACTGTATGATCTTTACCAGGTGTTAGGTTAGTGCCATTCACAAGTTTGATTATGAACAGTACATTTGTTATCTATTGTGTACAGTGTAAATGGTACTTTGTTAAAAAAGGAAAAAGAGAAAGTAGGCCTATATGTCTTTATATTCTATCTAATGTGAGATATAAGTACTTAATCACGATTTGTCGTTTTCGTGTAAGTGGATCGACTTTCGTGCCTAATGAACGTAATAAACCAGATTGAATTCCTTTATTCTGTACAAAGCGTCTTGATAAGTTAAAACATGTTTTGTGTTAATATTAGAAGAGGGGTTCTCCCTTAACTGTCTTCGACGGTCAGACCACATGTAGCACTTTGTTCTTAACCAAACGTTAAAACAACTCATGCGCTGAGTTCCGGTGTCGAACTCGCCGCCGAACAACTCTTGTGGTGGCGTCTTTGTGGAGGTATCGCCGTGGTAATGAGAATTCTCCAGATTCCTTTCCCGGCTGGAGTTTTTGATAACCGACCCTAATGCATCGGAGATTCTACGTGGAACTCCGGAGAAGTCTATGGAGGAGATCATGTTGTTCCCTCTTTGCTGTAGGCATCTGGCGTGTCCCTGTAGTCGAATCCCTTTTCCAGCAACACGGCACTGGAATTTCTGGCTTAGGAGTCCTTGTTACAGAACATTCGATTTAAATTTTGTAATCGACTGTGAATTCGTCACTTCTATCAGCTGTTCAGTTGCAGTCACAAACGTCATTCACTTGAAGAAAAGCAACCTTATTATTCAAACTATCGCAGTTTCACTTAATTTAGATCAGGGTCTCAACCTTTTTCCGGTCGTGACCCCCTTCCGTCCGACCTTGTTTTCTTGATGTGGCTCCGTGTCATGCCGGAGAAAGGTAGCTTTTTAAAATTTTTTTGATAACAGAACATATTTTATTAGTAATTTTTATAATGTATACAAAATACAATTACATAAAAATTTACACTTCAGCTATTTCACGATCAACGTGAAACTTAAATTTGATAACCAAAAAGAAGCTTTTTATGTTCAATTCTGTTACTGGGAGGGATAACCAAACGATGACTGACTACGGTAAGGGGATTCCGCGTATACTCCGTTCAAAGTTGAGGTAGAAGGTGCTTTAGAACTTTCACAATAGTGAGGTAAAAAAAATAAAAAATAAATTCACCATTGTAATCCTCATTTATTTCTTTACCCGACTGTGTAGTGCAGTGAAATCCGAAAAAGGTTACAGTTTTTATGCCTCCTGACATGAGCATCAAATTTATGGAGCTACAGTGCATAAACCAATCGTCACAAAAAAATTGCTTTTAGGGCATGATTCGCACGTACTGTAATAGTTCTGAAAATTATATTTGTGTATCAATAATACATTAAACCATATTAACATTTTTCTTGTATTGTGCTATCGTATTACCTGAAAATGCTATAAGTCTCAATTTTAATTCGGCAAAATAATATGATTTCAAGTAATTGCAAATAACGCTTGACACATATATATTTAGTATTTTCATTCTCACATGAATGAAAAATTTTCAAGCGTTCACTATCTTTTCTCTCCCATTGTTCTTAATTGTGGATCCTTTACGAAACGTGTCTTCCCAGGAGATCCACTTGATTTATCTCAACTACCTGTACTCTTTTTATTCAACTTTTTTAAGTCGAATAAATTATTTTAAAAAGTTCATAGTTTACAGTTATTGAAAACTTGCACAAAACTGTTCTCACAATACACTACACACTCACGTAAACACGACGTACACAGAAATTCGCTAGAAAACACAAGGAATATCAGCTGTTATCAAACTACGTACAACACAAGTTCTATTCTTCACTACAGAAAGAATTAAGTAAAGGTTAGTGCGAAATATGTCATGCAAAAGGTGTATAAGTACACGGTTGACAAAACATTGTCGTTTACAACTAAAACAATTAGCATTGTCTTTCAAAACAACCTTGTTAGCAACGTGATGATTTATCAAGTTTGTAGCATTTTTTAAAAATCTGTGTGAGTAATTAGTGATTAATGGTTTTCACGTTTTATTATTTCCGTGTAAAACGTTTGTAGGTGAAGCGTTTGCTCTATGTTTTGATAGAGCATAAAATGTTACTTTTACAAAACCTGTCAAATGCGATATTTTCTTAATATGTTGATCATCGTCTTACATTTTCACAAACCTTTACTGTTGATGTTCAGTCTTTCCTGTTATTTATTAGTATGTAACCAAACATATGTATGTATGTGGGTGCTTTTTCGCGCTCTCTTGCATAGATATATGGCAATGTTTCCATTTTTAATTGACTGTCTTCTCTCAAGATCTTGTGCCCTAATAAAGTAATTAACATTTTAGCAACGTATGTATTTTGTGTAAGAAGTAAATCGTTAATCTATATATAAAAAAAACATTAAACACATATGCATTTAAATTGAGATTTAAGCGTACTTAGGCCTATACGTAAACATTCAACACGATGTTTGTCCACGTCAACCAGTCGTTTCAATCATCACAAAAGTGTACAACCGAATCTAACGGTGTGTGTACGACCGTTTAGTTTCGGTACACAGTATTAAAGTTAACTATGGAGCGTGTGTTACTCCATGATCCCAGAACGGAACTGGCAGTACAGGAGGATTTAAAATTCTGCAAAGTAATAGTTTAATATTAATTTGTACAAATTATGTAGATGTATTTACTACGTTTTTATTGTATCAGTACACATTAATATAATTTTTTTCAATTACTGTGCAAAAACGACTTCTTAAAGTTTAGTCGTTATAGCATTAGCAGACGTTTGCCTATCATTTTTGACAGATTAAATGCAGAAGAATAAAAATTTGACATAATGCGTAGAATACAATTGTAAACAATCTTTTGACAGGAATTTTTCGACGTTTACTTTTTCGCACAGTTAGCCAAAATCGATGCTTGCAGTTGAAGATCGAAAAAACAGTGACTTCTGACACATTTCGGCCAACCGTTAATCTGTGGAAATCGTCGAATATTTGAAATCACACGGACAAGGAATGAAATAAGGGAGACTTTCATTGGTGTACTAATTTAATTTTTATATTAAATACTTTGAAAAATTGTAGTTTTAAACTTAGGGCTCTCCTTTCATTGAACAGAGTTTAGCAAATGGGCCGTCTATCCAGGCCTGTATGACCAAGCCCAGTAGATCTCGGAAATGAACTTCCGTTCGTACTTGAAATATCCACATACTGTACATAATTTTTTCATCATCCTTCAATTCGCCACTATTGTCGAGGAAAATTGGTGAATTCTGTACCTCCAATATTAGAGTCATGTGAAAAAGGATAAAATTCCTACGCTGTAGTTATTTCTGTAACAAATTGATATTTCCGAAGAGATCACGCAGGTAAAATATGTCACACTTAACTGAGGTCATCTTGTCTCAGTCTCTATGCTTCTAAATGTACCTGGTGATTACGTACAGAACTTTTGCACACAGCAGCATACCTCCAGCAGTATACTCGGACGAAGAAACAGCACTAACACTGCTGCAACCATACACATTGCTGTCGCAAACGTGGCCAAGGCAGGTTGTAGTGCGGCATACGTGACGATTTAAGATAGCTTAGTGGTAAATACTCGCCGTTTTTCGTCACATTTATCTTTCAGTACTAAACATTTTTAACGTTAAATGTTAGAACTATAATTTAAACCGCAATTAACGTAACTCGTGTTATTACATTGCCTCATTTACTTTGTTTTGTGTGTGAAGTAGATTTTAAACCTAGTCGTTTGTTTTGAATATGAATGTGCAGATGTTCATTAAACATTTGTGAAACAAAGTAGTCTACCTTTGTTTATAGTTCTCATTATTGTAGTTTTAGCTAATTGTTGTAGTATGACGTTTGTCTTTTATGTGAAGAGCCTCTATGGTTGAATTAATAGTTTAAATGCATCTACAGACGCTTGTAATTACGTTCAATTACGTTTTGCTTGTTGCTTGTGGAGTGATTTATTTTGTATAATATTTCACTGAACAGCAAAATTCAGTTTTGTTTTCTTTTTCGCTGTTGAATTAAATGAGTCGTAATGTGATACAGTTATGATAATAATTAATAGATCCCACTGTTTTAATGTTGCTTTACTATTTCTCCGTGTTTGAATTCTTGATGTGTGTAAACGTTTTATTATCGGTGTTTTCTTCTTGTCTGTGTTTTCATTAGTTTTGTGGCATAATCCGCAGTTTGGCTTCTCGTAAGCATATCTCTTTTGCCTGTGTACTTCGTTGTATTTAGATGAACCATTGTATTTAAATGCTTTGGAAACGTTAGCGTAAACTTATCCGCGTTTAAAAAACATATCGATAAGCTTGTTTTTATGTAAACAATTTTTCTTATACATGAGTGAGGCCCACATATATACGACACGTTCTTTTAGTAAAGTGAAAATGCATCTTAGGACACTCAACAAATATCATTATAGCATATCAAAATATAGTGAACAGTAATATACATACAACTCTATGTCTGACTTCCTCTCTCGCTAACTACCCCTCCACCCTCCCCTTTCGCGATGTCTACTTCTTGAAGCAAACTTGAATCGGTGAATACCAAAAGGTCATAATTGACACCAATTTTCATTTTTGGGGAGAAATGAACACTACATTGGTAGATGCGTTGTTTTGTGTTAAAAATGGCATTAAAGAATTTAAAATTCGTGGTTCATGTTAAATGCCGTCGGGCTTCATCTGAATGTTTAATGTGCCCTTTTACCATGAATCTTTCACTTATAGTACACATCAGCTGATCGCGTGAAAGTGCTAGAAAGTCTCATTTAATTCTCAATGTTAAAGTTGTATTAATATAATTATCTGAGTTATATTACTAGTATGCACAAAAGGAGTAATGCCAGTCTAAACTGGATCAAGTTAAAAAAAAGCCGAACTGTAGAGGATTGTGAAAGAAATAAAATAAACAATGCTGTACTTACGAGTAGTAATAAGTGTAGTGGGAAAACAAAGCCTTCCTGGACCAATGTTTCTTATAACATATTATGCAAACCAAGCTGGATTAAGGTTTCTCTTGAAGCTATTGTGGCGGCTCGTCCATAAGGTTCAGTGGTTCAGTGAACCCCCCTAAATAATTTAAATATGTTTAAGGATTTATTGAGATAATGGTTTCATATTTAAATAACAAGATTTGCGGGATTAATCTTGTTGACTGAACAGTAATGGATTCGCGTAATACGCGAATTGCTCGCTACTATTGCTTGGAGGTACAAAGCAGCTCTCAGCACCTCCTGGACTGTGTAGACTGGTTTGGAGGGGAATTCTGAGTGTTAGCGATAGAAACGAATAGTTCCGATGAGGCCAGAACCGCACTGACCGGGAATTTTAAAATTTTCATAATACCGCCATTATTATGATTTTTGCCACATAATTTGTCCGTTTACCATTAGTTTTGTATCAGATTCTCTATTTAATTTAGAATGCAATGAAAATGTGTGCAGTAAAGTCTTAAAATAAAATAAAATAGTGAAGTAATTGTATTCCGAAAATACAGTGTGTTTAATGTAGTCATTAAATAATTGTATTAACGTTACACTCACCGAACCGTGTATAACCTTCAAAGTGTTTGCTGATATTTTTGTTTGGTAAGTGTTCAGGTGTTTCTTATTTTTGTGTTCAGTTCATTGATTTGGTAAAATGAATAGTGTTCAATCTATTGTAAAAACAAATCCCCCCCCTCTCTCTCTCTCTCTCTCTCTCTCTCTCTCTCTCTCTCTCTCTCTCTCTCTCCCCAAGATAAATGCAAAATTAAGGAACTCGGTAGGCCGCTTCCCATTTTAGATATTACACAGAAATATTTAACTATCCTTTTATTTTAACTGTATATTTTTACAATAATTAGAAACAGTATAAACACAATTTAATATTAGGCCTACTAAAAGTTGTCAACAGTTATGTCTTCATGTTGAGACCCACCCCATGTGTTATTTGGAATGGGATAATTGCCCTTATCTTAGTAGAAAATTTCAGGTACTGAACCCCCAACTGTCAGAGCCACGAGCCGCCACTGGATTCAGGTATGGCTTGTTTACATTTTCTGATTCAGTGAAAGCATTAGCAGAATCTGAGACCTTAAAGCTGAAGATAACCAGATAAAAGACAAAAGAGGAAAGCGCATGACTGTCTCTCTTGATCCAGACATTAAAGCTAACAACACATAAAGTCTTTTCCAATTAAACGAGTCATTATTGTGGAAAACAAATTAAATTTTTACCACCAAATTGAAATGGTAAAGTGATGAATTTTTTATTCACTAAAAAACATCTGGGCATAAAACTTTCTTATTTCAAATTACTCGAATCACTCCAAGGACCAGCAACAAGTTGACTGCTGTTGTGACAGTGCATTGTCGCAGTTAGAATATAGTTTTATGGAATATCTTGCGTATTCTTTATACAAGTTTGGATTCGAGACAACATTACTCTAGTGGCCAAAATTGTGGAAACCTTTTGGAAAAGTGTATTTCTGAAGTTTGATGGCTCATAACACACTTTTTTTGAGTAATACCATAAAATTATATATCAATGGAAAGATAATTTAATCAAGAATGTAATGCAATAACTATTATGGAGGATATTATATTGTAACAGCAGGTATGAAAAGGAAACACATAGAAACAATGAGATGTACAAAAATTCTCACCATGGCATTCCAGCACTGGAATATGATATCTTGAAACTACTTTTGCACACAGCAGCAACATGATATGCAGCTGAATACTGTTAAAATATAGGCTAAATGCTTCATTATCTTGCAAAAGATCACATGCGGAAGGTTTAAGTTTGCGCTCAAGTATTTCATTTATGTATTTTGGGGCATTTAAATTCCCATTAATCACGCAAATTCTGTCCACACCTTTTCAAGTGAAACTGTGAAACTTGCAGCTGTTGCAGGCTTGACAGTTCGTATTAGACGGTCAAAACAATTTTACACTGTTTGAAGCAAGAAGAACTAGATCTTAATGCAAACAAAAATACTAATATTTGGGCGATAACGGTGGATTTTATGATGAATGCTAGTTTGCCTAAAGTATCGGTTCAGAAATAATGTTTGAGGCAATTAAAATTAACGTTTTCTGTGGTAACAACATTAAGAATAACAATCTTAATATAAACATTTATCACGGAGGTCAAACCAAAAAAGGCCCAGATTAAATTTTTTAATTTTTTTAATGATTATTTTTCATCAGTTCCTCCTGGGTCTGATGTGGTATACATATTTTCTTATAACTGCTATTGGCAGAATAAAAACCATGCCCTCTCAAAGTTCTTACTATCCTGAACTTATAGACAACATTTCAAGGAAATAGAGCAATTCTTTCCTGTGCGTGAACATAGCCTAATGATCCCAGTTTTGCAATAATTAAATGCGCTTTAAAAAGGCATGGTAGAATGTATTCAAGCTAGGACTTAACTGAAATTATTATTAATAGCAGAGCAAGCATTAAATTTACTGTTGTAAAAGTAGGGATCATTGAATTAATATATAATTTCATAACTGATGACCTCGATTTCCAGAATGAATCCTCTTTCCACTGGAATCTCAAATAAACCAAAGAATCAAGAGACGATTTTTGGAATAAGTTCTTTATTTCATCTGAGGTACAATAGTGAAAATTGACAATAAATTGTTTTGTATTATTTCTCTCTATTAATGTATACTTCTGTGTAAATAAACAGTTTCTTATTATTGTAACAGTTTTTTTGTTTTTTTGTGAATATTTCAATTTATTGGTCCACAGTCACCCGCAAGATAAGGATTTTTGTTAAAAGGGCATATTTAAATGACATTTGAGGGTTTATAAAACTCTTAAATACAAATTTTTGTTTGGTAGTTTTACACACTAATAATGCATGAGTTATACTGTGATATCTGTAAGTATAGTGTTCAAATAATCAAGTACTAAAATATTACAGTTTTTTCAACTTCACCAAAAATTTGATCAAATGCAAATATGCCCTTTTAACATTAAACCATTCATTTATGTTGTAAATTTTGGTATAAGAAAAAGTGTACAAAAGAAGACTGAAAACACTTTTTTATGGTTATTTCTAATAATTGTATTTCCGTTACATCAACAAAAGCACAATTAAAATTTGCGGAGGGAGCTAGAGCCATGGGGTTGCATTCCGTGAATGCGTGTCGGGCAGTACCATGACCGGCTCTAGTAGGAGGCCGGAATATTAAACGTGGCAACGTTGCGTCTGAGACCTATAAGCGTTAGTGTATTAAAATAAGTAAAGTGAACATGTTATATTTTGATTTAATTTCATAGCATTACTAAAATAATGAGTATGCCTATTTATAGCTATATCTAAATTATAGGTCTGTGTACACTTAGTACTATACGTTTAAGTTAAAGAAATTAGTGAATTAGTGTTAGGGCTAATGAATTAATTTTGTTCGAATTATTGAATTCGTATCATATGAACGAGTTAATTATATTATTTCTTAAATAATATAACATTATTTTACATAATAAACTTTTAATTTACAAAAAATGAAGAATTATAAAACTGCTGTTAACCGGCAATTAAACATGACGTGATTTGATAATTGAAATACATAAATTAAGAGATCGTCTAGTCGGCATAAAATATCAGCTGGTTCCAGTGTTGCCACGTTTAATATGCCTTTTACTAGAGCTGGCCATGGCAGTACTGTATAATACTTTTATTGCTGCGAAATGTGTTTTACACAATGCTCTGTATTTAAAACACTAACTTGGATGTACCATAGCGAGTGGAAGAGAAACAGTTCGAAATGATATGTGATTATTCTAAGAAACGCTTTATGTTCTTTCTGGACATTCTACTTTAATTTCATTGCATAGTTTCTAAATACTATTTTTATTACTCTTGGATTTGTAAATACGATCACTGTCTCCTAAGCAGAAGTCAGTGTAAGTTACCGTGACACCGATGCCTCATAATTTCTTTCGGAACTTTAATTTTTTGAAGGAACCTCTGGACAATAATTCATGTAATTTCTCAGTTTAATTAAACAAGAATTTTTAAAATGAGTAGTGTTTTTATAGGTTAACTTTTTACACGTGTATTAGATAAAATTATCGCACGATTGGATTGCTTATGGATTGCCATGATTTGGCGTTGTCAGAGACGTTTCGCCCCTCCAGAGTTACTTTTATATAGCATTTTAAAGTGAATAGGCTACCTTAGATCCGTTTAGACGAAAACTGTAAAACACAAAAATCGTAATAGTAAAATTTTTTATGGACAGTGAAATGAGCATTTACTGAATAATTTTCGCTAACACGGAAACGGTAAGTAATTTCTGTCTCGAGAAGGCCGATTCCCATTTTCAGTTTTTTGTGAATATAAAATAACGATTTTTATCCGTTTATATTTTATTTCACTTCAATATGTAACGTGTAACAAGGTCTGTTGCTTTTAATCAATTTACACAACTTTCTGCGGGCTTTTAAAAAATAAAAACACCTGTTCGCATATCGATATGCTGTAGTAGAATAAACTCGAGATACAGTGTAGAAAATGCATTGTGTGAAATAAGGTTTGAATAATATACAGAAAATTGATATTTTGGTAATGTGGAATGATTGTCATTGATGTATTTTTAAGTAATGTAAAAGAATGTAAAAAATAAAGTAACGAGGATTACGAAAAAATATAACTAACTAACTAATACAGTATATCTTAACTTTTTTTAACGAAGGTTGAAATACGCTATTCTACCAGTTAGCCAGCTGAAATACGCCTGAGAAAATAAATACGTATTGTAATAAATTACGTTCAATTTAAAAAAATGTAATAAAAGAGTTTTAATCGATGCAAAGTTATTCGGAATTTCGGCTGTCCTAGATTTAAATCTCTAAAGATTAACTGCGAGTCGTTACTAAGCAAGAATAATGGAAACAGTGTAGTAGTTGGAATGGTTATCTTTTGTCACAGAAAAGTTTGTATTCCATTAATTTACTGAATGCCTGCAAAGTGCGAGACGCCTTACGTATGCGTTGTTTGATTGATGGAGTTGTATAAATACGTACAACCTACGTAATAGCGGAGTTATAGTTTATGCTCCAGTAGGTACACCAAACAGACTTTAATGGGAAGTTATTGGAAGCTAAGTAATTTAGCTTTGAAGGCGTGATGCACTAAGGCACATTGGCACGAGTTGACGCTATAAGCAGTTATATTAAGATTGTTTGGTGCAAGTTGTTGGGGTGTGGCACGTAGCTGAGACAGAAGCTATTAAGCCGGTTCATTAATACACATTGCACACAGTGCGTGAAACACCAGTAATACTTTTTCTACTGTGGTTTTACTTTATAGTGAGGATCTGGGCTACCGTCTCAGCTTGGTTCTGGGTGGTCACGTTAGAAAACTATTTTTATGCCAACTCCAATTTTATAGTTTTCACAGTGTGCGATACAAGATATAATGGTGTATTATTCTCTCGATTAGAAGGTCGACAGTAGAGGAGGGCCAGTATACCTATTACAGGTAATTTGGAACGACTATTTTTTGTGGAACGGATGTAACAGTGACTGAAAAGTTGAAATACCTGTTCCGATTCAACGATAACTGAAAGTCGAAATACCCGTTCTTATTACTCGCGGCCTTGCGGTTCCGAGTCGCGGGACCCCTCCCCCCTATGCAACTAACGAATAAACGAGTACTACGAGTACAAAGTCATTTTTTGATGCTGCATACTTCATTCTAGGCATGTGCCGATTGTCATACAAGTACGAAACGAAGCAAAACAGCGAGGTTCAGAATATCTCTATACCAAAGAGACAAAGTTGTTTTTAATAAATGAAAAAAATTCATACTGATGTTACATTTATTCTCGTGTGTTATGCAGATATATAATACAGATTATAATAAAATTTATATATATATATTATACTAGTCACCACCTTGGTAAATTTTGAAAAAGCGAATTGTTGTGTTATAACCCTGCAGAGTGGGTGATAGGCCATGTAGTACTTTTTGTTAATTTTTTGGAAATTATTTGTATGCTACTACGTGCACTCTAAACTTCGTTGCCTGAGTTTCGCAACTGATTTGTCTAACCAAAAATGGAATCAATAATGTAATATTTAATCTACGTCAGTTTTTTTACTCCTAGTGAAAACTTAAATTAGTATTCCCAAAAGGAGATAGGCATATAAATTCTCTAGTTTCTTATTTTCTTTTAAGCAGTAACAGCTTAATGAAGTCATATTGTAAAGTAACACTGTTAATACTTTTAGTTTCAATTTATTTATTATAACAAAATATATAATACATGTATATGTAAAATAGATATATAATAACAGGTATTTGTGCGTGTTATTTTTTTTGAACGGTTTCGTTCGAACCTGTTACTTTCAAATACTAGTTTAGCACACCTCTAGTCGACAGTCGACATCAAAGGAACTGTTATCGTGGTAATTAACTTTTTGTCTCGCATGAGCATAGATATGTTGTTGACGTTTCTGCACATGACGGTTCTATTAAAGGCGATAAGCTGCGGTAATCTTATCTTACTAACGGTGCAGTCTGATTGGTGTAAAGAGACAGTTCCGGGAAGTATCGCGTAATTAAGAACACGTCACATCAAAGGCTTTCGAATGTTAATCTTCTGGCTGTCTTTGTAATATGTATGTAATGGCTGTTCGAGATTTAATTTGCAGCATTGGTTATATGGCCTACACTGTTGCCGGGTTTCGTGTGTGGCAATGCGCAATCGACGCATTCAAGGCGTTTGAAGTGTATTTCTCCCGAACAACGCCGTCGATTTACTGCTACATTGAGTGAACATTTTCAGTGAACACAACTTTCAGTGGACTACAAATTATTGTACAGTTTTATTAGTGTTTTACTTATGATGTAAATACTTACGTATTAATAGTTTCGTAAAGCAGTATCACTCAGTTCTATGTATGAAAAGAACATGACTTTAATTACCAAAAAGAGCTTTACTTTACCTATAATTGGAAGTGTGTTTACATTATTTAATGAATAAGTGGTGTAGACAATCAGTATAAAATATCAGGTTACTGACAGGAAGAGCAAGGACGAAACATTTGTATTACAGGAAAAGCAATTATCTAAAGTAATAATCGTGAATTGTAAACGTACAAAACATTGTACTCTTAAGAAAGTACGTGACGTTAAACGTAATATAAAATTTATACTATATTCTATAAGATTACACACGAGCGCGCGCGCCAGGTTGTACCTCACTATACTGTACAGATTCGAAGTTTTTGCATCAGTAGTTCGTATACACGCACAGGTCCGGAAACGTTTTGTTTTCTGTCTGGCTGCCATTTTGCACTTTTAAAAGAAAACTTTATATCTCAAGTTGGAACAGAGATATCTTAATGAAATTAAACACATATGTTTACATTAATTGAATTTAGTGACTTAAGAAATATTCCTAATTTCATAATGAGGACTACGGTTCCTTCAATATAAGAACAATGTACCGTATTTAAAGTTATTACTATTTTTTAAAATTACCTCACTGATAGTAGTTTGTAACAAATTAAGGGCTTCGTTTTTAGTGAAATTAGGGTTGATAACTTCTAACAAATTTAAAAACACATATGTGATAGTTTTTTTGCCCAGTAATGATTATTATGGATATTAATAATTTCATTTCATGTAAGACTTGCTTCATCAGTGAATATATCAGGGACTAAATAAGTGCGGGTCAATTGCAATTTTGTGTAGAAAAGTAAACAAAATGTCCGTCTCTGTTCTTAGTCAATATTTTCAATGGCTTGTACGCTTTGTAGATGGTACGGCTTTAATCTTTGACTTTGTAAAATCGCGAATACACATATTCAAACATAGCAATTCTTCTTCTACTCATTTTCCCAATTTTTATTCAGTACTCTATCCTTCTTCTTGTAAAATTCTTACGTCGATTAATTATGCGTTCTTGCAATTGTGGTTTGAAAGTTTATACGTGAGACGAATATCTGAATATCAGCCGTATGAAGTAGCTATTCTCGACAATTACATGATAAAAAATGAGTAAAGTAACACGAACAAATGTATTTATAAATTGTCTTTAAGAAAATTAATTGAGAGTATTATTTCGTTAAACTACATCTGTATCACTGACTTCACTAAAGCAAACAGATGATGTACAAATTGAACATGTTATTATTATTTTCTATTAATTCCAAATAATTTTAATTGTGGTTCAACTTGAAATGTGTAAATACCTGTAATTGAATTTGTTAAAAGTTTTTAATGTAATTACTTGAAATCTATCCTTTACTTTGTTATAAATTACGGTCACAGAGTTAATTTGAAATAAAATAATAACTTTAAATAAGTTTTTCCTATACTGGAGGAATTGAAGTCCGGCACAAAAAAATCAAGTACTTAGAATTTATTCAGAAACGCAACACTAAGAGAGGTCCAGGATTTAATCAATCGATTCCAAAGATTTTTTCATATTATTTTGAAATCTACCTTACAACCCTACCTCATAAAGTGTTTACATATATTTAAAAAAAAAACTTATAAAGGTAAGTTTATTATTAGAAATATATTCACACTAAAAAAGGAGCGTCAGTTGTACCTGGCGTCAATACTACACCACGCAGTCGGAAGTCGCAAGTTGAACCACAAACAGCACGGACGGCAACGGCAGCGGCAGCGACTCAAGAAGGTCTCGGTACGAAAATGTAAACGGCGGAATGAAATACCTGCCGATACATGTAGGCCTACGCTAAAACATATTTACACCAATGAACAATAGTTAACATTTCAGGACACCAACAATTTATTTAAAATCTCGCATCAGAATTTTCACCGGACAGTGAAAAATTCGGAATGCGGAAATCGGGTTAGTTACTGGAACGAACGAATTCAGAAGAAAGTGCATCACATATTGCGTGAGTGAACAGAACCGTAAGTGACATAGAAGACAACACGTGCAACTGTACAATTAAGTAACTAGTGTGTGTGTGGGGGGGGGGCTAAAACTGCAAAAGAAATATGGCTTGTAGCGTCTGTGCAGATGAGTGAGTGAGAAAAGGGGGAGAAAGAGAAAGCGAGCGCGAGAGAATGTAAAATAAAAAAGGGAGAAGAAAGAAAGAGTGAGAGAGAAGGGGGGGTGAGAGCGCTAACCTATAACAAGGTACTGATTTGTATTGATTTGTTTTGAATATCTGTGTAGATCTATACTGTATGTTAACTATTGAGTTGTATTTAGTCAGTGTTCTTTTCGTTCTGGTTGTTAATTGTATTTTGATTACATTTAAATAAATAATGACAGTTTGGGTTAATGAATATAAATAACAGAATTAGGCAAAGACATAGGCCTAATACGTATGTTAAGAAAAGACCAGTAATAATTATTTCAAAATAATCTGATTATTGTTTAATGATCTCAAATAAAAATGCGGCATATTAATATGAATATGAGTTAACCTTTAAATGCATAGTTAATGTTGCCATTTGGTAACTCAAAAAATCTGAATGGAGGCATCGAAGGATTCGGGTATTTTGAAAAACGTAGAGATTTTCTAGTTAGTGGTGGTTTGGACTTCGCTCTAAGAAATTTGAAGAAATGGAAACAGCTATTGAGAAGAGGGATAGAAGAAAGTCAAAAAAGATGATGCCGGGTGAAAAGGCAAAAGATCAAGGTTTAACTTTAAAAGAAGAATTAAGGAGAACAGCGGTACAAAAGACATGTGTAGAAGCAAAAACGTTTTCCCTTGAAAAAAAGTAAATAAAAAGATTGTAAAGTTATGCAATTGTCTGACTTCAATATAGATGTAACACGATGTTTAGTTAAGGGATTTTATGATAAGGGTGATTATGGAACAGCGGAAAAAATCGACGGAAAATGATGGAGCGCTTTCCTTTTACAACAGTGTTACATCAGTTAGGCGTATTTAAAAAATATAGGGTTTTCGTTTAAAAGAAAAATGAATAATGGACGAATACACTTGCTTGAAAGGTGTGATACAACTCAAGGAAGAGTAGTGGTTTTATGCAAAATGCACAGAATTAAAAACGGTAATGATGAAAGACCAATTTTTTATTTGGATGAAAGATTTCTCAAAATCGTTCTCCCAATGTCATTTGGCATCTTTCAACAATGGCAGGCGGTTTAAAGGTGCCTACTGGAAAGGGAGGAAGAATACTTATGTTGCGTGTTGGGTCTAAGAAGACGGGGTTTTTGAACATGAGTAAGTTGGTTTTTGTGTGCATTCAGCTTCGTCTTCTTCTGAGATGAATGTAAGTGTTTTTAAAGAATGGTTTAAAAACCAATTACTTAATTTATTAGAAGAACCTTCTCGTATAATCCTGGACAATGCTAGCTATCATCCAATGCAAATAAATAAACCTCTATGCCCTCTTCAATAATCGAAATTGAATACTGATTACGTTAAAAAAACAATCCGTATCTAATATTGTGTATTTCTGTGTTAGCTGGTAAATTCGATTCGTCACTTTGCAAAGTAAACTATTTAACTTTTAACTGTTAGAATAATTGGTTTTGGTTTTGTCAAATGTAGCCATTGTTCAGTCTTGCGGTGACGGAATGAATCCGTAGCGAAGACGCTCGTCTGAGAACTGTCGGGACAATTTCATCTTTTCTGAGATACCCATGGGTCGTCTGGGAACAGAAAGATACAAAATTCGAAGCAGACTAATTTTACTTATGTTTGTAATTACAAAATAATTAAGAATACTACTCAGCGCCTAAATGAATGACACTAAAGCCAAATTATTGAAGTCAGACTTCAAAAGCCAAGCAACCTGCATATCTCAACTAAACGATATATTGTAGTCCCAAAAATGACCCAGTATGATCACCGCAACAATCATGAGTCCCAAAAGGCAAATGTGATATTCCAACACGCTCGGGAAGAGTCTTTATATAGCTGTAACCTATTGAGACTCTTGGAAATGCAAGGGAAGAAAGGCATAAAATTTCTGTTGAATAGACTCTTGAAGAACCATCTGAAGTATTTTATTACATCCTTTGCCAGGCCGACTGGTCCCATATAATGCTTATTCCTTGCTGGTGACGAAGAATAAACATGGATGATTAAATATCAAGACCCCTTATCATGACTGAAGTTGGCAGTGTACGTTTTACCTACGAATTGAAATCCAATGTCTCATAATTCACGACGCTGTGATACGTAAAAAAAATTAAATTATGTAAATGTTACAAGCAAAAAACAATGGAAAAATCGCAAAAACATAGATAAAATGCGAGTAATATAACGAGCCATAACGAGTAATGCGTGTTTTTTTTAAATTTTATGTAATAGGCTAAGGTGTGGGAGAAGATTCACGTAGCAATTAGCAGTAAAAAACCACACACAGAAAAAACTAAGGGACTTTTAGGCTTATTTCAGACCCATATACTGTTCGAACTTAAAAAAATACATACCAGTCGAAGATCAAATACAAATACAAATAATTCGTGAGATCATTATTCCATCATTTAAAAAATCGATTAATAGCAGCAGTGGAAATAAATGGTAACATTTACTAGGAATATCACAAGGTGAAATAAAATAGAGATATTCATCAGTCTACTACACTTATAGCTTTTAAAGGGAGTATGCTGAACGAGTTTGGTTCAAGACCGGTATTTCTAACGAATGAAGGGGTTAAAGCATAGTTTCTTTATATTTTTAAAAATATTTTCAAGTTTAGTGGATTCTAACCATTCTATATATAATGGACTGTAATTAACTTTATTTGACGCGCGCGCGCGCGCGCACACACACACACACACACACACACAAATGGACCGAGTTATAATTAATATTAACTATGAATAAGGCATGGGAGTAATTTAATAAGTATTACTACTTTAATAAGTTATTTAATTTTAAATTTAAAATTAAAAAAATTGTAGCGATATGGGCAGTAAAGAAGGCAGTAAAACGTATAAATAGGTTGTAATTACAAGAGAATCTTGTAGCCAATGTAATGGAAAAGCTTACTGGAACCAAGATATCTTTACTGCTTTCATGATTCACGTGAGTGAAAGGAACACCGAAATACACATGGAAACGGTTTCTCTCGTACAAGTGGCAATGCGTCTATGATGGTCCGAAGATTTTCGGATGTGTAGTGTACAGTCATTCCCCCTTGAATGTATTGGATACAGTTGCAGACCTGCAATGCTCCACCAAAATCGAGATCGTCGTCTGAAACCCAGTAACCGTGTAATCTATGTAAGATGCACAGTGTGTTGAGTGACGAATGCGGAGTGAGGCTCAGTGCGTCAGTGATGGAATATTAAGGCCCTGTTTATTATTATGTGGGACCGTGAAGTGGTTGTATGGTAATGACTTTACTGTTTAGGAATTACAAAAGTATTTTGAAGTTATCAATTGTTTCTTCTCCTCCTCCTCCTCCTCCTCCTCCTCCCCCTTCCTCCTCCTCCTCCTCATCCACTTCAACAATTTGGTTATACAGTCCTGCCTAACTCCCTTATTTATTGGAATGCCACCTGAGAGCCTACCATTCAGATCCAGGACTACAGATGTTCTTTTGTAAAGGATCTTAACTGACTTGATTAAATGCTGTAGATATCCTCTTCTCTCCATAGTATTCCATAACTTTTGACGGTCTACATTATCAAATGTTTTTTCCAGATCAACAAAAGCGATATGCGTTTCGTGGTTATACTCCCGCATTTTCTCAATTGTCTGTCGTAATAGAGACACTGCATCCACAGTCGACCTACCGTTTCTAAAAACACCTATTTGCTCTTCAAGAAGTAACGCATCTGTAATGACTCTTGACTACAAGTAAAATTACTTTTCACCACATCTTTCGATTACTGTTCGGAAACAAAATAAAAAAATATGATCAAAGACAAAGAGAATTTGCTAATTAAATAATTCTTCGAGTTATTTTTAGTTTTTTATTACTTATTCAGTTTCTCTTAATAACGTGGCTTTCTTTATAGCGTTTTTGATACATGAACGTGTTTGAGCGTGTTGTTATGATATGACTACGTTGAAGTTCGTTCTTCATGTGTAGGCTATGTAATGTTTTAATGAAAAGCACACGCGTCTTTTTCGAATTTGTTTAATTTTTTTAAAAATTGTGTGAAACTATTGTAAAGGTGAAATTGCATTTAAAGAATATTTTGTCGTCAAGTACTGTAATAAAATATATTATTAAGAAAGTTTTAAAATTTAATATCACTACCATTCTCGGAGTGCAAGAAATTTTTAATTAATCTTGAACCTGGTGTAGTACCGAATGCACTTTATGAATCTAATTTTTGTTGCGATCGCCCGTTGTTTTGTATTGTCAACTTTTTTGTTTGCTCACCTACTTTTAAGTTTTATCTCAGAGTAAGTCTGATGATTTCTAACAAACGTTATTTAATTTCTGAAGTTTTATCATATCCGTAATTAATGATATACAGTAGAAAGACGTGAATAAAGGTTACTATGGTTTGAAGTAACATTATCATTCACACACTTATATTCAAATCTGTTACAATGCATCTTGATACACTATTGTTTAAGTATTCAAGTGGTTTATAATCATTTGTTCGTCGTAACAAGTTGTGAGAGAATTGTCGTACATTATAGTAGTTTTGTACAGACATTTGCATGTGTATTACTTCTAATATTTTTTACTCCCTCCATATATTTTTCGTCGCACATGGCGTAATTTTTTCGATTGCTTGTCTGATCCCTTCCCTGAGTCTGTCAACATTTACAACAGAGTGACTTTAACATAATCTCAGGGAAGAAAACGATTGGATCCGGTGTCCGAGGATCGAGCCATCCTACTAGTCGAGAGATTTGGAAATGTCGCACTTAAAGTATCAACCCAACGAGTGGATGCTCTAGCCATTTGGAAGATAACAGTTGGCTACCTCTCTTACAACTGTGGAAGTGGAAAATTAATTACCGTATCTATAAACACGTTCGAATTTATCGTGTCTGATGGAAGAAAATAAAATCTCGTTACGTGATTGTGTAACAAGCCACATGAAACAATGAGTTTATGACTCTGACAGTTATACTTCCTAACCACTTATGTATTTTCTAACCCCAGATGCGCACTTTATGTGTAGTGTCTAACTTGCTAACATAAAATGTAGTTCCATCAATAAAATAGACTACAAAAACTGGTTATCGTCACTCACTTTGTCCAAAAATATTTTGGAATCTCCGCGTTTACGATGATTAGTAGGTTTTATTTTATGTAAAGTTTGAACTTTATATCCATATACCGTTAGGTGCTTCCATAACAATTTGTTAAGTGTAGACCTTGGTGTCTGGCATCTGGCATGAAGCTTGTCCCACTGACTTTTAAGGTGATCATGGAAACGCATGTAGAATCACTTCACCAGTAACGATTTCACAACGCTTTTACCCTACTCTTTGAATCCACATTGCAAAAACGTTTCCATCCACGATTTGATAAGTTTCACATCTTCTGGCTCTGAACGTTCTCTGAACACTAACAGGCTTTGTTTCAGCTAATCAAACAACTTACCGAGTCTTTGCTTATTCAATTACTTGAATACAACTATACATCGCCTGTAGTGGTTACACCGATAAACGTCTGAAACAGAAGTAAAGTATTGGAAACAATCAGATTAAAATATTACGTTTCAATTACTAATAATATTATTATTCTTAGTAATCATAATCATAATTAGTATTAATTATTAGGGCAATCTTTTACGGATACAATAATTAAATATATTTTCACACATTTAGTCAGATATTTTTGAACAGTTGATATAAGGCTATACGGTTTGTTTTGGTAAATATACTGTGCCACTTACGGATTGTTTATTGAGATTGGCTATACAATGAAACAGAGATTGGTTTAAGATGGAAGCCAATACAGACTTTCTTTACACGTTCGCTAGCAGTAACTGAAATTTTTCTATTCACGGCGGCTTAAAGTAAATGTTGCACCCTTATCAGGTACGCATTGCTTTTGTCGGCCCCCTAACGTAGCCAAGAGCAGATAACTAAATACTCCGTAAACTTTTCAGCGTCTAAGCCCGTACGATCTGGCTCTACATATATTTTCACCTTTCTGAAAATGTTTATAAAAAAGTTGTATCTCTGTCTAATGACTACCTTGAACTTGAACTATAGTGTCGTGTAGGATAGAGCGCAAGTTTTCATTAGTTTTTACTTATAGCCATCCTATATATACACATTTAATACGGTGGATAACAAAACTAAACAAACTTTATTATAACGTTTTGTGTCAGTTGGAGACTAAAGTTACAATTTCTAAAATAAAATAAACACTTATGACTATCTTTTTACAAACGAAAATACTACAGCATATGTAGAACCGTAAGACCAAGCGAGAGGAAGGGGCTCATTGCAGAAATAAACGCTGAAAAATAGCTCCGTTAACATTTCTTCGAAACTGGAGAGTGAAATGAAGAAATGTTATTTTAGTTTTGTACGTAGATTGTTCTACCGTTCTGTTATCCGAAAATATAATTATATTTGGCCACGTTCTAAACAGGATGTGTAATTAAGTAGAATTTAGAGTTACATTGTTATTAAAAATGATAAACTGCTGTTGGGTTTAAATTTTAGACTGGAAAAGACGTTTAGTTTGTTGTAAGTACACTTTTACATTGTCCTAGTTTTGCCGATAAGGGTTATTAAATTATTTGAACCCATGCGCGGAACACCGATAGGGGCTTACATAAATAGTACTATATGTATCGCAAAAATAGTATTAAAATAAAAAATTGCTTTATTTGTGTCAATATGAATGTAGAATATTTCAGCACACTGAAAGTACTGGTGTTGTGTAGTTTACACATTACACAAAATAACTTTATAGAACTTCACTAGACAAATAATATTACATAGAAATAAACTCTTTACATACATTATAAATAAATGGGTATCTGTCCTTTTTTAGGGGCAATTAGAGTTTTCGATTTCATTAACTGGAGAGGTTTTATCCATTTTTTATTATGTTAAAGAAAAAATAGTTACTGTATTTACTCGTGAACCTGCTGTGCTGGAGATTGAACTGATTCAACTTTTTATTATGCATTTTGTTCAATGACCACAAAAATCGAAGTAAAGGAATTAATTTAAACCTACATGAACAGTGCACCTGTTGCAGTTTTTTGCCGGTCTTGAATGTTTGTTGTTAATATCATGGAGAATAGTTGTTAATATCATGGAGAATATCATGTCCAGCTGATATCAAATTGTGGATCTCAAATGGTTCTAAAGAACGATCAGTGCAAGGGTGAATAGGATACGGAGCGTGAATGTCAAGCTTAGGAAACTTTGAACCGATTAATTTAAAACTTGAGCCAGTTGTTAAATACAGTGCTTCCAATTGCACTTTCATCAGGTAATAAAGAAACAAACTGCAAACGATTTTGAAGTTATATCGTAGTGGCCTTTGTAAGTCAGTGCTAACTGCAAATCTATATACATTTTTAAAAATTCGTCTTTTCCGTGACTATTAATATCGTAACATAAATATGTCGTGATGTGTGTAAATAGTTCGTTGAAGCACACGATAACACGGTTCAGCACGTAAGGAATATATTGTCTTTAAATACCGTTTTAGACGATCAACAGTTACATCATCTACCACTCTTCGTTTCAACAGACTTCCATTCTGTTATGTTAGAATTACATTGTTACATGAGCACTTTAAAACAAGTTTTAAAGTAATACGTGCAAAATAATGGAATTACTATCATACAGCGAGAAAACGAAAATTTACTTTTGTTACAAAAATTTCACCACTTTAAAAGAGAGATTATGGTTAAAAGGAAAAGAATCTCTACTAATACCCTTCTGCCTTTGTCCCCACTACATTGTTACAACTTTGGTGTGGCAAATATCTAAAAAACATAATTATTGATAACAAGATTTTTACAAATTGTAACAATGATTCTATTATTGAATGACAGCCGTGAGAGTTCTCAGGTGTCACATCTATATAGAGAGAAAAAATTTGCCATTAGAGGAAGACACGCGGGCTTAATCAAATACAACATTAGGCCTTCAACCGGTTTTTAAATAGAATTTAGTAACTGTAAATTCATTACGTGTTTTAGTATTTCCATTCTACATTTTAATGGCACGAAAAAATGTTAAATTGCTATAAATCCTTCTTGACTTTAACTTTACAGTTATTTCATCCCTTACACGCGTGCGTGCTTTTATGCGCGAGCGCACATGTTCCATTAGGTTTTCGCAGTCTGGTATATTAGCATTTTCTTCTTCTAGATATGACTATCTGGATGTTGTCTTGCTCTCTACTTTCCACCACCATTCTTCTTCTTGTATATTTTCATGAGGGACGATCCTTCTTGTTCGATTCTCGTGTACAAAAATGTTATATACATTGGAGTAAGACAGGTAAGGATCTATATATAAAATTGCAGTTTTTGTTGCTATTGATTAATACATTTATTGGTATTGCGGTACATACACATTATTGTTTTTGTTTAATTGTAAATAAGTGACGTTTTTAAATCTTAATTTCACTTAAAAAATTACCTCTTAATATATGTCTAAAATGTTTATCTTTAATGCAATTAATTTGATTAAAATTTAATAGAAATAACACTCTTCACACATACAAAGTTAAAGCACATCTGTAAAATCAAACACACACGCTTTAATCGAATATGCCTGCGTCATATGAATTACTATAAATTTACAGTCGTTTAGGTAAGTTGTTCATGAAGGTTAAGGTCTGTAAAATTAACTTAATATGTCTTCGGAATTTTTTATATGCATTTAAAAATGTGTTTTTGTGTAATATTAATGGAATAATTATTTTTTCACTTGTGGCCTGGTGTCGAAGGACGGATCTTCTTGTGCTTGTTCGATCACTTGTGCTCGTTGAGGACGGATTTCGACGTTTGAAGATCTCGACACGTTGTCCTCCGTTCTCCTGTGTTCCCGTTGGTCTCCCTCGTCTGTGTCCTCGGTTAGTTAGGGCAGCAACAATCTCTTCCTGTTAACGCTGGTACAGGGGCGAGGTTCAGCCACGACTTACTCAATCAGGAGCTCAGTTAGAACTGATCTTTACAGAAATCAAGCATGTTTGACACTATATAAATCTAGTGACGTCATGCCGCAATACAGAAATTGAAACATTGAAATCTGATTGGCAAATAACAGCTACACCGTTACTTTTGCACACAAAATTTTGTAAACATTCTAATAAACGAACCATGTGCTAAAAATATCTGATTTCCGCTTTGGAGTACATTCGAAAACACGTGGCTTGAATTATTAAATAATTTATATCCATTTTATTACGTAAGTTAATTAGGATTAATTAGCCTATATTTTATTTTATTAAAGTTTAAATGACAGCCATAACGCTTTTTACCGTTGTTCACATTAACTGAATAGCATAACCACGAATTCATTATTCTTGATAAATTGATTAAACTTGATTGTTATTAAATGTTAATTATTCCTGATCACGTGTTTTTAACTATACGCGCTCACATTTCAACACTTATTTACTTTTTTGTACACTAACACGAGACTTTAGTTCATTGTTGCAAATGTCTTAATACTACAGCTATTAACCTACTGACAATATGTTTTTATTCATTTGCATCTTCGTCACGGATAATTATGGTTTTGGCCCATAATAATTAAGGTCTGTTTGTATATATACTGAACATTGTTCAACTAATTCCAAAACGTCAAGAGGACTCGCCATCGTTAAGTGAGAATTTGAGGGTTTAAACAAAACAACTCTAATTAAACAGCTTTGCAGAACACATCACAGGGATGAAACTATCCTACTCCGCCTACCAACAGTTTTTCCTCTACAGCTATTTGTCTCTTTAATTATTGAATGACTCTCGTATAAAGATTCCTTTATTCCTTTGACGATGAATGCAGTATCTGGGAGGAAATCCGTAACGCAGTAAATGCAAGAGTAGATGGGTGAACCCTGTGTACAATAAATTGTGATTGACAAAGTTTGGCTGGAACATAAACAGATTCTACGTGTTCGAAAGAATAAAGAAAATGTTTACAGTTTACAGTCAGTGTAAACCACATTTTAAAGAAACGTCTTGAAAAAATTAAATAATAACGAAAGTGAGGTGACTTTGGTACCAGAAGGACTGAATCAAAGTTACAACCGCTAGATGTATCTGTCAGCAAGCCATTTGAAGTTTTGGTGCGAGGGGAGCGGAATAGGTTGGTGACCACCGACATTCCTCAGACTGCTAAAGGAGCAATAAAACATCTAACTTCTACTCCAATTTGCAGGGTAAAGGCCGTGCCGTCCGCAAAGAGGGCCACCTGGACTCCAGGCTGTCTCGGCACGTCGTTGACGTAGAGTGAGAACAGAAGGGGGCCAAGAACACTACCTTGAGGGACGCCGGCTGTGATTCGTCTCTCGGAAGAGACTGAATCTCCAACTCTCACGCAGAAGGCCCTCTCCGTCAGAAAGCTAGCAACCAGATGGAGGTAGCAATCAGGGAGCTGGACTTCCCTAAGCTTGAATAATAGGCCATCATGCCATACGCTGTCGAAGGCTTTTTCAACATCTAAGAAACAGCCAACGTTCCGTTCTCTCCGACACCCGGCTTCCGTGACGTATTCCACCATTCTCATCAGTTGATGAGTGGTCGAATGCCCCACACGGAAGCCGAACTGTTCGGGGACCAGCACGTCAAAGTTGGTTAGATGTTCTCGTACACTGCCGACTCGCTTTGGGGTGTGGTGCAGTATTTATAGTCGGCAGGAACTGCGCAGTTCTATCATGTTGTAGCATAATCGGAGGAAATGAAGGGGGCACTACAACTCCGAGAGCGTTCCACCTTACGACTCTCATCTGCTGCATATACATGTCCAACTTCATAACATTACTACGCGAGTGCCTACAGTATCTCATAGACCTGAGAGTGCTAATGTAACCTTATTACGCTTTTCATAAGCGTAATAAATTATCCTTCCTGAAGATAATAAAAATTTACTAAAATAATTTTGCATAAATTATGTTAACTAAAATAAATTTTGATAATTTTATTAAAGAAATTATTGTTTATTTTTTGGTGCGCCTTATTGTAGTGTCTTACTGAACAGGAAATATGGTTATAAAATGTACGTTTATCAGGGTGTTAGTAAAATGTAATAGATTAGTAACATGTTCATGAGTTTAGTGCAGTATAGTAAATTTGAGGGAAGAAGTTTTATTACAATTTTTTTAGCTTGTTCATATTTTTATTCAGTAATAGTGAAAAATAATAAAAATTGTATCTGTAATCAATTATTTCTAGTGATAAGTGTTTAGTTTATATACATCTTCCAACGTAAACGTGTGACTTTAAATACAGTATAGCGATTTTACAACAATAACGTTTGCAGCACAATAGTCTACACAATAATAATAGAATATTATTAGCACAATACTGTCTGTGTTCATTATTTCGTAAAATAATGGCCGTAGTATTAAACAGTGTTCTTTTGTTTGCACGTCGCAAATCTCTTATTTCAATTATTTTACTGCAACTCTATACAAGGTAAGGTATAGTTTTAAGTAGAGACTATAAGGCAGTGTTTTTCTTTCACTTTTGTTTCTTTAGTCTCTCTCGGCTCTCACTGGCTTGAACTGCTTACTTACTGATAATGCTGAGCGATACGGATTAACAAGGAATTTATAGGATTTCGTTTACCGTCAGTGCAGCAAGCATGTAGGACTTGTTTTAGTAACTTTCAAAGTTTTAAAACTGCTTGAACGGGGTAGTACACAGTAGATAAGTATAACTAAGTAAATACTGTACTTTTAAATGTACAGTATTCTTATCTACGCCATTTAAAATATAAAAATAAATAAACCATTATTTTAAATGGTTGAAGTGTTGTACCGTGTAAAGTTCATATAATCCAGGTGGCCTGGTTAACTAAATAAACTATTTGTTATGGGTAACGCTCTTTTACATTAGCAAATCAAATATTTACTTCAGTTACGATATATCACAGATGTATCAAAAACAATTTGTCTTCTGTAAGTTTAATTTATTTTATCGTATTAATTTTAATATCAAAATATTAACGTTCGTTAATACTTTTTATAAGCTCCCGGTGATGTACATTCAATTTGCGAACGTACGCAAGGCAAAATAAAATACAAATGTAGAATAAATTAGTTGTTACTGTGACAGATATGTTTAAAAATACTTACTCGTATGGAAGTCCTTTCTGTCGGGGATCATGGTTGGTTAGTTCCGCTACGTAACAGTTTATTGATGTTATTAACTACGTAAATCGTTGAAATAAACCAAAAGAAGTTTTTCAGCCTTCCTAATGTGAATATAAGTTTAAATTATGTTCATTTAGGAAAAGTATAAACAAACCTAGTCTGATGGAACAAGACTGCTGTGTATTGAGTTTCGTTAAATGGGCTAACGAGTTCTGTCAGACGAGAAAAATGTTAGAACTAAATCTCATGTGACCTACAAACGAGAAAGATTCTTTTGTTGACAAAGCTTTAGTTTATACGGAGAAAGAAGTTTGACGGGACAGCGACAGCGTGGTCTGGTCCGGTGACATTTTGTAGCCACTGTACTGTCCTTGGTACAATGTGACAGCTTTGTCATATGCATCTACAAAACACACATCGTGTTTGTGAAAGTGTCGTGTGTAAAAAACCCCTTGCTTAAATATTCATGAACGGGAACATCAATCTGGACTCTCTCATCTGACGGAATAATAATTATTCAAAACTCAGTGAGAAATGTGACACATGTTACCTATTGCGGACTCAGCATTGTGTTTATTACGTAAACAAAGCTATCGTTCATATTTTTATGCCGGTCTTTGTAAACGTTTATTTTTTTAATTAGGTCAGTTAATGAAAATTGTTTTTCAAAACATAAGATTTAAATTATAATAAACAAAACTGAGTAAATAAGGTTTCCTGCTCTCGTTATAGACGTAATGAAATGAAAACAATTTTTAAATGTTAAAAACTCACGCCAAAACGCATGTGAAAACAGCAATTTTGGTGTATTTGAACTGTTAATTTTAATTTTTACACAGACAGTAGTGCTCGCAGTGTAGTATCAAGTTGTTAAACTTCATTCCCTAATTAAACTACACGTTTAGTCAGTTCTTCGAATTATTTGTATCGTATGTTGCAGATCAACATAAATTTTGTCTGATTTCATGACAAGAACAAAAGGGGAAGAATAGAATAACAAAATAAATGCGTTATTGTAGGAAATGAATCCATTGGATGTACATATCTCGAGGTCAGTGTCAATATTATTTGTACCTTTATTGACGGTAACGCCTCATGTTTAGTACACAGTAAATTCTACCGAAAAGAATGAGCATTACATTTAGTTCTCGACCAGACGCTTAGAAGGCTTAAAGTCGCTCACTTCGCAGTTAAATTCCTGACTATAATTAGATCTATAATCTATGGTTTATAGTCGTGTTCATCTTAGATTGTAAGGAGTGTTTTTATTATATGTCCAAGTAACTAGTAGCTAGTGTTACATGAACTTACTGGTAATAAGTTCTTTCCTATACAATATATCAGAGTTCTGTGTTTAGGAAATAACATTAGCTCCACCTCGTAACATGTAAACTCGTATCTATCGGCAAAGAACTTGCGAAGTGGTTTTACGTAGTATTCGTAATGAGACTGAATAAGTGAACATAAATTAATTGCCATACTCATCAATATTTTCTTTCTCATTTGTAGGCTACTGTATGTGTGTATATATCAATATTTATGCATGTGTGTACAAATTGCATGGAGAAGATGGGAGTTAACGAATTTGCTTCTCTGATGGATAAATTTTTAGAAAAAGGTTTTATTCCACATGGCTCTGTAGGTACTATAATAGTAACAATAGTATTTGTTGTCTTACACAAAATATCTGGTAATGTTTCTTACAAGCTAACTGAAAACCGATGAGTAATTAACTTTATAGTTAGTTAATTATTAAGTCACGGAGGAGATCTAAATTTAAAAACCTAAAAATAATTATTAGCTTTCTAAATCATAAATTGATAAAATATGTTTCAGCGTTTCTTTGTTTTTTTTCACGAACTCTTTCTTATTTTGATGAAACCTGTGTCATATATAGCCTATTTGAAAAGTCAAGTAGCCGATATATCTGTTTGAAATGTAAGTTTACGCACATGAAGTTACAAACACTCGTTACAATTCCAAGTAGTTTCAATAGATTTAGCACTAAAAAACTAAAGGCAGTACATACAGCTTTCTTAATCTGTGTGTGTGTGTGGTGTATGATTCTTTTTATTTTTATATTTGTGATTCTCTTTATATTTTTATACTTTTCCTAGGCTTGGTAATAGCTGTGAGTATAATATCCTATATGAAATTTAATTTTGCGAGTTAAATGTTCTAATATTTGTTATGTTTTGACTCTTTAAATATTTCTATTTTTTAAATTATGGATTTATAGTCTATTATGTGAGGCATAACAAAGGGCCTATCTGCCGATTTTGAGTTAGTGTCCATGTAAATTTTTTGATTCCTTTTGCTACCGCTTCCTAAAAGTTCTAGAACAAAGTTAAGGAAAAAGTTTGGCCCGCTCTCACCCCTAAAGGGTTGAAAACTACCCCTAAAGGGTTGAAAATATGAAACGACGCGAGGATGCATTTTGAAGCCCTGAAATTAGGTACTAATAGGTTTTTGGGGATGCTGATTTCGATTCTAACGTCCAAAATTATTTTCAATGCAAAGTTTTTAAAGGGTTGAAGCAGACTATAATCGGGGGGTGTAAGTATTAAACTTCGCGAGAATGCCGGTCAAAGCCTCGAAAGTGAGTACAAATAGGTTTTTGGGGGGTGCTGATTACGATTTTGATGTCAAGGAATACATCCGACTCAAGGGTTTGACTTTAAAGGGTTGAAAACCACCCCTAAAGGGTTGAAAACATGAAGCAACGCGAGGATGTACTTTGAAGTCCTGAAATTGGGTACATTCAAAATTTAAACGTTCAAAATTCAGTCAAAAAAATGTATATTTCATCCATACTTATAAAATTTAATCAAAGAAAAGTTAAACAAAATTTAAAAGTTTTGTTTTTCTATAAGCTTTATTTTTGATTTATAACAATTTTTCAATAAAACGCATCGTTACTGAGATATTTCATAAAAAAGCCAAATTTTGGCGGAAATCCAAAAACTTGAATTTTCTTAAAACGTTACGTGTTACTGTACACCATTACATATATGGTTAAAAAAATTGAGGACATTGCTAATATAATAGACAACCGTAAACTACAGTATGTTGGCTTAATATGCATATTTGACAAAATGGTGGACGTCCTTTTTTAAATTTCTTGGAAAAAATTTGCAGAAATTATGATATTTTTCTACATAACTTCGTAATATTTTAAGCTATACAAGTAATTAACCCAGAGCTTTTAAGACATTAACAGAGTTTTCATTTGATACTAATTTGGTTACGATCGAACAAGTTTTAAGCACGTAATTTGATCAAAAACCGGTGAATCGCCATCTTGTTTTGGCTCTATCTCGAGAACCATTTGACACAACGAAACCAAACAATGTGAAAAATGTTCGTCTGGTAATAAACTTTAAGTTTGAGTTATACAAATGTTTCGCAAAATAGCGTCATTTTTGAGTTATTTGCAGATTAATTAAAAAAAAACGCCTTTTTTTGCAAAACTTTGAACCCTTGTAACTCGCAAACAAAACGCATTTTTTCGGAAAAGTGTATACTTCCTTTTTGCTTAGAATTTAATTCTCTATCGGATCCCGGGGTTAATTAAATTTTGTTTTTTTTAACCCCCGAAAAAGGGGTGAAAACAACCCCTAAATTTAAGAGCGGGCCAAAAAGTTTCCTTAACTTTATTTTATAACCCTTTATGAATTTAAAAAATTTAAATAACCTGAAGCACTTAGAATCTATAGACGACCGTGTCTTTTTTAAACGGTGTTAAGGTGTGTCATTTTTATCACTTATTATTATATAGAGATGTTACCTTGCGCGCGCGCGCGCACACACACACACACACACACACACACACACACACACACACATTCACATTACTACTTTTTCTTAACTTAGCAAGATTTATAGCTATGTGAAATTTAAAGTGAAATGGAACTAAACATGTGATAAACATCTTTATTTAAGCGGATTAAATGTTGGAAAATTAATTTCAGAGCATTAAGTAAATCGACTAAATTGGTAACACAAAATTGTATATTTAATCGACTTTTAGATAAACGTATTTCTAGTTTAATGAATAACGCGCTCAAGAGAGGGAGAAATTGTGTGTGTGTGTGTGTGTGTGTGTGTGTGTGTGTGTGTGTGTGTGTGTGTGTGTGTGTGTGTGGTATATAAACTTAATTCCCTTTCTTTAGATAATTATTGCATCAAGTGATGTTTTATGTCGGTATACGTTAATTAAGACTAAGGCTGCTGACACACGGGCCACTCTGTGGCGCCACTCAGTCGCGCCAAGTACCAGTGGCTCGTGTGCAAGGGTTCGCTTCAGAGACGCACCACTCTCCATTTGCTCAGTGATAAAAGATTGTTTCATTTAGTATTTACATCAGTTTCATCATGGACTCTGACGAGGAAGTTCTTCTTCCTTCCGAATTCTTTTGTACACAAGAAGGATCAGTACCATGGCAAGACAGAATGATATATTGACCTTTTTCAGAGAAACCTTGTCTGATACTGTTTCACTATCAAACCATAGTCATAATAAAAACTATTTTAATAACTTATTTTGTGTCTTATTCAAAATGTGTTTTCCCTAAAATATATCTCTTAGTAGAAATATTTATTTAAAAATAAAAATAGTTTCTATTTATATGAATATTGTTCGTCTGTCGCATCTAATTTGTTCAAAGATTTTGATAAATAAAGTTATGTTAAGAACGTTACACCCACGTAGGCCTACATTCTCTTTACCTTCCTCCTCCCTCCTAACATCCCTCTCTCTTTCACGCACGCAGGCGCGGGCGCGCACACACACACACACACACACACACATGCAATAATCGTATTCAGTAGACGAAATATTAACCAGTTTGGTGTTGAGTAATCGATTAATACTATTGGTTTCCCGTAAGCCAGACCTAAATTTGTTTGCAACTGTAAACTGTGTGCATTGTTCGCAAGATTGTTTTGGCTCATAAGTATGTGCTCAAGTAGTGTTTGCATAAAACATTGTTGAGACCGTCCCGCCTGAATTCGCTAATATGCTATGTAATTTAGAAGTCATTACTCTTTTTTTCTTGTGTTGTAATTATGATAATCGACAGTAAACTATGGCTAGAGACTGATCTTGCAGGGAGAATATTGTTATATAATTATTTGTCACTTGTAGGAGTCATATGGGCTAGACGCAAATGTATACGATTGTTGCAGAGACTGATGTTAAAGTTTTTGTGGTGCAATTCCATGCAATACAATAGTTATTAAAGAAAATGTTACATTCATAATTACTCAATGATTATTGTATTATTTTTATATTATTATTAATAATAATACAACTTTTCGTACAAGAATATATTTTGTTTTATTTTTTCAATATAACACTGTTTAAATACTGTTAATTTAAATAATTTTTAATTTGTACATCTGATGACGTTTGTTAAATACTAGTGAAACAGTGTTATATTAAAAAAATAATTAAAAATATATTCTTGTACGAAAAGTTTTATTATTATTAATAATAGAGAAAATATATATAGAAAAACTTATTCAAAGCGGAATTGCATAAGTTCTTGCATTATACAAACTTAGACATTAGTCAAATACTGCACTTCGTAGACCGTGTATATGTATTTTGTTTCTATTCTATTACATACACCTACATTTCTGTCATAATATAATTACACAGTATAATGTCTACCAACTTTAGGCATTTATGACTTTAGTTGTTTTATGAAGTTTACACTTTAGTTTAGTGCAGTGGGCCTACTTTATTATTATTACTGCTATTATAATTTTTATTACATACTTTACTACAGTACTGATTAGAAACATACCTGATTTATTTTTCATCAGGCTGTCCATTTCACTGAAGCCTGATACAAAAATATAACAGAGCTGTTCCCATGCTCTCCCTTTTGCCATTTTGTTTGAATATTCATTGCGTCTCGAGTCCCAAATTGCCGGTATCTGTTCCACTTCAATTATAAATCGATCAGAATCAAAATCCGACATGATAGTTAAAGTTTTTAAATACTTTTTAGAAACAAGAAAGTCTTATAAAGTTTAAAAACAAATAAGTTAGTAAGAAAGCTCCAAAGTTTTATAGAAATTACAGTGTTAGTATACGCTTCACAACACTATTCTGAACACTCCTGTGGCGCGACTGAAAGTGGCCCGTGTGCAAGCTCCAACGCCACAAATCGTCTCCATTCGTGGCGGGGACTGGCTTCTGCCTGCCACAGTCGCGGGTCACAGTCGCTCGTGTGCAAGGGTACAATTTAAAACCATGCAAAACAACCGGGCGCGACTGAGTGGCGCCACAGAGTGGCCCGTGTGTCTGCAGCCTAAGTTACATCTTGAGTAAATTAATACAGACGTTAATTAATGTGGTATGGACATGTCGCCGATGACGGAATGCCAGAGACAGTGTGGGAATGGCCGACATGAAGAAGGTGAAAGAAAGCGAGGCCTTTAAGAACGTAGAAAGACAATATTGAGAAGAACTCTGAGTGAAAGACGACTAACAGAAGAGCAAGCCTTAAACACACAACACAGGAGAATGGTGGAAGTCGGAAAGCGTCGATACGTTTTTGAAACCGACACAGACACTCACATATATCGTGTTTGTGTATTTTTGGTTGCATTTTATTTTTATTGTTAGTGTATAATTAAAGCTTATTTTAATTAATGTTTATAATAAATTTTCTTCTCTCTCAGGGTTCAATAATAAAGAATACAAAATTCTTTTAGTAAAATGTTTGTAAAATACAAATACAATATAAACAATGCAATATTTTGTTAATGCTCAAAAACAGTTATTTTAATTATAAAATGTAATGTTACACACTAATTTTCAGAAGTGTAGATAGACGTCTATTTGAAAACTGAAAAGTGATGGTATATTTGAGAACTGACACTAATTTTCAAGTTAGATATTCAAAGTGTGTTCACTGTTGTTACTGCACTAATTAGGTTTCTTGCTGTTTGCTATGTAAAATAAAATATTTCTTGTGAAGTAAAATTCTAGTGTGCCATTTCCGTGCGTAAGCCATTACAGTTGTTGTCTTATTGCAAAAAAAAAATAATAATAATAATTTATTAGTTCAAGTAAGTGTTTGCACTCTCAGTAACACTTCTTGTACTTTTTCTTACAACAGCATGTTGTAGTAATGATCATTTCTTCTTCCCGAATGAGTTTCACCTTTATACATTACATTTTGTTATATTAAACATTTATAATCAGTCAAACTGAATTCAGTTATGTTTATTTTATATTATAAATACACACTTTTCACCTCTGACATTACTTTATATTTTTACTGCATGCAGCCTACACTGTATTAACAAGTTTCATTATAACGTTATGTCTGCATTTCTTGTTACAGTGATTCATACATTCCCCAATATTCCACCGTATAATATCTTTGATTATTGTTTTTAACTACGGAATTAATTTGGTATTTACTATTCTTTTCTTATATGTAAAAAAAATTACACCTTCACCTATTAATTTGCACAATAAATAAATTATTCGATGGCAAGGTTTTCAGCCAACGCCATCTCTCTATTCATTACTCACATTAAAACATTTTAAATGTATTTTATTGATGTGTGTTTGAGGAATAATAAAAAAGATTGCCAGTTGAACGGAAAAAATGTGTTTCAAAATCAGGAGATTATGTAGAGAAATTATAACTTATTTGCATTTTCCTGTTGATTCAATAAAATGTAAAAGAAAAATTCCGGTTTATATTTCATCCACTCTCGTAGAAGTTAAGAAGGATTTTGCAAAGCTTTTGTTTGGAAACAAAAGAATTATGGAGCAGTTTTTGATTATAAAAATAAGGCTCAAAGAATGTAAGGCTTTGCCTTCAGGTGTAAGTTGTACATAACAAGGTGAGTCGGTTTAACTTTTACAAATAATTGATTAAAAAAAAATTTCCCATTCCTTTGTAACAATTAATGAGCGAACCGATTAGCTCGTGAAGCCGCCCATGTTTTCCCCTGGAGAGTGACGCCCACAGAGGTTTAATAGCGGATAAGACATTTAATGGCGTTGTTTCCCCGCAATGAGTAGCTCCAGGAGTAGGGTAAGGTTGCCTAATCGCACCATTTTTCACATTATGTCTTATAATTCAGAAACGATAACGAATATTTTAAAGTTTTTTCATAATAAAATGCTACAATACTTTTCCTTCCCTATGTAATTTTTACATAATTTTCATCCTTCATTCTCAGTGTAAAAATGAAGAATTTTTATAAGTCTGCAAAAGGTGCGATTTAGGAAGCGTGTCTCCTAAATCGCACCATGGGTTTCCAAAATCGCACTACCATTTACTATACTGGGAAATTGATGTGGATTATGCATATAAAACAAAGTTCGAGACAGATTTCAAAGACATAATTTTCCAGACTCAAGACATTACTTTGAACATTTAACATAGTAATAATAATAATAATTATAATTTTCACAATAATAAAAGTAACAAAATGAAACTATAGCCTAATATTTTTGAAGGTTTTCAGTTCAAATTAATAGTACTTATAAAATTACAGAACGATAAAGTGTAGTAGAAAAAGTGATTGAAATTGAATTTACATCTAATCATTTTGTAAACAATAATCACACGTGAACTCAAGTTTATCTGTCGAAACACCAGCACACGACTCATGTACCCAGCTTTTACATGCAATATACTGCATCATATCCTCTATCCAAGTTTTCTTGAAAAAGTTTGCAGAGGCAATCGTGTTTATTTATTTCAACAATCGCTGCTGAAAAATGTAACTGTCTGGAGGAATTTGATTTTGACGTCTTCTTGTTACGACTGGTTTTCTTGTTTACTGTTGGTGAGTTAGATGAAATTGATGGTCCAGGAAGAAAAAAGATGTTTAGCATATTTCTGTAAGTGCTCTTTTCGTCGTGCTTCTAGTTTATATTTGTAAGGACTTGCTGTTAATAGCTCTGCTTTTTGAGGCTGCCTGTTATTTCTTCCAACAACAGTTGGGCAAGGCACTGGGCTGATTTCGTGAACAGTTTTATATAACTTTTTTGGTTGTCTGTCCACAGGAGAATAAGTTCATTTCTGAGGTGTAGTGGGCCTATTAATTTCTTCGCTTTCAGCTTCTCTTTCGTCCTCATGATCATTTTCTTCTGGCGTTAATGTCTTGGCTGCTACAAAATCCGTGTCCTTGAACACTTGACGATCCACTGGCCACACATCTGTAGCCTTAAAGCCGTTCATGGTATTGCTCACAGTTGCTTAACAGGGTATACTAGATACATGACGTTGTCTCAGAGGAGGAGGATTGGTTTTGTGCCATTTGGTTACTGCCTCGTCATAGTATAGCTGAAATGGCTTGAAAACTGAGACGTCTAGAGGCTGAAGACGATGCGTGGTATGACCTGGCAGGTGCAGCATCAGCATTCCACTTTCACGCGCTAGATTAATAAAATAACGTCCAGGTTCTTCGAGTGTGTTCTGTGTCCGTCCAATAATAGAAGCACTTTTTCTTCCTTAGATGGCCGCACGTGTGCTATAAAATGCTTAAACCACTTCAGGAATAGTTCGCTGTTTATGTAACCGGTCTCTGAAACTTTTACAAGACTTCCTGCAGGTGCACCACTTGCTAGAGAATACTCAATTCGCGATCTTTTGAAAATAATCATTGGGGCAACAAATACACCAACTGCATTCGTACAACACACGATGGTTGTATTGACACCTCTCTCAGCGCTTGTCAAAGCTCGTACACGCTTTTTCCTTTTCATTGCTAATATTTTTGGGGTCTTTTTTGAACAGTTTGAAAACCGGATTCATCTACATGAAACATTCTAAAATGATTAAAGGTTATTTCATCTACAACTTGTTTGAGAACATCAAAATAGTGGGAGACGTTTTCTTTGTTGAAACCTTTAGCGCGGCTTGCGGATACTTTTTCTGGCTGTCGGAGACTCAGTTCTGAGTGGCACGTTAGAAATGAATAGTACAGTTTTTTTACCCGCAATCTTTTTTTCTGTGTTGAACTGATTTTGAAGATGAGGGTTCTGCTCGAGGAAATGTGATATGCTAAAGTCCAAATAGACTTGACTCAAATTCTAAGATGAGTCTAACAAATTCTTCTTCGGGTTTAGGTGGTAAGGCAGGTCTCTGCCATTCACAGAGTCTACACTAGTTCGTTCCGTTCCACGTTGAACTTCACTCCGGTGGTGGCGCAAAAATGTGTTTTTTTTTTCGGAACGCCGTACTTCCGTTGTATTTCATTTAGTCCTATTTTACTCTCTCTGTATTCTTTGAGGGCACGATTCATGGATTCTGGACACCATTCCTGTTCTCTGTAAAAAAAGAAAAGGGATCCATGAGCAAAAGCAAAGCCGTGCGGTTTAGGCAACATCAACAGTGGTGCGATTTAAGGAACGACGTAGAGGTGCGATTTAGGAGACTGTGCCATTTTGCAAAATTTTGTTTATCTAACCTACAAACGCGCCGAAAAAAGAAGTTTAACCCGTCAACCTAATTCAAACAATACTATGGTTGTTAGAAATGATAGACAATTAAGCTCTCTTACTTACCTTTTGTGCAAAGTGGCTAACAAAAGTGACGAAAAATAGCAGCAATAACAATTTTTCTATCAAAGCGAATTACAACTCAGTTAACGCGGCAAATGACTCGAGACTACTGGGATGTCATGGTAATGGTTTGTATTCGTAGTTGCTAAACAACACAAGAGAGAGCGTGTATGTGCAGTAGTTAGATTTTTAGACGTGGTGGTGCGATTTAGGAGGCGGTGCGATTATGCCAACCTTACCCTACGTCTGTAAATAATAACTCTTCTACAGACCATTTTGTATCTTAAAGCTTTTTTTGAATGATATGGTAATGGTGGTTTTATTGAGTTGTTAGTGAAATCATGTAGAGCGAAAGTATAAAAGAAGTGCGTAAATACCTTAAACAATACAGGGTGATTCAAAAATGACTTTACAACTTTGAAAGCGTATAGAAATTTATTGAGATGACTTACAGAGTCGGTTGAGGTGTCATTTGAAAACAAAACACATCAAGTTTGACTCACATAGTGCCGTAGTTCCAAATACAGCCCCCACAAGCGCTGGCACCATTGTTGTTGTTCAAAGTGGCTACTTTGACTGGTGCAGGTGCACTACACTAAACTAGCGTCTACAGAAACCCTCTTGCGCAGGCCGGCCGGCCGGCCGATCAGCGGGTACAGTGTGTGGTGTGGTGGGGATCGAGCACCCGCCTGAATACTTTTCAAACATTATTTTATTTTTCTTTTAACTTCTTATCACCTTTTATCTCTCTGTGTAGAGATATATACCGCAGGCTCTTCTTCAATAGAAGAGTGTTTTAACTGCAAAAAGTGTTCTATTGATAAAGGGCTCATGACATTCTCTTGTTTACTTAGTATTTTAAAAAGCACATTTTTAAATATATTTAAAAAATTAATACCAATATTAACAGCAAATTGTAAGGATATTGGCTGTGGTAAAATTTAACCTGTAAATTATAAGCACTTGTTGGTGTGATGGTGTGAAAACTTCTCACCTCATTATCTCAAAACACTCTTTTGGCGTATGGGCCCTTATTGCAGCTACAGCCTCAATTATTGTAGAAATTAATCTTGATTAAAAAAATATATAAAACAATATTATATGAACAAAATGAAATAAGTTCATATGAAATGTATGTATAATAATATCTTAATTATAATTAATCTCTTCTGAAAAATAATGGAGTAATAAATATTAAGATAATTAATATATTTCTTATTAATCATATATTAAACAATAAAGAAGTTAATAAAAAAAAAGAAAAAAATAACTTTATCATGTTATTATTGTTAGAGACAGTATATGATCATTTCCAAGAGATCGAATAAATTTAATTAATCTAGATAAACCTATAACTCCCTCACAAACTCTGTATATTAATAAAATTAATATAGAAGACCTTACATCGTCTTCTTCTTTAAAATGATATTTTACAGTTTATAGAAATTATAAAAAAAAGTTGGTGTCAGATTCATAGTAAGAGTAGGCTTAAGTAAGAGGCACCTTAAGTAAGAGTCTGATTTACCACATCACAATTGAATTATGATTTTACAGTACAGTTTAAAACTACATAAATATGAGATTAAACAATTTATTTATAAATCATTAGAAAATATTCGAGAATTAATAAGATTCAGTCTATTACCGCATGCCATCATTGTTCATATTTGGATCACTAACTGATGTTTAAAAAAAAGTTTCTGAAATATGTTAATCAACAAAATCGTATATAAAGTGGAAAAAACCGAAGTGTTTGGCTGAAGAAGGGAATATATTAGTGATATGGAACACATCTTCGATATTTCATTTAACTTTCTACACACACTTGGAAACCGGCATGAAAATGTCTTCGGTAATACTTAAAATAAAGACCAGTTTAAAATATTTCTATAAAATAATAATGAAATTTAAAGCCTATTGTATTAATTTCTTGTAATATGCATCGATGTAGGCCCATATTGAAAAAACGTGTGCTCAATCGTAGCCGTGCGTGACAGGAGAAAAGGACGACGTGCAGATAGAATGTAGCGCCGTATTAAGATGTGAAAAATACCACTTTAAAAAATTAAGCAAAATTTATTTCACTAAAAAACAGAAGACGTGTTATCAATTGAGGTTAGGACGCGACTTCCGTCAGACAAGGCGTTGTGTTTAGTTTGTGTTGTGTTCATGAACCGCTCCCCACCACACCACACACTGTACCCGCTGATCGGCCGGCCGGCCTGCGCAAGAGGGAGTTTCTGTAGTCGCTAGTGACTGGTTCAGAGCGTGCTCGTTGTATGTTCTGGTTTAATGAAACTAAGTCAGCTACACTCCAGCGTAATTTTAATAGTGAGTATGGTAAACATAATCCAAATAAGCGTACAATTTTGGAACAAACCTTTTTTGAGACTGGTTGTTCTGTACGACATGCAAAATC
This sequence comes from Magicicada septendecula, assembly GCA_034769895.1. Lineage (NCBI taxonomy): Eukaryota > Metazoa > Arthropoda > Insecta > Hemiptera > Cicadidae > Magicicada > Magicicada septendecula. Next base: position 1,031,985,244 of record CM068367.1, on the reverse strand, counting down.
AACAGGAACTCTAAGTTTCTGATGCCGCTGTGGAACAACTTTAGAGAGAGCTTTGCCCGTAGCAGAACTTTGGCCGGCTCTAGTAGAAGGCCGGAATATTGAAAGTGGCAACACTGGGACCAGCTGATATTTGAGGCCGATTAGATATTTGAGACGATCTCTTTAATTTACATATTTCAATAATCAAATCGCGTAATTTTTAATTGCCGGTTAACAGCAGTTTTATAATTCTTCACTTTTTGCAAATTACAAGTTTATTATGTAAAATACTGTTATATTAGTTAAGAAATATAATAATTAACTCATTCAAACGATACGAATTCAGTAACTCGAACAAAATTAATTAATTAGGCCTAACACTAATTCACCAATTTCTTCAACTTAAACGTATAGTACTAAGTGCACACAGACCTATAATTTAGATTTAGCTATAAATAGGCATACTCATTATTTTAGTAATGCTATGAAATTTAATCAAAATATAACAAGCAGAATGATCACTGTTGCACACCACTATATAAAATTATCCCGATTAGCGCTTTCAAGCTTCACAGCTCATCGTCAGATCGGAATTAAACCAAAAAGCTGAAAAAACCCTTCACTCACATCTCACCCCACCCTACTCACACACAACAAGCTATAATTGAATGTCCCTTCCCCACCCTCAGCCCTGTCCCACCATCTGGACAGTTACATATTTTTCTAGCAAATTCCTTGTGTTTCAGTGTTGTGTGTGTGTGTGTGTGTGTGTGTGTGTGTGTGTGTGCATTCCTTTTAAACCTAGTCTTTCTCATCCACACATGTGTGCCAGTCACACACCCTTATTTTAAAAACACCTAATTAGTCCTAAGCAATTTAATTCTTAATCTTATCTATCTGTCCTCTATCATTTACTTCTTAATTATGTTATAAAATATTTCTTCATTATCAAATTTAATTTTAGTATTAATTAAATTGTCTAACCCTTTTTCTCTTTCTTTCAATATTTCTAACTCCTCCCTAAGCTTCCTTTCCACTGTGTTATTTACTATTTTTACAATTTCGTAGTCTTCCAAAGGATTAACAAACTTATGGTTGTCTTCTATGAAATGTCTTGCATATAACGAATTCGTTGTTCTATTACCTTCTCCACGTTTATGGTCAGACAACCTGCATACGAATTTTCGTCCTGTCTCGCCTAGGTACACTTTGTTGCAGTCTCTACATTTTAATTTATAAATTCCGCTTTTCTGTAATACTGGGATTTTTTCTATATTTTTATTCCTTATCTTATCAAATACCGTTTCACATTTTTTTAATAGCTATATCTACTCCGTATTTATTAAAACATTTTATAATTTTTCTAGTATGTGAACCTAGGATAAAAATTCTTATTATATGTGAACCTATGTACGTCAATGACCCTGCATAATTCTTATGTTCTGGTTCTATTTTAGCTTTTTGTATGTTAACCCTTTTCATAACTTTATCCACTATGTTGGTGTTATAATTATTATTCCTTACAATACCCTTTATCGTTTTTAACTCCCTATCTTTTGATTCGGTCTCTTTTAAACACTTCTGAGCTCTATAACAAAATGAATTGATTGCCGCCATTTTATATCTATAAGGGTGGTAAGACTCTCTTGGTATAATTATATCAGATTACGATTCTTTCCTAAATATCCCAAACTGTAGTTTCTCATTCTCAAGACATTTCATAGAAGACAACCATAAGTTTGTTAATCCTTTGGAAGACTACGAAATTGTAAAAATAGTAAATAACACAGTTGAAAGGAAGCTTAGGGAGGAGTTAGAAATATTGAAAGAAAGAGAAAAAGGGTTAGACAATTTAATTAATACTAAAATTAAATTTGATAATGAAGAAATATTTTATAACATAATTAAGAAGTAAATGATAGAGGACAGATAGATAAGATTAAGAATTAAATTGCTTAGGACTAATTAGGTGTTTTTAAAATAAGGGTGTGTGGCTGGCACACATGTGTGGATGAGAAAGACTAGGTTTAAAAGGAATGCACACACACACACACACACACACACACACACACACACACACACACACACACACACACACACACACACACACACACACACACACACACACACACACACACACACACACACACACACACACACACACACACTGAAATACAAGGAATTTGCTAGAAAAATATGTAACTGTCCAGATGGTGGGACAGGGCTGAGGGTGGGGAAGGGACATTCAATTATAGCTTGTTGTGTGTGAGTAGGGTGGGGTGAGATGTGAGTGAAGGGTTTTTTTCAGCTTTTTGGTTTAATTCCGATCTGACGATGAGCTGTGAAGCTTGAAAGCGCTAATCGGGATAATTTTATATAGTGGTGTGTAACAGTGATCATTCTGCTTGTGATTTTAACCACTAACACAACTTTCTTGATTAAACTTGATCAAAATATAACATGTTCACTTCATCTGTTTTATTACACTATGCTTATAGGCCTCAAACGCAACGTTGCCAGGTTTAATATTCCGGCCTTCTACTAGAGCCGGCCATGCCGTAGCCCTAAGAAATCAATAGACGTGATTCTCGTGAGACTGGCATACTACAACCGACCGTTTGGCGCGTATTACATAAACGTTTGCACCAGAAAGCATTCAAACTTTGCATGTTACAAAAAAATTAATGAAACAGATGGAGTCGCTCGTCAACACTTCTCTGCAGAAGTGATGGATCGAATAGGAGACAATAAGACATTCTTGGACAATGTAATCTTTAGCGATGAGTCAAGGTGGCAAGGTGAACACCCACATCTGCAGGATCTGGGGTAGCGAAAGTCCATATGAAACCATTTCAGCATGAGCGCGACAGCCCAAAAGTGAGCGTTTTTGTGCCCTCAGAAAATTTAAAGTGTATGGCCCGTTTTTTTTTTTACGGAGAAAAACATAAATGTATCGTGTATCTGGAGATGCTTGAAAATTTCCTCATTACACGATTAGACGAAGATGACCACGATTGCCGGTTTTACTACCAGCAACAATGGGGACCCCTCACTTCAGCTTACATGTTCGGAAGCTTCTCTTGCCAAACGATTCGCAGGTCGTTGGATTGGTCGTGCAGCACCTTGGATTAGATTATGCTAGTAAAAATACTTTTTAAAGGTGTATTTTGTATGCTTATTCGATTGAAATAAATTTACACTGTTTCTCTGAAGAGGACATTGTGCAGGTTATTTTGTGCTCTTTTAAGATACTAATAGTATTATAATCGTTTTATGTTCAAAAAAATATTTCACTAATGCAGTGTAGGCCTTTGGGCTTATATGGTCATTAGCAAGTACAATATAAGGTCAATTTAATGTAACCTTCATATATAATCTAATAAGACTCATGTGTCCAATGCATTTATACGTAAATTACGTACCGTACCTATAAATATCTTTCTCACAACATAAATTGTATAATTGCATTTACGAGTGAAAAAAATGGATTGTAATAAATGTAGGTCGGGACTATCAAAAGTGTAACAGTCTTTATTGCAACACTAGCGAATGTAATAACATCAGTTTAATTACCACATTGACTAAGGACATCATCATTAGCGAAAGTGTAAATGATACGAAAATACCGCATAGAACGTGACTTCAACTAGAGTTTCGCAAACATTTCAGAAGTTATACTATGAAGACAGTACTGAAAATAGAAGACATTAATCGAAGCGGTTTGGGGTTTATAGACGCAGCTAGTCGCAGTAGGTGCTACGTTAGGATATAGTAAAGTTTTGGTTAGTTATAGTTTAGTGAAGGAACAGTTTGCTCTTAAGTTTGCTCTTAGCTTAGTTTAGTTAAACTTGTAGTAACCGTTTAGTAAACGAAGTAAACGAGTAATCAAAAAACATTACTTGATTCGATTATGATATTGAATTTTCACACATAAGGTTTACATAAATACTAACTTTATGTATAGCCCTACATCTTACTTTGTTTACTATATTGTATATACTGAAAAAATACATAATACACTTAAGTATGAGTCCTATTTGGGAAAAATTGTGTGTGTGTGCGCGCGCGCGCGTGCGTGTGTGTGTGTGTGTGTGTGTTTTACTAAGAGGAAGAGAGAACGAGTGAGAAGAAGAGTTCATAACCCTTATAATGTTGCCTCGGCTAGATTAACACTCGGAATCTTTGATGTAACATTTTGTTCTTAATTGCGCAACACTTCCCGGCACTCTCTCTGTCCACCAGTCAGATTGCATCATTAGAAAAACGAGATTACCGTTTCTGTCCATGTTGCTAAAATTAGCATACATTAACCGCAGCTTATTGCCATCAATGGAAGCAACCACTCAACAACGTAACTACAGTGGTGCAAGATAAAAATTAATTTCCACTATATAATAGTTGCTTTGAATCCTTTAATATTGCCTTTGCGATTACGTTATCACGTTCCTCTGTGTAGTTTTTTTGTCTCTCTATAAGAGGCTATTTATGCACACGCGCGGCAAAACTCATAATCCGCGTTCTGAGAAACTTGCTGCCTACGCTAGAGAACTCGTGACAGGAATTCTTGCCGCGCATGTTGTACGTACAAGGGTGTAAATTGGTGCTTTTATACAAACGCGCGGCACCCTGCCTCAGTACAGCCAATTTCTTCCACAGCACACATTAGTTTTTGTTTCTAAAGATTTACCAATAACTACAATAGTGATGTTTAATGACGCGAAAAAAAATAATTATTTTTCTGTAACTGAAATATGTTATGATGAAAATGTAGAATACTATTTTTTTAAATTTCTGTTCAAATTATATAATTCTTACCATTCAAATTATAATTAAACTGATGCCAAACAATTTTGAATTAATTTTAGGGGGGTCTATGACTTAATAAATATTCATAAAACACGTTTATTTAACTCTTTAAGTGCGATGCCAAACAAAAAAATTTACAGGCATTGCACAAATGCTTCAATAAATCTAAAAAATATATATATTTATGTTCATTCACCAATCAATGAATTCATTCTTCATTCACCAATCAATGAATTCATTCTTAAAGCGAAGTTTTATATGTGTTCTACGTTATTGACAACAAAGAAGTAGTTTCTATGAAAACTCACCGGTTCCCATTTTCGATCACGCACCAGCGATCGGCCGCAAATGTGCGACACGTCCTTATAAACATTTTCGGTGTTAAAATACTTAACTGTTTAAAACAATACTTCTATTTTTGTAGACTGATTTAATATATGTGGAGGTAGTTTTCTGTTGGCTGTCCCTCACTGTTTAACATTATTGTAACTATAGAGCAATGTAATGTTTTGTAAAGGCCAATATTATTTTCACTTGCAATCGATATTAAGACTTTCATTTTAGACTGAATGTGGTGTTTTAGTTTTCACTCTGTTTATTAATGAAAAATAAACACTAATAAAATGAGTGAAAACTACTTAATTAACTAAAAAGCAGTAGTAAAAATAATACCAGATAATACTGAGAAATTAATCGAAAAGTACCTGTATTTATTTTTGTACACTGCCACACTAGACCGGATAAAAAAAGTCTACTACACTTGTATTTTTCTCAGATTAAATTTCGCGCATGAAGTACGCTCAACTCTGTGATTTTCCGACAAAGTAGTGTTGCTTAATAAAAATATACTCTTGTCGTAGAAGACGGCTAACGAGCTCAACCCGAAAACTGTAAAGACTTGTCTGTGATAAATATTATAAAAAATGTAATACGAAAGTACAAACTGAGAAAGCGAATATTGATGATGGACAAGACTTCAGGGACGTGGTCTGTTTGGCTAAAACAAGTCATGCAGCTGCGGTGTTAGAAATTGCACTGTCGCTCGAATAAGATCACAGTAAATTGACTTTGAAAAGAGAGCTGTATCACTGGAGAACAATAACCTGAACTGTGTAAAAAGAAAATGTTATTTGAAATCCGTGTGTGGTTGCTTTCAGTGCTTTCGTGTAATCTGTTTTTTGAGTCGGAAACCAATGACCTTGAATACGTATAACTTATACACTTTTTCACCTCTGTTGTCGCCTGTTCAGTTTATGATTTTATTCTTCTTTACCAATTCATTTTTATGTACTTGATTAAGATTAAGCTGATTGGTTAAGCTGTGGTCTAAATCTGTTAAAATTGGAGTTATTGTAATTATTAGTAAAGCTGGAATTCTTTGTCTTCTTCTTCTTCTTCTCGGAGTAGGCGCATCGCCTTTTCCGTATACGATACAGTTTATCTCTCTATCTTTCTCTCGGTCTATCTACAAGGAAGTTTATAATGAACCAATAAGAACAAATAACTGTATTCCGGACCCAAGATGTTAGTATTCTTTCAATATCGGATACTATTATGGTTACCCTTATAATTTTAGCTTTGCACTTTAGAAGAAACCAACTGTACTCCTTAAAACGAAACGAGAGAAGGCAAATTTCTTTTAGACGAAAAGTGATGACTTATTTGTCCAGAGTGCTTCAAGATAGTCATATGATGACCTAAAAGTTAACGCATTGAAGTTGTACTTATAGAATAGAAAGAAAATGGGAATAAGGGTATTATACATCGAATATTTAGACATATATGAGTTTAACAATGAATAATAGCGTCAGAAATAGGAAGGAACTTTAATAAGCAAATGTGTTAATAACGCCAAACGTGGGTATAGAAAGGGATAAATAGATTGTAATATATTTTCATATGCAGTGGTGGAAGTAGATGACAATAATCCGAGCTAAAACGTCTGAGTTATACAGGTACCGAGAACGTGGGCTACAGTTCAACCTCGGACAATACAAGCGCCTATAATTCTATGATATTATGCCCCATGAAAATTTATAATATTAAAATTTTAGATTATAGTATAATAATAATACTAATAGACTCTAATAATAATAATAAATAGTTTAGCAGATTTAATATTGTTAATGTACTTAGTCTTCAGTATCTCACTGATCTGTAATTTTTGGTCCAAAAATAAAGGAACGAAAACGTGAACTCAATAAAAAAAGACACGTTTCTTAATTTAAAAACGTATTTCAATATCTTTGTATATTAGTTTGTCAGCGACGTGGAATATTTTAATTTTAGTCCGAAACCAGTAGTGCTTAAAGTTTGGTTCCTATTGTTCTATATGTGAGAGGAAGAAGTTGGACTGTGGCCTTCAAGTCAGTGAGTTTATTGAATTTAGTCTCAGAAAATTATGCTAAATTAACAAGTAGAGTTAACTTTTAATCGTCAGTTCTACTTCAGTATTTAAAATTTTGAGTCTTGTGACGTTAAAATTGTCAGACTGTCGAAACCGTGGTCCGTTGCAGAAATGTCAGACGTTTCGTATCACTTGCGGCAGCCTGTTTCAGTGGCGTGGTCTTCGTTCTGACTGGTCGACTCTTCCCTCGGTGTCTGGTTTGGGAACTGTACAAATTCCGTAATAGAAATTAAATACGCCAAGGAAAAATTTAATAAACAAATTTAAAAAGAATTCGTATTTATCAGTTATTTTCTCTATGTTAGCAGTCTTCATAACAACTTTGCCAAATTTTGTTGCTTCCCTGCTATATACACTTTTTCCTCGAACGAGGCCTTTCGGTTTCGCAACCATTATCAAGTTGGAAGTTGGAAGAACTTGATAATGGTTGCGAAACTGAAAGGCCTCGTTCGAGGAAAAAGTGTATATTAGCAGGGAAGCAACAAAATTTGACAAAGTTAATTCGTATTTAATAAGCGTACGATCGCCTGCTAATGTGGATTCCGTTATCACATCATTTCACAAAAAGAAATGTACAAGATTTATAGTAGATTTCGAAACCGGTTTATTTCCCACCGACGAAATCTGTTAGGGATGAACAGATCGTACGTACACACTCAGAGGGTTGTCACATCTACTGTTAGTTTATGCCGTACACGAAAAAAGTATGGAGTTAAAATTTTATTTATATAAGTATGAAATACTGCACTTAATTCAATAGCCTATTTTTTTACGGTAGTAAATAAGGTCCAGCATCACCCAACACATTCTTCATTTCATTAAAATTTTTTGTTGGCGTTAAACCTTACTTAACAAAAAATTTGATGTTGTTTTCTCCATTTTCAGAGGTGCTGTGAGATAACCTTGTTTATACAGCTGTTTCTCCGCAACAATGACTTGACCCGACTTGACGCTTCACTGCTGTTCGTGGGGCGAACGTGGCGCAACGGTGCGGTAAAAAACAGAAACGCCACACATTCGTTTCTATGGTAGGCCGCAAACTTTTCAACTCGCCCTCGTATTTGAAGATCAAATGGTGCTAAATCGCGGTAGTCAAGATTTCCGCGTAGGGCAGTTGTATTCATTCGGAGTACACCTGTATGAACGCGTGGACACATTATGATTGCCGGAAGGTGTATGTTAAACACACCGCTTTTAATAATAACTAATTAACCCACATTTATCGAACCAGAGATTTGTAAAAAGAACCATATCGGGCAGATAAACGGCGTGCGTGCGTGAATCGCAGGTGTCAGCGGAGCCAGCGGACAACGTGAACGTAACAGCCTACAACCGTACGACAAAAGGAATTCTTCGACCAAGTAAAAGAAAAATTGTTCAAATAAACATTTATTAATAATTAAAGACAATATATTTTAATAAATAATTCGTGTAAAAGAATTTACAGACAAGATTTAAATTTGTTTTAGTTAATAAATGCCTACCTCCAGATAAGAGACTGTTATAAATTATTATCCTCTATTATTATAAGTCTATGCATCCTCAATTTGTTTCGTTGCAATATATTATTGCAATATATTATTATTAAATATATATAGTAATATATTTAACAATATATTACTATTATTATTAGTAATAATAATATATTATATAATAATGTAATGGGTGGTGAGTAAATAGTATGAAATACTCAGTATGGATCGTGATGTTGCAAGAGTGGAATAAATCATTAAATTCCACAGAAATCATTACGAACAAATTTTAATAACACGTTTTTGAAACTAAAACGTTTCTATCGCATAAAACAGTTCTCCATTTATACAGTTATCTAATACACATTATAAGACAAATAATATATATATATATATAAAATATATATAATATAAGGTAAGACAAATAATACCAGGTAAATAAAATTTATACGATCACATAACAAGTAAATAACTATTAAATAGTAAATAGTAAGCTAGCTGAACTCGCTCACAAATGTAAAGAGTGAATGCACCATCGTAGTAGCAGCGCCGCTGCGGTAAAACTAATACGTACAGAACTATGAATTGGATACACACGCAATTATAGGTTCAAATGAGCTTCCAATTTCCTCTGCTTAGTTTTGTACACCTACATTTACACAGTAAACATGCGACATTTCTTGTAATGACTCAGCGGGCACACTTACGAAAAAACATTAGCGAGCGGCTAAGATAGATGAATTCATGTCACTGATTCAGACATCGTAGTTCTCCATTGAAAAGTCAGCTTTCTCAACAAAGTAATTCAGGAAGTAACGATGGTAAGGATAATCTTAAGTCAAGTGAAGGAAAATAAGCCAGTCCTCTTTAGGCAATGGACGCAGTTGATATTTTAATAAACATTTTTGAACAGCTAAGTTGTGAATTTAACAGAATCAAATTTTAAGAAATATGAGAAGTAAGGAAAATAATGATGAATAATAAAAAACTAAAAATTATTTAGCCATTACTGTATTTTCAATGCAAATAAATGTCTTTCATTTGTTACACAATTTGTATACTGTGTCCACTACATTTAGTTACCTGTTATTCAGTGTTACATTATTAGGTCAAATTTAATATTGTCTGTTACATAATGAAAGACTTCCCGCAATTTTTGGTAGTTCCCACCGGCGCCCGTTAAAACATGCCAATTCTATTATCCATGATTCTCTGATTCCCGGATGTGATATTTCCCCATCATTTCCGTCAATTAATGTAACTTTATCTGTACCTTAAAAATTAAAAAACGAAAACTCCAACCACAGTACTGTTTCCTTTTTTTTGTTAGTAAAATAACAATTGCATAACAGGCAAACATTATTACTTTTTATTATTACGAATACAATAAACACTAAAAATCCCGACTACTGCATTGGTTTTTTTTTAACACTTGAATTTATTACCATAATGCCGAAATCACAAATAATAATTTAAGCATTTGTATGTTTTCCATTGATATCGTAGACCTATATCTAATACTTTTTATAAATATACATAGCCTAACTGACAACAATGCGTAAAACGTCGCGAACACAGCACAAAATTTTGAAGGCGGTCCGGAATTTAAAATTTGTTAAAGATTTTATCAGAGTATTGAACATATTGAGTTTGTATCTAATAAAATTACTCATGTGGTGCCACACATGATCTTTTACAATTTTCTTAAGATTTTGACTTACATTTTAAGCCCGTGGTGCCCCTAAACTTAAAAAAATAAAAAACACCATTAGGATTTGGGTTAACATTCCCTTTAGTCTGATACCTGGAATGGATTTTTGCAGTTTTAATTTGATATTTTTGATTCATTTATTCGGTCCTGGTGTCCCAAAATTTTTGAAATTTCTAAAACCGAACACTATATTCAGATGTTGATTAGAATTCTCTTTAGTTTTATACCCCCCAGTTTTTATCGATTTCAAAAACATGAGGGGCCTGTGAGGTAAAAGTATGGACGTGCACGATACTTTTTAAGAAAATTGGTTGATGCATTCAAAATTAATCGTGAGACAGAGTGGTAGATAAATGCCAAACGGTCGAATTAAAATTGAAAACTCGTTTAGCTCGTTCAGTGAACTGTTTTATCAACGCGCAAGAGATTCGCTTTAATAATTCGCGGAACTCTCAACCCAAATGTTGTAGAACTGACTTACCGAAATTACCGCGGCATGTCTTTATAAAACCAAGCCAGATCATTGGTTGTGTGTCGTTTGCCAAAGTGTACCAGATGCCGCGAGAATAATCTGACTGCGCTCGTAAGGTGCAGTTGCCAGAAATGTCCGGAACATTCTGAATTGCGCCATCCATCAACAAGACACCATTCTCACGCATATTGCCTAATCGCAACGGCGTAACAGTAATAATGTCTCCGTCAAAACGACCGAGTACTCTGAGGTGCTGCACTGTCTGTGAGCACCGCTAGTAAGATGAGATTACCGGTTTGAATTAACGTTGACGCCAAGTCACAACAATTTGTATTCATCAACAGCAGCTTATCATCTTCAGTGGAACCGACCTCCGTCATGTCGCGTCATTCTGCTATTGGCTTAGTCGTTGTTTAGTGATGTGCAGAAACATGTCAACAATGTAATTACGCTAATGCAAGATACAAAAATTAATTCTGCATGATAAATTCTGTCTGCTCTGATGCCGACATGTCTCCCTATACGTAACGTGTAGGTCCCACACACCATGCCAGTTACAGGTTTTCATAAAACATATTACGAGTATTTCAGGTGGCCTAGTATTAACTGTATTTATTAATTATTAACTGGAATGAACTTATTAAATTGTTACACATTAACTTGAATATTATGTATGAATTCTAAAGGAATATGTTGAAGTGTAAGTAAAATGTGTGTGTGTGTGTGTGTGTGTGAGAGAGAGAGAGAGAGAGAGAGAGAGAGAGAGAGAGAGAGAGAGAGAGAGAGAGAGAGAGAGAGAGAGAGAGAGAGAGAGAGAGTGTACGAGGACAATAATGAGAATCTCTACGGTTGTACTTGTTCATGATTTCCTGATGTTTGTTATATACAACATTGCCAATTATAACAACTGAGGTTTCTGTGTGGTCACGTACGTTTGCCAGGTCAGTGAAATCATGAAGTTGAATAATATTGTGCTGCAAAGGGAATCTGACTTAGTAATTACATTGTTTTGCGTTGTTTGATTTGCCGATGTACGTACCAGTATTTGTGTAATAATAAAAGCTATGTACGCATATGCAAACTATATTTTGAGAGCCACACCTGCTCTATATCATTTTCCGTAATACATATTAAGCAGCTTACTAAATATGTCGTATTGGTATTTCCAAATTAATGCTACTGCTAGGAAACATGGCTAATTAGGAATACTATTTAACTAGTTTCCACACAAAATGAATTCAAATAACATGTTTGAAAAAAAAGACTGTATAAAATACTGTTAAACGGTGTATTAAAGGTAGGTAAATTCTCACCAAACGCGTTTCTAAGAATTAAAATTTTTGTCAGTGTTCCCAGTGTTACCCATTTCGGAGTTCCTTTCTCTTGAAAGCCCCATACTTTTTTTTGAAACGATGACTAATCGTTGCAACACCGACCGGTTCCATGTGTGTCACAGACGAGTTCCTTGAAATGCAACAAGTTAGGTAGACAACTTGTAGCAGGTTCACTATGGTACATTCTGAGTTCCATTACTTGTACTGTTCTACAAGGTTCTTTAGTAACGTTTTTATAACTTAAAATTTACATCACGTTTTAGAACAAAAGGTTATACAAAGTGCAAGTTGTAGGCGTACAGACACAATTTTAATTGGAAACGTGCAAAATTACTATTTACAATTTTAATTTTGGCAGAAATTTATCAAATCAGCACTGTAATAACTTAAGCTATTTAATATAATTGGACACACTTGGAATCGTACCGTAATAACTGGTTAATCGTCATAAGCAGAAGTAGAGGGGGCTTCCTCAAAATTTATAACTAACCGAATCAAATTAATTTGCCAGTCTGAAACTGCTAGTATGAGTGGAGGTAAAAACGGCACTTTAAGCCCTTATTTTAACAGCACTTTTGAAAAGCTTTTGTGGGCGAGGAGTCTCAGATCCCCGTTTCTCGGAAATTGGATAGTAGGCCTATTCCACCTTCCTAGTAGGAACCCCTCCACATGAAGCTCCCAAGACAGGGTCCTAGAGAGCATCTTTGTCATCACGTTTATTGATTAATATGAGCTCGAAAACAAAAGAAAATAATTATGAAAACAATTTACATTAAATAGACCTACATGTAGTTATTTTATAGACAACTACGCAAATGAGTGAATGTACTGCAATGTTTTAGTGCTACCGACAGTAGTTTCGCAGAGTTAAACAATACATTCACCAGAGATTTCAAATAGTTTTTTAGATTCAACGCCATTTCTGAATTAAAATTTGATTTAGATTAAAAGATTATTTTACATGAATACTTTTTAGACCTCCCTGGTAGTAACTCTTAATAAGGTAAACAGATGGTCTAACAGGAAACCTGAAATAACTAAAAGTTGTAACAAAAAACAAAACAAAAAAACTATCAAAGAAATAGGTAACGAATTGACACTGGGCTCTGAAATACTACACACACTATGAAAACGTAATGATGCAATGGGTTTTAATGGATTTATAACATTTACATAGTTATTACGAACAGAGCTTATTAGATGGAAAAAACTATAATTAATTTTTAGTGTGTGTTCTTAATTCGTGTTTTGATGCAGCTGGAAAATTCTCTTTTGATAGAGTCAACTTGTTACTATGGCACTCGATTAGAAATCAATAACTCATCTTCTAATTTTCTGGATGTCAATAACAGCTAAGTTATTTATACACATCTTTTAGGAACGTTCCTTAATTATTTTTTTCTGTGTGCTCACTCCTCTAATCTATTTCACTCTCTCTCTCTCTCTCTCTCTCTCTCTCTCTCTCTCTCTCTCTCTCTCTCTCTCTCTCTCTCTCTCTCTCTCTCTCTCTCTCTCTCTCTCTCTCTCTCTCTCTCTCTCTCTCTCTCTCTCTCTCTCTCTCTCTCTCTCTCCACTATCTCTTTCGCGAGACGCCAATGTTTAGCCCGAAACATCTGTGATATTACAGTTAAGCTTTCATTTAATTTTTACTCTGTAATGTGATTTTAAAAACTTTTATATTAAAAAACTGTAATGTTTTAAAAAAGTTTTAAGAACTCTCTTCTCTTCGTTTTAATTCAGTTCTTCTTTTAATACAATATGCATTCTGTTAATATGTTTTAATGCACTAATTTACTAATTTATGCACTAGCCTCTCCATCACAACTTCATTGTTACCTATATGTCAGTATGCTTTATTACGGCTCGTTTATTACACCGAGCAACCCAAGGTTGTCGTAATCAATCTCTTGGAGATGAAAGTCCTGAGTTGGCAGAATGGTGCGCATCTAATGTGCAGACGGAGCTGATAGCCCACTGCGACGGGTTACGTACGAATACCACAACGGGAGTAAAGGCATAGGGTATGTTATACGCGTTAATCCTATATATTTATGTTTCACCTGTATTTATTTTACAAACAATAAAAATGTAAAACGAAGTAAATATTTGAGAAGGAGGTATGCAACTAATATTAAAGAAGAAAGGCGTTTTCAGCTGAGAAATGCATTTAGATGAAGAAGAATAGAAAATACTTTTATCGTTGAGTAGTTCCTTTATGCATAATTAATTACTCGTAGTTTGAAAACTGTGTCCGTTTTACTGTATAATAGAGAGAGAGAGAGAGAGAGAGAGAGACCGTCATACAGACATGAGTGTCCGCCGTATGAGCATATGCAGTTATGAATAAACAATAAGCAGTTAACTTTATTATTTATAAGTTACCTTGTTTATAATAACACTTAATAAATAAACTGACAGTAAACAATAGCACACAAAGTACGGTGATATGTTCACTTACATTAGTCTGTCAGTTCACGCATACAACTTGTAGAACAATAGTAGGCCTATGTACATACTTACATGATATTATATGTAGCCTATTCATATTTTCTAACAGTTATTATTGTTATATTATAATAAATAATAATAAATAATATTTGTTATTTTTATACAAGAATATATTTTTGTATATAATTTTACAATGTTCGGCAGTAGACCCTATTACAAAAATCTTTAGCATATACAAAAATGTTTACAAATATTGCAATAAAAACTGGATGTAACCCCAAAATTAATAACAGAAAACAAAATTAATCAAAAAATACTAAATAATTATTTTAATAAAAATACACAAAACACTCAGGACATTAAATATTATTAATTTTACATACATGGGCATCATTAATTATAAAATTTCAAAATGATTCAAAAACCAAAATATAAAAATTACCTATAATAGTAATAAAATGGATTTTGACAGAATCAAAACTAAATCAACTAACTTAGTTCATAATTTAAATTGTGTATATAAAATTTAATGCTTTGACTGTAAAAAATGTTGTGTAGGCCAAACTAAAAGAGTTTAAAAGAAAGACTTATGCAACACCGTAACTTATATTTCAAAACGGAAATTTAAAGATCAAATTTACCTAAATACTCAATTAAAAATAATCACAGATTCCCAGATATAAATAATATTACTTTATTAAAACATATTTCCAAAGGTGAAGAAATGATCCTTTGGAAAATTTGGAAATATTTAAACACAAAAATAAATAATAAATTAACACCTGAACAAATCCAAATTAATACTAGAAAGATTTTATTTTCAAAATTACTAATTTAATATAAAAAGTATTTATATTATATTGATATATTCATTTATATAACATGTTTTATATACATTATAAAAATACATTAAATATAGTCTATGTAAAACACCTGTTAATAACAATTGATTTCAAATTTGTATAATCTGAAGATGACAGTAAATACTGTCGAAACATTGTAAACGTATAATAAAAATTTCTCTTGTATTGGTAAGCGTGTATTGTTAGTATGAATAATAATAATTACAAAAAGAATAATTGTGAGAAAAATATATATATATATATATTTATTTAGTGTGTAACTTGTGGTTTTATTGCATTTTGTATAATATCCTAATTATAATTTAATAAAATATTTGCACGGTTAAAGTCATTACTTTATAAAACACTCACACACTTAATTTTCATTATTCAGGTTCAGCGACAACTGCTTTAGGGCTATGGTATATAGGTTTATAGACAGCGATAACTGCCTTTAGTGTGATTATGGTTTGCACTAAAATTAGGTCTAACTTTAAACACAGATTCAGACAAGGTGCGAATATAAGCTGTGCTATGCCATTGGGAGCAGAGAAGTAAGGAAAATCAAACGAAATAGTTGGCACGCGTTCGCTCTCTCTCTCTCTCTCTCTCTCTCTCTCTCTCTCTCTCTCTCTCTCTCTCTCTCTCTCTCTCTCGCGCGCGCGCGCGCGCACACACACACACACACACACACACACACACACACACACACACACACACACACACACACACACACACACACACACACACACACACACACACACACACGCACACACACACACATAAAAGTGATACAGCTCGATGTGCAGGGTAAGCAGGACAAGATTACAAAATATTACGCCCTTTAAATCTTAAATCGAACAGAAAGAGATAGCTGAAGATCAATAATATCACAGAAAAGGAATGTTCAGATATTACAGGCGACTGTGCACCCAGGAGCAACTGGGAGAAACAGAGTTTGGAGGCATCAGTGAGTGTGCGGATCCAGTAGCAATGGATTAATGTTTAGCTGCTGTACAATGCTGTAAAAATAGAAAAGTCCTGGGCACTGATGGGCTGAATTTTGAGCTTATAAATTATTCGCTAGCCGTGCTACATAATCGGGTATTGAACTTTATCAATCTGTACTGAACCACTGGTCGTATTCCCGAAGATTGGCAGATTGCATCTTCACAGTAGCCCAGGTAACTGAAAAGCCCTGGTGCCCACATACATAGCTTTCATCGACTTTGGAAAGGTATGTGATAAAGTGAATAAGGGCAGGCTGTGGACAATAATGACAAAGAAAGGGAACACGCAACACCTCATTAGAGCCAAACAAAGTTTTCAGGTGGAAAACAAAATCTTAATTGAGACAGGAAGAAGGAGCACAACTCCTGGTATGGGGGCCTGATGAATTGTAGTGTACGCCAAGGGCGCACATTGTCACCTTCTCTTTTTAATTTATATATAGACGATTTTATACATTAATAATGATTTTCATGTAAATATTATGATACATATTATAATACTATGAATTTGAGAACATATAGTACGAGGAGGAATATAGTACAATTAAATTATACTATGATGAAATTGTAATAATTGCCTTGGAATCCCGAACAATGAAACTGTAAGTTTATAAACAGACTATACAATCTCGATATTAGGAGGATATCTATTCGTAATTTATTTACAGATCATGTGATACATAGTTTGACAGATGAATTCCCTGAGCATTTTATGATTAGTAATTCTGCAGTTGACACGTCGAACTCGGAAAACGCTTGCAGAAGGCCGTACACTCATTGATCTGCAGGGATATCGGATTACAGATCTCCTCACTAAGGACCAAGCTTTTCATGGAGCTGATGCCGTACGAGCAAAAATTGTTGTAGACGGTACTGTTTTGGAGCAGGTCAGCGCTATTTTGGGCTATAATGTGTCTGATAGTACAAACAATGATTGGTGAATAAATTAGGTAAGTTCAACCTTATGTGCGAGACCATCAGAACAGCTCTAAACTCAACGAGTAAAGAAACACGCCTGAAGTTCTACAAGGTGATGGGGTTCCCCACACTTCTCTATTGGTCTGAGAATTGGACTTCAACGAAAGAGCAGGCCACTCGTATTCAAGCGGCCGAAATGAGATTTCTCAGACACGTGGCAGATAGGCCTACTCTTGAAGGTAATGGAAGAAAAGCGTATCATTGTACGGCAGGCACTGAATATTTTGAGTATACTCGGTAGGACTGCTCAATATCGGCTAAAATGGTTTGAACATTTTAACCGACTGAATGTCAGCCACATCTCCAAACAACTATTCAGTTATAAACCGAGAGGACGGAGAGGTGTGGGACGTTCGAAGAAGCGTTGGAGTGAACAGCTCTAGTCTCTTTGCTTGGGATCGGAACAAACCATTTTTGGTTTAATCGTTGTTGAAGATGACGCCTGAATTTAGGCCTTATGATGTGTAGACGTAATCAGTCGATTAATGATTCCACGTGGTAGAAATTATTTAATGCAATTAAATTTTTTGTCACCAACTGTATTTGAATTATACATTACAACTGTTCACATTATGTATAAACATTATTATTTCTGTTGCCATTTATACACTTTAACTTTAGTTTTAAAATTACTTATGTATATTTAATCAACTACTCAACAAAAGAAACATTATTTTCTATTCTTCTTCATCTAAATGCATGACTCGACTCAAAACGTCCTAAATGCTTACATATTACTAGCGTACTTTTTTCATAACGTCTTCGATATATTCTTCAATTTACGTTTTATTGTACATGTAAATGAATACACGAGAGAGATAAAAAATAAATAAATAGGTTACATAAGTGTAACTTACATTAGCTTATAACGCACGAAAATTAACTTAAAATTTACATAGTTATATTAATATTAAAAATTACCATAGTTTGTGCAGTTCTTTTCATGATGTATTAGTACAGATGATGTGTAGTGATGTAGATTGATAGGATTAGTTAAAAATACTGTCAAGATTTATTGTAGTCATACACACACACACACACACACTCTCTCTCTCTCTCTCTCTCTCTCTCTCTCTCTCTCTCATACACATGAAAAAAGATACGCGTACACATTGCGTAGGCACATAGTGTTATTAACTAGCGAAGACATGCTTTTGAAAGTGCTAATTAAAGTAATATAATGTTATTGTGTACTAAGTAAACTTGAACACTGTACGATGGAAGGGAGATTGACACTATTGCGGACTTGGAACTACTTTGAAAAAAGTAAAATGTAATAGTCTTATCTGAGTAGCGATTACGAGTGTTGGGAAAACAGAACCAATAGGAGATATCCGTTTAATACAAACGTAACGTAACGGTGCCGCAACGGTAAGATTGCGAGGCAACTTTAACAATTGCCACTGGGGCAATGTTGGCAGTAGCAGGGAAGCGGGAGTAATAGGTATCTAACATTAGTTCTACTTCACAGACGTGTGGCTTATGTCGTTTTTATACTAATAAAATGATCTTTATAAATCGGTTTTCAAGTAGAAACGATTTCGTTGCTAGATAGGAGTGCCGTAGTGTAAATAAAACGAGTTTACTTTTTGTCAGAGGTGACGACAGGACGTTACAAACTGGATTACGATCCATGACATTACAAACTGACGAGATTACTTAGCACTGACACTTAGTTCCACTTTGTTCCACTCCGTTGAAGCGGATCAACTCATGATTGCCACAATCATAGGCCTAATTGATTTGGTTTTTTCTGCAGGTATACTCTATGTTGAACAGAAGAATTCTTCACATCAGAGACTATCGTCATTTTATAGTATCTGATAATGCAGTATTATTTTGTGAAATATGTTAAGATACAATAAACGTACAGAAGAAATAATTCATTACTGTAACAGTTATAACTGCAAGACAAATTAAAATAGAGTTACTACTATATAGGAAACACACACACAATTTGTGTGTATGTGAAAAATATTATTCTAATTTCAAAACATGAAAATATAAATTAGTTGCACTCACAGTATATAAAAAAAGTTAAATCAACACTGATCGACTGTGCTGTAGACAGACAAAGCGTGTGATGTAAATGACGCCGTAAACCGGGTAACCATACAGCGCACGCGGCTAAATTGTGTTGTTGCAAGGAATAATAGGCGACCCGTCAGTTCCCATTAAATTATTTACAGTGTAAAACATGTAGGCTATAAAACTTGTTCGAATACAATGTCAGTAAAGTAAAAATTTATCCAGTACGGGATAATTTAATGGAATTGGAACGTTTGGATATGTCTTCACTTTTACTGTGCTTTATGCTTTATCTAGGAACGCATAGGTTAAACAACAGTGTATAAACATTCATGTACAGCGGATATTTGGTTTTTATAGTTTTATATTTATTCAGTTTTGGAAATACCGGCTTTTAACGTATTCAAAACACAGATATGGATTGTATCTGTTGAAATATAAATTATCCATGTTATGTTACAATATGATATTGTATTTAATATTACCCGAATATTGCACTGAGTATTGGACTTTCTCTACCAGATGACAATTTAAAAAGTATAAGCTTTTTTTCCGATTATTAGAAAATGCCACTATCAGGGAGTTTATTTATATTTAAGTTGACAGTCTATGTTAAGGCTGTCACACTATGCTACTTCACTAGCCGCCTAGCCGCTACTAAGTTGCCTAGTGCAATATAGTAGCAGCTACTGTCTGGCCGCGACTGGATGATTGAAGCTGCTCTCCCCCACCACGCGGCCTGTTGTAAGCGATGTAGGGCAAAATACGTGTACTAGCCGTTTGGTTTGCCTACGCTAGTAAGAGCACAATTCCCCTCTATTCAGCGTTAGCAAACTGACTTCTACAAAAGCCGTAGTTTCAAGTGTTCAAGTGTGTATTAATAACTTCCCCTGTAAATGTATCCCACATAAATAATTTTTGTATTCAAAAAACAAAAAAGACTATTAAAAGTATGGTAAGGTGATTAAAAATGTGAGAACAAGCGGTGTTGAAAGTTAAAGAAATAGCAAATTTTATTATGTACGAAAACTAAATTTTTATTATTTATCCAATAATAAATTTATGTATTTAGCACATTAAAACTAAATACACAAGTACATAATGTGAACTTCAACGTAATGTTTGCTATATGAAAACACGATCGGCTTAGTTTAGGTGTGAATACATGTACCGAAATGAAATAATAATGCAAAGGCATATGCCAAGTTTTTTGGTCACTCTAATGATAGCTGGTGGGTTTGCAATTCAACACCTGACTACGCTTATCTGTGTGCCGTGTTTGTGTGTTATCTGACTTCCTGTCGCCAGACTGTTGGAGTTAGATAATTCAATAATTATCTTGCTTTTGTTTTATAGATTCAACTTTGGTTCTGTCGACCAATTTATTTCAGATATGGAACGTTTTCTTATACAAACTGATAATAAAAGTATTCTTTTAGCCTACACTAATTATCCTTCTACGAATGTATTCCAGCAAAATCTTTTGTAATGTACATACAGTATACTATAGTGTACGTTGTATTTTAAAACCACACATTTCATATGGAATGATTGACATGTCGTATTTTTCGGAATTTTCTATTTCTTAAATGGTTGCTACTCGTTACCTGTATATCTTTTGTTGTTTTGCTGCGTAGCCTTAAGAATAGGTACTGTATTCTTAGACCTTATTAAGTTTACTTTTACAGCGTTACTTTCACTTACATTTAGTTTGAATCTGCCGTCTGTCTGTTAGTGTGCAGTCTACTGTATTTAAAATTCATAAAATATCAGGAATCAAACGTTAAATCTTAACGATTTATGAAAAAGTACGATTAACTCGGGCTTTAGGAAGCGGTACTTCTAATTCAACAGTGTCTAAGAAATACTGTTTATGGGCATTTGAATTATAACATTAGATTTAAATTTACTCGAGCTTCTGTGCACTATAGTGAACTGTATGAATTACGGGTAACTTAATTATTTTAGTGTATAGCCTACTAAACATAAATGTTAATTTACATGATTAAATTTTGTAGTTTATGCATTTGCTTAGTTAATTTATTTTTTGAAATTAAATTCTGTAATTCATACATCTTTTTTTTTTAATTTTTTGTTTGTCAATATGAAGCCTATCTCTTTTTGGGAAAATTTTCCGTATTTCGCGGGGAAAACGAATATCGGTTACAAGGAAGAAATTTACGCGTTCGTTATAAACAAATTCCACAAGATTTGCGTCTAAAATACATGGTAATATGATTTTGTTAGGAATGCGTGAACGCGTTGAGAGAGCAAGAGACGAATTAAATGGCAGGGGGAGGGGTGAGGGACCAGTGAGACGAGGTAACGTTCTCAGCTTAGAGATTACAACACCCCCACTTAGCCTACCGTAGTACCCGGCCTGCTTCTCCCACCTTACCCAATGCTCGATCTTCGAATCACGGCCAGACAGTAGCCTACTAGCGCTCGCCGGGAGTGAAAAATCAGTAGCTAAAGAAATTGGACGTATTGAACTTTTGGCGCTACTAAGTAGCCAGTAACCGGCCGGCCTTGAGAGCCCCAGACTCACTAGCCGCTACCGAGTAGCGCCGTAGTCGCCCAGTGTGACAATGCAGTAGCGCGGCCGGTGTCACCACATGCTTGTCTCGGCGTTTGTTTTGGTTTTGTTTTTGTATTGTGCCTTTTGAGTGTTCTATTTGTACATTTACAATGAGTGATTTATTAAAGTGGTCGGGTGATGAAATAATTACATTCCTTAACACATATAGAAAATATGAATGGCTGGGACATTACGTCCGTAGAGTATTTGAAACTCGACGCGAAAGAAACTGCTTTCACTCGGTTGCTAGATGAGCTGGAACTTGGATGAACTCGACCAGCAAAGGAAGATGCTTAAAAAAAAAAATTAAAACACTCCTTGGTGCTTATCGTAATGAACTGCATAAAGTTAAAATATCTAAAGCGAGTAGTGCCGCGACGGAAGACGTATTTAGTTTGGTGACACTAAATCTAGCAACTCCTGAAACTTTGGTAAGGCTAACTGCATGATGTTGTGGTACGATTGGGAGTCCTGAATTGCCAGCTCTCTTATTAGTGTTGTTGAAGGATAAACCCAGTTTATCCTTTCTACCTGCTCTGCACCTCCTCACAAAGCTCTCTTAACACCAATCAGCAACAGGTGTCTCAAAGCCTCACGTCGCACACCCACAAATGACATTTTGCACAATACTTTTTAACATTAAACCAATGTACGCAATCATATACTTTGCTGTACTAGCCACTACTAAATAACGGCTACCTAAAAACAGTGTGACATAAAATAGCCAGAAAATTCAGTAACAGCTATTTAGTAGCGGCTAGTGAAGTAACATAGTGTGACACAGACTTTACGAAATCTATTAAAGATTTGCATCAAAGTTTCAGCTAAACAGATTACTATCGCAATAATCTTGCATTGTGAACATGTTCATGCTTTCTTGAATTGTTATTTGTTCAGACCGAGACACGCTGTTTATTGTGTCACTTGATGTTATAAACTTTCTTGTGTCACAATCTCTTTGCAACTTAACGTAAAACTTAGATGTCGATGTTTTTGAGACAGACAACTACTATATACATGAAGTAGTGACGATTTTCAGCTGGGAAAACTAGAATTTAAGAAAACAAATGTACAGAAACAATCGAGGCATGGTATTGTTGAAACGAGGAGAAGTCAAGAATAACCAAAAAGAGGAAAATAGGCAAAAATAACCAACAAGGTGACATAGGAGGGTTGAAGTATGGTTGAAGCTGGTATAATACACTGCGCAGTGGCCGCTGCTATTCTGTGAGAGATAACGAGATTAAGGCATCTCGTGGATTGACAGTATCAAAACTGGCCATATCACTGACTGAAATGAAGTATGCTTTGAATCTAAAGGCTGCGAGTTGTATTCTTAACATGTATTCAGTGCGCATTAGTTACCGTTCGTGTCGAACTAAAGTCTGTTTAATTCTCGAGAATATTTTTTCCGAGGGCCAAGATGTCTCAGCTCAGACTTATTTTTAGTCGTGCAAAAGTATGAATATGAAACTAGAAAACTTTGAATTACCTTTTTAGTATTGCCGAACCCTACTTTTCTGCACCTACACATCAGTAAGTTCTAGTAGATTAAGTGTTAATAAATTGAATAGTTGTCTCCAAAAAAGCGCTGTAAAGGATAAACTGTAAAAGTCGTATTTTTTGTGTTATAGACATAGGCGTATTCGGGGTCCTTATCTCTTAAAATACGTAACTACACTTAACATCACAAAAGGGTTCAGTTTATTTCAATTTGTATCGTATAACATTCAGCTTAATCATCTTTAATGAACAGCTACAAGTTTTGCTTATGTTACTGTCACATAAGCCCGTCTATAACGGTTCTGAAAATTTACAGGTCTATTAGTATCTTATAATGTACCGATCGCTCTTACAATGAATTTAACAAAATAAAAATCACATGTAGGTAATGTCACACATTTGCATGAAATAGTGACGAACAGCATATACTGTTTTACTGTCACCTGCACTCCGGTAAATTATGAGTTTATGTTTTTATTACCTCCTTTTTAAAAAGTTGATAATGCCCTTTTCTAACCACATTTTTACGGTAACTTTATTTTGTGTCTGTGAGAAAATGTGAGTATTCCGATTGTAAGAAATTATTGTCACAAGAGATATTGTTGTGCACGTATTAGTGTTATTTGAAAATATTTTCAAGACCAAATAATTTACTCTTCGTATTGTTTAAATTATGGTTGGTTGTTTAAGACCTGATGATGTCAGTGATGACGAAAAGCTTTGTCGAACAATAAAAATTTTAGCAGTTAGAAAATTGAATATTTTATCATAAAAGAAATAGGAAATAATTTACACCTATACTTTTTGGTAACCTATATTAACTAAAGTTTTTATTCGATGCCAAGTGCCATATCATTTCAATATGTTTTTTTTTTGTTTAGAGATCTGATGAAAACAGACTGACTTTACGGGTTGCCTGAGGGATTGTTTTAAGAAACATGCGTAATCTTAATTTTCACCGGTTTTTCTTATTAAAAGAAAAGTATTGAAATCGTAGAATCTGAAATTCTATAAAGCGTTGATCATAAGCGTAATCATGAATAAATAATGATTGATTTATTTTTGATGATAAACTTTTTAATTTTTTGCATTAAATAAAAATTAAATATGATTGTCAGTTTCATTAAACTGTTGTTTAAATCTGTAGTTTTAAAATATTATCTTTATGTTTTTTTTTAAGAATTTTACTTTAGGCTATAACCTTTCAAACAACATTTTTTTAAAGGATAAAACTTAAATAGGCCTATATAGATGTAGTAAACGAGAAATGTTTTTGAAATGTTGTATTGGAAATCATAGTCACCTACTGCTTTATACCATTCCTGTGAAGCCTGTTCTGTATATAATCTTGACGTAGGCACGAAGACATGTTGTAAGTACGAATTTATTATGATATTTTTATGAAGAGGAAATAATTTCGATGAGGAGGCGGTGTTCACATTCCGAACACGTGTCATGGGTAAGCCTTTAATCCTTCAGGCTAAACATTGAAAGATATTTATAAATCTCACACTATAAAAGTAATTTCGTTTCTTTTTTAAGGTAGAGTATTTATATTGACATTTTATTTAGCATTTTTCTGTTTTCTATGAAAGGTGCACATTGTGAGCAAAACACTTGTCAATGCACAGTTTTTTTAGTCTATCGCTAATACGGGCAGTAGTGTCTTAACACACCAGTTTTTCTCTCTAATTGAGGAGGTAAAACATTGGAATAGACTGTCATGCACAGGAATATGCAGAAAGCAAGAGAAACGGTTAACGAAGAAATAACTGTAGTTAAATATTTTCCAAACATATTTAACTTAATATAACCATTATTTGAATCTTGTATCCGTAAATAAATCAGACAAGTGAATCTAACAATATCAAGCCCGAGTCGAGCATTCACTTATTTTATTCTCGAGTTTAGTACGTGCCTGTAATATGTTGGCCCTTTTCACGCTGTGTGTGTGAATTTGTACCATTTCGGATGTAATTTATTCAGGATAGGCAAATTTTGGTTCAAGTCCACATTAAGATCAGATGCCATTCTTTACTGGTGTTTGTGGCATCTTCAGTGCTGAACATGAACCAACGCTGGAAGTACCGAAAAGCTGACGGAGACCAAAAACGGTGTAGTGATAACGAAAGATATGCTGAGGTCATATTGCCGCCTCACCGAGCAATCACAGTACCGTA
Source organism: Magicicada septendecula (assembly GCA_034769895.1). Classification (NCBI taxonomy): domain Eukaryota; kingdom Metazoa; phylum Arthropoda; class Insecta; order Hemiptera; family Cicadidae; genus Magicicada; species Magicicada septendecula. Next base: position 1,031,959,496 of record CM068367.1, on the reverse strand, counting down.
TCCTTAAAGGAGGTGTTAGTCACCATTAACGTAGCTTTCCTAACATTTGAATGTACAACTTGGGAAAAATTAACTTATAATATTATTATAGTCACTTAAACATTTTAAGACACGAACGTTCATTCTTGTTTTTATTTACAATTCTTTTTCTTCTTCTTCTTTAGCACTACAGCCCAACGTGAACCCTGGCTTCTAACACCAATTTTCTTCAGTGTCTCCTATCCATTGCCATCTCGGTGTAACCCCTCATACCCATTCTTCTGAGATCTTCTAGCAACCATCAACATCCAACCTTCTTGTCTTAGGTCGGCCCCTCTTTCTGCTTTTATAGACTTGGTCCCTCAGGATTTTCTTTGGCATACGCTGATCATCCATCCGCTATAGGTGACCTAGCCATTGTATTCGTTGAGCCTGTGTGACTCTTACATTGTTCTCATGCTTCAATAGCTCATCTGTCTCCTAGTTATTTCTTATTCTCCCTTCGTCATTTTCTGTAACCGGACCATAAACACGTCTTATGATCTTTCTTTGAAAACTTATTAGTGTTTCTCGTTCTTTTTAGTCAGTGTCCGTGTCTCGCCTCCATAAGTAACACCCGGTCTGATAAGTGTCTTATATATTTTTATTTTTGGGTTACGATTAATGAGTTTGCTTTTCAATAGTCTACTGCTGGCGTAATATGTCCTATTTCCTATTTCTATCCTGTCATGTATTGTCGTGTTTATGGACCCTTCATTGTCTATCACGTTACCCAGATATCTGAACTATTAACTGCATCAATGAATTATCCTCTGTGCATAAATTCTATAGATTTATTCTCATTTCTGATGGAGAAATCAGCATGTATTTAGTGTTGCTGGCATTGATTCCCATTCTAGTAATTTTTGATTCAGCTCCTTGTAGGCCTATATCTCAACTAGCCGTTCTGTAGGTCTGGCTGTTATCACAATATCGTCATCGTAAGCACATATCTGGCTTGTCTTATTTAATATTATCCCTCGCTGGTCTATGTCTTTAATGGCACCTCCACGGAAAAGTTCTGGCTATGTATTTTGTGGTATAATATCTGAACGTCTGGCGTGTAACGTCCCGTGGCGCATTAGTCATTATTTACGTTGAGTAACTGTAATGCTAGATTTGCTAGCACAAAAGCCTTCCATGTGGAGCGTCAACTTTGCCACCTCTCTGAATATACTTTTCGTATATACCTGGTTTTGGCACACTATTTAATATTATTTTAATTAAAAATTGATGCAGGCAAGAACAGTAAAACTAACAAAACAAATACACTTTTAGGTAACTTATTAATCGGATACTTACGGTATGGAAGTAGACAATTTTTTTTGCTGAAGCGTTACACACGTTTTAAAAAACGTAATAGACTATTAAAATGGTCGTCTATGCGTATGAGTTGCGCAGTTTTTATAATACGGCTCTTAATTAAAAGAAGACTTTTCGCATTTTCGTTTCTGGATTTGTACAGTAACATTTCTCAAATCTGTTCTCTCACGCATACTGTATTCTATGGATAGAATCATAGAATACCTCTGAAATCTTTTATGGAATTTATAAAAATATTTTATATCTTTTATTTATTTATATAGAACATTCGCCAGTTGTCTTTGTAATCTGTTGCCTGTTAAGAATAACTAACAAACTTTTACTGACTGCTGTTGTTTTGAGTCAAAGCTAACCGTCCTGAAATCGCTTGTTCATAAAATCGATATTTTTTTCATCGGGTAGATACTTATCTCATAATTTCGTGTTTTTTGTATTTTATTACTTATAAAATTTCAATAGACCACAGACCTCATTCAAAGAGCACGAAGCAATACTTAAATACAGGCTGATGCTACACATTGTAGCCATACTAACGAAAAATATATTAACATCAAATCTAAAAATGTTTAATGAAGAAAGTTGTGTTAGTGGTTAAAATCACAAGCAGAATTATCACTGTTGCACACCACTATATAAAAATTATTCCAATTAGCGCTTTGAAGCTTCACAGCTCATCATCAGATCGGAATGAATAAATAACCTGAGAACAAACCTTTCAGCCCCACCCCACCCCACCCTGCTCACACACAAGCTATAATTCAAATGTCCCTTCCCCACCCTCTGAGCCTTGTCCCTCCATATAGACAGTGTAACGTCACAGAACGTTCCATAAAAAGAAATCATTTATATAGTAAGTTAGCATAAGAGGAAAGTGAAGTGAACAGTATCGAACCCAAGTAGTCCCAAAAAATTGTGTAATTTTGTATAATAATTATTTCTATCAACTTGAAAAAACGACCAAACTATGACTAAGACAAAACCCCATATATATTATTAAAGTGAATAAGAGTGAAAAAAAAACCATAAGACACTATAAGAGAGAGAAATAATGTCAGAATCCACCAGAATAAAGTCAATAATTATTAAGTTTTATAACTATGAATAGGGTATTAAAAACTATTTTTTGTGAATAAATGGACATGATCCATTATTATATTATGTGATGTAAATAAAATAAATGTATTAAATGACTTAAATACATTATTACAAAGAGTTTAAGTTAAAATAAAAATGGTATATTTGCAATGACAAAAAAATATTAATGTGTTGGATTTGAGACCATACACCAAGATTTCATGGAAAAATTAATTATTATCAGATTTAAATAAAAACTATATGTAATTGTCAAGCAGACAATAGTGAACAATTTATCTTAAATAAAGGAAGCTGTCAAATGAATAAAAAGCAGTCAAAATAGCCAAAAACAGTGTTAACTAAAAACATGTAATAGGCATCTAATATTGTATAATTTATGAATTTAATGTTGCCAAAATGCAACCAAACTGTATTAGAAAGCTGTAATATGATATAAAGCAACTATACTAATATACCTGACCAACTTTAACATTGTAATAGTCAAGTCAGCAAAATATTTACTTATACCATGTAAGGCTGAAGCCAATTATCCAGTACAAAAATAATCATATCTGGCTAAATACTTACATAATACTAACAAAAATAAGATAGAAAGGTACAATACATCAGAATACCTTAATAAGAAACAAACTCAGTTGAAAGTAAAGTCAATTCTAAAAGAATTTAACTAATTAGAGTGAGATTTGTCACACCATAAAAAAATGACATCTCAAGACCAATCAATGATGCTATGTCATCTTGTGATAAATATAATATATGTACAAAGTAACCAGGTATCACAAAAGATAGACAAAATAATAAACTCTGTGTGTATAGTGGTGAAATAATACATATATTAAAGAAAAAGACTAATCATTGTATTAGAAAACTGACAAGAATCTAGGCCATGAGCAGAGGCCATATAAAATTGTATTTATTTGTGTTTTATTGATGTTAAAATTTGTTTATTTTGTTGTAGGAAAGTAGTAGGATTAGATGTTCAGCTTGTGGCAGGAACTTTATAACTCCACAACAATTTTTGTTATAAATATTGAGTTTTCAATGACTACAACTCAAGGTGAGGGTTGTATATTGTAATGTTTATTAGACTTAAGTTGATTAGATACCAATCATATTTAGTATCGCTAGATTCAGTTAAAAACAAGGAATCTAAATACATTAATGGCATACAAATTGTAAGTACTAATGTGAAACTGTTTGATAAATACCAGTGTAAATTTTGAAATATCCTTTGTATGAAGAATAAGAAATTCGTTCTAAAAGCTTCTACGGAAGTGAAAATTGTTCTATGACATTCCATTTCGTTTATTCTCGAACAATCTAGAAAGAATTTTTACACAAATATACCGGAAGTCGACGAAAACAGTCATCCCGATTTAGTATAAAAGCGAGACCAAATTCGACCCAAAAACACTTGAAGATTGAACTCCAGAACTGATGCATCTCACACAACACTGATCAACGCAGCTAAGGTGAAACCGAGAGGCGAGAAATCGACAAGACACGGCAGGAAGGCTTTTCCCGTACATAGACATAACCGACTGACTTAACCTCAACGAGAGTCTACGCCAAAAAGTATCGCTGAAATAGAGCAGCGATACGGCAAATTTTAATAGAAATCACGCAGCCAGAACGTCGACGGCCCAGGAGGGTCCCAACATTTAAATAGAGAACGAATTCTGCTGTGTTCGCATTGACTGACTAACGTGACAAATAATTCCCCCGAACGTAAACAAACAATACAACTAAGCCTTCCTCAACACTGCATGGGAATCAGCGCTGCGGTGGCAGATTTCTGAATCAACGCTAAACAGATGATTCGTAGTGGCGGCGTTTGAACGAGATTTTACTGCCAAACGTTTTGACAAAAAGTGCGGAAAAAGTAATGATCGCAAAAATTGACTTTAAATAGATTCAGTGTACACCCGAAGAGGCGAGATTGAGAAACTACCCGAAGGAAGTGTCCAGTGAGAGAATAAACGACCATTGGAACGTGAGTTACCAAAATTAAAGTCATTTGTTACCTGGTTACATTTATCACACAGTTGTACTTTACACGCCACACATACACCTTCAAATCACTTAGTTTTTTCTTGTAAGGCATCTAATTGATATGTCTTGGTAGTTCAAAGGAGTCACGTCCTGAGAGTAAAGATTTTTCACATATTAAACTCATGCTTTTCAACTGAGTCAAAGTCTGAAATATACTAGCCGATACTTGATTGGATATATAAAAAATTGTCAATAATAATAACTTGTAAATTTTTTTCTCTGCAATTTTATAATTTTTTATGAATGATAGTCCTTCAGACGATTTGTTTGTTTTTAAAGAACCATTAAACTTAACTGATTTTTCCAAGCTAAACTGACTTGTTTAAATTTTTTCGTAGATTTAAAAATTTTTATCAATCACATTTTTTTCTTGGAACAAACGTTTCCAAGTGGCGCCCACAAAAAGCATAGTTTTAAGTTGTGTTACAGGACTACATCACTGCAGAGGATCCAGTCAAAAGAGTAAGTAACAAAAGTGCGCGGAGGTAACGCCCGACAGATTACAACACATACACATTACTTTTCACCCAATACTTCTTTTCGTTATAACAGTTACATATTTTTCTAGCAAATTCCTTGTGTTTCAGTGTTGTGTGTGTGTGTACATTCCTTTTAAACCTACCGTCTTTCTCATCCACACATGTGGGCCAGTCACACACCCTTATTTTAAAAACATCCGATTAGTCGTATGCAATTTAATTCTTAATCTTATCTATCTGTCCTCTATCATTTACTTCTTAATTATGTTATAAAATATTTCTTCATTATCAAATTTAATTTTAGTATTAATTAAATTGTCTAACCCTTTTTCTCTTTCTTTCAATATTTCTAACTCCTCCCTAAGCTTCCTTTCAACTGTGTTATTTACTTACTGCATACGAATTTTCGTCCTGTCTCACCTAGGTACACTTTGTTGCACTCTTTACATTTTAATTTATAAATTCCGCTTTTCTGTAATACTGGGATTTTTCTATATTTTTATTCCTTATCTTATCAAATACCGTTTCACATTTTTTAATAGCTATATCTACTCCGTATTTATTAAAACATTTTATAATTTTTCTAGTATGTGAACCTATGTATGTCAATGACCCTGCATAATTCTTTTGTTCTGGTTCTATTTTACCTTGTTGTATGTTAATCCTTTTCATAACTTTATCCACTATGTTGGTGTTATAGTTATTATTCCTTACAATTTCCTTTATCGTTTTTAACTCCCTATCTTTTGATTCGGCCTCTTTTAAACACTTCTGAGCTCTATAACAAAATTAATTGATTGCCGCCATTTTATATCTATAAGGGTGGTAAGACTCTCTTGGTATAATTATATCAGAATACGATTCTTTCCTAAATATCCCAAACTGTAGTTTCTCATTATCTTTAATTTCTGTGTTTAAATCTAAGTAATTTATTTTCTTACCTCCTATCTCTTCTTTAAATTGTAAGTTTTTATCCTTATTATTCACCTCATTTATAAACTCATGCACTTCTTCTATGCTTCCTTCTCAAATTACCAATAGGCTACATCGTCAACGTACCTAGTCCATAATTTTATATTGTCATTATACTTAGTGGAACTTATTAATTGCTTTCAAAATCATTCATGTATATTTCTGCAAGAATAGGGGATAATGAAGACCCCATAGGTAATCCTTTTTTCTGTATATAAAACTTATTATTAAACCTAAAATAGTTCCTAAGAAGAGATAGGAGGTAAGAAAATAAATTACTTAGATTTAAACATAGAAATTAAAGATAATGAGAAACAGTTTGGGATATTTAGGAAAGAATCGTATACTGATATAATTATACCAAGAGAGTCTTACCACCCTCATAGATATAAAATGGCGGCAATCAATTCATTTTGTTATAGAGCTCAGAAGTGTTTTAAAAAGACCGAATCAAAAGATAGGGAGTTAAAAACGCTATTGTAGTCTTGTCTATTAGTCTTGGTAGTTGTATTGTCAGTAAACTTGACAACATAAGTTTTGGAGGGGAGGAACGCTTACCTCAGGACCTTCAGATTTCATAGAGTGATTGCCAAGTCAGGAACTCCAGATTTCGTAGAGTGATTGGCAAGTGCATCATTCACTTTGGTCTAAATTTTCAAGCTGTTAAGTATAATTAAAAAATGTAACATTGTATAGGAAGAATCCTTTTGATTTTATACAGTAGGCCATCACATCTATCTGTATGAAACCCTTGACGCACACACGTCAAGGAAAACCATTGAACAACACATTATTCATGCATAGCTTCATTAATTACTTGTGGTGCACTGTTGGATAATTGAATGTTGCTGACGGCTACCAAATTGATGTAGGTCTGTAGTAATTAATGCGGTGGAGAGACGAAGGATAGTAATAACCTTATCAACCTATACGAAGGGTTGTATAAGTAACTCTTTGTATAAAATGACAATCATTTAAGACATTTAAAATTCTTTGAGGCCGGCTACGGAGCTGAATGTGTAGATTATTATTAGTAAATCTTTTTTTAGCACGTCCTTTTGACATTTTTAGATGTTACTTAGCTTATTTAAAGTGGTTTCTTGTGTTTTGGAAGTACAATCGTCCTTAATTTGTTAAAGGCTTAAAGGCATTATACATGTTATTTAAGTAATACTTAAATTGTGTAAGATGAATTTATTGATCTGGAGTGAAATGTATGGCACATGAATAGCATTGATACAGTTTTGGTAAACAAAACATTACATAGAATGTTTTGTTCATTTTTGTTTTTACGCATGGCTCAAGTCATTGCCTTTATATGTTTCTATGCAGTGTGCTTTTTAGCTTTTTAGATAGCTATGGTAAATGGTTTTTTTTGTGAGTCAGTTAAGAATGCGGTTATAGTTAACACAATAGACACAGATATGTAACAGACATGTTTGAAGTGAAATATTAACTACTGCAATTGTATTTGAGTGTATTTTAATGTGTCGCATAAATTTGGCATGTAAATTTAATAAATGCGGATACACCACAAAATTACGTCCATTAATGTAGTTAATTGAGACTTACAATTGTACGTTTTACTTCATGATCCACTTAAGTGGCATTGTAGATCTATTAAAAGGAAGTACCGATTATAAGTTACTCGTGAGGATTAACTTAATTGGAAGAAAATAGAATGATTATTTGGTAACAATAAAGACGAGACGATTACCGCTAAAATTAAAACCTTTTTAATTCCTAGGAAGGGCAGATTTGCGGGGCGTCTGGTGAACGCTGGATATCAATTCTGGAGTGGAATCCGGTTAGCCGGTTGAGGGTGAGGATTTCAGTTTACTGAGCGCTGCTCATACGGAGCAGGACACTGCTCATAAGGGTTTTTAGATGCAGTTGCTGGATGGTCGAATGTGGCTTTCACAGGAAAGTGTTGGTTTTGTGTCTGCATCGCGGCGAGCTTCCACGTCTGAGGCAACGATTTAGTTCCTGCCTAAGGAATATTCAAAAGGAACGTCAACGGTGGACCGCGGCCACTTGTTAAAGAGTCCGCCACATTTTGAGGGATGGTGTTAGCGAGGCGCAACTATCGAAAGGATCGGTTAATACTACTGTACAAATAAGTATGACGCAGCTTTGCAGAATTTTTCTGGGAATGATTTTGTTGTACTTCAGCAAATCACTGTCTGAGGAGACGGTTCCGTGGCTACTGTTGGAATTATCCCTTGGAACGTAGGGCTGCGCTGACACGGGATGGTGTGCCCGAGACCGGCAGCTTCTCACAGAATAAAACATCACGGAAGTCTGGGCGCTGACGACTATAACAGTAATTTTGCTAGATTCAATATTGAAAAGCTATGTGTCCCCACGTCTGAGGTTTCGCGCTATTCCGGAGAGCATAGATCCACTCGAGTAGCACGGCTATTAATGGCATCGCAAATGTGATCCATGACCCAAGCCGGTAACTTTATAAAAAGGACTCAGTATACAATCTGTCACCAAGCCCAAACTATAGCGACGCCGAAGTGGCGTAGCAGGGTCTGATGACAACATGTACGGGGCCCAGGCAGCTTAGGTGACTGGATTCTTTATTCAGGTAGCGGAATCATGGGATTACGTAAGTAAGGTGGAAGGATATAGGGTATATTAAAGTTTAAGCAGATTTATGTAGTTTATAAATTGCTATAGATAGTGATAGTAGCAGAGTTAGTTATAGATGATTCTCGAGGAGGACGTGAAGAGGGTTTACTCGCACAGAGGGAGCCGTGTTCTCCGTGGAGCTTGCTCACGGAAGTGGAGGAAAGTACATTCACTGATCGTGGAAAAGATACGCAGCCAGGGAGTCAACAAAATATGTAAGAGAAGGAACCGAGAATAGTTGTCTGGTTACGATATTTTTGACGAATCAGGATAATCTGGAAAGGAAATAAAGTGCGCGTGCGCGGTTGTGTAATGTCTCCAGCCTACAGTTGGCGGTCAACTGAAGACATCATCAGGCGGAGTGAGATCAGGCATATATGACTGCAGCACACAGAACTAGCAGATGGGGGAGGGTTGTTTGACACGGACAGCCGAGCGGCCAAATGGAAGTTTCACAGAGCATTGGTAAGAGCTTAGCTTTGACGCCTGAAGATTCGTAAGGGCATCTGTCACTGGGAATTGATTTTCAGGCGCCGGAGAAACCTGGTGGCGCCGCTAATTCACTACCTAAGTTCATTCTTTGCAGCTTATCTTCAGGGGAGGAGATTGAGATGTGGAAGCGGATGTAGGTGTGAAGCGGATAATTTACGACTTGTCCTTGTTCGCTACTTTCTGAAGTACTTGTTATGCCACTTCCTCACCCAGTCCTGGAAAATTTCAAACGGTCGCAGCACCATTACGGTTAATCACGCCTAGTATGACATTTCTATTCAACGGCTGGTGGCGTCTGCTCAACGGCTAACAACCCTTGTTAACGAAAGAGAATTTGTGTATTCTCGTCGGAAGCCGAAATCCTTCTTACGAAGGACACCATTTACGATAGGTCTAACATGGCCGATTAAGAGCGTTTGGATTACTTTCTACGTCATTGGAAACAAAAATATTGGTCGATAATTTCCAAGAGACGTAGGTCGGTTTTTGGTTTCATGCTCATACGATATTTTATCGGGCTTCCATGCCATGGAAAATAGTGCAGCCTCGGAAAGAGAAGCGTGGGAGACTGTGTAAAGATTGATACTGTGACGGTCTTCACTAATACATAATACAGTATTATAATACCGACAGTACGTCCGTTAAATATGTTGATAGGGAAAAAGTTAGTTTTTCATAATTTTGTAAGCTTGTCGAACGGATTCATACCTTTTATTTGTTTTCATTATTGTGTAATTAAACTTGATTACTGTATTTATTTTGTGTTTCTGCTTTATAAAAAAATAAAAACAGCTGAGGCAGAGTTTTGCGTACACTGGAGTGGAGCATTCTCTGATGGTAACCTACGCATGCCTTTATCTTATAGTTTATCGCGCTGCGTGTGTGGCTAACATGTGCCTTCATTTGTATTTTAAATGACCTGTGGTTTTCCTGTAAAAAATTGTAAGTATAAACTTATAGACAAAAACTTACTTGTTGAAAACCATTGTGATGACCGTCACGATTGAAGCTAGACGAATCTTTTTATAGTCTACTGCATATAATTTCTCTACACTTGTTAGGTGGCCTTTATTATTTGATAGAAATGCTGTAGTTCATAAACTAAGTATTCTGAACCAACTGAAATGTGCTATAAAATCTGGTCTCGTATATATTATACCATCATATTAAATTAACCGTACATTCTGGTCTCATTTTGTATTCATAAATGAATTTTAAAAAATGGGATACGTAAATTTTAGTACCTGCTGTGAGAGTGCCACTATTTAAATTGAAGTTTATTTGTGTATAATTAATTATAAAATTCGCTCAGTAGTGCACATTACGTATGGTAGATTATATTAGGTAATCAACCCCCATCACGTTGCATGTAGTAACATCTACTATACGTTTATTGTATAACTTTATATTTTTTGTAAAATATAGAACGTACTTTTAGATTATGCACCATGTGTAGTATATAGTGTTGCAAGGAATGGAATTGCGTGAACGATGGCTTAAATCTGGAAGAGTGATTGTATGAATCAAAAATCTATGAAACATTTTCATTACTGTGTTGTCAACGTAATGTGTAAGTTAGTAGTTAGAAAACGTTGTTTTAATCACCTCCTGTAAGAACCGAGCTACAATTTTGTTGTCGTCCCATGATTCACGTCATGTGAAGTATATAAAGTGAAATCTATAAAATATACTTTACTGCACCACGTTCGTGCGTCAAATATAAAATTACTTTGGGGCCTACGTTGTCGCACTAAATATAAAATTAACTCTTTTGCAATAGCTGTCGAATGCTAATAATAATACGTGCCAATTATAATAAACTCTAATTGGTCGTTAATGAAATTTACTTGCTTTTGGTTAATTTTAATTATATTGATTAATTGGCAACGAACATAGTCATCTATATTCTAACTGCTGCCTGGATTTTTGTTGGGCGCCAGAGATAATTACTAATCTCAGGGGTTATTGTTAAATAATAACACTTTGTTCAGATGCTAAATGACACAACGTTATATTTATCAACTTTATGTACATTAGATAATATCAACACATATATCATCATGATTACTATTAATTGTGCAAATTGAATGATTTATCAATAGATACCAAATCTTATCACACTTCAATCTCCAATAGAGATTATTTAACATATTTAAATAATTTTTCAGAGATTCTTTAACATATTTAAATCATTTATGACATTATGCTAACTTCTTGATATCTTGAATCTCCCTTTCTCCAGTCATACTTTACTTTGATCAAAGACATGACTTAATATCTAACAAATTACATATATTTAATTGTCATTAAATTCTATATCATCACGACTTATTGTCTAACAAATTAGATGTGTCAAATTCTATCCAATTGAATTCTTATCCAATTCTATGTCATAACATATAAATGCATCTTTAGGATCTGAACGTTCTCCTGGGTTCTTTGAGAATGAAACGGGTTGAATTTACGGTAGACAGTTATTATTACATCAAGATTATGTGATTTAGACAATATACTTTGATAGAGTTACTAGTAAATGGTTATCCATTCCGCTGCTGTGCTCCTTCCACTTTATACACAACATACTACTTTCACTCCTATTGCTCCGCTTTTACTTTTCACACGATCGCGATGACTACTTAACGCCACGCACTTAGCGATTCAGACTTACTTATTCTAGTTGTCTTGATTGTTCATCTCTTCTTTCACAGCACTATCACTTTACTAAAAATGAACTTTATCTTGTGAAAAACTTACTTTTTTCGTCGGACGTGTTTCGGCTTAAGTATCCGCCTTCTTCAGCTTTTAGTCAGACTGCCATCATTTCGTAACGGTTTTTGTGTGGAAGGTGTAGTGGGGGTGGTGTGTGGAGGAAGGGGATTGGTGCAGGGATTCAACTTGATGTTTGTTTTTTGTAAAATTGTGTCAAAAAGTGTATGTGATTTATATTGTAATTGATCGTTGAGTATGTTGTTTGGTTGTGTTGTGTGGTGTTTATATATTTCGTATTGTTCAGTTGTGTTGAGTTTTCGGCCTTTAGGTAAGTAATGTAAAACTTATTCTTTCGCGCACATTATAAAGAAATACTTCTTCGCATCTCTGCCCGCGCACCAATTCAATAATACTCACTAGTTCTTCACCGTTACATCACCGAGTTCTCATATTTCACTTGCTTGCTTTAGTTCATTCTAAGTATGTAAATATTAGGATAATTCGTAATTCTGACTAACAAATACTATGATTGACCGACCGCTATCATTACCGAACTTCGTACTTCTCCTTGACTTAAACGTTTACTCACTTTTTACTGACTGACTGGCCACTTATTGACCCTTACTGCTCTCTTCTTTTACTACTTCTGACTGCCTTTTTACTACTCTGACTGCCTCTGTTCTTCTGCTAGAGTTACATTTATAGTCTCTTCAAAACTTCCCTTTCTGCTGTCACTCTTCAAATAACCCCTATTGGCCACATTTTGAAAGTGTCGCCGGTAAATTTGAAAATATCCAGTCATCACTTGCAAAATTCTCGCGCGCAGCGATGAAGCTATTCCTTATTGGCTACTGATTTCGGCGTTGAGATTTTCCCGCACAGGCGTTAACTCGTAAAAAGAGAAATCAGCTTTCTAAAACACACACCTCGTTTAAGTATGTTAGCTGTTGTATTTTTGAAGGCCGATACACCCTCTTTCTAACGGTATGTCGCGTTTTTTGCTGGTTTGTGCAAACAAAGCATTTTATATTTTTATGACTTAGAAAGTTTAGATGTACAATACATTTCTAAGCTGCCAGGCGACAGTGTGTCGGCGTTCACGCCTTAGCTACACGCTTACATAACTAGTACACTGTACAAAATCTCTCATAATTTCTTACTACTAATATTACAATCTTATATTAACTTTAATAATTTATCGTGTCGTACTACAGATATTTACAATTTATTAATTAACTATTCGTAACTCCTTGATTTACGTTACAAATCCTTATAGTTCGATAATTTTGAGCAGTTTTATTTGCCTTTCCACAGGAGGAAACGGAACTCAGCTTATTTTATGTTTTCTAATTTCAGCAAAACTTGTGACGAAACTGTCTGTTGAGGCGATATTAAAAATTAATCTTACTCAACTTCTATTGGATATATTTTTTTTATATAAATTTTACATTCTGATATACATTATACTTTAATTTTTATGCATTCTTTGAGTTTACACCAAATGTAGATTTTTACGTAGCCCTTGAGGTTTTTTTTCGTAAATACTTTTACATATCTTACATATCAGACTTTTTTAAAAATCTGTGTTACAACGATTTAGTGAGTTTATTTGAGAATTCATCATTTTCTTATTAAATAAAAATCAGAACACTTTTGTTACATATATGGGTACATTACATATTTAAAAAGCATTTTCAATACTTGGTCTAGTTGTAGGCCTACTGTTTCTGGAAACGTTTAATTGTGATGATGTTTTTCAATACTTTATTATGTTCCGGTATGGGAGTAATTGTTGATATAATGCTTTTTTGTTTGTTGCAGGTAAGTAGTATCCAGGACATGAGACGTGAGTAGAGAAATAGTTTAGACCATTTAGTTGGAAGCAGTATTAGACTTAGTTTAATTTGTATATTATAAATGTGTACTGTAAGAACCTCTGAATAGGATTAGGTTTGGTTATCTGAAATTGACTCAATAAAGCAGAAAGTAGAATACAGTCCTGTCGTTTGAGATCTGGGAATTTTGTTCAGTATAACAGCTGATTTAATTAGCCAGTGATTCAATTAAGTGCACTTATTGTGCGTACTTTAGTTTCAGGAATGTAGCCTTTGTAATCTTTACTGTTGTTTGAAAGTATGAATTCGAATATTGTTTGGCATTCGGCTGCTAAACATTACGAAAACCCTGATTATTTTTTGTAGTAAATAGCAATTGCAAAGCAGACAATCATACAATAAACACCAAACATTTGAGCTAGTGCATGGACTTTTTAGTTAAATTTGTAACCATAATGCCTAATGATAAATAATTTAGTTCTGCTTTTTAAGTTTATATATGTTTACATAGATAACTATAGGCCTGTATCTAATATTTTCACAAATAGGCCTACACGTAATGTTAACAATATATAAAGCTGTTTTGTAAACTTAGCTTACAGACTTTTTAATCCTTTTTTTGACTTAAAAATTTTTGATCCTTGTTTTTGGGTTCTGGTGTCCTCAAATTTTGAAATTTACAAACCCGAACACTGCACTCAGAGTTAAAGTACTATTTAATTTGATAACTCAAATTGATTTTTGCGATTTTTGGAAATTTTGAGCCTTAAATTTTTTGCTCCCCCCCCCTTTGTGTTTGGTGAATTGATCTAAAAACCAGTAGGTGTTTTTGGGGGAAACTGTGGGTACGCGTGCCAATTTTTACGAAAATCGGTTGATCCATTCAAAAGTTATCGTGTAGCATCCCCCAAATAGACAGAAACAAATGCCAAACGGTCGAGTTAAAACTCAGAACTCGCTTTCCTTGTTCAACAATGTCTAGGTTAATTAAACACTGCTGTTTGCAATTTTTTATGTAATCAGTCTTCGAGTAGAAGGAAATCAGTGTCTTGAAAAATAATGTGATTCGGTCCGCGGCATTAACAAGTTATCACATTCACTCAATAAGATGTTACTATAATAGATCTAGTTTCTACATAAATATTTTAAGATTTACACAGTCATCGTTTATCAGCAGAAGAAACACCTGGATATCAACAAACAGGACGTATCGTTTTAACAAAATTATGTAAAACAAGAATTAGGAGTCAGTACTTTTTCGTAATAGAAATAGACCTAATACAGTTAAGTGAAGTGGAGCATGTGTTTTGTATCACTGTGACGGAATTCAGTAAGCGTTAAAATGTGATCAGTTTAAATCTATTTGGTATGTAAACAAATATGTACGCTCAGATGCCTGAGTTTAGTTTACGAGCTTAAATGTGTGAAATAGGCTTACTTGATTTTGAAATGAAAACAACTTAGACCTAGTATGTGTGTGTAACGTGGTAATTAGGAATATTTTCTACAACGTGTTTCAGCGTGGAATATTGTTTCAAAATTACTAGTATGCTCCCTGAGCTACAGAACGTGTTTACTATTTTGAAAAAAGTAGACCTAAAATTCATACAATTTTGATATTAGGTAATTTTTCAATTATCAGAAAAGTTATAAAAATCCCGATTACCCTACTATTTTTGGTTTAGTTAAGTAACAGTTGTAGAGCTATCATACAATGAGCCCTAAATATTCCAAATGATCCGGTTTGTTTCCCTTTAATCTCACACCCGGCTGGATTTTTACAAATTTTTGATCCTATTTTTGGGCTTTGGGGTGAAAAAATTTTAAAACTTCCAAAACTTTACACTATATTCGGATTTTGTTAAAATTCTCTTTAATTTGATATTCTACATGGAATTTTCAATTTTATCAACCTTTTGCCCCACTTTTTGGGCCCCGGCATCCAATCTGTTTTGCAATTTCCGAAAATTAACGCTATATTCAGATTTTAGTTAACATTCCTTTTGATTTGATACGCCACATGAAGTTTTGCTATTTCATCAAAAATTTCACGCTCCTTTTGCCCTCTCGCACGACCCGGAATTTGGAAATTTTCAAAAATGAACACTAACGCCATATTTAATTTTACACACTACTTTAAAAGTCATACTAAATTTTCTTTAATTTGATACCCTACATGGACTTAATGAGATTTTTCAAAATTTTGATCCTTCAATTTTTGCCTCCCGCCCCCTATTTTTGGCGGGATCAATCTAAAAAACAGTAGGATGTAGGCTAAAAGTATGGACATTGCGTTCAAAAGTTATCGTGAGGGGTTCCCCAAATAGACAGATAAACATATAGACAGACAAATTCCAAACGATCGAGTTGAAACTGAGAACTCGTTTCACTCGTTCAAGTAACTGTTAATGTTGTTTTTGTACGTGTATGGTGTCATTTTGCGTTAGAAGCGGACGTAATGCTACAAACGTGTACAGAAAGTACGGGACAACGAACCATGAGGATCTCGTATGTTAATGCCACTCAGAACCTAAAATCTACGTCACATTTGTAATTTTAATTTACTATAATAAATGAAGATGATATAATTATCAGCTTACAAATTGAGTAAAGTGGTTTTAATATCACATGAACAGGGTTTTCATCATACTTGTGCGTGGGACACATGGCTACCCAATATTCTGCCCGAGGCAGTAGCTACAGTAACACCCACGCTGAACGGTAGACGTGCAGTCCATGTCGACGGTTTTGTGTATCGTTGTGTCCTTTCCCTAAAAATATGTAAAACAGAATCTGTTTACTTAAAAGCCAGTTAACTCGCTGATGTTTACGTTGTGGAATGGATAAAATACGGTACTTAGATGGCAAATGTGCGATCAGTTCTGGCGTGAATTCAGTAATATGAAATGTCTGTTCACTGCGTCTTCGTTCACACGACTTTCGCTCAGGATTTCAATAATTTAAAATATATAAACTTGCACCATAATGAAAATGAACTAAAACTAGCGTACGGCGTCTGGGACGGGGAAGAGCTTTTACTATTAACCATTGTTCGTGGAACATAGAATTATGCTAACTTTTCGTGACCCTCTTAACGCTCTACTATTCATGCCAGTACCCAGTACTGTAGGCATGCGTTGCTTAATACACTGGTGCATATATATATATATATATATATATATATATATATATATTCATTTTATGATAGTCTATAGATTGTAACCCACAAACTAAACAAACTAGTCACTATGATTCTACATCGCCTTAGCCCTCACTCTAAGACGTTCGTGCCCTACCATTTCTTTTCTTATGATATTAGTCTCATGTGACTGCACCTTATCAGTTTCGGTTGTGTCGACTTCTGCTCTTGTCCTTACCTTCTCACTTACGCTCTCGTTACCCAGTAGACTGCGATTCTATATTGCCTAGGCCGCCATTGTGGTCTGCCATTTCTTTCCTTATGACATTAGTCTCATGTGGCAGGATCGTATCAGTTTCGGTTGCGTCGACTTCTGCTCTTGTTCTTACCTTCTCACTTATGCTCTCGTTACCCAGTAGACTGCGATTCTCCATTGCCTAGGCCGTCATCGTGGTCTGCTAATTCTTTCTTTATGGCATTAGTCTCATGAGGCTACAACGTATCAGTTTCGGTTGTGTCGATTTCTGCTCTTGTTCTTACCTTCTCACTTATGCTCTCGTTACCCAGTAGACTGGGTAAGCGGTTATCTTTAAATAGTTTTTTTAGTTTTGCATAGCGCTTTCGGGGAATATTTGTATCCCTTTGAGTGCTAGGTATATGTGTGTACATTTTTTAACAAAGTATTAAGTTTGGAATTGTAAATACATACCTTACAAACTATTTACTGCATTAGTTGCTGCTCTGGTACGTGGATGCTTAATAAGACATATTAAAGTAATAATTTTTAAACTGCAATAGATCGTGTGCTACTTAAAATTATGCCAACAGGGAAGTGTTAGGGTTTTTCCAACTTTAATTCAGTCTTTCATTTATAAAATTTATATGTGTATGTTATGTGTAAATGCTCACGAATCGTAATTTAGTGCTTTTGTAAGTCTTTTCACCTGAACATGTGTACGCGGCTTTACATGTTCCGTTCGCCTATCTCGGAAAAACGATTTTTAAAATCGACTAATACAATTTCTTCGTTTCGTTTGTTAGAAATGGTAGGTGAGAGCACTCAGAGAAAGCTCTGAGAGAGATTTTTAGTCAGTAATAATGCGTCTTACGGGACAGAAACGCATCGTAACGTTGTTACGTAGTTCTTCATTATGAAAAGAATAAACATTTGATGGTACTTGTGCAAATTGATAAAACATTTTGTACAATTTTATATTGCGTCTTGTACAATAAATAATATAAAATCAAATTGTTAGTTGTCTATAGGAACTTTACATTTCTTATTCCGTTAGCTTTAACCTTAATCTCTTGTATTCCTGAACTGTATGAGTTAGTTGAAAATAATTGAGTTAGATTTTTTCAACTGTACACGTTATTTCCCGTTACGTGTAAGTACATGTTTGCCACCGCGGTTAGTGATTGTGTATTCACAATTATATTTATTTTGTTGTTGTTGTAATCATAATTACTCCGTGAGTTTTCCATCCTTTCTTAGTTATTCATTGTACGTTTCGCATTTGCAGTTTTTAGTTTTCATAAGCTTCTATTTATTAAATGAGTATAAATTGATACTGTATAGAATATTTAGAATTTGAGTCGTTTTCTTGATATCCTTAATGTAACGTCCTAATCTGTGGTTACTGGTAATGTAGGCCATATTTGAGCATTTTAACGACGTAATCAAGAGAAATGTATACAAATAATATATAAATCTTATAATATTTGATTGTATTGTTTTATAAACTATAATTAATAAATTTAAAAAATTACAGCAGTAATTAACAAGGCTAATAATGGATGCCAAATTCCTCTGCATTATATATATAATTACAATTTTTTAATTAATTTAGTTATGCTAGAAATTATATTAGAATCAGTTTGTATGATTCATTAAAATTAGTATTTTTGTTTAAAATAGTTATGTGCAAAATTATTTCTATATTTGGCTGTTAAAAATTGTCATCATAACATTATTAT
The DNA here is from genome assembly GCA_034769895.1 of Magicicada septendecula. NCBI lineage: Eukaryota > Metazoa > Arthropoda > Insecta > Hemiptera > Cicadidae > Magicicada > Magicicada septendecula. Next base: position 1,031,940,768 of record CM068367.1, on the reverse strand, counting down.
CCTAATTAATCGAAATTATTAACATCGGTTTATAAAACGTATTATTGTACTTATATGCCTATAATTTCATTAATAGATTAATTTGTGGTAACAATGCTTGGAGAAATAGCATCAATGATTTAGTTTCGTTATCGTAGAATTTATGCATTATTTTAAGAGAATGAGGTGGTCCGCTCGGTGAGACCGCTATTGTAGTCTTCTCGATTAATCCTGGTAGTTGTACCGTCAGTAACGATAACAGCACAAGTTTTGGGGGAAGGAACACTGCCCTCGGGAGCTCCGGATTTCATAAAGTGATTGCCAAGTGTGTCGTCATTCACTTTGGTCTAAATTGTCAACCTATTAAGTATAGTTAAAAAAAAGTAACATTGTATAGGAAGAATCCTTTTGATTTTTTACAATAGGCCATCATGCCTATCTGTATGAAACACTTGACGCACACACGTTGTAACAGTACATATCATCACCATACCACAAACATCAACAGGTAACATTCTTAATCAATCAAATGCTACCAGAACAACGAAAATTTAAACTTTGAAGGAGGACGTAGACCAAATTATGAACTAACTGAGAAAAAAAAATCGATACTCGAGAAAGAGATTTCGTAACTTATAGGTTAAGATCAGTGAACATTATCAGCCAAGTGGAAACATTTTAATAATGATACACTAACAAACAAAACATTATTAAGTACCAACATGCAAATTGGGAATAATGGTTTTATTATTATTATTATTAATGAACTGTTTAATTTTTTTGATTTAAAAGATAACTTACAGTGGTGTCAGCCCTGTATAAACAAACTTTAGTGTAATAATTTAAAAGTTACCATACCTTTATATAATAATCCACGTCCTTTTTCAATAATTAACGAACAATTATCAACATGCTTAATTCCAATGTTTTAGTACAAAGTACCTAGAGACTGATTAATGCAAGTGACTATATAAACAAAAGTCTTTCAGACTCACTGTGGCCAACTACGACTGATGAAATCAATTCTGATATTATTATTTTTTGTGTTTTCAATAAATGTTAAGCTAATTAATTATTTATATAAAGATAATTCCAATTATATAATTTGATTAAATAACCTACTTGTTTATTAAATGTGAGATGATGATAATTGAGGTTAATCTTACCTGTTCGTTTTTGTAAACAAAACATAACCAAGGTCATGTTAATATTTAATCCAAATGAATTTATTTGTGTTAGCATTTTAAGGTATTAATGTAAATGTAATCGCTTTCCTATTATTATTATAAGTATTATGACCAAGTTTGGTGGGAACACAAACATTTTAGAAATCGTATGTTGCAGTTCAAAGAACTCACTTTAAATGTAAAAAAGATTTTAACCTAACGTATTTAATTAACCCTGAGATACAAGAGTCAACAATAACCAAATGTACGAGAATTTTAAAATGAATTACAATGTATAAATCAATTTTAACACTGAATCACAGATATAAATAAATCACCATTTTGTACAGCATTACTGGTTTAAGACGGTTATTTCTTTTATTGATAAATTATGAAGAAACAAGAGACTGGGGAGATTTACTTTTAGAATTTGTTGTGAACCACTCTGTGACACTATATTGAAGCGAATCAAGGTATGATGATTTTACAAACGTAGATACTACTAACTATCAGAATGACTGATAATAGTTACTTCATAATCCAAGTAAGTAAAACAACCTAGACACTTAAGATTTATGTAGAGTAATTCCAGGAATGGTGAAGCAGCGTAATCAAGATTTACGACGAGTGCAGTTTTATTTCAGTGTTAAATAACAAGTAATCGGATTTATTTTAATTTTTCATCACAAACGATATTAATAATAATAATCAGCAAGACGAGTTATATTACCTATGACGCAACCAACGTGTGGCTTTTAACCCATACGACGAGTTATATTACATATTGGCGCCAACAACTTGGGGCGTTTAACAACCTAAACACATTTAATAATAAATTCCATATAAAAAGAGGAATCAACGAGATATATTACAAAATGGCGCCCAACGTGGGGCTCGAATTAGGCCAGAAATACTAACATAATCGGTAATAATAACAATCTAATTGACCTAAATTTTAGCAGCAGCTGCAATACGAAGACAATATGCACCGAAGAGCGACATAAAAAAAACGCGCAGCCGACGCAGAGAAGGAGATAAAAATGGACGAAAAGGAGGCGACACCGGTTGAAGATATAGAAGCGATATTACATCCCGCGGAACCTAACCGACCCGGACAACCAGAGAACGTGAGCTTACAAGATATGATAAGGGTCATGGGCGAGTTCAGTGAAACATTAAGCAAGGAATTAAAAGAAGATAACCAGAAAAATATAGAAGCATAAAAAAACGATTTTAAGGGGGAATTAAATAAAAAAACGGAAGAAACTAATAAAAATATAGAAACAATAAATAAGAAAATAGATGATAATAACAAGGAATGAAAAGAAGATAACCAGAAATTGAGCCAGCAAATGGCAAATAATAATAAAAATATGGAAGAGAAAATAGATGACTACAATAAAAAGATAGAAGAGGAGATGACCAAATTTAGAAAGGAAATGAAGAAGCAAATGGAAGAATTAATAGATGACCGTAAAACGGAAAGTAAAGAAGAAATACCAAACGATGAAACCACGGAACAGTTAAGTCAGGAAATAGAAGATAGTGGTAAGAAGATAGAAAATAAAGAAGACCGAAGTGCACTGTTAGCTAAGAATGAATATAACAGAAACAAAGAGAATATTAAGCATATATAAGTCAAAGTTAAGGGGGTAAAGAACCAGGTAATTAAGAAGACGAAGAAAATAGGAAAAATAAGTCGAAAGAAAATAATAAATACGCGAGAAGATTGGGAGATGATTAAAAGTGGACTAGTTAAGGTACTTAATCTACCAATCACTAATCGTAGAGAAACAATTAATTTAAAATTTATAAAAGGAGCTTAATGGAAATTTTCGAAGGAACTCACAATAAACAGTGAGTAAAGACTTAAGAAAATTTATGTTCAGTGTAAAGATACCTGAAAGAGAAATACATAATACAAGGTCAGTGATACCACCAATAATTGATATACCATTGAAATATTTGTGTAGTAGACTAGATGATAAAATTATGGATGTAGACCCTAATGCAAGTGAAGAGTGTGTATTAGAGAGACTGCAGTACACAGTAGTAGAGAGCTATATCACTGAAACCGAAACCATTTGGAACACGGTGATCACCCGAAGAACAAGGGCCAATGAAGTAATTGGCCACGGTTAAACAAAGCATTGACACATCGAGAAAAAGGGACTGATTTTTCGGAAATAGACAAAAGCAAATCAAATAAGAAAAAGAAATAATAAATATATTAAAATAATGATTAAATAAGACAAACCACTATTGGGTAATGACTAAGACAAGACATTAAAAATAACGACTATAATGACTACTTTAATAATTATAATCACAGTAAGAAGAATCATAATAATAATAATTGTCAACAAACTACTATTTGCAGTTTATTAGAAATGAGATTGATCAAGAAAAACGAAATATACAAATAATATCTGTCAACAGCATTGCCTCACACATAGCGCTACAGGGCATCAGAATGAATCGATAAGAAGGAAAAATAATCAGATCTGAGCAGCAACAGCGTGACTAATCTCAAGAGTGTTTTTTATTAGTCACAAATCGACTACTTTTTAAGGTTTTTATAGGACGATTGTTTGTAGAAATAAGTTCCAGCAATCATTTACCTGAGCAGACGGTACCCTCTGAACTCAGAAGGTGGAGAATGGACGGCGGAGTAATGGAGCCGAAAGTGCCCACCCGATCCATACCAACTCACATGTTAGGGAAAATGTTAAGGAAATGAAATATTCCAGGGATAACACACCAGTTGAAAAGATATTATATAAGATTAGAGATCACGATTCATGAAGAAGAGACAATAATCTAAATGATAATTTCTTCAATACCATAAAGGCATGTTCAGAAATAATCAATTTTAGTAGGGAGGCAATATGTAACAGTACATATGATCACCACACCACAAATATCAACAGGTAACATTCTTAGTCAATCAAATGGTTCCAGAACAACGAAAATTTAAACTTTGAAGGAGGAAGTAGACCAAATTATGAACTAACTGAGAAAAAAAAATCGATACTCGAGAAAGAGATTTCGTAACTTATAGGTTAAGATCAGTGAACATTATCAGCCAAGTGCAAACATTTTAATAATGATACACTAACAAACAAAACATTATTAAGTACCAACAAGCAAATTGGGAATAATCGTTTCTTTATTATTATTAATGAAACTGTTTAATTTTTTTGAATTAAAAGATAACCTACAGTGGTGTCAGCCCTGTATAAACAAACTTTAGTGTAATAATTTAAGAGTTACCATACCTTTATATAATAATCCACGTCCTTTTTCAATAATTAACGAACAATTATCAACATGGTTAATTACAATGTTTTAGTACAAAGTACCTAGAGACTGATTAATGCAAGTGACTATATAAACAAAAGTCTTTCAGACTCATTGTGGCCAACTACGACTGATGAAATCATTTCTGATATTATTATTTTTTGTGTTTTCAATAAATGTGAAACTAATTAATTATTTAAGATAATTCCAATGATATAATTTGATTAAATAACCTACTTGTTTATTAAATATGAGATGATGATAATTGAGGTTAATCTTACCTGTTCGTTTTTGTGAACATAACCAAGGTTCATGTTAATATTTAATCCAAATGAATTTATTTGTGTTAGCATTTTAATGTATTAATGTTAATGTAACCGCTCTCCTATTATTATTATAAGTATTATGACCAAGTTTAGTGGGAACACAGACATTTTAGAAATCGTATGTTGCAGTTCAAAGAACTCACTTTAAATGTAAAAAAGATTTTAACCTAACGTATTTAATTAACCCTGAGATACAAGAGTCAACAATAACCAAACGTACGAGAATTTTAAAATGAATTACAATGTATAAATCAATTTTAACACTGAATCACGGATATAAATAAATCACCATTTTGTACAGCATTACTGGTTTAAGACGGTTATTTCTTTTATTGATAAATTATGAAGAAACAAGAGACTGGGGAGATTTACTTTTAGAATTTGTTGTGAACCACTCTGACACTATATTGAAGCGAATCAAGATATGATGATTTTACAAACGTAGATACTACTATCAGAGTGACCGATACTAGTTACTTCATAAGCCAACAACTTGGGGCGTTTAACAATCTAAACACATTTAATAAAAATTCCATATTAAAAGAGGAATCAACGAGATATATTACAACGTCAAGGAAAACCATTGAACAACACATTACTCATGCATAGCTTCATTAATTACTTGTGATGTACGATGGCATTGTTGTATAATTGAATGTTTCTGACGGCTACCAAATTGATGTAGGCCTGTAGGAATTAAATTTAGATTGGAATTAATGCAGTGGAGACGCGAAGGGTAGTAAAAACCTTATCGATCTATATGAACGAATGTATAAGTAACGGTTTCTATAAATTGAGAATCATTTAAGATATATAATTACCTTAATATCCACTTTAGCGATACAAAGTTTCGTCAATGATGACGCGTTTCGGGACTAAGTCGGGACGCGTCTGGAACATTCCTGACCCAGGTAAACAAAATGAAATAAGAGTATTAGTAAATAATAAGTTTAATAAAATCATTAAAAACAAGAAAAATAAGCTAATACAAAATAAAGTTAATTACACTAAAGCACAACATGAACAACGTATAGCTATACAACTAAATAAAAAACTTTCTAATAATAATATTTACATAACCAAGGTAGATAAGGGAAATTCTATAGCCATGCTGAAACTTGATGAATACACACAAAAAGTACACAACTTTATAAATGAAAACAATATTACTAAGTTGACATCCGACCCCACTAAGAAGTACACTTTAGAACTGAATAAAACAATAAATAAATGCACGCAACTATTTGATAAACGCACACAATCCTCACTAAAACCAATAAATGCTAGTGCGCCTTGTTTAAGGGGTCTTCCGAAAGTACATAAACAGAACACTCCAATTAGACCATTAGTTAATTTTACAACTGCCCCCGGTTATAAAATGGCTAAAACCTTAGTAAAAATCATCAGCGAGCACACCAACTTAAAAAATAATCGGAGTGTAAAAAGCTGTAAGGATTTTCTCAAAAATATATACCACGTTACAATTCAACCAAACCACAAATTAGTATCATTCGACATAGTAGATTTATACACTAATGTGCCTATTGATGAAACATTAACTTTACTCAGGCATAATTTAATGAATAAAGGTTCTTTAGAAATACAGAAAGTTAACCAACTGATGATGATACTAAAAACCATTCTTCATCAAAACTATTTTTCATTTGAAAATGCATATTATAAACAGAATGAAGGACTTGCCATGGGATCTCCACTTTCTGGCATCCTGGTGGACCTATATCTAAACCATTTAGAAAATACAAAAATTTTAAAAGATAATTATTTCGCCAATAAAATCATCCATTACTCCAGATATGTAGATGATACCTTTATTATTTTTAACGGGAATGCCAGACAAATAGAATTATTTAAAAATTACCTAAACAAAATTCATAACAAATTAAAATTTACTATGGAGATCGAAAACAACAAAAGTATCAGTTTTTTAGACCTCACTGTATTACATAACGGGAATAATTTAAAATACAAAATCTTTAGAAAACACACTAGTACTGACACAGTAATACACTATGATTCACATCATCCCGTTACACAAAAAATGGCAGTGTTTAACAGTCTTGTCAACAGACTTTTAAATGTTCCCCTCGAAAAGGAGGACTACTTAAATGAGGTTAGCACTATCAAACAAATAGCAATAAATAACGGGTATAAATCTACAATAGTTGACAAAATAATAAATAGGCATAGGAAACGTTTAGAAAATAAAAATTCAAACTGTATAAAAGCAAGTAACAAAAATTATAAATATCTTTCGGCTAATTTCACAGGTATTATGCCAAATATTTTAAGACCCGTTCTCAAAGATAATAACTATATTTTATCATTTAAAACAAATAATAATTTAGGAAATTATTTCAAAAACAAAAACAAATTACCATTAAAAAAGAAATGTGGTGTATATAAAATAAAATGGATGATTGTGATGCGTTCTATATCGGTCAATCTGGCAGATGTTTTTATAAAAGATTTTTAGAACATATTCCTAAGCCAAGTAATACTAAGTCCAACTTTGCACAACATTTAATATCAAGCGGACATAAATATACGAGCTTCGAAGAAAATTTAACAGCGTTGCATTTTTGTAAAAAGGGTAGACGGATGGATAGTCTGGAGGAATTTGAAATTTATAAAGCTTTAAAAGATAGTAACACCAAAAACAGTTTATTAAATGACCAGATAAATTTTGCGTCAAATTACCTGTTCGACACTGCAATCAGTTTGTCTTAATCTTTGACCAGTCGCGTGACGATCGCGGTTGTGGGTGAACGCATGCGGGAGCTCCGGCCGTGGTTAGTAAAACTTATTACATGCGATTTGTAACTTATTTTATTTTATTTTGACTTGACCAGTATCATGGTCGCGATCTTAATGTTTTAGTTTATTAATTAAGTGTATCTGAGGATGGGACTTAGTCCCGAAACGCGTCATCATTGACGAAACTTTGTATCGCTAAAGTGGATATTAAGGTAATTATATATCATATAATAAGTGATACGGTACGCAAAAAAATAAGTAATTGTCATTTAAGATATTTTAAATTCCTTGGGGTCGGTATTGGTGTCTTGCTATAGGGCTGAATATATAGATTATCATTAGTAAATCTTTTTTTAACACGTTCTTTTGACATTTTAGATGTTACTAGTTTATTTAAATTGATTTCTTGTGTTTTGGAAGTAAAACTCTTCCTGAATTTGTTAAAGGCCTAAAGGATTTTTACATGTACTTTTTTTTTTACTGAAATCTCAGAACTATTACATACACAAGAATGTGTATACATATAAAGTTCTATGAGCCAATTTGATGACTAATGGACATGAGGCGGAGCTGCATCTAGTCTGTTGGTGTGTCTCTGCAGTCTGTCATAATGCTTTTGTGCTCTGGCTCTGCATTCTGCTTCTACCAGGGGTATGTTGAAGTCCGTATGAAGTGTGTGATTTGATGTGTACCATTCTGCACCTGCTATTGTTCTCAGCGCTTTTGATTGGAAGCGCTGAATTATGTTGACGTTTGACTTACTTGAGCAACCCCACAGCTCAATTCCATATGTCCATATTGGTTTAGTGATCGCTTTGTACAACAAGATTTTATTTTCCAAGGATAACGTTGATTTTTTCCCAAGTAACCAGTACATTGTTCTCATCTTGAGCTCCAATTCCTTTCTTTTGTTGATTATGTGTTTTTTCCACGTTAATTTTTTGTCCAGATGAAGTCCTAGATATCTAGCTCCATCTGAATGTGGAATCTGCACATTATTTAGATATACCGGTGGACATTCCGAGCGTTTTAGGGTGTGTGTTACATGGGTGTTTTTCTGTTCATTTACCTTTATCCTCCATTTATGTAACCAATTTTTCAGCATGTCTAGGTGTAGTTGTAGTCTATCCGTGGCAATCTGTGGATCCTTGTGTCTGCATAGTAATACTGTATCATTTGCAAATGTGCCCATTTGTGTGTTCGGTGTAGCTGGTATATCTGACATGTATAGGATGTACAGCAAAGGACCGAGGACGCTTCCCTGTGGAAGAATTTAAATCATGCATGAGTGAAAATATATCGTTCCTGGCCGGCAAGCATATCTCAATTATGTAATGTTACGTTTCCAAAGTTTTATTATTGTGATTACCGCAATAAAAAGGCAGGCAGGACACACACACACACACACACACACACACACACACACACACACACACACACACACACACACACACACACACACACACACACACACACACACACACACACACACACACACACACACACACACACACAATTCGCGTTATTTCTGGCCTCACTTATGTTTGTTTTCTTACGTTTGCACGTATTTTAAATGTACGTAAAGTGGCAAAACCCACAACAACACGCGTGCAAGCCGAAAAGGTGTCCAGCGTGGACAGCGATTAGCTTCCTGTGGATCGCTGGCCAGTGTAATTGCACGTGTTTACAGAGGAACGGTTCATAGACAGACTTTTCGTCTTTAGGGAATGAACCCTCTGCAAGATGCTCAGGGTGCATGAGAGACTTCGGAGCGCTCCTTCTTTTCCGCGTGTTTGTTCTGTGAAACGTACACTGTAGATTCGCAGTTTTACTGTGAGCAACGCTCCACAGGGAATGTTGAAAATTTTTGTTCACGGTGTACCCTTATACACACTAAAACCTGCTCTGATGCTTTGATTACGGACATCATAATATTAAAACTTTGGAAACTTGAGCACTACTTAATGGAGATCAAGCGTTAACTTTTACAAGCCATTAATTTTATGCAAGTTTTGAAGCAATAAATGTTTTAATAAATTAATATAATCTGTGTACTTAGGCTATGTGTAATATGATATGAGAATTACAAACTAATATGTGCATGTGTGTATGTACGCGTATGAAAATATATAAATATTTTTCTCCTCTGGAAAATTGTTTGCCCCTCCTGGAAAATATTTTGACCTCCCTGATGGCTAGTTATTTACTAGCCTGTGTGGAATATAACGTTGTGACATGGATCAGAATGGTGGGTGTTAAACAGAAGACAGAAACGTATTAAGGAAGAAATGTTTTGCTGAGAAATTTATAATTATACGGGTGAACGGAATCGTCGTTCAGGAAATCAGAAGACGAATGGAAAGAAAGAAAGACTCGATTTAAAAAATGAAAAATGACTAGTATAGTATTGACAGGAAAGACTTTGATAACACTATAGACATCATTCACCCTCGGAGGATAAATTAAAGAGAGATTCCAGTTTCATTACAGGAATCAGATCACAGCTTCCTTTGGCTAGCTCTTCGTTCGACCTACAAACATTTTATCCAAAAGTACAGTTTTACAGTCCTTCCTCACGAAGGTTGAGGATAGTCTTCACCCACCTGACATGGGGGTAGCTGATACGTCATTTCTTCAGAACTCAAGCATCCACTTATTTGATGTTTTGTTACCATATCTAGCTCTGCTTCTTGTTTATATGTGTACTATATTATCGGCAACAAAGAAGTAGTTTGATGTTAAAATTCCTTCGCGGTCTATTTGGCCGCGGTCCAATGTTTTATGCAAAACCAGACGTTTTGGCAGTGACATCGACTGCCAGCATCATTGAAAATCGAGTGCGCTAACTTGAGGTGGTATACGTTAGTGACTACGGTACTGTGGTTAAGGCTGAAGAAAGAACTTTCTATGGAAATATTTCGTTTCGAAAATGATTTTAAATATAAATCTTAGAACATGGAAGTCATGTATGTTTCTCCATACCGATTTTTTTTTTCACGCGTGGTTCAAGTCATTACCTTTTCGTGTTTCTATGCAGTGTGCTTTTTACATAGCTATGCTAAATGGTTTTTTATGAATCAGTTAAGAATGCCTCGAGATTAGTGAGGGCATCTGTCACTGGGAATTGATTTTCAGACGCCGGTATAAGCTGGTGGCGCCGCTAATTCACTGCCTAAGTTCATCGTTTGGGGCTTACCTTCAAGGGAGGTATTGAGATGTGGAAGTGGACGTAGGTGTGATGATTTACGACTTGTGCTTATTATTCGCTACTTCCTGTTGTACTTGTTTTATGCCACTTCTTATAATATACTATATAAAATTAGTATTTTTGTTTAAAATTTTTATATGCAAAATTATTTTTATATTTGGCTGTTAAAAATTAAATAACATTATCATCCTAATTAATCGAAATTATTAACATCGGTTTATAAAACGTACTATTGTATTAATATGCCTACAATTTCATTGATAGGTTAGTTTGTGGTAACAATGCGTGGAGACTACGCTGTTGGTAATAGTGTGAAATCACGGGTACTTGTAGGCGTCCGGTCTATGAAGTATTGAAATGATTATCGCTGGACAATGTACACGCCTGTTAATCTTCATTTAGGTCTGTATACCCATCTGTTTTGTAAAACGTCTGTTTAAATAATTTGAAATACGGTATTTTCGGTTTTTGATACGATGTGGACATAAAGTACAGAAATTCTGAGTGTTCGAGCTGCAAACAAAATTTAAGTACTAATACTAACAATTCGCAAAAATGGTAGTTTTAACTGAAGTATTTAGTAATTTTACCTGCTAGTAACTGTTAATTTGTAACTACGACGTGGCTACAGATTGTAACTGTAAAATGCCAAACATTGTTTGCTTATAAATTATAAAAGCTTGTTAAGTGATGATGAATATAAGTAAAGTGATTGATAATGGTATGTTAGCGAGTCACGTGATTTCAGAATAGTAGCATTAATTTTAAAGCAGCTGTTGTACAGTATGACTATTGCCGTGGTGTAAACAGTCACGATAGACAAAAACTTTTCTGTAATGACAAAAGTTCTGACACAATGTCATGTCATTGTCGTTACCAAGGTTATTGTTCGCCAGGAGTTGAGTCACGATTCATTACTTAGCATTCACGTCATGTCACATGTTTGCGATTAGCGACGAGAAAACATCAATTAGAAAATGCAGTAATTAAATACAGCTCGCTGTTCTGGTATCAGAGTGAGAAATATTGAAGTTATTCTCATTACGCTAGGATAAGGTTACTGAATTTCTGTATCCTAAAATAGCGACATTACCACACTTCGTTGTCATGAAATAAGGGCACCAGTCAACCATATAAAAAGCTATTAGCTATTAGGTATTAGGGGCGTAGACTTAGGTAACGCGGGCACTCTAAGAATTCCTAGTTGGAAAAGAAAAATTATTCTCAGGTGTATTTGTCATAAGTTTAACATTTATCTTTTAAAAATTATTTATATAAAACGGCATGCATTTTTTATTCGTCTATGTTAATGAACGATAGAATATCGTAAGCCGTGGGTGAGCGATGCATTGGCATCCGACTATGTTACGTGCCGAGAGCGCGTATGCTGTCAGGTACGGTACATACCTGACAGGCTGGTAGAAACGCAATGTCATGCTGCCCCGTACGCTGAGCTGAGATACCGTACGACGTTGCCTGTGTACGTGTGTGTTTACAGTACACAGATTTATGTATGTGCGCGTGTGAAACGTGGTGGGTGGGGACAGCGCTGAGTTCGTACGCTAGCGTCAGTATTCTCAATTGAGTACAATCTGTGGTCGTCTTTTGAGGATTGTGCTGTACTTCGATAGATGTTGATTATTGTTTTGAGCTGCGATTTTAATGTGTAGTCAAGTTTTATAATTTTTTACTTACGTTTATGCCTAAATAGTAATTGGTTTATTGTTCTTTGACAGAGTTTCAGTTGAGAAGAATAAATCACATGTAAACATAATACTAACTTTTCCGGTGCAGGCTTGCTTAATTTTTCACGCACAACTCCATGCGTGTTATCACATGATCAGTTATCACATGAGCTAAAAACATGAGACCTTCTCCCAAATTAACTATTTAGCTATCATTAAAACAAATCCATTCAAACTTCTCAGTCACCATGGTTCAAGAGGATTTCGTGACTCAAGGGAGTGTTCTGTAAAAAATAAAATATGCTACGTTAGTTGAAATTCGAGATTGTGTCTCTACACGTTTCTCGACTAGCCCATTGCTATCGCGCCAGCACGGCGGTCAAGGTCAGGCTTTGTCTTCAAGCATCGACAGACTAATAAGACTGACCTACCCTGAAGCACCAGAGGATTTTCGAATGAGGCTTGCGGTGCAGACATTTACTGAATGGTGTCAGAGATAGTTAACCACAACAAGTGTTACGAATGGCAAATCATCAGAATAGTGCGGACGCCCTGGACCATGCTCTACAGTTTGAGGCCGCCAGGTCAGTGTCTGGTTGGGCAAATCATAAACTATGCGCACTGAAAGATCGCGACGGCACAGACGATGAAGAAGAAGAACAACGGACAGAGACCCAACGAACGGCACCACAGTATAAAGAGAGAAAGAATGGAAGACCGAAGTGTTATAGGTGTGGGAAACGTGGTCATATATTTTCGGTTCAAAGTTAAGCAGCAGAGAAACGAGCAGTGGTAGGTACAATGGGGCGTGTGCTGACTAACTGGAGGAACGAAGCCCCTAGACAATACGAAAAAAAAACAGCGGGAGCTTGACCTTGGTAGTTAACGGATTCGTTCCAGAAAGGCCGACCTCAATTACAGTTAACACGGTTGCCACAATTTCCATTGTTCGTCCTGATCTGGTGAAAATCTCAAACCAATCTGGTCCTCTTGCAGCTTGCGAACAGCTACTGGAAGGCTGTAAAAGTGTTTGGAAAAGCGGAGATACACCTACGCCTCCGTCGACGTGAGTTTGATCACAAAGTTCTTGTTGCAGACATTGTGGACGGAGCAATTCTTGGTGTCGACACTATGAACGCGTATGTTTTTGTAGTCGACTTCGATAACAATGTCTTGAGAATCGGACAAGAAGAAGTAATGCTCTCCACAACAAATACTTCAGAAAAATCAATGAACGTGATAAATCAAGTGGACTAAATATCCCGCCAATCTCAGAAAAAAATCACCATGGTTAGAACCGAGGGAGACACTAGTGGAAACCAGTGTTGTATATTCGAACTTCATCTAGTTAACACTAATTGCCAGAAGTTTAGTAATACCAGACGAAACCGGAAAATGTACCTATTGAGTGGCAAATATTGTGGACCAGGCTGTCACTCTACAAACCTAACACAACCTACAACCTAAACAGCTAGGTAAAATGTCTCCTGTGGCCTGGGTAGCCAGAATGTCGCAACGAAGACCCAGTGTTTCAAACACTTCAAAATTACCAGAGGAATTTGAGGAACTGTTGAACAGATCTCCTGACGATCTCTCAAGTGGTGAGGTAAAAGAACTTAGATAGTTTTTACATGAATTTAAAGATGCATTTGCAGTCATTGGGAAGAATCTCTCTTATCAACACAGGGGATACAACACCGATACGCCAACCTCCTCGAAGACTTCCGTTAGCTTAGCAGGAGAAAATGTCTCGGTTAGTACAGGACATGTTAACAGAGGGAGTATTCGAGCTTTCATCAAGTGCGTGGTCTTCTCCGGTAGTGCTGGTGACGAAGAAGGACGATGGGTTACGTTTCTGCGTAGCTAAACGTATCGGAAGCTAAACGACGGCGACATGACAAAGAAAGAATGCTATCCATACCTCGCGTCAATGATACTCTTGACACGCTGTCTAGAGCTCAGTGGTTTTCCACACTGAACCTGAAAAGCGGATATTGTCAGGCGGGTCTTCATCAAAAGACAGCTTTCTCGACCCCTAAGTGGCCTCTTCTAGTTTAAAATCATGCCATTTGGTCTCTGTAATGCACCAGTAACGTATTAAAGACTGACGGATCTGGTCCTCCGAGGCCTGACATGATAAACTCGACTTGCTTATTTCGACGAAGTTATAGTTAGTATCGGAAGGACTTTTAAAGACCATTTGGAAAAGCTTAATGGGTTCTAACTAGAATTCACAGCTGAGCCGAAGAAGTGTTTCTGTTTCAGATGGAAGTACAGTATCTAGGCCATCTGGTTTCGGCAGCTGGTGTTAGTATGGATCCAAATAAAGTAGACACCGTAAGAGGCTGGGCACTTCTGAAGAGTAAACACAATGTTACATGTTTCCTGGGGTTATGTTTGTATTACAGACGTTTTGTAAAAGGCTTATAACGTCTCACCTACGTTATAACATTGGGAACCAGTGCATACTTACCTTAGACCAATTGCACGGGCTGCCATACTCGTAATTAACTTTTAATTATTAATTAAATCAGCTGTAGTTATAACTAAAGGAACTTTACATGGGGGTCTGATGATTTATTCACTCAATATTTTTGTGTAAAGTAACGACATCTCTTTATTAAACAATTACTACAACAGTTCTACATAAATATTCCCACCTAAGGTTTTCTTAATAAAAGATTACAATTTATAAAAGATTTTGTTAAAAACAGGGGGCCAAAACATATGGATTTATAAGTGCTAGCATTATCCACGGATCCGGGACCTTAAACTTGTTTGTGAGTTAAGCTCACTTATTCATATTTTATCATACTATTTTTGGGGGGGGGGGGCATTTGAAGAATGGACTTAAACTAAAATTTTGTATCAGTGAAGCTTTATATATATACATCAGCATTACTTGGTACTACAAATATTTTGAATCCTGAGACATACTACATCTTATAAAGTGATTATTATTAGAGTCTTTATATATTTATTTAAACTGTCTTTAACAATTCATTTGTTAGAATTTTAATTAATCACGGAGGACAAGTCTCCGTGTCACCTGTGGTATCCAGAAGTTCACTCGAGGTCCGGGTCCTTGGTCCTTGTGGGGTTCGTCAGCGGTTGATCTTTAGTGGAGTTAACTTCCTGTTGAAATTCCTGAAGTGATTAGTTCATAATGAAGTAACGTAGAGGTCCTCAGAAGTCTAGGAGTTAAACATCGTTAGTAATATAAGTGCCGTAAATGTTCTTGTTTGTCGCAGAATCACACGTCACATTATTGTTTATGAAGTTCTCACTTTAGGTAGCTCGTACCATATTATTTTAAAACAACATAGATATCTTACAAATTATACAAATGAGATGTCATCCCTCACACAGTAATTTATTCCTTTTGTTTTTTACATTTAAACTTATTAGCGTGCTAATTTGCCACTACTTTTCGCTACACATTGTTGTATCTGTCTTCTAAATAAAAACATTTTGTCGTTCTCTGAGACATGGTTCAAGCGTGTGCTTTCTACGCGAGCGCTTCATCTCGATTGAATTACTATGTTAGGACGGGTCAGTTAATCGCGCGGAGTTTACGCATCGCAACAAAATAGTTCCACCTTTATTCTCTATTTAAGGGGTTAAAATTTGACCTTTTAATTATCCAAAGATATTCTTTATTACAGACTTAATTATAGTACACTACTGTGGTCTTGTTTATTTATTTATTTAATATCAATTTACAAGGATTATTAGTTTGTTTATGGGTCGGTATTCAAGTTAATTCCGGTTAGCGCATGTCTATGCAGGGTTAATTAATAAGGGTTTCCCTATCTGTACACTCGCATTCCCTTTTTTTTCCATAAAAACTCTTTATTAAATATTATTATGATTTATGACAGTGATAAAAATTAGTTTAAATGTGCGATTTATTAAAATTTAAATTTCTCAGCTTTTAACATTTCCTATTTTATTAATTATTTTATTTTTTAATTAAAGAAATCGTCACATACTCCGCCGCTTAAATCAGACTCCGGGTGGGGGAAATATATGTGTTATTTGGTCAGCAGTGTATTGGGAGTATGCTCGGGGTTTTACCGTGTGAAATTTACTTAGTACGCGTTTTCTTTCTTTCGTGAAGTTCCCTTTCTCTCGTTTCTTAACTGCTAACTTAATCTTATTTATTACTCCTAATTTTCGTAACTTCACAATATCGTGGCCCGACTGATTACATTATCATACTCTAACTCTATTAGTTAGTTTTCTGCTCTTTCTTTAACCCTTTTCAGTGCGACGCCGTTGTGACCGTGTTACGTACTTATCTCTATATCTCTTAATTATACTATAGTATTCTAAAGTTGATCCCATACTCAACCTCAGATCCTTTCTTAATTCTAATATCTTATTCTACTGAGACAAGCGGAATTTCACGGAGAGATACACTTATTTTCTATTAAACGATCAGCTGTTACAAACTATGCAAGAGGCGACAAACACTTTACACAAGAAGCATTGTATTATACACGGGGTGGTGGCTATTGTTTACCTAGGCAGCAGTTCATAACAATAGGGGTGGCTTACTACAATACTAAACACGATTATCTCCTGCACTAACGAGTTTGTCTTATACTGGCAAGCTGGGGAATTATTTTTCGAACAGGCCACGACCGGGTGTTTACACTATTCAAACATACTTTTATTATTATTTTCTTTTTACTTATTTTTTTTACTACTACACTTTTATTTTAATTTAAGACACCATTCAGCTTTTTATTTAAAGGACTCATTATTTATTTATTTTTATTTCTATAAATTTTTTTTTGTTTACTTTGGTCAGATTTAAGAAACTTTTTGTTTGTTTAGGACTTGTTTATTTACTTAGGGAAGCATCATTCCATAAAATAAAATTAGCACGCTTGTTTTGTTTCGGGGTAAGGGGTCGAACACTTTATCTAACAATAGAGGGGGTTAACTAAAGCCATTTTTGAAATGTGAGTCACTATAAATACTTATTCTACTATTAGTATTAAATACTATACTACTCTTTCTTGTTTACACAAACTATTTTAGTTCACATTTAAAAATTACATTGGTAGTGCGAGAAGTAAATCTCAGAGAAAGAGAAATCTCACACAGGCGTCAAAATACTTTCAACTAAGGGGGAAATTCTTGGTTACTAGGCACAGGATGATACACGCTTCTTATAACAATAGAACAATTGAAGAGGGTTGGGTATTGTCTAATTCAATTTTGCGCAGGGTGACTACAACAGTTATAAACAGGCGTGGAGAAGAAATTAACCGGTCAGATTTTGTTGACAAACAGACACGTTGATGAATGAAATTTTTGACAAGCACGTACATGATTTTGTTTCGTATACATGTGGCGTTAAGTTAACATTGGTAAACTCCTATATCTAATTCACAATTAAAGTTACCTATTTACTATACTATTATAATAATAATTATCATTTTTATTTTATTTCAAATTTTTTTTTTAGACATATTTTAAAGTACATGAGTGAATAGATCAACAGGATGGCACATGGTATAGGTGTCACTATATTACGCAATTATTTATTAAACAAAGCAATAGCAATAAAAGCAGTAAGAGCAGAGTGGCGCATTTTATTTGTGTCACGATGCTCGCAACTATTTAAACTAAAAGCAGAGTGGCGCATTTTATATGTGTCACTCTGTACACGATTATTATTTACACAATAGCAGAGTGGCGGATTTTATTTGTGTCACTCTGTACACGATTAATTATTAAGACAGCAGAGTGGCGCATTTTATATGCGTCACGATGCTTTTTATAACATCGGCACATTTTAAGCAAAGCAGAGTGGCGCATTTTATAACGTCTCACCTACGTTATAACATTGGGAACCATTGCATACTTACCTTAGACCAATTGCACGGGCTGCCATACTCGTAATTAACTTTTAATTATTAATTAAATCAGCTGTAGTTATAACTAAAGGAACTTTACATGGGGGTCTGATGATTTATTCACTCAATATTTTTGTGTAAAGTAACGACATCTCTTTATTAAACAATTACTACAACAGTTCTACATAAATATTCCCACCTAAGGTTTTCTTAATAAAAGATTACAATTTATAAAAGATTTTGTTAAAAACAGGGGGCCAAAACATATGGATTTATAAGTGCTAGCATTATCCACGGATCCGGGACCTTAAACTTGTTTGTGAGTTAAGCTCACTTATTCATATTTTATCATACTATTTTTGGGGGGGGGGGCATTTGAAGAATGGACTTAAACTAAAATTTTGTATCAGTGAAGCTTTATATATATACATCAGCATTACTTGGTACTACAAATATTTTGAATCCTGAGACATACTACATCTTATAAAGTGATTATCATTAGAGTCTTTATATATTTATTTAAACTGTCTTTAACAATTCATTTGTTAGAATTTTAATTAATCACGGAGGACAAGTCTCCGTGTCACTTGTGATATCCAGAAGTTCACTCGAGGTCCGGGTCCTTGGTCCTTGTGGGGTTCGTCAGCGGTTGATCTTTAGTGGAGTTAACTTTCCTGTTGAAATTCCTGAAGTGATTAGTTCATAATGAAGTAACGTAGAGGTCCTCAGAAGTCTAAGAGTTAAACATCGTTAGTAATATAAGTGCCGTAAATGTTCTTGTTTGTCGCAGAATCACACGTCACATTATTGTTTATGAAGTTCTCACTTTAGGTAGCTCGTACCATATTATTTTAAAACAACATAGAGATCTTACAAATTATACAAATGAGATGTCATCCCTCACACAGTAATTTATTCCTTTTGTTTTTTACATTTAAACTTATTAGCGTGCTAATTTGCCACTACTTTTCGCTACACATTGTTGTATCTGTCTTCTAAATAAAAACATTTTGTCGTTCTCTGAGACATGGTTCAAGCGTGTGCTTTCTACGCGAGCGCTTCATCTCGATTGAATTACTATGTTAGGACGGGTCAGTTAATCGCGCGGAGTTTACGCGTCGCAACAAAATAGTTCCACCTTTATTCTCTATTTAAGGAGTTAAAGTTTGACCTTTTAATTATCCAAAGATAGTCTTTATTACAGACTTAATTATAGTACACTACTGTGGTCTTGTTTATTTATTTATTTAATATCAATTTACAAGGATTATTAGTTTGTTTATAGGTCGGTATTCAAGTTAATTCCGGTTAGAGCATGTCTATGCAGGGTTAATTAATAAGGGTTTCCCTATCTGTACACTCGCATTCCCTTTTTTTTCCATAAAAACTCTTTATTAAAATTATTATGATTTATGACAGTGATAAAAATTAGTTTAAATGTGCGATTTATTAAAATTTAAATTTCTCAGCTTTTAACATTTCCTATTTTATTATTTATTTTATTTTTTAATTAAAGAAATTGTCACAGGCTTCGCTATTATTGCTAAACCACTTTATGAGCTAACCACTACATGATAGTAAACGAACCTTCCAGTGGTCAAAAGAGCGCGATCAAGCATTCAGGACTTTACAAAATTGCATTATGCTTGCAGCCAATTCTTGCTTTCCCAGGTTCCGAGGGGAAGAACATCGTAGACACAGATGCAAGCAATTGGTCTGAAGTTTGTCTGAAATGCAAAACGGTGAAAAACGAGTAATAGCATTTTACAGCAACAGGCTTTCCAAAGCAGAGAGAAATTATTGCGTTACAAGGAGATAGTTGCTGGCTATCATAAGAGTTTTGGAGCACTTCCGCAAATATCTGTATGGGAAGGAGTTTTAACTACGTACCGACTAGAGGTGGGTCGATACTCATGTAACTGGTATTTTGTAACCGTTACATTTGTGGAACAGCTGTAACGGTTACCGAAAAGTCGAAATATCTGTTCCGGTTACTCGCGGGACCCTCCCCTACTCACCTAACAAGTAAATAGGTATAAGGTAGTAGTTACATGTAACAGTTACTGGTACTGAATACTCGCTTCTGCGTATGTGTCGCTTACCAAAAATTACGACGATTACCTAAAATTACGAAACAGAGCGAGGTATTCAGAAAATGTGTGGCTAGTGAGACTAAGCTACGATGTCAGATACGGGCATATATAAAAAACTAAATGAAAACTTTATTAATAGGCGATAAAAAAAATCCCACTACTGTAACATTTATTCTCGTGTGTTATGCAGATATACAGTACAGATGATAATGACAAATTATAATATTCATGAAGTTGGTGAATTACAATATCGTGTTATAACCTGTAGAGGCGACTGATAGGCTATACAATAACTTTTTGTTTTGTGATTTCAGAGATGATTGTACCTAATTGAAGTGATTTTAACTTTACGGCACACTTCACATAAATTATAGAATACTATACTTCATTGAGAAGTCATATAACACAGTGGGGTAGATAGAGAAATACACTGCGTATGTGGGGTTTTCGCTTGTAAATACTGCGTGACTTGAAAATTTAGTCGCCCTAAAGTTTACAGGATCATAATTTTTAATCTCTTGTAATGTAAAAATCGTAATTCTCCATAAATGCAAAAATTTTAAATTTATTTTGGCCATAAACATAGCTGTAAAAAATCTAATCGCAATAACTTTTACATTTCAAAAGAATATTAAAATTTAAGATGTAACTTGTACTGTTGTTAATTGGCATAAATAAATAATTAGATTTGTAGCTCAGACAGTAAGGTGACGGGATAGTTATTTTGTATCTATACTATTCATATTTATAAAAGAAATGTATATTTTAGACTGACTTTATTTGAAAATGAGTTTTTCTGTATTAAAAGGTAGGCTACTGAGTGTATAAAAAAGGTTTTTTATCAATTAATATACCTAGAAAGTAAAAAGATACTGTCAAGATAGAATTAGCTTGTAAGAGATAAAAATATTAAGTAATTTCTTTTTACGAATTGACAATACATTAACATTATTCTGTACCGAATTAACAAGAACCAGCCCGCAGTAATTTATTAATTATCAAAAATTACGAATCAGTATGATTTAATAAATTATATTTAATAATTTATATCAAAACATGTAAATTATTTAAATATTTTATAATAAATGATAATATAATAAATAAATATTATAAATATATTATTTGTCGTACATAATACTTTATATTATTATAATTATTAAATTATTTAATAACAAATATATTTATCTTGTTTATAACGAAGCAACGCAATATTCGATTCTAACAATGCTAAAGCAAAAGCAGCGATTTTAACAATTCTAATTACAACATTATTATGTACTTTATAAACGGTAAAAAAGGCGTTCTTCGTAAGCTCTAAAAAAGCGCCCCAGCTAACCCCTAACAATGTGCTGGTAAGTACTTGAACACAGAGAGGACGAATAAAATACTTGTTAAAAAGTAACAGTTACAAGTAACCGGTATTTTGTAATGTAGCAGTTACGCGGTAACAGATTCCAGGAACTCGTGTACCGAACATTCCGCGCTGGCATGGCTTTTGAGTATTAAAAATCCGGAAGCATAGTTCGCAAGATAGCTGGAACATTTGCAAGAGTACAACTTCAACGTAGGCGGGGGTGCCTGCGTGGCAATTCACGTGGCTTACTATGACTTCATTAGTGTCTGTTCATTGTACAGTACGACGATTCATGAGACTCTCGTAACAATATGTAGTGTTACGTATGCATCTTGTTTGGCGTTAAAGATACAGAAAAGTCCACAGAAGGAAATTGATAAAACACTAAGTAATTTGATAAAAAAACGCTGTTAAGTATCAGTTCTCAACACAACATTTCTACAGATGTTAAGATCTGGGAATCTTTCAGATGTTATGAAAATTTGTATAAATTGTCTAAATAGTACCTAATGTTTTAATTTAACAAGCGAAACATTAACTGTCACATATTTTACATAGGCTAAAATGAACCATGTCTTTTTCCAATACTCGTGTACTCGAATGAGTGTTTATGATAAGCTAAATTTAAGTTATTAGTTATTTTGTTCGTTCTGAAAATATTGCCGTTAAACCAACGTTCCTTTTTAACGAACGAATCTTCCATAGGGCAATATCTGTCTTCGGTGCACTTTATAATAACTCGACAGACATGAAATCAAAGTTGATCTTATTGATTCAGAGTGTTTTAAGAGTTTGTACTGACAGATGATTATTTTATCTCTTGTCTCCAAGCTGTTCTAGGATATTAGTGTAATGCTGCTGCTTCAGTTCATACTTATTGAAAGAAATATGTATGAAATTCGGAAGTCTGGACATTTGAGTATCCCGGCTTTATCCAAAGATTGTCGGGAGAGTGTTTAGGGACTATGTCGGGACGCCTGGTAACCTTACTTTAAGAATAATAATATTCGTACTTAACCTTTGTAAATTATAAATTGTAATGAATTGTTCTGGTGAATATAAAAAAGGAACTGAGTAAACTGGTTTCAAGCAAATGCAAGTAGGTTAAGTGCGAACGCATTAAAAGTGTTCAATTAAATAGTGAATGAATTAAATAGAAAATGAAGTTAGCTAAGTGAAGTAACAGTATTCTTATTTTATATTAGATACTGTAAATTAATATTGACGGTAATTGGGTTTCCTTAACCTAAACAAACGTGTTTTAAAGTACATTAAACTTATTGCTTTCATTGTCGTTTTATTATGTAGATACTGGCGTACACTGGACACTAGGACGAAACATATTAAATTAAAATGGAAGTCACTTTCTTTGGAAACATCAGTTGATCGTATAAAACATCCACATGGCTTTATACTGATATCTAGTAATGGAAGTGTTTCTATAAATCAGTTGCCATTAGTAAGCTGGATAGACAGAGAATGGTAATATAGAGCCACAGAGCTGGTTGTGATTTAACTATTGTGTTTAATGTTTCATACAGTAAGATTCAAAAATATTGAAACGCGTTGATGTAGTCATGTTTTGCCTCTAGTGTACGAGTGCCGGACGTTTAAAGTGGATGATGTCTCCATATGTTGCGTCTTCCTTTCCACGTCGGCGTGTCTGAGGCATTGTTTACATATTAGGGCCCAGAGTTAGTGACACAAACGTTCGGCTTGGGAACGTAAATTATCGTTAAATTTCTCTCCGATTTGTCAGTTCCAGAATATTATTTGTGAATCATAAAAAACGTGTTTCTTATATAGCAACAAGTGCTGACACCTGTGTGATTTAATTACAAAGTAAAATGTTGTGAAGAAACGTTAACGCGACCTTATATTGGAGCGTTCTCTATGTACTAATTTGACTATCATTGTTGACTTGAATGTTTTTAGCAAACTTAATTTTTTGTTATTTAAGAATGGTTTTAAGTAGCCGTCTGTGTGCTTCTGTCGTGTCACAGTACTGTGTGTACGCTGAAGAGGCTGGGTGTATCTTAAACAAATGAAGTTAGAAAAAGCATTTTGAACTTAAAGGTTGTGCAGCCTCTTATTTATGAAGCTGAAACTGCAGTACTTCAGTTATGTGTAACTGACAGATAACGTAAAGCACTCACGTCTAATAACATACTTAATTACGTTTTTATACCCAGCTGTAGAAGAAAATTACGACTGCTACTATAAGTAGCTGGGCAACTACAAGTAGTCGATACGTGAAAGCTGGCAAACCTAACAGTCTGCGTTTCGTTTCCCGAATGCTGTCGAAGAAATGTGTTTGACTTTATTAAGTGTGGCATATAACGCTAAAATAGAAACTAAATTTTTTGTTTGAAGAAAGGGCTACGTGTCAACGATCGACATGACAGTGATGTATGAAGAGACACTTAGAGAGGATGTGTGTACAAAGGAGTGTAATTGTCTTCAACGTCGACCTACATATATTATGGACGCACCATAAATCTAGAGTAGCAGATGTACGCTTGGAGAAAACTAAGGGTAGTCTTACTAAAGTAAACACAAAAACGCCAGAAAGAATGACGCTTATTGTCCGAGGAGACGACACCCGAGGTGACTAAACTCATTAACTGAGCAAACTTACGCTTGGACAAAAGAGGTGAGTGAACGCTAACTTAACAGCTGTACGACAGAAACAACGAAGGAATGCTCTTACTGAAAGGCAACACAAAAGGCCATAGGGGAAGACAATGCTAAGATACCAAGAAGGCCACACGACAGAGGTAAATGAACGAAATAGAGGAGCAGCTGTAAGATGTTTTGCTAAGATGCATACAAAAACCCCGGAGAGAGTTGGTAATAGTATTGTCCGAGAAAGGCTACTACAAGGGTGATGCAGTAATTGAGCAGAGCAGCTGTTGGCAGAGTAATTGTTAAGGATTGTCTTTGTTAAAGGTTTGAAGAAACGACAGAGAGATTTACGATCATGGGAATCTGACATACCGATGGCAAAAGGTGGATGAACCCAGGATAAGAAATAGGTGGGAGCAGAGGGTCCTATCAGAAACGACCTTTTGGAAGTAAGTGGTTCTTAGGAACAGAATTTACTAAGTGTAGGGAGAAAACGACCAATTAGAAAAGGGCAGATTGAAAATCAGAAAACTAGTGGGGAAATACCCGCGTTGAATATATACAAGCAACTGAGACGCGATCGGAGTCTTTACAAAATTTTCGAGAGAGTCGGAGGTGGAGTTCGTAGCGTATTATTTTAAAAGAGACTTTGTTAATTTTACGAAAGTATGAAAGTTTTCGAGAGTCTAGAGTCGAGTCGAGACGAAGTCTAACTTAAACTTCGTGGAGTCGAGATTAAGTGTTACGGAAATTCGATGTTAAACGTTCGGAGAGCTTTACGTAAAATCACGTAAGATTATCATGAATAACAATCTGTGAAGTGAGAACTGGATTTTATTAGTTAATAACTCGTCAAAACAAAAGACCGAATCTTATCATGTATCACGAACGATATAGCTGTTGAAGCGGAATGAGTCGTTACGAGATATCAGTTAACGTATCCGAAGTAAATAGTAAACAATAATTACACTAAATTTAAAATTGGGAATTACCGGTTATCAATAGAAGGAGTGAAATAATGAAAGTGTATATGTGCCAAATACTACAAGAAAGAGTCACATTGTTATGCACGCAAACGACCTGTGTTCAACGCAGTCGACGGAGCATCTACATCTCCATATGCTGATTTAAGTAAGGAACCAAAAAGGAGATCACATTATGACAATGCGCCGTAGAATGTGTGACGATTTCATTAATAAAAATATGGTAAGATATTCGCACCGGTATCAATCATGATTTTTTCGGGGATTCCTTCTACTTCCGCTTTTATATACAATATTTCATTGTTTTGACTATCGAGGCTCGTTTCGTTTTCCTCCAATAGTTCCGTTCGTATGTTCTTTAAATAGTTGTTACTTATAATGGTGATGTTTTTTGGTTCGGTTGCCTCTTGCAACTCATTTTTATAGCCAGGAGATAGGAGCAGTAACGGGTCGTGATAGTTTATCACTGCCTCCTCCCGTTTAAATTATTGTTGTCATCGTTGGCACTCGGATTGACCGAGGCGTCGTTTTGGAAACCTTGCGTCGGTTCCTGCCGCTCCGTATCCTGTTCGAAGGTTTGTTCTCTGTTTTGCTGTCGGCCAGGATCCTCCAGGCTGGTACTCCTTCTTCTTTGTTCATACCTCGGACCGTCCCGTTCTTCGCTTCTTCGCCGGCGATCTCCATCGTGGAAACCATTCCTCCGTTGACGGTTGTATCTTCTTGGTCCACGATCTTCGGCTCTTATAAAATTAACCCGTGGACGGGAAACTCTGTTATTATTATTATAGTTAGTATTGTAATTCCTATTGTTTTGATAATACCGTTCATTATTACCGGGGTAGGGGTTTCTCTGACTATATGGGTTGTTAGGGGGTTGATAATTATTATTACGGTTATTCGGGTATTCGTTGTTATTCCTATTACTATTCTGGTTGCTGTTAAAGTTATTGTTATTGTTCGGCGGGTTATTGTTGCCGTTGTAATTATTTTGCTGGTTGCGGTTTCCTAGATAGTTATTACCGTTACTGGGGTACTGGTTACTCCTCACCTCTGGTCTGTCATTCCTCCTCCTACTTTGACGGTAGTATTCTTCGTTTTCGTAGCTTTCCAATAACTCGGTCATGGCCTGCACTGTTTTAATCTGGCTACCTCTCCTCGCTCTGATAATATCCTCATCATAGTGATAGGATAGCTTGTTCACTAGACATTCTTCGGGTATTGCCGGTTCTAGATGTTTTGCCAGGCACACCTTCCCTAAGAAATAGGCTGTCATGGTGCTTCCTAATTGGGCCCTGTATCGTCCATGGCAAATATTATCTCTTGTCAGGTTCTGAGTTGTTTCTGACCAGTATTTAGCCTTAAACAGGTTCCTGAACTGTTGGTAGTCCGCAATCTCGCTACGGTTCGCCATCCACCAGTTATCTGTCATCTCCCTGAATGACTCGTCCAATATTTCCCGGTTATTATTCCATTTGCTCCCTCTATGTTTGGCGAAGTATTCTTCTATCCTGGCCAGGAACTCCATGGGTTTCCTCTTGTACTGCCGGAAGTTCAGCCATTCCCGGTTTTCATTGATGGGTATCCCGGTAAAATTAGTGGGTCGACTCCTCAAGACTTCCATTTCTTCTTGGCTCTGCCGTACCTGACCCGTGATATTGGTCATAGCCTCTTCCATCCCGTCACACCGTTCCGCGACTTGGCTCCGTACTCTCCCGAATTCTTCCTGAGTTTCCTTCCGTTGTTCTTCCACTTTCCTGCGACTATGCTCTTCAATATTAGTGAACTTGGTGTTTACCACTTCCTTGAATTCCTGTACTTCCCTCTCGGTTTGGTTACATTTTCCGTCAATTTCCCTGATTTGTTGGTTCATTATTATGGTTTCTTCTTCCAATTTTTTATTCAAGGATTTCTTATTATCGTTGAGTTCTTTGCATTGTTGAGTTCTTTGCTCATTTCTTCTCTTAACAACTCCATCCTTTCGTCTAACTTGTCCAAATTTTCCTGGTTAACTTCCCTTAATTCTTCTCTTAATAATTGGTTATCCTCTCTCAATTCTTCCAACTTCTCCCCCATCTTCTCTTCCATTTTACTGTTATTTTCCTCCATTTTCTGATTAGTTTCATCAATTTTCTGACTCAAGGATCGGTTGTCTTCTTTCATTTCCTTGCTGGTTTCCTCTATTCTCTTATTGGTGTTTTCAATTTTATTACCCAACTCTTCTTTGGTTATTATGAATTCTTCCTTCAAAGACTGGTTGTCCTCCTTCAAATCTTCTAATTTTTTCCCATTCTCCTCCATCTTGGATTCTATGTTTTTATTCATTCCTTCCATTTTTTTACTTAAGGATTGGTTATCTTCCTTTGTGGAATCCATTTTCTTGCTTAATTCTTCCTTCAATTTCTGGTTGTCGTTTTCTATCTTCTTACTTAAGGATCGGCTGTCTTCCTTCCTGTTCTCGTCCATTTTCTTACTGCTTTCCTCCATCTGCTTCTTACTGGATTTGATTTCTTCCATCATCATCCTGAGCATCTCTTGTATGTTCCCATCCTCCGTTCGCGTTGGCTTTTCTAATTGTTCCTTCCGGACATTGACTTCCCCTGTTTGTGTGGGCATCTCAGGTTGTTCTTCTGGTCGTGCGGGTTGTTTAGATAATACTGGTGGTAATAACCTTTCTACATCTTCCACTGGCGTCGTTTTGAGCCTGACGATAAATGATAAAGAGCCAGTTGTTTCATTGTTTAAGTCTATATTTCATTCACCGTTCTGAATGATTTTTAATTTCGGAAATTTTACAGTTCTAATGTTTACACTTTCATAAAACCAAATCTGTATTATCAAAAACAAATAGGCATTCGTATGTTAATCATTTTAACAGTAACATTGCAATTCCATTATCGTTGTATAGATCGGTTGAATTCATTCAAAGTAATTAAACAAATAATATGTTTAATCAGCAGTATCAGTTAGTTTTATAATTAATCGTGTAGGCGTTCAAGCGAGTTTTATAATTAATCGTGTAGGCGTTCAAGCGCTAGCTTTGATCTTGCTATCTCCACGAACTCTAGGATTGTGCCTTGCAGTCGGGAGTGCTGTGGGGCCTGTAGCTTCGCCCGTGGGCCACTTCAATTTTGGTATTTTCACATTTGCGGAGTTTAATTTTTTATGTGTTATATTTTTTTACATTAAATATGGGTTAATTGTAACTAATTTTGTTTTTCTTATCTTTTTAACGCTGAGAAGTATATACTTTTGACTCTCAGTAGGGTGTAGACTCTTTGTAAGGTTTTGTGAGGTTCGGTCAGTTAACTAAACATTATATAAAATATTTTTCGACAGATTTCTCTGTCATATTCAGGAGATTATTGTAAACGAGTTGGTATGGCGTCCCAATACACGAAGTACACGACTGTATTGTAACAGGGTGTGGGGCACACGCACGCGCGTCAAGCAGCTGATCGAAACCTACCCAGAGTTTAGTGGTCGAACGGTCAGGTTCAATTTAAATAATAACGACAGTAATAGGCCTTAATATTTAATAATTGTAAATTTAATCAATAGAAGTTTTAAATAGTGAACTGAATAATTATAATAACTTTTTATTTGCAGTAATTCTATAGGCTCAGTTTATAATATAACTATTACTATTTGTAATATAATTATCTCGAGTTTATTATTTTACAAGCAGAATGATCACTGTTGCACACCACTATATAAAAATTATAGTGGTGTGCAACAGTGATCATTCTGCTTGTCATTTCAACCACTAACACAAATTTCTTCATTAAACGTTTATTATTTTACTTTCATGTGTTTTTGAGTTATAAGTGTTTTGCGTTTTGCCTCTAAAGTGGCAGTTGTGGAGGTATGATTTGCTTTTACCTCAGAGTAATTCATACGAGTAAGTATATTTCTCGTAAATAAATATTTGTTTACAAAACAACTATAATGTATTCAATATTATGTCTATATTTGAAAATATAAATATAAATTCTTCTGCCTTGTCGTCTTCGTCAGATCTCTCCTTGTATGTGTTGTGTAATTTTTTTAGTAATCCTGTATATTATTTCTTCATCTTTTATTTCAGCAGTTGTTGCTAAGTTGTCATCATGAATCACATGAAAGTTTGTGGATTTAATGAAGAATTCTCATACAGCCAAGAAAACGTCTTAACAGGACTCTTCCTGACTTTTGTCGAGAAAGTTTGATTTTTGTTGAGAAATAAATCCTACATGACGAAAACGCTTTGCAATGTTTTCTTGTGAAACGTCTAACCATGATTTTACTACTTGAATGTCGTAATAGTTACATGGAGTCGACTACTTTTCATGTCTTTTCCTGCTTCTAAATTGTATATAATTTTCAGAACCAGTATTTTTCGAAATTCACATTCCTTGGTACGAATTAAACCCTGGTCTATTGGCTGACGAACTGAGTAGTAATTATAGCCAGGAAACCAATCTTATAGGTTTTTCTATAGGGTATGACACTGTGAGAGTCTTGTTACGAGTGGTTATGTGGCTGTGTATAATATTTTGATCGTTTCATCCGACAATAAGTTTTTTTGTTTGTTGTCATTATTAACTCACGGTGGCTGAGTGGCTGAACAAAGTATATTTCCTTGTTTCTTAACACGACTGGGAAATCACTTAGGAGCAATTGTTAGTATAGGAAAATTTGTTTTCATTCGTTGACTTGCACGGTAGAAACATTTTTTTCTGTTAATAACGATAATAATAGTATTAATAATATAATACCACAGCTTTAATAATAATTGATGAATTATTACGAATAATGTTAAAAAAAAAGAAGTTAAACCTTGGAAAACTATTGTTAAACATCGTATATTACAGTTAATAAGTAAAATTAAAAACAAAATTCAAATTATATTGTCATTAGTAACATTAGTTCGCATAACTAAAAACACTAAAATTACTGAACAGGAAGTAGGCCGATTTATAAGTACTGAAGCTTTACATTTTTTTCTGTGTTGGAAGAATAGTTGCAGTCACAAAAATGTTTAGAGTTAGCGTATATATATATATATATATATATTACTTTAATATTTATACTAAATTTACCTCAAGATTTTTTTCTATTTGGAACATGTTTCGAGAGTTCCTGTTCTCTCATCTTCAGCCTTCGCCATCTTGTTTCTGGTGAAGTATTTGTGTGTTGGCTGCTGGATGTTATTAAGGTTGTTTGTTGGTCTTTGGTCTTTAAAAGTTGTATTATTGTGTGTGGTTGTGGTATATGTTTTTGTATTTTGTGTATTTTCGATGTTGAGTGCTTTGAATATTGTGTCATGTTTTGTATTGATTTGTATTTGTTCTGGTATTAGTTTGTTTTGTGTTTTATGTTTGTATATCTGTAAATTTTCCCAAATGTTCATTATGGTGCCTTTGTGTGGTATATGTTTTATTAGTGATAGATTGGTTATGTTTGGGAATTCGTGTCCTGTGTTTATTGCATGTGTGGCTAAATTGGATTTATATATTTCTGTTTTTTTTTATGCGTTTAGGTGTTCAAAATAACGTTTTTTCAGCTGTTTTTTTGTTTGTCCTATGTAACATTTATTGCAATCTTGGCATTCAATTTTGTATATACCATTAGTTGTTGTATTATCTTTGTTGTTTGAGCTATTTAGAATTTGTAATTTATTTTTATTAGTTTTGTATGCTATTTTTATATCTGTGTTTTTAAATAGTTTTGTTAGTTTTGTCATTTTATTATTTATGTATGTGAATGTGGCCCATTTTTTGTGTTGTTATTATTTATGTGTTGTTCATTTTGATTACTTCTTAATTGTTCAGTTTTTATTTTGTATTTGATTTTATTTTTTATTTTGATCATAGTATTTTTATTGTATCCATTTTCATAACCAATTTGGTATATTATATTTCTTTCTTTGTCAGTTTCTTGTTTGTTTAGGGGTATTTTGTACATTCTGTTAAATAACGAATAAAATGCTGCCATTTTATGTTGTGGTGGGTGGTCAGAATGGTTAGGTATAATGATGTTAGTGGAAGTTGGTTTTCTATATATTGCATATTGTATGTGTTTGTTGTATCTTGTGATGGTTATGTCTAAATAGTTGATTTTGTTATGTTTTTCTTTTTCTTCTGTGAATTGTATTTTTGGATGTATGTTATTGATTTGTTTCAATATGTTCTCTGCATTTGTGTTTTTGTTATTTGATACATATAGTCCATCATCTACATATCTTATCCATATGCCATTTGGGTCATGTGTTTTTATGATATTTTGTATTTTGGTGTCTATGTGTTGTAGGAATATTTCTGCTATTATGCTTGATAATGGTGATCCCATTGCTAAACCTTCTTTCTGTTGATAAATTTCGGTTTACATAAAAAAAACCGAAGACTTCATCAACAATAATAAATGCGTACTACTAGATAAAAACCCAACAGAAAAATATCTTAAACAAACAATAAAACTAATAAAAACAACTAAAAACATTTTCAACAATAAAAACATAGACATATATATAAACAATAATCCAGAACCACCTAAAATGAATAGCCTAATAAAAATACACAAATTAAACAACCCAATACGTCCATTAATCAATTTCAAAAAAGCTCCTACATACAAAATAGCAAAAATAATAGCACAAAAACTAAAAAGTAACCATCTAACAAATAACCATCATAACATAAAAAATACATACGAATTAATAGACAAACTAAAAATAATAAATATAAATGAAAATACATTTTTCACATCATATGACATAACAAACATGTACACCAATATCCCAGTAGAAGAAACAATTGACATAATAATAAACAAACTTAAAGAACAAAATGAAAACAAACAATATATAACCGAAATAAAAAATAGTCTCCAACTAATACTAAAACAAAATTACTTTGAATTTAATAGCAAAATTTATCAACAGAAAGAAGGTTTAGCAATGGGATCACCATTATCAAGCATAATAGCAGAAATATTCCTACAACACATAGACACCAAAATACAAAATATCATAAAAACACATGACCCAAATGGCATATGGATAAGATATGTAGATGATGGACTATATGTATCAAATAACAAAAACACAAATGCAGAGAACATATTGAAACAAATCAATAACATACATCCAAAAATACAATTCACAGAAGAAAAAGAAAAACATAACAAAATCAACTATTTAGACATAACCATCACAAGATACAACAAACACATACAATATGCAATATATAGAAAACCAACTTCCACTAACATCATTATACCTAACCATTCTGACCACCCACCACAACATAAAATGGCAGCATTTTATTCGTTATTTAACAGAATGTACAAAATACCCCTAAACAAACAAGAAACTGACAAAGAAAGAAATATAATATACCAAATTGGTTATGAAAATGGATATAATAAAAATACTATGATCAAAATAGAATAAAATCAAATACAAAATAAAAACTGAACAATTAAGAAGTAATCAAAATGAACAACACATAAATAATAACAACAACAAAAAATGGGCCACATTCACATACATAAATAATAAAATGACAAAACTAACAAAACTATTTAAAAACACAGATATAAAAATAGCATACAAAACTAATAAAAATAAATTACAAATTCTAAATAGCTCAAACAACAAAGATAATACAACAACTAATGGTATATACAAAATTGAATGCCAAGATTGCAATAAATGTTACATAGGACAAACAAAAAAACAGCTGAAAAAACGTTATTTTGAACACCTAAACGCATAAAAAAAACCAGAAATATATAAATCCAATTTAGCCACACATGCAATAAACACAGGACACGAATTCCCAAACATAACCAATCTATCACTAATAAAACATATACCACACAAAGGCACCATAATGAACATTTGGGAAAATTTACAGATATACAAACATAAAACACAAAACAAACTAATACCAGAACAAATACAAATCAATACAAAACATGACACAATATTCAAAGCACTCAACATCGAAAATACACAAAATACAAAAACATATACCACAACCACACACAATAATACAACTTTAAAAGACCAAAGACCAACAAACAACCTTAATAACATCCAGCAGCCAACACACAAATACTTCACCAGAAACAAGATGGCGAAGGCTGAAGATGAGAGAACAGGAACTCTCGAAACATGTTCCAAATAGAAAAACATCTTGAGGTAAATTTAGTATAAATATTAAAGTATTATATACATCAAGAAACGGACTGTAGCAGAAAGTGATTGAAATATATATATATAGCCACATCATTGACAATATGTGATGGATGGTGCTCTGTTAAGGTTTATTGAACACTGTAGAAATCAGTTTATGAATACATTTTTTATTCGGACAGTTCGGTAAATCATAACAGGGGGCTGCAACGAAGACGTCAAAAATGACCGATTATCCGTTTACTGTAGCCATTGCTGTTATATTTCCAAGCGATAAAATGTATATTTACATTGACCTGTATGTGTTTTCCAAAAATGGTAAATCTGATTTGATATTGAGTTCGTTACCTGTAATTATAGATCCGTATTAGTGCTCCTTTCCTTGACTGAGCGGTCACAGTGAATTAAACATTTCTGACGTATTTCAGTGTTTCTTGTGTTTTATCATATACTTGCTGTGACTCAGTAAGCGTACGCGTGCAGATGGGGCTATGTTCTTTGGGATCTCGTAATACAGAATTCTAGCAGGAGTGTACTTCTAGTTTTTACATTGTTACTTGTTTACATATGACACGCACTTTTAAGCAATGGTGTATATACAGTAAATTAGCGGTGTTCTGATCTAATTTCTAACCTTTTTATTTTTTGTTTTTTATTCATTGCTCTTTGAAAAACTAAAAATTAATATAACTCTAGTACAGGGGTACACTTACTCTATAGTGGGGAAACAGGGAAGTAATATCATTTTATGAAATAAAGGTTACATTTATAAATTCTGCATTACGTCGTAGTGAATATGAGTAAAACATAATCTTAAACGCCGAAATGCTAGCTGTAAGTATGTAAAGGGAGAATGGTGTTCTAAGTCGGATGGTACCTAACCCTTACTCTCGCACGCGTACTCACAACCGGCACGACCCGAGCGTTTCAGGTATAAGTATACGGTCCAATTGAAGATTATTGGGGGAAAACTGTAAATTTTTAATTTAGCTTATAATACAAATTAAACTATAATTTTTGTAATCTCCGTGAAATTGTGAGAAAAATGAGTCCAGACAACACATTATTGCGATACATATCAGTATTGTAGGAATTTCTAAAGCATACCCAGAATTGGAGTACTTAATAAAGATAGGCTTAGTTGTATATCTAAAATATACCACAACCACGTCGTGTTTGGTGTCATTTCTTTAAAATTTTATGAAGATTTCAAATATGATAAGCTCATTTGTTAAAAAATGCATATTATAAAAATTGCAGTTACGCAGCGGACGCCCCAGTAGATGATTCATACCCCAGAAGTGCGGGCCAGCTGCGTTTGTGTGTGTGTTAGTAAGGGTCTCCTAAACCCTCAGGTGCCATTCGACTTGGAACGCCGTATAGATACATTCTTCTACATTACCTTGCCTTCCCTTAATCTGTTTATTTGCGTTTATACTCGAAACTGGCTATTTTCGTTGCCAAATTTAGGTAAATGTTAGTAAAATGCCTCAAAATGGTAAACAAATTTTCCCCCCCACAAACGGCGTTTCAAAGTTACTCTAGTAAAGGAAAGTAACTAATTTTGACCATTTGTCAACATGACAACTGGTTTACGAAGTTCTGAATAGTCAGTGATGCAGTTCATGTTATACGAATAAAACATTTTCGACAGTGAAACTTTTAATAAACTACTAAGAATGTTTCCCTTAAAAAATGAGTGATCCAGAAAACACTGTTACTGAAAATACCTCAGATGCTGCTTTGTGCACTTTAATCACACAAAAATTCAAGAAATTATGTGGAAGTTTCTTGAACATTTTTCTATTTACGCACGCGTGTTTGTTTACAAATAGTGTTATTTAGAAATTAAAATGGGAGCTGTAAAGTTTGTATTAAACGACTACTGTAGAAAAAATGTAAAGTGTCTTGAGACACTTTTTTCGTTTATTTTGCAACTAAGTTTTTTTGGATGTGGAAAGGTAACGGAACACAACCGTTTGTTTATTCTTAGTGTTAATCATGAGTAAAACGCGAAGTAATCACAAATAGAATACGAGGATTAACTAAACTGTCTCCCAGTGAACTATTGTGGGAAACTGTCGTATGTGTTAGTCGTCCAAGAAACCGTAGTGTCTCTCGTAACGATTGTGTTCAGTAATGTTTGGGGTTTAGTTATAAAAAAATCACAGTGCCGTCGTTCTCGGGAGGGACGCAAAATATACTGTACAATGATACTCATGTATATCACAGTTTAATGTATCCAGTGTTGTATGAAACGGTATTATAGGCTAAAGATTGTTGCTCTCGCACTTTAAATATAGGCCTACTGCTGTTGTGGAACAGCGCACGTGTTGACATACACTTTGCATCTTATGAAATTAAGTTGTGACATAAACCATTATTGTAGATGTGATTGTTTTCATAACCCTGGAGTTCGTGGGTATTTCCCACGTGCATTGTGTATTCCATTCGCCTGGGGATACTAGATTTATTACTTGCGTCCCTGTTCCGCGTCTGCGACCGTCTCAGTCAGGCAATTTATTTATTTTGCATATACGTTTCAGAAAAAGTTATATTGTCACCGCCCAATGCAATATTTTGTTATTATGCAATTCATCTGATAAGGGATGGCAACCGTCGCGTCATCTACTACTGTTCGACTTTCATTCGCGACACGCTGAATGTGCAAGTTAGAGTACTTAGAGTACAACGAATGATTTCCACAGCCGGTAATGACATTGTCATTACGAATTAACAACCAGAGCTATGAAATTCCAAAAGATGTATTTAGTAATTATTACAATAATCTCTTTAATGTTAGATAGATGCCTTCTTTTGTCGAAGGCTTTGATAATATTAGATGGGCGGAGTATCCTGTTTAGAGCTTTTCAAATCAGCGTAATTTCGATGTTAGTGAATACTACGAATAGGCAAAAGTATATTATTTATAAAATTCCTTTATACCTCTTAAATGGTGTTCGAATTTGTAGCATATAAAGTAGCCTACTTGTAACATCTTCCCCGTATGTATGGCTTCCTGTTTAAAAATCTTAAATATATCCTTCTTCAATGATAGGATGATGACTCATGAGTTGTACAGAAGTAAGATCATGGAAAGTAAGTTATAACGATACCACGAAGTAGATATGAAGGACCGTTAGATAGAATGATGACACATATTGCCGCCCACGCTGTCTAAATCCTTGAGAAATTTCGTTTCGAGGTCTTGGGAGCATTCTGAATACAGCCCCAATCTCGCTCCGTCGGATTACTATCATTTTGGTCAAGTTAAAGATGCCTTACGGGATCTTCGATTCTCCAGAGACCAAGAAGTGACTTGCTGCTCAGCCGAAAAACTGTTTTTCTGAGGCCATCAGGAAGTTTGTGCAACGATGGACCAAGTCTATTGAAAAGGAAGGGGACTATGTTGAAAAATAAGCTAACTGTCAGATTTTTACTGTTGTTATACGAATAATAAATCATACAATTTTTTGCGGATACTTATTGACTTACCCTCGTATATTAATGAAATTATTACATATACTTCAAAATTAAATACTTTTTCCAATTATGAGAAAAATTCGAAACATTCGGGTTTACGTTACATTTATTTTTAGTTTGACACCGTTCTGGATTTTAAAAATTGTTTACAAATTGTTGATCTTTTTTGTAGTCATGTGATCCCAAAATT
The DNA here is from genome assembly GCA_034769895.1 of Magicicada septendecula. Taxonomy (NCBI): domain Eukaryota; kingdom Metazoa; phylum Arthropoda; class Insecta; order Hemiptera; family Cicadidae; genus Magicicada; species Magicicada septendecula. Next base: position 1,031,903,555 of record CM068367.1, on the reverse strand, counting down.
TTGAAATATCCAAAAAACACTGCATTGAGACGTTAGTTAAAATTATTTTTAATTTGGTTCGCCACATGAATTTTTTGGCATCTTATCGATTTGTGCACCTGCTTTTCGGCCCTGAAATCTAAAAATTTAGAACTTTTCGAAAATGAATATTATATACAGATTATGGTTATAATTACCTTTAATTTGGTACCCCACATGGGATTTTGCGATTTTGTCATAATTTTAACCCCCTCATTTTTTTGCCTCCCGCCTCTCTATTTTTGATGGATCAATGTCGAAAATCGGTTGATGCGTTCGAAAGTTTTTATGAGACATACTCCAAACAGGCAAATAAACAGATAGGAGGTAGACAGACAGACAAATGCCAAACGGTCGAGTTAAAACTGATAACTCGCTTTGGTCGTTCAATAGTCTATGTAAATTAAAACAAAGACTTTAAATGAATTGTATATTAAACAGTTTACTAACACTTCAAAGAATATGTTAAATCAAAATTGTATTCAGTAGAACGATAAACTACACCATCATACAGGCGGCCTTACCGCCGCAGGGATCCCCTACGTCCATTATCTTGATCACGAAAAATCGTGTGTTTGACACGGAGTTAAACGGAAATGGTAAAGTGATTTTGTTATTAGATACAGAGAAAATGAATATTAATCTTAACATGAGGTTGAGTCGCCTTCCAAGGAGCTACTGGCTGCGTGTAGAATTAATAAAGTTAGACTTCAGTTCCAGTTTGTAGCGCAGGGAATGTGTTTTAACATCATGGAATTGAGACGATTTCTGCAAAAATTTTCAGTTATAGACAATTTAATAAGGAAGCACGTAAACGTCTAATGCGGACTGGTAATGTAGTGAGGAGAACGTAACTGGTATGTTGGTTCGTGGCGCGGGCGCAGCCGTTATTGTGTTGTACATTAAAATAACTGGGTGTGTAAATGTCAGTGTTTCAGTGATATTATCATACAGCAAACTATTGATGAGTATACCGCTCGCTACAGCGTATACTCCTCTATAAAGTTTTCGTAACCACATACACGTTTTACATTTATTGAAATTGAATTGTAAGTTGTAGCGTTGGAAGTGAAGTTTATTGTGTTCTTGTTACATCAAAGTTAAATCGATACAGATTCAAAGTAATCTCTGAGGTACATTGGCAAAGTGTAACGTAAGCAACAGGTGAAGTTTGCTAACAACGCCAGGAGACCGAATGTAACCCTCGTAACTCATTACTTTCTGAGGTGGTAACGTAAGTCGATTTACTTTGTAATACTATTTTTTTAGTTTTAAACACTTCCTTAATGGTAGAAACGAGACAGTTTTTATCCGACATTTTTTCGGTTCTTTGTTTTTAATAATGTGAAGACTTTCTTTGTGTTAGGATAACGCCTCCGATGTGTACTATGTTTATCATAAGAAAACACGGGAACGAATTTACTAATTAATAAAACAACCGTCAAGCTGAGGTATTTCTTTGCACAGCCTGTTTATATGAGAATTCCTCATAAACAGGGATTCGCGCTTCATTGTCGATAAATATTGTTATAGGACAAAGCTTTCCGAGTTAGCGAGAGAATAGGAACGCATATTTTTGTGTCTATGCTTTACCGACTCGACGTATGCGAGTTTGGCAAAATATTTTCACCACTGATACAGTCCAGCGCCTTGTTATAAAAACCTGTTTATATGGTAGGTCGTAGCGTACATATTTCGTTTCTTTTGAATACATATTAAACAAACGATAGATATTTTAGCGGTACCCTTTCTGCAGCAAGCTTTGTCAAAGAGTACAAACAATAGTAGCAACGTCTATCGCGCCGTGTTTACCCATACCAGTCGGTAACTTCATGTCTTCCCGCATCACCCTCCCATCCAGCACGCTCCTGTACGATTAAAAATTCCTATTCTTAGTTTGCTATACACTGTACATCCACCCAATTTACGCAGTCAAATATAATCACAAACGAAATGACTACAAAGAAATGTATATAGGTTGAATTTTTTATTATCAAGATCAATTTTACTTCTTTCATTATATTATAGTCTCCAAGTCACGTGTATAAGTATTTAATTGTAGTATTTGTAAACACTTGTTTTTTGACGACTTCTCCGGAAGGACTGGTGTTTTTATAACCTGATGATGAGTATTTAATTGTAGTATTTGTAAACACTTGGTTTTTTGACGACTTCTCCGAAAGGATTGGTGTTTTTATAACATAATGATGAGTATTTAATTGTATTCCGATTAGCGCTTTCAAGCTTCATAGCTCATCGTCAGATCAGGAATAGGCATAGGAATAGTCCTATTCCTGATCTGACGATGAGCTGTGAAGCTTGAAAGCGCTAATCGGAATAATTTTTATATAGTGGTGTGCAATATTGATCATTCTGATTGTGATTTCAACCACTAACACAAATTTCTTCATTAAACGTCTATTTAATTGTAGTATTTGTAAACACTTGGTTTTTTAACGACTTCTCCGGAAGGATTGGCGTTTTTATAACCTGATGATGGGGATTTATCCTTGAAACGCGTTGTTATTGGAAGTTTAAAGAAGTCACAAAACGGTGAATAACCAAGTGTTTACAAATACTACAATTAAATATCAGTTTTACTTTTGAGGATGATGTTTATTACATATCTGTTTAGAAAGTTTTATTCTATTTTCTAGTGTTTTTATAATAGTCTTTACCCTATGTATCTTGTCTGTTTCTATTTTTTAAATAATATTTCTTTCATTGCCTCTTTTCGTGTCACTTAACGAGAGTCTTTAAAAATTTAGATGGAGGGGTTACCATGTGTAAACCGTATGGGTACCACGTGCAAGGCCACGTGTGTAGTGGTATAATTTAGTAATGCATTGAAAATAGTTTTAATTTAAAATACTCTTTTAAGTGTTAGTTATTGTTTAATGCGTACTTCGTTTTCATTATTTCTTTTCAGTTTGTGTAAATTACAGTATAGAAAATATTTTAAAAATCCAGACCTTTCACAATATAAGTCAAGGGAGATACATATTCTACAGGTATCAACAGATATAAGTTTAAAATTTGACAGTGTTAAAAAAAGGAAAATTAAGACTAAAAAAAATGTAAAAATCGAGTATTTGTGTATTATACTGTACTTTTTATAATATTTGTGTAAATTTTACGCGTCGATCGCAACTGATCGACTGGGTAATCTTTTCATCTCGGTCGTAATTGTCAGTGTTTTTTACAAGCGACGCAGAACTTTTTTTGTCGTGTTTATGACACGTAGTCTAGTGCCGCGCTGTTCTGGGGACCAATGGAAGGAACGAACACCGGTACGAACCGCACGATAATATATATTTATGTGTAGGCATGTTCACTGATGCCAAAATGGAAATAAGAGTGTGATATTCTTCAATGTGTTTGATACGCCGCATCGATATGTTGCAAAGAGAAGGCAAATTTTGTGAAGTGGGATGTAGTGATAGATATTTCAATAGTTTATTTCAGAACGCCCAGGAATTATTATGCGATTTGGTGAAAGACAGAGAAGTGATAAAATTAAATCGCTGTGCTGGGAGTGAAGTGATAAAAATTACTAATACACTTATTTTACTGTGCACTGTTTTTTGTATATTTTTTTTAGTTCACTTAAAATATAATTAAGTATCACTCGTTGCGTACATCTGCTTACTATTCTAAAATTATTTATATATTTCATTTCTAGTTTATTAAATCGTACTAAGAGTTTTGTTAATTTGCTATTGATTATTATTAAAGTGTGGTTGTAATTTTGTGTTTGGCTCATGAAATTTAACGGCCGCAACTCTAAAGGTAAGGCGTGCAAGCACGTGTTTTATGCCCATGGTGGGACGTGGATTTAAGAAGTTTGTGTAATGATGGAACTTGCATTGAGTACCGTCCACTGAAGATGTTCAGAAACTTGGCAGTCCGTTTTTTCAGGAGACTTCGCATTTCACTTTGAAACCTTTAAGTGCAAAGTTGACGAAGATCTGAACTTTAACCCCCCTCCCCCTTCATAGTAGTTACATATATTTTTTTGTTATCAATTGGTAATTATGATTATTTTGATTGCATGAACTTGAGAAATAACTTGATAGGAGTGCCAGGATCAGAGATGGTGTCTGGTGGCTGTACAATGTATCTGTCTCTGAATGAGTTAGTAGGCCTATGTTATGATGTGGTATTGATAAATTTTATAGTAAAATTTTATGGTAAACCATAAATTTTATGGTATGAAAATTTGATACTTTGACTTAGGAATTGGAGTTATCAATGTGCGTGTGTGTGTGAATGCACGTGCGCGAGCGCATAATAATATTTTATTTTCCGTAAAAGTATATTTTTTATATAATTTGTTTTACAATGTATTGTATGTACTGTACGTATTAATATTATATATAAGTGCGTAAATCAATAACAACAATAATAAATTGATATATAGAAAATAACAATAGAAGAAAAAGAAAGGATAATAACAATAAAAGAAGATAACACGTTCTGTAAAAGTAATAAGAGAATGGAGAAAATCATTGTAGAAAAATCACATCAGCCAGGGAATTAGATTAAGCTATAGGAGAGAAACCTGTCAATAGATTGTCTAGCGTTTGCAGACGATCTAGCAATCTTGTCAGTTTCAGTAGACACAGCCATTAGACATGTGGAATTGCTGATAGAACAAGCCGAAAGAGTGGGTTTATAAATTTCTTTTGAAAAAACCAAGTTTATTACAAACATCAAGACAATATCCAAGGAAATGAAAACTCCATACGGGCAAATCTGTGGAACTGACAAATTCAAGTATCTTGGAGAAGTTATTGAACAAAATGTTTCAGAGGAAGATGCCATTAAAGCACGAGTTAATAAGATGAAAGTTGCTTACCATTTAAGCAAGGACACATATAACAAGAAATCAATATCCATGAATGCCAAACTTAGGCATTATTCAACAGTAATTCGCCCGGAAGCACTTATGCACCTGAGTGTCTCACTTTGAACAAGAAAATGATGATGGAAGAACTAGAAGTCACAGAAAGGAAAATATTAAGACAAATTTTGGGATTAATAAAAGATGGTGTACAGTACAGCAGAAGACGCCACAGTAATGAGCTGTACACACGTGTTGAGAAAATCACAGACGTAATTAGAAAAAGAAGAATTACTTTCTACGGAAATGTTCAAAGAATGAATCCTGACAGACTATCAGAGCAGCTTTTTAACTATTTCAAAAAGCTAAAATGTCCAATACGTGGTTCAAAGAAACAGAAAAAGACATAGAAGAACTCCGATTACTCAAGAAGACATTGAAGAATACTTGCCACTCAAAAAGAAATTATAAAATGGCCAAAGTTTTCAAGAAAAACCCAAGAAGAGGACATTTGCCGCCTGGATTGATGAAAGGAGGGAGAGACATCGATAAAGAATGAAGGAGATGTGAGTGAGGAGGAAGAGAGAGGAGAAGAAGGGAGGGACCAGTTGAATCAAACGTAATCCACAGTGACTCATACGCAAAAAAAAGAAGATAACAAACACATAGAAAATATTTTAAAAATCCAGACCTTTCATAATATAAGTCAAGGGAGATACATATTCTACAGGTATCAACAGATGTAAGTTTAAAATTTGACAGTGTTAAAAGATCATAAACTTAAGGATTACAATAAGATCAATGTAGGCGTATATTACAAAAGCAACTGTAGGCCTATAGTTGTGATGATGACAGTTAATAATACTGTGGAAACAGTGTAAAGCAAATTATATAAAGAAAGTTATTCTAACGGGAAATAAAATATTATTTATTATTAATAATTATAAAAGAAGAATAATCGTGAAGGAATATGAATAAAAAGAGAAATAAATGTATGTATCTGTGTATATATTGTAACGCGACGAAATGGAAGACCCCAAATTACAATTTAAAACCAACATAAAACACCCTGAATAAACTAATCCACGTAGTTATTAAACTTAAAATGACAAGTGACCACAATGAGTGCAATACAAGGTAGGATAAAATAAAATGTAAGTTAAACTTGTAAGAAATAACTGATTATATTAGTAATGATTAAATGTGACAAAGACGATCTGTAATGAAATACAGAGATAATGGTGAAATAATAGTCACTAAATATACAGATAGGACTGTGAGTATTAGTGTCAGTGCCAGTGAACTAAAATATAGTCACAAATCAAAAACAATGTGTGATTAAAGGAAAAGACAAGGTAAAGTGTGAAGGGACTGGTATTCAATATACCTTAGAAATAACTACTCATTTAAAGGTGGTAAAATGTAAATAAATAAAGGTAACATTAATAGTAATGTAAGTAAAATGTTTAATGTTCAAAGAATACTTTTAAGTTTGAACCTTTTGTTCCTAACAATTCCCTATTTTGTTACTAATGATAATTAAAGGGAAAATTGCTAGCATTTGTTTCCATTACAAATAATATGTCCCAACTTGTTGATAGTAGTAAGAAGTAATTAATCAAAATAGTTCAACAAGTTATACAAAACAAATTGTTATTGTTGTATAAGTTAAGTAAAATGTTTTTATACAATAATTTGTTATGGTTTAGTGAATTAGAGTTTTAGCCATATAGGCATAAGATGGTTTTAATGTTTGTCTCATGTTAATGTTTGTATGTAATATCAGGAAATAATTATAATTAGCCAAAAATGTGAAAGGCCAAAAGGCTACATAAATTAGAAATTGAAACATTGTACTATGATGAAGTATTAAGTAATAGTCCAATGACTACACAAAAAATTATTGTAAATCAAAAGTAAACAATCACATTTATGTAAATTAATAAGAGATAATAGAAATACTAAAATAGGCCTTAATGAAATGTTAACTACAACCTTTTAATAGTGTAATATAATTGTAATATAATTTGGGAAGTGCCAGAACTAATATAAATGATCATGAGATAGAATTTTTTAAATTTCTATATTAACTATTAGGTACTCACATGTATCTTGTGAGATGTTAAAATATTTGTATTTTTATTAGGAATATCATGGAGTTAACTAATTTAAGGTTTATTAAATAATAAGTAGGGAGTAAGTAGGAGTAATTTATTTTATTTGTAAAAACTGATGGTGAAGACATTTTCACATAGAGTTAGTTGAACAACAAGCGCCCATCTTGTTCTTTTTGTTAATTTGAACTCTGGGTAGACGCCATGACACCTTGTTATGGAAAAAGTGAAATGAATTATTATTTTGTCATACTGTATTAAATTAAAATTTTTTATTGTTAATCTATAAGGATTAAACAATTGTAATGTGTAGTACTTCGTTGTGGACATTTTGAACTTTAATATCAGTCTCAAGAACCCCAAATTGAGATATTATATTAACATAAAATAGAATCAGAATTGAAAGCAAGAATCGATACCGGTGTTATGTAACATCGATCTTTACATAAACAGAATTGTAATCATTGAAAATAAATGAAAACAATTTTCCTAATTCGCGTTAAATTGCTTTTTATTGAAATAAAAGTAAATTAAAAAGAATTTTAATTACAGTAAAGGAAGATTTGAACAATTACGACGACTTAAATAAAACGTAACTCCAAGAAAATTACGGTAAGTCGACTAACCTCGAAAGAAGAATTCGTTTATAGCAAGATCCTATTACCTAAAGGGGAAACTAAAAGTATTTTAACCCATTTCCATAATAGCAATAAAGTTGAACGAAACATAAGAAAATTAAACATCGTTTCTAACAAGAGGTGTTAGGTAAATTATAAGATCCTACCGCCACTATTCGAGGGCAACGGCTAGGCCTAGTTCTGCTTGGCGATTACGGATTGATTTTTTTTTTAATAAACAATTCATTCTTTACTATTCTTTTAAAACTAAATACAATTTTACATACAACATTAGATTAAACGGAGGAATAGAAATTTCTCGTTACAACGCGGGGCTCCAGAGAAATAAACTCTGTCTTTTCTATAAATTGAAATAAACAAAACCTCGACAACCACTCCTCTTGTTACAAATTGGCGCTTCCAACGCAGGGCACGAAATAGAGATTCCTCGTTACAGATTGGCGCTTCCAACATGAGGCATTATACTAAAAGTAAAAGAATTTCAACTTACATTCTTAACATTACAAATTGACGCAACCAACGAGGGGCGTTAAAAGATAAGAAACCAGAGTTAACAAACTACTCGTTACAATATGTATTAATAAGAATATTATTTTTCGACCGTGTTAATTATAGTTTCAAGTGGATATCGAGTTTCGGTCTAATGAAAATGCAGATTTTATGCGACGTTTCGAGATTTATTATGGTAGTCACGAAATAGATTCACACACTGCCACTATGCAGTTTACAAAGTGTGAAAAAATGTAATTAATATCGTGTTTCTGTATTGTAGTGTAGTGTGTAATTTTGTGTATCTGTGACTCAACAATATATGCATGAATATGAGATACAATTAAAATCTCGAAAAGTCGCATAAAATCTGTATTTTCATTAGGGCCGAAACTCGATATCCACTTGAAACTATGTATTAATATGTATGTATGGTCAGTCGTGTGTGTGTGTGAGAGAGACTTAATTGTCCTTGAGTATTTAGTTATATTATTTCTTAACAGCACAAATAGTAAGATTGCATAATGACACGTCGCCATACAGTAATATATGTTACGATGGTCTACTTGCTCGTCGTAGGTACTGTGGAAACACAATAAGTACAAGACACCAATTAAGTCACTAATCACCAGCTTTAACTTTCACAGTTAAACAGTTCGTAATTAACAAAACAGTCTCTTATAACAAATCAAATAAAAATTGTTCACACGCAATAAACAATGTCTACTAATAGAGTCTTGCACAATTATAAAACAAATAACACAATAATTCTTCACTTTGACAAGTACTCAATCCACACTAGCGGAAGTCGCTCATGTAACTCACTGACAACCCGGCAGCTATGGCTTTATATATATATATATATATATATATATACGCTGTGCTGAGGCCGAGTACAGCTTTCCCTCCTTAACTGCACGCCGGCTGCTTAATGCGTACCTGGAACTCAAATCACTCGGAATCATCTACTTGAATGACGCACAGCTGCCACACATGACGGGGGGAGTGGAGAAAGTTCTGGATTGTTCGGTACGCTTCTCGCAACAATATTATTAGAATGTTTCTCATTCGTTTCCACTCGATAAAAGTCTAGGCTTTGTAATATGTCGATATTGCAGATCGTATATATTAAATAGAAACATTGCAGTTCAGAGAATACGTTTCTACTGTTCATTGAGTTTGTATCTTTATATATATATTTTTTTTGAATGAATGTCTCCGTTCCGTAAACATTTTATGCCCCGCGCAGAATGTTTCAGATGTCGCTCTTAAAAAAAACACCATATTTATTCCCATATTTAGTAAAATTCAGTCAACGTTACAAATTTGTATTGGTGACCTGGTATCTCATTTGCATTTATTACATTTGTTATAAAGTCTGTTTATTAACGTTACAGTGTTGCATATCCTCTCTACGATCGACATACGTCATTCCTTAATTTTTCTATAATTTATATTCTAAAGTATTCCAATATGGAAAGTACAGTAATCATGACTTTGTTTTTTGAAGCTAGGTTAACAATTATTTTGCATGTAAGATTTGACTTTTAGATAACATATTAATGTATTTTTGGTAGATTTGTTTGCCTCTGTGTTGTTTGAACTTGCTTATTTTGTGTACCTGAGCTAAGTACCGATTGCGACAAATTAGAATAAGTTACAACTTGTGTAGTAGGTGTAACCCCTTTTTCAATCTTTTAGACTTTATAAAAAAAAACACCCTTCCTTTTTTTTTTTGGAAAGAGGGGCCACTAGTTATTTAAAACTAGGCAGGAGCCTAGAGAAGCCAAAAATGCGCTGGGTCCAGTATGAAGGGACTTGCAATTAATTAAACTCGAAGGCTAAACAACAATAACAAATTTTATTAGCAATTCCAAGTTCAGACATTCAATATAACCTTGATAGAATTAAAAAATTTCATTTAAAAACTTTACTCAACTCCCTAACCTTATCACATTCTGAAAATATAAACAAGTAACATCATAGTTCATAGTTAAATAATTTCTCATCAATACACATAAATACCACATCAATCAATTTTATACATGAATACACATAAAACACATATACCTATATATATATGTACATATATCGCACACACATGTTCACCTGGCTGACAGCCTATATATAATATATATTTTCACCATACCTCAGGATAATATGAGCCCAGTATCTGTCACCAAGACCCCCATCCCAAACTCCCGTAAGCGGATAAAGTACCCATCCTGCTTTAAAAACTTTTCATTTAAAACAAAATCCATTAACTCGTCAAATTATAATAGAGTTACAACAAATGACATTATTAGAAGTATTCAAAATTTAGGAATGTTCCCCCAAATAGTAATGTGCCATCGCAAGATCAACATGACTGCACGGTCTTATAAAATATATAACAAAGTTTATAATTGAAAAGTAAGAATCGGTAGTGTGCTCATATTAACAACTCAACAATTAATGCCCTGGCTATGGCAGCAAAGAAAATGATAAAAATTTACTTATTACTGAATTATCAAACAGTTAACATAAATTTAAAATAGTATAATAAAATTTATAATTAAAAGTAAGAACCGGTAGCATGCTCATATTAACAATTCAACAATTAATGCACTGGCTATAACAGTAAAGAAAATGATAAAAATTTACTTATTACTGAATTATTACACGGTTAACATAAATTTTATAAAATATATAATAAAATTTATAATTGAAAAGTAAGAACCAATAGTGTACTCATATTAACATTTCAACAATTAATACACTGGCTATGGCAGTAAAAGAAAATGATGAAAATTTGCTTATTACTGAATTATTACACGGTTAACATAAGTTTTATAAAATATACAATAACTTTATAATTGAAAAGTAAGAACCAATAGTGTGCTCATATTAACAACTCAACACTTAATACACTGGCTATGGCAGTAAAAGAAATGATGACAATTTACTTATTACTGAATTATTAAAAGGCTAACATACATTTTATAAAATGTATGAAATGTTGAAATAGATTATATAGAAATTGGATCACAGGCGAGGGAACATTATAGAGACATATAACTGATTACACTGACCTACAGAACAAATTTTTTTCCAAAACAGAAGTGGCAGTGGGTGGATTTACCTTATTTTATACCCCTGAATTAAAAAATGATACCAATACAGCTCTAACACGTACAGTTGTTTTGTTATTGGGATGAAGAAATCCAATAAAAAGTCAGTATTTGATCAAACATGTATTTGACAATCTTATGTTTCTCAAACTAATACAATGGAAACATATAATTATATTTCTTAATGGAAGTCATACATTTACAGAAAAGAAAAGGTCAAACTGCCCATTGTAACTATAGATTGGGTGGATTGTTTCATTTTTTTTCTCTTGTGTTCGGTTTTATATTCTTTCATAAAAAAACAGCAATAGTCGTCCATCATAGCAGGATCGCAGAGTCCCTGTATCGAGTTTCCATGGTTTTGATGGAAACTATCTCCCTGTTCATCACTCACTGCACCAAGATTTTGTGGGAAGAAGTCAATGTGCATTTTCAAAGACATGCGGCAGCCTAACCTCTTATACGATTTTAACAGTCTTTTAACAAGAATAGTATAGTTTTTCTGTTTTTTATTTCCTAGAAACCCTGAACTACCTTTACAAACGACTTTCAAGCCGCTCACTCTTTTGGTGTTAGTTTGCCTTAAAACTCAATGATTTCTCATAACTTTTCTGATTTGTGGTCCTACAAATTCACCTGCTTTGAGTTTGGCCTCACTTAGCTCCGGTAAAAGGTCAGGCATAAACTGGAAGCCTTCGCCATTCTTGTCCATAGTCTTTACAATGAATAGCCTAGCTTGATATGCAAAGGTGGAAGTAGTACTTTCTGTGGATCAACGAGTGACATGTGCTCGACATTGGCAGTTTCAGGTTTGAATAATGCTCTCTTTGGTCTAAAACCACCTTGTAGGCCCAACAACATAGCTATTACCTTCAAGTCACCACAGATTTGCCAGTTGAACACCTTATATCTTATTGAATAATTTATGATAGTTATGTTGTCATAAGTTTCCTTCATGGAAACTGAGTGAGCAAGTAGTAGTGATGGCATTTTATTTCCATTGTGTAGTAAAACTGGTTTTAAGCTGTATTTGGATGAGTCAGTGAACAAAGCCATTCCTCATGAGCATGTTTTGTTCCCCATTCGTTCATCAGACCGTCAATATCAAAACACACAAAACGGGCCTTCCATTTTAAAGAACTATGACGGTTTTTAATTACTTCTTCTAAATGTGTTATATTTATATCCATAGCCAACAGATTTCACTCATGTATCCTAGAGCCTAAACGGTCAGTTTGCTGTCTGGATAAGATTAAGTCTCGGACTAAATCATTTAGTTCGTGCTGTTTTATCAAGTGTGGTTCACGTGACGTTTCTGGTTCAAATGTAGTGTGAATGCTTTCCTCTAAATTATCTGTTTTCAGTTCATTTTCCTCACTACTGCTCACATAAGAAATTTCAAAAATTCACAGTTGATTGGAGGCTCAGGTATTGGTAGGCCTTCTCCAGGGGGAACTGGTCTAATAGCGAAGGGCAGGTTTGTATACAATATTTTATGTAAGTTTCTCTGAAAAGCATTCAGTGTTGGTAAGACAAAAATAGCAATCATCAAAATGATTTTTAGGTTCTAGCCACACCATAGGCACAGTGAAATGCATACATTTCTTCCTACCTTTCATGCATTCGACAAAACCAACGTTGCAGCTTACACAACACACACGAGGAGCCCAATACTTGTCCTGGTCACCAATCTGACAACCAAAATACAAATAATAAGCTTTTTTAACCTATTCTGGTATTGATCTAAACTGTGATTTTTTTTAACACATACTGTTTACAAATGTAACAAAACATATTTGGAGAATTGTTACAACCTCTTCGACTTGTACTAGACATAACCAAACAAAATAAACACTTGAAATAGATCACTTTGAGAGGTTAGGGAGGAGAATACAAAAACATTACCCACAATCCCAAGCTCAGTAGTGCTGCCAACTGCCAAGGAAAAAAATGTATTTCTTTGAATATTTTTACTACACATCAGTACTCTAATATATATATAGTACGAAATAGATTCACACACTGCCACTATGCAGTATACAAAGTGAGAAAAAATAGAATTAATATGTATCATGTTTTTGTATCGTAGTATAGTGTATAGTTTTGTGTAATGTGTGTATCTGTTATTCAACAATACATGCAATGAATATGAGATAAATAAATCTCGAAACGTCGCATCAAACCTGCATTTTATTAGACCGAAACTCGATATCAACTTGAAACCATAATTAACACGGTCGGTAAATAATATTCTTATATATATAATAGCATAACTGTTAATGGGGAGCAAAGTGAAAAAGAAAAAAGTTGGTGTGGTGAATTTTATGAGAATTGTGTAGACCAGCGTTACAGAAGGTATCTGTGCAGGTGAATATTTTGGAAAGAGAAAATGATAATTACAGTAAATTGGTAAGGGCGTAGAGACTTTATAAGACGTGTGAAGTGAGTATGTATATTGCGACAGTACAATCATATGCTGTACTGTGCATTTAATAGATAAAATAAATATTTAAATTAAATTTATAAATATTTAATAAATAAGCAGGTATGAGATTGAAAGCTTGGTTTATGTTAAAAATACGGAATGTGGACAGGCAGGCCCTGACCTGAACACTCACACAACTGTCGCTGGGAGTGTGTACAGTAGTAAGTGATGTGTGTGAGTGAGGCCAGCTCGAGCATGAAAGTTTGCAATCTCATCCTGAATAATTGTCAAATTACAGTTTTTATTTAATTATAAGGAAACCATAGATGGTAGAAAAAATTCAAAGACTCCAAAATGTGTATAAAATTAATACGCACGTGTAGTGAGAAAACGGCGTGAAAAGGACGCGCATGTGCGAATTCAGTGCAATTTTAAGTGCGTAGTAATTACACGGATTATTCTATTACGATGGAAATTACGTTGGACATGTGTAATTAAATCATCCATCGTTAGAGCACCCTGTAGTTCACATCAGACTTTGCCATTGGCAGAAATGTGCGAAAATATGAAATTGGACGAGAGTGGGAGAACTGACGCCACCGAGCAATTTCAAACCGGCAGAATTCTGTCTCAACAGGTGCTGTACGATGCTCGATTATAAATAGGGCACGAGAGAAGCCAGCCCTTCTTCTCAATCAGTCTTCAGTCGCGGCGGGACGCTCTGTCCGTTGGCGACGCGAGTTTCTAATTTTTGTTAATCGAACAGTAGACGCGGACGGACGCTATGTTCGTCATAAGTGCAAAATAGTAACTCTTAATCTGTTACCGAATACGAATGTACGTTAGGTCCGTCAGTCAAGACAAGTTACTATCTTACATCATGCAGAGGAACGCTATGCTGAACAGTAGAGGCGTCTACTAGAACGACAGCAGCTGGTGCAGAGCAACCTCTCACACTATCGTACATCAACCAGATGGGTCCATGATAGACGAGTAACTGGAGACGACGAGTGGAACCTGGAGACGTGCAGGGAACTCCGATCAGAAGAGGACATACGGATCAACGGAGGACATGAGTATAAGCTACAAAATCGAGGTGACAGATAATCCATTTATAAATTTTAAATGAGAGACCAAAGACATTTAAACGACATTTTGAAATTTAAACATGAATAAGAGTTTTATGTAAAATGGAGATAAAGGGTTCAGAGAATTTGATTTAAATTTACTAAAATATTTTTTTTGATGTTTAACGATTAATTTAGTCAATTTCAATTTTATTTGTAAAGCAATCAATGATTACCAAGTATGCAATACATAAATTAACGTAGTTGGAATTTATTAAAAAAAAAACAATAAAAAAATGAAACTGCAGTAAAGCACACTGTCAGACTGAGCAGTCGAGAGTTAATATTGACAAATAAGTATTTAGAATATAACTTTGTTACTGTAGAATATAAGATTTATTTAATGTTAAATGTACTGCAACATTTGAACGTTTCAAGCGAACAATAATGAATATTTATGGCGAAGTAGTTGAGATTTTTAAACACGCTTGTGTTTTATAAATAAAATTATGAAAACTCGTTACAATTAAATCAATGACTACTCTTATTACCATTACACCCAAACTCCATTAATTGGTACACTTTACCAGTAATGTTGTATAAATTTTGGCGCTCCAAAATCGTGGGGCTACCCAAATCAAATTACACTCAATTTGTAGTGTTATAATATATATTGCGTTGAACAGGTGTCGCATAGAATAAGTAGTCGGTTAAATCGTGTATTGGAATGCAATCGGATTTATGACTACAAAATTGCACTCTTTTATTTTAATACAGTTTATAAAAACAAACTAAATTATTCTGTGTTGACCTGACTAAATTTTCTCTCTTATAATCTATTACATCATAGCTTTCTTCGAAGTTCTTTTGTCTTAGTTGATGAGTTTATTTAAAGTTTATAACAAACAATGCCACTTCTCTTTCTGACGAATGTAAACCGAGATAGCAATGATCCAGTCTGGAATACAGTTGTTGGTAGTTCACTCTGTGTAGGTTCAGGTGTGTTCCTCCTGGTGTCCGGCGTTCCAGGGTTGTTCTCGGGTTAAGCAATTCTATAAATTGTAGTTAATTAATATATTTACGGTTATTTATTTTGTGTATTGATCTTACACAATCCAGCAGACTTCAAGAGTCTTTTAATCCCTCTACGGACAATCTTGTACTTTCTGGGATTAGCACTACTTAACAATTTACGATATCATCAGCTCACGAATTTTCGTACGCTTTCGTAGACCTAGCGTCTATACTCCAGCAGTACGTTCACACGTTCTCAAGTTCAGAGAGAGACTGTACTGACGGAACAGAAATAAGAAATTTACTAAAAATTTGCCCTATTTCTCGTACGCTGATTGGCTAATTCATAACCCTTCTTGCCTGAAGCAAAGATAAAATGCTTCTTGTATTAACCTGTCCGAAAGCAAATTGCAGCTTGTCCAAAAAACTAGTAATATTTTATTACTTATCTACAGGTTTATGAAACTTTCTTTATTAAAAAACTCATATATTCAGTTATTTAAATTGCAAAAAAATATTGACATTCGATAGGTCTTTTTATTAGGCGTATTCAGGTACAAGTCTCATGTAAAAATTTTATTTTAACGAAACACAAAACAAACTAATACATGAACAAATACAAATCAATATAATTAAACGTTCCGGAAATAGAAAGCTTTACGTTTTTCTTACCAACAATTACTTTTATAATTTCGCACATTTAGCGATTATTAATATCTTGGATTCATTAAAAATACTTAACCTTACTGAATTTTAGATCGTTATAATCCTTTTACTTTTAATTCTCACATGTTGAGTAATTTATCAATTTGTTATAACACAAAATTTGTTCATAAACTGTAGGTAAACTTGATTAGTTATTCACAAATAGTTTCTATTTGTTCTATGACAGTCTATCAAAACACAATTTTTAATGAAGAAATTTGTGTTAGTGGTTGAAATCACAATCAGAATTATCAATATTGCACACCACTATATAAAAATTATTCCGATTAGCGCTTTCAAGCTTCACAGCTCATCGTCAGATCAGGAATAGACCTCACAATTTGTAACTAAATTAATTCCATATTGTTTAAAACAATTTCTGATTAATTTCAGCTTATTAATGAGTTTTATAAATAATTACAATAATTTTGGGGTTTTAATTAGTGTTTTACACATCACATGTTTATACCTAGCCAAAGCTTGGTCCTAGGCTTTTAACATTGTAATGGTACATATAACACATCCAACACCAACGTATCACAAATGACTTGAAAGCCACTATAAATAAAATTATCTACAAAGTTGAACCTACAATCACGAATGGAGGAAGTATTATAAGCCAAAATAGGGAATAAAATAAATAATGAATTACAAGTAAATTTACGAGTGAAGACAAGAGGACAAGACCAACGACAAGACAACATACCTAAGTACCCAATAGATCAAACAGTGAGAAAGAAACTAATGACAACAACACCAAGAAGAAATTTACTAAGAGTAAGGAAGGAATCAGTGCAAATAAGAAGAAAACATAATCAGGTCAAACACCAAAGGTAGATAAAATAAATGAGAATGAATTAACATACGAAAATAAAAGTATTATTATTGAAAAAGAAAGGTTGGGTTGATTTAAGTACTAGTACAAGTGGTGTCAGTCATTACAGGACTCATATTGATTAAAATAAAGCATTCTTACTATGCGGTAAATGTGTTTATCGTTTATCTGATTTGTTTATTTATCAATGAATTAAAACTTTAATCGCGTTATTGAATTGCATATTATTTATGAAGATACAAAAACTATTTGGAGCACTTTGAATAATTAGAAAGTTAAATAATATAGGATGTTGAAAATGTTAATATTTTCCAGTATTTAAGAGGTTTAACTTCATAAGTTTTCCAATAAAGTATATACTTGTTTATAGTCGTTACTCAGCTCTAGTGAAAGTTTTTATGTACATGGTAGAAAAACTTCCTTTCAGCTGGCAGCAAAAATATCTTATTATAAAGCTGTTGCTATCATTCTGCATGCAGATGGAAAACGTAAATCCCTGTTATTTATATCCGAAAATGTAAAGTAAATCCCGACGAAACAAATGTGATTTTCTCTACATTTTTGTGCTCACATATTCTGTGTAGTTATTTTTATCGGGTAAAGAACGGGATTTGTTTCTTGTGAAAGTTCGATAATTTGCGTAGAGTTACTATGGAATGATAATTATTAAATACGTTTTCCCCGTATTTTAAATTTCGCAGTTTTTCAATACTCACATTTAAGCGTGACTTTAAGTACCAATAAAGCGCGATTTTAAGAAGTATTTTAAACATCTGTGATTGACAGTGAGTGTATTACCATGAAAAATTATCTTAAATATTGAAGGTAATTTTTGAATGAAATATAGCTTTGACGTAACAGTAACGGATAATATATACTTATTATTATAATATTTTATTGTTATAAATTATTATTATTTTTATGTGTATTATTAAAAATAAACAAAGACTCTCACATACATCAATTCTTCAAGCTTAAGATTGTCGAATATCCACTAATGTAACAAACAATATTAGATTTATATATTTCTGGTTTGGCCACAGATTTATATATTTATTAATGTGGCCACACATGCAATAAACACTGGACATGAATTCCCAGACATAACCAATATGACACTAATAAAACATATACCACACAAAGGGACCATAATGAACATTTGGGAAAATTTACAAATATACAAACATAAAACACAAAACAAACTAATACCTGAACGAATACAAATCAATACAAAACATGACACAATTTTCAAACCACTCAACATAGAAAATACACAAAATACTAATATATACACCACAGTTACACACAATATACCAATTTAAAGCACCAGAGACCAACAGGAAGCCAAAGCAACAACCAGCCAACACATAAATACCGCACAAAACTCAAAATTAGGAAGGCTGAGGATGGAAACACAAGGGTTCACGAAACATGTTCCAAATAGGGAGAAAACATCTTGAGGTAAAGTAATTATAAAATATATAATATATATTATAACTCTTATAAAATATATCCGTTGTTTTTGTTTTATTTATTATTTAAAATTGTTTAAATTTTAATTACTTAGTTGGGCCTCAAGTTGTTGTGCCGATTTTATAACGTATTTTATTTTATTTAACGCCTCTTGTTGTAAGCGCCAATTTTATAATTGTTTATTTTTTATTTTATTTAACTTTAATTATTTAATTTAACTATTTATTAACGTGGATTACTGTTTGTTTGGGGACGGGTTTTGATTTTCGTGTTGAGTTGTCAAGATTGAGGTTACCAGACTCACTTACCGTAGATTATTACGCTTGACGGAATTACTTACGTCTTCTTGGTCGGGTTCTATCATATTCTTATTCTGAAATACAATTTTTTATTTCTATTTTATTGTTTAATAAAAGACAACTCGCATCCATTGGGGAAAAATATCATTGTTTATTTTCATAAATTACTGCCTTCGTTGTTCTAATGTTTATTTGGTACAATGCACGAGTCGATTCTTAATCTCAGTTCGATTCAGAGTTACACTTTCGATAGTTTTATAAAATCCTGGATTCTTTTGACTGTTATTAAAAAGTACGAAATGGACACCAAGAAGTACAACGTATTACAATTAAAATAATTCTTACTTACTAATAACAATAAGATTAAAATTAAGAAAATACAATAAAATATTTGTTTTGTCTGATGTGCGAACACAATAGTTAGTGTCGACTCAGTAATGGCTTGAGTTGGCAGTGCCAAGATGGCGGACTGACGCTAAGCCAATACAGAGTTAATTTAACTCCCAACTATTTAAAACAAGTTTTTAAAATAAAATAAGTCAAATAAATTGTTCACTGGTGTTGAATTAGTCTTTTCACTTTGGTTCTGATGAATAAGTGTTATGTGGTTTAGTTCTGGTGTCGTGTAATTATTACTAGTGTTATTATACAAGGTTCGGTCTCACCACTTTTATAGATAACTTTTATTTACTTTTAGATATATTATTTTCTTCGTTCTTCTTGCTGTAGTATTATATTATCATTTCTTTGTTCTAGTTTGACACTGTTAATATTTTACTTTCACTTTTCTTCTGACTTGGACTTGACTCTATCATATACTTTTTGACACAGAGCTGCATAGATTAGTTCTTTATACTTTCGAGTCTAACAATCAAGTGAAGAAATTTCCTTGTACATTCAACGGGCTTGACCAAAATTACAAAATTTCTCATTGGTCAAAATCTTCGGGTAGGAGGTCACATGACCTTAATTATTTAAGATACAAAATTTTACATTTTCTAACTACAATTACTCCCTATCTATTACATAATAAATCTCAAATTAGTTTACAGTACAATATTTCTTATAACAAGACAAAAATTTAGACACCTCACATGGCATAGGTGTGTGTCCTAATAATTAATTTAACATTTTATAAAATTTCATCTCATAAGCCATTCCATGTAGCTTTTGACATTTCAAATCACATTAAAATTCCATTAATTAATTAAAATGTTGTTTCTGACACTTAAATATGTTGTGCTGTGATGGTTTAATAGTTCGATTTACAATAATTTCTATTTTGATATTGGCCAATTAATTGGTATTTCTTTATAGTACAAAGTTTCAATTTAATATTACTGTATGACCTCGTGGCTTGATACACTATTATTATTACATGCATTAAATTATCCATTATGTTATTATTCTCCATTGAATTGGTTCTGATAAATTAAAGAACAAGATTGACATAAAACAAACATATTCCATAATGTTAGGCCATTATGGTCAAACTCAAACCAACTTTAATATATAATAGTAGAGTTGGTCAGTTTATTATGACCTATTATTTAAATATTATTGACTCCTGGTCAATTTAAACAATATAATTCTTATTACCCTAAATAAGTTTTAACACATTAATTTTAACAACCCAAATGATTGTATTATTCCCTTCAGTTAGTATTAAAATAAAATAGGGAACTATTTTATACAATCAAGGTTATATAGTTAACATTAAAGTAAATTAAATTAAGAACCTAAATCACCTTTTGGTCCTTTATAGGTTGAAGCCTTTTGGCAAGTTGGTAATACATAGGTATATTGAATAAAAGTTATTTTATACATTAAATATTATTATTATATGATCACACATTGTCTTTAGTTGTGATTATATTTCATTCACTATAAGTTACTTCTATTATTAACAGTCCTGTCTGTATAGTTAGTAATCAACATCTTACATTTACTTTTACTCTTAATCACTTATTGTTCTTGTTGTGATTACTTTTCTTGTTACAATTAGTCATTATTACTATGAACAGTCACTTTTTATGGTTTAGAGTACATATTTGTTCTACCTTAGTTTATATTGTACTTCTTTTTGCTTATTTCGGGTTTTTACCTCTCTTATTGGTTTAGCAAGGTTAGGTATATGGTTTAGTTTATGTGATATCATATAGGGTTTTATTCCCTTATTGGGTTATGCTCATTATGTCACATTGCAATATATATAAGAATATTATTATTTATCGACCGTGTTAATTATGGTTTCAAGTGGATTTCGAGTTTCGGTCTAATGAAAATGCAGGTTCTTTGCGACGTTTCGAGATTTATTTTATCTCATATTCATGCGTATATTGTTGAGTCACAGATACACACATACAGAAAACTATACACTACACTACAATACAAAAACATGATACATATTAATTATATTTTTTCTCACTTTGTATACTACATAGTGGCAGTGTGTGAATCTATTTCGTGATTCACGAACACTGCCACTATGCAGTATACAAAATGAGAAAAAAAATATTATGTATCATGTTTTAGTATTCTAGTGTAGTGTATAGTTTTGTGTTGTGTGTATTTGTGACTTTATATATATATATATATATATATATTATAACGATGCATATAGTCGACCTATTAGATCGTTATATGAAAGTGTCAAACTGTGCTAGTCTAGCGGCGTAAGCAAGAGAGAGAGGGAATAATCGCAGCCATCTCTGTCTAACATCGCCACTGCTACTACTGATGCGGACACAGACATGAAATTTTATTCAATTAATTTTATTTATTAAAACTGCAATATCTTCAAAACTAATAAATATACGGCAATTCTGAAACCTGCATAGTGTTCAGCAATTAAAACTCTATAAGTAGCCAAAATATCAACTAATATAATTAACATTTAAAGAAGTTATACAGAAGAAGAACGCCAAGAGATATAACTAGAGATTTAGGCTAGGTACGAATTAGGTGTTTTCACACACATACAGAGAAAGACCAAAGCAATAATATTCTGTGGTCAGATCTTTGAAATCACGTTTCCAAATACCTGTAATCAAACGATTTGCAAACAGAGGAAGTATGAAATTAGCCAGTAATTCTCTACCATCTCAAACTTGTTAAGGAGCGTTTGACCGACTTGTTCGATATTGTTTCAAGTGGAAAACGCATGATTTATTTGGAACAACCAATCAGAATCCTGTATTAAGCTGTATTAAGAAGAGACGCCAACTCAGAATGAGGGAATTGAGCACTCTTCGTTCGGGCATTAAATAAGCAAGACGTGTGTTAAATACGAGCTAAATTGCACAAACAACGCAAAGTAAATATTTAAATAAACAGTTCGCGAAGTGGTCCGCAGTAGTAGAGGAATTAGTAAGGTTCAATAAATAATCTCGCTGCATAATAACAAATTAATTAATTAAATAATTAATTAATAAATAATTAAGTAACAGTGAAGTGACCTGTGCACCAGAGTAGCTACAGCATCTGTAATTGTCCAGGATCATCAGTCAACGTTATTGGTCAACATCATTTCTTCTGAGCCGAACCATCAAAAGGAGTATCTCTACTGATTACTATCTACGGTCGACGCATCAATCAGATAAGAAATATATTCATTGATCAATGAACATAAATAACCAAATAAATAATTAAATCAATAAAAATTTTTTTAAAAAGACACTATATAAATTCAAATTTTGTATTTAATTATTAAGATTAGATATAAAGTAATATAGGAGTGTTGAATGGAGAGTGAGGTGTAGTATTGAACGTGCAAATTATTGCAGACCCGTTCTTTAGCACTGGTTTGGGAGATATAAATTCCCTAAATAAACCAGATAAGAGCAATTGGTCGTTTGGACGTTTTAATCTTCACTTTTCAAGCACACTCATTAAACAATAAGATTTAGGTTAGCAATAAGTCATTAACTTAGCTTTTAAAGAAATTAATACAATAAAAGAACCGTTAATTAAACAAACTTCAACAATTTTTAAGAGTTATTTGTAACGATTCCCCTTAAATTCCACACTCACTGAACGAATCCTGAGACAGTGTGTCTCTGTGCTCTGAGCTAAGCTGAATCCGTGTCATTTGTATCTGGGATTTGTTCTGGCGCCCAGGTAAAGAAAAAGTCACGGGTAAGTAAGATTTGTTCTATCATTATATATATAAAGTAGATTGATAGATAAAAAGGTCGCTTTATAATATATATATATATATATATATATTGCGACAACACAAATTACTAAACTATTGGCGCATAGGATATGGTAGTATGTGTATCTTAATGCAAAACTCTATATTGGAGGGTTTAAGATTATTTATTGCACACAAGACATATGTAATTGTTTATATGATATATTTTACAAGTATAATAATGGTAGTGTTTGATATATAGTCTTTTAAAGTGTTAATTACTGTTCATACACGTGATGTGATACGTTACATATGTGATGATTCCCACGACGATGTTGTTGAAAAGGGGGGGGCTTTGCTGTGTCGTTGAGTCGTCCGGCGTGGCGTATTGATGACAGACGGTTCACCCTGGAAACGCTTCCAGCTGGGCTGGTGTCCTGTAGTCCCAACGATGACACTGACGCTTCGCTCACCACAACGGTTCTATGGATATTACTGGTTAAACTTCATATAGAATTTATAATTTACAAGTATCTCAGGTCACAGTGAGTTTTACTTAGAAACGGTATACTAGGCTTATACCAATCCGGACTCTTGAAGTGTTCACGCGTACCACTGGGTCTACCGCGATCAGCAGACCTCCCTATACGGAAACTAATGGTGACAAAATTTACTACTAAGTAATTATTAAATTTTACTGGTACTGCAGAATATCTCACACAGTAGCACAGTTCAAGTTCACTTATTTACACACGCAATGTTTTAATAATAATACCGTGTGTAGAGATGTAATATTCAAACCGCTATGAGTCTTTGCACGCGTTACTACCGCCGAAGAAACTTACAAATTCTTGCAAGCGGAAAAATCTTGAACAAGAATTGCACGTCCCGATCGTGATAGCTGTCAGAGAAGAACTAACTGTCGTATTTATGAATGCTATGTTTTAATAACAACACTGGGTGTAGAGATGTAATACCCGAACAGTTCACACGCGTTACTACCGCCGAAAAGACTTAACAAATTCTTGCAAGCGGAAAATCTTGAACAAGAATTGCACGTCCCGATCGTGATAGCTACATGAGAAGAACTCACTGTGTAACAGGCTTAAGAAAATTTCCAACTGCCATCCAGCATTTAATTGGTGGAAGGAAGTCACATGGTTACTACGAACATGACATGCAACTTTTCATACCGTAAAGTGCACCAACTTTGTAAGAGCATGCATAGCTGGTAATCACAGAATACCCTTATCTCATGCATAACTGCGTTTTACAATAACTTCATACTTTAATAAGATTATATTTGAACGTCATTTAATAGATAGAAATATATAGGAACTGTAGCTAATACAGTAGTCTATGTTCAGTTCAAGTGTCATAACACAACGATAACTAATTCACGCACAGCCGGGGAAACGTTTATCACTCGCGCACGCGCGCACATTTCCACAGACATAGTACATGAATAAATAACAAATAAAATAATACACAGTTTTACTAAACCTAATTCCTTATCCTTTCTAAAATACAAAACTTATATCACAAAAACCAAATCTAACAAAACTACCAATTTAAACATGAATGTTCATAGTCTGTGTATTACACAAGCCTGCACTGCTTATCAGGATCCTGTATTTCATTGCAATACATAGGCCTATATGATGTGTATGTGAAAAAAAATATTTCTATTCTCTATTTATTCCATGAATGATGAAATTCTAGGCGCATAGGCGCACTACTATGTAATTTTTTTTTTTTTGCATGAGCGATAGACTAGTTCTATGTCTGATAGAAACGTTAGCGTATATTATCAGGCATAAACAAAACAAATCAGCCAGTCATCCGATTTTTGTCTCTCGAACGTCATCTTTAGGGAAGTAAACTTGTGTTGTTTTAATTTTTACTGACTCCCAGTGTGTTCTTCAGTTGGGTGTAATATTATAGAAACTAACCATTAATAGAAAGTAACTGAAAGAAGCAAAATTACTTGAAGATTAGGCACATTACAAAAACCGTAGTCAGAGCCTCGAAACAGAATCTGAAATCATGTATTTACTGTCTGACTTTTGCTTCTTACACAAGCGTAGCGAATTTGTCTTTAGTTCTTTAACCAAGAGGCTCACCTAATAAGGACTCTTATTCGAGTGTTAGTGTTAGTTAATTAACATTGTGCATATGCTTCGACGGGCTCGTATTGGATTCATACGTTACGTTAGGCAACAAGGTAGATATTACTTTGACAGTACTTCAGTAAGTTCGTTTGCAAAGTTGTGGTGTTGACCAGTTAGACTGACATACAACTATTCGTATGATGCTGACTACCGATACAAAGCGTGGGCCCTCACTTAAAGGTCTGTGGAAATGCTGGGTCATGGCTGGAGGAGTTCGAATTGGCTACAACTACGAATTGAGACAGTTGTTTAAGAGCTCGTGTATACAAATTCTCTTTGCTTCCTGAGTAAATGACGATTTGTTATCTACCTATTGTAGGATAGAGCCTTGATAGTCCAATCCTTGGTAATCTGAACACCTGATAATCCGAATGCAGTCTAAGTACATTATATTAATAAAATGTTGCATGAATTGTGTTTGTACTTATTATAAGTGTTTACTAACTACATTATTTCTAATTCGGAGAGTTACAGATAAAACTAAAACTCAGACATATACAAATTAGTTATAAAAATTTAGTGGAATTTAAGTAAATTAACCAGAGAGATAACAAGTAATGAAAACTGAGAAAATGAAACCGATTTATAGCATACAAGTTAATAGAAAAACACTCAGTATGTAGCGCATATGGAATTACAGCGTATGATCCATATTGGTAGAAAGCATGAGACGAACTATTCTTCTGGTAGGATTACAAAGAACCGTGTTAACTATGTGATAAGTGTGATAAATGAATGTGTGGCGAGAAAATGAAATATTATGTTTAATGAAGGAAAGGGAGAACATTCGTGACAAGGAATTAGTGAATACTTAAACAAGTGTTCAAGTGACGCTTATAAAAAAATGAAAACTCCAATGGGCCAGTCAAGTGGAAAAAATGACCGAGCAATGAAGGCTAACTATTCACACGTTGAGAAAAGGGAAGGTTGCTTACGCAATGACACATCACTGTGAAAACGGGTTCCCTGGAGATGCTGAGGTTCTGATGGCTGTGAGAGACAGAGATTCTTGGGGGGGGGGGGTAGCTAAGCGAGGGTAAGGCTTAGTCACGGCTGTAATATGACAAAGTTTCTACGTACTTTATTGACAATATAAAATTGTTACCATCAAACATTGTAGCTGCAGTTATGATAAAATTTATTTTTGTATAACACAGTTAAAGAAAACTGATAACTACAAATTGTAACGTGTTACTAACAAAAACGTTTTTCACATTTAAACACACGTACATGAGAAAATAGTAATAAAGTAATAATATAAATGATAATAATGTATAATTCGACTGTTGATAGATTTAAGAGTACAAATAAATATACTGTAGTTTAATAACTAAACACTCGTAAATGAAAGCCCCCTCCTCTCTCTCTCTCACACACACACACACGCGCGCGCGCGCGAAGCAAATGGCTTGTGTGTATTTCTTGTCTGTAGCACGACGTAGTAGGCCTATGTATTTTAATATTCAATGATAAACCTTTTTTCCCGCTAGGTGTTTCAGCACTTTGTGCAAATCTGTTTCTTTGATAGAATTAATTCTAATTTATGCAGATATTTGTCACTGTCGAATAACGACATAGGCACAGACAATATAAATTGAAAGAAAAATTACTGGTCGAGTGGGGAGGATGGTGTTTTTGTACAGCTGGTGTGTGGGCGGCCTTTATCATTATATATGATAAGCGTTACTTATCGTAAAATTAAGATATGAAATACACACTTTTGGAATGCCTTGTTTAAGAATAATCAAATTCGTAAATGGAATTCTAAAATGCAAGAACAATATTACAACTACGTCTTATTTACAAATATGAAAAGTAGAAGTGTTTGTAGCCACAAGGGTCACAACAACATTGTTATTGATTAAAAGTTTGCGCTTTATTGTAATAAACATTTCTGTGATCTATGTGTTTTGAGAAGAAAGGAAAATGTGAAAGAAGCAAGTAGAAGGGGAGAACATAATAAATAGTAGAAATCGAGTATGACTAAAAAGAGGTCTTGTACTACTGTTACACGAAGTTATGAAAACGTCTTTATAAACAGTCGGTTATGTCTTATTAAAACAGAGATAAGACAGCAAAAGCCTGCCGTAATTTTCCAGTCATAAGAGTAGCGTACATAGTGCGGTTAAAATTTACTTCTTCAGGCAGTTAGTTAAGGCACTTGCTATTTTAGAGGGTGTTTGGTTTGGTTTGGATAGTTGTTAGTTTCGTTTAGATAAAAAAAGATGGAACTCCGCTAACGCTCACTGATGGAAATGTGAATCGACTAAATTGTATGTGTGTTCCAGGGCCATTTATGCACAGAATTGTTGTATACTCTTCGTATGTTTTTGTTTTTACAGTAAAGTATATATTTTTGTGACATTCGTATAGACGTTATTTTTAAATACTTTTTCTTTCTGTATAGCCAGTAATATTTCATTGTTTTGCCCATTTTATTTAAAGTAACATTATTGTTTCTTAGTTCAAGACGATTGTGTACTTGATTAATTTAATCCAGTGTCTGTTTATTGTTTTTTTCATAGAAAGCAAAGTAACACAAAATCTGTGTGTTATCTCCTTATAAGTTTTTAAAATATTATGTAATTTTGATTATTAATTAGACGTTACAGTTAAATTGTCTTTGCTGGTCGCGATCGTCTGTGCGTGTTGTAGTTCAGCCATTACGGCTGCAGAACTGCAAACTTCCCACAAATTATGAATTGTGATTTTGAGATTTAATGGCAGTACGTAAATTACAGTAATGTAACACTTTTATACAGTTATTAGAAATATTGAACAAAACATTGTTTAACAGTAGTGGGCCTTGTTCAAACGGAGCTGGAGACGACGTTAAAGAATCGTATTTACAGACTTGAATGCTGCCTTATCCTGTGGTACCATATTGCTCGGAACTGAGATTAGCGAATTGGTTAGATATATTTGTAATTGTTTTGATTTGTTTCGAAGGTTGGCATAATTTGTACTATTCGCGTTGTTGGCAAGGAGGTCAGAAATATGGCTGGAACTATGGCGTGGGTTGCCTCCCCTATTCCCGTTGACAGCCCAAAGCCTACGATGATATATCGCGCTAAACAGAAGCATTTTCCTCTTGTACTTGAACATTAAACATTTATTAACCAAAAACGTTACGTAAAATTGCATTTAAACTACTGGGGGAATTGCATGGCTGGTAGATGATT
Source organism: Magicicada septendecula (assembly GCA_034769895.1). NCBI lineage: Eukaryota > Metazoa > Arthropoda > Insecta > Hemiptera > Cicadidae > Magicicada > Magicicada septendecula. Next base: position 1,031,875,037 of record CM068367.1, on the reverse strand, counting down.
TTTGTTATTCATTTGTTTACTTTTGTGGTTAGTTAAGAAGTGTGCACTATTATCTTATACACTGTATTTTTTAAACCTTGTTGAGGCTCTAATGCGTTTTGTAGCAGTCCAGAGAGCTTTAGGTTAGGACTGAGGTTGTAGGTTCGAGACGTTGTTTTATCGATCGCACGAAAACTGGGAAAAAATTGGTCTTCTTTAATTCGAAATTGTCCGTAGTGATCTCCACAGAAATCGGTGTGATTGAAGTCGAGAGACTGGCCTATTTCAAAGAGTTGTCAAAGTTGCCGGCATACAAAGTTCGTGCTAAGCAACGACTGAAAACGATGTAGCCTATGAGTATAAAAGAGCCGGAACCAGCCAACGGTTCCAGATGTTTCATAGGTTGAGACTGGCAGATCCTTCCACTATATGAAAAGGCGCTTATTCACTTGAGTATGTATATTCTTGATGCTGAGTGACTGTAAACCCATATGTAATTCAGGAACATCCTCTGCATCGGTGTTTGGTGTGCAGGAGGATTATTGTACCGATTTTATTTTATGATAAATTTAAGAGTGGTATTTGTGAATGGATTTTCATAGAATTTGTGGAACAGTTTGATTGTACATAGTTATTGAAAGGCTATTCTAGGAAGATTGTGGAACATAGAACACATCTTATGTTTGATGGTTCTCGTAACAAACCACCGTGAAGATGCATTGTTTATCCAGCAAAAGATCTACGGCATTGATTTTATATAGTGCATGCAAATAATCATTTGCACTTCTTTTATACTGCATCACTTCAGAAATTAAAATTTACGTCAACATGTTCTGAGAACATGTTAAATTAAAAATGTTCTCAGAACATTCCGAAGTTAGATGGACGGATGCAGTTGTGTGGAAGCAGAGAGAGGCGTCCAAAATTTACTAGATATCTGACCATCTGACCGAAAAGTATCCTGCCATATTGAATATAACGGAACCGGTTTTGTAACTACATCGTAATTCGATAGCCAATCAGATGTACCTATTGACGCATGCGTGAACTTTCATTAACGTAATGGACTATTGAGTTAGCTGTGAGATACAGTAGTGTAAACAAATGTTCTCTGTGGTAGTCGTATTCATAATTTGTGAACGACTAGTTCAGCGAATTTGCATTAAATTTTGCATAATACTTGAACGTTCGTCCAGAGAAACTATCGCAAAAATTAAGAAACTCTTCGGAGAGGACTCAGCTAGTGATACACGGATAACAATATAATACAAACCTTTTAAAGATGACCGGAAATCTGTTAAAGGTGATCCACTTTGTGGAAGGTCTTTGGCAAACGGAACACCCGAAATACGAAATATTGAACGCGTGCCGGCTGAAATAAATGGATATCGACGGCTGACAATCCATAAATTAAAAAAGATATGGGGATGGCGCGTATTTGTGTATCGAAGATTTTGGCGGAAGGGATTGGAATGAAACGTACGGCAGGAAAATTCATGCCACGGCTGCTGTCGCAAAACTAAAATGAATTCTGTGCTGAAGTTTCTCGATAACGCTAACAGTGACCCAGACTTCCTCAGGAAGATCATAACTGGAAATGAGGCATGAGTTTATGGCTACGGCCTCGAACAGAAGCCCGGTCTTCCCAATGTGGAAGAAAATTATGAACACGAAAGTCACAGGCAACACGTTTTTACACAACAGAGTTTCACAGCTAACTGAATAGTCCAATACGTTAATGAATGTTCACACATGCGTCAAAAGATCCCATCTGATTGGTACCGAGTTGGTACCGGTTCCCGTAATAGGTCTATTAAAAATGGTTGGATACTTTTCGGCCAGACCAGGAACTTTAAAGTGACTACTTTGATTTGGTTCTTTTGAAGTTTTTCTGTAGTTTTAATGCAGTTTTATGTAATTTCTATCCTTAATAAGCTTTATTGTTCTGGGTTTTCGTGGGCCTCTCTGTATTTAAAATTAAGTTTATTTCTCATTCATTACCACTGTATATAAAACCGTAAAAGGAAAAGAGCCGGATCTGATGAAAAAGGTGGATACTCAAATAATACGGAGGCCGCATAAACATACAAATTTTGTTCGACGTTTTCTAGTATAGTTTGAATCTAAACATACATGTATATTTTCAAGTATTCACTATGTTTATGTCGCGTGACTTTAAATCTCGTCTCATTTGTCAATGCTTTAATTTGGAATGATTTAGTTAGTCGTGAAACATATAATAACTATGACATGAACATCTGATTAAACATGTGCATGCTCTAACCTGCAACCAATCACGTAGGGGCGTCATTAGCCTCCATCGTACTCACACTTGACAGGTTTGTCACTTGTTCATACTTTTTATACATGCTCAAACAATATTTTTAGAAATAGTTGGGAAAGTATAGGATACGTTTGGTAGAATTAGAGAGATATAAATTATTGTCTTATTTGGGCAGTCCGATTCCGAACGAATGTAGAAATGCATTCAGTATATTAGACGACACAATATATTAGACTATATGTCAATATGTTAGACCAAGAAGTGTGTAGAAAGTATTAACAAATCTTAACGATACACTTCTGCGTTAGGAAATAAGAGACTTAGCGGCATTTATTCATTTCAACTACAGCAATGTGTTGTTTGTCATTTTGGTATGTTTATTGCCAAAATAATTTTTGTAGATGGAGAAGACTAGTACACTAACACGAAAAATGAACATCAAAATCACAGCATAGCTAACAGTTTTGGATTTTGTAGAGTATTGTAGCTGGAGTTTTGATGCTGCCTACGTGTAGGCTACACAGTTTACCGACTACGGCTGTGACATGTGCATGAGTGAAATGTGGTTACAGTGCATCTGACGTCATAGTAATGGAACACGATTGTAGCGGGTAATAATTGTAGTATACCTTTGTTTTCTCACAACTATTGCAGTTGAAAATTCAATTTTAGTGATCATTTCAAGATTAAAATTCCAAAGGTCGTTTGGAAAGTAAGGTCAGATCGTAGTGGACCATAAGTCGCTTAAAAAAATGCGTTTGCGTCAACCTAATTGTCCCAACCGCTTTACGGCCCACTGAGTACACTGAAGGAACGCTATAGTCTATAAGTTTATTTTATTGTGTGTGTGTGTGTGTGTGTGTGTGTGTGTGTGTGTGTGTGTGTGTGTGTGTGTGTGTGTGGTGTATTGCAATGAGTAGAATATGTAGGCCTATATAAAGTATTACTGGAACTCTGAGCACATGATAGCATGTTGAAATAAAACTTTGAGTAAGTAAAGACTGCAGGTTTGGACACTGAATGCTAAGCAATAAAAGACATGATCAAATTGTTAGTTTTAAGTAATTTTTACACAGTAGAAATACAGTTAGTGTTGTGAAATGGTGTGCTCATATGCGTAGGCGTGTAATGAGTGGGCGTGTACGAGGATATTTAATTATTTTACGGGATAATTATTTAAAAAACGTATTAAATGAAATAACTTTCGTTAAAGTGAGTAACTTTTGTTCTAAGCTGAGTTTTGAGATGAGACTCGTACCAAAATACGCCTAATAAAAAGCCCTGTGGAATGTCAATATTTGTTAATACATATTTTAAAGAACTGGTTTAATAAAGGAAGTTTAAGGACCCTTTAGATAAATCGTAAATTTGTACTGGTTTTTTGGACAAGCTGTAAGTTGCTTTCGAACGGTTTAATACAAGAATAATTTTCTCTTAGCTTCAGACACAGTGAAGGGCTATGAACTGGCCAATAAGCTTACGAGAAATATGGCAGTTTTTTAGTCGAATTCTGATTTCTTGTCAGTAAGACTAGTCTCTATCTGAACTTGAAAACGTGCAGACGTATTGTTCGAAGTCTAGACGCTAGGTCTACTAAGGCATACGAACACAAGTTAGAAAGTTTGTGAGTTGATGATATAGTAAATTTTTAAATAGTGCTATCCGGGAAAGTGGAAGATTGTTGTCCATATAGGGATTAAAAGACTTGAAGTCTGCTGTATTGCGTAAGCTCAATAGAGAAAATAAGTAACGGTGAAGAAATTAATTAACCAAAATGTATAGAATTGCTCAACCCGAGAACAACCCTGAACGCGGGGGACCAGGAGGAGCCCTATCCTCCTGTACCTATCCAGAGTGAACGACCTACATTCGTACTCCAGACTGGACCATCAAGATATCGAGCTACAGTCATCATAAAGGGAAGTGATTTTATTTTTTGTTATAAAAAAAACGTATAAACTAAGACACAAAAGAACTTACATAAGAAGATTTGATGTATGAGATTGTACGAGAGAAAATTATTTTAAAATTGTAGTCAGGTCAACAGAGGCAGAATAAATAGTTTGATTTTTTGTTTCATAAACAGTATTAAATCAAGATAGTGCAGTTTTGTAATTATATCATTAATAAATCCGATAGCATTCCAAACACGATTTAGAGACTACTTATTCTATGCGACACCTGTACATCGCAATATATATTTTGTAATAATATAAAATAAGATGTTGTTATTGATAAGCTATTGTGGAGTATGCGACTCCGATGTAATCAAGCCCCACTCTTTGGACTAGCCAATTTGTAATAAAATAAATAAATAAGTTGTAAGTTGTAATGTGTTTAATTGGTGTGTAATTGGTGTGGCTCTCGACGTCTTACTGGTCTGAAACACTTCCTTAAGTTTCCCAGCTGGTTGAGTCCCAATGGTAGCAAGACCGGTCGAGTAGCGTGACGTTGATGAAGGAATATATATGTTCAGCTTCGCCGAAAGTTTCAAAACAAAATTTATTGTTTTGAAGGAAATTTAAAAAAATTATGTTTATAAAAAAAAATGATTAAAAAAAAAAAATTAAATTTAATTAATTAATTAATTAGGATCAATTAATTAATATAGGGCTGTGAAGTTTTAAACAGTGTAATGCTCTTCTGAAAATTTTTATTAAAGTTTTAGTATATTTTAAATAAGCTATCACCACTCATAAGACTGTCTTCAAACCAATCGATACTTGTTTACCTTTTTATTATATAGGTTATCTTCACTTACGGGTGGTAAAGTCCTTGTAGATTATCAATTAGAATTATATTATTGGTAATTAATATTATTGAAGAAATAAAGAACTAATAAGTATTGAAAAGTATTAATGTTTTTATTAATTAATAGCAATATTGACTCTTATCGATTAGTATCAATTCTCAGGATATCGAAAAAAATTACAAATATATGATATAAAAATTATATAGGGTTCTTTAAACAGCCAGTTATTACCAAAGTCAGAGAAATCGGGCTAATATTTAAAAAGTATAACGTTACAATCAAATTAATAGTTATTAATAAACACAGACATTGAATAATAATTTGTAAATATAATAATTGTTTTCACCCAACAGCTGTGTCGAACTAGAAGGCGGGGTTCTGGCAATGATGACCAATATTGCAAATGGCTGCCGTGAAGTTAGTGAGATGTCATTCGTATATTGGACGTTCCAAATAAAAGATTTTCCTGTAGTATTCCTGTTCTGATGTCTGCGAATCTCTTGTAAAATGTTGTGTAGTGTCTAGTGTACTGTTTCTGAGTTGTATTTAGTGTATCCGTATAATTATTAGTTCAAACACTTTCCCCGATTCCGTCACTAATTTGGGTTAATGTTTTACACAGTTTTCTTGTGTTTTGTGGTGTTTTTCAGAGTAGATTTATATTGTTCTGTGTTATGGAGTGTTACTTGATTGTTTCTGTTATAATATGATAGTTTTAGAAGTATTTTACAAGTCACTCGCGATTTCACAATAACGTACTATACACTCGCTTTGTATGTCTATTATAGGTTAGGTTATGCACGTTACCAAACGTATGTCATGTTAACCGTTCAACAACCAATAATTAACTAACTGTTTCCTTCAGTTTCAATTAAACTCTTAGCCCATATAATATTATCCTTAACATTGTTCAAATATTTTTCACATCCTGTGTACACTTTTACATTTTCACTATATGAATGCCTAAACTTTGGTTATTTGTCAATTTTATTCACTAGATTTGATTTAAATTAATCTTTCAGTTCATTCTGGTTATTTTCAGATTAAATAATGCCATTTTATAGTGTTTTCTGTCCAAAAAATAGTAATTTCACTTTCAGTTAGGTATACTCTGAAAGGTCAAAACATTAAAATTTACTTCCTGTCATTATATAAATTCAGCCATTTTATCAGTTATATTTAATATTAATAATCCTATATTGTATTAAAAGGTTCCTATTCCCTTATTTTCTGGTAATTAATTGAATTAGTTGTATTCTGAAACATTATTCTGAAATATATGACTCCCATGTCTAAATTTCTGAGTTTAGTCACTTTCATTTTTATTCATAATTCTGAATATAATTTATTAAAATCTCTCTAAATGGTATGTGCAATTATATGGCATGATCTCAAGTTTATTTTGTCTAAACCCCTTTTGTTTATTTGCATTTAATTGAGCAATTTCTCTGTTTTGATGAAGTTTGGTTTCCATTCTTTTGGCCTATGATTTTTTAACAATTTTTCTTACAAAATAATTTACAAACAATATATGATGTGTGATACCCTCTCTGACTTTTACAAATAGTATTATAAATTAAACATGTTTTTAAATTACACAAAAACAATTAGTATTGGTTACAATACAAACAATAGTTAAAACAAATAAAGAATATTTTTTTTTTAAATAAATGGTTGTCTTCAAGTCAGACATTTTGCAACACAATCCTTATTTCTAAACATGGAAATATGGCTTACAAAAAAGGTTTTTTACTAACTAACATCTTAATTACTCTCTACTATTTACAAGTGGTAACTATTTTTATAGTTCTGATGTTAGTTGTTTCAGACCCAAACAAATGGCCTTATATCTAATACATTTTTAAACATTCTTGTACTATATACATAAAAAACCTTATATTTATATTCTTATTTCTAACTATTATTATAAGTAGGATTCTACAGTTTTTATACCGTCTTTTACATTGTCTTTGGGGAATTGTACCCTGTCATTAACAAATAAATAGTATTAATTGTTCAAAAGGTATTATGAACTCTGTTTTTCTTTTTTCATGTAAAACAAAATGTTATTTTAAACAGATTCATGTCTTATGAACAACATATTGTCACAGTACATATTTTAAGTCATTGAAAAATGCATATTTCATTGCATCCAATGTTTGTGATTGCCAAGAATGAAACACAAGGTTCATTTTTTATAATACCCAAAACTATCACTGGTTCACTTTGCACTTATATATTATGTTAATGCTAAATGGTCGTATAGTCTTATTAACATAATAAATTGGTTAGCGTTTTTTTTCAATGGAGATTTGTTCCATGGGTACTATATTATTGTTTCATCTTAGTTCACAGGAAACTTTTACTTTATACACTCCTCTCTCTTAAATTTATATACATGTGGTTTTTATTTCGTTATACTTTTATTTTTAGATATTTATTTTGGGGATATAGGGATTTGGGTGTCTTTTATAAGAGCATGACATCTTCTTCAGGATGCTGCCCTCTTCTTCTTTCTTCAGTCTTCTTTTCTCCTGCCTTCTGGGACTGGTATCTTCTCCATCTTCTTCTTGTTGCCATCAGGTTTCTTGGGATCTTCTCCATCTTCTTCTTTATTACAGAAATACACAACCTGTATTGGTTGATCTTGGCTTATTTTAGGGTTTCTCTTCTATTTATTCTTCCTCGTTGTGGGTTTGGTCATATTCAGTACTGCTTTGTTATTTACTTTTTACCTTCCTGGGTTATACCTTGAAAACCTTTGGTTATGAGACTGGTTTTGGATGACTCATCACTAGTAACTCCTTTTATTTGAACTTGTATTTTCTTTATAATAATGATTTCTTTCCACAGTTGCTATGAATTAATCTATTTATATTAAATTTAATGCTTTCTTCCAAATTTAAACCGTATAACTTTATTATTCTAATGATCAATTGCCATTCAATATTATGCTTATATCTGTCACGCTACAGATTGCTCTCCTCCAGAAGTAATTATTTCAGACATGTTTATGGATGAAATAATTTCTTATGATAATTTCATCATTTCTTATAATTCATTTTCTTCTCCATTTTTATATCGACTTTTTTATATTAGAGTTTTATTAATTTTATATATATGGTTACTTGTCTTACTACTGATCCTTTTCGGATAGTTAGTGTCTTCTGAGATATATTATAATTGTAATACATTTTCTTCCTATATCAACTTCGTGTTGTATCCTTGGGATATTTATTCCCTAACATTCCCTATCACGTGGGCTGGGGCAGATCAGAGGGGCACTGTACGCTACTTCTCTGCTGGCCATACACCACTTCTATAAATTGAGTACAGGGGCATATCCATCCCTGCTCAAAAACATAATGCTGCTGGAATTATCTTCAGTCAGTCATCGAATAAATAAATAAAAAGTAGTCTCATTTTCGACTAATAAAAATATCTTTGGATTCTCCACTTCGTAGTCTCTCAGATTATCTCACATTTTCTATCTTAATAAATCTTCATAATCATTATTATACTCATTATATATATATTTTTTCAAAACTCTTAACTTGTCTGATATATTTATTTTAATTATGGTTGAAAACCTTTCTTTTAATAATTCTGGTTACTGTTTACAGTGTAACTCTCTTTCTTCTCCATCTGAATTCTCTTTATACTTTCTTCTGGTTATTCATAGTATTAGCATGGTCTTTATAAATAGTCTTTCGTATTCATTATTTGAATGGTCTTAATATATTATATTTAATTTTTTGACATTGTATCTTTACATTAGATATACAGGTTGTTATATTGATCATTTTATTTAAACATTTTGGTTCTTTCCTTTCTCTTAGAAAGTTATTAATCCGCCTTCGCATTCATTAGCATTAATTCATTTATATTATATTTCATGTGGTATTTATTCTCTTTGCATTTCATATAGGTCTTATTATTATCATTGGTTCAAAATCATCTTCTCCATATGTTTGGTATGAGTTGTTCTTCTTTGCTCTTAATTAACTGTATTCATTATCATTTCAAAAGTAATTGGTCTCTTTGCTTCCAAATTTTTTCTTCTCTTGCATATTACACTCTTTTTTGTTATTCTTCTCTACTCCTTCAAATGTTAGGTTTTTCCACATTTATTCTGGATTAAAATTAATTCTTTTTTCTGAATTAATCACTTTATTTTCTTCTCAATTCAATTATAATTGACCCATAATTATTTTTTGGAACTTGGTTAGTTTTAATATAAAATTCAAACTATTCTTTTTATTCAATTGGAAAATATCTCTCATAAATCCTTGTAATATGTTGATCTTATCTTGTTTCAAAGTTCTGACGTTCTATCAACATTCAAATTCTGTTTAATTCATTTATTCCCAGAATTGTTTCATTCAGAATTGTTTATAGCACGGTGATCTTACTATTATTTCTGAATGTTTTGGTATTTCTCCAAATTCAAATTCTTCTTAATTATTTACCATAAAGTTTTCTCATAATTCAGTGGTAGTAAGCTGTGCTTGCTTAATTTAAAATTTTTTAAATTAAGTTCAAAATTCTCTCTCTTTCTCTTTCTTCCATAAAGTTTTGTTCTAAATTATCAGGTTGTAGTAAGAAGTACTTACTCAATTTTAAATTTTTATAATTATATTTCAATTCAAAAGTCTTTCTTTTTCTTTCTTCCATAAAGTTTGTTCCAAAATTATTAGGTTGTAAGTTGTTCTTACATATTTTTGAATTTTTTCAAATTATTAAATTAAAAAATTCTTCTTCTTTTAATTCTCCAGAATTTTCTTCTCAAAATATTAGGTTGTAAGATGTACTTACATTATTTTTGAATTTCTAAAAATATAAATTCTAAAACTCACAACTCATTCTTCATAATATTTCTTCATAGAAGCTTGATTGTACACTCCTTTGATTTTTCCTGAAACGATGTCCCTCAACTCATATGTATTGTTATGCTTATCATTTACCACAACATATGGGCCAGTATATAGTAATAGTAGTTTTTTGGTTATGCCTTCTAAGGTGCTAGGCAGCTCTCTATTTTTTAGGAGGACTTTTTCACCCTCTTTATATGTTACAATTCGCCCTATTGCCTTCTGGTATTTGGCTTGCCGTTTTTCCTGATCTTCTGCTACCTTATTGTAAAACTTCAACTGGTTGAATTTCCTATTGTTGTTCGTTGGAAATTCAATGATTTGTTCAATGTCTCGGGGAGTCGGCTTCTCATACATGGCTGAGTACGGTGGAATTCCTAAAGCTGGATGGTGGGCGTAATTTAGGAATGTTTCTGTCGCTGCTAGGTACTCTTGCCACTTTTTCTGTTGGTTGTGACAGTACGTGCGCAATATCCTACCCACTTCTCTTAGTACTCTCTCAGCCGGATTGCTACTTGGGTGGTAGACTGATGTCTTATACGTTTTGACCCCAAGTGCTAATAACGTGTCTCGCCATCTCCTCCCCTTAAACTGTGTACCATGGTCGGTAATAATAGAAGATGGTCTACCGATCTCTGGGATATACAAATCAATAATCACCGCCAAAACCTTTGCTGTTGTTGCCCGATTAACCGGATATAGCTTTATATACTTGGTGTAGTGATCCATTATGATTACCAAGTATTTATATCTGTGCCGACCACCGCTACGGGGAAATGGCCCGCATATATCCAAAAACACTTTCTCCAGTTTTGCGTTGGAAGTTATCGGTATCATGATACCCTCTGTCTTTTCATTGTTTACTTTTGTACATTGGCAGATCTTACAGGACTTGATGTATGTTCTCACCTTGCGGTTGATATTCTTGATCTTACAATTTTCCTCTAGAGCTTGTATCACTTTTAACGCTCCCATGTGACCATACCTGACATGGTAATCGATGATGACCTCCTTTTCGATTTGGTGTGGGATTATCACCTTCCAAGTCTCATCGTCTACGGCGGTTTTTATGAATAAAATTCCCTTGTTAAGGTGGTAATATTTTGAAATGGTTTCATCATTGGCTTCCAAACGACTCACAATGTTTTTCAGCTTAGGATCAGACTGCTGATGGATTCGGATATTTATTAACAAAGCTTGTAAATCGGCTCTGGTCGTGAATATGTTATAAATTTTTACTAAGCTCTCCTTCTCTCCCTCGAAAGTCTGATCTTCCAGATTTATACGTGACAACACATCCGCTACCACGTTCTTCTTTCCTGGAATGTATTCCCATTTCAGGTCATATTCTTGTAGGGCGAGTACCCACCTAGCCAATCGGCCGTGACTCAATTTGCACCTACGAAGGAACGAGATGGATTTATGATCAGTTCGTACCGTGACTTGATATCCGAGAATGTACGTCCGGAACTTGCTGCATGCGAACACCACGCTCAACAATTCCTTTTCTGTCACACTGTAGTTCTTTTCGCACTGGTTCAGTGTGCGACTAGCGAAGCTTATTACCAGATGTTGTCCCTCCTCATCTTCCTGGTATAATGTCGTTCCTAAGCTTAGATCGCTAGCGTCACAGTTTAGAAAGAACGGTTTCTTAAAATCTGGGTGACGAAGTATTACACTCTCCAGAAACTTCTCTTTTATTAATCGAAAAGTAATATCTTGATCTTCACCCCAAGTCCATTTGTTTTTGGCAGATAACTGTGGTTGAAACTTGGCGGTCAACTCGGAATATCGGCTCTGAAACTTCCTGTAATAGTTACAGAGTCCGAGGAAAGATTGCAATTGTTTCCTGTTTCTTGGTTGCGGGAACCTCTGAATTGCCTCCACTTTCTCTGCTGATGGGGTAATACCTCTGTCGTCTAGGTTGAAGCCTAAGAATTGTACCTCGCGCGCTATGAACTTGGATTTCTCCAACTTCAATGTTATGTTGTTCTGCGCTAGTTTGTTTAGTACAAACTCCACTCTGTAACAGTGCTCCTCCCAGGTTCCGGATGTAATTAGTAAATCGTCAACATAGACGGTGGTAAATTGGAGCGCTTCTGGTCCCAAAATCTGGTCCATGCATGCCACAAATATGGCGACAGAATTGACAAGTCCGAAAGGCAGTCTCTTGAACTGGTAATTGCGCCCTTCGAAAATGAACGCTACATACTGGCGGCTTTGTGGATGCAGCTCTACCTTCCAATAACCACAGACCGTATCCCAGGTGCTAATAAAGTTAGTACCATGAAAACGTTTCAAAATCTCTTCTATTTCACCGGGAGAGGTTCTGTCATTCACAATTGTCTTGTTCAACTCACGCGCATCTAAACAGAGCCGGACTTGTCCGTCTTTCTTCGGAACAGCAATAATTGGACTAGTGTAAGGTGATTGACTAATCTCAATTATGTCGTTTTCTATCATCTTGTTTATCTCTGTTCTCACGGCTTCTTTGAGCGACTGCGCTATTGGATATGACCTCCGGTTAAACTCTACGTTTTCTTTAAAACGAAGTTGGCACTGGTAGTTTTTTACCTTCCCTGGTTCATCAGAAAACACCGCCTTGTATTTCTCATATATAGCGATTAGACGATCAGCCAGATGTGTTGGTATTTTCTTGTCATCGCTTCCGCACTGGAAATTCCGTATTTCTTGGATCTTAACTGACCATAAATCCTCTCCTCCATGATTGTATATTATGGGTTTAGAAAGAGGGCTGTTTCTAATAACATTTATTTTACGAAGTTGTTGATGTATAGGGCTGGGAAGTATAGTTGTGCCTCCTACCAGATCTGCGGTCCATGTTACTCCGTCTGGGAAAAGTGATACTTTATTTAAATTAAGATCGATTACTGCCGAATATCTACGAAGAATATCGCAACCGACTAAGATGTCAAATGGTAATCCGGTGGCGATTAAAAATTCCATGTCTAAAGCTATATCACGGCTAACGACACTCAAGGAAACTTGCTTCCTAATGGTTTTGTTCTGGCGGCCAGTTGCACCTACCAACACAATGTTGTTGACTGGTAACATTGGCAAAGTTTTTCCACATGTACATTGTATTCTCTCCAACTCATTGGAGTTTATTATTGAAATATTAGCTCCTGTGTCTATCATTATTTTAGCGGGAACTCCTTCCACCTCCGCTGTTATATAAATTATCTCATTATTACTGTTGCTGAGACTCTTCTCGTTCTCTTCCAAAAGTTCAGTTCGTATGTCTTTCAAATAATGGTTACTGATAATAGTGATGTTTTTATCATTGTTTGCTTGTTGCAAAACATCCTTTTCTAACCCAGGAAGTATAAGCAGTAACGGGTCATCGTTGTTGATTACTGCCTCCTCTCGTTTAAAGTATTCTGGTCATTGTTTATATTATTATTGACCGAGGCATCGTTCGGGAAACTCTGGTTTGTTTCCTGACGTTCTGTACTCTGGTTGATGTTTAACGCCCTGTTCTGTTGTCTGCCAAGATCTTCCAGGCTGGTACTTCGTCTTTCCTCTTCGTGTCTTGGGCCGTCTCGTTCCGCACTCCTCCATCTTCGGTCGGCGCCGTGGAAGCTACTCCTCCTCGGTTGATAATATCTCCTGGGTCCGCGATCTTCTGCTCTTATAAAATTTACCCTAGGACGCGACACTCGGTTATTACTATTGCTATTACTGTTATTGCTAAAATTATTATTATAGTAATTTCGGTTAGGTGGGTAAGGTCTGTCACCATTATTGTTGGGATATAGATTTCTCTGACTGTATGGGACATTATTATGTTGGTAAAAATTGTTTCTATTATTTGGGTAAGGGTTATTATTCCTCACTCCGTTAAAATTACCGTTAAACTGGTTATTACGCGGCTGGTTGTTAGGGCCGTCGTAATTACTGGGCTGGTTCCGGTTACTTGCATGGTTATTGCCGTTATTGGGGTAGGTAGTCGGCCTTACTTCTGGTCTCTCATTTCTCTTTCTGCTCTGCCGATAATACTCTTCGTTCTCGTATCCCTCCAATAACTCGGTCATTCCCTGGATCGTCTTGATCTGACTACCTCTCCGGGCCCTGATAATGTCCTCATCATAGTGATAAGATATCTTATTCACTAAACATTCTTCTGGGATTGCTGGCTCAAGGTGTTTTGCCATACACACCTTCCCCAAGAAATATGCCGTCATACTGCTACCTACTTGTGACCTGTATCTTCCATTACAAATATTGTCACGGATCAAGTTCTGGGTGGTCTCAGACCAGTATTTTGTCTTAAACATTTTCCGGAACTGTTGGTAGTCGGATATTTCACTCCGGTTGGCCATCCACCAATTATCTGTTATGTCTCGGAAAGACTCGTCGAATATCTCCCTGCTATGGCTCCATTGAGTAATTTTATGCTTGGTCAAATATTCTTCTACCCTGGCCAGGAACTCCATCGGCTTGCGTTTGTATTGCCGGAAATTGAGCCACTCTCGGCTTTCGTTGACGGGTAATCCGGTGAAATGAGTCGGTCTGTTTCTTATTGCTTCCATCTCCTCTCGGCTTTGTCGCACCTGACCGGTGATACTGGCCACGGTCTCTTGTATATCGTTACATCGTTCTGTGACTTGGTCGCGTACTTTTCCGAATTCTTCTTGATTTTCCTTTCTCTGTTCTTCTACCTTCCTACGACTATGTTCTTCAATATTTGTGAACTTGATGTTCACCACTTCTTTAAACTCATGAACCTCCTTTTCGGTCAGGTTGCACTTTCCATCAATCTCTCGAATCTGTCGATTGACCATTATATTTTCTTCTTCCATCTTCTTATTCATTGCTTTTTTGTTAACAGTGATTTCTTTATTCAGTTCTTCTCGCAACAATTCCATCCTTTCGTCCAGTTTGTCCAAATTCTCCTGATTTACTTCTCTTAATTCTTCTCTTAAAATTTGATTATCCTCTCTCAATTCTTCCAATTTCTCCCCCATCTTCTCTTCCAAATTCTTGTTATCTTCTTTCAACTCTTCCTTCAATTGCCGGTTGTTCTTCTCTATCTTCTTCCTGGTTTCATCGATTTTCTGATTGGTGTTCTCAATTTTATTAATCAATTCTTCTTTAGTTGACTGGAATTCTTCCTTGAACGCTTGGTTGTCTTCCTTCAAATCTTCTATGTTCTTGTTCATCCCAGTCAACTCTTCTTTTGTGGATTGATTATCCTTCTTCAATTCTTCTAACTTTCCTCCCATCCTCTCTTCCATCTTCTTGCTATTTTCTTCCATCTTCTCTTCCATCTTCTTGCTGTTTTCTTCCATCTTCTTGCTATTTTCTTCCATCTTCTCTTCCATCTTCTTGCTGTTTTCTTCCATCTTATCTTCCATCTTCTTATTGGTTTCATCAATCTTCTTACCCAGGGACTGGTTGTCTTCCTTCAGCCCTTCCATGTTCTTGTTCACCCCACTTAATTCTTCTTTCAAGGACTGGTTATCACTCCCCATTTTCTTACTCAAGTCTTCCTTCGTAGAGTCCAATTTCTTATTATTTTCGTCCATTTTCTTGTTTATCCCTTCCATTTCCTTCTTCCTGTCCTCCTCCATTTTCTTGTTACTCTCCTCCATTCTCTTATTCATTTCCACCATCATCCTGAACATTTGTTGTGTTGTCATGTCCTCTGTTTCCTTCTCCGGCACATTGGTTTCCACAGTTTGTGTAGGCATCTCCGGTTGTTCAGTTTGTTTGGACAACACCGGTGGTAATTCCTCTTCCGCCTCTACTGGCGTCGCCTCCTTGTTGTCCATGTCAGCTTCTATTTCTTTCTCGGCCTCCGCCGCCCGTTTCTTAGATGTTGCACGTCGTTGCATTTTCCCTCGAAATTCTCTGGCTTTGTAGCTGTTGCCTAGCTCCAACTAGTGATTGGGCAGAATGTATTGACCTTCCAATCGCTAATTAAAGCCCCTAAAGTTGTGCGCCAATTTGTAATAATATAAAATAAGATGTTGTTATTGATAAGCTATTGTGGAGTATGCGACTCCGATGTAATCAAGCCCCACTCTTTGGACTAGCCAATTTGTAATAAAATAAATAAATAAGTTGTAAGTTGTAATGTGTTTAATTGGTGTGTAATTGGTGTGGCTCTCGACGTCTTACTGGTCTGAAACACTTCCTTAAGTTTCCCAGCTGGTTGAGTCCCAATGGTAGCAAGACCGGTCGAGTAGCGTGACGTTGATGAAGGAATATATATGTTCAGCTTCGCCGAAAGTTTCAAAACAAAATTTATTGTTTTGAAGGAAATTTAAAAAAATTATGTTTATAAAAAAAAAATGATTAAAAAAAAAAAATTAAATTTTATTAATTAATTAATTAGGATCAATTAATTAATATAGGGCTGTGAAGTTTTAAACAGTGTAATGCTCTTCTGAAAATTTTTATTAAAGTTTTAGTATATTTTAAATAAGCTATCACCACTCATAAGACTGTCTTCAAACCAATCGATACTTGTTTACCTTTTTATTATATAGGTTATCTTCACTTACGGGTGGTAAAGTCCTTGTAGATTATCAATTAGAATTATATTATTGGTAATTAATATTATTGAAGAAATAAAGAACTAATAAGTATTGAAAAGTATTAATGTTTTTATTAATTAATAGCAATATTGACTCTTATCGATTAGTATCGATTCTCAGGATATCGAAAAAAATTACAAATATATGATATAAAAATTATATAGGGTTCTTTAAACAGCCAGTTATTACCAAAGTCAGAGAAATCGGGCTAATATTTAAAAAGTATAACGTTACAATCAAATTAATAGTTATTAATAAACACAGACATTGAATAATAATTTGTAAATATAATAATTGTTTTCACCCAACAGCTGTGTCGAACTAGAAGGCGGGGTTCTGGCAATGATGACCAATATTGCAAATGGCTGCCGTGAAGTTAGGGAGATGTCATTCGTATATTGGACGTTCCAAATAAAAGATTTTCCTGTAGTATTCCTGTTCTGATGTCTGCGAATCTCTTGTAAAATGTTGTGTAGTGTCTAGTGTACTGTTTCTGAGTTGTATTTAGTGTATCCGTATAATTATTAGTTCAAACACTTTCCCCGATTCCGTCACTAATTTGGGTTAATGTTTTACACAGTTTTCTTGTGTTTTGTGGTGTTTTTCAGAGTAGATTTATATTGTTCTGTGTTATGGAGTGTTACTTGATTGTTTCTGTTATAATATGATAGTTTTAGAAGTATTTTACAAGTCACTCGCGATTTCACAGTAACGTACTATACACTCGCTTTGTATGTCTATTATAGGTTAGGTTATGCACGTTACCAAACGTATGTCATGTTAACCGTTCAACAACCAATAATTAACTAACTGTTTCCTTCAGTTTCAATTAAACTCTTAGCCCATATAATATTATCCTTAACATTGTTCAAATATTTTTCACATCCTGTGTACACTTTTACATTTTCACTATATGAATGCCTAAACTTTGGTTATTTGTCAATTTTATTCACTAGATTTGATTTAAATTAATCTTTCAGTTCATTCTGGTTATTTTCAGATTAAATAATGCCATTTTATAGTGTTTTCTGTCCAAAAAATAATAATTTCACTTTCAGTTAGGTATACTCTGAAAGGTCAAAACATTAAAATTTACTTCCTGTCATTATATAAATTCAGCCATTTTATCAGTTATATTTAATATTAATAATCCTATATTGTATTAAAAGGTTCCTATTCCCTTATTTTCTGGTAATTAATTGAATTAGTTGTATTCTGAAACATTATTCTGAAATATATGACTCCCATGTCTAAATTTCTGAGTTTAGTCATTTTCATTTTTATTCATAATTCTGAATATAATTTATTAAAATCTCTCTAAATGGTATGTGCAATTATATGGCATGATCTCAAGTTTATTTTGTCTAAACCCCTTTTGTTTATTTGCATTTAATTGAGCAATTTCTCTGTTTTGATGAAGTTTGGTTTCCATTCTTTTGGCCTATGATTTTTTAACAATTTTTCTTACAAAATAATTTACAAACAATATATGATGTGTGATACCCTCTCTGACTTTTACAAATAGTATTATAAATTAAACATGTTTTTAAATTACACAAAAACAATTAGTATTGGTTACAATACAAACAATAGTTAAAACAAATAAAGAATATTTTTTTTTTAAATAAATGGTTGTCTTCAAGTCAGACATTTTGCAACACAATCCTTATTTCTAAACATGGAAATATGGCTTACAAAAAAGGTTTTTTACTAACTAACATCTTAATTACTCTCTACTATTTACAAGTGGTAACTATTTTTATAGTTCTGATGTTAGTTGTTTCAGACCCAAACAAATGGCCTTATATCTAATACATTTTTAAACATTCTTGTACTATATACATAAAAAACCTTATATTTATATTCTTATTTCTAACTATTATTATAAGTAGGATTCTACAGTTTTTATACCGTCTTTTACATTGTCTTTGGGGAATTGTACCCTGTCATTAACAAATAAATAGTATTAATTGTTCAAAAGGTATTATGAACTCTGTTTTTCTTTTTTCATGTAAAACAAAATGTTATTTTAAACAGATTCATGTCTTATGAACAACATATTGTCACAGTACATATTTTAAGTCATTGAAAAATGCATATTTCATTGCATCCAATGTTTGTGATTGCCAAGAATGAAACACAAGGTTCATTTTTTATAATACCCAAAACTATCACTGGTTCACTTTGCACTTATATATTATGTTAATGCTAAATGGTCGTATAGTCTTATTAACATAATAAATTGGTTAGCGTTTTTTTTCAATGGAGATTTGTTCCATGGGTACTATATTATTGTTTCATCTTAGTTCACAGGAAACTTTTACTTTATACACTCCTCTCTCTTAAATTTATATACATGTGGTTTTTATTTCGTTATACTTTTATTTTTAGATATTTATTTTGGGGATATAGGGATTTGGGTGTCTTTTATAAGAGCATGACATCTTCTTCAGGATGCTGCCCTCTTCTTCTTTCTTCAGTCTTCTTTTCTCCTGCCTTCTGGGACTGGTATCTTCTCCATCTTCTTCTTGTTGCCATCAGGTTTCTTGGGATCTTCTCCATCTTCTTCTTTATTACAGAAATACACAACCTGTATTGGTTGATCTTGGCTTATTTTAGGGTTTCTCTTCTATTTATTCTTCCTCGTTGTGGGTTTGGTCATATTCAGTACTGCTTTGTTATTTACTTTTTACCTTCCTGGGTTATACCTTGAAAACCTTTGGTTATGAGACTGGTTTTGGATGACTCATCACTAGTAACTCCTTTTATTTGAACTTGTATTTTCTTTATAATAATGATTTCTTTCCACAGTTGCTATGAATTAATCTATTTATATTAAATTTAATGCTTTCTTCCAAATTTAAACCGTATAACTTTATTATTCTAATGATCAATTGCCATTCAATATTATGCTTATATCTGTCACGCTACAGATTGCTCTCCTCCAGAAGTAATTATTTCAGACATGTTTATGGATGAAATAATTTCTTATGATAATTTCATCATTTCTTATAATTCATTTTCTTCTCCATTTTTATATCGACTTTTTTATATTAGAGTTTTATTAATTTTATATATATGGTTACTTGTCTTACTACTGATCCTTTTCGGATAGTTAGTGTCTTCTGAGATATATTATAATTGTAATACATTTTCTTCCTATATCAACTTCGTGTTGTATCCTTGGGATATTTATTCCCTAACATTCCCTATCACGTGGGCTGGGGCAGATCAGAGGGGCACTGTACGCTACTTCTCTGCTGGCCATACACCACTTCTATAAATTGAGTACAGGGGCATATCCATCCCTGCTCAAAAACATAATGCTGCTGGAATTATCTTCAGTCAGTCATCGAATAAATAAATAAAAAGTAGTCTCATTTTCGACTAATAAAAATATCTTTGGATTCTCCACTTCGTAGTCTCTCAGATTATCTCACATTTTCTATCTTAATAAATCTTCATAATCATTATTATACTCATTATATATATATTTTTTCAAAACTCTTAACTTGTCTGATATATTTATTTTAATTATGGTTGAAAACCTTTCTTTTAATAATTCTGGTTACTGTTTACAGTGTAACTCTCTTTCTTCTCCATCTGAATTCTCTTTATACTTTCTTCTGGTTATTCATAGTATTAGCATGGTCTTTATAAATAGTCTTTCGTATTCATTATTTGAATGGTCTTAATATATTATATTTAATTTTTTGACATTGTATCTTTACATTAGATATACAGGTTGTTATATTGATCATTTTATTTAAACATTTTGGTTCTTTCCTTTCTCTTAGAAAGTTATTAATCCGCCTTCGCATTCATTAGCATTAATTCATTTATATTATATTTCATGTGGTATTTATTCTCTTTGCATTTCATATAGGTCTTATTATTATCATTGGTTCAAAATCATCTTCTCCATATGTTTGGTATGAGTTGTTCTTCTTTGCTCTTAATTAACTGTATTCATTATCATTTCAAAAGTAATTGGTCTCTTTGCTTCCAAATTTTTTCTTCTCTTGCATATTACACTCTTTTTTGTTATTCTTCTCTACTCCTTCAAATGTTAGGTTTTTCCACATTTATTCTGGATTAAAATTAATTCTTTTTTCTGAATTAATCACTTTATTTTCTTCTCAATTCAATTATAATTGACCCATAATTATTTTTTGGAACTTGGTTAGTTTTAATATAAAATTCAAACTATTCTTTTTATTCAATTGGAAAATATCTCTCATAAATCCTTGTAATATGTTGATCTTATCTTGTTTCAAAGTTCTGACGTTCTATCAACATTCAAATTCTGTTTAATTCATTTATTCCCAGAATTGTTTCATTCAGAATTGTTTATAGCACGGTGATCTTACTATTATTTCTGAATGTTTTGGTATTTCTCCAAATTCAAATTCTTCTTAATTATTTACCATAAAGTTTTCTCATAATTCAGTGGTAGTAAGCTGTGCTTGCTTAATTTAAAATTTTTTAAATTAAGTTCAAAATTCTCTCTCTTTCTCTTTCTTCCATAAAGTTTTGTTCTAAATTATCAGGTTGTAGTAAGAAGTACTTACTCAATTTTAAATTTTTATAATTATATTTCAATTCAAAAGTCTTTCTTTTTCTTTCTTCCATAAAGTTTGTTCCAAAATTATTAGGTTGTAAGTTGTTCTTACATATTTTTGAATTTTTTCAAATTATTAAATTAAAAAATTCTTCTTCTTTTAATTCTCCAGAATGTTCTTCTCAAAATATTAGGTTGTAAGATGTACTTACATTATTTTTGAATTTCTAAAAATATAAATTCTAAAACTCACAACTCATTCTTCATAATATTTCTTCATAGAAGCTTGATTGTACACTCCTTTGATTTTTCCTGAAACGATGTCCCTCAACTCATATGTATTGTTATGCTTATCATTTACCACAACATATGGGCCAGTATATAGTAATAGTAGTTTTTTGGTTATGCCTTCTAAGGTGCTAGGCAGCTCTCTATTTTTTAGGAGGACTTTTTCACCCTCTTTATATGTTACAATTCGCCCTATTGCCTTCTGGTATTTGGCTTGCCGTTTTTCCTGATCTTCTGCTACCTTATTGTAAAACTTCAACTGGTTGAATTTCCTATTGTTGTTCGTTGGAAATTCAATGATTTGTTCAATGTCTCGGGGAGTCGGCTTCTCATACATGGCTGAGTACGGTGGAATTCCTAAAGCTGGATGGTGGGCGTAATTTAGGAATGTTTCTGTCGCTGCTAGGTACTCTTGCCACTTTTTCTGTTGGTTGTGACAGTACGTGCGCAATATCCTACCCACTTCTCTTAGTACTCTCTCAGCCGGATTGCTACTTGGGTGGTAGACTGATGTCTTATACGTTTTGACCCCAAGTGCTAATAACGTGTCTCGCCATCTCCTCCCCTTAAACTGTGTACCATGGTCGGTAATAATAGAAGATGGTCTACCGATCTCTGGGATATACAAATCAATAATCACCGCCAAAACCTTTGCTGTTGTTGCCCGATTAACCGGATATAGCTTTATATACTTGGTGTAGTGATCCATTATGATTACCAAGTATTTATATCTGTGCCGACCACCGCTACGGGGAAATGGCCCGCATATATCCAAAAACACTTTCTCCAGTTTTGCGTTGGAAGTTATCGGTATCATGATACCCTCTGTCTTTTCATTGTTTACTTTTGTACATTGGCAGATCTTACAGGACTTGATGTATGTTCTCACCTTGCGGTTGATATTCTTGATCTTACAATTTTCCTCTAGAGCTTGTATCACTTTTAACGCTCCCATGTGACCATACCTGACATGGTAATCGATGATGACCTCCTTTTCGATTTGGTGTGGGATTATCACCTTCCAAGTCTCATCGTCTACGACGGTTTTTATGAATAAAATTCCCTTGTTAAGGTGGTAATATTTTGAAATGGTTTCATCATTGGCTTCCAAACGACTCACAATGTTTTTCAGCTTAGGATCAGACTGCTGATGGATTCGGATATTTATTAACAAAGCTTGTAAATCGGCTCTGGTCGTGAATATGTTATAAATTTTTACTAAGCTCTCCTTCTCTCCCTCGAAAGTCTGATCTTCCAGATTTATACGTGACAACACATCCGCTACCACGTTCTTCTTTCCTGGAATGTATTCCCATTTCAGGTCATATTCTTGTAGGGCGAGTACCCACCTAGCCAATCGGCCGTGACTCAATTTGCACCTACGAAGGAACGAGATGGATTTATGATCAGTTCGTACCGTGACTTGATATCCGAGAATGTACGTCCGGAACTTGCTGCATGCGAACACCACGCTCAACAATTCCTTTTCTGTCACACTGTAGTTCTTTTCGCACTGGTTCAGTGTGCGACTAGCGAAGCTTATTACCAGATGTTGTCCCTCCTCATCTTCCTGGTATAATGTCGTTCCTAAGCTTAGATCGCTAGCGTCACAGTTTAGAAAGAACGGTTTCTTAAAATCTGGGTGACGAAGTATTACACTCTCCAGAAACTTCTCTTTTATTAATCGAAAAGTAATATCTTGATCTTCACCCCAAGTCCATTTGTTTTTGGCAGATAACTGTGGTTGAAACTTGGCGGTCAACTCGGAATATCGGCTCTGAAACTTCCTGTAATAGTTACAGAGTCCGAGGAAAGATTGCAATTGTTTCCTGTTTCTTGGTTGCGGGAACCTCTGAATTGCCTCCACTTTCTCTGCTGATGGGGTAATACCTCTGTCGTCTAGGTTGAAGCCTAAGAATTGTACCTCGCGCGCTATGAACTTGGATTTCTCCAACTTCAATGTTATGTTGTTCTGCGCTAGTTTGTTTAGTACAAACTCCACTCTGTAACAGTGCTCCTCCCAGGTTCCGGATGTAATTAGTAAATCGTCAACATAGACGGTGGTAAATTGGAGCGCTTCTGGTCCCAAAATCTGGTCCATGCATGCCACAAATATGGCGACAGAATTGACAAGTCCGAAAGGCAGTCTCTTGAACTGGTAATTGCGCCCTTCGAAAATGAACGCTACATACTGGCGGCTTTGTGGATGCAGCTCTACCTGCCAATAACCACAGACCGTATCCCAGGTGCTAATAAAGTTAGTACCATGAAAACGTTTCAAAATCTCTTCTATTTCACCGGGAGAGGTTCTGTCATTCACAATTGTCTTGTTCAACTCACGCGCATCTAAACAGAGCCGGACTTGTCCGTCTTTCTTCGGAACAGCAATAATTGGACTAGTGTAAGGTGATTGACTAATCTCAATTATGTCGTTTTCTATCATCTTCTTTATCTCTGTTCTCACGGCTTCTTTGAGCGACTGCGCTATTGGATATGACCTCCGGTTAAACTCTACGTTTTCTTTAAAACGAAGTTGGCACTGGTAGTTTTTTACCTTCCCTGGTTCATCAGAAAACACCGCCTTGTATTTCTCATATATAGCGATTAGACGATCAGCCAGATGTGTTGGTATTTTCTTGTCATCGCTTCCGCACTGGAAATTCCGTATTTCTTGGATCTTAACTGACCATAAATCCTCTCCTCCATGATTGTATATTATGGGTTTAGAAAGAGGGCTGTTTCTAATAACATTTATTTTACGAAGTTGTTGATGTATAGGGCTGGGAAGTATAGTTGTGCCTCCTACCAGATCTGCGGTCCATGTTACTCCGTCTGGGAAAAGTGATACTTTATTTAAATTAAGATCGATTACTGCCGAATATCTACGAAGAATATCGCAACCGACTAAGATGTCAAATGGTAATCCGGTGGCGATTAAAAATTCCATGTCTAAAGCTATATCACGGCTAACGACACTCAAGGAAACTTGCTTCCTAATGGTTTTGTTCTGGCGGCCAGTTGCACCTACCAACACAATGTTGTTGACTGGTAACATTGGCAAAGTTTTTCCACATGTACATTGTATTCTCTCCAACTCATTGGAGTTTATTATTGAAATATTAGCTCCTGTGTCTATCATTATTTTAGCGGGAACTCCTTCCACCTCCGCTGTTATATAAATTATCTCATTATTACTGTTGCTGAGACTCTTCTCGTTCTCTTCCAAAAGTTCAGTTCGTATGTCTTTCAAATAATGGTTACTGATAATAGTGATGTTTTTATCATTGTTTGCTTGTTGCAAAACATCCTTTTCTAACCCAGGAAGTATAAGCAGTAACGGGTCATCGTTGTTGATTACTGCCTCCTCTCGTTTAAAGTATTCTGGTCATTGTTTATATTATTATTGACCGAGGCATCGTTCGGGAAACTCTGGTTTGTTTCCTGACGTTCTGTACTCTGGTTGATGTTTAACGCCCTGTTCTGTTGTCTGCCAAGATCTTCCAGGCTGGTACTTCGTCTTTCCTCTTCGTGTCTTGGGCCGTCTCGTTCCGCACTCCTCCATCTTCGGTCGGCGCCGTGGAAGCTACTCCTCCTCGGTTGATAATATCTCCTGGGTCCGCGATCTTCTGCTCTTATAAAATTTACCCTAGGACGCGACACTCGGTTATTACTATTGCTATTACTGTTATTGCTAAAATTATTATTATAGTAATTTCGGTTAGGTGGGTAAGGTCTGTCACCATTATTGTTGGGATATAGATTTCTCTGACTGTATGGGACATTATTATGTTGGTAAAAATTGTTTCTATTATTTGGGTAAGGGTTATTATTCCTCACTCCGTTAAAATTACCGTTAAACTGGTTATTACGCGGCTGGTTGTTAGGGCCGTCGTAATTACTGGGCTGGTTCCGGTTACTTGCATGGTTATTGCCGTTATTGGGGTAGGTAGTCGGCCTTACTTCTGGTCTCTCATTTCTCTTTCTGCTCTGCCGATAATACTCTTCGTTCTCGTATCCCTCCAATAACTCGGTCATTCCCTGGATCGTCTTGATCTGACTACCTCTCCGGGCCCTGATAATGTCCTCATCATAGTGATAAGATATCTTATTCACTAAACATTCTTCTGGGATTGCTGGCTCAAGGTGTTTTGCCATACACACCTTCCCCAAGAAATATGCCGTCATACTGCTACCTACTTGTGACCTGTATCTTCCATTACAAATATTGTCACGGATCAAGTTCTGGGTGGTCTCAGACCAGTATTTTGTCTTAAACATTTTCCGGAACTGTTGGTAGTCGGATATTTCACTCCGGTTGGCCATCCACCAATTATCTGTTATGTCTCGGAAAGACTCGTCGAATATCTCCCTGCTATGGCTCCATTGAGTAATTTTATGCTTGGTCAAATATTCTTCTACCCTGGCCAGGAACTCCATCGGCTTGCGTTTGTATTGCCGGAAATTGAGCCACTCTCGGCTTTCGTTGACGGGTAATCCGGTGAAATGAGTCGGTCTGTTTCTTATTGCTTCCATCTCCTCTCGGCTTTGTCGCACCTGACCGGTGATACTGGCCACGGTCTCTTGTATATCGTTACATCGTTCTGTGACTTGGTCGCGTACTTTTCCGAATTCTTCTTGATTTTCCTTTCTCTGTTCTTCTACCTTCCTACGACTATGTTCTTCAATATTTGTGAACTTGATGTTCACCACTTCTTTAAACTCATGAACCTCCTTTTCGGTCAGGTTGCACTTTCCATCAATCTCTCGAATCTGTCGATTGACCATTATATTTTCTTCTTCCATCTTCTTATTCATTGCTTTTTTGTTAACAGTGATTTCTTTATTCAGTTCTTCTCGCAACAATTCCATCCTTTCGTCCAGTTTGTCCAAATTCTCCTGATTTACTTCTCTTAATTCTTCTCTTAAAATTTGATTATCCTCTCTCAATTCTTCCAATTTCTCCCCCATCTTCTCTTCCAAATTCTTGTTATCTTCTTTCAACTCTTCCTTCAATTGCCGGTTGTTCTTCTCTATCTTCTTCCTGGTTTCATCGATTTTCTGATTGGTGTTCTCAATTTTATTAATCAATTCTTCTTTAGTTGACTGGAATTCTTCCTTGAACGCTTGGTTGTCTTCCTTCAAATCTTCTATGTTCTTGTTCATCCCAGTCAACTCTTCTTTTGTGGATTGATTATCCTTCTTCAATTCTTCTAACTTTCCTCCCATCCTCTCTTCCATCTTCTTGCTATTTTCTTCCATCTTCTCTTCCATCTTCTTGCTGTTTTCTTCCATCTTCTTGCTATTTTCTTCCATCTTCTCTTCCATCTTCTTGCTGTTTTCTTCCATCTTATCTTCCATCTTCTTATTGGTTTCATCAATCTTCTTACCCAGGGACTGGTTGTCTTCCTTCAGCCCTTCCATGTTCTTGTTCACCCCACTTAATTCTTCTTTCAAGGACTGGTTATCACTCCCCATTTTCTTACTCAAGTCTTCCTTCGTAGAGTCCAATTTCTTATTATTTTCGTCCATTTTCTTGTTTATCCCTTCCATTTCCTTCTTCCTGTCCTCCTCCATTTTCTTGTTACTCTCCTCCATTCTCTTATTCATTTCCACCATCATCCTGAACATTTGTTGTGTTGTCATGTCCTCTGTTTCCTTCTCCGGCACATTGGTTTCCACAGTTTGTGTAGGCATCTCCGGTTGTTCAGTTTGTTTGGACAACACCGGTGGTAATTCCTCTTCCGCCTCTACTGGCGTCGCCTCCTTGTTGTCCATGTCAGCTTCTATTTCTTTCTCGGCCTCCGCCGCCCGTTTCTTAGATGTTGCACGTCGTTGCATTTTCCCTCGAAATTCTCTGGCTTTGTAGCTGTTGCCTAGCTCCAACTAGTGATTGGGCAGAATGTATTGACCTTCCAATCGCTAATTAAAGCCCCTAAAGTTGTGCGCCAATTTGTAATAATATAAAATAAGATGTTGTTATTGATAAGCTATTGTGGAGTATGCGACTCCGATGTAATCAAGCCCCACTCTTTGGACTAGCCAATTTGTAATAAAATAAATAAATAAGTTGTAAGTTGTAATGTGTTTAATTGGTGTGTAATTGGTGTGGCTCTCGACGTCTTACTGGTCTGAAACACTTCCTTAAGTTTCCCAGCTGGTTGAGTCCCAATGGTAGCAAGACCGGTCGAGTAGCGTGACGTTGATGAAGGAATATATATGTTCAGCTTCGCCGAAAGTTTCAAAACAAAATTTATTGTTTTGAAGGAAATTTAAAAAAATTATTTTATAAAAAAAAAATGATTAAAAAAAAAATTAAATTTTATTAATTAATTAATTAGGATCAATTAATTAATATAGGGCTGTGAAGTTTTAAACAGTGTAATGCTCTTCTGAAAATTTTTATTAAAGTTTTAGTATATTTTAAATAAGCTATCACCACTCATAAGACTGTCTTCAAACCAATCGATACTTGTTTACCTTTTTATTATATAGGTTATCTTCACTTACGGGTGGTAAAGTCCTTGTAGATTATCAATTAGAATTATATTATTGGTAATTAATATTATTGAAGAAATAAAGAACTAATAAGTATTGAAAAGTATTAATGTTTTTATTAATTAATAGCAATATTGACTCTTATCGATTAGTATCGATTCTCAGGATATCGAAAAAAATTACAAATATATGATATAAAAATTATATAGGGTTCTTTAAACAGCCAGTTATTACCAAAGTCAGAGAAATCGGGCTAATATTTAAAAAGTATAACGTTACAATCAAATTAATAGTTATTAATAAACACAGACATTGAATAATAATTTGTAAATATAATAATTGTTTTCACCCAACAGCTGTGTCGAACTAGAAGGCGGGGTTCTGGCAATGATGACCAATATTGCAAATGGCTGCCGTGAAGTTAGTGAGATGTCATTCGTATATTGGACGTTCCAAATAAAAGATTTTCCTGTAGTATTCCTGTTCTGATGTCTGCGAATCTCTTGTAAAATGTTGTGTAGTGTCTAGTGTACTGTTTCTGAGTTGTATTTAGTGTATCCGTATAATTATTAGTTCAAACACTTTCCCCGATTCCGTCACTAATTTGGGTTAATGTTTTACACAGTTTTCTTGTGTTTTGTGGTGTTTTTCAGAGTAGATTTATATTGTTCTGTGTTATGGAGTGTTACTTGATTGTTTCTGTTATAATATGATAGTTTTAGAAGTATTTTACAAGTCACTCGCGATTTCACAGTAACGTACTATACACTCGCTTTGTATGTCTATTATAGGTTAGGTTATGCACGTTACCAAACGTATGTCATGTTAACCGTTCAACAACCAATAATTAACTAACTGTTTCCTTCAGTTTCAATTAAACTCTTAGCCCATATAATATTATCCTTAACATTGTTCAAATATTTTTCACATCCTGTGTACACTTTTACATTTTCACTATATGAATGCCTAAACTTTGGTTATTTGTCAATTTTATTCACTAGATTTGATTTAAATTAATCTTTCAGTTCATTCTGGTTATTTTCAGATTAAATAATGCCATTTTATAGTGTTTTCTGTCCAAAAAATAGTAATTTCACTTTCAGTTAGGTATACTCTGAAAGGTCAAAACATTAAAATTTACTTCCTGTCATTATATAAATTCAGCCATTTTATCAGTTATATTTAATATTAATAATCCTATATTGTATTAAAAGGTTCCTATTCCCTTATTTTCTGGTAATTAATTGAATTAGTTGTATTCTGAAACATTATTCTGAAATATATGACTCCCATGTCTAAATTTCTGAGTTTAGTCATTTTCATTTTTATTCATAATTCTGAATATAATTCATTAAAATCTCTCTAAATGGTATGTGCAATTATATGGCATGATCTCAAGTTTATTTTGTCTAAACCCCTTTTGTTTATTTGCATTTAATTGAGCAATTTCTCTGTTTTGATGAAGTTTGGTTTCCATTCTTTTGGCCTATGATTTTTTAACAATTTTTCTTACAAAATAATTTACAAACAATATATGATGTGTGATACCCTCTCTGACTTTTACAAATAGTATTATAAATTAAACATGTTTTTAAATTACACAAAAACAATTAGTATTGGTTACAATACAAACAATAGTTAAAACAAATAAAGAATTTTTTTTTTTTAAATAAATGGTTGTCTTCAAGTCAGACATTTTGCAACACAATCCTTATTTCTAAACATGGAAATATGGCTTACAAAAAAGGTTTTTTACTAACTAACATCTTAATTACTCTCTACTATTTACAAGTGGTAACTATTTTTATAGTTCTGATGTTAGTTGTTTCAGACCCAAACAAATGGCCTTATATCTAATACATTTTTAAACATTCTTGTACTATATACATAAAAAACCTTATATTTATATTCTTATTTCTAACTATTATTATAAGTAGGATTCTACAGTTTTTATACCGTCTTTTACATTGTCTTTGGGGAATTGTACCCTGTCATTAACAAATAAATAGTATTAATTGTTCAAAAGGTATTATGAACTCTGTTTTTCTTTTTTCATGTAAAACAAAATGTTATTTTAAACAGATTCATGCCTTATGAACAACATATTGTCACAGTACATATTTTAAGTCATTGAAAAATGCATATTTCATTGCATCCAATGTTTGTGATTGCCAAGAATGAAACACAAGGTTCATTTTTTATAATACCCAAAACTATCACTGGTTCACTTTGCACTTATATATTATGTTAATGCTAAATGGTCGTATAGTCTTATTAACATAATAAATTGGTTAGCGTTTTTTTTCAATGGAGATTTGTTCCATGGGTACTATATTATTGTTTCATCTTAGTTCACAGGAAACTTTTACTTTATACACTCCTCTCTCTTAAATTTATATACATGTGGTTTTTATTTCGTTATACTTTTATTTTTAGATATTTATTTTGGGGATATAGGGATTTGGGTGTCTTTTATAAGAGCATGACATCTTCTTCAGGATGCTGCCCTCTTCTTCTTTCTTCAGTCTTCTTTTCTCCTGCCTTCTGGGACTGGTATCTTCTCCATCTTCTTCTTGTTGCCATCAGGTTTCTTGGGATCTTCTCCATCTTCTTCTTTATTACAGAAATACACAACCTGTATTGGTTGATCTTGGCTTATTTTAGGGTTTCTCTTCTATTTATTCTTCATCGTTGTGGGTTTGGTCATATTCAGTACTGCTTTGTTATTTACTTTTTACCTTCCTGGGTTATACCTTGAAAACCTTTGGTTATGAGACTGGTTTTGGATGACTCATCACTAGTAACTCCTTTTATTTGAACTTGTATTTTCTTTATAATAATGATTTCTTTCCACAGTTGCTATGAATTAATCTATTTATATTAAATTTAATGCTTTCTTCCAAATTTAAACCGTATAACTTTATTATTCTAATGATCAATTGCCATTCAATATTATGCTTATATCTGTCACGCTACAATATATATATATATATATATATTGTAATCTAAATACAAATATTACTTTTAGTTCTTTATATGTGACTCCCGTATATCAACGTTAAGCCCCACGTTGGGCGCCAATTTGTAATCTAAATAAACAATTACGTTACTAGTGTATTTATGTGTGACTCCCGTGTATCAACGTTAAGCCCCACGTTATGAGCGTCAATTTGTAATAAACCACTAATAGATTACTTTTCTAGTGTATACGAGTATGTAACTTTGTTAACTATATTTGAGGATGTTTAAAAGCCCCACTGTTGGGTTCGCCAATTTGTAATAACTTCAAAATCAACTGTTACGGGGTTTAATTAATCTCCACGTTGGTATGTGCCAATTTGTTACTAATCCACTCTGTTTATAAGAAAAATATTTATTGTGTTGTTGCAGATGAGACCTCCTGCAAATCAATATTAATTTATAAAAACAATTATTTATTATATAGTTGATATGATTCGTATGTTGAACATAGACCTGTGTTAATTAATTACCAAGTGTTTTACCAGAGAATAACGCTATATTACGGGTATTATAGTTAATAATTTAGTAATTCTCTCCAACCCTAGTCGGTCTGTATTATTTAAATTGACCAAAGTGTGGCGAAGAGAATACGTTAGTTCTACACTCTCCCGTATTCACCAGCTGTCTGCAACGAGCGCTGTTATTAGTAATTGACTCGTTCTTATAGGTTAAGTCGTTTCACTTGACGGTTTTATCACTTTCTTTCTCTGTAAATTACTCCCTAATCAAAATACAATAACTATTCTACAATAGACGTTTAATGAAGAAATTTGTGTTAGTGGTTGAAATCACAATCAGAATGATCAATATTGCACACCACTATATAAAAATTATTCCGATTAGCGCTTTCAAGCTTCACAGCTCATCGTCAGATCAGAAATAGACAGAATATATTTAATACCCAACCCTTCACCCCTCTCCCCCACCCTGCTCACCCACAACAAACTAAAATTAATGACCCTTCCCCACCCCCTAAACTCTGTCACACCATCTGTACAGTTACATATTTTTCTAGTAAATTCCTTATGTTTCAGTGTGTGTGTGTGTGTGTGTGTGTGTGTGTGTATCCTTTTAACCTACCCGCTTCCTCTCCACACACATGGGTCAGTCACACACCCTTATTTTAAAACCACCAATTAGTACTATGAAATATAATTCTTAATCTTATCTATCTGCCCTCTCTCATTTACTTCTTAATCATGTTATAAAATATTTCTTCATTATCAAATTTAATTTTAATATTAATTAAATTGTCTAACCCTTTTTCTCTTTCCTTCAATATTTCTAACTCCTCTCTAAGCTTCCTTTCAACTTTCTTGAAGGAAAGAGAAAAAGGGTTAGACAATTTAATTAATATTAAAATTAAATTTGATAATGAAGAAATATTTTATAACATGATTAAGAAGTAAATGAGAGAGGGCAGATAGATAAGATTAAGAATTATATTTCATAGTACTAATTGGTGGTTTTAAAATAAGGGTGTGTGACTGACCCATGTGTGTGGAGAGGAAGCGGGTAGGTTAAAAGGACACACACACACACACACACACACACACACACACACACACACACTGAAACATAAGGAATTTACTAGAAAAATATGTAACTGTACAGATGGTGTGACAGAGTTTAGGGGGTGGGGAAGGGTCATTAATTTTAGTTTGTTGTGGGTGAGCAGGGTGGGGGAGAGGGGTGAAGGGTTGGGTATTAAATATATTCTGTCTATTTCTGATCTGACGATGAGCTGTGAAGCTTGAAAGCGCTAATCGGAATAATTTTTATATAGTGGTGTGCAATATTGATCATTCTGATTATTCTACAATAACACAGAACATCGTCACATACAAGAAGGATTCTTTATTTATATTATTTTTAATTTTCAACAGTTGTCTTCGTCGGTTATTAGACCGTAATATCGATCGTACAACACTGAATCGATTTGTTAGTGAACTAGTGGTGTATATTACAATTTAAATATATTTTTCGGTTTATCTCTTATCCCAGGGTACATGTAATTCTTTGAACGATTAGTAAGGCCAGGTAATGCAAAATTAAGGTTACTAAGTATTACAGTTGTTATTAACTCTTAATATATAAAATTAAATATAAGCTGGTTTTTTACCATGCGATACGATACTGAAGGTGGCCGTGTCTGTTTATAACGGCGTGAAGATGAAATGGTTAGGTTACTCTTGACCAAAAACAGCGTCCAGATCTTCAATAAAGGTTTAGAGATGATGTCCAGAAGTTCAGTTCTGGTCTCCGTTCTTCTTCACGATCCCAGTAGTGGCCGGTCCCAGTGGAAATGGTGTAGTGTTATGACTTCGTTAGTTTATTGAAAGTGAGGTTTGGTATTTCAATACAAAAGTTCTTCGTGTATGTTTTAATTTATATTTTAATTAATTTTGACTTCTTCTGCTATGGATCATCTTTGTTTAATGGCAAATCGTTTTCATCATCATTCTTTTACTGGAATTAGTTTGAATGAGGATTTATTAATTCCGTGAACTTTGAGGATGTGTAGAATTATATTTCCTGAAATATAGTTCAGTATTTATTACTCAGTTCTTTTTTAAATGGATTGGCTTTAAGACATTTGATTTGTTAAATTTTATTCATTTTATTTGGTTCTCTTTTTAAATTTGTCTGCTGAACTTGAAACCCCCCCTTTTTATTTTATAAGTTTTTTTTGTAAATTTTTTTTGAATTTTTATTTTATTTTATTTGTAAGTTTTTTTTTGTAAAGGGGAGAGACATAAAATTTAGAACTAGGTGGTGAACCTAGAAGAAGCAAAAGTGTGCAAGGCCTAATTACAATTACAGACATGTCCCCCCAGGTGAATGACAGGACTTGCAAATGAAAAAGTCTATTAACCAACAAGCGTATACTTTATTAAGCATGCAACTCTTACATGAGATGACAAGTTATAGATTGAACAAAGAGCAAAATTAACTGCAGGATTATATATATCAATTAATATTCCTAATGGCATAAAATGTGAGTGAATTGAATATTCACATAAATTGCATAAATCCTGCCACATTATGTTCAAGTTAATGGTTGCAATAATATTATTCACAAAATAGAAAATCACTAATCCATAAGTGTTGTATAGAAAGGACTTAAAATAGGCTAGCCTTTTAGTATCTTAGTAAGCACATTTATGATCTTTTAATTTATACATATTCCCCGAACAAAATATATAAAGATTACACACACAAGCACATACACAACATAAATGACACAACATCCCTCATTTCTGTACCAAACCCCTCATGAAACCCATTTCAACTAGAATAAATGAATGCACAACCATATATATGTGTATAAATATAATTAACAAGGTAATCCGTTAAATCACAGTAACGAAGCATTAATATGCCATGGTAATTAGCACCACAAAATGTAAGTGCCCCGAACCAAACCAGAGACTCAAAATAATAATAATCAACCCTCACTTTAATCATAATAAGCAATAAGCATATGTGACCATGAACATAGTTTCACAATTTAAAACATCAGACAGCCCCTTTTGCGTGACTAGATTTCTGCCATGACCGCATGACATGAAAGCACAAAATAACTAACTCTCGAATAGCTTTAATAGGATAAAAGATAGAACTTAGAGCAGACTGCGGATATGCGTGTGTGTGTAATTTTCTTACACATTATAAGCAGATATAATAGATTTCATTAGGTTTAATTGTGTAATGTTCACACATGCAGTCACAGAACTGAACATGAGAGCTTGTGCAAAAGTTTAACTGTTAAAACTTCATGAGTGAGCTTCTGGGAGCTTCCGTGCATTCACAATGTCGTTGAGATAGAATTAAATAATTAGAATGGTCCCACCTGGATCTTCCGGTGCACTTAAGCAATACTGTGGCTGATCAGTAGTGTCTCGGTTGTACTAAGAAGTCCTGGGGCAGCGTAGCGTCATAAGTGTGTCTGAACGGTAGATCTCGACTGACAGCATATCATGGCTAAAGGATCGTCTCTGCCAGGAGGGTGGACAGTTGGTCGTCACACCCGACACCCATTTCGCCCTTGTTCGAGCACCTGGAGCAGAACTTTATTCAGCCAACCATAGAGAAAGTCGACGAAGTCCTGAACTGATGAGTGCCGTCAGCCGAGAGCAGATGATCTCGTTGAGGGTTCAAGTAAAAATGAGACAGATTCAAAGTGTCTATCTAACCACGAAACCTCTCGGATGCATGAATGTACAAAAACAGCTGGACGCGCCAACTGAATTTCGTCGCTGCACAACAACAGTGAGCATAGCACAACGGCGACGAGATGCCGTGGCCGCGCGTGACGTCAAAGCCGCTCGTTTTAAAAACACATCGCCTTCATGCTGAACCCAGTACGGCACACCCTCACCCCAAAAGGGCAACATGGTTGACCCAAATCAAAGCAGTACTCAAGCACGACGGCTGCGGGAATCCTGGAAAATCCCAGATTCTAAATCCCACTTGGTGAGTTCAGTTACTCAGGAAAACGAACGAGGCAGAAGGAAAGGGTGTAAGTCTGTCAATGTGTGTCTGAAAGAGAAGATGTAAGTGTGCGTCCTGCATGCTCGCCGGGCCCTGGTCCGCATGCAGATATAAGGAACAGAACAGAACAGGCGAAAGAGAAGAGTCACCGGACCGGTTCTGAGAACTGACCACCAAGGCCTCCAAAACTCAACAACTGAGACCCAGGACCATTAACACTATTCCCCCCTTCCCAGGACTGAAAATCTCTACCACACTGCGACCATCCCCCACGCGAGTCCTCTCCTCCATGCCAAACTCTCGGGACCGCCCCAACACGTCACCCTCTCCAGTGACCACCACCTAACTCTCCTGGCACTCACATATTCACGCCCGAAGGCTAACAAGGTGCTACAAACCTTGATATGCGAGTACCCTTCGAGAACCGTCCACCTCGTGGACCGACCAGCCATGTTCAGCAAACAAGGCATCATCAATCCTTGACCCATGACTGGCCCACCTCCCCACACTAGGGTGGGCGGACCCGAATCACAAGGCAGAGAAGACCGCGCAGAGGGCACGCGAACATCAATCCCTTCTCTTACCTTTTCAAATGCAGCGTAACTAACAGAGGGGGTTACTTCTCCACAGTCTACACAAACCATTCTTAACCCAAAAATAAAACATCAGGAAAATCAACCGGGGAATGCGGCATGGACCGACTCTACAATACTCAAAAATCGAAATCAACCACTATTAACAATGAAACAACAACACATAACTTCTCCATCTGAACTTTCAAAACAGGGGAAACTGATAATCTCCAGGACCACAATCTAAGGTGCACTCTCGGCAAGGTTCTCTAACTCCTTATTGATAGATTTTTTTTTTTTTTTACTAAGGGGAGGGGTAGGAAACTCAGGAAGATGAAACGGGGTAAGGATCATTAAAGGCTCAATAGCTAGGAGTAAGGGTAAGGGCATGGCTCCCTCCGGACATAAGGATGAATGGAGGAAACCAAGGCTCGCGTGGGCAGGGACGCAACCCTGA
Organism: Magicicada septendecula; assembly: GCA_034769895.1. NCBI lineage: Eukaryota > Metazoa > Arthropoda > Insecta > Hemiptera > Cicadidae > Magicicada > Magicicada septendecula. The sequence goes on along the minus strand of CM068367.1, from coordinate 1,031,838,700 downwards.
AATAGATGAACACCACTGGGACTGTGGGGAACATCTACCCGCTACCCGTTAACCGCTTCTTCTCACCTTTCTATGGCGGACTTTAGGTACTCGTTCCTTTTGGACACCACTCTCAGAGAAATTATCTCGCGTTGAGCTGTACTGATTGGTTTCCTCTGAATCAGAATCAAGGCAACTTACCTCGCTACTTTCACTCCGCCTTGGATTATCCTCATCGTCTAACTCCTCCGCTTTTCTTTCTTCCTTTTCTACTTCTTTCTTCTCTTCTACAATTTCCCCTTCTTCGTCCACATAATCCAAATCAACATCATGACACTGCACCTCCTCACCATCTTCCAGTTGCTCCTCTGATCCATCTTCAACCGCATCTTCACTAACCTCTTCTCCGATCTCATTTTCATCAACACCTTCATCATCAACATCACCGCCATCACGTCCACTACCACCATCAGAACACTGCACATCCTCGTCCTCCTCTAGTTGCTCACCTGGTCCACCTGAAACTTCTTTTCGTTCTTCGGAATCGTCAACACTACTTACAGAATGCGTCTGCACCTCTTCACACACTACATCATTCTCACTCGCACACTCCACAACGCTGCAACCAAATTTCTCCTCAACTTCTACCTCATCTACTTCTACCACACTTGCGGCATGGACATCCCCTTGTCCATCCACAACCTCAGAAACACTTGCAGCCTGGACATCCCCTTGTCCATCTGCAAACTCAGACTCTTGAGTCTCCCTAACACCTATAACTATACTTCCCTGTGCAGCATCCGCAGACCGCTCTTCTGCCTCTTCTGTCGATTCCACTCCTTCACCACTCTCAGCAACTACAACATCCTCAACATTTTCAACCCTGGAATCCAACTGTCCAGGTTCATGTGCAATGACTAAATTAATTTCTACTGGCGATGGTAAAGCTACACCATCAAGTGACTTCTCATATCCCTGCGTAGACGATGATGATGTCACAGGATCTGGATCCCTCACGAACAATACCGGAACAAATTCTGCGGCATCTGGATTCAACCATGACGTCCTCTCTGAGTCCTCTAATTCCGTATTAACTGACGTGTTCTTATGCTCTTGTATTGATCCACAGAAGTGATTCCGCTTTTCTTCTTCTGCTTCACCTTCTTCATTCACTACTCTATTAGACACTGGTAATTCCTCTGGAACCTTTAAAGTCTCACTTTTCTCCAAATAAGAATAACGCCTAACTACAGGCTCCCTACTTGCCGATGTCTGTTTACTAACATAACTACTTCTTCCCCTGTTAATTTCATACTTATTTCTTCTCTCAGCTGTAACTGTTGTTACCGTCTTCACACTTGCCACCCCCTTGTAGCCTCCATTACTTCCGGAATATTCAGTTTTCAGTCTCTTGTCTTTTCCTCCAACCGCCATGTTTGTCCTTTTTAGCTCTTCCTAATGAACCACTGGAGTATTGCACATCTGTAGCAGCTCTTTCCCGGGACTCATCATTCTCCTGCACTCTCCTGGCATGTGCACACCACCGGTCCAGGTCCGCAAAACAACGTGGAGGCTCTGCGAAAACCAGCCGGGATCTCTCTTGGGGATTCAGACCTTCTCGTATTACTTGTATTACTTACGTCTCGGGCAACCCCAACCTTAATATACGGGCAGCTTTCCTTACATCATGCACGAAGTCCCCCAATGCCTCTCCGTTGGCCTGTAGGCGATAGAATAAATCTAACTTAAGCTGGAAACGTCGTCGATGGGGTATGAAGAAATCCAACACTTCCCCATGGAAGGTGTCAACACTGCAGCCCCGACGCAGAGTGTTGGTGACCAGACCGGCCAATGAACCCCGGCAATACGGGTATATAAGGGACAAGACCTCCTCATTGGACACACCCGGGAAATCTGCCAACTGCAGGACCAGGTCCAAGAAGACCAACAACAGCAGATGACCAACAACATGAAGCTCAAGAACAGATGATCTCGTTGAGGGTTCAAATAAAAATGAGACAGATTCAAAGTGTCTATCTAACCACGAAACCTCTCGGATGCATGAATGTACAAAAACAGCTGGAGGCGCCAACTGAATTTCGTCGCTGCACAACAACAGTGAGCATAGCACAACGGCGACGAGATGCCGTGGCCGCGCGTGACGTCAAAGCCGCTCGTTTTAAAAAACACATCGCCTTCATGCCGAACCCAGTACGGCACAAACTTTACCCAATAGCATATAACAATCGAATTGAAAGGTTTTTTAAAATTCTTTTTTGGATTCGTATTAATTTAACTTAACCCATTCACATGTAACAATTGAATGTTGAAAATCAACAAAATTTCTTGCATTTCTGTTACCCTAACAACCATTCCTTTTCTGTCATTGGATAATATTTGATATCCGAGAGCCAGAAGTAGGAAATATTACTACTCTTATTTAATAAAATACTCCATGCTTGGAATTACACCAAATCACATAAAACTTTCACTTAATCTGCCTTATTAAACCGTATACATTTTACTACATTTTCATCTGAATGGACTTATTAAAAAGGTATTAATTTCCTTTTACAAATATTAAATTTAGGCCTATTGGTTTTATTACACATTTTATAATTTTGTTTTGTTTTTAATTTAATTTTTCTTTACCTGACCTACTGTACAAAGAGTCACTGGCTTATGGCCACTTATACCAATTTTAATTTCCTGGTTTCAATTCATTATTATTATTTAGTTCATCATTGAACCCTTCATTGGTTTTTAACATAATTATAATAACTACTTGCCAACTTATTAATACTTATTGTCTTCCTGGCCAAGTTTACAAATATTATTTTAAACATCTTCATTAATTAATTAAAGTAAATACATTTAACATAATATCATACCTAATAAATGTACGTGTATTTAATTATTTAAATACAATTTTAACATGAATGAAATGAGTACCCATGACTTAGTACTTCCTTAAAGCAACGGCTCTACACTTACTACACACAAAACATAAAATAAATATCATTTAAACACTATATCATGATACAGTACAACACCAAGTACATGTTATAACACATTAAATATTAATTGAACAGTATATTATACTCAATTCTTACACATTAAACTCATCCCACTAGACACAGTGTTTATATTTTACATCTCATACTACTCATTACATATTTTATATTTAGGTACACATTCGATGTTTTATTACTTAGTAACCTTACTAGGTACCTTAAATGCATTTTTTAGGTGAGATTGGCCCTCTTGTATTTAATTATAACATACTTTGGGCATTGTTTTAAGTCATGTTTACAAAGTTTTTTATGTAACGTCGGGAACCTCAACTCTGTTACGTTACAATATATATATATATATATATATATATATATATATATATATATATATATATATATAAATACAGGGTGATTCACGAAGATATGCAGAGACTTTAGGAGCTCATTCTACATGTAAAAATAAAGAAAAAAGTTCATATAAATATAGGTCCGCAAACGCTTCGTTAGCGAGTTATGGCTAGCCAAATATTTTACCCTGATTTCAGCTCCTCTGGTCATATTAGGCCGTACTGATGTTCTAGGAACCCAAATTAAGGGACAAATGTGATGGTTTCATGCTCGTGAATCACCCTTATACAGTATATTGTAACAATCTATGTGGGTCGGTTCTTGAATTATTGTGTAATTTATTTTATTTAGGTTGATGTTAAGTTTATTTAAAGTTGGGTTCAATTGAATTATTATGAAGTCGTTGGTTTGAGATGTTCACAATAAGAGATGATAGTTAAACCGCTCGTTGTTAGTCGTGTGTTGTGGATTGAATAGATGTTGATCTTTCTTCACTAATAGAGATGATTCGGCTGAATAGGCTCTCACTGAAATCAGAGTTATTTTATGATAGCGGTGCTTACTTTAATTGATGTTCTGGTTATCATGTAGTGTAGATCTGATCATCTAAAAACAAAAGTAATTCAAAAATCACTCATTGGCGCTATCATTGGTGCCAACCGTTGCATGTCATCCACTGAGCCTGTAAATACCTATCTTGGTGAAATAATTTCTCCAACTCTAATCATTGCGTTAAATATAATTTATTTCTCGTTAGTGACCACGTATTGGTTTCTTTGAACAATTAAAACCAGAAAGTCAAACTTCACAATTATTTTTACATTTCTTAAAATTTTTCTTTAAATCTCAGGGTGGTTAAGCTGCATGCGCGGATCAAATACGCCACGATGTTCTGTTTACAATAATTATTAATAAACATGGGTTCTTTTAGTCTGCAAGATACTAAACTATAATACAACACAACTATTATAATTGCGTAGTAGGAGAGTGATTACCTCGGATAAATAAAATCTTAATTCATTACATAAAACTTCAACAGACGGCTTGCGTCAACTTCTAGGTTAGACCTGGCGTATCTGTCTAATGCCAGTTAAGTTGAATAAAATAATAAGTTATTAACAACAAAGACAATTCAATTGTACTAAAGTTATAAATGCCTTTAACATGTCAAAACTATCGTCATACTACCAGATTGGATATCCTTCTACAGGTATCTTTTTAAATCTAACAAACATAGTAGTTGGTTATTAAATGGTTGAACAATCAATTAAAATACTAAATTCAGTAAGGTACACTGTCCTTTTAGATTTGGTCACAAATCATTTTATGTCTAGGGTGAATAATGTTCGTTAATTCTTATCACTATTATAATCATTAATTGACTTTATGAGGGTTTAATGCCTCTTCAAAGTTCGTTTACATAGCCTTAATTCTATACATTATAACACTATCTTAATGGAATAATAACTCATGGATATGATTTAATAACATAATGATTTAATCTGTGTAACATAAATTCAATTATTGGAAAATTCCATTCGATACATAAGGTTGTCACAGGGTCGATATTTATCTCAGGATTTATAATTAAATAATTTTAATATATTTCGTGGGAATTCTTGTGGCTGCTACGAAAAGTTCCTTTGCATGTTGATTAATAATAGAGAGTACCTTTACAAACAATATATTACTTATAATCTAAAAATTTACACAAATTATATATTAAGTTACGTACAAGTTTTGACGATATTCAATTTGTCCGTCTCAGAAAATAATGTAGTTTATCAATGTGTACAATAAATGTTTCCTTGTAATCACTGTTAGCTTATATATTGAATTTGGTTGCACTTTAAAATGTTGACTAGTGATTAGTGTTAGTGTAAATTGTTATATTGTCTAGTGGTTGTTCCTTGTTGAAAAAAATATTGTCAAATTATACTTTACACATCTAGACGATATTGCTGAAGGGTTCCTGGTCGTTTCTGAATATTTTTCTTGATTGTGTGTATTATTTGTTCATGAAAATGGTAGTGGAAGGATTATTATCTTCGATGATGGTCCTTCAGATCTTCTTTCACACACGGGTCATCTATTTTTATATACTTTTAATTACCTCTAGACACGCACTATTCAACTGCTTTCCATCACAATTAACAATTAAGTGTTATTTCTTCTTTCTTTTAGTTACCTACTCATACAAATTTCTTAAATTTTGATTGGTCATTTATGTACAGTTTAAATGTTATAGGATCAACACCCATTACCTACATTATATTTTATAAATTACCTTTAATAGATAATATTATTACTATGCTCTAATTATATATGCAATGTTTATACAATTATTAATTAGATAATTATAAACAATTTGATACTAAACATGCCTCAGTTTATAACTGTAAAACCTTATTAATTTGAATTTCTATGATATGTGGTGGAACAATTTGTTATGATTTATTGTAATTTCTACTTTGACTACCTGAGATAAATATATTTACATAAATTAACTGGTGACATAAAATCTTATAACATATAACAAAACTTTTAATAATAATAATTGTTTTTGACAGTTTTAGTTTATTTATGCTGCTAAACTATTGTCTGTATGATAAACTAAAATTCTGTCTAATAATAACAAAACACTTCCATCAAAAATAATTACACTGTTTAACGGTAGTCTGTGTCGCTATTTCTTATGATCACACTCATTACTTTAAAGGTTTGTGTCCCTTTTCCTTTCCTTGATTATAGGCCTATATGATTATAATTAATACAATTTTATTATATGGATTAGGTACTCTTTATTGGGTTTGGATTATTATTCAGGGTAAGTTGATTAGGCCTACTAGGTTTATTTATTTCACTTTTTTCTGTTTACTGCCCTATTCTACTGGGTTATTTCTGGGTTTCTGGATAATATTATATAAGTCAAACCAAATAGTTTTCCTTTAATTTGCTTTCAATTATTATTTCTTGGTTCCTCTCTGGATCGGATTCCACTATTATTTACTATTCTTTTGTAACATTTTGTTTCGTTACAAATTGCCTCCCTTCAGAAGTAATTATTTCTGAACACTTCATTAGGTGTGAGGACATAATTACTTATGTTATTTTACCTTTTCTTCCTCATGATATTTTTTCATGGATTGTTGATTATAATCTTCTGAATTGCTACTATTGGGCTAGTATATGGTGATTGGCTATGCTCAATTATATCATTTAACAACATTTTATTAATTTCAGCTCTAACCGCCTCCTTCAATGAATATGGTATAGGATAGGATTTTCTGTGAAATTCTGCTGGTTCTTTAAATTGTATTCTACACTGATAGTTTTTTATTTTTCCTGGTTTTCTGAAAATACATGTTTATACTTCTTATATATTATAATGAGATCTTCTACTTGTTTTACTGTCAAATTATTTGTGCCTTGGTGTCTAAACTCTCTTATCTCCTGTAATTTACTGTTCCACAGGTCTTCATTTGTCATATTATAGATTATTTTTCTGCATTGGGTGTCATTATTTAAAAAATTTAATTCCCTAACTTGGTGATGGGTACGGTTCAGAGGGGCACCATCGCTTCCTATTAACTCTGCTGTCCACATAACACCTTCTGAGTTCAAGGACACCTTCTCCTTGCTCAAATCAATAATGGCTGAATATTTCCTCAGCATATCGCATCCGATTAATAATTCGAATGGTAGGCCGATTGCGACCAAACATATAATATTAATTGTAACACCTTTGCTTTTTATTTCCAATGACACTTGTTTTCTCACTGTTTTATTTTGACGCCCAGTGGCACCTATTAAAATAACATTATTGACAGGTAAGGTAGGTATTATATTTTTACTTTGTTTCTGTATTCTCTCCAGTTCAGCGTCGTTAATAAGTGATACATTTGCACCAGTATCTATCATTATTCGTGTAGGAATTCCTTCAATTTGAGCGGTTATGTATAAAATTTCATTATGCTGGTTGATTCTACTTGTCACCGTTTCCTCCAACAGTTCATCTCGAAGATTTTTCAAATAATAATTGTAAATAATAGTAAGATTTTGACTGTCCGTCCTTAAACTTTGGTTGTTGTTACACTTCAAAATTCTTTTATTTTCCATAATTAGTGTTTCATAATTAGTTGGTAGTAATTTGTTATTACTATGTTTTTGAATTTGGTGGTTATTGTACCCAGTAGTTAGTAGCAGTAAGGGGTCGCGAGGGTTTATTACTGCCTCACTCCGTTTAAATTAAGGCTATCGTGATTATTTTCCGGGCATGACTGTTGATTTGCCTGGACTGGTGTGCTGGTTCCTGGTTGTTCAACCTCTCGGTTGTCTAATTGTTCACTTCCCCTTGATTCTCGGAAGTCCTCCTGGCTTCTACTTCTGACTCGGTTATAATGGTGACTCATCCCTCTGGGATTTCCTCTTTGATCATAACTGTTATTAAAACTGTTCCTCCGAGGTTGATGGTATCTCCAGTAATCCCCTTCTTCGGCACTGATGTAATTTATTCGGGGTCGGTACGAACGATTATTATTATAATTACCCTGATTATTATTGTTATTAACTCCTGAGTTACTCCTAAAATTATTATAATTTTGGTTTGTTCGGTAGTTATTATAATTATTATTGTTTCTATTACCCGGATGGTAATTTTGATTGGGCCTGTTGTTATCATTATTGTTAATTGGGTTTCGATTGAAGTTTGCTGGTTGGTTATTATTTGGGGTAAAATTTTGGTTGTAATTACGATCGTTGACATAACTATTCCGGTTATTCATGTTATTATATTGATTATGATTCATACCATGGTTATTATTTTTTGAACCGCACTGATCAGTTCGTTGTCTGCTTCTTTTGTAGTAACCCTCGTGTTCATAATTTTCTAATAAGTCAGCCATTGCGTGGACCGTTTTAATCTGGCTTCCCAGGCGTGCTCTGGCAATTCCTGTGTCATAATGGTATGCCATTTTAGTTACTAGGGATTCTTCTGGTATTCTTGGCTGTAGGTGTCTCGCCAAACACACCTTTCCCCAGAAGTAAGTAGTTGGAGATGTACCTCTATTTCCATCATATCTTCCCTGACAAATGTTGTCCCTTATAATATTTTGTATAGCTTCGGACCAGTATTTTTCTTTAAACAGTTTTTTAAATTGAGCGTAGTCCACTATCTCATTCCTGGTTGCTGTCCACCAGTTGTCCGTAATCTCCCTAAAATGCTCATCCAACATCTCTCTAATCGAGCTCCAGATAGTTATTCGATGTTTATTAAAATGTTCCTCAATTCTGGCCAGGAATTCCATGGGGTTTCTGCGATAATTTTTGAAATTAATTCCTTCTCTGGTTTCATTTGTGGAAACATGAGTAATATTATGTGGTCTGGTTCTAATTAACTCAATTTCTTCTTGATTTTGGCGTACCTGACCAGTTAAATTATTCACCGTAGTGTTAATATTGTCACACCTTTCTCCGGTTTGTTTCTGTAAATTCACTAAATTTTCTTATTCCTTTTGTATTCCTTCTATTTGAATACGACTATTTTCTTGGAGCTGGTCTATTCTAGTATTTATCACTGCTTTATTTTGTATGATGGTTTCGTTAGCTTTTCTCAATCTCTCATTAGTGTCAGCTATTTCTTGCTTCCTTTCCTCATCGATTTCGTCCATCTTCTGGTTAATTGTATCATTGACTTGTTCAATTCTACCATTAATTCTTCTTAAATTCTCTTCATTGATTTGTCTGAACTCTTCCTTCATTTGGTTATTATTGTCACTTATAGTTTGCCTTAAGGTTTCGTTAGTACTTTCTTTAATACTGTCGATTTTCTCATTTATCCGTTGTAAATTCTCGTTAGTGTCTTCTCTGTTTTGGTCAAATCTCTCCTCCATCTGTTTTATTAAATTTTCACTCATTTTCTCATTTGTTTGTCTGTGATCTTCCTTGATACTATCAATTTTTTCATTTGTTTGTCTGTGATCTTCCTTAATGCTCTTCAAATCTTCCTTCGTTTGTCTGTTATCTTCCTTGATGTTATCGAATTTTTCCTCCATTTGTTTTAATAAGTTTTGACTCAAAATTTCATTTTGTTTCTTTGAGTTTTCACTGAATTCTTCCTTGATGCTATCAATTTTCTCATTTGTTTGCTTGTTTTGTTCCTCCATTTGTTTTAATAAGTTTTGACTCAAAATTTCATTTTGTTTCTTTGAATTTTCAGTGAACTCTTCCTTGATGCTCTTCAAATCTTTCTTCATTTCTTCCTTCTGCTTCTTAGAGTCTTCTTTAATTAATTCCCATAGTTGTTGTAAATCCAGGCCTCCTCTGGCTTCCTCTCTTACTACCGTTTCCACATCCTCCACCGATGTTACTTCTTTCTCTTCCATCCTGACTTCTTTCTCTGCCTCCTTCGTCCGTCTCAGTGACGTCGCCCTCTTACGCATCTTTATTATTTATTGGAACTTATAGCAGTCGCCAGCTAAAAATTAGGAAATTAATTTTGTTGTTTCAATTTCTTCACCTAATATTCCCTAATTTCAGCCTCACTAGTTGGTGCGCCAATTTATAACACTATCTTAATGGAATAATAACTCATGGATATGATTTAATAACATAATGATTTAATCTGTGTAACATAAATTCAATTATTGGAAAATTCCATTCGATACATAAGGTTGTCACAGGGTCGATATTTATCTCAGGATTTATAATTAAATAATTTTAATATATTTCGTGGGAATTCTTGTGGCTGCTACGAAAAGTTCCTTTGCATGTTGATTAATAATAGAGAGTACCTTTACAAACAATATATTACTTATAATCTAAAAATTTACACAAATTATATATTAAGTTACATACAAGTTTTGACGATATTCAATTTGTCCGTCTCAGAAAATAATGTAGTTTATCAATGTGTACAATAAATGTTTCCTTGTAATCACTGTTAGCTTATATATTGAATTTGGTTGCACTTTAAAATGTTGACTAGTGATTAGTGTTAGTGTAAATTGTTATATTGTCTAGTGGTTGTTCCTTGTTGAAAAAAATAGTGTCAAATTATACTTTACACGTCTAGACGATATTGCTGAAGGGTTCCTGGCCGTTTCTGAATATTTTTCTTGATTGTGTGTATTATTTGTTCATGAAAATGGTAGTGGAAGGATTATTATCTTCGATGATGGTCCTTCAGATCTTCTTTCACACACGGGTCATCTATTTTTATATACTTTTAATTACCTCTAGACACGCACTATTCAACTGCTTTCCATCACAATTAACAATTAAGTGTTATTTCTTCTTTCTTTTAGTTACCTACTCATACAAATTTCTTAAATTTTGATTGGTCATTTATGTACAGTTTAAATGTTATAGGATCAACACCCATTACCTACATTATATTTTATAAATTACCTTTAATAGATAATATTATTACTATGCTCTAATTATATATGCAATGTTTATACAATTATTAATTAGATAATTATAAACAATTTGATACTAAACATGCCTCAGTTTATAACTGTAAAACCTTATTAATTTGAATTTCTATGATATGTGGTGGAACAATTTGTTATGATTTATTGTAATTTCTACTTTGACTACCTGAGATAAATATATTTACATAAATTAACTGGTGACATAAAATCTTATAACATATAACAAAACTTTTAATAATAATAATTGTTTTTGACAGTTTTAGTTTATTTATGCTGCTAAACTATTGTCTGTATGATAAACTAAAATTCTGTCTAATAATAACAAAACACTTCCATCAAAAATAATTACACTGTTTAACGGTAGTCTGTGTCGCTATTTCTTATGATCACACTCATTACTTTAAAGGTTTGTGTCCCTTTTCCTTTCCTTGATTATAGGCCTATATGATTATAATTAATACAATTTTATTATATGGATTAGGTACTCTTTATTGGGTTTGGATTATTATTCAGGGTAAGTTGATTAGGCCTACTAGGTTTATTTATTTCACTTTTTTCTGTTTACTGCCCTATTCTACTGGGTTATTTCTGGGTTTCTGGATAATATTATATAAGTCAAACCAAATAGTTTTCCTTTAATTTGCTTTCAATTATTATTTCTTGGTTCCTCTCTGGATCGGATTCCACTATTATTTACTATTCTTTTGTAACATTTTGTTTCGTTACAACATTGTAATGTTATCGTTCATTTCATAAGTTTTTTAATAATAATACCAATTCACCATACTCCCTTTTAATTTATATAACCGCGATTGCTTGGGATTATACACACTAGCAATCGTATTCGCACCTTCACTAAACTGATTAATTCGTTTATATAAAATTGTTAACACTTTCAAACATTTCGGGTTATATTGACCCAAACATTACGTTCGCTGCACGCACAGGTTAGGTTAAAATTTACTCTTCTGGCGTCGAGGACACTCGTCTTGTCTCTTGAGTCGATCGTACAAGAATGATGCTTAGCTTGGCATCGGTTTTGGGCCAAGCCTCGCTATGATTAATTTGGTTCGGTGTATCTTCTTCATCACCTGCTCCTAAACTTCCTGGGTAATCTCCTGATTTTTTATATGAGTTTCTTTTAATTTATTTTCTTGAGTTTTATTGTTGCATTTTTATTTTTTAATTACTTTTATCCTTTTATAGTGGTGTTTTTCTTTGAAGTTTAAATTATTTTCATTTGATATTCTTTGAGTTATTTGTAATTTAAATATTTTTATGATCTTAAAGGAATTAATTTTTAGTGGATTATCTGTCATGCTACAATATGTATAACAATAACAAGTAAGAATTAAGTAATAATGTGTAAACAAATTGTATATAATGTGGATAAAATAATGAAAATATTGTAATGGATAATAGTAATAACATATCATAGTAAAAATATAATAATTAAGTACAAATAATGATAATATATGTATATCAATGTGAAAGAACTATGACATGGTGTATTAAAGCCATACCATATAAATAACTGAAGTACCATAAATGGGAACAAAGCTTCACCAAAGGTGTATGAATATTTAAGGTACAACATAAACACCTGAGAAGTGTATTATTATGAAATATGTATTAGAATTAGTCAATATAAATGCAAGGACATATAGGGCTTACACGCCTGAAAAGCATTTGACAAGAATTGTAAATATTTTAGTATTTAGAAGTAATTATTAAGAGAAAAGGACTCTAAACACCTACAATCAGTATTAGAATTAGAATATATTATAATAAAGTCGAAAGGACTTAAGTGTGATTAAGAACCACAAAATGTGCATTATCGAAAAGCTATTTAGGTTAATTATGGACGGATTTATAGCTTGTGTGGACTCTAAATAAAGAGCCAAGCATCCGCAAAGTGATAATACCATTAATTTCTTAATTCGAAATGTAATAAGAAAGATATAAACAATAATAAGTTTTCTTTCAATTCCAAAAAGAATTGAACGTGTCATAGCGTACTCTTGAACCCAAAGACCGATGCTAAAAAATAAAATTTCTGACTTTATTAAGGCATATGGGGTCGAGATTATCAGATTATCAACCAATAGGAAGAGCTGATTTCAGGAGACGCCGACAGCAACTTCGAAGGAAATCATTACTAGTTTTTTGACCATCAGAGTGAACGGTACGAGTTTTCGTCGGGAGCATAATTTTAAAAATGTGCGCGCCCCCAGAACTAACAAGTAAATATAACTTCACTAAAAGTGCATAACCCTTACGTGTGAAGTGCAACGAGTGATGTGAAATAATAATCCATCCATTGCCAGTGTATAATAAAGGCGATGATGAGTGGGAAATTAAGGGAGTACTTATTATTAACAATATTTTGATGAAAACTATTATTTACCAACAAATAAATTTTTACGTTGGTACTACTTTAGTCAAGTACAGTTGTACATGGCTAAACTAATTTATGAATTGTTATTAACCAGTATTTGAACAAAAGTTCTCGATTTTATTAGTTTAAATAAAATATTATTGAATTTTCAGAAGAAAATGACAAATGAATCTAATATTATAATGAATATCGAAGTAAACAAGTTTGAATATAGATGCCAACTTGACTATTATTAGTACGAAATCGAATCATTTATCAAATAATAACAGAGAACAATCATTACAGTTAATAAACAACATACTTACCATGAATAAATGTTATGTATAGTTTTAAGATTTTAATGCCATCAATTGAAATATTTTATTAACTCACTTTGAGTAAGAGGCAATCTAACCTATATGTTACGAGAATTGTAACAGTCATACTGAGTTGTGTTTTAAATTTATACACATTTGAATATACTCAGTTAAAAAGAGTTTATGAATTAACTATAATATATTTCATTATTAATAACCATCCAAGTAATATTATTCTAACACACAGTATTTGGAATCGTGTCACACACTCCACAACGTAGCTGGTGAATTGACACCAGGTGGACCAAAATACGATAATTTCCAATACCGTAATTAAACTTATTTTCTTGATTTGTAATTACTCTCTATAATGTATTGTTGTTATATTTCAGCATTTTTGTACCCTGTATCATGTTAACTAAAAGAACACACGAATTTTGGTAATTGTAAACAAAACTAACCAAACTAGGTTAACAGCTATACAATATAAAATAATCAGTGTTACCAGCCCTGAGCTGTAAGAATCTCAATAACTAACTAACTTGTTTTTTGATGATTATTAATTGTTTTAAAGGATGCTAATTTCAAATTAACATATTGTTAATAAAATACTAATTTTCTTATCTTTGAATCAGTTTTTTTTTTTATTTCAAAGTAGGCAAAAGAAAAAATATTTACAGAGCAATTATTTTCCAAAGTGGCAGTACGACAAACGAGCGGCCAATATTTGAACTTCAAAACAGTATCAAATATACAGTCATTTTATTTACTGTACACACACAAATATACCTGTGACATATTTTATAAACTGTGTTGTGACATTTCAGCGTATTATAGGGCCAATTTTGGAAGACTGACAACAATCATCATTGGTAAGTGAAACGGTAAATCTACCAGTGCTCAAGAGAATTTTAACACTCCTTTTAAACCTTTTAAACAACTTTTTTGAACTACATAATTATAATCAAACACACTCAACGATAATTACGAAGAGTTGAGCAGAACTTAAACATTTTTAACAAACTAAATAATTAATAATAATTAAACAATTAAACATCTATTCGAATTGTATTATTACACAGTCTACAAGTTATATCCCTACATTTGCTCTAGTTCCTTGACTAGTCTACAAGATTCACTTTAGTTATGCCTCCAGATATACAGTTAATTTACATTTAGACTAATTTTACTTCGCTCTCCTGACCATTATTCATTATATCATTCATTTACTTTATCAGTTTTCTTAGTCAGTTCAATTATTTAAATTAGTTTGTCATGGCTTAATTGTTATTCTGTTCTTCACTCTGGGCTTTTCTTGTTATGATTCATTCCTCTTGCCTTAATTCTTCTCTTGCTTAGTGTAAGACATATCTTATTTCTTCCTGCTTTTGTATCTAGTTGGGTTATATAGTATTTTTCTCAATCCACTTCTTTTCTTGTCTCTGTATTTGGTTTTCTCATTTTACGTAATCTATTGGGTTAGTTGTCAGTTACTTTACGTCTCGTCTATGTCATTGTCATTATTTCTTTAATCATCTTCATCTGCTTGTTACAGATGTATTCTTTATTCCTTTTCAAATCAATTCCTAATTTTTTCCTTTACTTGACTTTAAAGTTAAAATATGGTATTTCTTATGATTTGTTATGGTTGGTTAATGTTTGTTTTGGACCCTGGTGGTCGTGATAATATGTAACGTTACTATATATATATTGTAGCATGACAGATAATCCACTAAGTTATAATTCAAATATGATCATAATTACATTTAAATTAATTAAATCAAAAGAAAGTTCGAAGCAAAATAAATAAATATCGAATGAAAATAATTAAAAATCAAATGAAAAGAATTAAATATCAAATGAACATAATTAAATATCAAAGTGAACAACACCACCATAAAAGAAAATTATAATTAAATAATAAAATGCAATGATAAAGTATCAAGGAAATTAAATCCAAAGGAACTCATATAAAAAATCAGGAGAACACCCAGGAAGGTTAGGAGCAGGTGATAAAGAAGATACCCCGAACCACCCAAAGGACATAATGAAATACTTACAACCTTGGAAAACCCAAGACAGAAGAAATGAAGAAAAGAAGATGTAGGATGGGAGAACTACGAAGAATACCCATGAAAAACCTATTAATAAAAATAATAAACCCCGAACCAAATATTAATATAACCCCAAGAAAGTATAACACCCCAAAACATCATGTAAAATAATTATAAACAAAAGTGTTTAGTAGTAAATAGAAGTGCACCAACTAAAGTTATTATGTAATCAAATAAACAAATCTTCACAGTCCCTTATAACTAAAAGTTTGGTCTTAGAATATTGTAGAACTCAAGTATAAATAAGAACCAACAGTGTAAGTGTACCAGTGCAAAGTGAATCCTATATAATAAACTTCAAATAAAGGTGTACTGATATTTTAACTATATACAATAAATAACTTTAAGTTTTATAATAAATACAGAAATGACATAGCATGAAGTATTGTTATGATTATATGTCAAATGTTTCATAAAAGAGGACACATCTTTTTATCAAAAAACATTTATAGAGATGCAAATGATAAAGAGAGCAGAGGGGGAATAATTACTGTGAAAGGGGATTAAATTATAATACAATATAAACAGAAAGGACTGTGATGAACTTAAGTTTAACATAAAAATTTTAAATGGCTAATTATGTTTATGTTTAAAGCCAACACATTTCAAAGTGAGAATAGAATTATATTTAGTGTAAGAATGTTTATTAATATAACAGTGTGCATACAGCTTAAAATGTTTATGTATGTATACTGTACCAGTTTATAAAATGATTATTATGTATTTTAAAAATAGTTCAACTTAACATGTCTAACTTAAAAGACTAATAATTAATGTTCAATATTGTTTTTATAGTATGAGCATGAATACCATGCTACATGTTCCAATAGTTGTATAAGGAATTTTTATTTGATATTATATTAACTTTAGACAGTCAGAGAGGGTATAGAATTAGTAATATGAAAAAACCAGCATATGTAAAACAATAGAATCTAAGCCAAAATGGAAATTCCAATAACATTTATATTTGAGTAAGGAAGTTAAATAAACCAAGCAAACTAATTAGATTTATATAAGGTAAATCAGTCACCAACTACTATAACTAAAACTATACTTTAAAAGAATCATATAAAAGGTTGTATAAAATTATTAAATAATTTCAAAATGTAATACCTAACCATTTCAAAGGAGTAATAGTAAATTAATGAATTGTAACTAAAAGTAGGATCAAATTGTTAAATTTATAAGAAATTAAGGAAAGATAAGGATTTATATCAATCAGAAATTTATTATAATCATATTTATAACACCTAACATGGCTAATATTTTGGACAAGAACAGGAAGCTGATTTTGGGCCTACATTTCCAAAATGAAAGAAATATAGCAATTTTGACAAAAATCTTGATAAATATGTACTATGGCATATCAAATTAAACAGAAAGAGTTAAAGAAACCAATTATGTAATTACTAGTTCACGAAAGTAGCTAACAAACAAAAAATATTCTGAATATAATGTATTTTGAAATCACATACAGAGGAAGCGATTTATATTTAAACAATCAATTTCTAATATTAACTTGGCAAGATATTTCATGAGACGAAAGAAGTAAGACAGTTCTTAATTAGCATTCAACGCGAACGGTTGATGTAAGATAGCGCTAAGAAACTGTATAACGAATGTTAGTGGCGTACAAAGCCTAAAATCAGTGAAAAACGAGAGTTACCGAAATTGTCATTTTTAACTTAAAATCAGTGAAACACACCAACACCAACAGTGAAAACAAACGATACGCAACATAATAGAAGTGAATTAAACCAGTAAAACTACCTAACATTAATAATTCACTTTACAACAAATTCACGATTCTTAGCCACGAACAGACAACAGTGAACACATCTAACACAAGACAATTAACGCCAGTGAACACTGAACACTTATCCAGGATACCTCGAACAACACAATAGACATTATACACTATTACGGAGACCAATAAAACCGTTGTGAAGGTGAATTTATTGTCAGAATTTCCAGCAACCATTTATTCGTTTACTTCATCAACTCAGCTAGCCGCCATGACGGTTCCGTGATGCACTGCGAACTCCCCAGATTGACTTCATCGACACGGCATTGGTTTGAATACTTAACTATTATAAACATTATATATTATTATCAATTTGTCATTTATTAATTATTAAGATTATTTTTGTTCATGTTATACTTTCTATGCTTGTCCCTTCTCTGACTATATAAATATAACCGCTAAAAGAACCATTCTAAACATTCATATAATATAACCTGTTTTGTGAAATCGATTACCCCTGTAGAAGAAGAGTCGAACATTGTATCAATATCGATTTTGAATCGATATTTTCCGAATAACTATTAATAAATTAAACTAATTCAATTATCTGGGTTTAAAATTATTTCACATATTATTATAAGAGTTTACATTAACAACAGGACTTACTGGAAGACGACCATTAATAAAGGAGAGTGATATATTGGAGCAGAGCAGAAAATCGCAAATCGATTCGTAAAGTGAGACAATCTGATTAACTCCAGATTAATTTACGGTCAACCAGAAGTGCATATATTAACATAATAAACTCACAGAATTTTAAAATTTCAACGGAAACTCATAACGAGAATTATTTATCAATTATTTAAACCTTAACCAAACATACAATTTTTTAAATTTTTTTTGAAAAATTTTTTTATTTAATTAAAAATTTATTTTGTACAATACAGAATTATTTATTTGTAACCAGTGTAAACAGGTCTAGTTACAATATATATATATATATATATATTGTAATATTAAATATTACAAATATAAATAAAAATTAAATAAAATTGATATATATAGAGATATATTGTAGAAAGATATTGTGTGTATCTTTGGTGATAACAAGGGTATTGTGCTCTTCCTTTAGCCCCACTAGTTGGGCAAGTCAATTTGTAATATAATTACAAATATTACAAATAGAAATAAAAATATAATTATAATTGAAATATGTTGATATGTGTTGATACTTACTGATATTTTGTTTATCACTGGGTTAGTCTGACTCCTTAAAGTCCCACTGTTAGGCTAGTCAAATTGTAATATAATTTCAAATATAATGATAAGCAAAATATAAAGATATTGATGATAAGAATATGTTATAATTAGGTGTGTTTGATTGATAAATAATAAATACATCAAACTTTAAAAATTTTGCAAATATTTTTTCTCGTTCTTGTATAGAGTTTGTTGGAATAATTTAATTTAATTAATTGATAATTAATTAATTATTTGAGGTTGTAATTTCCTCCTATATCTATTCTCTCAAGGTGAATTATGGTTTTGCTTAATAAAAAATAATAATAACATTAATGGTAGAAATAAAAACAATGCTGGTAACTGAATACTGATTTGCGTTTATTCATTCAAAATTGTGCGCCAGTCAGACTGCGCATGTCCCAGGCACTGGCTAATATTCGCCACAGTCGGCAATGAGAAAAATCAACAGATATATTTTTTACAAGTTTAAATTTATGGTTCTTTTAACGAGTCGAAATGGTCAGAGGGCAAGGAACAAGATACATTTAACAGGTATTCTTAAACTAAATGTTAACATCTGAAATAGAATAGAATTATTATTACAATTGTCAATTAGAAAGAAATTATTTAAAATTCGAACCAAGTCGAAGAAATGACGTCACTCTGCTCCAAGAGGCACTGGACCGTCTATGTGAGAAATTCAGCAATGGCCGCCGTCTGCTTGGTTTTAATCTGCTATGACGCCGTTGGAATCGAAGATCTTCTCCCACAGAAATAAAACGATGTTCCCTTTTCCTGCGAAGTGGTGTTGTTCCAAAATATAGTGTTGAATGTCCCCTCGTCGTCTGCGATGTCGAATTCTGGATGGATCTCTTGTGTAGTGTAGTGTTCAAATATGCGTGTTGGTTTTGTGAATTTGTTCCAAAAATTGATCAAAATGGCTGTCGATTTCTGGCGTTAAGTTTTATGGTGTTATTCTGTGTTTTTGGAAACTTGTGAAGTGTTAGACATAGATAAATAATGTTATTTCACTTGTTAGTTCATCTCCGTTACACGCCACATAACCACACTTGGTTTTAATATAAATTATTTGGTTTTCAAAACTCCACTAATACATTTTTCAACTGTTCAGCTTTGCGATTAACAATAGACTAAACGACGCAACGTCGTCGTTTTAGGGCAATTTGTGGTATGTCTTTTTCCTCTTTATATTGTTTAATTATAAAATATCTGTCTAAGACTTGTTTCACTATCTAACTATACATAACAAGTTTTCTTATTTTTTACTGTATTTCCAATATTTCTTAATTTTACATGAATCTAACTATTCAGTAATATTGATTATTTAATTTTACATCTTTTGATATATAGCTGGGTTTGTTTCAAACTCATTTAAGCCCAAAAATTACAATTTTGCATAATAATTGTATGTCTCATATTTTGTACAAATTCAGTGTTTTAAAGGTTTTTATTTGTTTTTTCGGTATAATATTTCCATGGAATACACCTAATAACTCCGTAATTACTTTGTTGTTAGTAATTTGGTTATTAAAACATTTCAATATTGATTAATTTGCTGTTTAGTCTGATTTGATTACTATCATAAGCCTATTTTTGACTGTTTCCAAAAGAAGTTAATTTTCTTTCTTTTGTCATTCTATTTGCTATTAACTGTATCTGTATTAATTATATTTTCAATTTCTGTATTGTATGTATTGAATTCTATTCCTATTACATAGATTAATTCTTTGATAGATAGTTTTTTTTTTTGGTTTATAGGCCATTCAGTGTTTACAAACATAGTGTCTTGGTGGGTCTGTTTGTACATTATACATGGTTTACTGATTTGAATAAAACTATTACATTTTTATGCCCTACTTGCCTCTCTGACTTACACAATGGAAAATTAAATGACATGATTTTAATTACAATAGAATATCTTGTATCTACTAAACTTTCTTTATACTAATAACATCATTGAACCATAACATGAACATCTTATGCCTAATTTTAACAAAAACATCTTATTATCAACTATTTTCCATATATCACCTAATTTTAACAAAAACATCTTATTCCTATTATTTTTTCCTGTATCATCAAATGATAACAACATAGCTTATCCTAGACATAATTTAATTAGAAAACATAAAAAACTCCTATTACTAGTAACACTGTCAGTCACTAACTGTCTTGTGTATGTATTATTCTTATGAAAACACTTTAACTGTGATAATAAACCTCGTGTATCTATTTACACCTTACATCTAAAATATTATTTAATTAATAATAAATAATAAACATCTTAATATTAGGCATACCTTCAGTTATGAACTGTCCTTTGGTATTTTTGTCCTCACCATTTATTTAGTTATAATTAAAGAAAACATTTTATATGTAATAGTCCTTATATCTAATTTAAAACTCTTATTACTAGTAATGTTGTCAGTCCTTAGACCGTCTTTCATTTCAATTGTTTTATTATTATTATTCTACACTCATGGTAGTCTTTTTATAATACTTAAACCTCATTGAAGATTTTTTCATAGATTTTTTAACTATGTTTCTCACTGTACACTCTGTAGTTCCTTAATTTTGTTATCTCACTTCACTTTATTGTATTCTACACTCTGGTAGTCTTTTTAGTGAGTTCTACTCTATGGTAGTCTCTTTTGGTATATTTTTTGACATGTTACACTTACAACTAATATACAATTTGTTTTTATAGTATTGTATCTTGTAACTTGTTTGGGGTTTACCTATATCGGTTTCAATTTTGTCTCATGGTATTTAATATATGATTAACATTTTGTTTTGGCATATCTCTTCCTGTTTCTGGTCTCTGTCGGAATCTTGATATGTTTCGTCCCTTCTTCAAACATCACATTAGTAGTTTCCTTATTAAAATGGTTTCATGACAGATTATTTCCTTTTTTATGGTCCTTCCCTTTTTGTACTGCTTCCCCAATCTACTGGGTATACTGCTGGTTTAACTGGTTTTTTCATAGTAGGTTATTTTAATTAATGGTTTTCTTTATTATCTTCCATTTTTATTAACATTTTATAGACTTAATTATACAGTTTCTAGTGTAATCCTTAAACAATTTATTCTTCTCACTCACTATGGAACTTTCTCTTTTATTTATGTAACATTAATTCAAATGTTTAGTGTGATAATTTTGTTATGTTACATATGCTCTCCTGTAAAAGTGATTAGTTCAGATCATACTCTGTATGGATGAAATAATTACTACTAATTCTTTTGTATTTACATTTCTCCGTGATTACATGTTTTCACTTTATATACCTTCTTTTTCCACCATTGCTTCCTCTCAGCTGATGTGTATCTCCTTCATTAGTTTCTTTTTTCATTGATAAGTGATCTCCAATCTTGTGTATAACATTATCATTTTATATTCCTTCTTATTTGGTGCTTCCTCACCAGTATGTTTACTCCCTAACATTCCCTAACAAATTAATTGGAACAGTTCAGAGTGGCACTTTTGGCTTCAATCCCTGCTGTCCAATACTTCAATTGAGTCCAGAGGTATTATCATCTCTGCTCAACACATAAGACTGATGGCATTTTCTACATCCAGTCATAAAAATAAATAAACAGTAAAAGTAGTCATTTTTGACTAAAATAAACATCTTTAGATTCTTCACTTCATAATACGTTATATTAATTAATACTTTTATACACTTGACTCTTCTTCTCTCTTAAAGCTTATTCCATATTAGGTGGTTTAGGTATGTGGTATCATATACATTTCATCATGTTTACATAGTAAGTAGTACTTATATTTACTCTTTCTACCATCTGGTATCCATCGAGTTACTTTTATTGCTCATGGTATAACATGAATTAATTCTTTATCACTTTCACTATAACAGTGGTTGTTGTAACAGCATTATCATTATTAGTATCAGGTTTTTTTTTGTTTTTTGGTCTCACTATTTGGTCTTTAGTGAGCTGGTCCTTCTTCATTGTTCCATTTTTATTAAATTATTTTCTTTGTGAGTTTGGTTAATTTGTTCGATTAAGTCATATGACATTCTGGTTTCCTTTCTCTCTTAGAATTTTGTATCTCTTTCTTACAAAATCTTTTTTCATATTTCAGAGTTATTTCCCATCATTTGTATGAGTAATGATGTGAGTTTAATGTTTTTTTTTTTTTTTTTTTTTAAATTTTAGACATTTTTGTTCAACTACATTCTTTCTTGTTCATAGTTGTTTTTCAAATATTTTGGTATAAGTTGTACTTATTATTGTTTTGAATTTTGAAATTATTATTCCTCAAAATTCTTTTTGCATTCATAATAGTCTTTGAATGTTTGTGTAGGTGGTACTTACTAATTATTTTGAATTTGGACAATTATTATCTGCATCCAAATTCTTTTTACTTGCATAATAGTCTTTGAATATTTGTGTAGCTTGTACTTACTATTGCTTTTGAATTTTGAAGCTTATTATGTTCAAAATTCCTTTTATTTATTCACAATAATCCTTCAAATGTTTTGTTGTAAGTTGTGCTTACTGATTTTTGAATTTTTGTAATTATATTCTTATCAAAATTCTTATTTTGTTCACAATATTCTTTCAGATATCTAGTGTAAGTTGTGCTTACTCATTTTTGAATTTTGTAGTTATCTATTTATCAAAATTCACAATTTCTTCATTATAGTTTTAACTCACAATTATGAGTCCTCCAAATATTTTTTAATGGATAACTGATTATAAGTTCCTTTTACTTTATTCGAAATGATATCCTTTAGTACATACGTATTGTTATTATTGTTTTTAATTATCAGGTATGGGCCGGTATACAGCAGTAATAACTTTTTGGTAATGCCTTCCAAAGTACTGGGTAATTCCCTGTTTTTTAGCAGTACCTTTTCTCCGACTTCATATCTTATTATTTTCTTAACAGCCTTTTGATATTTGTTCTTGCGCCTTTCCTGGTCTTCAGCCAATTTATTGTAGAATCTAATTCGATTGAATTTGTATTCTTGACTCCTAGGGAACTCTATTATGTCTTGTATTTCTCTCGGAGGTGGTCTTTCATACATTGCCGTGTATGGCGTGGTACCAATAGCGGTGTGATATGACAAATTAAGGAATTCTTCAGTCGCTAATAAATATTCTTGCCACTTCTTTTGTTGATTATAGCAATAAGTTCGTAATATTCTTCCGACCTCTCGCAGTACCCTCTCCGCTGGATTGCTGCTGGGGTGGTAGACAGACGTCTTGTATGTCTTAATGCCCAATGTATTCAGAGTGTTTCTCCACCGCCAACCCTTAAATTGCGTTCCATGGTCGGTGATTATGGATATCGGGCTTCCTACCTCTGGAATGTAATGATTTGTTATTATTTCTAGAGTCTTCAGAGTGGTGGCTCTGTTCACAGGGTATAGTTTTGTAAATTTTGTAAAATGATCCATCATAATAACAATATACTTGTATCGATGGCGTCCGCCACTGCGGGGAAATGGACCACATATGTCCAGAAAGACCTTTTCCAGTTTGGTTTGTGAGGTAATTGGTATCATCATACCTTCCTTTCTCTCATTGTTGGTTTTCACCAATTGACATATCATACAGGTTTTAATGTAGTTTCTAGTTTTTCTATTGATACTTTTTATGTGACAATTCTCTTCTATTGCCTTGATCACCTTCATGGCTCCCATGTGACCGTATCGTAGGTGATAGTCCAGGATGATATCCTTTTCGATTGTAGTAGGGATCATGATCTTCCAAACGTCTTCGTCAAGGGATGTCTTGATGAATAAAATCCCATTATGTATACAATAAAATTTGTTTATTGTGTCATCTTGGTTGGAGAGACGAAGTTTAATAGAGTTTAACTTCGGATCGGACTGCTGGTGTTTGCTGATGTCCTGCACTATCTTCTCTAAATCAGATCTGTCCTTAATAATGTTATAGATTTTCAAAATGCTCTCCTTTTCGCCTTCGAATGTTTGTTCTTCTAGATTCACTCTTGACAATACGTCGGCTACTACATTTTTACTTCCAGGAACATACTCCCACTGTATATCGTATTCCTGTAGGGCGAGTACCCATCTGGTCAATCTACCATGGCTTAATTTGCATCTTCTTAGAAATGATATTGACTTGTGATCTGTTCGGACGGTCACCGGATATCCGAGGATATACGTCCGAAACTTCCCGCAGGCAAAGACTACACTTAGCAGTTCTTTTTCCGTCACATTATAGTTCTTCTCACACTGGTTAAGGGTTCTGCTAGCAAAGCTCACTACTAGATGGTTTCCACTTTCATCTTCTTGGTACAGTGTAGATCCCAAGCTAATGTTACTAGCGTCACAGTTTAGAAAGAAGGGTCGGTTAAAATCTGGATGGTTGAGCATTACTGCATCTAAGAATTTCTCTTTAATTGATTTGAAGGTCTCGTCTTGTTCTTGACCCCATCGCCATTTATTCTTGGACGATAACTGGTACTGAAACTGGGCTGTTAGTTCGGAATAATTATTCTGGAACTTCCTATAATAGTTACATAGGCCCAAAAATGATTGTAGTTGCCTTCTGTTTTTTGGTGTAGGGAATCGTTGTATGGCGTCCACCTTTTCTGTTGATGGTGTTATTCCTTGACTGTTTAGCTGGAAACCCAGGAATTGAACTTCTTTAGCTATAAGCTTGGACTTGTCCAGTTTAAGGGTGACATTATTTTCAGCAAGCTTCTTCAAAACATACTCCACACGATAACAGTGTTCCTCCCAGCTGGTTGATGTTATTAGGAGATCATCAACATAGACAGTTGTGAATTGGAGCGCTTCTGGTCCTAGTATATGATCCATACAGGCGACAAAAACAGCTACTGAATTAACCAACCCGAAGGGCAACCTCTTAAACTGATAATTGCGCCCTTCGAAGATGAACGCCATGTATTGCCGGCTTGCTGGGTGCAACTCCACTTGCCAATAGCCGCATACCGTATCCCAAGTGGTAATGAATCGTGTTCCGTGGAACCTCTTCAAAATTTCATCAATTTCGCCAGGTGAGGTACGATCATTTATTATCATCTTATTTATCTCCCGAGCGTCAAGGCAAAGTCTTACCTTCCCATTTTTCTTTTGTATGGCCACAATTGGGCTTGTGTATGGCGATTGACTGCTCTCGATGATATCTCTACGGATCATATTCTGGATCTCTGATCGTACGGCTTCTTTCAAAGATTGTGCTATTGGGTATGACTTTCGGTTGAATTCTACCGGTTCTCTGAATCGTATTGAGCATTGGTAGTTCCGGATCTTTCCAGGTTCGTCGGAAAATACAGCTCGATATTTGTCGTATATTTCTACCAATTGATTTCGCTGGTTTTCCGTTAGTTGCTCGTTAGTATTGTGGCACTGGAAGTTACGTATCTCTTGGATCTTTTGTTTCCATAGGTCTTCCTCCGTATCTTGATGTACTGGCTTGTTGTTTGTTGGGTGGTTGGATAAGTAATTCACCTTATTTTGGTGGTCGAGAAGTTGTCTGGAGTCTAAAGTCTTGTTATCAGTTAAATTGGCTATCCAGGTTGAACCTTCAGCAAAGAGCGATACCCTTCCTCGGCACAAGTCGATAATTGCTGAGTTTCGGCGCAATATGTCGCATCCTATCATGATGTTGAAAGGTAATCCGGCTGCAACAAGAAATATCATATCCACACTAATGCCCTGACTTTTGACATTGAGGGATACCTGCTTTCTTATGGTCTTGTTCTGTCGGCCGGTAGCTCCTACAAGTACAATGTTATTAATAGGTAGTACCGGTAAGTTTTTGTGGCATTCCTGCTGTATCCGGTCCAATTCATTTCGATTTATTATGGAGACATTGGCTCCAGTGTCTATCATTATAGGAACAGAAATACCTTCAATTTCTGAGATTATGTATATTATTTCATTATCATTATTTTTAATAATAAGCTCACTTTCTTCTAATAGGTCCTTACGGATATCCTTTAAATAATTGCTGTATATTATGGTAAAATTTTTTCTGTTTTTCTTCACATTCATACCTACTTGATTAAACCCAGCAGATTGGAGCAGTAAAGGGTTATTGGATTTTATTACTGCCTCCGTTCGTTTAAATGTTCCGCTTCATTACGGATCAGGCCGTTGGAAGCGTCAGCTTGAAGTCCTGAGGCTGTTTCGTTTGGTTCTGCTCGATCGTCTGGTTGGGCTTCTGCTACAGGTAGTCTGCGCTGATTATCCAAGCTGGAACTACGTCTGGGCTCGTACTCTCTGTACCGATTACTTCCCTGGCTCCCTTGGAAAGTCTCGTACTCGTAGTATCGGCTCCTTCTTTGAGGCTGGTACCTCCTGTGTCCACTGCCTTCTGCTCGGATGTAATTGACATTAGGTCGATATGCCCTGTAATTGTGGTTACCTCCACTTGGGTAATTTCGGTTATAATTACCATGATAATTATTATTATTAGAAAGGTTGGGGTTCCTCTGACCATTTGGAACATAGTTACTATTATGATTATAATAACCGTTGTTATTTTGTGGACGGCTATTATTATTATTATTATTATTGTTGTGGTTGTTGTTATTATTATTATTCATACGAGGAATATTACTATTATTATTATTATGGTTAAGCCTCGGCAAATTATTGTTATTTCTAGGGTTATAATTGTACTCGGCATTATTCCGATTTGCGGAATTATAATTGTTATTATTACCCACATTCTGCCGATTATTATTATTATTATTCAAATTATTGTTGTTATTCCTTGGTTCCGGCTTTTCATACCTCCTGCGACTTTGACGGTAATAGTCTTCGTGCTCGTACATCTCTAAAAGCTCGGTCATGGCTTGCACCGTTTTTATTTGACTATTTCGTCTGGCTCTGATAATATCCTCCTCGTAGTGGTATGAGAGTTTGCTGACCAGGCATTCTTCCGGTATTCGGGGCTCTAGGTGTTTGGCCACGCACACCTTTCCTAAAAAGTACGCCGTTAAAGTTTGGTTTCCATATGGGTTGTACTTCCCATGACATATCCCGTCTCTGGCGATATTTTGCGTTGATTCCGACCAATATTTGGCTTTGAATAGCCTTCTGAATTGTTGATAGTCGGTCACCTCGTCTCTTATTGCCATCCACCAATTGTCTGCTATTTCCTTGAATGATTCGTCCAGCACCTCTTTATTCTCCCTCCAGCGATTACCTCTGTGTTTGGCAAAGTATTCCTCGATTCTTGCTAGGAATTCCATGGGTTTATTTTTATAAAACCTGAAGTTAATCCCTTCACGATTTTCACTGTTGGGACAACTGGTAATGGTTGTCGGTCGACTATGGAATAGGTCTATATCGGTCTGGTTCTGTCGTACCTGACTGTTGATACTGGTCACCGCAGCTTCTATGCCGTCACATTTTTCTGTGAATCGGTCCTGCACTCGCTCCCAGTCTTCCCGTGTTTCCTTTAGTTTTTCCTCCAATGTCTTCCTAGTCGTTTCTTCAATGGTGTTGACCTTCGTATTTATTTCTGTTCTGATACTCCGTACTTCTTGTTCGGTTTGACTCCATTTTTCGTCAGCTCTGGCAACCCTTTGTTCGATTACCGTTATTTCCTCTTCTACTTTCTTGCTGATTGTCTCATTGTTTTCAGCTATCTTCTGGCTCAATTCTTCCTTCAATATTTCCATTCTTCCGTCTAACCGGTTCATGTTCTCTTGGTTTGTCTCCTTCAATTCTTCTCTCAATTGCTGACTATTGCTTTCCATTTTCTGATTTGTTTCTTCCATCCTCTTGTTAGTTTCTTCCAATTTTTGGCTTATCTGGGTCAATTCCTCTTTCGACTGTTTATTGTCAGTCTTTATTTCCTCCATTTTCTCCTCAATTTTCTGAATATTTTCTTCCATCTTCTCTTCTATCTTCTTGCTAGTATCTCCAATTTTATTGCCCAACTCTTCCTTCAATCGTTGGTTATCATTCTTCATTTCCTCCTCCATCTTCCTACTATTCTCCTCCATTTTCTCCTCCATCTTCTTACTGCTTTCTCTTAATTCCTCCTTCAATCGTAGGTTATCACTCTTCATTTCCTTACTATTTTCTTCGATTTTCTTGTTGGTATCTCCGATTTTATTACCCAATTCTTCTTTGGTCGTTTTAAATTCTCGGAGTAACATCTCCATCATTTGATCAAGTTTTGTATTTTCCTTTGCGGTGGATTCCTCCGGCTGTTCCTTCTGTGGTGCCGGCTTATTTGGTTCTGCTGGCGGTAACATTAACTCCACATCTTCCACTGGTGTCGCTTCTTTATCCTCCATGTTTATCTCCTGCTCGGCCTCCATAGCCCTTTTTCTTGATGTAGCTCTCCTGTGCATCTCGCTCCCTCTTCCGACCTGTTGATCGTTGCCAAGCTAAAAATAGGAAATTGGACAATCGTCCTTATTTTATAACACTATTATCTCCTATTTAAAGCCCCTTAAGTTGGACGCCAATTTGTAATATTAAATATTACAAATATAAATAAAAATTAAATAAAATTGATATATATAGAGATATATTGTAGAAAGATATTGTGTGTATCTTTGGTGATAACAAGGGTATTGTGCTCTTCCTTTAGCCCCACTAGTTGGGCAAGTCAATTTGTAATATAATTACAAATATTACAAATAGAAATAAAAATATAATTATAATTGAAATATGTTGATATGTGTTGATACTTACTGATATTTTGTTTATCACTGGGTTAGTCTGACTCCTTAAAGTCCCACTGTTAGGCTAGTCAAATTGTAATATAATTTCAAATATAATGATAAGCAAAATATAAAGATATTGATGATAAGAATATGTTATAATTAGGTGTGTTTGATTGATAAATAATAAATACATCAAACTTTAAAAATTTTGCAAATATTTTTTCTCGTTCTTGTATAGAGTTTGTTGGAATAATTTAATTTAATTAATTGATAATTAATTAATTATTTGAGGTTGTAATTTCCTCCTATATCTATTCTCTCAAGGTGAATTATGGTTTTGCTTAATAAAAAATAATAATAACATTAATGGTAGAAATAAAAACAATGCTGGTAACTGAATACTGATTTGCGTTTATTCATTCAAAATTGTGCGCCAGTCAGACTGCGCATGTCCCAGGCACTGGCTAATATTCGCCACAGTCGGCAATGAGAAAAATCAACAGATATATTTTTTACAAGTTTAAATTTATGGTTCTTTTAACGAGTCGAAATGGTCAGAGGGCAAGGAACAAGATACATTTAACAGGTATTCTTAAACTAAATGTTAACATCTGAAATAGAATAGAATTATTATTACAATTGTCAATTAGAAAGAAATTATTTAAAATTCGAACCAAGTCGAAGAAATGACGTCACTCTGCTCCAAGAGGCACTGGACCGTCTATGTGAGAAATTCAGCAATGGCCGCCGTCTGCTTGGTTTTAATCTGCTATGACGCCGTTGGAATCGAAGATCTTCTCCCACAGAAATAAAACGATGTTCCCTTTTCCTGCGAAGTGGTGTTGTTCCAAAATATAGTGTTGAATGTCCCCTCGTCGTCTGCGATGTCGAATTCTGGATGGATCTCTTGTGTAGTGTAGTGTTCAAATATGCGTGTTGGTTTTGTGAATTTGTTCCAAAAATTGATCAAAATGGCTGTCGATTTCTGGCGTTAAGTTTTATGGTGTTATTCTGTGTTTTTGGAAACTTGTGAAGTGTTAGACGTAGATAAATAATGTTATTTCACTTGTTAGTTCATCTCCGTTACACGCCACATAACCACACTTGGTTTTAATATAAATTATTTGGTTTTCAAAACTCCACTAATACATTTTTCAACTGTTCAGCTTTGCGATTAACAATAGACTAAACGACGCAACGTCGTCGTTTTAGGGCAATTTGTGGTATGTCTTTTTCCTCTTTATATTGTTTAATTATAAAATATCTGTCTAAGACTTGTTTCACTATCTAACTATACATAACAAGTTTTCTTATTTTTTACTGTATTTCCAATATTTCTTAATTTTACATGAATCTAACTATTCAGTAATATTGATTATTTAATTTTACATCTTTTGATATATAGCTGGGTTTGTTTCAAACTCATTTAAGCCCAAAAATTACAATTTTGCATAATAATTGTATGTCTCATATTTTGTACAAATTCAGTGTTTTAAAGGTTTTTATTTGTTTTTTCGGTATAATATTTCCATGGAATACACCTAATAACTCCGTAATTACTTTGTTGTTAGTAATTTGGTTATTAAAACATTTCAATATTGATTAATTTGCTGTTTAGTCTGATTTGATTACTATCATAAGCCTATTTTTGACTGTTTCCAAAAGAAGTTAATTTTCTTTCTTTTGTCATTCTATTTGCTATTAACTGTATCTGTATTAATTATATTTTCAATTTCTGTATTGTATGTATTGAATTCTATTCCTATTACATAGATTAATTCTTTGATAGATAGTTTTTTTTTTTGGTTTATAGGCCATTCAGTGTTTACAAACATAGTGTCTTGGTGGGTCTGTTTGTACATTATACATGGTTTACTGATTTGAATAAAACTATTACATTTTTATGCCCTACTTGCCTCTCTGACTTACACAATGGAAAATTAAATGACATGATTTTAATTACAATAGAATATCTTGTATCTACTAAACTTTCTTTATACTAATAACATCATTGAACCATAACATGAACATCTTATGCCTAATTTTAACAAAAACATCTTATTATCAACTATTTTCCATATATCACCTAATTTTAACAAAAACATCTTATTCCTATTATTTTTTCCTGTATCATCAAATGATAACAACATAGCTTATCCTAGACATAATTTAATTAGAAAACATAAAAAACTCCTATTACTAGTAACACTGTCAGTCACTAACTGTCTTGTGTATGTATTATTCTTATGAAAACACTTTAACTGTGATAATAAACCTCGTGTATCTATTTACACCTTACATCTAAAATATTATTTAATTAATAATAAATAATAAACATCTTAATATTAGGCATACCTTCAGTTATGAACTGTCCTTTGGTATTTTTGTCCTCACCATTTATTTAGTTATAATTAAAGAAAACATTTTATATGTAATAGTCCTTATATCTAATTTAAAACTCTTATTACTAGTAATGTTGTCAGTCCTTAGACCGTCTTTCATTTCAATTGTTTTATTATTATTATTCTACACTCATGGTAGTCTTTTTATAATACTTAAACCTCATTGAAGATTTTTTCATAGATTTTTTAACTATGTTTCTCACTGTACACTCTGTAGTTCCTTAATTTTGTTATCTCACTTCACTTTATTGTATTCTACACTCTGGTAGTCTTTTTAGTGAGTTCTACTCTATGGTAGTCTCTTTTGGTATATTTTTTGACATGTTACACTTACAACTAATATACAATTTGTTTTTATAGTATTGTATCTTGTAACTTGTTTGGGGTTTACCTATATCGGTTTCAATTTTGTCTCATGGTATTTAATATATGATTAACATTTTGTTTTGGCATATCTCTTCCTGTTTCTGGTCTCTGTTGGAATCTTGATATGTTTCGTCCCTTCTTCAAACATCACATTAGTAGTTTCCTTATTAAAATGGTTTCATGACAGATTATTTCCTTTTTTATGGTCCTTCCCTTTTTGTACTGCTTCCCCAATCTACTGGGTATACTGCTGGTTTAACTGGTTTTTTCATAGTAGGTTATTTTAATTAATGGTTTTCTTTATTATCTTCCATTTTTATTAACATTTTATAGACTTAATTATACAGTTTCTAGTGTAATCCTTAAACAATTTATTCTTCTCACTCACTATGGAACTTTCTCTTTTATTTATGTAACATTAATTCAAATGTTTAGTGTGATAATTTTGTTATGTTACAATATATATATATATATATCTCCTTGAATTGTAACTAATTTTTCAACACAGTCACTACTAGTTGTGAAACGATACTCGTAGTGTTACGTCGTCAGTTTTTTTTACACCATCCTTCTAGTCTAGCATACATAGTCGTTTGTGAAACTTTGTGGAGCCAAGAAATTTTCCAGAAGCTAAAAAAGGTAAGAGTGACAAGACTGTAGGGAGGATAGCAAAAATATAAATACTGTACTTGAATTTGAGTAGCGGCATCGGTATATGGCACGCTTAAGCAGGACGGCACGGTCAAGACAAAAGGTCGCGTCGCCGATTTTATATTACACTCCACAACTTCATCACTTTGTACCACGCTTCATGAATTCTGCAAACAGGATACCTTTAATGCCCATAAACGCTCGTTTGAATTATTATTTACCCATTTAATTTTCGGTTTAATCTGAAAATGTATTCACAGTAAATATACAGTATCTTTTATTCATATTTAGTGACAAAAAAGTTATTAAAAAAAGTTTTTAAAGAATTCTTTAAAACAGAAAGAATTTTTAAAGAATGAATTTAAAACACTGAGAGGAATTAAACGGTCAGAAGTCAACAAGTAAATGCAAATAAACAGACCTGAGCTTTTTTGAAGCAGCTTCTATATTTACATTACCGTGTAATTTACATTTCGTGATATAAATATAATAATCAAAGCTTATGAATGAATCCTAGCATTAATGAAAATAAAACTATTTAATTACAATTGAACCGGTACATGTAAATCATTTATTAAATACCAACCGTTTAGTAAACAACATATCGTTTGTTGTCTAGTAATGTTGTGTTTGTGATAGCCGAATATCTGGAATATTATAACGTAATATTATAGATGATGTAGAATAGTATAGTATCGATGTGGTGTGTAGTGTGCTTGCAGATACGCTCCGGTATCTGCTATTATGTTGTTTTTATAAAACTGCTCCAATTATAATTATTAGGAGTTATTAGTGTGATTGTATAATCTGTATAAGTGTCTATGAATAATTCACTCTTTCGATTTAAATAGGCTTCGCGCACTTTTGTTGTATGCCTCCCTCACTTACCACGAGTATCCGTTTCAGTCCTGTTCTGTGACGGTTGTTGCTGAAATACATACACTTAAAATGCACACAAATATTCAATTTGAATATTCAAAACAGTTAGTACACACAATATGAATGAATTAGCACATATAGGTAATACTTTAAATTACTCTCTGTTTGAATTCTTCCGCCACCTTTGGTAGAACTGATTTACCAGAAATAATTTAATTTATATTTGAAATGATACTCTTGTTCATAGGTAAATAAGTGAAGGTTTATTAACAATTTTAAAATGGCAAATTTCAAAAACAATTAACAATCATTTGGGCTAATACCCCTTTAAATAATAATTACAATTGATTAATTTTAACATAAAACTCTGTCCAGGCTCAATGCTGGTAGTCCTGTCTTTAGTACAATAATTTGAACTTAATAGGTTATGTCTTCTTGTTAATATATTATCAGGTTGTTAGGTTCTTTGAGGATACATGATATCAGTGTCAAGATGTAATATTAATAGAATTAAGAAAATTGAACAATGGTTAAAAATAACGAATAAATATAAAACAATGAAATTTAATACCATATGTATGGTAAGTATGTAATTATCGTACGCTTGGATGCGCACGCACCTTATAAAACTCTATAGCAAGCGTCAGACTCGTGGCTTGTACAGTTTCAATGTATCGTTTTATTTTCAACAATGAGTTTAAAAAATATATATTTTCAAGAGAAAAAATTAATAAAATACAAAAAAAAACTCTTGATATGATTTCTATTTGGTTTGGAAATTATTTGAGAACAGATGCAACAGTTAAATTAATAAGCTACCGCTACCATTTTGAGGATAGCGATCACAGGTAATGCTATTCTGGTAAATGATTTCTTAACGGTTAACATTTCTTAATTTATATTTCTGAACATAATATTAGTAACCTTTTAACATGTTACTATTAAAATTGCTTTATACTTTTGTACGAAAGTTAACGTTATTTATTTCAAAACATCGAAATAATCAAAACAAGTTTAGTCAAAAGAGTGACTAAATGTTAACTCTTGTAATTAGTGACAATTACTTTAAACATACTTTTTTTAATTATGAAAATTAATTAAAATATTTATTTAATATTTTAATAAGTAAAAATTGACATTTCTTGAAATTCTAATAATTCCATTATAAGTTTGATGCTGCGCTAGTAATGACTCGCGTAGTATCAAAATGTCTATTTCAAAAATATTATTTTTGAAAATCAAAGTTATCTAAATAAAATATTGTACTCCCTGTTTATTATCACAACACACGCGAGTACGACCGGGATTATACACTATCGTACTTATATTGTTCGGTAATACCGCACATATCACTCGGAAGTATTTTTGTTGTGTCAAGGTTATGTCTGTATATCAACTTATTGTCAATGGACGCGCACAAATTTGAAAATAATACTTTTTCATGGTGTCGAGTTGCGTGACCTGTTCGTCTGAAAGCTGTTCGTAGACTGTTACAATTTGCCGGAGCGTCTCTTCCGTGTCTGACAAAATGCGTTGATTTGATTGGCTGTAATCACTATAGTCTTCACCCCAAAAGCCTTTGTTTTATTAAAATATTTGGTGTTTTACCAAATTTTGACTTTGGGTTCGGGTTTATGTGACGTAAGCACTAGTGTAAAAAATAATTGAAAAGTTAATAATTACAATAACTTCCTTATTGAACGTCCTATCGTTACATGAGTTATGTCATTGAATTATAGACATTTTCTTCTTTA
This sequence comes from Magicicada septendecula, assembly GCA_034769895.1. Taxonomy (NCBI): domain Eukaryota; kingdom Metazoa; phylum Arthropoda; class Insecta; order Hemiptera; family Cicadidae; genus Magicicada; species Magicicada septendecula. The sequence goes on along the minus strand of CM068367.1, from coordinate 1,031,803,410 downwards.
ATTTAAGTCTAAACAACATTATTTTATTTACATTGCTTCTCTTAAAATAACGTTTTTATTAATTATCTTGGGTGTTTCTTATTTTTATAAGTTTTTGACACCAGATTTAATTATTTTTAATAAAAACACTTTCTAGATAAACACTTGGAGTCCATTTCTCACTTGGTTTGATTTGTTATTTGGAAATAATTATTTCCTTAACAATAGCTTATTTTAGCGCCATTAGGCGTCCATCTTGGTTTTTATATAAAAGTATTTAAAATGAATTTCCCTTATCTAATACAAGTAATCTTACAATCTAATGATACTAAAACGATTATTTACATGATTTCATACTTAAATATCCTCACATGATTGTATTAAATATAATACACATACTGTCTTATTCCTCTTCTACCTGTCTCATACAATTGTCAACATAATTTTAGTCTTTTCTATGTGAATTATATTATGTATTAAATGTCATTAGTGTACATACATTGTACTTAATGCATTACATATATTGGTCAGCTTCTAGCTAGTTTAGAACCCTTCAATTCTTCAATAATGGGTTTGTTCCTATTGTGTCTCATCATAGTGGTCATTTATTTTTCATAAAAACAATAATTAAACTGTTATTGTTACACTTTGTTTGTGTTTCTACATTGGTATTAGACATTACTCCTACTTTTGGTAATGTTCTCATTTACTCTTAGACAAATTTATATGTCATATTTTTCCTAAGTAACTTACTTAACATGGTTGGTTTACATCTGATTTCTGTCACTATGGTCAGTTGGTTTCTAATTATTTGCATATATACTGACTGTTTTTATAGTTCTAATCTGTTCTCAAAGTTGTATTGAGTTTCCCTCTAACTACTGGTAATATTGTTAACAATCTGTGTTTAGTCTTTAATACACTATTTTCCTTAACTAATGGGCCATACAGTGGTCCATCTTACATCTGATTGTATTTACATGGTTAGTTAGTTTACATCATTTTGTTTATAATAATGTTGTTATTATGTTAATGATCTGTTCTCAAACCATTACCAGATATTGGTCTAACTACTGGTAATATTGTTATTCACTTTAGTATTGGTTTTGATATTGCACTTTGCCTATTTGAATTGGCATATTTGTTGCATCTTTGCTATAGCTGTTTGCCATTGCATTTGATTGGTTTTATTTACATGGTTGCATTTTAATGCATTGTCTATTAGGATGTATTGTTATTTATAACAATTCCTTAATTGATATCATTGTTGATAATCATTTATTTTCATTGATATTTTTGGTTTTCTGTTTAACAGGTACCTTCTCTATGGGTTATGTAACAATGTACCATCTGTTTTAATGCAGTATGTCTCTACTACTTACATGGTATCAGCATGGTATTTCACAATAATATTTTACTTATTTTGTGACACATGTTTATACATTCCTTCTTAAACACTAATACATATCTTATTGTATTATATATGATATTTTTCTAGTCATAGGTTGAATTCAATTCAATCCATTTTGTTTGATACAAGGGTTTTTTATATTGTTGTCAGTTCTTTACCAAAAATAAAACATAGTTATATTGTTCTATTTTGTTTCATTTTGGTGGACTTATGATTATCTGTGTTAATCACAACTTTATTAAATGCATCACACTCATTGTTCGTGTCTATTTGACTTATTTAACATCTTGTTGTTTTCATCATGGAATTAACATATTTTCATATACTTATAAACTTCCTCACTATAATTGTTTGTGTGGTTTTATCAGTAGAAATAGTTAGTTATTCACATGTTTCACATCTATTAAGTACGCACTGTTATTGTTTGTGTTTCCTTAAATGCTAAGCACTGTTTTTTCATCCTCACATTTGATAATCATTATTTCACTTGTCACTTATATAGTCTTTGGTATACGTGGTTTATGTTGATTTCTGGTATGATTTATGCATCTTTTTCTCTCTTCTGAGTCAGCTTTCTTGTCCTTCTTCTTTCTTCTTCCTCGTTATTTTCATCGTAGTCTTATTCCTTAATCGTTTCCCCTCACTTTTGGAGTTTGTTAATTCTTATTTAGTCGTTTCCCCTCACTTTTGGAGTTTGTTAATTCTTATTTCGTCGTTTCCCCTCACTTTTGGAGTTTGTTAATTCTTATTTCGTCGTTTCCACTCACTTTTGGATCCTATTGGGTCTATAATTGGTATTTTGTTTTGGCTCATGTCATTTTCTTTCTTATTTTTCGTAGTTGATGTCACTAGGTTGATATTATCTTATTCATAGTTGGATTTTCATATTAACACATTTGTAGATACACACTTTATATACATGGATTTACTTATCTAGATTTACATTCATATTTTTTCTCTTACTTGCCGTCCTTTAGGCTCATTTTATGTAACTGCCATATTTGGTTATGTTACAATATGTGTCATCAGTTTTCGTTAAAGGTTATGACTTGAGGTGTTTACTAGATCACCTGTAAACGTCAGTGAGATTAATGGACGTTGTTTGCGAGATGGTTGTAACTAGCGTACAGTGTCTTGTATTCTATTCTGTTGATCGTGTACAGAGACAGTAGAGTGATGAATCACGGTGCAGTAGACGAGAGAACAGGTGTTGACGTCAACGTAATGTTTAACACTGAAGAACGATAAACGGTTTGATACAAAACGATCTGGTGAATTCTAGTAAAGAAGTATATAATAAAAACTGAAGTAGGAAAAAATTCTCTGTGTAGCTATCATAATGGACGGTATAACAAACAACTGTTAGTTATTCACATTATTGAGTTCGTAGATAAAACTCGGGAAGTGGAAAAGAGAGATTTATTGATTTTAGGGACTGCGGTGACAATCGCACAACCTATTCATTAGTCTATCAAGTATTCAGTACTCTGCAGGAATACCAGTGCGATATCAGTTGTTCAAACGCATAATATAGCAGCTGTGGTGGGTGTATAATACAGTGATTAGTAGACCCTTGTTAACGAACGGTACAAAAAAAGTGTTGTTTATATATTGTTAAGCCTATGTAGTGAAGCATTAAACAGATCTGTAGATCATATAAAAGGTAGGAAATTATTCGTTTCCTTGTTGACAGGCCTTCTTTCATTTTTCTCAAAGCCACCTAAAGAAACTCACCACGCTCTTGACGAATTGTAGATATTCCAATTATTTGCACCCTCCAGATCGAAATGCGTTATAGACTATTACTCACAGTCTTTTGAAGTGGAGTGGTAGGCCTACATGGTACACGTAGCAAAGCTACAAATAAGTATTATGTTTGGTTGTTTTGTAACAACGTGAGTACCTATGAAGAAGGCGATGTACTAGATGCTGAAGATAGAAGTTGTTTTAGGAATTGTAAGGGTTTTCTCTGGTTTGTAAAAAAAATCTCGTATCGTCACATTGAGATTTCAGCTACAGCTAACTATTTAAATGTAGGATATGTGAAATACCAGCTTTATAAAAGTAATAAAAGTCATACACTGAAACTGTATAAAGAACTTATTATTATAATGACTGGTAAATTTGTAAGGAAAGAACAAAGTACTGTGTCCAGTGATCAATCATTATTGTTCTGAGTTTTTGGGAATTTAGTATCTAGTGTAATTAAAAAGTAAACAGCATTCTTTTGGTTTCATGTTCACCACATTTGGTGTATTATTTGCTCTGTTTTACAGCCAATTAAACAAAGATTAAATGTTTACTCATGGTTTGTTCTTTATTACTAAGACCTTTGTTCAAATGAATTTCGTGCATTTCAACTAAAAAACAATTATCTGAATAAGGATTTCAATCTGAATAAAAAATCTCGTATATTATTGTGGTCAGTTGATTTCGTTACTAATGTGTATTGTATAGCCCTTATACCTTCTGTTCTCCTCATTTTCCTTTACTTGAATTTAAATGCCTGAAAAAGAAGATCAACCACCATGCTGGTATAGTTATGCTTAGGCCATTCAGTTCTAAAAAGTTTTTGATGTATTAGTGGTGAAGGAATATGCAGCCTATGGTCTTCAGTGTACAGTGTGAAACTCTGAAGCAGCGTTCCATTTGAAGTGCCGAATGTTGGTGTCATAACGTTAAATGTAAGAATAGCACTAATATTTTAAAATGTGTTTGTGCTACATATTAGGAACATGCACAAACACGATCCGAAGCGTAAAGAGAGGCTAAACGCAGCAAAGTTTTGAGTGCTAATTACACGGTTGAACTTTATTTTTAAGTTACGATTCTTGTCCCTATTTGAATTAAGTTCAGTAAGACTTGAAATGCAACAAATTCATGTAGACACGTTACACGAAGCCTGGATCATATTCTCAAAATGCAACCATATTTTGAAATAGTAATTTACACGTTATAAATACAGTAAACCCCTTGATTTTGTACTAATTCTCTCGGCGTTGGTTCTCTGGATGGTGTAGGTTCTCTTGTGAAAGGAGAGGGTATCACGGAGAATTAAATTCTTCAGGGACGAAGATCCTTTGGAGTTACGGGGAACACCTATTGTCAGAAAGCGATTGCCGGTTTGTTTTATGTAAACTGCCGGTTGGTACCAAACAAGACTAAGAGAAAAGTTCCTTTGGAACTGAGGCCTTGGAGGAGGGCGACAAATCCGATGGGCGGATGTCACATTGGGAGAGTGGTTCTCCATTGCTAAAAGATATCTCTGGGGAATTGAGAGCCGTTTACTCAGAAGAATGGTTTCACGTTGAGAGGAGAGTTTTGGGAGGGAGATCCCTGTATATTAGAAGAGCGTTTTCCGTAAAGGAGAGTTCTGGGGAAGGGTTTGAGGTCTAGGGTCTTTCACAGGGAGGGTAGGAGATGTTACTGTAAAGAGGAGTTCAATCCTCCACTGCCTAGGAAGAGAAACCTTGTTGCAAGGCTACAGTCCTGTGTGGAAGAAAAAAGGTGACTGTATTAGCTAAAATGTGTCAAGTTTGCTTTATGAAGCCTATGTAACAGAATTATCAGTACGGACAATTTTACAGATAGTTAATTAACGTCAGTGATCTTGTTTTAATTAAATTAATGATACGGTTCATGTCTGCGCGTTAACCCGGACGGCAGTAGCCTCCATAACGTTTTAATTTAGAGCCTCTAAACTCTCACTTACTGGTAGTAATTTTCAGTATGCATACACTACAGTAGTACAGATGCCAATAAACAGTCCGTAAATTTTCATGGCACATGTAACATTTAATAGATAACTAAAAAGGAACGTTGCAGTTACGTACGTCGAGTATTATATTAAAGGCAACACGGAAAGGTGTATTATTAGCAATGTCGCAAATTACATTTTGTATAACATCTGAAGTGGTCGTCATACAAGTTGGGTTACAACTGATAGTACACAACCTACAACTGATAGTAACAACCAGACATGACGCGGAGTACGCTTGTTTTTAAGACGACGCAACGTATCAACATTGATTTTTAATCAACCTGTGCATCTGTTCTGGATCTTTTGTATCGTGCGCATAACTTTAGTTATCGTTAAGAACAAACTTGTTTATAAACCCACCAAACACTATAAGGTGAAATAAGTCGTTTGCTACTCGTCGTGTATGCTGTGTAATGAGAAAATGACCGCACCCATTTCCATTACTTAGAGGAACTTGTGCTTTCTCACGTAATTGAGTTCGATGAGTCACACGCAGTGCCACTGGAATTACTAAGTCTGGCCGCGACTGGATGATTGAAGCTGCTCTCCCCCACCACGCGGCCGCTTGTAAGCGATGTAGGTTAAAATAGTAAAATATAATATGTACTTGCCGTTTGGTTTGCCTACGCTAGTATGAGCACAGTTCCCCTCTAGTCAGCGTCAGCAAACTGACTTCTACAAAAGCCGTAGTTTCAAGTGTTCAAGTGTGTATTAATAACTTCCCGTGTAAATGTATCCCACATAAATAATTTTTGTATTCAACAAAAATAAAGATTATTAAAAGTATGGTAAGGTGATTAAAAATGTGAGAACAAGCGGTGTTGAAAGTTAAAGAAATAGGACATTTTATTACGTACGAAAACTAAATTTTTATTATTTATCCAATAATAAATTTATGTATTTAGCACATTAAAACTAAATACACAAGTACATAATGTGAACTTCAACGTAATGTTTGCTATATGAAAACACGATCGGCTTAGTTTAGGTGTGAATACGTGTACCGAAATAATAATTCAAAGGCATATGCCAAGTTTTTTGGTCACTCTAATGATAGCTGGTGGCTTTGCAATTCAACACCTGACTACGCTTATTTCAGCAGCGTAGGTAATTTGCAACATTACAGTCAGATTTTAAAATCTACGCCGTATACCGCATAACATGTTTCTGATTTGCAAAAATTAGGTTTCTGGTAAATTTATGTTTTTATTTTTATATTTTATGTTTATGTTTATATATTATTAAGTACATAAGTTTACGTGTTTTGCGAGCTTGTGCGGAAACATTAATGCGGAGGTTTCTGTTACCTGATAGTTGAAATGTTAAACGTATACAAAATGATAGGACTGCATACAGCCGATTCAAATTACAATTAATTGTCGATTGTTATTTGCAGTCATATAAAAATTTATGTTTTCTTTTTAGGTCTGAATTAAGAGAAAATACTAACTTTTAATGCTGGGGTTTCACATCTGACTCTTATACAACTAATGCTAGCGTAGATAGGGCCAGAGTTAAGTAAGGTTCAAGTCTCCCTTCCTCATGAAATCTGGTGTTTTTGAGAGATATTATTCTGTCTCGACTTTTTCCTTCCCAACAAAATACTAATACACTGCTATAATCGAAGTCTCGAGTTATTACATATATCACGGATTTTATCGAGCTCAATTGAACAGCGATTGTAGTGTGAGGTTTCCCGGAGAAAGTTTCCTTGAAGGTATTTCTGTGGAAGGAGAGGTTATTCCGGTTGCTAGGCAACGATCGGTTGCCGCAAGTTCTGTAAACATATGGTTGACATATTTCTGTCTGCTCCTATTTTGTTCAGATCCCTAATCGGTTTAAGTTTATGAGATCAAAGATGATAATGAAATAGTATGTGGGATAAATTAAGAAACATAATAAGCAGTACGTTTCTTTACTGTCATTTACAGTAATGACATTTATCTAGTCTATTCGTCTATGTTATCTGTGAATATAAGCTGTGTGGTTCTATATTCATGAACGAAGATTGCAAATAATTTTTGGGATTGTTAAGTGAGTTACATTGAGTCTTTGCAACAGATTCTTTTAAAGTTCTGAATAATAATTTTGCGTTAATGTAAACTTGTTAAGTGTTGACAGTATACGTTACCGAATACACATTAAGTTCAAACAGATACAAAAATATTCATAATTTGAATTCTGAATTATTATACAAATCACATTTTTCAAATTATTGTGGCTGTAACAAATACATGTAGGTACATTAGTAGAGCAATCTTTTAAATTTGCAATAAAATGTCTTGAATTTTTGTTGGAAATAATACTTAGAATTTTGTTTTGTAGGCTATACAAGTATATTCCAGATTCCCTGAAAAATAGGTAATATATACTTACACCCTTGGAAGATCAGTTTTCATACCACTTCAGTAAGTTAAATGTTGCACATGTCTTTCTTATACGTGATATGGATTATATCCTGCATTTAACAAAATCCATCAGACGGAAACAAAACGCATCTGACATATTCCCAGTGCTTCGTGCGAGACAGCTTAACTGTACGCGTTTCCCTCTTGATGTGTTCATAAGGACATGTGCATACAGCACATCAGGCGTGCGTGTCTTGAATCTGTAATGGGTACAAAATCAAACATTACGTCTGTTATGATCGTAGAAATGTTCATTAGTTCCTTAAAGATGTTGCAAACGTTCACGTACCAGTCATCAGTATTACTGTATTTGTTTATTACTGTAATCAGAATAAACGTTTTGTCTAAACAGTAGTGAAACTGATTTTATAACACGGCATATTAACTACAAAACAATTTGTTTCTCTTCAAAGGAGTTCTCGGAAACCGTACACTTAGGAAGACGTTGTTACTATTGACTGATACACACTTTCCCAACTGACGGATCCGGAGTTAGTTTTTGATGTTTGGAAACAAAGTAATCACATGGACTAAGTTCAGAGTAGTAAGTCCACAGGAATATTCTGTCTGGCCACTTGCTTGTTCACAGAAGGAGAGATGTGATATTGAGCGTTGTCGCGATGAACTATTCAGGTGTCAACAGTTTCTCGCCGGACTCAAATCGTGCACCAAAATTTCATGAAAATCAGGTGATTTAAATTTAATCGCTAACCAAATCATTGTCAGCAACAAACGATGATCAGACTTTGTATGATCTGTCATTTACCACACATTTTCTTAGTTCTTGGACTGCTCGGTCCACCTGTTATTTCTTTAAGCCCAGGACATGTCATCATTTCCGTAATCTTGTTTATCTTGTTACATGAGTCTATTCCATTTCTTAAAGTTTGACACAAAATTTGATTGTATAATTACTCCAGACAAGAGTACTCGGTATTTTTTGTTCCTTTTGATGTAGTGAGGAGCCTTCGCCTTGGTATTCTTTACGACTACCATAATCGCTTCTGGAAGGCCTGTGAGTTGGAAACGTTGTGGTATAGTTACGCCTGGCTCGACTCAAGTTCGACTGTCAAGCACTCAAGACATAGTTAATGAAGCCATAACTTATGAACATCGATTGGTTAATGGGTTATGTAGTCGAATTTGGTTTTCTACAGTTAATGTATTGTTTAACTTCAGTACATCCCATTGATTTTAGTATTTCCTTCCATCACTTAATATCGCTCTTTGATATGTGTGTGTGTGTGTGTGTGTGTGTGTGTGTGTGTGTGTGTTCATATCTTTGATTTTATCAGTATACAATCTGTGTGTGCTGAATTTATTAATCAGACATCACCTGTACTTTACAGTTATATTTCTCTTGTCCAAATAAAACCTATTGCTTTTTTTACAGTATGGTTACTGTTTTCCAATGCCGTTTTTGTTTTCCTTTTACTGAAAAATTCGTAACTCTTGTGCAAGCCTGTGATCCTAGAAAGTCGGAAGACCAGTCTTTTCATTCACGTCTCTTCCTCGAGCCCCTGTTGTTTTACAAATTTTACATAATCATAAATTTTATTTTGTCCATTTTCTCAGAAAATTCCACGCGTTCTATCGTATACAGTACTTCGTTAATTTAATTTTTATAAGTTTAAATGTTTCTTTACCTAGTTACTTTCAGGATTACCTCGCGTTTATCCTTCTACATATGTTTATGTTTATAGTAATTTGTATAATCTTTTCTCATCTATATTCAGTCTTATTGTTTTCTATATAGTCGTTACGTCTTCAGTCTTTATTTCCTTGCAGTACAGAATGATTTCACTTCTTAATTTCATGAAGCCCAATTTGTTTGTGAAACCGTTCGACAGTCCGACATGGCACTTTAGTTTCTTAAATTCATCTTCAAATTATTGCACCTCATTACCGTTTGGAGACTTCACACATTGGAGGTGCATAGAAAAGAAGCTGCATTCTACGTTGTCCCAATGATTCTAATCAGCGATCGCTCTTATCGATGCCATACCGATATGTCGTATCGACTTCGCTCATGTTATCAGTTGTCTGGTGTACGATGGTTAGGGTCACGCACCCTCGCTAGTGACCTTGAATATTGGGTATAGCTGAGAGAAATATAGCTCACTAAGGTCGTGTAGCCGCCAATAAATTGGGTTATTCATGCGCCACCAATATAAGACAACTTCCAAATTTGTTTGGACCTCACTCTTCTTCTTTATTGTCTCTCCTTGTTATTTCTTCATAGTTTTTTCCATGATTCCTGTGGAGTCGACGCAGTTTTTGTGTAACATAATTTCTATGTTTGTGACACACACACACACACACACACACACACACACACACACACACACACACACACACACACACACACACACACACACACACACACACACACACACACACACACACACACACACACACGCGCGCGCGCGCGCACACACACACACACACACACACACTTGAAGGCTTATGTTAAAAGTATGTGAAATGATAATGTTATTTTTCCATATTGCAAACGTAAAGCATTCGGTCGTACGTAAATATAGCTGTACCGTGGTTTTCGTGTTCGAAGTTGTACGCGGTTCACTTTTCGCGAAAGCGTAGACCTATTACCACTCTTAAAAAATGTGTATCTTTTCTTGTATAAAGTTTTACAAATAACTTATATATTCTGCCTCACGAAGTGTGTGGTACATATAAGGAATGATTCGAATTAGAAGTGAACTGCTTTAGAAGCAGTACGTTATATGGATTTAATCCCATTTGAGACTCATGTACTATCACTGTAATACAGAGAGATATGGAAACCATTACGAAACCTAAGCGATGGTTTAGATAACGCCACACGACGTTATTGAGAAGCTGGATCAACTTGTAGTGGCAGATTGATGTGCGTACCAGTGTGGCTTGACGCTGTGAAGATTCAGACAGCCTCCGCTATCTGCCATCGTGGACCGGACGTCACAGTTAATTTAATTTTTCCAGTCATATGTTTCATTTGCTGTACTTTTTTTCTATGCGTTTCTTTGGAGTTTACATGTAGTTTTGTGGAATTTCACCATCATTGACATACGTGACGTCAGTCTTACTTCACAATAAAACCAATGTGATGGGAGTGTATTCTTGTGTTTTATAGATGAAAACATTATTCCAAAAAATATAGTTTACGTGCTGCGCCTTTGAAAACAAAATGTAGTTCATAGATTACCTCTTACATAACGCTCTTTATAAATGGCGAACGGGGTACACAATCAGACACACATGGGCTGAAAGATCAGTAATATTAATTGTTCACTGTTTTGTATGTGCGTGTGTGTGTGTGTGTGTGAGAGAGAGAGAGAGCTATTTTGTACGTGTTTGACATGTAAGAGGGAAGCCATCGCGAAGACGTATTTGTAACGTCAGGTGTAATTCCTTGCGTAGAAATTGAACACTGAGCTCGAGATGCGCAGTGGACAAACACCTCGTTTCGAGGCTAACAACATTTTCAGTCATTTCGCACTACAGTCTTGCTCAGAGTTTCATAGTGTGAACACAAGGTTGGCGAAAACAGTGACGGAGAGGGAATTAGTGAGACAGTGAACTGTTATCGCGTTAACTGCTCTCACTCCTGTCTCGACAACTATAAGACTTCCATAAGTGTGGGTAATTCATCCGCTGGGACTGCGCACCTCAGCAACCAAGAAAAGCTGTCACATTTCTACGATTGTTGACGTCAGGTGCTGGTCTGATTTTTGTGGTATTTCCGCTTTGTTTCAATTTACAGGTGTTATTAATATGCCATTCTTTGTCTCTACGGATAATATAAATCTAATATTAAATTTTACATTCATGGTGAAAAAATGTTATTTTGGTTGCCTATACGGATATTATTATTCATACGAATTTAATTATTAATTAAAACAATCTTGTCATCGTGTCACGTGGAAGAAAAACTAATTACTCTGACTACAGCGAAGACGGAGTCCATTGTTTAATATTAATGGGCAGAATAATAGTCACGTCTAGTCTGTTGTATATGTGTGTCACAGTTGCTATCGATGTTACCCCGGCTGCATAAACGTCAAACGTTTATTACGGTTCGCTTACCGGCAAATGTATTACACATAGCACTACCCTTTATTGACTTTTATGTTGAGTAATAATTTTCAGAATATTCTGTTTCATGTTCATATTGTATAGTGTGGGAGGTACTGCTTGTCGCTTATCGAGGTACTGGAGGATAAATAACCACACACACGCGCGCGCGCGCGGAATGCATATGTTTGTGTGGCTGTGATTGCTGTATACGAAATGAACGTTCTATCTTCCTTTCTTCACTACATTGCTAGATCCGACCACCGCAGTCTCTACAGCCACGTAATTCATATTATTATAGTTTGTCTTAAACTGGAATGGGATTGTGCATGACGTAAGCGCGGGAGGCTCGGCTTAGATTCGTCCAATCAACGTTGTGGAAATTGGCGCGCGTTGCCAGTTGCCTTCACCATCGCCTGGAACACGTGAATTTCTTCTGTGTGTATTTTCGTGTGTGTATTTACTGCCGGTTTTAGTTAGCGGTTTTTTTAGCAGTTAAATTCAAACTTTTTTTAAAGACTTATTGGAAGTGCATAATTTGTATTAGAGCCATGTAGACAAAAAATACTGATTTTAATGACATGTGTAAATGTAAAGAAAGATTTTTTTGTTTTGTTTAAAAAGCAATTCATTAATTACATTAACATTAACAACAGTGAAATAATCATACAATATACCGTTAGATTTGCAGTTAATTTGATAACATAGTAGCATTGATTCTTTATGGTGTGCTGTCATGACGACTGCACACCAGCGCGCGGCCCGCAGGGAGTTAACGGTCAAACAAACCACTGCGACTTGTAAATAAGTAGTCCCAAAATTATAAAATCCCGAATCAAAATAAAATATGGACTTTTTACTACAACTTTCCCGCTGAACGTTTTTAACTGGCCAAAAAATAAACAAAACTGTCGCTGACTACTTTGTGTATGTTTGGTTTTTGTACAATTAAAAACATTTTCCTGTTGTAATACGAATAAAAAATATTAAATTTATTCCAGTTAACCAAATTTTTATACTGTAGTATTCCGTAAACTGTCCTCTTATAACCATTTACATTTTATTTACATTAGATAGGATATTATTTGTAAAACTACAAGGAGTGTAACAACAGTCAAATTGTACGTGGACGCGAGACATGATACAATCTGGCAACTATGTTCCTGAAGTTCAATCCCATTCCAGTATAAGTCAAACTATAGTGCATTCTTCTTCAGTCTGGACTTTCTATACCTTATCAAATGTTTACTTAGTTTTGTTTTCACCTCGGTTATTTTATCAGACAAAATGTGAATATATAAATTCCTTGTGATGTCATCATTAGGTAATCTGTTTTGGACAATTATCATTTGACAGATGCTAGAAATGTCATTGTCATGTCATTGCGTCGTGATAGTTGGTGCGTTAGCATTCATGATTCTTATCCATATAGAAATTCTGGTACCATAATTAATTTATAATATATTATTATGTTACACGTGTACCTTACTATATTTTATTTTGTAGAGAATGAGAGAGTGCGACGTGTACACTTAAACTGAATTACATTGCTTGTTTACGCCTTTCTTATATACAGAAAATATACCGTAGTCCAGACATTTAATAACGACGTTTATACCGCCTAATATCTATTGATGAAATAAACTTTGCTGTAAAATGGCAGCATATATCTCGTCTGATTTCAAATTTTGTGACTAAAAGTCTTTGCAAACTTTAGAGTGAGGAGAATCTCTATTTACGCCTAATCCCTCAGTCTCGTCTGTCATGTCAACGTTGCCCGCATACAAAACATAATGCTTGTGGTCATGTACACGTATCCTTAAGACAGTGTTGTTATTCAATACTCACTATATTGTTAACGTCTTAGTTACTAAAACGTCCATACACTGCCTTTACAGTTGTTATATTTTTCGGTTTTGTTTTGAACATACATCGAAATTACATGTAAATTCCTTTACTTTTCTCTAACAGTCGGTTGTTACACTTATACTGTCGTACCCTTTTCAAGTAAAAACTGTAGCAAGATTTTATGGATGTAGTGAGCCTCTTACTTTTTGTCTGCTTCTGTATCAAACACGCATTTGTTTGGGATAGTCCTATAATATGAACTGACACAGGAAATAATTATGGGAAATCAGCTTGCACGTATGTTCTAGAACGCCCGCGGCAGAATGTAGGTCGTAAATAGTGTCGTCTTGCCTTCTACGACTTGTTTGCACCGTTTTTAACGCACTGTAAGTATACTGACCTATTTTGGTCTCTCGTAACTACGTATTTGATATCATTTGCACTTGTCAGCAAATAGGACCATTTTATAGTGTTTCCGTTATAGGACCTATGTATTCTTTCGGTGTTGTCGGCTTTCCGAATGTAAGTGTGTTAGTCTTTCCTTTCTCCAACTTCGACATTCGTTCCTGAGGAGTGTTTTCTGTTGTTGCGAGTGTCACTATGTCTGGTGGTGCGTGTGCAGTGGGGGCTCATGATTGGTTTGAGCCATCAGTGTGTGTGTGTGTGTGTGTGTGTGTGTGATGTAAAGGTCGTCAGGGTTTGCTGCCTGGTACGACGTAACGCTGAGAGAAAACAACGTCAAACATAATCGATTATCCTTTCAGGTAGGGGTCGTTCTCTTTTGGAGAGAAAATAAATTGTACGAAGATTAACGATATTTCTGAGGAAGCTGATAATGCAGGTTATCGATTTTGTTATAAAGTTAAATGCTGAACAGACGTATTTAAATTTATAAAAGAATAATGCAGTATTTAGATTTGAAAAAGCATAGCACATAATACGTTTATTCAAAGTATTCAAACTATTTGTTGTTAGTTTTTAAATCTCACTGCAGTCTCTTTTGGTTATTCATTTTACCATTTTACTTCTAAATAAAAAAAGGTAATAAAAAACTAAAACGACAATTACCTTACTAATAGTTATATTGACGTCATTAGTATGTGGGAAGATATTGTAACTAAACTTTTTAAAATTAACGACGGTACTCTTCTTGCGGGAAATCACAATTTTATTAGCAGGATTCGAGGATGGTTTACAACGTGGGGTATATGTATTAGCAAAAATAGCAAACTAACATATTCTTGATGTATCGAAAACAAAACCTGAAGTTGTGGTCTTTAGAGGCAATGACCTAAAGAAACAAAAATTTGTCTGAACAACAAGATTGGAGAACAAATTGTTGTCCACCTACCAGGAATGTAACGCCTTGTGGAGGAAATGACGATACGAATGATTACATGTTATAATACGTATACATGGTACAATCAATTGAATGTTAAAAACCGCATGGCAGGACTACACGTACAAGAATGTGTGTTCGGCGTTAAACGAGGAACCAGGTGAAAACAGCAGAAACCGAGAAATAGGGTTTCTGTGATAATACCAGACTACACCACAACCTATTCCTACCACAGTAACCTGTATTGTTCTCTTCGTCGTTAATCGTGTCCAGATTCCATCATTTGGTACAAACAGTAACATATCAGAATAGAACACTTTTCTTGACTTAACCGGGTAAACGTGGTTGCTTGATATTCACGCTCGTGTTTTATTATAGGGTATGTCTTGATGTTTTTAATTTAATTTTAATTTTTATCTCTTTTTCATAATAAATAAGGAAGTTTAACATTCATTATCGAATGAGCGAAGCGAGTTCTCAGTTGTGACTCGACTGTTTCGTATTTGCCTGTCTGTTTGGGTGCGATAGGTCTTGCGATAACATTCGAACGCATCAAGCGATTTTCGTGGAACTTAGTATGCGAGTCCGTACTTTTATCCTACAAAGTCTTATTGTTTTTTGAGATTGATCCCTCCAAAAATAAGGTGTCGTGCGGTAAAATGTGGTGGTGGTGGGGGGGGGGGTCAAAATTATGAACAAATCGCAAAAGCTCATGTGGAGCATCAAATTAAAGGGAATTTAACCACAGTCTGAACATAGTGTTCACTTTTGAAAGTTTCTAAATTTTTGGACATTATGGTACAAAAAGTGGGTGAATTTAGACAGTCACGAAAATTCACGTGGGGTTTCAAATTAAAGAGAATTTTAACGAACATCTGGACATAGTGTTAAATTTAGGAAATTTTAAAGTTTGGGATCCCACTGCCCAAAAATGAGATCAGAAATTTGAAAAAATTATGAAAATCCACCAGGGTGTGAGACTAAAAGGAATTGTAACACAAATCCAAACGTTTCGAAGTTGTAGTGTTTATTGTATGACTCAGTACTGTGCAGTTGTTATATTACTAAGGAAGTAGTAGAGAAATCGGGATTTTTGTAATTTTTTCGGTAATCGAAAAATTTATAATATTGCAATTTATTTAATAATACATGTAGGCCTACTTCGTTCAAAATAGTAAGCGAATTCTGCAGCTCAGGGAGCATACTAGTAGGCCTAAAACGATTTGTATCTTGATTTCCTTTTCCATTCCGTTTATTAAGTTAACACATGTTTCTTGCTTTCTGCCATAAGTTACGAGGCAGATGTTCTTATTCTTCCTGTGTCTGGTTATGTATCTTTTTATCGAAACTGTTCAATGGTTATGATATTTTTTGTCAATAATAAAAATAAATCAGGTACAAATCTGATAGCTCTTTGTCTTTCAGTTGTTCGTAACTATATTTTACGTATTACACTTAATACTATTAATATAATAAAACTAATTTTAATAGATAATTAAATTACTTACATTAAATACTATAATTACATTACATTAAATACAAAATTATTTACGTACTTATGTTTTATAAACATATTATTATAACTGTGCAGTTAATAAGCGTAGATTGTAAAAAGTTCATTTTATTCTTCCATACTTCTTTCCAAATTTAAGCCGATAATAATTTGTAAGGAAGTAAATTTATTGACCTTTTGAGTGTATTTAACTAATGTCATGTGTCGTGTGTATTAGGCGTGTCAGACATTTGTGTACAGTAGAAACACATATAGGCTACCATTAAGATCAGTATGAGCGTAAGTTTTTTTGTACGTTTGAAAATAAAATATTATAAATTGGAACGATATTTTTTAGTATCGCATTTTAGTACATAATTTTGTTAAAACTGAATATTAAAAAAATGTTCTGTGAAACCGTTGACAACGAATTTTGAAATTTATCAGTCAGTGTCTGATATTTTATTTACACGGTGGTTTATTATAGATCCTAATATAATGAGCGTCTACCACACGTAACGACGTTTAGTCCTGCTTACTATTCAGCTTGTAATGGATATTACACAGGATGTAACTTGAGCGTACGTGTATCCTCGTGATCACGTACCATCTGCATTTGTCCGAGGTTATGTGCCCGCTCTTACCATACTTATTATCTTGAGAAAGCAGTTTTCCCGAGATGAACTTGAGGTTTGACCTTGATACTGTTGTCGTGGATGCGACAGAGGAAATGAAAACTAGTCCGTTGTCGCCGAACTACAATGATTTCGTTTCTCTGTGAATCTGGCGTTTTGGTAAACACAGCTATGTTGTATATTAAAGTTGATAACTGTTTCACATATGTTGTATGTTAAACTTGGTAACTGTTTGTGTATTTATAGAGTATTTCAGTGAGTTTCAATATTTAAAACTGAGAGAGAAGGGTGTTCGATAAAATACCCTTCTGATAGGAAGAAGTTGGATTGATTTTAGTAGTACACATTGGTAATTGTACTTTGTTTGTTGTATGTTAACATTATTCACTGTTAAGCTTACGTGTAATCATTAGAATAACGTACCAACTTAACATTATCACATATTGCTGATGTAGATAACTGGAAATCGTATCTATGCGAGCCTGGCGAAGTTCGGATTAAGTGTACAGCGTCGCCAAAGTTACTGATCGTTGAGTTACACGCCATTATTTTAACATGCATGGCACCACTGAAATGTTTGGTCACAAACACACATTGCAAGACATTGCCGCCAGTGTTGCCTAGTCAGATTTTTCGAGCGAAAGGCAACAACCTAGTTGTTTTTCTTTCGCTTGTAGTTGAATAACTACTAAACGGACACGAAATAATTCGTTTACCTCCTTACCACTACTAGTACAACCTCATTGAATGAATATGGGCACAAGTATACGACAAGTTGTCAATCAAAACAAATCTTTTAAAATAAAAGATGTCCTTCATTTGGCAAATCAGGGTTTAGATACCATAACTGCACAAGAGTGGACAGGATGAGTCCATCACGTTGAGAAAATAATGCTGGACGACTTTCATAGCGAACTGGCTAGGGAAGTAATTGAAGATTTCATAACAAATTTATTTAAAAACAGTAACAGTGGCAGTGAGAATACAAATGATGGTGATGAGTAAAATTTAAATGACACCACAACATTCCACATTATTGGTTATTTTTTCAAAGAACAAACATTATACCTTATAGGCGTAGTTGGTAAGGAAAATAAAAGTAACTAAATGGTATCATTATTGTTATTATTACTGTCATCGTCATCATCATCATCCATAATGTGTATATTTTTATTTTTAATATTATGTTACTGTTGTTGGATATTACGTACTTTGTCCTGATTTGCTTGCTGATTTATGAAATTGACTGAACTGAGTTCAGTGAAAACAATGATCTTCCTTGGCAGGACTCCATATGGAATGGTTTTGTGGCACTGGCCAAATTTAACTTTTGTCTATTCGTAAAACGTGGTTGTATACTGAGACTTTTTTAAAAATTCGAAATTTCTGACACATAAAGTCACTCCTAGCTTAATAGACTGGCTTTCCACAGGTATTAAAATTAATACAAAATCAACCGGTTGTTAAATAACTATTATGAAGGACCCTCGGGTAGGACAGGGTATTATAAATATTGGTCAACAAATGTCATATTAAGGAAGTAATAAGTCAAATGAAATGAGGCGTTTTATTAAAAACCGATATAGAAACAAACTTTATGTGTGCTGTATATACACATTAGAGGGTTTAAAGCTACACAGTAACATGTCAAAAGGCATGTAGACAAAACCACAAATAGGCCTATGTACGCAGAAAGTATGTACACTTGAGTTTAACATATCTTGATAACGGTTAGTCGGATTTTAATTCAATAAATGTCGAAGAAAATCTGGTTTAATTCTTCACAGCAGAAATGAAGATAAATGCTTTTACCATTCATGTTATTTATTTAATAACAGAACAGTGAACCATTTTTCGGCGTTTGGGAGGCAAGCTCACGTTTGAGGAACTATTTTACAAAAACCGGAAGTTGAAGCGCCACCAAATTTTAGTAGAATGGAGTTTGAACATGCCTAAATGTGCTACCTTAGTTTAAAATCTTATTTTAACTTTTTAAGAGGCAGTTACACATTTTGTTAACCTTCTTTTCAGTTGTTAGACATCCTAAACACACAATTTGTGCAGTGTTGAAGTCATTGTGTATTCGTCGTATTGTCTCAGTCATTCTCTAAAACATTAAATTAGAAGCGTATTTTATGCCGATTTTTCTGTTTGATTTTTACAAGGTACCTCAGCGTTGTGAAACCTTTTAAAAGTCGTCAACGCGGTAGGAGCATGATGCTGAGGTTTGACAACGCTGTAAAATTGAGACAAAGTTTGCCAAGCTCCCAAATATATGATTTCTGCTATAATGTTCAGTGATCGTTTATACTTTATTAATTTTTCAATGAAGAACGATCCAATGTGAATCAAGAACCAAATGAAAAGCGGTAAAATATCACATACCGTCTAGTAAATAATGGAAGTGCAAGTTAGTAAAGTAAATATTATTTAGTAATTTTAGTTTTTATGTTACTTTGAAATTTTTTGTAGCTTCTGTATAAAGCACTCAGTGTGCACGGTTTTCGTACTTCGTAGCAAATAATAATAACTTGAGATTTTCTAATTATAAGCAGTTTTGTTAGTTCTAAATAAATTGTAAGTGGCAGTAAGTAATTTTTGTTGATTCTAAATGAATTATTAACCGAACGCGCACGCTCACGTCTTCACACATGCACACGGAAACGATGACAATTTGTGAGTTACGAAGGTTTTCAACAGAGAAGGAGGGACACATGTGAACAAGTGTGAGTTTCTTTAACTTCATACTTATTCCTTTTGCTTCTTTGCAACTTGGCACACTTAACCATATTCCTCTTCTCCAGTTAATATCTGCTAGTTAATTATTTTGGATCTACTATTCATTAAATTATTGCAATGAATAAATGTTTTTTGAATATGAAATACAAATTCAAGTTCAATTATTATACTGTTGTATTTAAATTAACACAATTATTAGTAAAATTGTCAGTGACATTTTTATTAAAAATATGATTATAGAATTGTCATTGGGATTTTAGTCGTAAATGAAAACGGAATATGAACAGTTAGTAACCTGTACAGTATATGGGAGTTTAATGAAGTCAAGAGTACGGCCCATTGATTATTTATCAATATATTTAATTGATAAATAAATTACTTCGATTTATTTTCCTGGTTACTTCCCAAACGCGAGGCAGTGATTTACATATGTCATGGATAACCGAAACGTTAACACACTGATGTTACCGCACGATATGCTAATTCCATAGTAATTGAAATTCTAAAAATATACTTCTAACGCAGGACGCTTTCAGTCCTATATAGTGTATTTGCGCTGGAATCTGATAAATGCTCGTTAATTTAAAACTGCAATGTTACTGTACTGACTGTATTCCAGTACTGATTGCAACGAATGTAATTGACATTCTTGTTAAGCAATATTGGAAATAGAAATCAAGAAGAGAATAGAATAAAAAACACTGCTTATATTTTATTATTTAAATGACAAAACAGTCTCGATACATAACAATTAATGATAGCCATTTAGGTATAGTCTTGTGTCGTTGCCTATGAGCTAAACACCTTATGAGTAAACGTCTTATGCTTTCCTTATATGGTTAGCATTGTAATTGCTGTTGTTAGAAGAGCAGCTAAGCAATTATATAAAGTGTTCTCAGTAGTTCACACGGTGGCTGGCAAGAGACGGCTCTTTTGGGATGTACTATTTCCGCTCATTCATAATACTACCTTAATTATCACATTACATGAATACGTCTACATAGGAAATTTAATTGCTTTATTCAGTTTAGTGGAGCTCTTGGGATTACTTAGTAGGTAGAGCTTGTTTGTTCTACGGCTCTCAGGCCAGCGACCGGAATTGTAAACAGCCAAAACATTAGCTTTAGTTTCCATTTAAAAAACGTATAAAATTATAGTGTTTATTTTAATATTTCATGCCATACGTTGGTAGCGTCATTTACGATGTTGCGATAAAGGCAATCCTTTATCATCTACAATAGATGTGTATAATTAAAATTTGTTTACTACTTAATTAACTATGCCCCGCGTGTTGGGATGCCATTTACATTGATATTAATTAAATCGCTTAGCAAAAAGACTCTTAAGTAAAATTAATCTATGTTCTCAAAGATAACTTTAATAAATGGGTTTTCTGTAATAATGAACGCATGTGTTTAAATGTACTTAAATAGCTAATTTATTATTCATTACGTAAGTTTATAATCATACATATAAAACGTTTGCTGTACCTGTAAATACACACATATTATGTTACAACACAAATAAGCCACCCCAGTACCAGGGATAAAAAAGATAATTATAAATGTAAAAATACTTCATATCAAATAAGATGTTTAAAAATAAATAAAATATAAATATTATGACACGACGAACGACGACATTACCCAACCCAAGTGATTGACCCAACAACAGAAAACAAAAGAAGGGAACCACGAAACATACGCAAGAAAAAGGTGAGTGACCAAACAACTAGGAACTAACAAAAGAAGGTAAGAAACCAGAACCAAAGAAGAATAAAAGGAAGTGAACAAATTCCTACAACTAAATAGAAATTAAACCAGATGAGAAGAGGAGAACCGAATCAAAATGAAGACAATTGAAGTTGAAGAAGATGAAGAAGAAGAAGAGGAAGAATGAACAGGAGACAAAGTGAAACCAAGAAGTAACAAACACCACATATAAAAGGCAGAAATGGTATACTCAAAGATAGAATACTGTAAATAAACCCCAAATAATTATCCACTAATGAAAACAAATATTATTGTTATAAATGAAATAATTTATATACCTGTTTTAAACAAAAGACAATTAAAAAGTAACTTAGTGAAGAAAAGTACACTAACCCAATTTTAGTAAAGTTAGATTTAATGAAATGTAAATAACCAAATGTCATTAATAATAAGTATTATGTTATAAGGAAATAGTGAGAAATAAAAGAGAAATAAGTATAGGGATTACCCACTAAGTAACACTTAATATAAACAGTGAATAAAGTGCAATAGTGAAAGTGTAAATACCCCAAAATAGTGAGTGTATCAGTGATAAACACCAGTTAGTTAAAAGTGAAAGTGATACGTGGAAAAAGATATTGTCAGTAATAAAAATGTATTAATAGATAAGAAAACACTTAATAAATCATTGATAAACCAATAAATGATGTAAGTGAGCTTATGAACAATCATATAATTAAGAATAATTAAAAATAGTATTTAAAATAGAGATAAGTAAAGGATGTAGAATTATTCAGGGAGAAAGCCCATGTAAAAACAGTTTGTGTTAACATGGAATGGAGGAACGTAGTAGTAATAAAATAAGAATTTGCATTAAAATTAAGTATATAATTAAAAAACACCCCATGTTAGAAGGGAAAATAAATTTAATGAGTTTGAAAGAAGTGATGATGTTTCTCACTCAAAGTAATAGCAAAAGAATGAAATAAATGTTAAATCAACAGTAACTAATAACTTATAAAGAATAGTTCGTTTTAATGTTATGAAGAGGATATGGCTGAAGGAAGCTTGCAGTCCATAAGCCTAATTGTTATATTTTAAATATGTATCATGAAAACTATATTGCCTTGTAATCAGAACACAAACAGAATCAAAACGCAACACAAACAATTATCATAACAAAGTGAAGCCCATCAGGCTGAATTAAAATGTAATTTAAAAGAAATAAGTAAAATACCATCATGGCTACTTTTGGCTATGAAAATGCATAACTGTCAGACACACACAAAGGTCAATTGTAACAAATTCACAAGGAAATTTACTAATCTAAGACCAGTAAATAGTCAGTAATTATGTATAAATCATTTTAAAAGAGAAATGTTATTATAAAAGTTTAATTTAAAAGAGATATGTAATTTATCAGATGTCAAATAATTAGACTAAAGTTAATGTATAATGGAATATGACCTTATGAGGTATCATTTTAAACTTTGAAAGGAAATAACGACAATAGTGATATTATTTATTACCACAAAAGAACGATAAAGAAATAAAATCATTACGAAAATATATAATAAATTTGAATAAAAATTCAAATCTCATAACAATGCTTTCAATCGAGGCCTTAACCAATCAAAGGGTTTCTGTTACCATAGAAACGGGCCGTTGAATAGTAATTTTCCGTTAAATTTATGAGACTTGGAAAAATGACGCGTGGGTAAGCGGTACGCAAGATTGTGATGACTAAAATTTTACATTAAAAAGTTCAAAAGACGTTCAGAAATCGACTACAAGAACCAATGACGAGTAGATGCAGAGTTTCTAATATTAAACGATGTCCTGGAACCAAATAAAAGAAATTAAATAGCAGAAAGTCCCAAGACGAGATAGAAGAAGATGCCCGAAGCCTAAAACAGCCCAAAATTAATGAATTTCCATCACCCCAGACGACAACATATCACCACCGTCTGAACTGATAAGTATCAACTAAATTCCTTTATCCCAGAAACCAAATTACTTTAAATATTTCTCAAGTCAATCAAAATTTCTCACTATTAAACAACATTAATTTTCTTTCGAAGGTTTGAAGCATAATCCACTTACGTAAAACAATTGTTAATTAAAATATAACCTCGCATTAGTGTGCGAACTTTGTAACAAATAATACGACACTACCGAACAATTTGTAAAAACACTTTATACTATTTAAGTACGTATGAGGTATGGTAGTGTACTTTTTTAATGTAACCAGCTTTTATGTTTTATTTTATAATCCAAAGAACCCCAGATTTTGAACAGATTAATATATTGTATGTAAACAGAGGCCATGACGGCATCAAAATAATTTGTTTCAAAACCAATTTCGCCAACTTTGAGATATAGGTGTTTCATGTTCTAAGCCGGAGCAATTTGTTATTAAATCATTTATAATCCTTTTGTCATATTAATTAATGACTGAATTTGCATTAAAATTACAGTACAGAGTATTACCATCGTTTTATTTCATAGGACGTTGTATAATATATGTGTGTTAGCAAATTTTAATAAGTAACCAACTAGCGCTCGTCACGAGTGGACAATACGACAACTTGTACAGCGGCGGGAATCATTCGAACGCTCCAGCCGTCAACGCTGACAACACTTATTTAATTTGTAATTTAACAAATTTAATTGTTTTAATAGAAACAATTTGGCGCCACCCGGGATTCGCAACCCCTATGAATAAACAGGTAGGTTGTACTGATAATTTGGACTACGCTACAGACTTCAGTAGTGACAGCCATTATTGTAACGACCGGTGTGAGGCGAACACACCACATTAACACTTGTACACATAAAAAACGGAAGAAGAACGGAGCTCTAGTCTTAGTGACTGAAATAACTGTCACATACAAAAACTACAAATATAAGGGAGCATTTATTTTACTTACATCGGTATAATTAATAGTACTGTATTTTAAACTTTCACCAAGTCAAAGAAAGATAAAGCAACGATAATAGCGTAAAACCACTAGATTCCATACTGGCGACATATAGTTTTTTTTTGAGTTTGTACTTCGCGTGGTCCTAAGCGAAAAAGCGATGTAAAAACTTGAAGAAGATTGAAAATTAACATCTATATATGTGTATAATCTGAGGAGTCGTGACATTTTTGTTCTAAAATATAAATGGCGATTTTTAAGGATTAAATCACAACCGCCCTCAACCTTCGAATTGCAGTTTGAAGTGTGTTGTGTTGCTCTATTTCCGTATTGCCTGTCACACGTAACACTTGTGTGTGTACTCAGTGGCGTAAATAACGCCAATGCAACCGATGCGACGCATTGGGGCGCAGAGCCTGTGGGGGGCGCAGTGCATAAACGGATATAGGATACTGGAAAACATTTCAACCAAATGAAAAAAAAATTTTTTTTAAAGAATTATTTATTTATTTATGGTGAGCGTGTTAATCAGGGTTGATTTTGTCACGCTTTCACTTCAAAAGAATTATTTAAATAATTATAATATAAGAAAATACTGTAGATACCAATACGTGCAACTCTTGACATTTTACATACAATCCGGTGGCAACCTATGAAGCAGAGCCATGTAGCGTTGTGCCAACTCAATACACGGGAGGCGCTACTGTAAGTTGGACGTATTAATATCTATAGTACGATGCAGTTATTAATATCTATAGTATTTGCAGTTAGTAATAAACTCAAGACACGGGAGGCGCTAGTGTAACGTGTTGCCACATTTTACCCGAAGTTGGACGTATTTATATCAATAGTATTTGATATAAGGCATTAATTATCATAAATATTTAGCTCGGCCGGGACCTACTGAACTACGAGCAACGAGCCTGAGTTCTCGTCGGGTTGGTTATTGTTAGGGTAAACGAGTAACGAGTGAAAGTGGGGGACCAAGTGAATCACTCAAAGATTCCAAGAATCGCTCCCACCTGCTACTGTCTACGCCTGTTTACTGTTTACTGTCAAAAGTGGAAATCACTCAGTCCTTGTTATACAAATAACACGATTGTGCGGTTCGGTAGTGCTGTATGTTTTAATAATTTTTGGTTACGGTTACTTGTGTTCAGTTTAAATAATATTTTTTTGTTATTTCTTTAAATTAATAGTAATTTGTTATTACATTTACCATGGACGGAAACAAACGACCGAGTGGAGCTGAATTTCGGAAAAGGAGAAAACACGAAGAAGAAAAACTAAAAAACTACCAAAAATTGACTTTTTTTGTTAAAAAATGTGATTTTTCGGGAGGTTCTGCGAGTCAGTCCGATGGAGTTAGTGAGAGAGAGTGTGAAGGCGATAAAAGTTTAGAAGAAAACGACACTTTAAATTTCCTGGGAGATGATTCAAAATCAGAGAAGTCGACCAAAATGTGAGTACAGACTTAAATACTAATTTTAACGCCCCTTCAACATCATCAACCGTTGTAAATAGTATAGTACAAGAAAATGTAGAAAATATCGATAACAGCAATGATGATGCAACAGGAAAATTTAATACAGATATCGCCCTTTTCTCAGAAGATGAGGTAAAAAAAGATGAGTTTAAATCTCTAATTTTAAACTCTGAACCATACAGACCTCAAGGGCCTTTTCCTAAAGATCTCAAAACAAATAGGTCTTTTTCAAAAGATTATTATTTTTGCGAAACAAAGACTGGACAGAAAATTGAGCGTTTTTGGCTTTGTCACTCTCCGGTATTAAATGGGGTGTATTGCGAACCCTGTTGGCTGTTCGCTAACAGACTTGATAAAAAAATTTTAACAAAGCATGGTCCACGGGAAAAATCAATGATTGGGGAAATCTCTCATCAAAAATAAAAGACCACGAATGGAGTAAATGCCATACTATAATGCGTGTAAGGCTTATGGAATCAGAAAAAGTAACAGAGACATTAAAGTACTTTTTTATGAAAAAGAAGAAAAAATGCTTGAAGTAATAAAGAGAATCCTTGATGTTATCATAACAATGTCAACTTACAACTTAGCTTTCAGGGGTCATCGCTCTGAATGCTCTGAAAGCATCAAAAGTATATCCAGTGAGTCAGGGAATTTTCTGAATATTATTGATCTCCTCTCTCGATATGATCCTATTTTAAAGAGCCATCTGGAAAACGAAGGTAGCAGAATAAAATATCTAAGCCCTACAATTCAAAACGAATTGATCCATTTAGCATCTCATCAGTTGTCTGAGGTCCAACAATCATCCTTTTTTTCACTCATTTTGGATACCACACAAGACATTTCAAAAATTGATCAACTATCAATAATCTTGAGGTACGTTTCTTACAAACCGGATATTAATCAACTTAAAAAATAATTGAATCATTTTTAGGATTTGTGCAAGTTTCAAAACAGTCGGCTGAAGGCCTAGAGGAGCATGTAGTTAAATTTTTGGAAGAAAAGAAAATATCTTTGGATAAGTGCCGAGGCCAGGGTTACGATGGGGCGTCTGTCATGAGTGGAATTTACACAGGGTTGCAGGCTAGATTAAAATCGAAGTCACCTACCGCTGAATATGTGCATTGTGCTAATCACAATTTAAATTTAGTTTTAAATGACAGTGTCAAATCTATTTTAGAGATTTCAGTGTTCTATGATATAATAAACAGTACATATGTGTTTTTCAGTCAAAGCCTACCAAGATGGCAATCTTTAGCAGAATCAACCGATACATGCATTATAAACTGGACCTTAAAAAACTCTGTCCTACAAGGTGGTCTTCGAGATACGACGCTTTACTAGCAATCAATGTTAATTTCGTCCCAGTGATGAAGTGCTTAACCAAAATAATTTTGGCTTCAAACGTGACCAGTGAAGTAGTAGAAGCAACTGGTCTTAGGAAACAAATGGCTTCATTTGATTTTGTTTTGATGCTTGTTTTTCAAAGCAGAGTTTTAGAAAGGATTCAGATCACATCGAAATCCCTTCAGAGACCTGACATTAATCTGGACGATGCGAAAAATCTCCTTCAGAAGAGTATCAATACCGTAAGGGATCTGCGGGGACAATTCGACGATGTTGTGGATCAAGCCAGAAAATTAGCTGCTAAGTGGAAAATCGATCCTTCAATGAACACCAAACGCAACAGAAGAGTTAAACTTTTTTTGACGAACTTGCAAAGGACTATGAATTTAGTGACCCTTTATACAGCTTTAAAATAAAGGTATTTTTGAAAGCTATTGATATTTTAATTTCACAATTAAATGATAGGTTTAAAAGTACGCTACGCCTAGTTGATACTTTCAGTTTTTTGAAACCAGAAAATCTATTAGAGTTTTCAGACGAACAACTAATAGACTCAGCCTGTGGGTTTTGCAAAAAGTATGAATTCGGTGACTGCTGCTTTGGTCAATGAAGTTATTTGCTTTAGAAATTTTGTCAAAGATGATATCAAAACTAATAAAATAAGCAAAATCAGCCAGTTGGCTGACTATCTATTGATTAAAAATAAGTTTATTGCGTCTAGTGTGCCAAACATTTGTACAGCATTTATAATGTTTATAACCTTGCCAGTCACAGTCGCAATTAGCGACAGGTCGTTTTCAAAACTAAAAATCATAAAAAGCTATTTAAGGAACTCGATGTCTGGTACTAGACTATGTGATCTTAGTATAATTAGTATTGAACACGAGAGATCTCGATGTTTAGATTTAGACAAGTCAGCTAGACAGTTTTTACAGTTAAAAAGCCGTCGGGGTTTCGTTAGGGAGTAGCCTTAAAATGTGAACCCGAGCAGTAGACATTTTTTAAATAGGTTAGTTTATTATTCAGTAATCAAAAATGTAAGGCATAAAACAAATGTGTTTTGTAATATTATGTAACATTATGTACATGTTTAACATAACATAACATAACATAAATATCATGTTTCAAGCTTTATAATGTAAGGCATATAACAAATGTGTTTTGTAATATTAGGTACATATCAATAAATATCATGTTTCAAACTTTATAAAAATGTAGCAACGAGTATCTTTTTATCATCCTGTAACAAACGTGCAGTAAATATAAGTAATGTGATTCTCATTTCAATTATTTTCTAATGGTGTATAAAAATATTACGTAAATTCTCTTTCAAACAAATGTTTGATATACAATTTAAAAATACTTCTTAAAAACGATTTCTCTGAATAATTATGCTCTGTTTAGTATGTTTAGGAGGGAGTTTGAAAAATGTTGCGAGGTAAAGTAGTACCTAGGGGGTAAGGATAAAGTTGGTTATTTTTTCTGGAGGGGGGAGGGGCGCACAGGAAAAACGCTTGCATTGGGGCGCAGTCATCCTTAGTTACGCCACTGTGTGTACTAACGTTATTTGCACATTTGCTTCAGTACACGATACTATAATTAAACATTCAAAGCCACCCTATCTGTGTGACGTCACCATAACCTGTAGGCAGCACCTCAGCTCCTCTTTGAAGTGAATAGAATTGTCAACACAACTATGTTACTACTGCTTTGTGAACAGCACACACACACGATGTGTACCGGAAAGTCGGACTAAAGCACCTTAAAAATAGAAATAATATGATTACGTTACATGGATCAAGAAACAGAGTCGCTTGCGCACGCACGCACACACACACACACACATGCTCATTAGAATGTTTTAAATATTAAAAGAATTCTATGATATATTATGGCCTAGGTAAATGTGTAAATGAATGACTTTTATCGAACGAGCGAAGTGAGTTCTCAGTTTTAACTCTACCGTTTGGCATTTGTCTGTTTACTGTTTGGGCTATCGCTCAGGATAACTTTTGAACGCATCAACCGATTTTCGTAAAGCTTGGCACATCTATTCATACTTTTATAGTACAGAACTGTGTCGTTTTTGAGACTGCTCCCCCAAAAAATGGGGGTCAGGAGGCAAAGATATGAGATGGCCGAAATTATGAAAACGTCTCAAAAAGCCATGTGGGGTATCGAATTAAATGGAATTTGAACCCAATCTGAATATAGTGTTCATTTTTTAAAATTTCAAAGTTTTGTACGTATGGGCCCAGCAAGTGGATGAAATTTTTTATAAAGTCCCAAAAATTTATGTGGGGCATCAAATTACAGAGAATTTTAACTAACATTTGAGTGTAGGGTTAAGTTTTGGAAACTCAAAGTGTTGGGTCCCAGTGCCCAAAGAAGAGATCAAAAGTCTGAAAAAAAGTTGTAGAAATACATCAGGGTGTCAGACTAAAAGCGATTGTAATCTAAATCCGAATGTTTTTAATTCTTAGTGTTTATTGTACGATTGTGTGTGCTCTACAATTGTTATATTGCTAATCGAATAGTAGAGTAATAGGGATTTTTATAATTTTTCTCATGATAGAAAAATTATCTATTATCGAAATTTATGTAGGCCTAATAATAAACGTAATTCCTTCAAATAGTGAGCGAGTTCTGCAGCTCAGGGAGCATTCTAGTTTACTTATAATAAATAAGTGTTACGTTTCAGCGAGTTAGACTATATGATAGTGAAGTCCGCGCGGTAGTTGTTACACGGTGAATTGTATACAGTTGCGTGCAGTGTTTTTGTCTGGTTTCTGATCAAAATGTATAATTGTTAATAATCGTTTATGTTGTACGCGTATTACTGTATAGCATTTCTTTTAGCGTACAACGTTCAATAGGAACATCCAGCCTTGGCGAAGTACCTATTGCCAGAGAAGTAGCTCAACCACAATTTCATTTTGTGGGTAATCTGTAAATGTTAATCTGTGGGTAATCTGTAATGTTACGCCGGTTATACGCAATAAAAAAGGTAAATTGTACTGTTTTATAGGAATTTTATAACTTAATATATTAATAATTATATAGGAATTATTAATTATTATAGTAAATATCACTATAATATTGACGACTCGGAACACAAAGTTTTTTATAAGTAAAAACGTAAAGTTTTACCTTACAGCCTAAACCGGCTTTCACCTATAGAAGGCTTCATCAGAGGTTGTCGTTAGTAGCGCTGCTCGTCTTGTTGTTGGCAACGAGAAAGTGTTTCGAAAGATTGAAGCTGTGTGTGTGTGGTGAGATGTGTTCGAATAATGCGTGCGATTTGAATTGTGTCTGTTCGTTTAGGATGTCGTTTTTATTTGTTTTTGTGTGTTTGTATATTTCTAATTGTTCTAGAGTGTCTAGTTTTCGGCCTTTTGTGTGTACGTGTAGTATGTTCATGTTATTGTCGATGTTTTTATATGTGTGGTTTGCTTCAATGAGGTGGTTTGCGAAGGTAGATTCTGTAGTGGTGTGGAGTGCTTTTGTGTGTTCAATGTAACTTCCACACAAAAGCACTCCACACCACTACAGAATCTACCTTCGCAAACCACCTCATTGAAGCAAACCACACATATAAAAACATCGACAATAACATGAACATACTACACGTACACACAAAAGGCCGAAAACTAGACACTCTAGAACAATTAGAAATATACAAACACACAAAAACAAATAAAAACGACATCCTAAACGAACAGACACAATTCAAATCGCACGCATTATTCGAACACATCTCACCACACACACACAGCTTCAATCTTTCGAAACACTTTCTCGTTGCCAACAACAAGACGAGCAGCGCTACTAACGACAGCCTCTGATGAAGCCTTCTATAGGTGAAAGCCGGTTTAGGCTGTAAGGTAAAACTTTACGTTTTTACTTATAAAAAACTTTGTGTTCCGAGTCGTCAATATTATAGTGATATTTAGTTAAGTAACGGACACGTCATGGACAACGAAATCCAAGAATTATTATAGGAATTTTAATAATAATTATATTACTTACATGTTTACACGTACTTATTTTCATTAGTTTTATACAGAGTTGCGTGCATGTAGGTTGCATATGGACGAAAAAACCTGAGGCATATACGGACGAAAAAACTTCGTAGGTCCGTTCCCGTATGGTTACAATGCCGCCACCTTTGTCTTACTGACGTAATATGGACAGTTACACGATAGTGTAAACCAGCTACAGTTTACTTATGTTATTTAAATAATATTAGTTTTCTTTAGCAATATGACATGATTTTTAAACAGTATCAGAATTGTTCGCCTCTTTAAAACTTGTGGTCCTGGCATATCACTGTGTATTTCATAACAGTTTATGATATTGGTAACGTTAGTAACATATCAGGAAAATATGTAAATGTATAACACATGTAATACACTTTTAATATATAGGCCTTACTACTACTTCACTTTACCACTTTGCATACTACTTTGCCTACGAGCATGTATAAAGTAAGAGTTTATCAAGTTAAATTATTCAATGACAAAATTAATATTTATCACATACCAAATTTCAGCAATAAGATATCACACTTACTTTCGTGTACCGACTCTTTAGAATTATTCCAGGCGCCAGTAATAAATAAACACAATTTGATTGTTATTAATTAAGTTTTTAATAACGATTTGCATTCACATATTACAAAATTTATAAGTCAGTACTTCAATAAATTTTCTATAAAATCTGTTAGTGTTTATTTCTTAGCAATGGATTCTTAGACTGATTGAGTCACCAAAACAAGATTGACATACATTTAAAATTAATAAGCAATATTAAAATGAGTGTTCATTTTTGTTATTTACGTGTATGTTGAATTACTCTGCGATGCGATGTCATCAATGCTGCGGGTTCCAGGCTGGTGGTCCGACGTTGTCCGTTGAATAGTTATCCTTGTACGTTGCACTATTTTACACTGGTTTCACAGGTAGTACACAATTCACTTAATTAACTTGGTGATAATTACACATGTGCCGTGTACTAATACACTTGGTGAATACACAGTATATCCTTATCAAAGCTAAGTGCGTCCAACACCGGATTGATAACTACTCTCGACCGACTGTCCCGTACAATGAAGTTTGACACATTAAATTTCGCTATATAATTCGACTTTTAACGATTGATGTTGTACTAAGTAAAACTTGGAGATATTACTCGGTTTTAAATTATCTTCTTTAGTTACTCTAGAATTATTCTTGTCAACGCTTATTAAGTGTTTATGATGCGTAACTTCCACACGGCTTAATATCGCGTTACCGTAACTGATTTCCGTTGCGATTGAAATATACTTATTAATTTACTGACAATTTCTTAACACGCTAAATACGAGTCTTAGTATTGTAACTTAACTTCTTACTCTACGTATTTTTTATACTTTGCTACAAACTACCCTCACCAACTATCGACAAAATACACGCCGATTGGTCTGACTTACCACTAATTTCAAATCTACCCAATCTGTCTAGCGAACACGTCCCGCGTAAAAAATGACGCTATCCGTTATTCGTCAACTATATGCGCGTGAAAACGTGGTAGGAAACTTCGCGTCTCTCTCCATCTCGCTCTACTCGCTCTCTGTCTAACATAACGGTTTTCTTTGTTAGATGCACTTAACTTTTACAATCTTTGGAAAGTTTTCTGACACCCTTGAAAATAATACAGTTTTATGACGGTACGTCCGCTATGTTATTTTTCATAGATTTTAGCCGACTCACGGGCGTCAACGCAAGTTCGTCTGTATGAATAACTACCGCTTCCTGCTAAAATATTTTACTATTTCTTACTTTGAAGTGCCACCGCTCTAATCGGTAGTTTCAATGTTATTTTCTCCCCGCTTTCTATGAATTTATATTTCTCCCTGGGTATCACATGACTTTGTCCCCGTAAAATTGTTGAGAATGCAATTTTCCGTTATACACATTTAAGTAGCATATCACATAATCATTTACACAATCCTATTGTACCACGGACAATCCATCCATTACGGACATTAATGAGCCGTTACATGTACAGTATATCTATGATGGTGGTAACTGCCAAGCGAAACCGGCCGTATCAGCTAGATGTCTACATTGTTTAATTACACGAAATGAACATCAGAGCAGTCTTTGTTATTGGTTATAGTCAACAAAAGAATTTCATGTCTCATATGATTATGTCTCGTAATTATGTTTACGAATAGGCTGTATAATAGGTAACAAGAATTATGGTTATCAGATTGAATGACAGTAAAGAGTGTAAGAAAATGAAATGCAGAAGTAATTATTGAATAGTCACTTTATATAGCATATAGATTACTATAGACATTGAAATAATTGTCTAAACATTTTTTTACATCCAGTTTTTACATTGATTACACTTGTCGTCAAAGGCACAAGATGGTGACGTCGCTGGCAGAAAGTAGTAAAGATATTTACTCACATTCTCTTTCAGCTTACGAATGAAGAAATTCACGATTTCATGGTATTTTCGGACAGGAATGTTTTTAAGCTTGTAAGAAAACTAGATCTTGCCAATTTTTAGGTTTATAAAATATTTAAAATGTTGTAGTATTTGAAGTTATAAGTGTGGTTACAACTGAAAATTAAAGTTACAAGTTATGATGAATCGAGAAAAAAATTCTAATTGTCTAAAAAGAACTCCTTTAGATAAAAATAAAATAATTGCAGTAATGTTGTTTGAAGAATAACGTTGCTTAATTCAATAAATAAAGCGTACTAGCTGGTTGCTTGATGAAGGTAGCCGTCGCGTTGATTCTGGCAGCGAAACTCCTCTTCCAGGTTGAAAGTCGTCTAAGTACGTAAACTCTAGTCACGTCTGGACAATAAAATTAATCAAATACACTTCCACGTACCTGGTCGTGATTCTGGAAGTTCCGAAGTTCACCTCTTTAATAAATTAATAAGCTGCCAAGACGGTTTACAACACCAGCTTACTTTATTTACAAGGTTAGGTTACCTTGTTTAATAATGGGCGCCACACAGGTTTATTTCGGGAAAATCCCGTGTAAAACCCATTAACAGAATCAATAATTATTTTAAAAAAAACTGAAATTGTGTTTATTGCCCTTATGGCAATCCAAATTCAACAACGTATGATCTCTACCAAAAATTACTTTGATTATTTTGAATTAATTCTTTATTTATTTTTAGAAATAAATTAAGTCAAGTTATGCTGCTAATAACTGGGTTTTATTTGTACCCTTAATAATGAATTCAAACAAACATAATTAAGAAAATACATTGATATACAATTGATATTAGTTCGTTCACTTACCCTATTCTACTAGCTCAGAGCATAAACAACAGTTCTGGTTATGTCCAGATAAACTTTACTTTAAACATTAATTTTATTTATATCTCGGGCGTAAATTCTTTGAAACACAAGAAAGAATGCTCATGCCTACACAAAAGTTAATTATTTTATAATACAATATTGACTAGTAATGCCGTGTTGTTTACTAACAAAAAAATCAAACCTATTTAGGTTAGGCGTTCGTCACGCTTGCTTAATTATTCACAAAAGTTATATAGTGAGACCACTTAAGACTAACATCATTCTTAAACAGGATTGACAAATCCACTAAATAAATTCAGACATTGTGTAACACAGAAAATGTTTTGGTGTTATGCGTCAGTACAAATTTTGTTTACAAAATATATAGGTTAGTGCACTCAGAGTAATGGAATAAATTGTCACGCTGTTACCTCTGTATTTTAATCTTTTCGATTAAAATTTAATTACACTCTCCAAGGATCGGATTATAATGACCCTGGCTTTACACTACACACGCACTTGAACAGAGAATATTGGTCCGCTTCTGACTAAAAAGGACCTTGTTTAATACTATTTAATTATTTTCTCCTGTTCGATGTATCCCGCACTAAATAAAATAATACTTCACATCGATGCACTGATTCTATGTAGACTGTCTAGTAGTTACTTTTTGTTGCCGAAATGATTCAATGGACGCACTATTACATAAAGCTATCAGTTAATAAAAATTTTGATCTGTCGAGCGGCACCTTCTTGCTCGTGATGAATGTCAAAAGTGTCTAACGGTAATTATCTGCATTCCTTTATATACCCACTGTTTTGATACAGCTTAGGCGGTTGTTTCATTTAGTAAACTATTTTCTGATTGGCTTAACCAGACGTTACGAAAATGACGCATTGTTTTCCAACTGTCACTAACGGTTTTTTTTGCTAAGATGATTGACAGCTATCGTTGTTGTTGTTATTAATAAACAGATTTTTTGCTTTCTATTTTCAAATGATGCTAACGCATGTCACGCACTTATTATAGTTGCGATCGGGGTTGTATCGCTATCAAATTAAAGGATATTTTTTACTCTTTCATTTGATATAGTTTGACACTGGTTTATTTACACTTTCACGGACATTTTTTAATAAATAATGTTCAGGTATATAGCTTCGCGCTGTCGTCTGCTAACGAAGCCGACTATGATTCTCTCTTATCAATACAATATTTGTGTTCCACATCGCATTTTCACTTAAACGTCTGTGTTGGAACACTAACATATCTGTCTTTATACTTATTTAACGAATATAATGATTAAATCTTAACTTATTGATGTAATACATTGCTATGAACTATCCTTACTTCCTAATGACATTTTGGTTTACACTATTTTGCTCTATGCTATTCATTAATAATTGAGTTATTACTTGTATAATATATTAACAATGCTTATTGCTACGTTTGGTATAAAGATTGTTCAGTGTATGTGATTTACTCGTAGTACTTTCTACTTATCACCTTACTGACAATTGTTAGTTTTAGGCGTTGCCTAGGCATACCGTTTGCATCGGATTTGTGCCTTAATAATGTTTATTTGTCACATTTGGTACCTTGGTGAGGTAACTTACTTATATAAGGTTCCCTCTTACAATTATTTTTACTTATTATGATTACATTTGAAATTGTAATACAGTTTCAATTTTATTGTGGCCATAGCTAATCTTAGTCCTAGGCATTAATAGTTACTAGTCATAGTTGATTTATTCTCAGCCAAATACTGCTGCTGATGTAATATTATCCGGGTCGTTATTTAATTATTTTTATTAACATGTCAAATTACATTCAAGTTATTCACTGACTCGCTTGGCAGCTTAAAGTGAATTTAATTTGTCCATTAGTTTGTGTAAGTTATAGTATTGGTTGTAGTGTCAAGCAGTATCTTGTTTACTGCTTCTTGTGGCACTTCTTCTTCTTTCTTCTTCAATGGTTCTTTCCTTCCTTGCTACTTTTATCATCATATTATCTACTTACATTCCCTTCATGTATTTATTAATTCTATGGGCATATGTCTAGGTTATGTAACACCTGGTCATGTTACATATACTCCCCTCTCAAAATCGATAATTTGAGAGAAAATTTTATTTTTGATCAAATTATCATTTCAGTTTAAGTTTAGTACATTATTACTGCTTTTTGTCTTGTACTCTCTGCGTTGAATTTTAACATACTCTTAGTGTGGTGCACTAGGTTGAGTTCTTAGCTAGTGATATCATTCTTAGCTTACTAGTATTTCTTCAAGTTTCTCCTATTCTAAGTTATTTAATTACAATAGGTTTCACTTCTTAAATTAACAATTTCCTGTCTTACAATAATACATTTTTCTTTCTCATTACATATCTTTATTTTCGTGATAAGCTCAATGGTTCTTTCATTTTTTACCTCACAGTTTTTTTTTTTTTTTATTAATAGTCCTTGATATATTACTATATAATTCCCTAACATTTGTAGTGGGTTCGGAGTCAGAGGGGCTCTATTTGGCATCCATTCTCCGCCGTTCCTCAGCTACACGTCCTCAGAATCAGAGGCATCCTCATCTCTGTCTGAGACAAAATAAAAATTGCACGTAGCAACAGTTGCACTATCACAACACATAAAATATAACATATCATTCATTTTTCAATAATATAACATATTCAATATAACATTCAAGGTATTAGAGGTTTCATTTGTATCACATTTCATTCCTTTAT
Source organism: Magicicada septendecula (assembly GCA_034769895.1). Classification (NCBI taxonomy): domain Eukaryota; kingdom Metazoa; phylum Arthropoda; class Insecta; order Hemiptera; family Cicadidae; genus Magicicada; species Magicicada septendecula. The sequence continues at coordinate 1,031,766,209 of CM068367.1, read as the reverse complement.
ACTTTCTAACATACTTCCTTTTCACAGGTAATTATTCCCTTTCAGACTTGATATATTGGCTATGTCCTTTATTAGCCTGGTGGTTACTTGACTATACTAGTTGATAATTTGCTTTGGTTCATCTGAGTATTCTTAAAATTACACACTTATATTGATCATCATACCATCATGCAGTTGTTTCTTAAATATAGAGTTTACAATATTTCACTCTTACAATAGTTTACAATTATCCTGAATTATCAGGGTTTACAGTATTCATATACTAGACATTTTGTTAGATATTCTCTGACATATTTTGTTAGTAAATACAATTGGATACTTTTTCATCGTCTAATTAATATTTTTTTATATTCCTTGATAATAGTAGTATTTTGACACTTATCTTTGTCATTTATTTTATTCTAACATATTGTTAGACAATAGTTGACTTTCTCTCCCTTCATTCCATAATAAATATAGCCTTCTTCTCTATAATTAACTCTCTTTGGTATTCTGCCTCTCTACTCCTTCAAGTGTCTGATAACTTACACTTATTCTGGATGGTTTTATATAATTTCTTTGGTTTTGATTTAACATAGGAGTATTAGAGTAATTTTATATCACTACTTTATGTACATTTTTGTTATATGATATTCTTTTGTTCTACATAATATAATAGATATCTTCCTTATCCTTAGATTATTTAGTTTATAATACACATTTTTCTATCACTTAATATGACAAATCTGGTTCTTATTTAATATGTAACAAATAGTTTTGGCATACACACTTATACTACACACTTTTTATAGTACAATATGGTAAATGGGCTTGCTATAGGCAATTAGCCACTTTCAATACCTTGGGTATACTAAATGACCCTCCTGATCACTAATTTAATCCTTTTATAGTAGATACTTTTAACATTTCTTATACAATAATCATTCTTGTGGTAATCGTCGTACAATAATATAATTTGTCCTTTTATAATAATAATTACATTTATCGTTTATATATTTGGGGTTCTATGGGCTTTTCCATTCTATTGGGTCCATTGGTTGGGACAATTACGTTTCACAGGTACCCTTTTTTATAGCTGTCTCTAGTACAACATGTTTGTGATATTTGGCACCCTATAATAACATCTCATAACAAACTTCCTTACATATAGTATTTTTATGGTCCTTTGTTACGGTATAAGGGCCTATGTCCAGTACTAGTAGCTTTGGAGATACCTTCCTATCATGCGGTTCTTCCACTTTGCGGCTACCAGATAGTCATCGGCTTCCCGTTTTCTCGCCTTCTTCTTCTCCTCATCTTCGGTATCCATGTGTCCAGTGTACTCCTGGTCTTTGTCATTATTGGCTTCTAGTACCTCTTCTAACTCTGGTTGATCGTCATTAGTTTTCTGGTCGGATTTTTCCATTGATTGGTCCCTCTTCTTCCGCAATTCCTTTATTTCTTGGGCATACCCTTCAATGATCCGGTCCAGTTGTTCTTGATACCCTTTCCTTTTCTTAGAATGTCTTATTCTCCCTTTGGAAATATCTGCTTTAAGTATTTTATTGGTTATAGTCTTCTTGGTTGTAGCACATTTCTTCTCTTCGTCCATCTTCATGAAGCTCCGTCGATACTCCTTCCTATAGATCCCTTCTTCACGGTTGATGACTGGGAAATAAATCATATTAATTAGACCACTTCGAGTCATTTCTATTAATTCTTTGGTTACCCTAGTCTTCTTTGGGCGTATTATTCTTCTTATCTTCGCCTCCTTTTCTTCCGTTTTCTTAATTATTTGGTTCCTTTCTTCATGATTTTTAATTTTTTAAATTCACTTGTTCGGTGTTTTTATTTCTGGGTAATTCTTCTGTCTCCACTTGATCATCACACATGGGCAGATTATTTTGTTCTAAGTCTTCATTCTCGGCTACTAACTCTTCCGCTTCTTTAATTACCTGAGTTTTCTCTATACTTCCGGTATCGATCTCCTTGTCGTGAATATCTTCCTGGTGTCTGTCAAGCTCATTTTCAGATGATGATGTATTTGAGTCCCCTTCATTCTCGGTTTGTTTGACATTGTCTTCGGATTGTAGGTTTATTTCCTCCCTGGTCTCCTCATTTGGCACTTCTTGTATCGCCGGTTTGTCATCGTCCTTTCTTTCTTCATTATCCTCAGGCTCTGGACTCACTTGTTCCATGTTTTTATCTTCGGGTACCTCCTCGGCTCTCGGTTCGTATTTTTCTCTTAAATTCGGCATCCATGTTGCACCGTCTCTTTGGAATTTTTCTACCATCTGTCTGATTCGTTGTCGTTCGTCATCACTCATTCTCTTCTCATATTCATCTATTGCCTTGCCGTATTTTTTAAAAAACTCGTCTATCCATTCTGCGGAAAAAATTTGTTGATTTTCCGCGGTGTCACCTATTCGTGTGTCAGGCATGGTTGTTCTTTTGTGTTTGCCGGGCTGATCATAAATATAAAAAATATTTTTATCTAATATTTTTTCAGCCTCACGTTGCTGGTCGCCAATTTGTAAGAAAACTAGATCTTACCAATTTTTAGGTTTATAAAATATTTAAAATGTTGTAGTATTTGAAGTTATAAGTGTGGTTACAACTGAAAATTAAAGTTAAAAGTTATGATGAATCGAGAAAAAAATTCTAATTGTCTAAAAAGAACTCCTTTAGATAAAAATAAAATAATTGCAGTAATGTTTTTTGAAGAAAACGTTGCTTAATTCAATAAATAAAGCGTACTAGCTGGTTGCTTGATGAAGGTAGCCGTCGCGTTGATTCTGGCAGCGAAACTCCTCTTCCAGGTTGAAAGTCGTCTAAGTACGTAAAGTCTAGTCACGTCTGGACAATAAAATTAATAAAATACACTTCCACGTACCTGGTCGTGATTCTGGAAGTTCCGAAGTTCACCTCTTTAATAAATTAACAAGCTGCCAAGACCGTTTACAACACCAGCTTACTTTATTTACAAGGTTAGGTTACCTTGTTTAATAATGGGCGCCACACAGGTTTATTTCGGGAAAATCCCGTGTAAAACCCATTAACAGAATCAATAATTATTTTTAAAAAAACTGAAATTGTGTTTATTGCCCTTATGGCAATCCAAATTCAACAACGTATGATCTCTACCAAAAATTACTTTGATTATTTTGAATTAATTCTTTATTTATTTTTAGAAATAAATTAAGTCAAGTTATGCTGCTAATAACTGGGTTTTATTTGTACCCTTAATAATGAATTCAAACAAACATAATTAAGAAAATACATTGATATACAATTGAAATTAGTTCGTTCACTTACCCTATTCTACTAGCTCAGAGCATAAACAACAGTTCTGGTTATGTCCAGATAAACTTTACTTTAAACATTAATTTTATTTATATCTCGGGCGTAAATTCTTTGAAACACAAGAAAGAATGCTCATGCCTACACAAAAGTTAATTATTTTATAATACAATATTGACTAGTAATGCCGTGTTGTTTACTAACAAAAAAATCAAACCTATTTAGGTTAGGCGTTCGTCACGCTTGCTTAATTATTCACAAAAGTTATATAGTGAGACCACTTAAGACTAACATCATTCTTAAACAGGATTGACAAATCCACTAAATAAATTCAGACATTGTGTAACACAGAAAATGTTTTGGTGTTATGCGTCAGTACAAATTTTGTTTACAAAATATATAGGTTAGTGCACTCAGAGTAATGGAATAAATTGTCACGCTGTTACCTCTGTATTTTAATCTTTTCGATTAAAATTTAATTACACTCTCCAAGGATCGGATTATAATGACCCTGGCTTTACACTACACACGCACTTGAACAGAGAATATTGGTCCGCTTCTGACTAAAAAGGACCTTGTTCAATACTATTTAATTATTTTCTCCTGTTCGATGTATCCCGCACTAAATAAAATAATACTTCACATCGATGCACTGATTCTATGTAGACTGTCTAGTAGTTACTTTTTGTTGCCGAAATGATTCAATGGACGCACTATTACATAAAGCTATCAGTTAATAAAAATTTTGATCTGTCGAGCGGCACCTTCTTGCTCGTGATGAATGTCAAAAGTGTCTAACGGTAATTATCTGCATTCCTTTATATACCCACTGTTTTGATACAGCTTAGGCGGTTGTTTCATTTAGTAAACTATTTTCTGATTGGCTTAACCAGACGTTACGAAAATGACGCATTGTTTTCCAACTGTCACTAACGGTTTTTTTTGCTAAGATGATTGACAGCTATCGTTGTTGTTGTTATTAATAAACAGATTTTTTGCTTTCTATTTTCAAATGATGCTAACGCATGTCACGCACTTATTATAGTTGCGATCGGGGTTGTATCGCTATCAAATTAAAGGATATTTTTTACTCTTTCATTTGATATAGTTTGACACTGGTTTATTTACACTTTCACTGACATTTTTTAATAAATAATGTTCAGGTATATAGCTTCGCGCTGTCGTCTGCTAACGAAGCCGACTATGATTCTCTCTTATCAATACATTATTTGTGTTCCACATCGCATTTTCACTTAAACGTCTGTGTTGGAACACTAACATATCCGTCTTTATACTTATTTAACGAATATAATGATTAAATCTTAACTTATTGATGTAATACATTGCTATGAACTATCCTTACTTCCTAATGACATTTTGGTTTACACTATTTTGCTCTATGCTATTCATTAATAATTGAGTTATTACTTGTATAATATATTAACAATGTTTATTGCTACGTTTGGTATAAAGATTGTTCAGTGTATGTGATTTACTCGTAGTACTTTCTACTTATCACCTTACTGACAATTGTTCGTTTTAGGCGTTGCCTAGGCATACCGTTTGCATCGGATTTATGCCTTAATAATGTTTATTTGTCACATTTGGTACCTTGGTGAGGTAACTTACTTATATAAGGTTCCCTCTTACAATTATTTTTACTTATTATGATTACATTTGAGATTGTAATACAGTTTCAATTTTATTGTGGCCATAGCTAATCTTAGTCCTAGGCATTAATAGTTACTAGTCATAGTTGATTTATTCTCAGCCAAATACTGCTGCTGATATAATATTATCCGGGTCGTTATTTAATTATTTTTATTAACATGTCAAATTACATTCAAGTTATTCACTGACTCGCTTGGCAGCTTAAAGTGAATTTAATTTGTCCATTAGTTTGTGTCAGTTATAGTATTGGTTGTAGTGTCAAGCAGTATCTTGTTTACTGCTTCTTGTGGCACTTCTTCTTCTTTCTTCTTCAATGGTTCTTTCCTTCCTTGCTACTTTTATCATCATATTATCTACTTACATTCCCTTCATGTATTTATTAATTCTATGGGCATATGTCTAGGTTATGTAACACCTGGTCATGTTACATATACTCCCCCCTCAAAATCGATAATTTGAGAGAAAATTTTATTTTTGATCAAATTATCATTTCAGTTTAAGTTTAGTACATTATTACTGCTTTTTGTCTTGTACTCTCTGCGTTGAATTTTAACATACTCTTAGTGTGTTGCACTAGGTTGAGTTCTTAGCTAGTGATATCATTCTTAGCTTACTAGTATTTCTTCAATTTTCTCCTATTCTAAGTTATTTAATTACAATAGGTTTCACTTCTTAAATTAACAATTTCCTGTCTTACAATAATACATTTTTCTTTCTGATTACATATCTTTATTTTCGTGATAAGCTCAATGGTTCTTTCATTTTTTACCTCACAGTTTTTTTTTTTTATTAATAGTCCTTGATATATTACTATATAATTCCCTAACATTTGTAGTGGGTTCGGAGTCAGAGGGGCTCTATTTGGCATCCATTCTCCGCCGTTCCTCAGCTACACGTCCTCAGAATCAGAGGCATCCTCATCTCTGTCTGAGACAAAATAAAAATTGCACGTAGCAACAGTTGCACTATCACAACACATAAAATATAACATATCATTCATTTTTCAATAATATAACATATTCAATATAACATTCAAGGTATTAGAGGTTTCATTTGTATCACATTTCATTCCTTTATACTTTCTAACATACTTCCTTTTCACAGGTAATTATTCCCTTTCAGACTTGATATATTGGCTATGTCCTTTATTAGCCTGGTGGTTACTTGACTATACTAGTTGATAATTTGCTTTGGTTCATCTGAGTATTCTTAAAATTACACACTTATATTGATCATCATACCATCATGTAGTTGTTTATTAAATATAGAGTTTACAATATTTCACTCTTACAATAGTTTACAATTATCCTGAATTATCAGGGTTTACAGTATTCATATACTAGACATTTTGTTAGATATTCTCTGACATATTTTGTTAGTAAATACAATTGGATACTTTTTCATCGTCTAATTAATATTTTTTTATATTCCTTGATAATAGTAGTATTTTGACACTTATCTTTGTCATTTATTTTATTCTAACATATTGTTAGACAATAGTTGACTTTCTCTCCCTTCATTCCATAATAAATATAGCCTTCTTCTCTATAATTAACTCTCTTTGGTATTCTGCCTCTCTACTCCTTCAAGTGTCTGATAACTTACACTTATTCTGGATGGTTTTATATAATTTCTTTGGTTTTGATTTAACATAGGAGTATTAGAGTAATTTTATATCACTACTTTATGTACATTTTTGTTATATGATATTCTTTTGTTCTACATAATATAATAGATATCTTCCTTATCCTTAGATTATTTAGTTTATAATACACATTTTTCTATCACTTAATATGACAAATCTGGTTCTTATTTAATATGTAACAAATAGTTTTGGCATACACACTTATACTACACACTTTTTATAGTACAATATGGTAAATGGGCTTGCTATAGGCAATTAGCCACTTTCAATACCTTGGGTATACTAAATGACCCTCCTGATCACTAATTTAATCCTTTTATAGTAGATACTTTTAACATTTCTTATACAATAATCATTCTTGTGGTAATCGTCGTACAATAATATAATTTGTCCTTTTATAATAATAATTACATTTATCGTTTATATATTTGGGGTTCTATGGGCTTTTCCATTCTATTGGGTCCATTGGTTGGGACAATTACGTTTCACAGGTACCCTTTTTTATAGCTGTCTCTAGTACAACATGTTTGTGATATTTGGCACCCTATAATAACATCTCATAACAAACTTCCTTACATATAGTATTTTTATGGTCCTTTGTTACGGTATAAGGGCCTATGTCCAGTACTAGTAGCTTTGGAGATACCTTCCTATCATGCGGTTCTTCCACTTTGCGGCTACCAGATAGTCATCGGCTTCCCGTTTTCTCGCCTTCTTCTTCTCCTCATCTTCGGTATCCATGTGTCCAGTGTACTCCTGGTCTTTGTCATTATTGGCTTCTAGTACCTCTTCTAACTCTGGTTGATCGTCATTAGTTTTCTGGTCGGATTTTTCCATTGATTGGTCCCTCTTCTTCCGCAATTCCTTTATTTCTTGGGCATACCCTTCAATGATCCGGTCCAGTTGTTCTTGATACCCTTTCCTTTTCTTAGAATGTCTTATTCTCCCTTTGGAAATATCTGCTTTAAGTATTTTATTGGTTATAGTCTTCTTGGTTGTAGCACATTTCTTCTCTTCGTCCATCTTCATGAAGCTCCGTCGATACTCCTTCCTATAGATCCCTTCTTCACTGTTGATGACTGGGAAATAAATCATATTAATTAGACCACTTCGAGTCATTTCTATTAATTCTTTGGTTACCCTAGTCTTCTTTGGGCGTATTATTCTTCTTATCTTCGCCTCCTTTTCTTCCGTTTTCTTAATTATTTGGTTCCTTTCTTCATGATTTTTAATTTTTTAAATTCACTTGTTCGGTGTTTTTATTTCTGGGTAATTCTTCTGTCTCCACTTGATCATCACACATGGGCAGATTATTTTGTTCTAAGTCTTCATTCTCGGCTACTAACTCTTCCGCTTCTTTAATTACCTGAGTTTTCTCTATACTTCCGGTATCGATCTCCTTGTCGTGAATATCTTCCTGGTGTCTGTCAAGCTCATTTTCAGATGATGATGTATTTGAGTCCCCTTCATTCTCGGTTTGTTTGACATTGTCTTCGGATTGTAGGTTTATTTCCTCCCTGGTCTCCTCATTTGGCACTTCTTGTATCGCCGGTTTGTCATCGTCCTTTCTTTCTTCATTATCCTCAGGCTCTGGACTCACTTGTTCCATGTTTTTATCTTCGGGTACCTCCTCGGCTCTCGGTTCGTATTTTTCTCTTAAATTCGGCATCCATGTTGCACCGTCTCTTTGGAATTTTTCTACCATCTGTCTGATTCGTTGTCGTTCGTCATCACTCATTCTCTTCTCATATTCATCTATTGCCTTGCCGTATTTTTTAAAAAACTCGTCTATCCATTCTGCGGAAAAAATTTGTTGATTTTCCGCGGTGTCACCTATTCGTGTGTCAGGCATGGTTGTTCTTTTGTGTTTGCCGGGCTGATCATAAATATAAAAAATATTTTTATCTAATATTTTTTCAGCCTCACGTTGCTGGTCGCCAATTTGTAAGAAAACTAGATCTTACCAATTTTTAGGTTTATAAAATATTTAAAATGTTGTAGTATTTGAAGTTATAAGTGTGGTTACAACTGAAAATTAAAGTTACAAGTTATGATGAATCGAGAAAAAAATTCTAATTGTCTAAAAAGAACTCCTTTAGATAAAAATAAAATAATTGCAGTAATGTTTTTTGAAGAAAACGTTGCTTAATTCAATAAATAAAGCGTACTAGCTGGTTGCTTGATGAAGGTAGCCGTCGCGTTGATTCTGGCAGCGAAACTCCTCTTCCAGGTTGAAAGTCGTCTAAGTACGTAAAGTCTAGTCACGTCTGGACAATAAAATTAATAAAATACACTTCCACGTACCTGGTCGTGATTCTGGAAGTTCCGAAGTTCACCTCTTTAATAAATTAATAAGCTGCCAAGACCGTTTACAACACCAGCTTACTTTATTTACAAGGTTAGGTTACCTTGTTTAATAATGGGCGCCACACAGGTTTATTTCGGGAAAATCCCGTGTAAAACCCATTAACAGAATCAATAATTATTTTTAAAAAAACTGAAATTGTGTTTATTGCCCTTATGGCAATCCAAATTCAACAACGTATGATCTCTACCAAAAATTACTTTGATTATTTTGAATTAATTCTTTATTTATTTTTAGAAATAAATTAAGTCAAGTTATGCTGCTAATAACTGGGTTTTATTTGTACCCTTAATAATGAATTCAAACAAACATAATTAAGAAAATACATTGATATACAATTGAAATTAGTTCGTTCACTTACCCTATTCTACTAGCTCAGAGCATAAACAACAGTTCTGGTTATGTCCAGATAAACTTTACTTTAAACATTAATTTTATTTATATCTCGGGCGTAAATTCTTTGAAACACAAGAAAGAATGCTCATGCCTACACAAAAGTTAATTATTTTATAATACAATATTGACTAGTAATGCCGTGTTGTTTACTAACAAAAAAATCAAACCTATTTAGGTTAGGCGTTCGTCACGCTTGCTTAATTATTCACAAAAGTTATATAGTGAGACCACTTAAGACTAACATCATTCTTAAACAGGATTGACAAATCCACTAAATAAATTCAGACATTGTGTAACACAGAAAATGTTTTGGTGTTATGCGTCAGTACAAATTTTGTTTACAAAATATATAGGTTAGTGCACTCAGAGTAATGGAATAAATTGTCACGCTGTTACCTCTGTATTTTAATCTTTTCGATTAAAATTTAATTACACTCTCCAAGGATCGGATTATAATGACCCTGGCTTTACACTACACACGCACTTGAACAGAGAATATTGGTCCGCTTCTGACTAAAAAGGACCTTGTTTAATACTATTTAATTATTTTCTCCTGTTCGATGTATCCCGCACTAAATAAAATAATACTTCACATCGATGCACTGATTCTATGTAGACTGTCTAGTAGTTACTTTTTGTTGCCGAAATGATTCAATGGACGCACTATTACATAAAGCTATCAGTTAATAAAAATTTTGATCTGTCGAGCGGCACCTTCTTGCTCGTGATGAATGTCAAAAGTGTCTAACGGTAATTATCTGCATTCCTTTATATACCCACTGTTTTGATACAGCTTAGGCGGTTGTTTCATTTAGTAAACTATTTTCTGATTGGCTTAACCAGACGTTACGAAAATGACGCATTGTTTTCCAACTGTCACTAACGGTTTTTTTTGCTAAGATGATTGACAGCTATCGTTGTTGTTGTTATTAATAAACAGATTTTTTGCTTTCTATTTTCAAATGATGCTAACGCATGTCACGCACTTATTATAGTTGCGATCGGGGTTGTATCGCTATCAAATTAAAGGATATTTTTTACTCTTTCATTTGATATAGTTTGACACTGGTTTATTTACACTTTCACTGACATTTTTTAATAAATAATGTTCAGGTATATAGCTTCGCGCTGTCGTCTGCTAACGAAGCCGACTATGATTCTCTCTTATCAATACATTATTTGTGTTCCACATCGCATTTTCACTTAAACGTCTGTGTTGGAACACTAACATATCCGTCTTTATACTTATTTAACGAATATAATGATTAAATCTTAACTTATTGATGTAATACATTGCTATGAACTATCCTTACTTCCTAATGACATTTTGGTTTACACTATTTTGCTCTATGCTATTCATTAATAATTGAGTTATTACTTGTATAATATATTAACAATGTTTATTGCTACGTTTGGTATAAAGATTGTTCAGTGTATGTGATTTACTCGTAGTACTTTCTACTTATCACCTTACTGACAATTGTTCGTTTTAGGCGTTGCCTAGGCATACCGTTTGCATCGGATTTATGCCTTAATAATGTTTATTTGTCACATTTGGTACCTTGGTGAGGTAACTTACTTATATAAGGTTCCCTCTTACAATTATTTTTACTTATTATGATTACATTTGAGATTGTAATGCAGTTTCAATTTTATTGTGGCCATAGCTAATCTTAGTCCTAGGCATTAATAGTTACTAGTCATAGTTGATTTATTCTCAGCCAAATACTGCTGCTGATATAATATTATCCGGGTCGTTATTTAATTATTTTTATTAACATGTCAAATTACATTCAAGTTATTCACTGACTCGCTTGGCAGCTTAAAGTGAATTTAATTTGTCCATTAGTTTGTGTCAGTTATAGTATTGGTTGTAGTGTCAAGCAGTATCTTGTTTACTGCTTCTTGTGGCACTTCTTCTTCTTTCTTCTTCAATGGTTCTTTCCTTCCTTGCTACTTTTATCATCATATTATCTACTTACATTCCCTTCATGTATTTATTAATTCTATGGGCGTATGTCTAGGTTATGTAACACCTGGTCATGTTACAAGCTGCTCGAAGAATGTCATTAGAGTATTCAAATACATTATCGTAGTAACTTTGATTAGCTATATTTCTACGGGAAACCCGAATGTTGTTTTAAGATACCCGATTTTGATTTTATGTGATAAATAATTATCTGTATCTGTTGTAAAATACTGGTGGTAATCATCGAAAATCAAAATTTTTGCAGGTAAATAAAAATTAAGTTTTAGCAACTAATGTTGTCGAACATTAACTGTACCTGGACGCAGAACTGTATTTATTACGTTCTTGAATATTCTAGTCCTTGTCGCGCTACCAGTAGAGATATTTATTTACGCAAGTGGTTTTGTCTAAAATTTAAATAGTAAAATCTGCATTAGTAAACCTGATGAAGAGAATTTTTCAAGTATTCGAAAGATATTTGAAGTCTGTCACGGCGGCTTATCAAAAAATTGTTTATCATCGAAATGTACTGTTTACAGTTATGAATATTCTAATGACGTTTCGTAGAACGTTACAGCATTTTTCGTGAAATCCTCATTTCAGTGTATGAAACCAAACGCCCCCTCGGGACCCAACAGTGAGTCGCGCCCCATAAGTTGAGAAGCGCTGACGTAAACCATTAAGTATCCACGGCTTTTTTCAAGCTAAATGTAAGGGAAAGCGAAGAGTGTAATATGAAGTTGTACTGAAACTGTACAGTAGTGAAGCGCGTACCTGTCGCAGCGAGACCGTAAGAACGTTCCAGCTTTTCGTTTTATTGGGTAATAAACGACTCATAACTAACAAAACGACAAGTCAACGGTACAGAATTCTTGGCGCCTCTCGTGACTGGTGCAAATTGGGCGTAAATTGTTTTTGTGATAAATATGTAACTAAGTACTTTTCCGTTTACAGTTCTTACTAAGGATTAAGAACATATATATTTTCTATTCCGCCACCACTGGATTCCGTATTTATGCAAATGTGGTTTCTGTTCTGTGTTTAGGTTTGTGTAATAGTTTTACAGGTAGATCGCATCGAAATTAGCAGCCATTATTCTGATTTATTATTGCTGTTTGTATTGCGTATTTATTTATTTGTTTTCACATTCATCTATCCGTACAAACCGTATTCATTCCGTACATTCTGTATTTATCTTTACACATATATTTTATTTATATAATTTTTAACGTGAAGTGTCAAGATGGATCTTACATTGGAATCATATAAAGTAATGTTCGAAGCCAGTGAAAGTATCCAACGGCTCAAACGTCTGTTTGTATTTTCGTAAATATCGTTGAATAGTGAGTTTACTGAAAACGAGAATTTTATGTAAATTGAGAGTGTTGTGTACTAAGCCGATAGTGACTACGTATTCGCAGTAAATACAGAAAAAATCGGTTAAATTACCTTTAACATTTAAAAAAAAAGGTTACATTTTTAGCCTTTTTATTTTCAAAAATACTTTTGAAAATGTTTTCTGTAAAATTTATTCAGAAATTAATGTCTGTTAGTTAATACGTGCGTGCACTTTTAGACCTGTACTTTACAGCAGATGGTCTTACAGTTATTGGTTGAACTTCACTTCGAGAAAAGTGGCAAGAATCTGAAGATTTTTTTTCTCTTTCTAATAAGAAACTAATCACAATTTATTCCCGAAGAAAATTGTGTACATTTCATTTCTAATAAAAGGCTAATTGCAGTTACATTTTTCCTTTTCTGCGATTTCGTTTGGAAGATCATTGAATGTTAGTCATGGGAAACCTTTAGTGCTGCCTCCTTTGATTACTTTACCTATTAACTGGTGATTTAAACTTGTTTTAAATTATATTAGTTTTACATCAAATAATTTACAATATGAGTAACCTATATTTACAAAAGTATTTAATTCGACCCATTATTTGCCAGTTTCGAATACGAGGATTCGTCCATTGCATGAGTAGCATATAACCTAACTTGCACTTGTACTCGGTTATGACCACCCGATACAAAACAGAACAGTTATTTATAATACATTTGTATCACTTGAAATTTAGTTTATTATTACATAGTAGTAGTAAATAGTAGTCCCTAGTTAAACAAACAAAAGCAGTTAAATGAAAATAGTTTACGTAAAATCTGTATGATAATATTGAATGGTGTCTGCGTGCGTGTGGTTGTGAGTGTGTGTGTAGCAATGTGTTGATAAAAATTGAAAGTAATCTTGTAATTGATACTTGAAAGGGAGGTCGATTGGCCAGTACACGCTTTAAAAAAGTATTATACCATTTTTAAATTCTTCTTCAACATATAGGCTACACATCAAACGTAATAGCAACGGTAGGTGAAGCGTTCAGGTGGCACTTGTAGAAACTCCTCTAAACCTCAGCTGTAGTACCGACAGACAGATGGTGTACATAGAAGTGGTCAGATGACACGCTCTTGACACACAGTTACTTTATAATTTTCATAAAAGTAACTGTTGCTGTACATTTTAAATTGTACCGTACCGTAATATAAGTTGTGTTCGCTTGCAGTTTTATTTAATTTTTTTCTTTAAGAGGTATATTCTCTGGTTCATATTTGTTATCAGTTTCTTATCCTTGGAACGATGTCGTAGGAAGATAAGGAACCCCTAATTGCTTCGTATTGCATGAGGCGTTTCGGTGCGGACACATTATCCATAATCAGGTTCTAAGCGATGTCTATTTTCGGCTTTATGTACAGCTACTTAGTAGACCTACTCCTATCGCTCGCCCTCCTCTCTTGCATTCCTCAGATTTACGTTCTGTTTCATCCACGTATAGTGTATCTTACTCTTTACTTTGTATACATCACTTATGTAATATTGGAATTTATTCAGTGTTATTTTGTAATACCGTCCAAAAGTTTTTTCTTTTCATTTTCTTTAGCTGTATTTGTGTTATATTTTTCGGAGCACCGTAAGATCTTTGTTTGGTACCCTATGTACCTATTTTCTTGTTAGTCGGTTAGAACCGTAGTTTACTGGCATTGCCTATAAGGAAAAACAAACAAACAGCTGCACTCTAGAGTAACTGAATTTAGGAGCGAACTGATCAGTGTTGGACCGTGAGTAGTGACAAGAGAAGTAGGAAGAAGCGTTGGCACAGCGACGTTACGTGGAAGAGATGACATTCACTCGGGTACCATAATAGTGGCCAATCGATATAGGCCTACTGCTGTTTCAACGATTGACCGTGTTCAACAGCCAAAAGACGTTCTGCGAGTGCAAAGCGCGTCAATGAGCAGAAAATTACCTGCTGCCATTGTATTATATTTTTCAGTAATAGCTGTGTATTATAGTTTTGCTATACAAATTTGCGTTCGCAAAAAGTCTTTGATGTTAATTGGATATTACTAAATATACGCCTTTCCTATTGTGTTGCTTGAGAATGGTTACTGAACACATGTTCCGTAACGAGTAACCGCTAATCAATAAGCGGTCGTAACAAAAGGCAGATGTGTGTAAGGTCTTTTGTTTACTGAGTTACGGAGGAAAATTCGATCGTTGCAGAAAGTAAGTAACAATAAGAAAAAGCTAAATAAAATAATTTTTAATTAAGTGAATTAAGTGTTTGTTTATAAATATAATGTAACACACAGCAGAGACAATAAATATCTAAAAAGCCAAAGTAGAGAAAACGTCGGTACGTATATCGGTTTACAGCAACAAAAAATATTTCGTACCTTTGGCTCTTGTGGTTACTTTAGGTAAACGTGATATGAAATATTGTCGTGCCTTTTTTAAATTTTGCTTATTAAATAGTTTAGAATTGGTTCTGTAACAATGAATTTTGCTGAAATCAGCATCAGTAACTGTCGTCAGGCATAAAACGACTTTAGTGAAAATTTATATTAATATTATTACTTAAGAAATTATATTATCAGTTGCTGAAATTCGTAGATCGGCCTCACAGAGAAGTGAGAAAAATACGGTTTTACGAACAGATGCTTGAAGTGCATGGACTGGTAACAGGAGTGCAACTGAATGTGCTAACTTTGTTGTGGAACCTGACACGTATAATTCAATGTGTGTTTGCAGTTTTGTTCTGATTACATAGTAGTCGTTTGCTGTGTTGAGAGTCCACATGTGTTCGTAGTAAATCTAGTAAGCTCTCTGAGCTGTAGAACTCGCTCATTATTTTGAAGGAAGTACATAAATTTCGATATTAGATCATTTTTTGAATTAGGGGAAAAATTGCAAAAATTCCGATTACTCTACTATTTCTTTACTAATATGACAATTTTAGAGCACGCAGTCATACAGTAAACACTAAAATTCAAAATTACCTACGTCTAGTTTACATTGTGGAGTGTCGGTGAGGTTCTTGCCTAGGGCCGTGGTGGGGCCCAAATGTTTCTTAATAATTTTAAGGTAATGCTTAATGTTAGTATAGGTAACTACAAATTACTGTACCAAAGATGGTAATATATCTAAAACTATATGTTCCATGTATATATTTGACTACATGATTGATGGGCACCAATTGGGATGTATGGCTTTCGAGTCCGATACATGGCCATGTTACGTTACATCATGACGTCGAAGATTTAAACCAAGGACCTAACGCTTTGCGTTCGAATGCGCTATCAAATTCACCAGTGTATTGTGTTTAATACAGGCGTGAAGCACAAATCATGCTTAAAAGTACAGGTTACATTCAAGTGCTGAAAGTTTTGCCCTTTTGATGTTGGGATCATTGCCACTGAAAAGGTGATAAGTTACCAGGTGTAATGTAAAGAGTTTATGGTTTTTAGATATTAGCTATAGGTTTTAGCTGTCCCATTGGAGTGTATATACAAAAGATGGAATGATGAGATAAACAATTGCAGAAAAATGTATGTAAGTGAAATCGAGCAAAGAGTCGTGGAGAACGTTAAGATTGTTAGAGGTTTTAATACTGCGACGATTAGGATTTTTTTTTAACGGGTAATTATAAGTTAATGGGAACGGTTACAGAACAAGGATTGTGTCAAGATATGAGAGAGGCTCAAGATCTCAAGCAGGGGTTTTTGTATCTGTCTATCACATCTCAGGTGTTTACAGTCTCCTCTTCAGTTCAGCAGCCTAATTTATAGTAAGGACAAGGGGGATGCGACTGTTTGTAGTTCTTTCACCCAGAATGTCGGTAAAGAGGTTGAATTAATCAGTAAAACCGATCGGAAGGGATACAGTCGGGAACATATTGTTAGGACGGTCACAAATAGTGTTGTCGTGTTTAAACAGTGGAAATTAATAATTGAACTCAGAGATATGGCCAATTACAGCTTTAACTAACGTTTAAATAAACAAAGCTGACAGTAAACTGTCGTCTAAACTTGTTGATGCTTACGGTTGTCTAACACACGCTAATATAGAGGCAATGCTGTATAATATAGAGGCAATGCTGTATAATTAACACTATCATATAAATAACGTACATCATTAATTACCGAAGTCCGCGCACAATAATTCACTATAATCACAATGTCCGCACACTGAATTGCACACTGAACTGACTAAAAACACATCTTATTACTTCGCTTCGTAGTAAGACTGACTGGCTAGCTTCTGGCCTCTTTTATAGTTACAGGAGATGCGTATTGACAAAGTTCCAGCATGTTACAGCATGATCGGGGGATTCGAAGGAGCACGCCAGCTTCCACAGCGTGAAAATGTTCCACAACGACGCCCGGCCGCTCACACAATATGTGCCTAACATCACAATGCTGCTGCGCCAGTTGGCTTATCTCGTAGGTCTAAGAGGACTGAAAAGTAGGCACTGTCGAATTTCAACGTTATGCTTCAAAAGAAATCATTATCTGATATTTGGTAACGTCCAGGTGAGCACTCTTTGAATTCTTAATAATAGCGGATACGTATATACTTCTTCTTCGGATTGTTCAATCGCTGTATCCTAGAAGTTGCCCACTCTTGCAACTTGTAAATCATGTTTTGATTAATATTAGTGAATGGCACGACGGTGTAGCAGCTATAGTCTTAGTAGCAACTTTAGCGTAGTTGACTAATAAATACTTATTATTAATGGACTAAGAATTGAACAGGTAAATCATTTTAAATATCTAGGGGTGCTAAGGGAAGATAATATAACGGAAGAATTAATGAAACTACAAATTTGTGTCATACTTTGAAAAGCAAGTTTAGTTAGCAAGAGAGAAATTGCAGATAAAACCAAATTGGATCGGCTTCATACAAAAGAAAAACAAGTTAAGCCTAATGTACACTACTATCTTTAAAGTGGCTGAATTCAGTCCCATTAACGTAAATTGTAATAACACAATAAAAATACGCGTTATTGAAACACTGTTTAAAAGATACTTATTAACTTAATTGATTTTTGTATATTTCACATTTCCAATTTTATACACCCATGCTGTGTAATAAACATGTTTGTGTATTAAAAAAAAAAAGAGTTTCTACTATATTAGCGTACACAGGTGAATAAAACAGCCTACAAATTGAGAGATTAACTAAATTCGTCAACTTTTTCGAACCTCTGGGGGGGGGTCCGGTCCCGGTCCCCCCTCGTAAATACGCTCCTGTTCTAATGAGAAGAGGATGGAACGAGAGAACAGATGATGCACCGATATGTGCATCGGTGTATGACGATACGGTGTGATGACGGGTGGAGAGGTTAGGTGTGGTTTGTGGTTTAAATCTAGGTAGAGCGAGTAAACTCTTGTTCCCGAAGTCTAGTCAGACGTAGAATTATTATGGTCCGAAACAGTCTCAGATACCTTGACTAATAACAAAAGCGTGATGAAATAAGAAATATCCCTTAGTTTGTCCCCAACATAATGATTGCGAAGCATGATTTACAATGTAATCACTTTTACAATATATAAATAATATTTATTGCTTTGGAAAGACTGAGTTCTGCCGAAAAGAACGTTGTCGGTAAGGCCATAACGAAATGCTTTATGATAACGACATCAAGGCCTGAATACAAAGAATTTTTTCATTTGGATGAGAATTTCTTAATTACTTACCTATTATATAATAATTAGGCCTACTTAATTATTACCGAAACCTGTTTTTATAAAAGAACGTATTTTTTGACAGTTCTGATTTAAATGGACGTTTAGAAGTAACGTAATTGGTTTTAACGTTAAGATTTGTTCAGAGTTAACAAACTGGCTAACCACTAATTTAAGTATGTTGTCAGTATGTTGGCGAGGCTGTTCGTTAGTAATTAAATAAGGAAGACGCACTGGTAGTGCAGTAAGCGTGGTATTGACAGTTTCATTAGTTCAATAGACTGATGGCTACGCGGTTTCCTGTCCACAACAGTCGGGCAGGACAACCCTTTCTTCATTTTATAGTAACGATTCTATTACTTTGACGATTAAAACATTGCTCATGGCAATACATTTTAAAGAATATTAAATCAACTTCAGCTTCAAAGAATTATATCAATTTCAACTTTATTTACAGTTTTCAACGGATCTTTACAGCTGTCGCCGTTTCTCCGTCCCCAACTTCCATTATAACCTATCGTAGCATGTAAGTTCTTCTAAATTTCTTGCAACCATTGCTTTCGCTACGTCATCTCGCCAATTCCTCCGTAGACGTCCTCTTTTCCTCCTCACTGATGGTATCCATTCCAATAGTTTGCGGGGCCATGTGTCATCTTCCAATCTCTTCACATGCCCAAACCAAGTCAATTGTCTCCTTTCTATTTCGTCTATTATTGTCCTGTCAATATTCGTCTCGGCTCTAATAGTCTCATTTCTAACCCTGTCTAATTTTGATCTTCTACAACTCCTCCTGAAGAAGTCCATTTCCGCTGGCATCAGTTTTTTCTTATTTACGTTTGAAACGTTCCAAACTTCTGCTCCATAAAGGATTACACTTCGCACCGTGCTATTATATATATGTTTCTTTGTATTTCTGGTTATACTTATTTCCCATAGAAGCGAATTCAGCGTTCTTATACCGGTTCGCCCCTTGTTAACATTGAAAATAACGCGTAAGTATTTACTTTTTTCAACACCTCTTATCCTGTCCACATCCAATTTTAAGTCCTTAACTTCTTCATTGCCCACTATCAGGTACTCACATTTTGCCATGTTCATCGTCAAACCAGCTGCGTCATATTCCTCTTTTAACTTTCTGACCATATACTCGAGGGCTTCGTCATCCTCTGCTACCACAATCTGGTCATCGGCAAAATATAGAGTGAACAGACTGTCATCTCCTACTCTCAGCCCCATGCTTTTACACTTCTTTGTCCATCTTACTAGAGATCTGTGTAAGTATATTTTAAAGAGTATATTTCAACTTTATGATTCATATTAAATGTCCGACTCGTATAGGGATAGTTCATACAGGAATCGGTGTGGCAAGGACATATACTACTTATTCCGTATACAACCCAAGTCTTAACTTTATATGATTAAATATAAAATTTTCATTTAATAATTATCTACAGAAGTATATGTTAATAATTTCCAGTTGTCACCAGATAGGCGTTGCATAACATTTATAACAATGGTGTTTAATCTTTACGTAAAATTATTAGTCTTTTGATATGGTGACCCA
This sequence comes from Magicicada septendecula, assembly GCA_034769895.1. Lineage (NCBI taxonomy): Eukaryota > Metazoa > Arthropoda > Insecta > Hemiptera > Cicadidae > Magicicada > Magicicada septendecula. The sequence continues at coordinate 1,031,746,303 of CM068367.1, read as the reverse complement.
AGTAATCCTTCTGTTACAGTGCAGGCAAAAACTAAACATATGATGTGGCAAAATAATTCATGGTGAGATAACAGACGCGTTAGTTATCTAAATACACGCATAAATATGCGTTATTATTATCCCCCCCCTAAATACACGCATACACATCCATGGTTCCATACATTAATTAAATATGTATTATTTAATGGTGTTGCTTGGTAACAGGATTTTTTTTTATAAAGTGTTTATAAACTTGCTCTGTATATTTATTATAATAATATCTGTGAGTAACAGCAGTATTTTAGGGCTTATTAAAGTTATCTTAAAGAATAGTGTGTGGACGCTACGTATTGATTACATTGCAGAGAATTACGGATTTACGGATGGAACAGGACCGTATATGGTGCAGTTTGTTTTTGGCAGTGTGTCGTTGAGTGAGGGTGTATTGGAGGTAGCGGATTCATTTTATGCTATTCAGCAGACGATAATCGGATTATAGAAATACAAAAGTTCATGTTTGTTAGTGAAGAATGGAAGCAGTCATAGAATTTTAATGCGACAATTACTTTTAGGAATTCAAAACAACATGGACGTTGACGATGACTCTCAAAAGTAAAAAAGAAAATGAAACTGAACAGATTAAGAGTTTTTGGGTCACAAAGGCTTTTTTGAAGTCTTATAGGTGCTTGACTAATTTTTCGGGCTTTAAGAGACTGAAAGTTGCGTATACAACTTTGCTATCCTTAGCCGTAACCAGTTGTTAGGCTGAAAGAGCTATGAGTCGAGTTAAAATAATAAAAAAACAGGCACAGGTCTGCAATGGGAGACGCATGGCTTTCGAACCTTATGGTTCTAGCTTCAGAGAAATACTTACTGGAGTTGATTCCTAATGAAGAAATAATTGATACCTTTTCTTTGTCGTCGTCACAGAGGAAGAAGTTATTGTGCTGCCGAATATAAGCCAAAGCAACTAGGATTTCATCAAACCATTATTTTTTCCATTTTTTCTTCTTTAAAATATTTTGTTCCTTTGGGAAATAGGATAGGCATTGCCTCTCCTATGACACGACTGCTAAGAAAGTAGACGCGAGAGCAGGGTCATGTTTTCCCTGTGACCGTCGTTGTGTTGCCACGTTTATTTAATGCAGTGGGTTTAACCAATTAAGGAAGATATATCTTGGTATATCTATATCTTAAGGAAGAATAAAGGTTAAAGGTTTACCCTATTATATAATCTTATTATATCTATATCTTAAGGAAGATATAGTATAAAGGTTACGTCGTGTGGTATATTAAAACTGTAAAGAGATAAAGCCAAAAATTGATTTCGTTGATAAAATAAATTCTGACAGAACACAGAGATACGGAAAAGCAGGGATATCTTCCTACTAGCCCTTACGTTTACGCTGTGATATGACAGGAGCGTGTATTTATGCTCTTGTCATTTTTTATAGTATTCGTGATATTGCCTGTGATTTTACAAATTTTTAGGTGGAATCAAAATGAAACACACTGTGAAAATCGGTAACTAGGTTAAGGTCTGTATTAACCTGTTCATTCTTACAGTTCTCGTACAAAAATTAAATATTGCTGTGTCACAGAAATACACAGTATTTCTTTGGTACTCCGTTCGTCCGTTCCGTTTCACTCATCTTTAAGGTTTATGTACACGTAACGATCAAGCAAAACGCATCATGCTGAGTCTTCAAGTGCGTTTCGGTTTCAAGTAGTCGTAACATTACCCCGTCTACAATAACCTTGTACTTCCCAGCAAGGAACTGCTCTCGTTTCGCTTTTCAGTAACTCCTTTAGCATTCTGTCTCCTTTTTGTTGCATCGAGAACATCATACCTCATTATTTCTCCTCTTGTGTTACTCAGTTGGTGACCAGCTGCGATCTAAATTTTATAATTTACAGCCTTAGCCGGTCCTATTGTTTACAACTCTTTTCTTAGAGCAAGTGTTATATAATGATTTCAGTCTGCTCTGTGACAGTACCATCATCTGCTTTTGGAACTTTACCTGTGTTAGTTCTAATTTTTTAATCAGTTTCAGGTCATCCTTTAGCTACTTCAAATCTAGTCCGATACCTTTATCCTTACGATGGATACATTCTTTAAATCTTCACATTCTTCTTCGTCCTTTTCTAGCAAAATTTCTAAATAACGTTTCCTGGCTTTCTGTTTAACTACTATCGTTAGTTGAGGCTGCACTGAAGCGTTTTTACAACCAGTTTATGACGACATTTTGTGAGTTTGTTCTTGAGATTTCATGGAGCTCTGCGTGTTTCACAGCAGTATTAAATCACAAATAACTGTTTCGATGATGAGATTCGCCGTTCGTTATTATTAATTACACGCAGATATACACATTTTTAATATAAACTTTTTAAGTTGCCTTTTAAAATTCTGTTTATATCGTGCAAAAAATCGATATTTGTAATACTTCCTATATTTTTGTATTAGGTCTCTGCCTAACGACTTTTTCACAAATTTTATATTTATTCATAACGTAATTTTACTCCAATACGAAAGAAGGAATTCGATCTCAAACAGCGATAAAACATTACGGATATCTCAGTGACCTGAGGAGTGAAATAAAGCAATAAAACGTTATTGAAAAAAGGAAATCCAGGAATGATGTGCAACATCTATTCTGTGACGTAGCTGAGAGAGTTATTATTGCACTATTTGTACATTGTGTACAATAGTATCAAGAAGCGCTACTGCAGTGTAGTTTCATGATAAAACTTTGATGTTTTAACTGGTTGGACGGACCAGAATGTCCCAACATCCCTAGCTTGTACGAAACTGCTGAGCGATGGGTGAGGTAAACCTTCTATTCGGACTGCTTCCATCGTAGCATTTTTTCATGATACGATCGATCCCTGATTCCAGATTCCTCAAAAGCTAAAAAACATAAAACAATAATAAAAAATTATTTAAAAACATTGGCAAAATATAATTAATTAGGATTAAAATCTTATCATAACAGTGTAAATCTTACGAACATTAGGAATAAATAACACATAAGAATAAACTACAATATAACGTAAAATTACTATTATTATCGTTATTAACCTCGTAAATTAACATTTCTTACCTGTGAATGTTGGTTGAAAAACCTAACAACGGCTGGACAGTCGTGCCATTTCCTTCTTTCTAGAGGGGGGGGGGGTTCATTTTTGTGAATAAAACTGCAAAGATAAATAGAGAAAGAATTCTTTATTTGAGATTTTGTTATGAACTAAGAAGTTAATTGGGGAAACATAACGGTTTCACAATTACATACCGAACATTTATCAAAGTCATGAAACAATAAAGTTTATATCTTACATTACAGTATACATAAAATAAACGGTATAGGGATACTGACACATTCTGTGTAGACGTTGATAGTTTTAACTGTGTTTTGTATGAATTTTTTAAAACTCGTTTTAGTGTCTGTAAATATTTTCCACAAAGTGGAATTAAATAGGTGTTCCATGATGCCATAGAAACAAGTGAAAAATATTTATAAAATGGGCACTAAATGCACTCAAAACACCTCTTTTAGAAACCGCTTGTTGAAGCTACCATACAAAAGAGATCACCAATAGAGGCTGTGGACGCAGCCGCGTTTGGTCATAAGTTTACAAGAGTACGGAATAACGGGAAAATTTTAAGGTTTTACCGTCGATTAGCGTTCGAACTGGTAGTAAATTATTAAATTATAAAGTACGAAAAGTTATTAAGTGCGGATCAAAAACCGGGTACAACACTAGGCACATTTGTATAACATTAAATAACAAGCTAAACAAGAAAATTTTAAATTGCTGTGAAATAAATTGCAGAACTATAAGTATCGTATCGAGTTGGGCTGATAAACTTCCCTTTCCTAATCGCTGAGAGGACTTAATTGCAAACGTAGGATCAAAATTCTAAGCATCCCTCAACTATCAGACAATTAGCTATGTTTACACGAAGCGATTTCGTACTTCGAGTCGGGTGTAGCGATTCGCAATTAATAGTACTCACACCGCTAATGATTACCATATTATTTATTTCGACTTACAGGACCATATTTTTACCAGGAAATTTAAAAAAAGTTTGACATTGTATTTTTTTTAATCTTCTCATAGATCCCCTCAATATCTCATTGTCTCCTCCTCTCTTATCACAACGTGTAACTGGTACACTTATACATTTGTATAATTGCCTTTTCCCGGTGGATTGCTCTAGTAACAGGAGGACGCTTAACCCCCTCTTCCATTCATTAAATTGAAACAATATTCAAACGTGATAGTTGACCCATTGGGAGGAGTCGAGACACTGCGGTATACGATGTGCCGAAACGTTATTTATTGGCGTGTTGGCCAACTGAATGCTTGCACCTGTGGATAAACGGAAAACTGAGGTGAATGCATGCTGAGCACAACACTGCTAGTGAACTGTAACAGCTGTAATAAATATCCGTAATTCTCTTGTGAAATTAACTACATAGAAAATAGATTTTTTTGTTTCGTGTATTGCAGGGCTTTCAAATGCATTCCGATTAAAATATAGCTGACTCCTGTGCAGAACACGACCCATTGTATTTTTATTTTACGTAGCAACATTAGTATACAGTGAAACCTAAGGTGTGTTATTATTTCGTGTTACGAGAAGTGTACAAATAAAAACGCGATGATGGACTGTTCTGGTGGCAGCGCTTGACTTGTACGCAATTCTGGCCTGCTCGTGAATAATGCCTGCGATTCATGTAATACTGCAGATTGGAGTAAAATCAACAAACGACGAAGCTATCGAGACATGACAGATACTTTACAGCGTGGCGATGCTGGATACGACACGGGCCCTAACTTATTTAAGTGAAATATATTCTTTACCTTTGTTTGGTTTGGATCCATTATTCCTACTTTAATCTACAAAAGTACGGTAGTAATATATTTTTTAAAATATCTGTACAGTTATTTTCGTGATGTATTAATAAGTTGAAATGATACAGGAATAAACCTACTTTAACGACACTTTTTTGCATCTAAGTAAATACCTTGGTATACCGTTCTTGTACTTTTAGTTTACGTCATGTTTATATGTAATTTCTCCTTGTTTAGTATATCGGACATCATGTTTGGTGCCATAAATATAATGACATTGAGTATAATGATAACATGTCTATTACAATATTTTTACCACCGTTTGCTATTGAGTCAACAACGAGGAACTGAAAGATGTTCATTTTATGTGTTTACTTACCCACCAGAGCCTATAATCAGTATTTGTTTGTAGTGTAATTTTTCAAGCTATCACAGGTTGTAATATCTGGATATAACAATATTTTTTAATGGCTCTAACCATGTTTAGTTTCAGTACTATCAGACGTTAAACTCTCAGGCTGTTTGGCCGTGGCCCGATGTTCAAAATATTCAGTTTTGAACACTGGACATGGTCAAATACCCGTGGAGTTTTATCATCTGATAGTAATGACACGGACCGTGAAAGCTTTCGAAATTAGAAAAGCTTAGTTTCATGAAACTTTATCGTAAGTTCAACCAGACTTGTACTGTATACAGGGAAACGTAGTGTTCCCGTCTGTATTTGTGATAACCTGAATGCTTCTGAAATAATAATGTAACGTTGGTTAATTAATTAAAGCAAGTGTTTGTAGATATATTTATTTGCAATTTTAACTTAATTGGTCGTTCCTCGAAATATTTTCTGAGATCTATCGGTAGCGTAGATGTTTATAGTGTAACGACTAAAAATTACCAGGATAGATCATAATAATAATCTTATATATAGCTGTTGTTATCTTAAGGTAACAGTAAACGGTAATATATTTTCCGCTTACTTCATATGTTGTAGCTATGTTATTAAAAAGAATTGAAGATAAATCATACTCTGCTTGTCCTCTGTTAATGTCAGCGAACTTTTCGCTTTAAACGCTTTGGTTAAAAGATATTAAATGATGTGGAAAACCTTCTTTCGTGGAGCCGCTCGCGCTGTCAGACGCACTCAATAAATCTATAGGCTAAATGCAATATGTATTACCAGACAGACGCGTTCTTTGTAAATGTTATAAAATAAATGATGTATTCAATACTTTGTTCATAAATTCTTCATACTGTTACTGTTGTGGATTTTATCAAGTACCAACAAAAGCCTTCTTAATTTTGTTTATTGTGTTTGGCTTGATTGGTTAGGAACCATTTGAATCTTTTTGTATCGCGTGTCTTTCATCTTTTACTGCTGTTTCTATTCGTGTGTTTTATACTTTTAGAAATGTAGACCAAATTTAATTTGACGTAGTAGACCTGTATTTTTATTTTTGTTTTAATAGAACAAAATATAAAAATCAATTTTCAAAATATTTAACGTGATGAAAGTCAAGGAAGCCGTAACAGAAAACGATTTACCAGAGTACTACAAAGATGAAAAATTGAAAGATTCTAAACTATCTAACCAATCTGTGTCCTGCATGTTAAACCAACTAGGCTTAATTTCAAACGCTTGTACTTAAAAATAAGCGAATATCTTGTTTTGAACTGAATAATAATATGAACAGTAAGTGTATTTAAGAGTATAAATAAATATCTTGTCTCTGAGCAGCATTCTTCGTAGCTTATTTTTCGTCATTTCTATTAATCGGTGAATATATTTTCGAAAATTATTTTTCTCTTTCATGCCCATTAAATACTAAGAATAATTTGGGATGAAAGATTAAGAACACGTGTTTAATGAAGATACGTTAAAATGACCTCACTTTTGTTAGTAGACTATGTTACCATGTGTTTTGGGTGTAATTGTTAGTCTGTGATTATGACATTCTAAATTATTGTCAAGACTAAATTATTTTTTAATCTCTTTAATATTAGGTTGAGATATGAGAAGTTATTAATACATGAGTCTTACCTTCTATGAGATAACGTATATTAAACCAGTCAGTTTTGGAGAACGAAAGAAATCTTACGGTCCTTGAATTGTAGATCTGATTCTGTATCTTAGAGTAATGAAAAATGTGTTCGCAAAATTAACATTTAGTGCAGGATAAGTTAAACAGTACTTTAGCGAGCTATGATGGTTACGTGAGTCCCGAAAGTACACGACGTATCTGCTTCGTCAAACAGTTATTTTGGACACCTTCTAATATTAAAACAACACTTGTGAATTTCCAATATATATTGTCTGGGTCTTTTAGGAGACCCCTCACGTCTCTTCATTGTATTATTATATTTTTAGAAGTACCTTCTTCCGTAGTCGTCACTACTGGCAACTGGCAACTGTTTCCCCCGCAGATAGGAAATAACACAACATAGCATTAAAATCTTTACATTTATTCAAATTTACATCTTCATTAATATGTGTAATTTTATTGATAGGTGTCTATCAGTAACCCATAGACGGTATTCAAACTGTGTACGATAATTAAAAAATACGTGATAAAATATTAAAAAATGTTAACAATACAGTTTTGAGCCTAAAATAATTACAATGATAATGAACGAATATCGACCTCAAATAAATGTGTAGCGCAACTGTTTAGTATAAGAAAGAAATTCTGATTGCATGATAATAATATTGTAAAAATATTAATTACCTATGTGTAGTAATAATTAGTATTATTACTCTTATCTGTTAATGTATAAAACGTATGTATATAATGTATACAATTTAAAATTTTAACTATACAAAACTATACAAATTTAACAATACAAAATTTAACTATACGAATATATAACTATATTTAACTATACATATGAAACAGCTTGATGTCTTAAGGTCTGTGTTTAATTAAAAAATAAAATTTACTCGGCGTCATCTCAAAAATTTATGAATTCAAGTGCCATTATTCAAAACATCTCAATTTAAGAAAAATTACGAATACAGAATAGTGATCGATAACTGAAACTGATTAATCAAGTGAAACCGAATAAACGTGTTCGATTACAAACCTAGTGTGACTCATCGTACGACTGTTACTTATAATTATCCACATTGTTCTATATTTGAGTTTATAAAATAACAACAGTGTATTTACCATCAGCCAGGGGCGTATTTGCGGGATACGTCTTGACGAACGGGACCGGACCCCCCCCCCCCAGAGGGTCGAAAAATTTGACGAATTTTGTTATCTCTTAATTTTTAGGCTGTTGTATTTTTTTTTTTTCAGCTGTCGCTAATATAGTGGTAGCTCTTTTATAAATGTACAAAGACTTTCATTACACACTTTAAGGGTATACGTTTGAAATATGAAATACAGGAATAAGTATCTTGATCAATTCAGTCAATAAGTATCTTTTCACAGTGTTTCAATAACGCGTATTTTTATTGTGTTATTACCATTTACTTTAATGGGTCCGAGTTCAGGAAGTTTTCACGTGTTTTTCAGCTACTTTAAAGATAGTAATTTTGACTAGTCTTAACCTGTTTTTTATTTTGTATGAAGTCTATCCGACCCCGGGCCCCCTAAAGCCAAATTCTACATACGCCACTACCATCAGTTAATTAAACTGCTTCGTAATAGCTGCTATAGTAACATTGCTCGCTTGAGTCACATTGATAAAAAAAAAACCTATCACTATCAATGTCGCACGTAAGGGCTAATTGTTTATAACATACCCTAATATTTTCATGAGGCGTATGAATCCATTGCACGGCGTCTGTGAAAACGGTCATTTATCGATTCGTCAGTGCATTAAACTTATTTGAAACGGAATATTCAGTGTAGTAGTCATGGCCTACATTGAATGTTCCGGTACCTTCATTGTGTCTTGTGCGTTGCCTGGCGGCTGATTGATTGACTTTCAACTGTAACATCACTGTATCGTGGTTCCAAATAGATTCCTGTCTCGGTCGAAACGGCTGGAAGTGACGGATTTTCTGTCGCTGATCAACAGGACAAGCATGGCACTTGTGCGAAACCAAAGCGAGCTGCACAATACGTTGTGATTTCAGCGCACAGTAGGTAGCTGTGATTGCAGCGCATCTGCTTAGTTAATTTTTGATTCATGCAGGCTTTCAGTATCCTTTACGTTAAGAATATTCTTTTTACATTTGTGAACGATATGTATAATTTCCTTTTCAACTTTGTAAGCTGCTCAAAATACCAAAATTCATTGTTTTCTTGTGTGTGTGTGTTTTTTTTTGTAACTTCAGCGACAAAACACCATATCGCTATTTATTTTGTTTTGGTGCATAATTTTAATTTTTTTTTCTAAATTACGTCTAACTTTATCCAGCGTTTAACAAATGCGATCAATCGAGTGAAATATTTTAACTGAAGTATGATTTGCTTGGCGACAAGAGCAAAATTACATGTAATAAGATTATTGTGAATGAACAAACAGTTATGTGTATGTGCGAATAATATTCATTTGTTAGTTTCATAGGTTTGGTAAATGTAGGCCTATACTGTGTATTGTACCGTGTGCCAGAGTCAGTAAACCAGAGATAGTAAAACAGCCACATATTTAAAATACAATAACCGCAGTCAGATTTACGTAATTAAAAACTTCTTCCAAATACAATGACTCAGTAATGTAGGTCAGTGATACATTTATGTTTTTGTTAGAACATCAGGAAACGGAATTTAACAAATACAGATCTGTATTATGCTGTATAATTTAGGTGACATTACTTTGATTATATTGTAGGCTACATATAATATGTTTATATTTAGTATAGGCGCTCAAACAATGAGATTTTTGTGACAAGAAATAAATTGCGGTAACGTGAACTAACGTAGTCTGTTCTCACTATTCACAGTTCACGGCAATGAGATAATCTTTACGACAGTAAATCGCAGTTAATACTGACTTAATAATAATCGCAGCACACCGTGGTAACGCATGGTTGCCAGACATACTGTACTACTGAATGCCAAGCACTGAACGTGGTGTTTTTACTTCCATGTTCCGTAAGGAAATGGAAGTATGGTGATCGCGACAAAAATCGTGTTCAATATAAGGGCTGATTCTGATTGTACTACCCTCAAAACATCAAGAAAAGTCATTTTTCGAAAATTGTCTCTGTGTGTGTCTGTATGTAGAATTTTTTCTATGGCAAACGATAACTGACGCACATTCAAACGGAATCAAATATTTTTTTGCACACATCTGAATTATAGAGGACTCAAGGTCTATTGATTTTGGTGAAGATCGGTTAACGGTAAGGGGTAGTTTACCTGCAACATTTTATGTTTTAACAAGGGTAATGACGAACGATAACTGCCGCACATTAAAACAGAATCAAATAATTTTTTACGTATGTGCCTGAGTTGTAGAGGACTCAAGGCCTATTGATTTTGGTGAAGATTGGTTACGGTGAAAGGATAGTTTACCTGCAACGTTTTATGTTTTAACAAGAGTAAAGTACTTAATTTTGATAAGTAAAGTATCCTGATAAGAAGATCATAATAATCGACTGTAGAAACATAGATGAAATATCTATAAATGAAGAGGCTAGTTGAACGGGGTGGGGGTAATTTTCTATAAATGAAAATTATAGTTGAAGGGGGAGGGGATAATTTTTACTTTTACTTCCATGTTCCATAAGGAAATGGAAGTATGGTGGTGGCAAAAAAAATCGTGTTCGAGATTATTGCAGAATCTGATTGTACTACCCTCAAAACATGAAAAGAAGTCATTTTCGAAAAGTGTCTGTGTGTAGATTTTTTTTTCTATGGCAAACGATAACAGCCGCAAATTCGAACAGAATAAAATAATTTTTTGCATACAGCCCTGACTTGTAGAGTACTCAAGACATATTGTTTTTGGTGAAGATCGGTTAAGGGAAAGGGGTAGTTTACCTACAACTTTTTTTTTAATAAAGGGTAATTTTACTTCCATGTTCCTTAAGGAAATGCAAGTATGGTGATGGTAAAAAAAAATCGTGTTCGAGATTATTGCAGATTCTGATTGTACTACACTCAAAACATGAAAAAAAGTCATTTTTCGAAAAGTGTGTGTGTGTGTGTCTGTCTGTGTGTCTCTAGATTTTTTTCTATGGCAAACGATAACAGCCGCAAATTCAAACTGAATCAAATCATTTTTTGCATAAAGCCCTGATTTGTAGCGTACTCACGACCTATTGTTTTTGGTGAAGATCGGTTGACGGAAAGGGGTAGTTTACCTGCAACGGTTTTTTTTAAATCAAGGATAATTGTTTTCTATGGCAAACGATAACAGCCGCAAATTCAAACAGAATCAGCTACTCTTTTGCATACAGCCCTGAATTGTTGAGTTCTCAAGACCTATTGTTTTTGGTGAAGATCGGTTAAGGGAAAGGGGTAGTTTACCTGCTACGTTTTATGTTTTAAAAGGGTATTTTCTATGGCAAACGATAAGAGCCGCAAATTCAAACAGAATCAAATAATGTTGTGTATACAGCCCTGATCTGTAGAGTACTCAAGACCTATTGTTTTACGTGAAGATCGGTTAAGGGGAAGGGGTAGTTTACCTGCAACGTTTTTTTATCGGGGGTAATAACACTTCCATGTTCTAAGATTTATATTTAAAATCATATTCTAAATGAAATATTACCATAGAAATTACTTCTTTCTACTTATTGCTTCAGCCTTAACCACGGTATTGTGGTCACTAACGTATACCACCTGACGTTTTCGCACTCGATTTTCACTGATGATGGCAGTCGATGGACTGCCGAAAAGTTTGGTTTTGCAGAAAACATTGGACTATGGCTAAACAGCCCGGGAAGGAATTTTAACAAAAAACTACTTCTTTGTTGCCGATAACGTAGTACACATATAAAAAATTCTCCCCTCCCCAATCAACTATAATTTTCATTAATAGAAAATTACCCCCACCCCGTTCACATAACCTCTTCATTTATAGATATTTCATCTACGTTTCTACAGTGGATTATTATGAGCTTCTTATTAGGATACATTATTTATCAAAATTAAGTACTTTACTCTTGTTAAAATATAAAGCGTTGCAGGTAAACTACCCCTTTCTCTTAACAGATCTTCACCAAAATCAATAGACCTTCAGTCCTCTACAATTCAGGGATGCATGCAAAAAAATATTTGATTCTGTTTGAATATGCGACAGTTATCGTTCGTCATATAAACAATTACCCTTGTTAAAACATAAAACGTTGCAGGTAAACTACCCCTCTCCCTTAACCGATCTTCACCAAAAACAACAGATCTTGCGAACTCTACAATTCAGGGGTGTATGCAGAACATTATTTGATTCTGTTTGAATTTGCGGCAGTTATCTTTCGCAAAAAAAAATTACCCTTCTTAAAACATAAAATGTTGCTGGTAAACTACCCCTTTCCCTTAACCGATCTTCAACAAAATCAACAGACCTTGAGTTCTCTTTAATTCAAAAAGGTATGCAAAAACGTAGTCGATTCTGTTTGAATTTGCGGCAGTTATCGTTCGTCATATAAAAAATTACCCTTGTTAAAACATAAAATGTTGCAGGTAAACTACCCCTTTCCCTTAACCGATCTTCACCAACACCAACAGGACTTGAGAACTCTACAATTCAGGGCTGTATGCAAAACGTTATTTGATTCTGTTTGAATTTGCGGCAGTTATCGTACGTCATGAAAAAATTTCTCTTGTTACAACATAAAATGTTGCAGGTAAACTACCCCATTCTCTTAACGAACGAACGATAACTGCCGCATATTCAAAGAGAATCAAATAATGTTTTGCATACATTCCTGAAGTTGTAAGTACTCAAGGTTTGTTGATTTTGGTGAAGATCGGTTAAGGGAAAGGGGTAGTTTACCTGCCACCTTTAATGTAAACAATAGTAATTGTTTCTATGACGAACGATGACTGGCGCACATTCAAACAGAATCAAATAATGTTTTGCATGCATCCCTGAATTGTAGAGGACTAAAGGCGTGTTGATTTTGGTGAAGATCAGTTAAGAGAAAGGGGTAGTTTACCTGCAACATTTTATGTGATAACAAGGTTAATTTTTTCTATGACGAACGATAACTGCTGTAAATTCAAACATAATCAAGTAAGTTTTTGGAGACATCCCTAAATTGAAGAGAACTCAAAGCCTGTTGATTTTGGTGAAGATCAGTTAAGGGAAAGGGGTAGTTTACCTGCAACATTTTATGATGTAACAAGAGAAATACTTTCATGACGAACGATAACTGCCGTAAATTCAAACAGAATCAAATAATTTTTTACATATGTGCCTGAGTTATAGAAGACTCAAGGACTTTTGATTTTGGTGAAGATCGGTTACGGGGAAAGGGCAGTTTACCAGAAACATTTTTTGTTGTAACAAGATTAAAGTACTTAATTTTGATAAATAAAATTTCCTGATAAGATGTTAAAAAACCACTGTAGAAACGTAGATGAAATACGTTTGAAATTCCCATCGGTTATGGGAAAGGAGTAGTTTATTTTTAACAAGGGATAACTTTTTAACAACGAATGATAACTGCCGTAAATTCAATCAGAATCAAATAATGTTTTGTATACCTTCCTGATCTGTAGAGAACTCAATGTCTGTTGCTTTTGGTGAAGATCAGTTAAGGGAAAGGGGTAGTTTACCTGCAACATTATATGTTTTAACAACGGTAAGTTTTTTTTTGACGAACGATAACTGCCGCACATTCAAACAGAATCAAATATTCTTTTGCATACGTTCGTCAATTGTGACAGACTGAAGGCCTATTGTTTTTGGTGAAGATCGGTTAAGGGATATGGGTAGTTTACCTGCAAGCATATTATGTTTTAACAACTGTAATTTTTTTATGACGAACGATAACTGCCGCACATTCAAACAGAATCAAATATTTTTTTGCATGCATCACTGCATTGTAGAGGACTGAAGGTCTGTTGATTTTGGTGAAGATCGGTTTAGAGAAAGGAGTAGTTTACCTGCAACGTTTAATGTTTTAACAAGAGTAAAGTACTTAATTTTGATAAATAAATTATCCTGATAAGAAGCGCATAATAATCCTCTGTAGAAACGTAGATGAATTACTATAAATGAAGAGGTTCGGTGAACGAGGTGGGGGTAATTTTCTATTAATAAAAATTATAGTTGAAGGGGGAGGGGAGTTTTTTTTATGTGTACTACGTTATCGGCAACAAAGAAGTATTTCTTTGTTAAATTCCTTCCCGGGCCGTTTAGCCGTAGTCCAATGTTTTCTGCAAAACCAGACTTTCGGCAGTGCCATCGACTGCCATCATCAATGAAAATCGAGTGCGAAAACGTGAGGTGGTATACGTTAGTGACCACAGTACTGTGGTTAAGGCTGAAGCAATAAGTAGAAAGAAGTAGTTTCTATGGAACTATTTCATTTCGAATATGATTTTAAATATAAATCTTAGAACATGGAAGTCATGTATGGTTCTCCATACCGATATTTTTCTATGGCAAACGATAACAGCCGCAAATTCAAACATAATCAAATAATTTTTTGCATGCAACTCTGAATAGTAGAGTTCTCAGGACCTATTGTTTTTGGTGAAGATCGGTTAAGGGAAAGGGGTAGTTTACCTGTAACGTTTTATGTTTTAACATGGGTAATTTTTTCTATGAGAAATGTTAACTGCCGTAAATTCAATATGAATTAAATAATGTTTTGCATACCTTCCTGAACTATAGAGACCTCAATGTTTGTTGTTTTTGGTGAGTATCGGTTAAGGGAATGGGGTAGTTTACCTGCAACGTTTTATGTTTTAACAAGGGTATTTTCTATGGCAAACGATAACAGCCGCAAATTCAAACAGAATCAAGTAATAATGTTTTGCATACAGCCCTGAATTGTAGAGTTCTCATGACCTATTGTTTTTGGTGAAGATCGGTTAAGGGAAAGGGGTAGTTTACCTGCAACGTTTTATGTTTTGACAAGGGTATTTTCTATGGCAAACGATAACAGCCGCAAATTCAAACGTAATCAAATAATTTTTTGCATGCAACTCTGAATAGTAGAGTTCTCAGGACCTATTGTTTTTGGTGAAGATCGGTTAAGGGAAAGGGGTAGTTTACCTGTAACGTTTTATGTTTTAACATGGGTAATTTTTTCTATGAGAAATGTTAACTACCGTAAATTCAATATGAATCAAATAATGTTTTGCATACCTTCCTGAGCTATAGAGACCTCAATGTTTGTTGATTTTGGTGAGTATCGGTTAAGGGAATGGGGTAGTTTACCTGCAACATTTTATGTTTTAACAACGGTAATTTTTTCTATGACGAACGATAACTGCCGCAAGTTTAAACAGAATCAAATAATTTTGTGCATACCTTCCTCAATTGTAGATAACTCAAGGTTTGTTGATTTTGTTGAAGATCGGTTAAGGGAAAGGGGTAGTTTACCTGCAACGTTTTATGTTGTAACAAGAGGACGTTTTTC
The DNA here is from genome assembly GCA_034769895.1 of Magicicada septendecula. Lineage (NCBI taxonomy): Eukaryota > Metazoa > Arthropoda > Insecta > Hemiptera > Cicadidae > Magicicada > Magicicada septendecula. The sequence continues at coordinate 1,031,730,981 of CM068367.1, read as the reverse complement.
ATGAAGAACGATAACTGCCCTAAATTCAAACAGAATCAAATAATTTTTTACATATGTGCCTGAGTTGTAGAGGACTCATGGCCTATTGATTTTGGTGAAGATCGGTTAAGGGAAAGGGGTAGTTTACCTGCAATATTTTATGTTCTAACAAGAGAAATTTTTTCATGACGAACGATAACTGCCGTAAATTCAAACAGAATCAAATAATTTTTTACATATGTGCCTGAGTTGTAGAGGACGCAAGGCCTATTGATTTTGGTGAAGATCGATTAGGGGGAAAGTGTAGTTTACCTGAAACATTTTTTGTTGTAACGAGAGTAAAGTAATTAATTTTGATAAATAAAGTATCCTGATAAGATCTTAATAATCCACTGTAGAAACGTAGATGAAATATCTATAAATGAAGAGGCTAGTTGAACGGGGTGGGGGTAATTTTCTATAAATGAAAATTATAGTTGAAGGGGGAGGAGATAAGTTTTACTTTTTTATATATGTACTACGTTATCGGCAACAAAGAAGTAGTTTGTTGTTAAAATTCCTTCTCGTCCTGGTTAGCCGTAGACCAAAGTTTTCTTCAAAACCAGACGTTTCGGCAGTGCCATCGACTTCCATCATTAGTGAAAATCGAGTGCGATAACGTGAGGTGGTATACGTTAGTGACCACAGTACTGTGGTTAAGGCTGAAGCAGTAAGTAGAAATAAGTAGTTTCTATGGAAATATTTCATTTCTAAAATGATTTTAAATATATATCTTAGAACATGGAAGTCATGTATGGTTCTCCATACCGATATTTTGTATGTGTAGTACGTTATCGGCAACAAAGAAGTAGTTTGTTGTTAAAATTCCTTCCCGGGCTGTTTGGCCGTAGTCCAATGTTTTCTGCAAAACCAGACGTTTCGGCAGTGCCATCGACTGCCATCATTAGTGAAAATCGAGTGCGATAACGTGAGGTGGTATACGTTAGTGACCACAGTACTGTGGTTAAGGCTGAAGCAATAAATAGAAAGAAGTAGTTTCTATGGAAATATTTCATTTCGAAAATGATTTTAAATATAAATCTTAGAACGTGGAAGTCATGTATGGTTCTCCATACCGATATTTTTCTATGGCAAACGATAACTGCCGCAAATTCAAACAGAATCAAATAATTTTTGCGTACGTGCTCGAGTTGTAGAGGACTCAAGGCCTATTGATTTTGGCGAAGATCCGTTAAGTGGAAGGGGTAGTTTACCTGCAACTTTTTATGTTTTAAGAAGAGTAAAGTACTTAATTTTGATAAATAAAGTATCCTGAAAAGGAGGTCATAATAATCCACTGTAGAAAGGTAGATGAAATATCTATAAATAAAAAGTGTATTTGAAGGGTGAGGGGGTAATTTTGTATAAATGAAAATGATAGTTGAAGGGGGAGAGGATAATTTTTTATATGTGTACTACGTTATCGGCAACAAAGAATTAGTTTGTTGTTAAAATTCCTTCTCAATGTGTTTGGCTGTGGCCCAATTTTTTCTCCAAAATCAGACGTTTTGGCAGTGCCATCGACTGCCATCATCAGTGAAAATCGAGTGCGCTAACGTGAGGTGGTATACGTTAGTGACCACAGTACTGTGGTTAAGGCTGAAGAAAGAAATAGAAAGACGTAGTTTCTATGGAAATATTTCCTTTCGAAAATGATTTTTAATATAAACCTTAGAACATTGAAGTCATGTATGGTTCTCCATACCGATATTTTTAATGTGTCTTTAGTGGCGGCATACGTTATTGTAATCATCCATATCAGTCTACGATGAGAACGCAGGAAATTTTATAACTATCTGTTGAGTGCATTGCTTAAGTCTTAACTTTGTAGTTATGTTCTTCGTGAAAGCATGTGATTGATTGGCTGTGCTTTATGAAGTCAACATATTTTAATTTTTAACTGTGTTGAATTATAACTGCTCTGCTGAAGATCTATGAAAATTTCCACCATGTACCGTAACCAGTAAATTTTAGTCTTCCACTCACATAATTAACCATACGGGTTTGCAGTTTATAAAATAATGTAGGTTTAATTTAACTACACGTCTTAATTCAGTATGCTCTTAATTTTTGTTACTAAATATTGTATTTAAAATCTCAATTAAGATTTCGTTTAAAGGACATCCATTAGGCATAAGTATATAAATTGTAATATAAATAGATGCGAAGTATTTTATTGTAATCATGATAAATAACAAATTATTCTACTTAATTCTAATTAAAAATATGTGAAATTAATTTGAAAAACAAAATACTAACTATAAAAATGTCACATGATTTTATCTACCTACGTTATTTTGCCAGAAATCTATTTTGTGTTATATTTCTACTAAATTCGTAGTTATTTTCAACCAAGTGTGGTAATGTATTTTAAGCTTGGATTAGTTATTGTCTTAATATTTGAATTTTTGTTGCAGGTAAGTAACGAACGATTCAGACTTGAACTGGTGAGTAAAGTGATTTTCATACCACACAGTTATTACTTAGAAACTGTGTAGGATTCATTGTGACTTGTGAGTAATACAGTACACGAATGTACTGGAATGTTTTGTGATGTGGCTGTTTATCCGATTGGAGTGTGGGTGTCTCCCAGGTCGGTCAGAAATTAATTAAACATTCAAAAGATTGTCTAAATGGTGTTAATTAATCGGGGGGAGACAGGCAAATGAGTGAACTGAAAGCAAATGGGAATCTTCTTATTTAAACAAATCATCTTGAAACATGTATAAAAGCAGACTTCTATTTGTTATTAGACCTTACTTTTTAAATGCATTACAAAATAACATCGAGTTTTTCAATTAGTGATAAGTGTATTTAACTTCAGGCCGTTCTTATCTCCAGTATTGTAGCAGATCTATAATCGTAATTTCAAAAATTGTTCTAAGTCGACTGAGGCGTAAGCTGTCCACTCCACCTTCTATATATGCAGTATACATTGCTAAAGTGGCCCATCCGGCTTCCGCTGAACAAGAAAAAGGAGTCTACTACTCTTTTTAATGAAGTGTTCTGCACTTTTAAAATTAGCGATCACTAAATTTTTATTGTATACCAGACGGTGCCACAGGCATATAAGGTCATGTTGTATGACGAAAGTAACAGGTGAGTTACTCGTTCTTTTCAGTAATGAATCGTACTATGGCTCATATCATTACTTTATCGGTTAGAAATATGATTATTTTATCCAGTCAGTTGTTTAACGAATTTACCTTCAATGACCTAATGATATTCATTGAAAATAAGTTGTTCCAGAGGTAAATAAGTTAACCTTCTTTTATTTGTTATACTTTGTCACTCTCCGAATGTATGGAAGTATTTTGTTTCTGTGAAGAACATATTCCATATAATGTATTTATTATTTATTGAAGCTGACGTTGTAGTGCGTGTTTATGGGAGACCATTCGGTGTGGCATTTTTATTCACGTCTCATTGTGATTGCGCTGGCTCATTAACATAAACTTTGATTTGTATTGTTGAAAAAACTAAATGCTGTAGTAGACGTATTGATCAATTTTTTAAATTGGTATTGAGATAAATTGGGATTTTACACACCCGGCCTGATCTCATTGTTCAAGTTCTCCTAAGCTAGGAGAACTTGGTTTGAAAAAAAAAACTGAAACAAAAGAAAAAAGAACTTGGACAAAAGAAGGAGAAAACATACCAAACATGAGTGCGGTGTTAGAACCTGCCAAGTGATTATGAAGAATTGTCAAGTAAGTATGAAGACAAGTGTTCTTTCAAAAGCATTAAAGAAGAGGATCTATTCGTCGTAGTGTTTGCATGATACAGTGTTATAACTGAAAAACAGAATAATGAAATTACGTACAAATTGCATAAGAAATTTGCTTAGTGTGTAGGGACCAAACATTTTGATTAAAATTCCGGACTCCGAAACAAAACGACTGCACCAACACCCTTATTAACACTTAGTGACACTTGTTTTCATTAAAAATGTGTATCATTTAGTAGTCAGCTCTCCGTATTCCGTAATATTCTGTAGCACTGCATATTCCGTATAATACGTGTCAAAATCGGTTTGTAAAGAACGTATGAGCGTCTCAGTAAGCTATATATATATAGGCCTGCTTGTGTGCTGGAATGTTGCATACCATCCTACATGGTAATCAATTGAGTTGGCTTTAGTTAATCCGAAAGTAAGAGAAGCTCAGAAATTAAAGGATTCCTGAGGAGGCTGTTGTTGTAAATCGATGTTTCTGCTGTTAACACATTAAAATAAAACTGTTTCTACTTTTGTGAACTCGCTTTTGAGTAGGCCTACTTATTCAGTTAACATTTTCCGGCCTACCGCCATGTGTGTAATTTCCAGTAAAGAAATTCAGTAATATTATGGGACTTTTAGCAACACTGTATTGATTTCAGTAAAAAAGATACTGATATTATGTTGTCTTGATTATTCATCTCTTCTTTCACAGCACTAACACTTAACTAAAAATGAACTTTTTTCATGTGAAAAACTTACTAATTTTATTGGACGCGTTTCGGCTTAGTATCCGCCTTGTTCAGCTTTGGTAACAGACTACCAGCATTTTGTAACGGTTGTGTGGAAGGTGAAGTGGGGGTGGTGTGTGGAGGAAGGGGATTGGCGCGGGGATTCAACTTACTGTTTGTTTTCTGTATAATTGTGTCAAAAAGTGTATGTGATTTATATTGTAATTGATCGTTGAGTATGTTGTTTGGTTGTGTTGTGTGGTGTTTATATATTTCGTATTGTTCAGTTGTGTTGAGTTTTTGACCTTTGGGTATGTAATGTAAAATTTCAAGATTAGTGTCTATGTTGGTGTAACTGTGGTTTTCTGTGTGTATGTGTGTGGCAAATGCAGAGTGTATATTGTTGTTGGTTAAAGCTTTTAAGTGTTCAGAATAACGGGATGAAAAAGATCTTCCCGTCTGGCCTATGTAGAAACTATTGCAGTCATTACAATTTAATTTGTAAACACCTGTTTTGTTATATTTGTCTATGTCTGTGTTTGTATTACTGATGTGTTTTTTGATGGTATTGGTTGTTCTGAATGCTATTTTGTATTTGTGTTTTCTGAATGTATTGGCGATTTTGTGTGTGTATGAGTTGTGGTATGTGAGTGTGATGTACTTATTGTGTTGTGTGTTGATGGTATTTAGTGTTTTGTTGTTTTTGTTTTTGATGCGTTTGTGTAGTATGTTTATTAAATTGGGGTTATAACCGTTTTTTATTGCTATGTATTTTATTGTGTTGAGTTCGTCGGTGTAATCTTGTTTATTTAAGGGTATTTTAGTTAGTCTATGGAGCATATGGTTGAAGGCCGCATGTTTATGTTGTGTTGGGTGGTTTGATGTGTTGTGTATAACCATGTCGGTTGTGGTTGGTTTCCTGTATATTTTGTACGTGTGTGTATTGTTAGTTTTGTTAATTGTTAGGTCTAGAAAATTTATACTATTGTTTTGTTCAGTTTCCAGTGTAAATTTTAATTTGTGGTGTATAGTGTTTATGTATTTGTGGAAGTTTTCAACTTTTCTTGTGTTGCCTTTGAATAAAAGTAATATATCATCTACATACCTGTGCCAGTATATAATTTTGTTAGTGTATTTGTTGTTGTTTATTATGTGGTTCTGTTCAATGTTGTGTATATATATTTCTGCTAGTATTCCTGATATGGGGGATCCCATCGGGAGTCCTTCTGTTTGTGTGTATATTTTGTTATTGTATGTAAAGTAATTTTGTTCAGTTATTATTTTGGTAAGTGTGATGAAAACTTCCACAAATACATAAACACTATACACCACAAATTAAAATTTACACTGGAAACTGAACAAAACAATAGTATAAATTTTCTAGACCTAACAATTAACAAAACTAACAATACACACACGTACAAAATATACAGGAAACCAACCACAACCGACATGGTTATACACAACACATCAAACCACCCAACACAACATAAACATGCGGCCTTCAACCATATGCTCCATAGACTAACTAAAATACCCTTAAATAAACAAGATTACACCGACGAACTCAACACAATAAAATACATAGCAATAAAAAACGGTTATAACCCCAATTTAATAAACATACTACACAAACGCATCAAAAACAAAAACAACAAAACACTAAATACCATCAACACACAACACAATAAGTACATCACACTCACATACCACAACTCATACACACACAAAATCGCCAATACATTCAGAAAACACAAATACAAAATAGCATTCAGAACAACCAATACCATCAAAAAACACATCAGTAATACAAACACAGACACAGACAAATATAACAAAACAGGTGTTTACAAATTAAATTGTAATGACTGCAATAGTTTCTACATAGGCCAGACGGGAAGATCTTTTTCATCCCGTTATTCTGAACACTTAAAAGCTTTAACCAACAACAATATACACTCTGCATTTGCCACACACATACACACAGAAAACCACAGTTACACCAACATAGACACTAATCTTGAAATTTTACATTACATACCCAAAGGTCAAAAACTCAACACAACTGAACAATACGAAATATATAAACACCACACAACACAACCAAACAACATACTCAACGATCAATTACAATATAAATCACATACACTTTTTGACACAATTATACAGAAAACAAACAGTAAGTTGAATCCCCGCGCCAATCCCCTTCCTCCACACACCACCCCCACTTCACCTTCCACATAACCGTTACAAAATGCTGGTAGTCTGTTACCAAAGCTGAAGAAGGCGGATACTAAGCCGAAACGCGTCCAATAAAATTAGTAAGTTTTTCACATGAAAAAAGTTCATTTTTAGTTAAGTGATATTATGTGTTAATGTAATTTACCTATTGTACTTTATGTTTTAGAAATAATATCTAACAGACGCAGTTAACAGAATTATTACATATAAGGTTGCTTCAAAATATTAAAGAGACTTAGCTCTGTTCATTGTGCATTCAGTTCGCTACTGCTAAGACACACTCTTAATTTTGTTACAGAATTAATAGCGTCATTCGTAATCCATTTGCAGAGATTATGTACGAATTCTCGCGATTACTACACTGTACTCATCTCTTTACACCAACACCAACGAACTCTAATATGTGCGTTTTAAATGACTAACGAAATGTCTATGACAGAGCAATCACAGTATTGTTATAGCCTAGTATCCGTATTATTTTGCCATTGTTCGTTTTTCTTGCGCTCAATCGTAGGTTTGCTCGTTTTGACAAATCAAAACCTAGAAAAAACCCGTCGGGGTCGTGCATAATATAACGTTCAACCTATGTCATTTAGAGGGGAAATAGCTGTTTTTGGAATTTGATCCCAACGTAGTCAACACTGTTGCGTCTGCTCATAAATTATTGACGACTTCCTGAACAAGAACCAGGATAAAATCGACTCTTTTTTCAGAACGGAAAATATGAATTCAATTGGGGCGGAAGTACAGTCATTTTTTTTTGTCGCTATGAAGGAAATTGGACGGCAATTAAAATGGGGGACTATTTTTTGGTATTTACACCTTGACTTTTGAATAGTTGTGAAACGTCTACCCTCTTTTTATGTGAAATATAAAAACGAACCAATACTGTGGAAAGAAGATGGCGTTTCAACTGAAGTTGGCATGTTGTAACGATTTTAAAGAATTTTAATTATAGACGTTATTCATGTTCGCATTCCGTCAGTATGTATAGACAGTGAAAGCTTATACACAGACGTATACACAATCCTCGTATAACGCCCTAACGTTTGAAATAGGAATTATCGTGGATCCTCATTATAAGTATATTGGCGCCGTTTATGTTATGCCGTCATTGCATGCGATTTTATTTATTTTACCTCGGCAGCACTTAAATGAGAAACGACTATTTTACTAACGCGTGGTAATGACTACTAAAAACATAACAATAGTTTAAACTGAATTGTTAATTAATTTACTTGGCAATTACAATAGCAGTTGATTGCAGCTGTGCAATTAGTCAGCTGCGGGTTTCCAGCTTTTTTAGTGTATTTTTAATATACGAAGTTTCAATATTCCAGTCATGTAATTGAAAGACTAACCTTACACGTGAAAGAGAGTTTAACGAACACATTCGGATGCAACAAAAACCCATTGTTACCATGGCGTGCGTATATGAATTTTTATCGTCGCTATAAGCTCAGAGATAAAGGTTTCCTGAAATAACAAAATTTGTGTCATGAGTACGTTAATGGTCATTAACAAGACACAGTCGCCTTATGCATTTGAAGAAAATTCCGAATTTGTAAATAATGATTATATAAAACGCAGTTGCTATCTGTAATGTCCGTAGAAAGCTATGCCAATTTTTGAATTTTGTAATAAGTAATAAATGCAAACGAGTAGAGAAAATAACTTAAGTAAAATTAAATAAATAGGTGAACGTGATAAAAATGGATGAAACATGTGTTTTCTACATTACAATAAATTGTAAAGTTTAAAATTCAATGACAGTTTTTGTAAATGGAATATAATGTCAGTATTAAATACTTTATAAAAAATGTGGCATATATTAAAATAACTTTCTTCATTGTCATGGGAACTTATGATTTCACCTATAACATCGTGTACAAAGGTTATTCCATTACCGTGTCGATTTTCAGAAACAGGCTTCATAGACTGAGCTGTATTATTATTATTTGTGAAAAAGTTGCAGAGGAATGCCTCTTTCGATACAGATTGTGGCCTTGTCGTTGGTTGTGAAAAGCGTAAAAACATGGTTATTAGTAAATGATGTTCCTTTAATTTAATGATAATTTCTCTTATCTGCTCGTATGATATCCTTTCTTTTACACTTTAGTGCTGCTCGCTGCAGAATACTCATTTTGTTTGCTTGTAATGCTTTTCGGTGTTATTTTCAATGGTCACATTTTCAAACTGTGTGTTAGTACGCTTTATAATAATGCATTTTGAGTTTGCATATTTTTATTTATGACGTTTTTATCGAATTCTGTAATAATCTTTGTTAGAATATCTACCTATCTAAAACTTCCATTGACTTCAAAATTTATTATTTCATTATTTAGAGATCTATTAAATCGTAAAATAGTTTATGTTTTCCCGTAATTTTCTGTATGATGGAATTTTAAGAAGTACAGTAAGGTCCTCTTCCCCCTCCACATTAAAGACATCTGTAACATTAAGTCGGTCAAAGCCTACCTTTTGAAAAGTTTCCACTATGTTCACATCATCACACCATATTTTCAGATTAATATAGATGCTACCCGTATCGTCAACTATTCTCCGGAGATTGGTAGGTGGCAATATTTGACGTTGTCGAGTCGTTCTGTGTATCGTCGTCTGTTTACGAACCTTGGAAGTTTCGAAACTCATTTGATTCAACAATTTTATTATTTTTGTAATTTTACTTCCATGTTCCTTAAGGAAATGGGAGTATGGTGATGGCAAAAAAAATCGTGTTCGAGATTATTGCAGATTCTGATTGTACCACTCAAAACATGAAAAAAGTCGTTTTTCGAAAAGTGTCTGTCTGTGTGTCTGTCTGTCTGTAGATTTTTTTCTATGGCAAACGATAACTGCCGCAAATTCAAACAGAATCAAATAATTTTTTGCGTACAGCCCTGATTTGTAGAGTACTCACGACCTATTGTTTTTGGTGAAGATCGGTTGAGGGAAAGGGGTAGTTTACCTGCAACGGGTTTTTTTAAATCTTTTTTTTTGGCAAACGATAACAGCCGCAAATTCAAGAAGAATCAAATAATGTTTCGCATACAGCCCTGAATTGTAGAGTTCTCAAGACCTATTGCTTTTGGTGAAGATCGGTTAAGGGAAAAGGGTAGTTTACCTGCAACGTTTTTTTATCAAGGGTAATTTTCTATGGCAAACGATAACAGCCGCAAATTCAAATAGAATCAAATAATTTTTTGCATACGTCCCTGAATTGTAGAGATCTCAAGGACTTTTGATTTTGGTGAAGATCGGTTAAGGGGAAGGGGTAGTTTACCTGCAACCTTTTACGTTTTAACAACAGTAAAGTACTTGAAAATTCATTTAAACTTTTTCAAACAATGGTAATTGTTAAAAATAAAATAATTTTGTTGCCAGGCAATAAAATTATAATTTTTTCATTTTAGTGTAAGTCATGTATGAGTGAAAATATATCGTTCGTGGCAGGCAAGCATATCTCAATTATGTAATGTTTACGTTTCCATTTTATTATTATGATTACTGCAATAAAAAGGCAGGGAACACACACACACACACACACACACACACACACACACACACACACACACACACACACACACACACACACACACACACACACACACACACACACACACACACACACACACACACACACACACACACACACACACACACACACACACACACAATTCGCGTTATTTCTGGCCTCACTCATGTTTATTTTCTTACATTTGCACGCTTTTTAAATGGAAAGTGCCGAAACCCACACCAACATAACGCGTGCAAGCCGAAAAAGTGTCCAGCGTGGATAGCGATTTGCTTCCTGTGGATCGCTGGGCAGTGTAACTGCACGTGTTTACTGAGGAACGATTCATAGACAGACTTTTTGTCTTTAGGGAATGAACCCTCTGCAAGATGCTGAGGGTCCATGAGTGACTTCGGAGCGCTCCTTCTTTTCCGCGTGTTTGTTCTGTGAAGCGTACACTGTAGATTCGCAGCTTTACTCTAAGCAACGCTCAATAGGAAATGTTGAAAATTTTTATCCACCGTGTACCCTCATACACACTAAACCTGCTCTGATGTTTTAATTACGGACATCATAATATTAAAACTTTGGAAACTTGAGCACTACTTAGTGGAGATCAATCATTAACTTATACAAGCCATTAATTTTATGCATATTTTTTATATATATGTGTACTACGTTATCGGCAACAAAGAAATAGTTTTTGTTAAAATTCCTTCCCGGGATGTTTGGCCGTAGTCCAGTGTTTTCTACAAAACCAGACGTTTCGGCAATGCCATCGACTTCCATCATCAGTGAAAATCGAGCGCGATAACGTGAGGTGGTATACGTTAGTGACCACAGTACTGTGGTTAAGGCTGAAGCAGTAAGTAGAAAGAAGTAGTTTCTATGGTAATATTTCATTTCGAAAATGATTTTAAATATAAATCTTAGAACATGGAAGTCATGTATGGTTCTCCATACCGATATTTTATAAACAAACATCTGCCCATGCGTTTTTTGTTCATTACGCACGGTACCATCAATAAGTACTGCTCCCCATCGACATCTTCTTTCAGTAAGGCTTTTTCACTGATCCAATGTCTTCGATTAAATATTTCAAAATTGCCCATCTGATTACATCATGAATTCATCTGTATTCTTCACCAGTCCTATGTGTAAAAAGCCTTATGTCCTATTGCTCTCTTCTAATGACTAGTGATTTAGATCCATGCAGATCCATCCATTAGTATGGACGAACAGTGTTCCTATTTAAAAGGAAAATTACTTGAAGTTTCTCTTTCATAAATTTTAACTTGTATTTTATAAAAATTATTTATATGAAACAACTTATCATTATTATTAACTGTGTTGATGAACGAAGTAGAAAGAACCTCTTAAGCAATAGGTGAGGTATGCAGTTGCCTTTGATTTACCATGTACCGTGAGGGGGGTAGCCTATTACCTTACGCTGAGCGGAGGTAGCCTAAGCCGTTGCTACCTGTGTCTGTGTCTGTTTTTATAGTATACATATGCTACTGCTTATTGTATGTCCATGTGAGGAGTGGTGGGACAGCGTTGAATCACTACGTCAGAACGCTATTGTAAGTCTTCACAGTTCAGTACAATCTGTGACCGTCCATATTGTCTCATTTCATCTGTAGTTTGTACTGCATTTTGCTAAACGTAGTGTATCGCTTTGAGCTGTGGAATTACAGCTTATATGTTCGATATTACTAAATAAAAACAAATTTAATGAATGTCAAAAAATAATTTCGTAATTCAGAGTAGTTACTGAAATATTACCTTATTTCTTAATCATAGTCAAATGAAAATGCGAGCAATATTTATTCCCGTGGCAGAAGCATTAACGTCATATTGCACATAGTAACGTCACCTGCTACAGTATTTAATTATAAATGATTTAGACTGTTTGCGAGGAAGTAACCAAACTGTTAGCACTTCCCGCTACATCAGCTGGTAGTGACAGGAGCATTAACACCCTGAAACAAATTAAAACTTACTTCTGAAAAACTCCATGAGTGACAATAGAGTCTCATATTTTAGCACTTTGCTAAACAAACTTTTAAATATTTTTCTGTCTTTCTGGCACGATTGATAGACGTATTCGCTAGAAGAATCGTCGGATTTAGTTAATCTACAAAAGAATAAGCATATGCAGATGACATTAACATCATGTCAAGACGGATCACGGCAGCTAAAGAAATATTTATAGAGCTTAAAAACAAAGCCAAGGAAGTTGGGCTAGCCATAAATACGGATAAAATAAAAATGCTTATCCAAACAAGAAGGGACCAGGTTCATAACAACATTGAGATAGAGGAGGACACAATTGAAGTGGTGGACAATTTCACGTATCTCGGAGTGAACCTAGCAAAGACTGGATCAGAGGAGCCGGAGATCCAAAGACGGACCACCATGGCTAACAAGGCATACTTCGCATTGCTGCCATCATTTAGGTCTGGGGATGTGCACAGGGAAACAAAAATGAAAATATATAGGACTGTCATCAGACCGGTGCTATGCTACGGGTGTGAGGCATGGACAATCACACAGGAAACAGCCGACATAGTAGACACCTTTGAAAGGAAAATCCTCAGACGCATTATAGGCCCAACACAAGAAAATGGCTCATGGAGACTGAGATACAACAATGAACTGTATCAAATATAGGCCTATAAAGAGGTACCAGTCTCAAAATTATAAGAATACAAAGATTGCGTTGGGCCGGACATGTTATGAGAATGGAGGATGGCAGGAACCCCAAGAGGGCTTTGCTGGGTACATGGGAGGGAACGAGACCGAGGAAGAGGTGGGAAGATGGCGTTGCAGAGGACGCGAGGGACATGAGGATAAGAAACTGGAGGAGGGTTGCAGTGGATAGAGTGGATTGGTGGAGGCCAGGGCCCGACTTGGGCTGTAGCGCCATAGGAGGAGAAGGAAAAGAATAAGGTTTAAGATGTGTTTTATTACTTTATGATGTGTTTAGGTAGTTTAGATTTTAACTTAACAAGCGAAATAAGAGCTCCTGTACATCTTAGCCTATAACGAATCATGTATTTATACTAATCGATTTATACTAAAATTAATATGTTCGATGTTTTAATTTTAATGTATTATTAGACATTTTATTATGAACGGAGATGAACCAGTTCCCCATTTGCGGAACTGCGCTAGGAGACAAATTCAGAGATACTTACGAACAGCGTTTGTTTTATTGAACAAATCTAAATTCGCCCATGAGAAAGAGTTGGAGACTGAAGATATGAAATAGATTCGAATACAATTAGGCGAAACTTAGGCTAAAGTGTTTCGTAGTTTATTCAGTACAGTAGGTACAAGTATCAGTTTGCTTTAATTTTGATTATTTGTAAATCAAATAATCACATTTTGATTATTTTTAATTTCACTTTTGTAAATCATTGCATTACTTTTATTTCACTCGGTGAGCTTTTTTACTGCTGTATCTCAGAAGCACGGGTGACGGTTGGTATTTTAGTGATTTTATAGTTTGTCAATGTGATAGTATAATTTTAGTTGATACTTTATAGTGTAAGCTATAAGTTAGTAATTATGGCAACGTTGAGTCCACGTGGACCGGATATGTAGCTGTTAACTATACTAACAGGGCAATCTGATTGGTATATGCGGAGAGTAGGCGTGTTCTAGGAGAATTTAACACATCAAAGCATCTCGCATTATAAAGTTTCGACTGCGCCCCTATATTATAAATTATGTTTGGTCTTTTTTTTACTATATCATAACTTTAGAAAACAAATAAATTGTTGATTTTATCAGTAAATGTTTCTTCGTAAAACTATATATAATACTGTATCGTTATTTATGTTTCGTTCTGTTATTTACAGGCACGCAAGTGTTTATCTAATTTCGCGAAGGTTGAGCAGTTAATGTACTATCTGACCATTATAAACGTGGCAGGCATGTTTTGCACACATATCCCTCCATGGAACAAATACACAGAGAAACAGAATGTTTCTTAGTGATTTTGTCAGAATTTCCTTATGCAAAATGTAACAGATTTTATTACGATATGGGTTATCAGTAATTACAAAATTTTATAGAAACCAAAGAAAAAAAATGTATAATGTTATGTATGCGGCCTTCCGTCCAACTTTAATATTGAACTTATTGTTGAGCATAGCATAAAAATCGCGTCCATTCTTCCAAAAGCAAGCCTGTTATTAAACATCAGCTGTTACTTTCCCACGTTAACGCCAGTTGTTCGGTGACATTATCAACTCTCATTATCAGTTGTTAGTTTTCTTTACTTTTCAAGAGTGGGATAGTAACTCCTTTTTCGTTTCATAGTTGACTAGTGAATAAAGGACGTTTGACACATGACTTTATTTCAAATGTATCGAATTATTTTTGTTTTTATGGCTAGAATGTCTAACGTTCTTTTCACAATTAGCTGGATATAATAACATCGTGACTCGGTGTTTCATATTCAAACATTGCTATACGGCAAACATTTGTACTTTACTTTAACTAAGTATTTGTTCAAAACAACGTCTTTTTAATGATTCGCTGGACTTTGAAATTTTGGGGAGAGCTGAAAACGTTGAAACATGCGAAACCTTGCTGTGTCCTCCTCCTGTAGTATTGGATAATTTTCCAAAAGAGGATAGCGAAAAACAAATAACCAAACAAATAATCAATTTTATAAGCTACTTCCACACGTTCATTGCCCACCTTCGACATTTGTGACAACTACAATATTAAAATATCGGTATGGAGAACCATACATGACTTCCATGTTCTAAGATTTAGGCCTATATTTACGAAATGAAATGTTTCCATAGAAACTACTTCTTTCCACTTATTGCTTCAGCCTTAACCACAGTACTGTGGTCACTAACGTATATCACCACACGTTATCGCACTCGATTTTCACTGATGATGGCAGTCGACGGCACTGCCGAAACGTCTGGTTTTGCAGAAAACATTGGACTACGTCCAAACAGCCCGGGAAGGAATTTTAACAACAAACTACTACTTTGTTGCCGATAACGTAGTACACATATAAAAATTATCCCCTCCCCCTTCAACTATAATTTTCATTTATAGAAAATTGCCCCCACCCCGTTCAACTAGCCTCTTCATTTATAGATATTTCATCTACGTTTCTACTGTGGATTATTAAGATGTTCTTATCAGGATACTTTATTTATCAAAATTAAGTACTTTACTCTTGTTACAACAAAAAATGTTTCAGTAAACTATCCTTTCCCCGTAACCGATCTTCACCAAAATCAATAGGCCTTTAGTCTTCTACAACTCAGGCACATATGTAAAAAATTATTTGATTCTGTTTGAATTTACGGCAGTTATCGTTCGTCATGAACAAATTTCTCTTGTTACAACATAAAATGTTGCAGGTAAACTACCTCTTTCTTTTAACTGATCTTCACCAAATTCAATAGGCCTTGAATCCTCTACAATTCAGGGAAGCATGCAAAACATTATTTGATTCTGTTTGAATGTGCGGCAGTTATCGTTTGTCATAGAAACAATTACTCTTGTTAAAACATTAAAGGTGGCAGGTAAACTACCCCTTTCCCTTAACCGATCTTCACCAAAGTCAATAGGCCTTCAGTTCTTTACAATTCAGGAACGTATGCAAAAAATTATTTTATTCTCTTTGAATTTACGGCAGTTATCGTTCGTCATAGAAAACATTACCCTTGTTAAAACATAAAACGTTGCAGGTAAACTACCCCTTTCCCTTTACCGATCTTCACCAAAATCAACAGACCTTGATTTCTCTATAATTCAGGAATGTATGCAAAAAAGTATGTGATTCTGTATGAATTTACGGCAGTTATCGTTCGTCATAGAAAAAATTACCGTTGTTAAAACATAAAACGTTCCAGGTAAACTACCCATTCCCTTAACCGATCTTCACCGAAAACAATAGGTACTGAGAACTCTACAATTCAGGGCTGTATGCAAAACATTATTTGATTCTGTTTGAATTTGCGGCTGTTATCGTTTGTCATAGAAAAAATTACCCTTGTTAAAACATAAAACGTTGCAGGTAAACTACCCCTTTCCCTTAACCGATCTTCACCAAAAACAATAGGTCTTGAGAACACTGCAATTCAGGGCTGTATGCAAAATATTATTAGATTCTGTTTGATTTTGCGGCTCTTATCGTTTGCCATAAAAATTACACACACACACACACACACACACACACACACACACACACACACACACACACACACACACACACACACACACACACACACACACACACACACACACACACACACACACACACACACACACACACACACACACATTTCGAAAAATGACTTTTTTCATGTTTTGAGGGTAGTACAATCAGCATCTGCAATTATCTCGAACACGATTTTTTTTTGCCATCACCATACTTCCATTTCCTTATGGAACATGGTAGTAAAAAGTTTTTTTTTAACATAATTAGGAAATAATGGTCTACAGAATTTTGTTAAAACTTACAATTCCATTTTTGGCCCGTGGTGCCCCTGAAGTCAAAAATTTGGATAGTAATCGCTACATTCGGATTTGAGTTAAAATTCGCTTCGTCAGACACCCGGGTAGAGTTTTAGAATTAAAAAAATCTCTTTTCAGGCCCTAGTGTTATAAATTTTTAAATTTCAAAAACTATATTCAGATTTTGGTTAACATTCTCTTTAATTTGCTAATCTCCACACGAATTTTTGCGAATTTTTTTTCAAAACTTGATAATTTTGAAGTCTTCAAAAAATGAACACTACGTTCAAATTTTTGTTAAGATTCCCTTTAATTTGGTACCCCACGTGTATTATTGCGATTTTTTCATAATTTTGACCCTCATCTCATAAACCTTTGCCTCCCGTCCCCTATTTATGAGTGTATCAGTTTAAAAATCAGTAGGGTTCTGTAGGGTATATATACACATATATGGACACATATAGACACGATGACGGAAATCGGATGATGGATTCAAAAGGTGTCGTGAAACATACCCCAAAGAAATAGACAGACAGCAAAATTCCGAACGGTCAGATTAAAACTGTGAACTCGTTTCGCTCAATAACAAAGAGCAATCAAAAAATAATTAAATGGCTGTACAACAGAAAATGGATAAATAGTACCGTATAAACAATATAGAAAATAAAACGAAAGTAGCCAAGATATTTAGCCATAGAAGGCGTAAATGACTAAGAAGTGTGCTACATTAAAGGTCACTGGAGATATTCGTTTGAAAGTGACAAGAGAAGTGTAAAACGTTTGACTAATACAAAAACATATTTTTCACCTAATAAATAAATAGATATGTCCGATTTTTAGTCTGATTTTAAAACTTGTTAGTATTTCAGTCAGCTGAGTTAGTCTATTTTTTTTTCAGTTTGAAATAGGAAGTTTAATATTTCTTACATACATAATTATAATTAAATAATTATGGGCACCTGAAAAGAAGTCAGCAGAGTGAACACCACCATTGCCTAAGAGAAAAATTGAAATTACCTACAAAAACGTTCTTGTGTGAAATAGTGTAACACGTAAGCATTAAACGAAGGTGTTTTGAGACAAATATTACGTAACGAAATGCCTAGCGTTTGTAAACTACAATAACGAAGATGTTTTAGGAATGCTACATAAATCTGTGAATATTTATAAACGACGTATCCAATACAGGAAAAAATCAATCTTTATTTTAATTTTAACCGCTACCGTAAACAAGTTTATAATGGTTTTCATTTTCAATTTTAAATGTAATATGAATCTTGATTTTACTGAGTATAAAGGACTACAGAACTGTGAGAAGTGTAAGTATTAGATTTTATACATCCGAATTACAAAATCATGCACCGATGTTAATGATTTTTATCAGAGTTGTCTCGTATGTAATTATTAAATTGACGACGATTTGTAATAAAATGAGAAAAGAAAAAAGAAAAATAAACCCAACGAAGAAAAATAACATCTTTATTCTTCCTTGTGTATCATCAAATGACGTGTGGAATAAGACATTTATATGTTTTGTTCGAGAATAATAATGGTAATCGTAGCTTCAATATTGCAATCAATTATTACTGGATTACATCAGTATTGCTTTGAGTTGTAGACTTTCTGGGAAATGTTGAGACATATATAAGGATCAGAACCGAGTGGTGAACAAAATGTTTGTATTTGCTAATCAAATCATTACAATGCTTTTATTCCGAATATAATAATTTATTTTAAAAGCTATTTCTTGACAAACCATAACATGATTGTTGTATTTTTCAACATACTTTAGTTAATTCTAACTTGATCATGGCAGTTGAAGTTTTTCTCTTTACGCTAAAAAGTGTTAGACAATTACTAATTCTAATATTCCGCATAATTTTGTATAAAGAATTGTCCACTTTTCATAAAAAAAATGTGTGTTGAACTTTTTTTTTGTCCTTGTAAGATTGATTTCATGCACTGTCAGACGTAGGTTGTCATTATTTATTAGTGGCTACATATTTTTAGAAACGTTAATTCAGAGATTTTACGTAACGATAGAGCTTTTACAAAACATGATATAAAAAAAAAAGAATTAAGGAACGTTTCTCTTTTCTTGTTTTCGGTTTTGACTTAACATCTTAACACATTAGAGTTATTATGCAGAAGGTTGTTAAACTTTTCAGTGGTTTTTATTTGTTTTATGGTGAATCTCTCTCTCTCTCTCTCTCTCTCTCTCTCTCTCTCTCTCTCTCTCTCTCTCTCTCTCTCTCTCTCTCTCTCTCTCTCTCTCTCTCTCTCTCTCTCTTTCCCCAGTTGTATTTCTTTGTTTTGTCCACGCAAAAGTTCCTTATACTTCATAATTTCATCCCATTGTACCTAGTCCCTTCAACAATGGAAATTATTGAATTGTATAGGCACAGTGCTACTCATATTATTGTATTTCTGTAGGTCCAATAATTTAAGTTGTCCTAAAAATAACTCTAACCACTGTGAGGGTAATAATGGGTTAATTATAAGTTCTGTATGGCGTATTAAGAATAGTATGCAACAACATTCGATAATTCATATTGCCCAAGTATTTAAAAAGTGGGGTCGTTGTTATGGTCTGAAGCATACCGGCCGCAACAGATACACAAATTGCAGGTACTAGCGATACTTAGCCAGGTATATTGTTGTGGCTGTCTTGTTTCCTGCACCATGTACATGCATGCGGTTTTGTTGCTTTGACGTTGCTACAGCAACAGTCTCGTATATTAATTATCAGCTGCAGAGTCTGGCACAAAACGGCTGTGCGGTCACTGAAATATCCAGAATTTGTTAAGAGACTCTACCAGTGATGTTAAATAATTAATTAATTTTTTGTATCTTATTCCTGCTTTGCTATTTTGAACACAATTTAGCAACTATTCCGATGACTTACTTATTGTTTTTGTTGCTACTTTTTTCCAACATTTTAACTGAAAATCTTCGCGGAACAGTTTAGAATATGATAGGTACAGAATTAATCATGAATCATTAAGACATTACTTGGGATAGGAAAACAATTTTGGAATTATGCGACTGTTTCATTTTGCAGGACTTTTAACGTGGCAGTGCTTTTAAAAGGTTTGGATTCTGTCTGTAGGCTGAACGTTTGCCAACATGAAAAATGTTCTCACACAAACTGCTTAAAGCCGGTATATAACCGCATCGTTGATAATGTATGATGGATCGCGTGGGGCTAAGGTTTATTGAACGGTATAGAAGTCACATTATGAATACATTTTCCGTTCGGACGCTTCGCTAAATCGTAACAAAGGACTGCAAGCAAGACGTCAAAAAATTACAATCTATTCGTTTGAAATATACTGTCACTGTTGTATTTCGAAGCGAGAAAAATTTACATTTATATTTGGTTACATATTTTTAGTAGTCACTGAAAATGGTAGATGTATTTCAAATTTTATTTGATTGCCAATATTTAGATCGATATTAGTTTCTGCTATTATAATGATGTGTTTTTATACGAGGTATTATATTTATGTTTTCCTATTATGTATTCCAATCAGAGGAACATTTATAGAGCATCCATCATTTTTTAGAAAGACATTCAAACAAGGTGTATTGTATTGTTCGCACAATGTCTTTTCGTTCACACTTTATGTGACAATAAAAAGCACACTGAGCACATTTGAGCTGATACGTTTCAAACTTCGACTATTTTCCAAAAATACTAAAAATCGCATCGTAAGACTTCGTAGAAACTGATCACAATGGAACAGAGATGGATCTCAGTGTTAAGACTGAACATTCTGATTCTCAGGCGTAACGAGATTTTATATATGTTTACTAACTCAGTGATTTTATTTGTTTCATTTGACCAAATTGTTAAGCAAATAAATTTGTACACAGCATATGCTAGGGGATTAGTAGACCAGTGGATCTAGTTGACTTGGCTACTAATCTGAAGCTACCGGATTCGATTCCCGGGCAGCAGTATTAAATTTAAGGTGCGTTTTTTCAGCGCTCAGGTCGACTCAGCTACTGTACATGAGTATCTGGGCTAACATCTTGGGGTAGTAATGGGTGGGTGAGGCGTAATGCCGGCCACACTGTGTTCCGTGTATACCGCACGGCTCAAGCTGGCAGCCTACCCTGTTTGAAGCTTCTGTACTACGCACTTCGATTGTACAAAAATGAGCTGTTACTATTAATTACAGTAATGTATGCTAATTTTTGTTACATTAGCGTATAGGCTACGGTTAAAACACGTAAGCTGCAGATACAGTCTAAGTAAAATGTTCGTTTCAATGTATATACATAACAAGTGTACTTCTAACCAGCAAGCACAGAATAATATTAACGTAAATAAAATAACGGAGTATTATTCTGAGCTCCCTGCTTCTAACAGTATAGGTTACTATATTATCAGTTATTTCCACTGGCGTGGCGGTCCGCGACTTTCTCTTGGAAAACCAATTAAATGCATGCTGTCGGCATATAGCAGAAAGGTTTAAAAACGATAATATACATCACCTTTTGGAATTCGGTGTACTGTTACTGAAGAACAACCAAATGATTCAACTAGAATTGTGTGATTTACAATCTGACACTTACCTGTAGACCAGGCACGAAAGGGGCTGGATTTCTTTAAGCTGCTACCTCGTGAACGATTCTCAAATTTACGAATTTTGGACAGAAAGTTACGTCGATATTTGGAAGTACATTCATCTGTGAAAGTGTGTTCTTCACAGCGAAGTAAATAAAGAACCACAGCAGAAGTCACCTCACAGATTGTTCTCTGCTTCACGTAGCCTACTGAGATTAGCTCGATGTTGATATTCCTGCTTTAGTTGCTTCACAGTAGGTCGACCTTAGTTTTTAAACTGAAGATTTTATGTTGATGTACAGCGTTTGATATCTTCATTAGATATCTTCATTATTATACTGACGTAATAAGGTTTGTACCGTTAAAGATATGTTAAATATGCATAAAACTTCTTTTTACTTATTTACAATTAACTACTGCCTTTTTCACTTTTACGGTAACGGTACTTGTAGAAAATTGATCGCTTATGATGAGGCCTGCCGGCAGGTTCCTGAGTTTAATTGTGACCTTCAGGAGCTTTTACATTGGAAACCACTGCTCTATAAAATATTGAGTTCGTGGAATAGTGTTTGAAGTGTTAGTGTAAGCCTACACTGTATAGTGTACAGAGTAGTCATTATTATAAGATACAAGCATAGTGCCAGTGTATAGTATACAGAGTAGTCTTTGTTATAAGATACAAGCATAGTGCCAGTGTATAGTATACAGAGTAGTCATTGTTATAAGATACAAGCATAGTGCCAGTGTATAGTATACAGATTAGTCATTATTATAAGATACAAGCATAGTGCCAGTGTATAGTATACAGAGTAGTCATTATTATAAGATACAAGCATAGTGCCAGTGTATAGTATACATAGTAGTCATTGTTATAAGATACAAGCATAGTGCCAGTGTATAGTATACAGAGTAGTCATTGTTATAAGATACAAGCATAGTGCCAGTGTATAGTATACAGAGTAGTCATTGTTATAAGATACAAGCATAGTGCCAGTGTATTCAAATCTTGCCATCTGTTTGTCCGTTTCATATGGTCACAAGTAACACATTTCAGTTTTCCGGAAATTACATTAACCATTACAACGTATTTAAAATGTTTAGAGCGGGAACCGAGGTATCGGAAGAGTGGGTAACGATTTCGTGAACTGACTACGGAAAATGTGTTATTCTATACGTTTACTATGATGGCACGTAGGCCTATCTCAGCCACTTAGGAACAGATAACCGAGTCTTTATGTAGGCTACAAGTACAGGAACAGATACACTGTTTTTTTAGCTGATTTTTTAATCTTTAACTATATGTCCAAACTTGATTACACATATCGCACAAATTTAAGCTACAAGCTAAATCAATTTTCACTTTTCAAATTACCTAATAACTCGATGTTAAGAAAACGTAAGGTATTGAGAACCAAAGTGGGGAGGGAGTACAGCAATCCTAAACAAATATAAATAGATGTGAAATCGGGTCGTTTGTCGTACACCTTTCTGAAAGTAACTGAAATAAGTTCATTGCGTAAAGTGTTTATGTCACTGGTTGTCAGTACATAAATGTGTAACAAACCTTTACCGTTTACAAAATTTACAGATTTTCACCAAGTACGATTAATTTGTAATGTAATATAGAGTAGTGTAAATGATGTTTAAAACAAAGTAATACAGTAATTAACGTTATTTTAGACGAATATTTAGGAGCTCTATACCTTTACCAGGTTTGTACTGAGTTAAGTTTCAAAGAACGTTAGAATGTAATAAAGTAAACATAAGTATTTTAATAATTTTGGTCATTTAATTACACTAAGGTATTATCTAACGTGTAGAATTTAATATAGAATTTAGAATAGGTATTTTGTAAAGTACTGTGCACGTGAACGGCGTGTACACAAAGCTGTTTTATCCCCCATTGTAAATCACGTCTTTTACTTAGCAAAACCTCTCTCAAGCCAAACTGAAGATTTATTATTCTAAAACCCAACACCGTACTCGTAATTTACAGTGGCGCTATCTTTGCCGGGAAGCGCGACAAAATATCGGACATATAACAGTTACATAATTTCTTTCCTTTAATGAATTCACAGAAAAACGAGAATTTTTGCTTTTGTTTAATAAACGGAAATCTCAGTTTAATATTTTGTCAGTTCATGTGCGCTTTGGCTACAGATGATGTTAGATTCTTAGATATTAAATCGTAACAGAGACTAGGAAAATCAATCCGTCCTGCTTTTTTTTTTTCAGAAAGCGTGAGTATATTTTAGGCTATAGGCTTAAATCATTATGGATTTGAGATGTGCCTAGGCGTGTGGCAATTCTACCCGGGTATATTGCATAACTCTATAACAGCTATATTGCATACGTAAAGTAGAAACTAGTTTTACATCTAACCGCTTGAAAATTCAATTTCTTATCGAATATAGACGATACGGCAAGCTTTTCTTAATATTGTTTCGTTCAGTAGTGTGAGGTGTAGTCGTAGCGCAATATAGTAAAAAAGTTCGTGAAATCAAGGTTGTTAACAAGTTTGAAAGCAGTCTGTGATGTGTGGTTGAGGCGATTCAGCAAATATTGTTTTGGTTTTACGCACTTCGTGTATAATTTCTGTTTGATTGCAAGCAGCCTTAGCTTCATTTACTCATCGGACGCATCAATAACTAAACACGTGCACAAATTAAGTATATAGACGCATGAAATTCTTTGGCGATTATATGGTGCATATTATCGGTAATGAAATTGTGTTGAATACCCGATCATTATGATGATTACTAACGAGACGAAAAGTACTCGTATATTAGGCGGACAATTATCCAGGCACTCTTCCCGTTTACGTTAAACATTTTTAGAAATAAATAAACAAATACATACTCATTCTAATTATTTTTTATTAATGTAAATTGTGTTTCTTTAGGGTGTTATAATTGTTCACACCTATTGCGTTGTTAGTTTTAACATACACTTTAAGTGAATGTGTACGACACCAAAACGTACGTTAATATTTATGATTAAGTAAATACAGTAATAAGACATCGGCACCTCTTTATGTGTGAAACAAATATTTATTCAAAATAACGGGTGAATACCGACAGAAAATCCGATAAGAATTTCCAGGGCTATATTAATTCCCTCATACAAAATGCATGAACAGGACATTTCCATGATAATTCTATTGCAACAGAGTTAAGGTTTCACGCACGCGCGCGCGCACACACACACACACAGACACACAGAATTGAATAGTATGCAAGTATTTTTAAGGAACATGTCTGTCTTAAAAGTATCCCACCTTCCCTAGTAATAAATTAAATAAACTTTTAATATTATTATAAATTTATAAAACTTACCATTACAATTAGATGTTAGTTAAAATTCGCTTTAATTAGGTATCACATAAATTTTTGCAGTTTTATCAAAATTTTCACCCACCTTTTGGACTCTTTATGTCCATGAATTTTGGAATTTTTGATAATCAACACTATATTCCGGTTATGGTTAAAATTCCCTTTAATTTGATAGCCACGTGGGCTTATGCGCACGTTTTCCCCAGATCAGTCTCAAAACAATAGGGTTCTGTAAGGTAAAAGTACGGATGCGCAAGCCAAGTTTTACGAAAATCGGTTGATGCGTCCAAAAGTTATTATGAGTCATACCCCAAATAGACAGAAAAATGCCAAACAGTCCAGTTAAAACTGAGAACTCGGCATCTTTCTATACACATAATTCTTGAGCTCCGCTCGTTGAATTAAACTAGAATATTTTTTGCTTTGTTCGTTATTTATTTTTATCTCACCTCCATTTGCACAAATTATGATTTTTTTTAGAAAATAGGTATAGTTCCGACCGACATCCTTGTGTGTAAAAGCCACCGGTTTTTGCAGGTTTTGTGGCTTTCACAAACAAGGACGTCAATCGGAACTATTACCGAAAATAGTAACGAATTAACTAATTAACAAAACTGATCACAGTTAATATTGATTTTATAATTTGTAATAAAGATTAACTAATGAAGGCAAATGTGGTGATAATACACTCGGTCATATGGAATTAAACTTTGTGTTTAGCATGTTTATTGAATTGTTTTACCATGCTCCTTGGATTTGCGGTTGATATATTTCATTATATAGTTAATCGCTCGAAGCTGAGATTTGTTATCGGAGCTGGATTCGGCGACTGAAGTTTCTCGATTACATAACTTATATTCGTTAGCTACATTTTAAGAAGAAACTTCGCTGGCATCCACTAGTTTGTTAACTTTTTTAAGTTAGAATCCGTATGAATTTTTAAGGCCAAGTGTCATCTGTGGCACTTTGGTTGTCATAAACCAAGTAATATTTAATTGTTGAAAAATATTCTGTGACTTACGGAGACGAACTGTATATATACAGTTAGAAAAAAATTATTTGTATTACCGTTGATACTTTGTACAAATTTTTTCATTTAGTGTGGCAGTAAATTTAGAAAATGTAACACGGTGTTGAACTGTATTTATAAGAATTAGAATGGGACGTACTGTAACTTTATTTAAACCTTGCATTTTAGTTGCTGAAAATACGATTACAACTTAAATCCTGTCTGTGAAAAAATATTTTTTTTGGATATTTTTGATCTTCGTAAGCGTTAGGTCCCTTCACAATTGGTCAGTATTATCGCAAGTAGTCTACAAAAACCTCTTTCTTAAGTGCTTTGTGTATGAATGATTATGCTACGTTAATATATATGTAATAATTAGGCCTAATAAGACTTATTGTTCATAAATTTGAAGGGCTAGCAGTGATCATGTCTAGTTTACTAATACTTACTTCTGTCTGTTGTTTTGTGACAGGTTTTACTTGTTTTGCTTGTTCATTAATGTGATACCACGTGCAGGATAACCGTTGTATTCTGAGAATGTCTTTTTCTGGTGAGTGGTGTACGGTGTAAACACATTTTAAAACAGGATCATAAAATGTTCTGTACAGATGCAATCTCTGTCTCTTAAAAACGTTTTCGAGTGTCAGTGAAGAATCAATATTTAGTTTTTAAGTTATAATTAAAATTAATATAGTTAAATTAAGTAAAATGTATTATTATTGTAAAGGACTTAGTTTGTGTCCTTGACGTTGGCGTTTTTGGTTTGTGTGGCACACTGGACTAATCACTGAACGAGTGTAATCATCGATCGACTTGCGGTGGAATACAATTCAACGGAAGAACGTTAATAGGTTTTTGTAAGTGTTAAGTTTCGGCAAAAACGTTCTCCAAGTGCCTTGTGTATACTGTGCCGCGAAAATGCAACAAAAACGTTTTCTCTTGATTGTGTCACGGCGACACAAGACAACAAAACGCAACTGAAAGAAAAACAATTTGAATCGTGTAAATCGTCTTTTCTCGCCTCTGGTCACAAGAGATTCATGAATTATTGCCGAAGAAATGTTGATTATAGGTTGGTACTACGTAGGCCTACACCAAGAATCGTGTTTGATAATATTAAATAATATTAAGTGATCGCTCGGTATCACTGTGTGATAAGTTTGGTGAATCCGGAAGTTTGTGAATTGTAGCTCATTTTGGTTTACAGTCTAAAAAATCGTGTTGCGATTGTTTCACACTCTGCTCACAAGTGATTCTACCATTAAAGTCGGGCGTGACACACAACGTATAATCGTTATGTACCTTAATAAAAGAAAAATTAAGGTCGATTATTTAACGCTGTTTGTATTATAAACAAAATCCACAAAATAATTCTGTTCATGCCATTTTGTTTAAATAAAATAAAAAGTATATGAATTTTATTCTGCAGTGTACAAAACAAGTTCATGTAGGCGTATATATACGTAGAAACAATTATTTACATTTGGAGCGTAACGCAGGTGTTATTTTGTAACTGAACCGCTTCTGTTTGTGCGAGCAAAGGGAAAACATCTCTTTACTACATATAGGCTACATTGTACAATATTCGTTTGACTGTCACACGCAATAATAAACATTTTTACTGTTCCTGGCTTTCGTATGTACAGACGAATAAAAAATTAAAATGTTTGTGTACTGCAGCCGTTGTGACATACTGTACATACAAATTTTATTTCAGTTTATAGATTTTTGTTTGTATTACATAAATATGGTAGTAAAATTTTAGTGTTTTAACTGTTGATACTAGCGTTCCAGTTGATTATTAAGCCTCTCGGAATAATTATGAACCTTCGATCTTACTAAAATTTTGTGTGTTTGAATCTCATTATTTTTTACATATTAATTTTGAATTAAATTTTTAAATGTTTTTGAAAAGTTTATGGTAATTATTTATGTTAAATAAACTGTTATTAGTCTCTTCCGCTAATTTATAGTCGTCATCAACCATAAATCGTGGAGGACGATTATGTAGTTGTTCTGAACTTTTGTGTCACGTGACAAATACACTGCATTCCACATGACAGGTATAGTTATCCCTCATACTTCAATACATTTGCAGTACATTAGTGCCGAAAAAATTCTTTTTCAACCTAAAAATTAACTTCACATTTTAGTCAGTGCGCTAATTTTATTAATGTATTATTAAAAAAATTCCAAGTCCTTTATAACCTTCTACTTTTACATATATTACTTAAACGAGTAGTACGTTTTCGAAACAGTCGCACGTTAGTAACAAAATAGTTACAGTTATTTTTAAAGGCTATTGCAATAAGCTGATTTTGAGTAAAATATTTCTATCGCCGTTCTGTAAAAACGTTCCACTTAAAATATTTGTATCGCATTAAAAGGTTTCCAAAATAAACTAATTTTAATTCGAGTGGACCTCAAAATGTTGAAGAAAACAATTATTTCAGTCTTTTAATTGAGTTAGTTTTTGTTGGACACACAATGTAAGATCGTAAAGAATTTGATATTTAATTTGGTCATGAATGACGTTTGATGTATACAAACGACGATTCTGAACGTTAGTCGTTTTGAATTAAATGCACATTAGTCAATGTGAATAATATCTGCTCATTCATTTTAGAACAGTAAATATTTTGTTGGGCTAAAGACTTTACTACTTGAATGCTGCTCTTCTCAAAATAATTCGATGAAAACGAACAAACAGAGCACAACCAATATGTCATTGAATGAGTCGGTAACAGCTTTACTTGATTGTTATACGTACGCCAGTTAATATGGTGCGCTTTTGTATAGTTGGTTGTGGCATAGCGAGACGTAGATGTTGGACTGCATATGTAAGTGGTGTTAAATTGATGATTAACAAATCGTATGCCGTTTTCAAATGACGTTAATTGTAACTCTGTAGGTAGGCAAGCAATTTGATGTTCCCTTTCAACCATGATAGGTTTTTGCTGAGTAACAATTTTTGGTTACGATTTTATGTACCTAAATGATTCTCTGAGTTCAAGGAATATGTGTATATCTTGGATTTCACAGAACAGAAAACCGTTATGAAAGCAAAGTATCCTTACAATTGCTGTACTAAGTGAGTCAGGATGATATTAAGGCAGGCACTTCGTTGAGTATATTGTTATTTGCAGGTGGGCAGTAGGGTTTTGGTTGTTTTTGTGATTATCGAAAAATTTATTGAGACATGCAAATAAATGCTTTGTAGCATTGTATGGTCCACAAAGGATCGTTCAGAATTACACAACCACTTTTCTCATACGGAAGTATGGTCTTGGTCACTATTGAAGTAACTAAAATCCATTGTAGTAAAATTATGATTCTGACAGATTCAAATCTTTTACTTCGCTTAAACATTCGTACAGTTTAAGATTTAAGAAAAAGAATTTTTAATCCTTTTAATTACTGATTTTGGTACATATATGAAAGCGGTTAGGTATAAGACGCTCGACCGTAAGTATACATATGTTTACTCTTTAATAAAATCAATAAGTAAAAAATTACTAGATTTTTCTATAAAAATGTGTTTGTCTTAAGTTGGTTATTAGGCCTTATTAGACCAATTATAGAATTGGTCTCACAGGTAGAGTGTGGAAAGCTGTGAAAAATGCTGAGTTATTTGTGAACTGCAATATTTGTTAGCAATAAATCCTTGTTGGATGATCAATTTTTATGATTTCATTAGTTTCCTTTTTAAGACGTGTTTGTGAATGACGTAGTCTAAATCGTTGGTTGTATATACTACAAATAAATTGATTAAAACATTATAAGTGCTAGATGTATTAAAAACTATTGCCTATTATATTCCATTTTTTATAAAGACGAGGAATGAAATCTTCCAGCTATTATAAAACTTTTATTTTGAGTTTCCATTTCCTCGTTGTACAATTACGGTCCTGTACAATTTCATGATTAAGAAATTTATTTAATTAATCCTTCAGCAGACAATCTGTTAAGGCTACAAAAAGTATTATATAATAATTCACTGAGATGTTATATTGATAAATGTGAAGCTCTAGCAGGCTACAAAAAGTATTATATAATAATTCACTGAGATGTTATATTGATAAATGTGAAGCTCTAGCAGGCTACAAAAAGTATTATGTAATAATTTACTGAGATGTTATATTGATAAATGTGAAGCTCTAGCAGGCTACAAAAAGTATTATATAATAATTCACTAAGACGTTATATTGATAAATTGAAGCTCTAGCAGCGATCCTCTCTAGTTTACTATTATTACGTTGTAGCATAACAGAATTATCACCTTAAAATTTAACTTAATACAACATGAATAAAGAAGAAAAGGTCAATAGTGAGTGAGAAAAAGTAAATGGTTAAAAAATAAACTAAAGAAACTGTTCATTAAGTCGATAAAATGTTAATAAAATTAAACTGAATAACAAAGAAAACTCTTGGTCCATATATAAATAACCAACTATATAAAACCCCAATACAACAGCAGTATACCCAGTAGGTTGGGGAGCAGTAAAAGAAAAGACAAAGGTAAAAAGGTAAACAAAATATTAATAAGGGGAAATTTATTAAATTAAGAAGTAGAAAACCCCCTAGACACAAAACCAATAACAAATTAATAAGGAGCTGTAAATGAGAAAAGGACATGAAACCACAAGATAAGAAAATACTAACATAATGAGAAGGAAGAGACAAAATATGTCAAGGTTCATAAAAGGAATATATCAACAAGAAAGGATATTCACTAAAACATTATGATGAATGAATATACCCAATTTTTACACAATTAA
This sequence comes from Magicicada septendecula, assembly GCA_034769895.1. Classification (NCBI taxonomy): domain Eukaryota; kingdom Metazoa; phylum Arthropoda; class Insecta; order Hemiptera; family Cicadidae; genus Magicicada; species Magicicada septendecula. The sequence continues at coordinate 1,031,700,572 of CM068367.1, read as the reverse complement.
AACCAATGATAAATGTCAGACCAAATAACAAGTTACAGGATACAATACAGTTAAAATAAAATTGTAAACTAAATTGTAAGCCTAGTTTAAGAATAGTGTGAGAAGTCATTTAAAAAGACTACCAATAGTGTAGAAAGCAACCAAAACTTACCATAGTGTAAAAAATTATTTAAAAGACTACCATTAGTGTAGACAATAATAAGTGACATACTATAATAAAGAATAGTGTAAGAAATAAGAAATCATTTCAAAAGACTACCATCAGTGTAGAGAATTACCCTATAAAAAAACCTAAAAATAAAAGACAGTCTAATGACTAAGAATAGTTTTAATGATAAAGGTGTTTTAAAAATTAAGTAATATAAGAATTTAATAGGTATAAGATGTTTTTATTTTATTGTATTAGCAAATTAGGTATAGTGGATACAAGAGACAGTTAATAACTGAAAGTGTCATTAGTTATAAGATGTTTTTATTTTAATGTGTTATCAATATAGTTATAGTAATTAAAAGAGACAGTTAATAACTGAAGGTGTTATTAGTAATAAGATGTTTTAATAGGATAAGGTTTGTTATAAAAGGAAACATAAAAACAAAGGACAGTCAATGACTGATAATATTGCTAATAATAAGATGTTTCCATTATAATGCTATATATACAAAAAATAATAGGCATAAGATGTTTTTGTTATGTTTAAGGGATATAAAAAAAAATTAGTAGATATAAGATATTCTGTTGTATTTGAAATAATGTTGAATAATTTCCAAGTTTGTTAAGGCAGAGAAGGCAAGTAGGTAATAGGAATATTGTATTTTTATTAAACTGTAAACCATATAAAGAGTAATAAGGCAAATTAACTAACATACCACAATAGAAAAACAAAACAGCATTGTAAACCAAAAGTCAAACCCAAATAAATAAATTCAATCAAACAGTATATAATGAATAGAAACTAGTCCATACAAAACAAAGATATGAAAATGTAATCAGTACAGAAACAAATATTAGCAAATGTAATGACAAAAGAATAAAATTAACTTTATTTGGAAATAAGTAATACTAGGCCTAAATGGTACTCAACTCAGATAAAAAGTAAATTAATCAATATTGGAGTATTATAACAACAAGCAATAATCATGGAGTGAGTAAGATTATTTAAGGGAAATATTAACATAAAATCACTTGTAAATCATTTAAATACTAAAATTGTAAAAAATACAAGGCCTATAATAAATAGCAAAAATTGTAAATTTTAGGCTTATCTGAACTTAAAACAGACCCAATTATATATCAAATTATGTAAAATTAGCTTAAGAATATTGCTGAATAGTTAGATTTTCGTAAAATTAATAAATAAGTAAGTTACAGCAATAAATAGGAAAACTTGTCATGTATGTTTATGAGTTGAAATCAAATCCAAGACATGTAAATTTGTAATAAAACAATGGGAAGAGGAAAAAGACATGTTATAAATTACCACAAAACGACGACTTTAAGTCATCAGTCTATTGTTAATCATGAATATGTACAGATCAGAATTTACTGACGGAAGATCTAAAAAATAGAAATAGTGTAAAAACAATGACGTACAACCTCAAAAAGTGTTACTGAGGTTACCAAATGGAAAACAACACCACTACTTTATAAATAACACCAAAACTGAAACAGAACAACAGTAATAGTAATACCCATTACTAGAACGAGAAATCAACCGCCATTTTGAGAAAAATTCAACAAACATTATCTGGACACGAACTCAACAAATTGAACACAGAACACTGCACCAATAAACTATCACAGAACGACATCGCCGAGGAGGGAAAAACACTTCACACAATTTTCCAGGGATACTACAACCTCGCAGAGGAAGGAATTCGCATTTATTTCTGAGGGAGAAGAACATAGCGTCAGCGTTGTGTAGCAGAAATCCACGAGGTGAACGGCGGCCATTTTCATTGCAGAGCGACCAGCACATCGACACTGCCTCCACAAGCCAGTGACGTCATTCGACGAAATGGTTCGATCTTTACTTAATAATTGACAATTTTCATAATCCTGTTATTTTTCAGCAAATAATAATTTATTTTAAGATAATTGTAAGTATTGTATCTTGTTCCTTGCCCTCTCTGACCATTTCGACAGTTAAAAGAACCCGAAATAATTAATTTTGTAACATTATATTTTGTCATTTTTGTTCACAATCGACCTGAGCGAATCTCAATCAATGCCTGGTCCATGCGCGTAAGATTGGCGCACAATTTCAAATTTTAAGAAATAAACATCACAATTATTCAATTACATGTATTCATAATTATTTGTACAATAAATATTAGTTTCTTCTTTCTTCTAAAAATAATTTAGAGTTATTAGAGAAATATACCAAGAAGAAGAAGAAGAGGAGCGAAGTTAGAAAAGAGAATACTAGATCCGGCTACATAACTAGATTATCTATAGAGAACAAATATTTTAAAAAACACAATATCTCATTTCTTCAATTGAAAGTGATTAAAAAATTTACAATTAATTAATTAAACAAAAAATTTTTTTTATTAAATCTATAACTAACAACAAAATTTTTTATTATCAACATAATACACATTATACATTATTATCTATCTATTATATTTGTTTTATAACAAATTGGCGTCCCACTAAGGGGCTGAAAATAGGAATCGATAGATCAATAAATTAAGGACAATTCGTCCAGTTTCCTATTTTAGCTCGGCAGCTGTCAACAGGTCGGAAAAAGAAACAAGATGCACAGGAGGGCGACATCAAAGAAAAGGGCGGTGGAGGCCGAACAGGAAATAGATATGGAAGATAAGGAGGCGACACCCGTGGAAGATGTGGAATCGATGTTATCGCCAGCAGAACCAACCGAACCAGAATCCCAAGGGAAACAAGCCGACAAGAACAGAGAATGTGGAAATGAAAGAAATGTTCAGGTTAATGATGGAGAGGATGGATGAGCACAGGAAGAAGGCGGATGAAACCAGTAAAAAGTCTAGGGAAGAATTAGCCCAGCAATTGAAGGAAGAGTTAAGGGAAAATAGAAGGCGGAAGAAAGCAGTAAGCAGTTAAAGGAAGAAATAGGCCAGAAAATCGAAGAAAATAGTAAGGAAATGAAGAGTGATAACCAACGATTGAAGGAAGAATTAAGAGAAAATAGTAAGAAGATGGAGGAGAAGATGGAAGAAAACAGTAAGAAGATGGAGGAGAAGATGGAAGAAAACAGTAAGAAGATGGATGAGAAGATGGAAGAAAACAGTAAGAAGATGGAGGAGAAAATGGAGGAAATAAAAACTGACAATAAACAGTCGAAGGAGGAATTAACCCAGATAAGCCAGAAACTGGAAGAAACCAATAAGAAGATAGAAAGCAATAATCAACAATTAAGAGAAGAATTGAGGGAGACGAACCAAGAGAATATGAACCGGTTAGATGGGAAGATGGAAGCCTTGAAGGAAGAATTGAGTCAGAAGATAGCTGAAAACAATGAAACAATCAGCAAGAAAGTAGAAGAGGAAATAACGGTGATCGAACAAAAGATTACAAGGGCTGACGAAAGATGGAGTCAGACGGAACGAGAAGTACAGAGTATCAAGACAGAAATAAACACTAAGGTTACCAACATCGAAGAAACGAATAGGAAGAATTTAGAGGAAAAACTAAAGGAAACACGTGAAGACTGGGAGAGAGTGCAGGACCGATTCACAGAAAAATGTGACGGCATTGAAGCTGCTGTGACCAGTATCAACAGCCAGGTGCGACAGAATCAAACAGATATAGACCTGTTCCACAGTCGACCAACCAGTATTACCAGTTGTCCGAATAACGAAAATCGTGAAGGGATTAACTTCAGGTTTTATAAAAGTAAACCCATGGAATTCCTGGCCAGAATCGAAGAGTACTTCACAAAACACAGAGGCAACCGCTGGAGAGAGAATAAAGAAGTACTGGACGAATCCTTCAAGGAGATAGCCGATAATTGGTGGATGGCGATCAGAGATGAAGTGACAGACTACCAACAATTCAAAAGGCTATTCAAGGCCAAATATTGGTCTGAATCGACACAAAATATCGCCAGAGATGGGATCTGTCATGGAAAATATAACCCATATGGAAACCAGACTCTAACAGCGTATTTCTTGGGAAAGGTGTGTGTGGCCAAACATTTAGAGCCCAGAATACCGGAAGAATGCTTGGTCAGCAAGCTCTCCTACCACTATGAGGAAGATATCATCAGAGCTAGAAGAAACAGTCAAATAAAAACTGTACAAGCAATGACCGAACTTTTAGAAATGTATGAGCACGAGGATTACTACCGCCAAAGTCGCAGGAGATACGAAAGGCTGGAGACGAGAAATAACACGAGTAGTTCAAATAATAATAATCGGCAGAATGGCAACAACAACAATAATTATAGTTCCGCAAATCGGAATAATGCTGAATACAGTAATAACCCTCGTAATAATAATAATAATACTCCTAGATATAATAACAATAATAATAATAATAATAATATTCCCAGAAATAATCATAGTGAGGGTAACAATAATAATAATAATAATAACCGTCCGCCCAACAACAACGGTTATTATAATAACCGTAATTATGTTCCGAATGGTCAGAGAAACCCCAACCCACCTAATAACAATTATTATGGTAACTATAACAGAAATTACCCGAATGGAGGTAATAATAATAATTACAGGACATATCGACCCCATATCAACTACATCAGAGCGGAAGGCAGTGGACAGAGGAGATACCAGCCTCAACGAAGGAGCCGATACTACGAGTATGAAACCTTTCAAGGGAATCAGGGAGGTAATCGTTACAGAGAGTATGAACCCAGACGCAGTTCAAGCCTGGACAATCAAAGAAGACTGCCTGTAACGGAGGCCCAACAAGACGATCGTGCTGAACCAAACGAAGCAGTTTCAGGACTCCAAATTGATGCTGCTAACAGCCTAATCCGTAATGATGCGGAGCATTTCAACGAACGGAGGCAGTAATAAATCCCTATACCCCTTTACTGCTCCAATCTGCTGGGTATGGACAAGAGGTAAAATCGCGTGAAGAAAAGAAGAATTTTACGATAATATATAACAATTACTTAAAAGATATCCGAAAGGACTTGTTAGAAGAGAACGAGGTAAACATTAATAATAATGACAACGAGATCATTTACATAATTGCAGAAATCGAGAGTATTTCTGTTCCCATAATGCTAGACACTGGAGCAAATGTCTCTATAATAAACCATAATGAATTGGACCGGATACAGCAGGAATGCCACAAAAACTTACCGATACTACCTATTAATAATATTGTGCTTGTAGGAGCTACCGTCCGACAGAACAAAACAATACGAAAACAGGTATCCCTAAGTGTCAACAGTCAGGGCGTAAGTTTGGATATGATATTTCTTGTTGCAGCCGGATTACCCTTCAACATCATGATAGAGTGTGACATATTACGTAGGAACCCAGCAGTAATCCAGCGGAGAGGGTGCTACGAGAAGTCGGAAGAATATTACGGACTTATTGCCATAATCAACAAAGGAAGTGGCAAGAATATTTATCAGCTACCGAAGAATTCCTTAATTTGGCATATCACCCCGCTATAGGTACCACGCCATATACGGCGATGTATGAAAAACCGCCTCCAAGAGAAATACAAGACATCATAGAATTTCCCATGAGTCAAGAATACAAGTTTAATCGAATAAGGTTCTACAATAAATTGGCAGAAGGCCAGGAAAGGCGCCAGAACAAGTATCAAAGGGCGATTAAGAAGGTAATAAACTATGAAGTCGGAGAAAAGGTAGTATTGAAAAACAGGGAACTACCCAGTACTTTGGAACGCATTACCAAAAAGTTGTTACTGCTGTATACCGGCCCATACCTGATTATTAATGATTATTAAAGATAATAACAACAATACTTATGTATTAAAAGATATCTATTCAAATAAAGTAAAAGGAACCTATAATCAATTATCAATCAAAAAATATATAGAGGAGAGATAAAATAACAAAATTCAAAAAATTTGTAAGACCAACTTACATGCATTATTTGAAAAAACTATTATGAATTAAAAAGAAGTTGGATGAATAAAAATAACAAAATTCAAAAAATTAGTAAGGACAACTTACAAGAACTATTCGAATTAATTATGATGTAACAAAAAGAATTTGGATGAATAAAAATAACTAAATTCAAAAAGTAGTAAGGCCAACTTACATAAAATATTTGAAAAAATTATTATGAATAAAAACGAATTTAGATGAAGAAAATATCTAAATTCAAAAGGGTTGTAAGACCAACTTACAAGAATTATTTGGAAGAAACTATTAAAATAACAAAAATTCAAATAGTTGTAAGACCAACTTACTTGAACTGTTTGAGAGAAACTATTAAAAACTTATATATAAAAAGAATTTTGGAGAAAATATCTAAAGTTAAAAAATAGTAAGTACAACTCACACGAATGATGAGATATAACTATTAAATATAAAAAGAATTTTTTTTAGTAAGAAAAAGCTACAAAATTCTAAAAGAGTAAGAACAAATTGCACTCATAATTTGAGTGAACTCTTACATAAAAGAATTTGAAAGTAAATGGAGTACAAATGTGTAAACTTTCTCAAACTCTCCAGAGACAAAGCAAAAAGAACATGTTCCAGTAATTAAAGAGAACAACCAATATTAAACAATTGAATAATTTAATGTTACCAGAACAATATATTAATAAGTGTTAAAGGTGTCATAAGAAGGAACGTAGCAAATCTTCATAAAAACCTGTGTTAATAAAGAAAAAAAAACCTAAATAAACTATGACAGCCATAAAAACTATACTATAGTTTGTATTGTAATAGTGACTATGCTAACTATAACCACTATTATCAACAATGTAAATGAGATAATTTAAGACAAAAATGATACAGAATTTCAAATGAAAAAAAGAGAAGAAACCAGAATATTTTATAATTTAATCAAAATAACTTTAGCCAAACTCACAAAGAAAATAATTTGATAAAGATGAAACAGTGAAGAAGGACCAACTAAGTAAAAACCAAGTATTAAGACCAGAAAACAAAAACCCTGGTACCATGAAGATAATATTGTTGTAATAACCACGATTATAGTGATAATTGATAAAGAAGGAATTAATGTTATGCCAAGAGCAATAAAACGACTCATTGGATACCAAATGAAAAAAAATCTATATAAATGCTAATTACTATGTAAAAAAGATGAAATGATGAAACGATGAAATGTATATTATACCACATACCTAAACCACATAATATGGAATGAGCTTTGATAGAGAAGAAGATTCAAGTGTATAAAAGTATTAATTGATATAAAATATTATGAAGTGAAGAATCCAAGGATGTTTATTATTAGTCAAAAGAGACTACTTTTACTGATTATTTATTTTTATGACTGGATGTAGAAAAATTCTATCAGTCTTACATTTTGAGCAGAGATGATAATTCCTCTGGGCTCAGTTAAGTGAAGTATTGACCAGCAGAGATTCAAGCCAAATGTGCCACTCTGAACTGTTCCAACTCACATGTTAGGGAATGTTAGGGAGTAAACATACAGGTGAGGAAGCACCAAATAAGAAAAGATATAAAATGATAATGTTATACACAAGATTGATGATTACTTACTAATGAAAAAAGAAGCTAATGAAGGAGATACATATCATCTGAGAGAAAGCAACGGTGGAAAAAGAAGGTATATAAAGTGAAATCACGAATAAAATATGGTAAATAAAAAGAATTAGTAGTAATTATTTCATCCATACTAAGAGTATGATCTGAACTAATCACTTTTACAGGAGAGCATATGTAGCATAACAGAATTATCACCTTAAAATTTAACTTAATACAACATGAATAAAGAAGAAAAGGTCAATAGTGAGTGAGAAAAAGTAAATGGTTAAAAAATAAACTAAAGAAACTGTTCATTAAGTCGATAAAATGTTAATAAAATTAAACTGAATAACAAAGAAAACTCTTGGTCCATATATAAATAACCAACTATATAAAACCCCAATACAACAGCAGTATACCCAGTAGGTTGGGGAGCAGTAAAAGAAAAGACAAAGGTAAAAAGGTAAACAAAATATTAATAAGGGGAAATTTATTAAATTAAGAAGTAGAAAACCCCCTAGACACAAAACCAATAACAAATTAATAAGGAGCTGTAAATGAGAAAAGGACATGAAACCACAAGATAAGAAAATACTAATATAATGAGAAGGAAGAGACAAAATATGTCAAGGTTCATAAAAGGAATATATCAACAAGAAAGGATATTCACTAAAACATTATGATGAATGAATATACCCAATTTTTACACAATTAAAACCAATGATAAATGTCAGACCAAATAACAAGTTACAGGATACAATACAGTTAAAATAAAATTGTAAACTAAATTGTAAGCATAGTTTAAGAATAGCGTGAGAAGTCATTTAAAAAGACTACCAATAGTGCAGTAGTAATCGGAGATGACACGTTAAATAAATATTCAGTTGGGAGGTATAGTTTTTAAATTTGTGAAGACTAAAACAATTGGTCAGCGATGTAAGAGTGGATGAAAGATCACCGGAAACATTTAAGGAGAGTAACTGGCAAAAAGAGTTTTTGGGAAAAAGTAGGGGCTGAAAATATTTTTATGAGAGAAGAAGAAAGAAAGAAGAGACAAAAAAGAGAAGAAAGAGAGAATCCGTGAATATTTTTTTCATAGATTAAAAAAAGAAACTCAACGTCAAGAAATACAGGACTTAGTACAAGGAAAACTATCGAAACATATTTTATGGGAACAGTAGGAGGGAAGGACTGACGGTTTGCAGAAGAATGTAGTGTAGTTATTTCAATAACGTTACGATGAAAAATTATAAAGTGTTTAAGAGTATTCATGAAATTAATAAGGATGAGAAAAAACAAGTCTCATCAGAAGGAATACTTGTGGCAGAAATACTTAATTAGGCTTAGTATATGACTCTTGTGTTAGAGGAAAGGTTGATTGGGGATTTCAGTTAAAGAGGCAGTGGCCAAAAAGCGGTTTTTGTATAAACTGGCAGCAGAAATGGATAAAGATAATTGGAACAGAAACAGGAAGTATATAGCAATCAAAAGGGGCTGTTACCTTCCAAGAAGAGCAAAACAAATCTCGACTTACTGCTATAGAATTTATTAATTTATAATGTAATATACGTGTAAATGACTTAATATACATTGAATACTCGTTGGTGTATTACGATAAAATTTATTCATAATTATCTTGTTGATTCATCCTCTTCGTTCACTTTATTAAATTTGTTAATATATATAAACTTTCACGTATGAACTTAAAGTTCATACGTGAAAGTTTATATATATTAATAAATTTATTCATATGTTTACTTTATGAGGAATAATAACTTTGATTAATGTTATTTAAATAATAACAATTTCCTAATTTTTTCCGAAATTCTTGAATGTTATATATTTATTATGATGGTTGCAGATAAGGAATAAAACAACACTAGTTGTTTGTAGTAGTTTCTAAAACTGGTGAAAGGTGTAAAATACATAAATTTAGAATGCATAAATTAGTACATGTGCTAACAAATTGATGTTTGAATACGTTAAAGTACTAATGTGAGGTAATAGTAGACCTATGGTATTCAAAAATAATGAGGTACACGGATTTAAAAAACGTTGTTCTACACATACTCCAGAAAAACATACACCAAACGCATCTGGGAAAAATCAAATCTGGGAAATCACATTTAAAAACCGGACTCCATACATTTTTGTTTTCTTTGTTTTTTCCGCCCAGTATCGAAGGTTACACAAGCTTGTCAAAACGATTGTACGATTGTTATACCATTGTGCTCGCAGAAGCCAAGATTTGCTTTTAATGTATCATACACATTTAGTTAAATTTTATATGACGTACAGGTCGACAAAGAATGAAGCGTAAAGGTGGAAAGGTGACAGGTATCGCTCGCGCCAAAGTGATAGACTAGCATTCAGGCCATGCTGACATGAAGTATTAGTTCGCTGTTCCTAAACTCTAGACTTTGGTTGTGATGTTAAATTATAACATGTTTAATTGTAATGGAATGAGTGAAGCTCAGTTTTAACTCTACCGTTTTGCATTTAGCTGTCTGTCTGTCTTTTGGGGTAAGTCTCATGATAACACATCAACCGAGTTTTGTAAAACTTGGTATATTTTTATCTTACAGAACCTCATTGTTTCTGAGATGGATCGCTCCAAAAGTAGGGAACGGGAGGCAAAAATGTGAGGGGGCAAAATTGCGAAAAAGTTACAAAAACCCCGTGTGGAATATCAAATTAAAGAGAATTTAAACGATAATCTGAATATAATGTTCAGTTTTGAACATTTCAAAATTTGTGGGTGCCAGGGCATGAACATTTTGATAAAATTGCAAAAAATCATGTGGGGTGCAAATTAAAGATAATTTTAATTAATACCTAAATGTAGTGATACGTTTTGGAAATTTGAAAATTTTGGGACACAGGGCCCAAGATGAGATAAAAATTTGGGAAAAAATTGTTGAAAATCCTTCGTTGAAAAAAATTGTTGACTAAAAGCAATCGTAACCCAAATCCGAATGTTTTAAATCTTTGGTGTTTATTGTACGGTTGTGTACCTACTGTTATATTACTAAATAAACAGAATAAATGAGATTTTTGTAATATTCCCATAATTGAAAAACTATCTAAACACGAGTCTTTAGGTCAGGGAGCATACTAGTTATACTGCTCTGGAAATGCAGCTATAGAAATACAGTACTCCCTTTAGTAATACTGCTGTATGGAAATACGTTTTATTCTGCTGTACAGGTACCCCAGTGCTTATAATGCCACGTAATGCCAATGGTCCGCTCAATAATAGGGAACCGTAAAGTTAAACCTCCTGCGAGAAGCATTAAACGGATTAAAGTAAGTTTAGTCTCTGGGGAGTACGTTGTCGTTAACCGTTCGCCGTCCGTAACATGACGCGTGTGTATTTACTCACAGAGAATCAGATTTGAACTGGCTGATTGTTACGGCATAGTAACGAAGTTTTAGTACCTCGTTCCCTGTTTGTTATCTGGACGACTAACCGTTTCAGGCGTTTCTGAAACTTGTAAAACACACTGTGATACTCGGTGTGCATGAAAATATTGCATACGGAGTTTTATGAAAGTAAACCAACTTTACTGTGTAGTTTCTGTAAACTTTAAAACCTTTTTTTGTGAATTTAAGCACATTCTAATTTGAAAAAGTGGTTACCCGACAGCAGTTCTTGTGTCTTTTATCGCATGTCGAATATAACATGTTTTAAAGTAACACTGGTCTACAAAAATAAACTTTTTTCTTTCACAAGAACAAAAATAACTGAATCTAGAAGTATTTTTCATGCTGAGTTGTAATATACTTTACGATTGTTTCTACCAGGCAGGAACTGTCTGTGATACTCGTTTAAAGTTGCATAAAAATAGTGCTACGCCATTACAGAACGTTCTACATGTTTCTCGGCTATCCCAGCAGAGCCCAGCTGTAATGTTTGTGTGCACACGTGACACTTAACATGCGTCAACAAACGAGGCCATTCCAGACCATACCGGTCGGCACACTGTTCAAGGCCGCAATTAATTACGCACTAGTGTTTTCGAGTAGTGTTGACGCTATGGATAATTCTGGGACACTTGTGCTATCTATTTAAACGACAGCTGCCGCTTAGAGTAAGTTTAAGTGGCGATTTATTCAATTGAGGTTCTAAGTATTGTGGCGAAGTATTATTAACCGTTATAATTTTATTATACTTTTATAACGGTTATCATTTTATAACCGTTTTATAATTGTGCCGGACTTTATTAGTTGACATTATTATTGCGTGTGGACAAATTTCGCTCGGATTATTGTACAAGATGATGATAAACTGTTATTTCTGGTACTTAAAGCTGGTTTTTAGTAACTGCATTGGTGTCTTGTATTTTGTTTTCTACTGTACCATACGACGATCAAGGAGACCGTCGTATCAATAGTATAGATATGTAATATAACATGAATAAACCTGCAATCTTGTCTTTTGGTGATTCAGCATAACACAACACATAATCTTAAATATATGTTTTAAAAAACCCCTAAATATAAGTTAAAGATACGCCATGGCAGGTCAAAAAGGACGCTAAAATCCAATTTGAGAAAGTAACTGCTACATAGAATCCATTTCCGATGAAAAAATTCTAATTACATCTCTGAATACAGGGTGAAAAATCTAGTAAACTCACCATTTAGTTTTCTCTTGGAGAAAATCATGTTGACCAGTGTCACTGAACGAGCGAAGCGAGTCTCAGTTTTAACCCGACCGTTTAGCATTTGTCTGTGGCTTTTTGGGGTATATTTCACTATAACTTTCGAACGGATCAACTGATTTTTGTAAAATTAGCATGCGGTCCATACTTTTGCGCCACAGAACCCTATTGAGATTGATCCGCCAAAAAATAGGGGGGCTGGAGGTAAAAATGTGAGGGGCTCAAATTTTGAAAAAAACTCAAACGTTCATGTGGGGTATCAAAATAAGGGAAAGTTTAACAAAAATATGAATTTAGTGTTCATTTAAAAAAATTCACTTGGATCGCTGGGAACCAGAAACTGCGTGAAAACTTTGAAAAACATTCGTGTGGCGTATCTAATTATGAGGAATTTCAACTAAAATCTGAATGTAGTGTTAATTTTTCAAAATGTCCAAATTTTGGGACGTCAGGTTCTGCAAAGTTGGAGCCTGGTAAGTTTGATAAAATTGTATGAGGGATATCAAAGTAAAGAGAATTTTAACCAAAATCTGAATATAGCATACGATTTTGGAAATTTCAAACATTTTTGACCACAGGCCAAAAAAATGGAACCAGTAGTTTGAAAAAAGTTGTAGAAATCAGGGTGTCAGACTAAACGTAATTGTAATAGGCTGCATAGTTCGGAATTTTTATCATTCATTGTATGATTGCTCTACATTTGTTACTTTACTAAGCAAAAAATGGTAGGGTACTCGGGATTTTTATTTATCAGTGTTTGTTTATTTAATCTATATCTATATTCTATATATTATATAAAACTCAAAGTTTGAGGATTTATGGGTACTGAAATCCACACCGTTACAGCGATTGGCACCAAATTTTGCACAGATAACCTTTGACACAAGGCGAAAAATACTGTCTAACTTGGAATTTAATATTTTTCCCCGTTCGCACGATTTAGCCCTTTTAATTATGCCTTTTCGTTGACGCGTATAAAGATGTGAGCATCACCATGGAGATCATAATTAATTACCATAGTAACAAATAAATAAACAAATGCTATTTAGCGGCATCGGAACGTACCTTTATCCGTTCCTGCAGGTTTTAATATTTTTAATATGCGATTGTATCGATGTATTTTGTAATTTTGTATACAGATACGTCTATATATTTTGTAATTGTCTTAAACGATTATAAAATTTATGTTTATACGTATTTCTGATGATGCAATGAATAAGTAATCAAATATATTAAATACTACTACTAAAGATGTCAGCAATACCATAGAGACTAGAATTAGTTACCATAGTAACAAGTAAATAAACAAATGCTATTTAGCATATATCTTTGAACAGTGCGTGTGTCTATCCTCGTGCGTGTTAAAAACGTAAATAAAACGAATGAGGTTGCGTTTCGATGTGGAAAACGCAGCAGAGTTGACGACCGTGCGTTTTTTCCACTTCCGTGTGACCAATTTCAGTTTTGCCTGTGTGTTAAATTCAATGCGTTTCTCAACCGCACGTAAGGCACAGCGATCGCCAGCATTGACCAGTTTTTACTTCGACGTTGAAGACAAGAAACAGTACGTGAGAGTTATACCTTTACACAGTTTTTATCATTTCTGTTTCTCTATTGAGTCATGTCAGACAAGTGGGGAGACGAGGTAATTTGATTTTAGAGGCTTTTCAGTATGATCCAAATTATGACTATTCGTCACATCCAAAAGGTACAATTGGCAAAATGGATGTGATATGCGAATTCTGTCAAGCCAAAAACTTTAACACTAAATTGCCTGGGATGTGCTGCTCTAATGGAAAAGTAATTTTACAACTAATGAATCAACCACTTCGTTCGTACATGTCAGGAACGACTTCAGAATCTAAGCATTTTCTCCGAAATATTCAGAAATACAATTCATGCTTTCAGATGACACCTTTCGGTACGACAGCAGCAAATATATCACAAAGTTGGGTCGTTGCTCTCTGTTCCAATGAAAATCCGAAGTTTTTACAAATCTGTTTCATGGGAGACGATCAAGCCCAGGCCGATCGACGCTGTGAAGCCATCCCCTATACAAGAAAGGATATTGTTTTAAATCTCCAAAGGCTGTTGGACCAACATAATAATTTAGTAAAAGTGCTCAAAACAGCTTTCGAGAGAATGCCGACTGATGAGTACAGAATTGTTATACGAGCTGACAGGACGCCAGTTGGCGAACATGAGCGGCGTTTCAATGCCCCAGCCATCAACGAATTGGCCCCAGCTATTGTTTTGGTTGAAGAAGAATTAGACAGAAGGGATATAATTATCCAGAGACGGAACGAAGCCCTTCAACAGATCGAAGCATCGCAGAAACCAATCGTTCGTATGACGCTTTAAAGTACCCAATTATATTTTGGGAAGGAGAAGATGGCTATCATTTCAACCTTCGACAAACCGACCCAAGAACAGGAAGGCCAAGGAATAAAAAATATCGGAAAATGGATTTTTACGCCTACCGAATAGTAACAAGGCTGGGATCGTCAAATCACATTTTACAATGCAGACAGCTCTTCCATCAGTTTATTGTTGATATGTACGCCAAAGTGGAAAGCGAACGCCTTCTGTACATTTGACTTAGTAAAAAAAAAAACTTCGACTTGAAGAGTACATTCATTTTAGGGCTGCATGAAACCGTTACGGACATTGGACGAATGGTCATATTACCATCTACCTGCACCGGAAGTCCCAGACATGTGCATAAATACGCCCAAGACGCTGTGACATACATTCGGGCGTACGGTAGTCCAGATTTATTTATTACATTCACGTATAATCCAGCTTGGGCAGAAATAAAAGAAGAGCTTCTTGAGGACCAAGCACCATCCGACCGTCATGACTTAACAGCCAGGGTTTTTAAACAAAAATTGATAAAGCTCATGGACGTGATTACTAAGCGTTACATCTATGGAGCAACTAGATGCCGGATGTATTCAATCGAGTGGCAGAAAAGAGGACTTCCACATGCACACATATTAGTATGGCTCGAGAATAAGATACGCCCCACTGAAATAGACAGCATTATTTCGGCGGAACTACCAAACCCAGACGAAGATCCTATTCTCTTTGAAATTATATCCAAAAATATGATTCACGGCCCCTGTGGAGCACTAAACCCTAAATCGCCATGTATGAAGGATAGCAAATGTACTAAAAAATACTCTCGCGAGATCCGACAAGAAACGCAGATGGGCGACGACGGCTACCCGCTTTACAGAAGGCGACAACCAGAGCATAGAGGTTATACTGCTACTATTCAAATGAGGGTGGCTAATCAATATCAGGATATTGAAGTAGATAACCGATGGATTGTACCTCACACTCCACTACTTTCAAAAATGTTCCTGGCGCATATTAACGTTGAATACTGCAACTCAGTGAAATCCATTAAATGCATATGTAAATAAGGGTAGTGACATGGCAGTTTTTCAACTTGAAAATGAAAATAGAAAATCTGATGAAATTATGCAATATAAAATGGGAAGACACATCAGTAGCAACGAAGCGGTTTGGCGTATACCAAATGTTCCGATTCACGACCGACATCCAAGTGTTGTTCATCTGGCCGTGCATTTAGAAAACGGCCAAAGAGTTTATTTCACAGAAGAAAACGCCCCGGAAAGAGCTGAGCGACCACCCAGCATAACTTTGACAACCTTCTTTCTTCTGTGCCAACAAGATCCATTTTTTGTTGTACCCAGAGGTTCCAAAATATTACACGTGGAATAAATCAAGCAAAATGTTTTCTAAGAGGAAACAAGATGAACCGGTACCAGGCTACGATGGACATATAAGTGATGCTTTAGGACATGCGTATGCTGTTCATCCAAGCAATGCCGAATGCTTTTACCTCAGATTACTTCTTCACACTGTCCGTGGGCCTACTTATTTCGCAGATCTGAAAACTGTAGATGGGGAGGAATGTGAGAAATTCAGGGAGGCATGCCAAAGGCGTGGCTTACTTGAAGATGATCAACACTGGGACCTAACGTTGTTCGAAGGGTCTCTCACACGCTTTCCAACTCAGCCACGCAATCTTTTTGCTGTAATAATAACGACTTACGCCCCGTCGAATCCGCTTAGTTTTTGGGACAAATACAAGGAAAGTCTTAGCGAAGATCTTCTCAGGGAGCGACAAAGAGCTAACCCCGATATGTCTTTAAATTTTAATTCCGATGTATTTAATGACGCTCTCATTTTGGTTGAGGATAAATGTGTATCGATAAACGGCAAAACTCTTTTTCAATTAGGTTTACCGGCCCCAGTCCGAACAGGTTTTTATGTACTTGACAGGGATGTTCTGCGAGAAAAAAGCTACGACACTGAACAATTAAAAAATTTCGTCGTTACCAATAAGCCTTTCCTACTCAGTGAGCAGAGGGCGGCATATAACGCAATAGTGGACCTCATTTCAAGTGAAAATGGGCATCTAATTTTCTCGATGCTCCGGGTGGGACAGGGAAAACATTTTTAATTAATTTATTAATAGCAGAAATTCGGGCGCAAAATGAAATTGCTCTTGCCGTTGCATCGTCAGGTATAGCCTCTACACTTCTGGAAGGAGGGAGAACAGCTCATTCCGCCCTAGGTTTGCCCTTAAAGTTTACACTATCAAAAAGTCCTATTTGTAACGCTCGGGAAAAGCTAAAGTCTTACAAATGTGCAAAGTCATTGTTTGGGACGAGTGTACTATGGCACACAAGCGAGATCTTGAAGCCCTTGATCATACGATGAAAGATTTACGAAGGAACACTCGAATAATGGGAGGAGCTGTTGTGATTTTGGCTGGAGATTTTTGCCAGACATTACCAGTTGTACAACGAGGAACACCTGCCGACGAACTTAATGCTTGCCTCAAAGCATCATATCTGTGGAGACACATTCAAAAGCGACACTGACGACCAATATACGAGTTCATTTACTGGGAGATGTTACTGCCGAAAAGTTTGCAAAACAACTACTGTGTCTTGGAGATGGTAAATTTCCATCCGACCCAGTAATTGGCTTAATTTCTTTTCCGGAAGATTTTTGCAATATTGTGCCATCTGTTCAAGATATTGTTGACAAATTTTTCCTGGACATTGCCACCTATTTTAAAAACTATCAATGGCTTTGTGAACGCGCCATTGTAGCCCCCCAGAATGACAGCGCGAATAATATTAATGAACGAATACAGGACCAACTTCCCGGTTCCGCGACGACTTACAAGTCCACCGACATAGTCATAAACAACGAGCAAGCTGTGTTTTATCCCACAGAATTCCTCAATTCTTTAGAGCCCCCCGGAATGCCCCCGCACATCCTGACTTTGAAAGTTGGAACGCCGATAATATTATTACGTAACATCGATCCACCAAAAATGTACAATGGTACGAGGGTATGCGTTAAGACCCTCATGCCGAACGTAATAGAAGCTACCATCATAACAGGGTACGCCAAAGGAGATGTCTTTATTCCACGTATTAATACCAAGCGATATGCCTTTCGATTTTAAGCGGCTACAATTCCCCATTAGGCTTGCATTCACGATGATAATAAAGCGCAAGGACAGTCCCTTAGGGTAGCCGAAATCAATTTAGAAAATGCATGCTTCTCACATGGCCAGCTGTATGTAGCCTGTTCAAGGGTAGTCATGCCTAAGGATTTGTACATATATGCACCAGAAGGAAAAACTAAAAATATTGTATATCCTAAAGCGTTAGAATGATAGTATTGACATGCTAGAACAGTATCTGTATGCCCATAAATATCAAAAGGCTGAAGGTATATGATTGTAAAATTTAAAATTTAAAACATAATAAATGTAATATAAATGTAACATAATGTAGGCGTAATTTGAAATTATTTTGAAAACCCAAATAAATGTAACTTACAAAAACATATGCGATAAAACATATACCCATGACAATAAACGAGCAAGTAATAAAATGGTTAAAAACCTTTAAATAGAAACAAAGCTGCCCAGAAAACACAAAAATAAAGGCAATTTGACGAATGATGATTTTGAAAAATTGTCTTTTAAAAAAATGTCAATTAAAAGAAAACAATAAAGCGGGCGAAGGCGCGGGTGTAACAGCTAGTAAATAAATACACTTCATTGAAAATAGTGAGCGTGTTATGTAGCTCAGGAAGCATACTAGTTCATAATTCATAAGAATATTAAACTCTGTGTCAGTATTCAGTTAATTAATTTTACGTATACGTTTCCAAATCCTGATAAGTGAGATTTTTAGTATTAATTACGTTGAAAGTATTGACTGACTCGACAAGTTTACAGTTACGAGATTTTGATACATTGACTTTACATTTTTAATATCATATACCAATATACCACTGACCACTTATCAACATATCGCTTACCGACAGCGCACTTCGGTGGCGTACTGTAAAATTTCATTGAAAATGAATTATCGTCTCCCATCTTGTCCTGTCCTCAACGTATAAAACAGGTAGAGCAGAGCAGGTAGTTATCGCAGATAGTTATTTAACCCGTTTATTTATTACATTATAAGCGAGTTGATATGTCATTTACTTTGTGCTTTAAAGGGAATAAATAATCAGTTGTAATGGAGGTGTATCTAAAACAACACTACATTTTTAGACTATATTAATGCATATTTAAATATCGAAATAGAGGGATTTTATTTTAATGCGTAAAGAGCAAGTGTGTCCTAATTTTTGTTATCCTCGTAGTTGAAGATAGTGTTGGTCAAAGTCACAGTCTAACGGGTTACATCTCCTATTTACAGGAAAAGTCCGGGTTGGAATGTGGGGATTGAGGAGTTCATTAATTAGGGAGAAATGTTGCATCTTCCACTTATGCGGTACACTGATTAATACAGGTTTGCGTTAGGCTGAGTTCTTAAAACCACGCATTTCTATCTCGGTGGAGTGAGACGTTGATTCTCGAATGTATTGTTGGCCGTGAGTATGTATGTCATGTGGCGATAAAACCTTATTGTCGGCTTGTTTTTATATATTATGTTGGTGAAACTAGTTATTCCTCTAATAGCTATTGTTAACTAATGTTCTTCTAGTTATTGTCGGTTCTTTACGTTTTTCTTTTTCGTATTTCATTTTACGTTTATATTTATTCGTGTTAGGTTTTTATCTGCTGAACATTAATCAGTATACATGGGCCTTTCCATTATCACTTGTCATCGTTTACCTGTGGGTACGTATTTCCAGATATTTCATTTTTGTTATTCTAAAACGTATTTTATAGTGAGTGTATTCATTAATTGTCGTTTGTGTATTAATTATATGTGATGGTGTGTGATGACGTATTTTTCGAGTAATCGACGTTTCATTAATTCTAATCACGTCAGAATGATATTCATAGATAAAGCGTATGCTGCACGTGGTACGTTACAGGTTGTGGGCAGACATATGCAGACACATTAGCCTCACAAAAAGATATGTTTACTATGTTTCGGTGACTGGATGTTAAATCTGGGTAGCATAATTACAGAATTGTCGTTGAGGGAAGGTTTGTTCGGACTTTGACTTTTATATCGTGGTTTGAGTTGTTAAACTGTTGTGCGTGCCATTAAAAACAATACTTCACAAACTTCCCGTATTTACAATATTTGCCTTGTTATATTGTTATATTACTACATAACTGGACTGAATATTATAACATCACCAAATTCAGATAAATTTTGATAACAATAAGTATGTATAAAAAATGCTAAATGATATTATGTTTGAATAAATAAATTATGTGGATAGTGAAAAATAAATAAAAGGTAATTATCATGGAAGGAGGAGGTGTAATAAACTGAAAGTGATTAAAAAAGAAACTCAAATAATAGACTGACAGACAAACGACATTGACCCAACCCCAGAGATTGGCCAGTTAAGGAACCAGTTAAGAAACCAGTTAAGAAATCAAAATAACGAAAACAAGACGAATGAAGGAGAAGAAGAATGAAAACCAAGAGAGAACAAACCCATGAGGAAGAAAACAAGATGAAACGCATCAAGAAAACTAGACAAGTAATGAAAAATAGAGAAGGGAGAAATAGTGTAACCCAAAGTAATAAAGACAATGAAATTCGGTTAAGAACCAAAACTATTAATGAATGTTAGTATTGATAAAATGAACATTATGAACCGTCAGTAATATGAAACAATGTATAAAAATACACTAACCAAAAGAGTTAGGGATATATGTAATTTATTAACTAAGAAAGACACAATATTAATAATGTTATATAGATAGTGGGTAGAGAAAGAGAATAAAATGATGAGAAATAAATGGAAGTTGAATTAGTGGAAGTGATTTATACTAGAGTGAGATAATACTAAAGAAACACTAAATAAATTATAATGAACACTAAACAATTTAAGAAAGTGCTAGTGAACAATAAATACAAATATTGTCTATCATATAAATAGTAAGAGGAGAGTAGGCTAAGGTAAAGACTTAGTAAAATTACTTATGTTTTAGTTTTAAGAGTGAACAATATGTTTTAGTTTTAAGAGTGAACAATAACATTTAACAAGTTGCAATGAATAGTATTTAGGATAGAACATTTAATCAGTGAATAATGAACACTAAGTAGTGATATTCACTGTAATGACTAGTAAATAATATTGTTAGAACTTAAAAATGTATTGTAAAAGTTTAAAGGTGTGTTTCACAAAGAAAAGTAATTAGATGGTGTTAATATGGAAGGGAGAGAAAAAAGCATTAGAAAATAAGTTTGTATCAACATTAATTAAATACCCATGTTGTAAGGGGAGTTTAATGGAAAAAGTTCAATAGAGGTGGAATTGTTTAGCACCAGAACAACAAATAAGAAATAATGAATTATATAAACTGTTAGTTATGAAATGGATATGGCTGTAAGAGTTATACAGACCATAGGCCTAGATGTTTTATTTTATATTAGAAATGAATAGCAAATAATTAGCAAGTAAGATTGAATAACACAGTTGTTACTAATTAAAACACATCCAGATACATTAAACATAATTATAAATGCAAAATAACAATTTAGGACTAAATGAAATATGTTGTGTATGAAGCCACAAAAATCCAGTAATGGCTACTTAAATGTGAAACAGGCCTAACGGTCAAACATAAACAATTACTGATTGTACAAAAATCACCATGTAATGGACAAATCCAAGGTGACTAATTCATCAAGGATGAATAATAGTTATTATTAAAAACCAAATATTAAATGAAGGAATTATATAAATAAAGAAATGTAAGTAGTAAGTATGGAATTAATTTTAAACTTAGAAAACTTGATAAAACCCAATATTGAGGGGTACCAAAATAATCTTTGTGAGAAAATATAAATGACAGTGCATTTAGATAATAACCCCGAAGGAAGATAAGAGGAGGAAGAAGGTCCGAAGATATGAGAAGATTTGAAGGAAATTCGAAAATTGATAACAATGTACTGATTTTCTGCTCACCCAATGAGAGCAAATACGTAACCATGGAAACAGCCGTTTAACGAGGTAATTACCGTTAAATACAATGACTTGAAAAAAAGTGACGCTATCGCAAGCCAGACGCGAATTGTCTGTACAACACCTTTTAATGTTTAAAACATATTGGAAGTAAAACAAAGTGTAGAAATTGAGAGTACAGAAGACTGATGTATGCAGAATACCATTTCCAGAGGGAGAAGATATTTAAATCAATATGAAATATCAAAATAAGTACAAACCAACTTTGAAAAAGATGCCGAAGACTGAATAAAGAACGCTGAACAATATTGATGCCATAATCCTTCCTTCTTTTCATCCCGAATAAAACCGTACTGCAATGCTGTTAAGTATCAGTTAAATTATTTCAACTTCCAAAAAATAAACGCACTTTGACCATTTCTCAATATATGTTGAATACCACTAAATCATTTTTATTCTCTTACAAGGATTGATCTATAAAATTTATATCACTGAAAAACTTGTTAACTATAGAACTAACCTCATATTTATTTACGAATTATAAACATCTTGTATGACACTTAAACAAAACAATTACCACTACACATTATCCTACATAAGGAAAAAACATTGTAAGGTTGTGTATTTTTAATGTTGTAACTGCATCTGAACCTTTTAACGTGATCCAAACAACCCACAAACATCGACCAAAATATTTGTTGATCGGCGAAATATAACGCCATTACTGTTTATTTGTATTCAAAAGTCGATCGTTCAACCTTGAGTAAGAGTCTTATAAAGAATTATCCGGTGCAGAATTGTATATGAAAAATTAATTACAACTTGTGTCTATAAAATATTAACTTCAAATTAATAATAAATTTATACTGTGTGTGTTAAATCGTGTCTTATTTCCATTAGCAAAGTGTATGTTTAAAAATATAATGTATAGCGAAGGTTTCCAAGGCGACGTATAGCGCTCAGGTAGCGAATCCTACAACTGCTATCTCGATTGACACGAAATTGAGAAAAGGCGGGACGGATTGAATTCGTCGCCTCGTTCAAATAGAACGTTGATAAGTAAACCATTTTAATTGTTTTATATAAACAATTTGGCGCCACCCGGAGATAATCCACTACGTTTGAACCTCAGATCGGGAACCACGATACCTGGTCCCCAGTACGTTCGCTACGGGCCCAAACATCGTGAAGTACATCGCCGTGCCAGGACGCAGTGGTAAGAAACACAGACACACTTTCACACTCAGACACACTGTTGTATTTTACAGAGGTATACTATACGAACGAAAGAAGAGACGAGACACGAGATACATTATAATATTAATTTGTTATACAGAGAATTTGTGGCAATTCAAAACATTATTTATGACCACACAAAGCATTATGAATTAAAATTATTTTGAAATATGGAATGTGAGTTCCGTTCTATGACAATGCGAAACTTTAATAGCCTACAGTGCGACACTCCAAATTAATTAAAATACAGAATACGCTCTCTTAGCCCAGTCAGGAAGATCTGAATTTTATTGAAGTGGGGAAAATTAAAACGGCTGAAACTTTGTAGATTAGGATATGACTTGAGCCTGATTTGTTGATTGAAAGCAAGCATCAACAATTTGCTTTGGCTACTTTTTCTTTTTAGGACAAACGCAAGTTTTCAAAACACTTCTTAATTTGTAGACTTTTAAATAATTTGGAAAAGTTTTTTACTACTGCAAGACACTTGCTAATCTAATTAATAATGTTTTACAGGTACATTTTGACTTATATAGCTACTGTTTAACTTATCTTATTAATTCATTTTTTGTTTCTGTTTAAATAAATCATTAACGTCATATATTTCTACTTTAGTAACAAAACATACCTTTCCTGCAGTTCGCATTTCAGGCCTTCTGCATGTGTGCTGAGTAATTGACTGTTATATGAAGTCATAAAGATAAGTACTTATGCGAGAATTCTTTGAAACTTTGCGTAAGACACGGAAACTCTGGAAACTTAATGCTCCATAAATACCTGTAATAGAGTAATATTTTACCGAAATGAACCCGTTTAGTCCAGTAATGGTTTACACCTGTTTGCTTCCCATATTTCCAGACTCAGAAAGTAAATCTCTTCCCTCATACAACTCACTTCATCAGCTAGTTTATATAGTCCATATTGTTTGCAAGCACCGCACTTTTCTGTATATTATTGGGTTCTTCCCTATCGTCCAAAATAATACAGAAGTGGAAGACGCTGAGAGTAGGCCTATCATATTCTTGAGGTCTTTTATCAAATTTTATTTTTACTGTTACGATAAGTTTTTGTTTCTGTTTTATGTATTTAATTCGAACTGCTTTTTACGTTCAAAATCACTGTAATTAGAAATATAATGTATTAGCAAGAAAGGATTAGCGTTTTATTTCGTGTTAAGAACGTAATAGCGCTCAGTTAGGAATTATAAATCGCGATGTACCACAATAAAGAGGGCCCACGGATGCCAGAGGATCCCGTGGGGGGTCATGGCTTCTCACTTACGTGATTAATCATTTACTTGGTAGTTCACCTTGTGAAATACAAAGTTTCGTTTCAAATATGACTCGGAACTTTATTTTGTACTAAAAAGGTATCCGCTCTTTGTAAACTTTATACTATCAGATCGACTTTTACTGAAGGCATGAATGTTGCTGTCACTGATGGTGTCAACCATTAGATAAAAAAAAGGCTCACTAACCACCTAAATAATTTTAAAACTGATATTCATGCGTAGACCGACAGAGCGGGAAAGGGTCGTTAAAGAATAAGAATGTTCAGGTCACTGAAAGTGCAAGGTATGAGATACAACGTTTTATCATAATTTTTTATATTTACTTAAAGTAACTGCAAACGATTATATTGAATGTCAGTTTTTACTTGGGCTCAGTGTATAAATATTTTATTCCTATTTCATTTCCCATAAGGGTAGTTTTAAAAACAGCTTACCTATTCTTGAGAGTTAGAGAAAAATGGGTTGCGTTACCCATTTATATGAATGGGTTATCGGAAAGGGGGACGACTGAAATTAGGTAATGACGGAATGAGTCTACAGTGATGTCTGCAGGTTTAGTGTGGGTTTTGAGTCAGGAGACTAGTTTGGTTGTATAATGGGGTCGGTCCGGAAAAATTAGAAAGAGCGTTACGCTGTGTAACATATTGATACAACGACAGTGTCAACAGAATCTGAAGATCATATATGCGGGTCGGCGAAATATTACTATATGTTCGGTTTGTTGGTTAGAAACGGTCAGCCGTAAGGGGGGCGCTGTGTCACGACAACAGTTAACATAAAATAACTAATGGAACGTATTTATAAAATATGGATTTTTTTCTTGACTATTAACGTCAAGCATGACATTGATTACGTAACGAATCGTAGTTATACATCAACTAATAAACATAGGAGAGCCATCCAATCCCCGGCCTATTGTTTTACGGCAATTTGTTGTTGCGTAATTTGAATATTTACAGGCGTGATATGAAGAGTTTGTAACTGTGATTTTGGAAATTAAATGACTTTAGTGGTAATTGTTTTTTGTGACTGATGCGTAATGAGTTATTGCATTTTCTGAGAATTGATAAGTCACTTGTATTGGTGTAACCACCTCGGTATGAAATTGAATCAAATCAAGCTTACTGGCTCATCGGGTGGAGACTGGAAAATAAGATTTTACTGTATAAGGTCATACTAACATCTGTTTGGCTGTACTTCAGCTCCAGTGCTTACAGAACTATTATCCAAGGTATTATGAACTATTGTCGATGCGCGTTAGTAGGTCACCATCACTATTACACAGCGCGACATTCCGATGCCCGCTGTCAGGAAAACAAAAAAAATGTCCGGTTCCAAACATTATACGTTGGTACAGTACTTGGAAAACATCTTAATGTTCCAGCTAGCGGACTCGCGTGAAATGCGAAGACTGAAGAGATTCAAACTCTGTGATTTAGAAGTCAGATTCCATCAATTTTAGAGATCTTATTCCGTTATACGTATGCAGTGTATTTTAAATACTTCTCTGTTATGATTCTGTTCTTTTACATTTTTTCACTGGGAAAACGCTGCTCATGTCATTTGCTTGTAGATTGTCAGATGTGACACTTATTATCTTATTGAAGTATATTGCTGAACAAGTAAATTTAAAAAAACTCATGATTGATTAAAAGCGCTCGATATAATTAGGCAAGTAATCTTGGACAGTATATTTGTTATTGTGTATTGCTGCTCCTTGTAACTTCATTTATTTCCTTCATTAAAACGCAAATTTACGGTGTCGACCTTATTATACAGTGTTTACGCAGTTTCGTGATGATAAATACTTTACCTTTGTTACCATTACTTAGTTTAAATTCCAACAGTCTTCATTAGTAATGCTGTTTACGGATATAGGCCTACTCGGGATAACAAAATCCTTCCAACAATGCGGTTACTTCTGGGTTTCGTCACGTATGCTGAAATCCTGACTTAACTGCCTTATCTCACTGAGAAGTGTGCACACAGTTGTGTCTATGGTACAGCTCACACCCTTTTGTTTTGATTTTGTGTGCGAACTTGAGTATCATTAGAAAGTGCACATTAGATATCGCGAAGATCTATTATATTTTATATAGAAAAATACGTTTTAACAAGTCCAAGTGTTTTCTTTTTTGAATCGACGTTTTGGAGAACGTTTTTTGTATCGACTTTTTTTCGAGAACGTTTCGTAAAATGAACATTTGAGTTACCAAATATGTTTTTGAGTACTATTTTGAGTTGTTTGTGTTTTCAGTCAGCGTGTACAACGTATTCGGTCGCGCAACGTACGTAATTTAAATAGTTAAACCCTGTTAATAAACCGGAAACGCTTCGAATATTACGGCATTGTTTGACCTAATTGTGGGATAGGTTGAATTGTGGAATTGATGTACGTATACCCTGGAGCAATTGCAGATAACACGATGAGCGTCGTGAGGATGCTGTACAAGTTACACGCGCCAAGCCTTTTGTGTTGCTCACTCTAAATCTTCACAACATGCTTTTCTTTACTGTGTATTGGTAATTTGATTTATCTATGAAGCCTTGTGTACCTATTTATTTTATATTTATCTTAAGTTATAGAATTTTAAACTTTTATTTGTTTATATACTTTATTATTATTTTGCTATTTTATATTACTTTGCTATCTTTTGGAATTTGATGAAATTTGCTGTTAATACATGAAAATTATGAAACTTACAAATTATTTTATATATCTGTTAATTAAAAAACTGCTGTAAGTGGGATCACAGATAGCAAGTTCCCTTTCGGAACATCGTTCAGGCGACAACGGAATTCAGTGGTGTCATTACGTAAAAGTGTAAGATTTATACACTGAAATTGTTTACTCGAACATTATATTTTGTGAAAGTTGTGATGAAAATAATAAACCAGAAAACTGCTGTAAGTGGAGTAAAATGAATTATTCCCAGGACGGCTGTCACAACAGTTGTCATGGCAACAGTATTGTTTATCGCAATAACAGCGGGAGACAAATGTTAACCTTCCAAAATATGATCTTCGTAAAACAATAATATAAATAAAAGGAAACATAAATTAGATATGTGTACACATACAAGTTACCAGGTATGGAATTTTTTTTTACGGGGATCGCATGGATTGCTATCTTATAACACCTAAATAAATCATTAATCTCCAGTGAAATGTGTAGTCACAATTTTTGATAACACTCATGCCAAAATAACCACACTTGCACAACATTTATGTTATACACGTATCGTGTAGGCACGAACGTCCGGGAGATAATAAGTCACTAAGCTGTCAAATTGAATAGAGTTCAACAAATAGAGTAGTTACTATTTTTTGGATGCATTCTGTTTGACTTTATTCTTTTTGGGTTTTACACTTTTATACACTATCGAGAGTATATACTTCACTAGTCTGCCTTTTTTTTACAGAACTCGTTTAGGTTTAATTTCAACTGGTAGTGCTTGTTAACCAACTGCGGCGGAAGGTTTTGAATACGTCGTGGCCGTCCAGATCTGTTTTCTCATTTATGATGTTATTAAGAATTTTATGCCTTAATACACATAAGCTTGTGTTGTTATACAATTCAGTTTGTGTCCTTTTGCCTGTGTTTATAATTTCCTTGGTTTCGTTTATGTTCTATTCGTGGCTATGGTCAATTGAAAGTTGTGCATAGTTTGACATGTTTGTGTTGCGTTTGGCTGTTGTGTGTTCGTTGTAATATTTTTGGAGCTTTCTTTCCATCTGCCGACATATATTTTGTTCAAAGTTTTGTATTTTAAAAACTTATTATTTGTTTCAAGACGTTAAAAACTTATTTGAAGAAAAAATTTCAACTGTGAATACTGACGGTTGGGAAAAAGATGTAAACGCGAGGAAAGAATTGAAAAAGAATATCTGGGAAAGGAACCTGGCCTGCTGGCTCTTGTGATGAAACAGTAGATATCTTCATAATTAATTTTAGATGGGAGAGTAGTTATGACAATTCCCATAATTTCG
Source organism: Magicicada septendecula (assembly GCA_034769895.1). Taxonomy (NCBI): domain Eukaryota; kingdom Metazoa; phylum Arthropoda; class Insecta; order Hemiptera; family Cicadidae; genus Magicicada; species Magicicada septendecula. Next base: position 1,031,672,271 of record CM068367.1, on the reverse strand, counting down.
GTGAAGGGGAAGATGATAATCTCTCTGGATAGGGGAATAGGGGAAAACTTCTTTCAAACATAAGTTCTGTAGAATCGTTTTTGTAGTCAAATAACTCCAATTTTACGTTTTTAAACGTATTGCAATTTTTTTCGTTAAATATAAATAATTTAGAATTGTTTGTAGTTTATAATGTAATTTGTAATCTTACAATCAATTTAAGTTACGTAAATTAAAAACATAATTCAAATAACAAATTGGGTGTCAGAAAGAAACTTTATCAGAAACTGTAAATGCGTGTTTTCAAAGAATGAGAGCATGCAATACTATGTTATACTTACTAAGTAACATCGATGATGTTAAGTAACATAATAAATTGTAAAATGTAAATTGATTTCTGACAAGAGCATCATAAGCGTGTAACGTTTGTTGCAAACGGACAGCACATGTTAAGAGAGACAGTGTTATCGCGTACTCTCCACGCTAGTGTAGTTTATAAGTGGAGGTAGTTTATGCATTGGGTCGGCGCAGCTTACTGTTCAGGATCGACTGTCGAGGATATACTAGTACGTATCGCGGGCTTGTGTGATGACTCACCAGTTGTATACTACCATGCATCGTTGTAACAATATTACTCCAGTGTGAGATTAGGTATATCAACGGTTTACGTGTTAAGAGAGATGGTGTTATCGCGTACTCCCCACGCTAGTGTAGTTTTAAGTGGAGGTAGTTTATGCATTGGGTCGGCGCAGCTTACTGTTCAGGATCGACTGTCGAGGATATACTAGTACGTATCGCGGGCTTGTGTGATGACTCACCAGTTGTATACAGTACTACCATGCATCGTTGTAACAATATTACTCCAGTGTGAGATTAGGTATATCAACGGTTTACGTGTTAAGAGAGACGCTGTTATCGCGTACTCTCCACGATAGTGTAGTTTTAAGTGGAGGTAGTTTATGCATTGGGTCGGCGCAGCTTACTGTTCAGGATCGACTGTCGAGGATATACTAGTACGTATCGCGGGCTTGTGTGATGACTCACCAGTTGTATACAGTACTACCATGCATCGTTGTAACAATATTACTCCAGTGTGAGATTAGGTATATCAACGGTTTACGTGTTAAGAGAGACGGTGTTATCGCGTACTCTCCACGCTAGTGTAGTTTTAAGTGGAGGTAGTTTATGCATTGGGTCGGCGCAGCTTACTGTTCAGGATCGACTGTCGAGGATATACTAGTACGTATCGCGGGCTTGTGTGATGACTCACCAGTTGTATACAGTACTACCATGCATCGTTGTAACAATATTACTCCAGTGTGAGATTAGGTATATCAACGGTTTACGTGTTAAGAGAGACAGTGTTATCGCGTACTCTCCACGCTAGTGTAGTTTTAAGTGGAGGTAGTTTATGCATAGGGTCGGCGCAGCTTACTGTTCAGGATCGACTGTCGACGATATACTAGTACGTATCGCGGGCTTGTGTTTTAAGTGGAGGTAGTTTATGCATTGGGTCGGCGCAGCTTACTGTTCAGGATCGACTGTCGAGGATATACTAGTACGTATCGCGGGCTTGTGTGATGACTCACCAGTTGTATACAGTACTACCATGCATCGTTGTAACAATATTACTCCAGTGTGAGATTAGGTATATCAACGGTTTACATGTTAAGAGAGACGGTGTTATCGCGTACTCTCCACGATAGTGTAGTTTTAAGTGGAGGTAGTTTATGCATAGGGTCGTCGCAGCTTACTGTTCAGGATCGACTGTCGAAGATATACTAGTACGTATCGCGGGCTTGTGTGATGACTCACCAGTTGTATACTACCATGCATCGTTGTAACAATATTAATCCAGTGTGAGATTAGGTATATCAACGGTTTACGTGTTAAGAGAGACGGTGTTATCGCGTACTCTCCACGCTAGTGTAGTTTTAAGTGGAGGTAGTTTATGCATTGGGTCGGCGCAGCTTACTGTTCAGGATCGACTGTCGAGGATATACTAGTACGTATCGCGGGCTTGTTTGATGACTCACCAGTTGTATACAGTACTACCATGCATCGTTGTAACAATATTACTCCAGTGTGAGATTAGGTATATCAACGGTTTACGTGTTAAGAGAGACGGTGTTATCGCGTACTCTCCACGCTAGTGTAGTTTTAAGTGGAGGTAGTTTATGCATTGGGTCGGCGCAGCTTACTGTTCAGGATCGACTGTCGAGGATATACTAGTACGTATCGCGGGCTTGTGTGATGACTCACCAGTTGTATACAGTACTACCATGCATCGTTGTAACAATATTACTCCAGTGTGAGATTAGGTATATCAACGGTTTACACGGGTTTTCTGGTTTGGTTTGTTTTTATGCAAAAGTTTAACTGAATGTGTCTGTCGTCTAAGACGCTACTGATAATATGTTAAAAAATTATTGTGAATTCGTTTTATGTAATCTGTAGGTGAATCTAATGTTTATCACTTTATACTGGCTGGATAACTATATTGGTTTTAATTAATTTTACGATATCTCCTTGTTCCATACGAACTTGCTAGACATGATATAAAGTAGTACTACCAAGATTTTTTTCTTTTCCAATACGCGGCACTTTCATCACCAAAGTTGGTGCAACTATATCTTGTGTATATTTAATAGCATCGCATATTACAGAATTTAATATTGCATGCGTTATTATGTGTCAATTGTTTATAAGGTATTAAGTAGGCGAATTGAATCTGTGGTTCATTTCTTGTATTATTTTCCGCGACTTTTAATTCACTTCTTATTGATTTATTTTTCCAGTATGGATACATTGAATGAATATAAGTTAGCAAATAGTGTTCATTTGGCGTTTGTCAATAGTGTTTGTGCTGCTCGTTTAAAATAATAGCTACTGTGTGTTTTCGGTTGGTTAACCATTGCATTACATTGCGAGCATAAGCATATATAAATGTGTGCATGTGGATGCACAGCTCATTACGGGTCTGGTTTAAAAGACATATTTAGATGGAGGTGCTTTGCGATAGTCGGTAAACGAGTTTTTAGTTTATGACATCGTTGTAAAACGTGACTTGCTTCAGAAATCTACAGTTACATTAATATGAATTTTGTTTAATATTACTGAAGTGTGCAGATCGTGTAGAGTATTTATTATTGAAACGACAAAAACGCAATACTCTACTTGCAGAAGAAACTATATTGAGCAATATCACAGTATTATATGTACTATTATATATACATGTATATAATATATTTAATATTTATAATAACTTCACCTCAAGATGTTTTTACCCTTATTTGGAACATGTTTCGGGAAACTTATTGTTCCCATCCTCAGCCTTCTTAATTTTGAATCTTGTAGAGTACTTCTGTGTTGCTTGGTTGTTGTTATGGTTTCCTGTTGGTTTTTGGTATTTTAAACTGGTATTATTGTGTGTGATTGTGGTGTATATATTAGAATTTTGCGTATTTTCGACGTTGAGTGCTTTGAAAATTGTGTCATGTTTTGTATTGATTTGTATTTGTTCAGGTATTAGTTTGTATATTTGTAAATTTTCCCAAATGTTCATTATGGTGCCTTGTGTGGTATGTGTTTTATTAGTGTCATGTTGGTTGCCTGGGAATTCATGTCCTGGTGTTTACTGCAAGTGTGGCCAAATTAGAAAAAAGTGTTTGAATATATATATTCAAACAGTTTTTGCTACAGTCCGTTTCTTGATGTATATAATATATTTAATATTTATACTGAAATTACCTCAAGATATTTTTTTTCCTTATTAGGAACATGTTTCGAGAACCATTGTGTTCTCATCCTCAGCCTTCGTGATTTTGCGTCTGGTAAAGTATTTGTGTGTTGGCTGGTCGTTATTGTGGTTTCTTGTTGCTCTCTGGTATTTTAAAGTGGTATTATTGTGTGTGATTGTGGTGTATGTATTAGTATTTTGAATATTTTCGATGTTGAGTGCTTTGAAAATTGTGTCATGTTTTGTATTGACTTGTATTTGTTCAGCTATTAGTTTGTTTTGTGTTTTATGTGTGTATATTTGTAAATTTTCCCAAATTTACAATACCTGAACAAATACAAATCAATACAAAACATGACACAATTTTCAAAGCACTCAACATCGAAAATACACAAAATACTAATACATACACCACAGTCACACACAATAATACCACTTTAAAATACCAGAGACCAACAAGAAACTACAATAACGACCAGCCAACACACAAATACTTCACCAGACGCAAAATCACGAAGGCTGAGGATGAGAACACAATGGTTCTCGAAACATGTTCCTAATAAGGAAAAAAAATATCTTGAGGTAATTTCAGTATAAATATTAAATATAACACACACACACACACACACACACACACACACACACACACACACACACACACACACACACACACACACACACACACACACACACACACACACACACACACACACACACACACACACACACACACACACACACACACACACACACCTTATTTGTATAATGTGTAAATCACAGCATACGAAAACTTACTATTTGGAACATACTATTGTTTCTTTTATCAAATTTTAAAGTTTATTACCTGTAAATATGGTCGGTTTAATCTTCACGGTGTAATTGTGAAGCTTCACGATGTGACTGTGAAGAGATAGCTTCAGGTGTAACTAACTGTACACTTGTTCATTATACATTGTAGATAAACATGTTCATCATGTTGATTTAAGTGACACGCACAATTTGTAGGCGGATGTGCACATATGCGTCAATACAATTTGTGAACGTGACTGCTGAGTGCGTTTTAACCAACTGCTACCCGAATCGTGTTTTATGTTTAACTGCTGAGCAGTGGCATCTGTGGGCACTTTATTACTTACGCGCCAGCACGCGTGATGTTGAATTTTCAGGACATATTGACGTAATACCATTTATTTTAGTAACGTTACATACACACGGAAGAGATGACAATCGATGGGCTAGTACACATTAAATAAGACTGGATATAAGCGTCTCTTATTAAGATTGCAATGTAGTAAAAAACTGTTTAATAGAATGGACTACATTATTGTAATCTTTATACGATATTAAGGTTGTAATATTTTTAAAAATCCTTGACTGTTAATATTATCCAGAGGGTGTGAAATATAGATAGGAAGGATTTATATTTAACTCTCATGAAACATAACAAAGGAAATAATCATACAGTTAAGTAAAGGACTACAGAACAATTTATCAGCCTATCTCAAACTACAATGGCTTCTTTACTGTAGTGAACATATTGGACATATAATAGATCTAAAACTATTTCAGAATTAAAAATACGGCATTTGTAAATAGCAAAAGAGCATATCAATGATCATCCTTCCAGACATAACAGAAAATGTCTGGATGATTTAAACACTTCCTTGGCCTTATTGAAAAGAAAACATACACGAAATATAGTACACTGGACAACACAAAACGCTACACACTTCTAAAGAGAAACAAAATAAAATAGTGAGTGTGAGAAACACGGTCCTTAAAAGAACAATTTTACATTCTAAATCTGAACTCTTAGAACAAGAATAAACCTGCACAGTCTTGACTTCCTGAGTTCTAACCATTCATAATACTTAATTTTCTTATTCTTAAAACATTTCAAATAAAATACTAAAATAAGTTAATTGTAAACTAATATTTAACATGTGAAAATAAAGAACGCTAAAATTCAATTTCAAAAAGTAGCTGTCACAGAAAACTACGAATTTTAGACAAATTCTAATTAAATATTTAAATTCAGAGTAAAAAGGTAGATTGAGGAACCATTTAGTTTTGTTGTGAAAAATCATGGTAACGTTATCAGTTGATATCTTCCACATTTTTTTGGATACATGTAGCGTTCTTCCACGGTACAGGACTTCTCAGTTTTCTACTTAAATATTTTTTGTACATTATATAAATAAAACATTTAATTTTGTATAGCTTGTATTATACAATGGATAATGGTTAGACCGTTAATATAAATACATACAAAATACATTAATTAGACCATTAATACATACAAAAATGTATGTATTCTTATAATTGTTTTGACGGTTTTGCAACTACTTTTGACCCTATCCTAAATTATACGATAATTTATTCTACCGGTAGACTTTCTTCACATTAAGTCAGACGCAATCTGTAAGATTAGTTGTTTTGTATGTTCCATCCACTCGTAACGATAATCATAAAATTGCAAGTATAAAAGTGCCCCGAAAGATGTGTTCTGGTATAATCACCTTCTAAAGTCTGTCACGTCACAATTATTCATTACCTTCAAATGAATATCAGTGTCTACTCTTGTATTGATTTAGCTTGTGTAAATGTTAAAGAAATGCTCTCCTTTGCTATTCCTGGAGTACTACGTTTCTGAGAGTGATACTTCAGAAAAAGAAGTGCACGGTAACATACAGGTCAGAAACACGAGTTTGTGGTTAATAAGTTAGGTCTCTGAGCTGCAGAACTCTCTCACTACTGAACGGAATAAGGATTTATTATTACATAAATTTCAATATTTTATAATTGTTAGTTATCAGGAAAGTTACTAAAATCCTGATTACTGTACTATTTTTTTCGTAAAAAAACAACTATAGAAACATTGTAATTCACAAAATAATAAAAAAAATATATTCTTGTAAAAACTTTTGTTATTATTAATAACAATATGAAATACACACGCGCGCGCGCATACATAACTGATAACAATATGTCAAGTTTTTTCCAATTAAAGTAAAAACTTTTTAAAAGCTTCCCAAATTTGTAAGGAGTGTTAAGGTATATTCATTTTGTAAATTATTAAAAGACACATTATTTAAGACACCGAGTTTTTATTTTGATAAAATTTCACATAATTTAATGCTTCGCGTGAATTTTTACAACAGAAAAGTCTTAAACAAAAGTCTGTAGGCTGAAACGTATGAATACGCGTGGCTTGTTTACGAAGATCGGTCGCTGGATTAAAAAATAATCGTGTGACATACCCCAGACAGATGGACAGTCAGACAAACGATCGAGTTAAAACTTAGAACTCTCTTGGCTCATTCAAAAACGTCTCTACTGGGACGCAGGCACAGTTACACAAGCTCTTCAACGCTAGCAGAGTCCTGCTAGAAACAGACCTGTTTAAGAACGTTACTTCACGTAATACATACTACGTGATATTATGTACGATAATAATAATGTAGTAGAAAGAAGTTGTATTGTATAGTAGACTTTAAGTTACACTTTTTTTTGCAAAAAAATTAAGATTTGTAATTAATTCTGTTCGTAATGTGTGTTAGTGCATATTTCGTATTTACAAATTAAGCGGGTTTACGCTTCTCTTGAATGTAAACCTGGTTCCATCCTGAACTAACGTGAATCCTGTTGTTTGATTACAAATGTCAAAAATTAAATAGAAAGTAATAAGATATATTTCAAAAACAAATGTTGCCTCAGGCTTCAGATTAATACAGTATTCTAAGTTAGAAACATCGAAATTACATTAAAATCCTACATAAAGTATAATTATGTAAACAACTAATTTCGTAGAATATTATTGTTTTAAATCTTCCGTGTAGGCGTGTACATTATTTCCCTAAGTTTTCGGCCGCATACGCGTTGGTGTATTAGTGTGTTGTTTGTTATAGGAATTAATTTTACTTCAGTCAGTGGTAGTATGTAATCTCTCTGTGTGTGTACAAACGCTGTGTAACAAAAACTGTAATTTATCGGCCAATTCCTTGCGTGCACCTGTGGAAAATGGAACGCTGAGGTGAAGTGCGTGTGTCCAACTCTCTCTGTTCGTAAATTACAACTATATAATATATGTTTGGGGCCCATCGTGTAATTAAGTAGAAAGTACGGTTTCCCTTATTCACGGTTTTCATTTATTTAGTTGTAGTGTCTTAAAGTTTATTCTACAAAATACTATATAGGAATAGTTTTCCTGGCATGTGTGTAAATTTGTGTTCGGGTGTACGTTCGTTTTTGACCTCTTAAGTTCGTCTTTCCTTTTTCGAAATTATAGATAAATGTCTTGTAGAATCTTTCATACTTGCCAGTGTCATTGGGGCCCACGTTTTTACGAGAAACTCTAATTTTTCTGAGACTGTATCGATGGCGATACACTTGTGTGGGATTTACAGACCTCAAGCTGCGTAAAGCTGGGAACCTTACGTATAAACTGGGTATCTCCTATCAGTCCGTAAACAGGGATACCTCCTTATATCAGGCACCGTCTGTAGAGACTTTTGCAGTCGCCAAGGGGAGAATTTTGAAGACAGGTTGGCAATGGTTCAAGTGGTCTTTCTGAAAAACTCGAGGGCGGCTAATAGCCGGAAATTGTCAATCATCAGGTCAGGTTCTAGCGGATCTGTTCATTGTTTGGCACCCAGTATTCCCCGTGAAGCTCTAAGATTTCCAAGGTACTTTATTCCGTGAAATCAAATCTCCTTGCTTTCACTGAGTATGAACCTGTGAACTCCTTGCTCCTTGCTTCGGACTATTCTTCCAAAATAAATTTCTCAACGATGCCTTTCGTTTTTCGCGATTGTAAGAATTTTATTCACCCCTACCAATTCGTATAGTATTTGTGATTCCACTTCGTTCATTGCAATAGTACTCGTATTTTTCTGGTGTTATTATAATTAATCTTTTAATGAAATGTAAATATCTTACCTTGTTTCAGGTATAAACTTACTTTCAGTCGCAGCTTTCTTCAGTATCTTTGTATAAAACTCGTTGTACGTGGAGATCACATAACATCATCGTGTTATAAAACAAGAGTTAAGCTGTTTCCTCGTCGTTATCCTCTTTCTTCCAGAACCCCGACTGGGCCTCCCTCAGCGCACGTTTTTGAGCGTCTCTGTTCCTCGTATCCATCTGGATATTTCTCATCCCCCCCAAGTATTTTCATTACATCCTCCTTGTATCTCAGCATAGATCGACCGTTTCAATACAGCTGCCTTAGGTCATGGTTGTACTGAATTCTACAACCATCATCTTTCTTGCCACTCTTTCCAAAGGGTGCCGGTGTTTATTAAGATCTGTCTGTAATGGCTTTCTCTTTACATTTGTTGGTGCTAACTGGGTTTTGCGGAGTTTTTTTATAAATAAACGGAATTATCACTGTTGCACACCACTATAGAAAAATTATTCCGATTAGGGCTTTCAAACTTCTCAGACGACGAGCTGAGAAAGCGTTAATCGGAATAATTTGTCTATAGTGGTGTGCAACAGTGATAATTCTGTTTGTGATTATAACGACTAACACAGCTTTCTTAATTAAATTTTTTATAAATAGTTTGGGTGTCTCTTCGACCCAACGACGTCGTGAGAACTAAAAAATGCATAATATATTTTGGTTATCTCCTTCATCTTACGTCTATTTCCTGCATTATGTCGTTAGTGTGGATTGTTTGCACCCAGAATACGTAAACCTTGGGAATAACGTTATTGTTCCGAAATGTCGTACTTTGCCTCAGCGTCTGTGACAGTTCCAACACCAGTGCTTTGCTGTCATGGTCTTCTCGTGGTTAATTTCAACCTAAGGATTTGTGACATCTCCTCTAAGTCTTATAGCATTCGCCCGCTACCTCTTTAGATCTTTCATTATTTATGTTGTTACGATGGTCTCACTGATCGTCGTATGGTATAGTGGAAACGGACACCAGTGAAATAACTAATTACCAGATTTAATGAATCACAAATAACAATTTGAAATAAACAAGATACTCTCATATAGTAATTCAAGTTAAATTTGTCCACACGCAATAATAATATCCACTAACTATTATGAGTTCCGCACTAATTATAGCACAGTAATCACTTTCCACAACAACCTCACTTGATCCGCGCTGAATAAATTGCCACTTGTAACTAACTTCTAAGCGGCAGATGTGGCTTACGTATAGCCTGCAGATGTTCCAGAATAATGTTCCATAATTTGCGTCGTTAACAAGCACTCGAAAGGTCCTCCTTAACAGAGACACGGCCCTGCTCGGCTAGCCGAGGAACGTATACAACGACACTCTCGACTGTTCGAGAGCGTCCCGTCCTAACAATAGGCTATCTATACTAACAAAAAATAATGGGATATTTAAAACTCTTCTTAAAAGCCAGCCAAGTGTTTGTTTCTCTTGAATAGAGATTTATTCCAAAGATTTCACTTATTGCGTAGCGAGAATGTTAAGAATTCTCGTAAGAATGGTTTATTTAAATAAGCCACAAAAGGTAATTCTAAACACTGTATAATCTTTCCACATTACAGGCCGCCATGTCAAATAGAAAAGCTTTATCATAGTCTGCACAGAACAGATCTAGCCTTTAGAAAGATTTCTCATTGTGGTTTTAAAATACACTTCAATTTTAAACATAGCACATTTTCAGATGGCAGTTGCGAAGTTGAACACATAACAATGTGAAATGAACTGGATTTCAACGCCTACTCAGGCACAGCCACATTCAAACTCAAACATGTAACACATATTTCTCTTTACCTTCGTAATTCGTAACCGAGGAAGGGCGTGTTCAGACTTTAGGGTTTATGTAAATTATCTGTAGGTAACTTCTGACACGCTGCCGTACGTAGGCAATACATTTTTATGAATCGAATTTTATGTTTTGAAATGGTCATTTGGTTACTGCATATATTCTTTTCAAGCTGTATTTAATGCAGTGGTGTAAATGAATTTTCATTTATCGTCTTGTGTTGTTCCCTTGATCTTAATATACAATACAGAGTTTTTGAATTGCAACAGAATTGTTTTTGTCTGTATTTTAATAGTGTTAAGTTCCGAGTTAAGGTACTTAGATCTTTAGCGTGATCCTGTTTGCTGAACTCAGTAAAACTGGTTTCAAATTGTAGCATACTTTTCTGGTATACCACAGCCTAATTAAACTTAGTCGTATATCCTCCCTGCAAGCATTTTTTGAAGTTTCGTAGATGGAATCATCTGCTCAAAAGAAGAAAACCCTTAGACAGTATGTATTGTATGTATTACAACGGAGCAAGTACAGAAGAAATCATAGTCGTCGTTATATAATTGCTGTTGCATAATCGCGATTCATCAGATCACAATACGAGCACAAACAATATAAACAGAACAGCGTGCTTCCGAACATAATAGAATTGCCCTAGGACGCTGGCGAAGCCCCCAGATTTTGTGGATGGAAAATCTGGTACTTTGTAGCCTTCACCTAATCTTAGAAGACTTTGGCCGGGCCGTTTAAAATACAGAAGGCGACTATAGTTCAGTCAGATAACTAGCCAGGGATTTTATACTGACGTATTACGCAAGGTGTTTAGAGAGTTTTTTTTTTGTATAAATTCCGTTCTAGTAAATTTATTAACACGGTTTTGTTATTTGTTGTGTATAGTGTACTTAAATTAACATACCCGTATACTATATCATGAGCGATTTTTGATGAAGAGTTAATAAAAATCTTGACTGATTATTCTCCTGGCATCTAATACTACCTTTCATTGTACAGAAGATTGCTACCCACGAAACGGTATTAATTTTACTACCAGAAATTTATACCCATGGCCTATGATCGTACTACGTATCGGCTGTATCGAAACATCGACTGTTTCGCAGAGACTTTAAGCAGTTAGCCGCATTTCTATTTTACTTTACACGGGTGTGTAAATTATTATATTTTTTAGTTTAAAACTTGTTATTTCGATTGTTTTATTTTAGTGATTAGTCTGTCGGAGATAGGACTATGGCTGTGATCTGGACTCCCACATTATTCATAACAACAAGACAGAATGTGACGAAAGAATGTGTAGTAAACATACCAAAAGTACCAGTGTGTTTTTTGATTTGATTTAATGTGTATTGTTTAAGAACTTTTACTTTTAAATTTTAAGAATTTGTGTTTTGTTGTGATAAAGTACTGGTGTTCCAATAAATAAAGTATATGTAATGATCCCTTTACAAAAATTCTGACATATTTCTCCTTCTACCGATTGTTTCTTTGCTGCCGTAAAGTAGTATGCCTAAACCTAAATTAGAAATCTGTTGATGTTTTTAGAGTGTTTGTTGAGAAATCGTCAGCCTATAAAACATGAATTTCTTGTCCTGGAATAATAGGAAGGGATGACTCGCATAGTCAACCACAGAAGTTAATTCAGAGAAACGGTGATGATTTTTGAGCTGTGATTTGAACGTTTCCTTCGAATAGATTAATAAGATTTTTTTATAGAGACGTTCAGAATGTAGCCTACTGCTGTGGATAACAAGTTATTGAAATATACATTTTGACTTGAGTCTTTAACATTGATTTTAAACTATGTTTCAAATTATTGGCAAACTATGTTACTAAAATTGCTGACAGTAGTGATTGTACTTTTAAAATGCTTTCACAAATTTGCAAACAAAAAAAGTTTAAATTATGCAGGTTTTCTTCATAGTGTTCACTTAATAGTGAAATGTAACGGGTCTTATAAACTGTATACTGAATGATAATCAAGGAAAGAAAACAATGGCTTTCAATGGCAACTGAGCTCTTTAGTCAACCTATTGGATTATAAATTAATACAATTTAAACATTATAAGTCTCTCGTTTTATTTGTAATTAAATAAAAGTGCGGGAGTATTTCCCAGTAGCTAGTAAAATGATATAGATAAAAATATTTTATTGCTCACAAAGGTGAGACAGATGTTCATATTACTTTTCCACATAGTAACCATCTACATCCATCCAATACATATATGTAGTCGTGGCACCAGCTGTTGCCCTCATCGACAAACGACGTCGGCAGGGTACCTAGCCAGTAGTGCTGTCAGTGAAGTCTTCAAATCGTTGGGTAGCCGGCCAGACCTTCATCTTGGTAACAGGATGTCAGCTCTGCCTGGACTCGGCCCGGCTTTGAACAGGTCTCGCTTCGGCAGGCGACAGGCCTTATGGACATTCGTCTACTAGTCTGGAATCCCGTATTACAATTTTTTTCTAAGAGTGCGGAATTTTTCCTTCCAGAAATACGCGGAGCTTTACGTTACAGTCAGGTCTGTAACACGACCCGCTGTTGAACGGAATCAGGCACCTAAGTCACGTCGAGATTTCGGTGTCTATGCTGTTGTCGTGAATCCGACAGTCATTGGGCAGGACGCTCGCCATCTCCGCAGGGCCGTTTGGGATATGGTTCCTGAAGCGAACGGACCTTCTCACTCGAGTCATGCGCGAGCCTTCTCGTCCGACGCCGCGAGTAGTTTGGGTCAAGTACTAAGGAGGAAACCAGACGGTGGGGCGTACCCAACCGGTAAGAGATATTTATAATATAACAGACTGTGATTGACCCTGTCATGTGCTGTAACTGTGACATTCTTTTCACCGTAAATAAAAATAGATATGCAGCCTCCTTCAGTTTGATCGTTTTGTCATTACTGGGAATTGATGCAAGTAAGGAATAGTGAATTAATTAATTGTGGTAAAAATTGTTTGGCGCACTTCTACATATGAACTACTTACTTAATAAAAAAATAATTACTTCCTTTTGTACTTTATCAAACACAAGAGTGAAATTCAACAGGAAATTTGTCTCCCTAAACATTCAAATAGAGTTTTCAACGGAATCATATATTTTGAAATCCCTCCGGTAAGTTAATTTAGAAAATGTTTGTGCGTGAGTGGGGAAGTTAGCGTGCCTGAGTGTATATACTGTAAAACTAGAAATAGTAGAACGATCCAGATCGGCACTTAAAATAAGCACGTTTCGAGACGTAACGCGAAGGTTAGTTTTTATAGATTCGTAGAGGTATGTTGTAGAGTTTTTGATGGATCCGTAAATGAATTACTTATGAAGTAGCTTACGGATCGGTCACTGTTAGGTCGCTTTGCATTCGTAACTTCTGATTTCGTCAAAGCCTAATCTCTCTCTCTCTCCGTCCCTCCCTAACTCCCCACTTTCCCCTCTGTCTGTCTGTCTACCTGTCTGTCTTTCTCTCTCTCTGTCTCTTTCTCTTTCTTTTTCCTTCTGTATATTTCTCATATGCCTCAAATTAATATAAAATAGGCCTACTATGAAACGTTAATCATATAATATTTTGTCCGAACAGTAGTTATAAGAGCTAGATATTTAACAGGAATGAACTATCGACTATTAGATCTTGAAGATAAATGGCGCCCTCTTCTGGCGAACTCAATGAACTTTCCCCGTTCACGTCTCTGCCCACATCCGTAAACGCTTTGCTATAATTGGACGCTGTCAGGCGCACTCATAAATCTATAAATGCAATATGTTTTCAGAATGAACTCTTTTCTTTGTAAGCTGTGTAACGCTGTGTGGCTGTAAAAGCATCAATATAGTACTAAACTGTCTTTCTGTTAATTACCCAGTTTATATAGGGTCACGCATTTCTCTCCTTCTTTTATATTAATTCCATGATTACCTTGCGTGGAGTATTAAAAACATAAAATTCATTCATCTTTCCCTCCCTCTATCCATTTATTCATATCGTGCTATGTGGGGTGTTAATTCTCACAAAAAGTAATTTGCCAACGCTGGTCCAGTTTAGTACTCAATCTGTGTTACTTTAATTCAAAGCGTCCAGTGCGGATATTAGGCCTATGCATGCGCTTTATTGTCGCAGAATCACGGTATGATTTCTGAGACGGTCGCGGTCGCTGTTTTTTGATGAATGTTTTTTTTTTTAGAAACGTTTTAGTAGGAGCTTATATCGGCAAGAGAAATGGTGACTTTTAATAATACAAAAATCTAGTTTTTTTACTTCCATATTCCTTAAGGAATGGAAGTATGGTGATGGCAAAAAAAATCGTGTTCGAGATTATTGCAGATTCTGATTCTACTACACTCAAAACATGAAAAATATCGGTATGGAGAACCATACATGACTTCCATATTCTGAGATTTATATTTAAAATCATTTTCAGCCAAACAGCCAGGCTGTGTCTACCTGCCTTTTTATTGCTGTATTAAATGAAAAATATTATATTACATTAAAATGAAAAAATTATAATTTTATTGCCTGGCAACAAAATTATTTTATTTTTAACAATTACCATTGTTTCAAAAAGTTTAAATAAATTTTCAAGTACTTTACTCTTGTTAAAACGTAAAAGGTTGCAGGTAAACTACCCCTTCCCCTTAACCGATCTTTACCAAAATCGAAAGTCATTGAGACCTCTACAATTCAGGGACGTATGCAAAAAATTATTTGATTCTGTTTGAATTTGCGGCTGTTATCGTTTGCCATAGAAAATACGCTTGATAAAAAAACGTTGCAGGTAAACTACCCCTTCCCCTTAACCGATCTTCACCAAAAACAATAGGTCTTGAGTACTCTACAAATCAGGGCTGTATGCAAAACATTATTTGATTCTGTTTGAATTTGCGGCTGTTATCGTTTGCCATAGAAAATACCCTTGTTAAAAAAACGTTGCAGGTAAACTACCCCTTTCCCTCAACCGATCTTCACCAAAAACAATAGGTCTTGAGAACTCTACAATTTAGGGTTGTATGCAAATAATCTTTTGATTCTGTTTGAATTTGCGGCTGTTATCGTTTGCCATAGGAAATACCCTTGTTAAAACATAAAACGTTACAGGTAAACTACCCCTTTCCCTTAACCGAACTTCACCAAAAACAATAGGTCTTGAGAACTCTACAATTTAGGGCTGTATGCAAATAATCTTTTGATTCTGTTTGAATTTGCGGCTGTTATCGTTTGCCATAGGAAATACCCTTGTTAAAACATAAAACGTTACAGGTAAACTACCCCTTTCCCTTAACCGATCTTCACCACAATCAACAGATCTTGAGAACTCTACAATTCAGGGCTGTATGCGAAACATTATTTGATTCTGTTTGAATTTGCGGCTGTTATCGTTTGCCAAACAAACAAAATTACCCTTGCTAAAAAAAAACCGTTGCTGGTAAACTACCCCTTTCCCTCAACCGATCTTCACCAAAAACAATAGGTCACGAGTACTCTGCAAATCAGGGCTGCATGCAAAAAATTATTTGATTCTGTTTGAATTTGCGGCAGTTATCGTTTGCCATAGAAAAAAAATCTACAGACACACACACAGACAGACACACAGACAGACAGACACACACACACACACTTTTCGGAAAACGACTTTTTTCATGTTTTGAGTGTAGTAGAATCAGAATCTGCAATAATCTCGAACACGATTTTTTTTGCCATCACCATACTTCCATTCCTTAAGGAATATGGAAGTAAAATATCGGTATGGAGAACCATACGTGACTTCCATATTCTAAGATTTATATTTAAAATCATTTTCAGCCAAACAGCCAGGCTGTGTCTTACCTGCCTTTTTATTGCTGTATTAAATGAAAAATATTATATTACATTAAAATGAAAAAATTATAATTTTATTGCCTGGCAACAAAATTATTTTATTTTTAACAATTACCATTGTTTCAAAAAGTTTAAATAAATTTTTAAGTACTTTACTCTTGTTAAAACGTAAAAGGTTGCAGGTAAACTACCCCTTCCCCTTAACCGATCTTCACTAAAATCGAAAGTCATTGAGACCTCTACAATTCATGGACGTATGCAAAACATTATTTGATTATGTTTGAATTTGCGGCTGTTATCGTTTGCCATAGAAAATACGCTTGATAAAAAAACGTTGCAGGTAAACTACCCCTTCCCCTTAACCGATCTTCACCAAAAACAATAGGTCTTGAGTACTATACAAGTCAGGGCTGCATGCAAAAAATTATTTGATTCTGTTTGAACTTGCGGCTGTTATCGTTTGCCATAGAAAATACCCTTGTTAAAAAAACGTTGTAGGTAAACTACCCCTTTCCCTTAACCGATCTTTACCAAAAGCAACAGGTCTTGAGAACTCTACAATTTAGGGCTGTATGCAAATAATCTTTTGATTCTGTTTGAATTTGCGGCTGTTATCGTTTGCCATAAGAAATACCCTTGTTAAAACATAAAACGTTACAGGTAAACTACCCCTTTCCCTTAACCGATCTTCACCAAAATCAACAGATCTTGAGAACTCTACAATTCAGGGCTGTATGCAAATAATCTTTTGATTCTGTTTGAATTTGCGGCTGTTATCGTTTGCCATAAGAAATACCCTTGTTAAAACATAAAACGTTACAGGTAAACTACCCCTTTCCCTTAACCGATCTTCACCAAAAACAATAGGTCGCGAGTACTCTGCAAATCAGGGCTGTATGCAAAAAATTATTTGATTCTGTTTGAATTTGCGGCAGTTATCGTTTGCCATAGAAAAAAAATCTACAGACAGACAGACAGACAGACAGACAGACAGACAGACAGACAGACAGACAGACACACACACAGACACTTTTCGGAAAACGACTTTTTTTCATGTTTTGAGTGTAGTAGAATCAGAATCTGCAATAATCTCGAACACGATTTTTTTTGCCATCACCATACTTCCATTCCTTAAGGAATATGGAAGTAAAAGTCGTTTTCCGAAAAGTGTCTGTGTGTGTGTGTGTGTGTGTGTGTGTGTGTGTGTGTGTGTGTGTGTGTGTGTGTGTGTGTGTGTGTGTGTGTGTGTGTGTGTGTGTGTGTGTGTAGATTTTTTTTCTATGGCAAACGATAACTGCCGCAAATTCAAACAGAATCAAATAATGTTTCGCATACAGCCCTGAATTGTAGAGTTCTCAAGACCTATTGTTTTTGGTGAAGATCGGTTAAGGGAAAGGGGTAGTTTACCTGTAACGTTTTATGTTTTAACAAGGGTATTTCCTATGGCAAACGATAACAGCCGCAAATTCAAACAGAATCAAAAGATTATTTGCATACAGCCCTAAATTGCAGAGTTCTCAAGACCTATTGTTTTTGGTGAAGATCGGTTAAGGGAAAGGGGTAGTTTACCTGCAGCGTTTTTTTATCAAGGGTATTTTCTATGGCAAACGATAACAGCCGCAAATTCAAACAGAATCAAATAATTTTTTGGATACCGCGTGATTTGTAGAGTACTCACGACCTATTGTTTTTGGTGAAGATCGGTTAAGGGGAAGGGGTAGTTTACCTGCAACGTTTTTTTTATCAAGCGTATTTTCTATGACGAACGGTAACTGCCACATATTCAAACAGAATCAAATAATTTTTTGCATACGTCACTGAATTGTAGAGGACTCAAGGCCTTTTGATTTTGGTGAAGATCGGTTAAGGGGAAGGGGTAGTTTACCTGCAACCTTTTACGTTTTAACAAGAGTAAAGTACTTGAAAATTCATTTAAACTTTTTCAAACAATGGTAATTGTAAAAAATAAAATAATTTTGTTGCCAGGCAATAAAATTATAATTTTTTCATTTTAATGTAAATCTGTACATAGTATAAAGTAAAGTCGGTCCGTTTTCTCTCTGTGTTTGAAATCGCTAATCTCAGGAAGTACTGAACGGATTTTATTCAAGTTTTCGCCAATAGATAGAGTGTCTATCGAGGAACATTTATGTGTATAATTAATACATATATGTTGTACATTAGCTTAGCTATCACGGTTTATGTCAAGTAAGTGGTATAGTTTACATCTTATATATAAAAATGAATGTTTCTTTGTTTGTCCCGTATGCGTTCCTATACCATTCATCCGATTGCGATGAAATTTCGGTGAGTTGTTGTGCGCACGTCCGCGAAGGTTTCTTCCACATCTCCTCCTAAACCACTGTACCGATTTCAACCAAACTTGGCACAAATATTTTACGCAACGGGAGAACCAACATAGGATAGGTGTTTTTTCGATGGGGTCCTTTTGGGGGTTCTTTGGGGTCTTCCACATCGCCTCCTAAACCACTGGACCGATTTCAACCAAACTTGGCACAAATATTTTACGCAAAGGGAGAACCAACATAGGACAAGTGTTTTTTTCTATACGATCCTTTGGGGGGTCCTTTGGGGTCTTCCACGTCTCCACCTAAACCATTGGACCGATTTCAACCAAACTTGGCACAAATATTTTACGCAACGGGAGAACCAACATAGGACAGGTGTTTTTTTCGATACGATCCTCTGGGGGGTCCTTTGCGGTCTTAAAAAACTATTAGATCTGGTTACTATGGCAACCCAGTAGAATAGATTCTGTTCTAAATATATTATCGCATTAAATTGAAGACCACGCTAACGAAGTTGTGGGCAACAGCTAATTATTTTTAAGAAGCCTACTTTAATTAAACTTTATTAATTAAACTAACATTTTCATTACGTACAACGTGAAACTCCGTAGCAAAGCACGGGTATTCTGCTAGTCATGTATAAGAGAAAATATATCGTGCGTGGCAGGCAAGCATATCTCAGTTATGTACTGTTTACGTTTCCATTTTATTATTATCACTACCGCAATAAAAAGGCAGGGAACACACACACACACACACACACACACACACACACACACACACACACACACACACACACACACACACACACACACACACACACACACACACACACACACACACACACACACACACACACACACACACACACACACACACACACACACACACACACACACACACACACACACACACACACACACACACACACACACACACACACACACACACACACACACACACACACACACACACACAATTCGCGTTATTTCTGGCCTCATTCATGTTTATTTTCTTACATTTGCACTGTTTTTAAATGGAAAGTGCCGAACCCATACCAACATAACCATTGCAAGCCGAACAAGTGTCCAGCGTGGATAGCGATTTGCTTCCTGTGGATCGCTGGGCAGTGTAACTGCACGTGTTTACAGAGGAACGATTCATAGACAGACTTTTCGTCTTTAGGGAATGAACCCTCTGCAAGATGCTGAGGGTCCATGAGTGACTTCGGAGCGCTCCTTCTTTTCCGCGTGTTTGTTCTGTGAAACGTACACTGTAGATTCGCAGATTTATTCTAAGCAACGCTCAATAGGAAATGTTGAAAATTTTTGTCCACGGTGAACCCTCATACACACTAAACCTGCTCTGATGTTTTAATTACGGACATCATAATATTAAAACTTTGGAAACTTGAACACTACTTAATGGAGATCAATCATTAACTTATACAAGCCATTAATTTTATGCATATTTTTTATATATATGTGTACAACGTTATCGGCAACAAAGAAGTAGTTTTTGTTAAAATTCCTTCCCGGGATATTTGGCCGTAGTCCAATGTTTTCTACAAAACCAGACGTTTCGGCAATGCCATTGACTTCCATCATCAGTGAAAATCGAGTGCGATAACGTGAGGTGGTATATGTTAGTGACCACAGTACTGTGATTAAGGCTGAAGCAGTAAGTAGAAAGAAGTAGTTTCTATGGTAATATTTCATTTCGAAAATGATTTTAAAAATAAATCTTAGAATATGGAAGTCATGTATGGTTCTCCATACCGATTTTTTTGTAGGCCATCTTAAGTAAATAAAATTTGTTGATAGAAGACTATGAAATATTAATCTGGTTTATAAAAAGATAACATTTTATAAAAAAAGTTGTTACTAAACGTTTGTGAGGTAAGGTGAGGCCACGCGAAATTTGTAATTAAAATTTTTAATAGAGCTATCAAGCGTTGATAAAACAGATCTTAAGTTTACTTAATCTTTCCTTTAGTTAATCAGGAGCCTTATCCTACATCTGTGTTAGTGAAATGAAACGTTTATTAAACTTTCCTGCCGTAATCACTGTGATACTTTGGTAGTGCTTACTTGGTTGTGCGAGTGATCTTCTGTCTGTCTGTCTGCCCCCCCCCTCTCTCTCTCTCTCTCTCTCTCTCTCTCTCTCTCTCTCTCTCTCTCTCTCTCTCTCTCTCTCTCTCTCTCTCTCTCTCTCTCTCTCTCTCTCTCTTTGTTTTGTGCCTATTTATATTATCTCTGGTTTTTGCCCACCTGCACAATTTGGACTCATTCTCATTTAATACCGTTTATGACAGTTATCAAAATTGTGTATACATTTTCATCTACTTTTGAACTTAGTAGAACATTTTGATGTTAGAACCCTATTTCCTGTTTCTTCGTTAAAGTGTATTTCTCACTAAAACCTATTTCATGATTTGTTTAATTTGTTTTACTGAAATGTGTTTCTACGTTTAAAGTGGAGTATCTCATCAAATTTTATTCAACTTCTGATCATTCCAGGTAAACCTAGAAATGCAGAAGGAAAATCTAATTTCAGTTGCCGGTTTCCAGCAAACGCTTCATGTACCTCCGAACTTATGTTGATAGCTGATGGTTGCACAACTTACTCGGATATTTCCGCCCCAATATGTTATAGATCCGTCCAATTTGCGAGAATTTAAATTTGCATCGCTCCCATACTTGGCATACAACCAAAGACGCTCATGGTTTCGGGCAGCCCTGTTTGCATCCCTTGCAGTCTCCCAACGCCCTTCGAGCCACCAACGTATTCCACTCTAGGTAGTAATTCCTTCACTAACAATAACAACAGTATGCGTTTTAGTATGTACACCTATAGTACATAAGAACGTGTACATATACACCAACATGTTTCCTCTTTATGTCTTTACTGTGTTCTCTTCTATTTATGCCTTTATGTTATATGTCTTTACTGTGTTCAGTAGTCGGGTGAGACAATATGCAATTTCGAAAAGTGCATTGCGTGTGTTTTTTGCGTACTGTGTACTAAACGATTTGAAAATCTGTACCAATAAAAATGAATTATAAGACAAATCTATAATATTCCTACTGCTTATTAGTATTCTAATTATACATACAGTGGAACTCGCGAATAACGACCTCGCTTATAACGAGAACTCCGATGTAACGAGAACAAGTACGAGATTTGTTTGGTTTTGTATCTTAGTAATGATAATTGAACTCCCTTTTAACAAGTAGTAACACATTACAGATTTGGTTATAACGAGCATTTGATCGCAGGCTTGTTCATGGGTTAAGGTCTAAAAACGTTCGTTACAATACAGCATTTTAAACTTTCGTTCAAAATCTTTAACGGAATTTAGTGAAACTAATAATGCAAGTGATGAATTCGTGGAATATTTAAATAAATTACAAAACTGTTTTGATATCTACAGATACAAAATTACTAAAGAAACAAAAATAGGTGACTTTTTTAAGGTTATTTAAGTAATTATAAGTGTAGGCCTAATACTACTGACTCAGAACACACCCAAAGTTTTTTGTAGATAAAAATGTAAAATTTTTGCCTTGTAGCCTGAACCAGTTTTCGCTTATTATAAGCTTTGTCAGAGGCTTCACAGATTATTTAAGTTCTGTGTGCGAAATATAATTTTGACGATTCTATTTAAAACGAAGAACAAAAAAACAAAAAAATTGGAGTGAATTTTGTTGTAGCTTAAAAATATTGCACATGTGCATAGAAAGTTTTGCGTTTTTTTTTCAGATAGCCGACTGATTGTTGGTAGGTTTTTATTACATAGTTACTTTTACTATATTTCGCGAGTGCACTATTCGCCAATATTCAGCAAAGAATGTTAGCGTCAAAAATATGTTTAACGTCTAAATTTCACTTTAAGCGTAGAATGTAAAACATGTCAATATTTTATTGTGCAAAGCCTCTTCTATAGTAGACTTTTTTTGTCGTGTGTTCGATAATCATGGTATAAAAATCTAGGCTTGCGAGACGACAACTCGGATGTAGCGAGCACCCGGATTTAACGAGCACATTTGTCCGGTCCCTTGAATCTCGTTATAATTAATTCCAGTGTATTTTTGTACATTAAAGTAAATTAATCCAAAAGATGTAAAACTGACGGCAGTTAAACTTATTTTTCTACTACCGAATACAACCACAACCAGTGTCCTACAACATTTATTCAAAATTTAAAATTTCAGTATAGAAAATTACTTTTGCGAAAATACTTGACCTCTATAGAGGCTAAAAAAAGATTTCCGTGTAAATGTTCTGCGCTCTTGTAATTTGTTACAAACAGCATGGCATCTCGTGACACTTACAGCGATTGAAAACGTGCTCGATTCAATTTGAATTAAGATATCGAACTAACCGAATGCGAAGAAAATGAAATTGTGCCGACGCTGTCTGAAATCTGTAATTGTATTATCATCAGTAATAATTGCTTCAGTTTCTCTGAATGAGTAGATCTACGTATCTGTCGACGAGAACGTAACTACAACGTCTGTATGAACATGTAGCGATTGTAGAAACTGTGCAAGCGATGAGAGTACCGACGAACATGACACGGAAGATGACAGTAAAAATTTACGAGTTCCTACCGCTATCGATATGCTTTCGTTGTTGAGCTGTGTTCGTCGATATTTAGAAGCCAGCTCGGAAGGTGAAATGTTTGACCACATTGATACATTAGAACAATTTGTAGAAAATAAAGTATTGGAGAATTCTGTGCAAATGAAAATAAGGGAGTATTTTAAAAACAACTGAACATTGTTACTGAAGGAACTTTAAAAGACATAAAAATATTACTGTACAAGAAAACGGAAATCGTAAGACTAAGTTAAGAACAGCTACATTGCGTGTCTACTAAATTTAAGTAAAATAAACCATATTAAAAAAAAGTAACCAGAAATTATCCGTGAATAAAACGTTAATGTGGTAAGTAAGTGTCTTCTGAATATTCCTTATAGCTTTATTTTACTCAGAATTCAGGAAGTAATCTATGCAACATTTGTTCGTTTTTTCATTTTGTTTAATTTTTTGTCCGTTTAACACGAAATTCTGTTAACGCAAAATTCGGCAAAGACGAAAAAGCTGGTCCCCTTCATTTCCCGTCAAACTCTACTTCAGTTAAATTTTTTGTTTAATATGTGATACTGATAAGAAGATAGAGTGGCTTTATGTATGTAAACAGAGTGAATTTTACCCTCGTTTCCAGACATCATTTCCAGTCATTTTCATATGGCCCATTCCTGTCATTTTCAAAACGAAACGCTACAAAATGTTGAGTTGAAACCAGATGTTACTGTTTACGTGTATCGGTTAACATTTTCGGCACACCTTTTTTATTAACAAAGTTTCTCTGTCACGATATCGTACATTATTGGCCACAAAACGTTAGAAAATTGAATAAACAATTGCAACACATATTTCTACTTATTCGCAAAATTTCGCATTACCCTTTCCACTCAAGATTTGTCTTCACTGTTGGCCGACCACTAAGTTCTGTATCGTGGATATTCGTTTGTCCTTCTCTAAACAAACGACATAGTTGCCTAACTTCTCTGCCACTCATAATGTTTGGTCTGTAAACTTCTCAGAAGTTGCCTCTGTATTTCTGAACAAAAAACATTACAAGGCGAACCTTTTAGCGGAATCATTTACGATACCAGTAATTGTAAATCGGTGACGCATCAGTATCGCGTATCTGATATCCGACAGCTGAATATTACGTCATTTTCAACACGGACCGCGCTTTATCTCGCTTCGTAATATCAAAACCGACCTTACTTAAAAACGCGCCTCGTAATTTTTTACGTTAGTAGGCCTAATAGAATCCCTTTAGTGTGTGTGTGTGTGTGTGTGTGGGGGGGGGGCGTCGCTGAATGTTTCATTTTATTCATTATTAATTATTATCTCCTCCCATTTAAACCTTTAACGTCGACAAACAAAGCAACTGTTATCAGTCGTACATAATTTGTTATTTCTAGCAGTGTAGTTACATTATGACGTGTTTCTGCACATCACTTAAACAACGGCTACACCGACAGCAGAATGACGAGACACGATGGGTCGGTCTGCTTCATTGAAGGTGATAAGCTGCGGCTGATGACTACTAATTGTAGAAACGCCGAATTCAGGTGGACTAGACAAGATAACATCATTTTATTTTATACAGGTTTCCGACAGTGATCCTTCTGGCTGAGGCAGTATTACGCCCGGCTTTCAGTTGCTTTTCACAAAGTGACGCAAATTGACTCAGACTTCGTCTATTAGCAGACTCCATTGTTCCAACGTCGTCAGTTGTCATTGCTGAAATTCTGGTTGCTTTGTAATGGACAAG
Organism: Magicicada septendecula; assembly: GCA_034769895.1. NCBI lineage: Eukaryota > Metazoa > Arthropoda > Insecta > Hemiptera > Cicadidae > Magicicada > Magicicada septendecula. Next base: position 1,031,647,338 of record CM068367.1, on the reverse strand, counting down.
GAATTTCAGTGTCTACACAATTTTCATTTCCTAATGAAGGACCTCTGTAATGCGAATATGATTGGTTTCTTCAAGCCTGTAGGGTCCTGTAATTTATTTTTGAATTAAATTAAATTGTTATGCTTGTAGGCGGCGAAAATTCTAAAATAATAACGAAAAAGTGTTTTATAACGACTGGATTAACTTCAGTTCACAACATTACTAAAATTATTCGTGCAGTAACAAGTCTAAAAATAACTACTTATTTAAGAGTGATGTCAATAAAATAAAAAAAATTACGTTTAAATTCTTATCCCTCAGACGTTATTACTTTGTGAATATATTTTACATTTGTTTATTACAGTTTTTTCTTTCAAATTATAATGGAGAATGCTCATTAATAAAAGCATACTTTAAATGTTTCAAACTGTCAGTAGAATAATGATTTACGACAATAATACCTTTGAACTTCCAACTACCGTAAAAGCCAAGTGGGGAAAGCGACAGCAGTTAGTCATTCATCTCAAAGCATTAACATGACATCAGTCTAAAAGAAATTTTTTTTTCTACTATTAAATTAGTTATTGTACGACAGTTAAATGATTTTAGATGCTATATTATTCAGCTCCGACTTTAACACTTTAACATTAAAACATTATTCAGTTACATGAGACAGGTTGAGGCTTTCAAATATTTCTATCTCTAGGAGATATAAAGATACATTTTATGTCAGTCTCTAGGAGAGTTTTTACTGTATTGATGAGCCGCGGAAGGATTGTGTAGAGATGTAAAGGCAAAAATACATTTTATGAAAAAGAATACGCTCTTAACCATGAGAAACATTGAATTAAAAACAAGAAATTCTCATCGAAGTCTTAGTTTAAAATGTGGTTCTGTAGCTTATGTCTCTGAATCATGGAACATACTGATTCAGGCTAGTAACGATGAGAAACATTTGAAACTTGTTGCTAGAGGAGAATGGAGAAAAATTTATGGAACGGTAAAGAGGAAAAAGAAGAGGCGTTTAAGAATGTAAGGAAAAGATTGTAGAAAATATAAGAAAGAAATATTTACGGGAGTTTCTGATAAGCACAGTAGCTATATGACTATGATACTGGAAGGAAAGATTTAATGCGATTACACGAAAAAAAAACAGAACCGGAATTGAAAAAAAATAGGGCTTTTAAGTACGAGTCAATCAAGATAATGGATAAGTGAATGTTATACGTTTTCTTGCTTTGATTTACGACAAATAATAATAATGTTATACATATTATGTGTGTAACTTTACAGAATTTCTCTAAAAAAGGTCAAGATTTTGGAAAAAAAACAGTAACCGAAGAGTGGCGAAATAATATGAAACTGAATGAGAACAAACGATATTGTTTTGTGGTTAGAATTCAAAGAGGAATTGAGGTCAGAATTGTCAGTGGTTTACAATGTACGGAGACGAGCTCGAAAAACTATCGTCGTAAGTAATTTATATTTTTCACCAGGGTGTTTGCATCTGACATGCTTATCCCAGCGTACTGACACGGTTGTCACAGTGTTAATGCCACTGAATAATATTAGTGATAAGTTGAAATGGATGAATGTTTTCGTTTATAATTCTATATGGAGAAATATAATCTTTAAACAATATTTTTTCGGATTGTGTTCTCCCCACTACAACACTACATTTTGTATAATTTATCGTTGTATATAAAACACCGTTTGTATGCTTTCAGTTTGTATTTATATAAAATAAATTCATATATGTATTAAAATCTGTTGGTATAAGTGTTTCTGTCGAAATAAGTGGACAAAGTTAAGTATATGGAGTGGTATTATTCCAAAGTTGATGTAAAATTATTTTACGTTACCAATTCAGGTACATTACATAAAGTTTTCCCGGTTTGTAAACATTGTCCATTATTCAAAGGCAAACAATGGATCGTATTTCACGATGTCTTGGTAATATAAATTTCGTCTCTTAATGAAATAATAATTTTGCATTATTGATATGTAACCTGTAACGCAGAACACGTATAGAAGTAGCAGGCCTATGCATATTTAAGTATTCGTTAGCTTACTTAACATCGATGTATTCACAAAAACAAGGTGACATTTATATGCTTTCACGGCGCAGGTTGGGCAATTCAAGCTTGTGCACAGAACAGTTTCTTTTTTTCACAATTTTAACTAAACTAGATCCACGCTTTCCGTTCATTCACACAGATATAAATATGCTCCTTTCTGATTGTGGCCTAAACTACCCAGAAGTTCTAAAGTGAAATATAATACAGTTCTTGTTAACGATTTCTAAGACATTCGTACAGAGTATAATGCAAAAATAATGTTTTTTAATGACAGTATTTGAATAGGTGCACCCAACTGTAAGTTTAAAGTACACAATTTGTAAACTCTTCCGTTGCATTTATAAACAATATTGAACTCAGATCCACGTCCTGATGTCAGGGTGTTAACGTGGCGCCTCTCCGCCGAAATCGCCGGTTCATTGGTTGCCACCCCTTTCCATTATCCACCACCTTGACTCGTAACTGATAACTAGTAGGAACAATCCGAAAAGAGTCACACTTATTACACCTATCCCTTCCCACAGATTTCAGCAAACACACACTTTAAATTCGCGGGGGGGGGGCGATAATATCAAAACAATAAATTTGGTTCAAGCAATATAGCACACTATTACACACACTAGTTTAACAGAAATATTTCAGGCAACGTGTAAACTCATATACCTTATAAAACTGTATCTGTCAATGTACTGTTTTTAAAGGCAGTAAGATTATTTATTTGATGTTAATTGTAGTTTAAAATGTTATTTAATTCGTCGTTTTATGATTCCTAATAACAATATAATAGTGAATTTAAATGTGTACATTTCCTATTACCCCTTGTCAAAACACAAGTTTCGTTAGGGCCAGCTGCCCTTTCGCGCCCAGTGACTCAGCTTAATTGCAATTCAAACATTTTCCTCCGCCTTTAAAAAAAAAAAAATTGAACAAAACTACGAGTTTTTAATTATTTGGATTCAACACTTTCGATAAGTGCGTGAGAACTGATCCTGTGGATAGAGTGGTTTCCGAAAGCTTGCTTATGTTCCTTATAATATTGTGCTATAAGGGACTACGGATATCATTGGGGAGACTATGCTTGTCTTCTGAGTTGTGTGTAATGTTCTGAGAACAGATGGCAAACGAGTAATAAAATATTTACCAACAAATAAAACCGAATGGCAATCGAACTTCTTTCCTTGTGTATATTGATCAGTGTCGAAGTGGTTTGGTGCTCTGAGTTTTTATTATTTACAGCAGCAAAGCTGCATTTTATGATAAATGGATTATAACAATCTCGTCAATTAAAAAGTGTTTCTACCTTTTAATAATTAATAGAAGTTTAAAGAAAGGTTGTTTTTAATTTTCATCATTTCGCTGTATTAAATGGAAGCATAAAATATATTGCGACAGTACAGATATTTGCATATTTACGTGGGGCAGTATTTTATAAGTAATTAGTGTAAAGGGAGTAGGATAAATAGTTAAAAATTGAGTGTGTGACAGTACAGGCGTAGACATGCGGTAGCCTGTCCAAAGGTACACCTGCCCGGCGGAATTGTTTACAGTGTAAGTCATTGTATGTGTGAATCAGCACGAACCTGCATTGTACTACGTATGGATGAAATGTCTTTTTGTATCTATGAATTGTGAATATTTTATATTATATATCGAGAATATTTTGAATTTTCTAGTTTCAATTTTTAATAATCAATTAATTTTCTTTGCAATATTTAATAAACCATTGATCGATTCTTTTACTATGTTTTAATTAATTATTTCATGTCATCAACGTCGCACTCCTCTATTTAAAAATACGTTTATTGTGCAACCACATGTACTTAATGCAAAGAACACACAAAAATCTTACGACCTAGCCGGTGTTTAACAATAGACAGTTGCCTTGGGTACATGGACAGAAGTGCATTCATTTTATAATACTTGTAACGTTGCGATAGTACTGTAATTAATGGAAGTTTAAAGAAAGATTGTTTTTAATTTTCATCATTTTGCTGTATTAAATGGGCACTTAACTATATTGACTGTAATTTAGTAACGCAGTACTTCAGTCATGTGTTAAGCCTGAATGTGAATGAAAATTTATAATTTAAATAATATAAATGGAATTAACAGATTATATAAGTAAACTAATTAAGTACGTAATTAAGTAATATCAGTGAAGTTCATGAAGAACTATTGCATGTTATTAACGGAAATGTACAAGGAAGTTGGAAATGGTCATTCTTTGGATTATAGAAACTGCGTGAGGCAGAAGACAAAGGTTCAAATTGGATGAAATTATTCTGTGCAGAAAGAGATCGGAGTCGCATGATGAATGGCCGTGCTGGGAAAGTGATTAATAAAAATCACACTTATTCAGGTAGGTGATTTGTTCTTTTCATCTACACGACTGGCTTTAATTTCAGAAATGTGTGTACTGTGTGCAGATAAGTACGTCAAATCAAATTTATTTTCTTTTTGTAAGTATAATATAACTGATTCGTAACACAAGTTTTTCTTGGTAAAAATGTAAAATTGTACCTTTTAGCCTATGGGTTAGACCGTCGTAACAGTGGTCTGAAGTGCGACAGAATCATTAACATTGGAAGCAGTGGATACTATGTACAAGACTAGTGATCGGTAAACAATGGATACCAGTCAGATAGTGGAACATTTCCAGGCGCTGCTGTTGCAGACAGAGGAATGACGACGACACGAGGCGGAAGAAGCAGAAATACGACAAAAAGAAGACAGGATAGAGAAGAAACAGAGGAACGACTTAAGCAGGAAGCAGAAGAACGTAAACGTGAAGCAGGTGACATGAAAGCGTTAATTCAAGAGCAAATGCAGATCCAAGAACGTACTACGGCAGAATTAGGTCTCGTACGTGGTGACGCGGGTGAATTACGAGGTGAGCGTAATAACCAAATTACTACTGTATCTGACGTAGAAGAATCAAGGACAAATAAAATAGCTAAAGTAGAAAAATCTGTCTTGAGTGTGGAAGAAGCTATATCAAAAAAAAAATATCTGCATTAAAAGACTCAATTGCCAATATAAAAGAGCAGATTAAAAATGAAGTCGAGCAGTTCATGAAGATACAACCAAAACAAATTTCTGAACAGATTGTACCGATGATAAAAACGGAAAAGACAGTAGAGAAGGTCACTTTGCCTGCAGTTGGGGCAGTACATGTCAAGGCCCCAACCATTGATGGAAGCACCCACTGGGCGACGTACCTTAGGCAATTTCAAACCGCCGCATGCGCAAATAATTGGACAGATAAAGAGAAGGCAGTTTCACTCGTTCTCGCTTTAAAAGGACTTGCCTCAGAGCTACTACAGAAAGTGCCGCCTGATAGCCAGAACGTCTGTGACGAATTGGATAAAGCTCTAGAATTACGGTACGGTGATAAACAGGTGATTTGCAAGATGTTTACTAGGCTCAGTTGAGAACAAGACGACAACGTTACGAGGAGAGTCTTCCAGAGTTTGAAACAAGAACTGACAGACTGATTAGACTGGCCTATACTGAAGCTCCAGAAGATTTTCGAAAGAGGTTTGCGGTGCAGACATTTATTGTTGGCGTCGGCGATTGTGAACTTCAGCATGTGTTACGAATGGCAAGACACCGAAATAGCTCAGAAGCTCTTGTTCACGCCCTCGAGTTTGAAGCCGCCAACACAGCGTCCCGCTTCATTAATGGGTTTATGTCATCACACTGTAGTCAGAAGATCTCACTATCACATTGCCGTTACGATGTGTGCAGAAAAACAATGTTGCCGGACAAACAATTCAGAAGTTCAAGAGCGCCACAACAATTTGAACGATGGGAAAAGACAGAAGACCGAAGTATTACAACTGTGGGAAACGTGGTCATCTACAAGTAGACTGTGGGGAGAAGAAAATACCGAGAAAAGAGAGTGATCGCACCAATTGGAGAAGTAAAGCCCCAGAAGATCACACAGTTTCCACGTTACATAAGACCAGTGGAAACTTGATTTGACACGGGCGCAACAGTGTCCATTGTGCGCCCTGACTTAGTCAGGAATCGTCAGCCTCAAATTAGCTCCAATACAATACAAATTAGTTACAATACAGAGTGTGACTGGAAGCCCCGTCAAAGTGTTAGGAGTACATGTACGCATGGGTCTCTCGACTTTAGCCACCAAATGCTCGTTGCAGATGTTGTCGATGAAGTGATTCCTGCCACGGACATTATGAATGGCTACGGATTCGTTGTGGACTTAAGAGAGAATGTCCTGAGGGTTGGCCAAGAAAAGATAAAGCTTTGCATGGCTGAAATGACAGGGCCTGCCAACCATTTAGTCAAGGTGGTGACATTGGCCGAAAAAGAAGTCAACAGATGTGATCAACAGGAACACGTCCTATTGCTAGCGGAAATGGAAGAAGAACTAGCAGAGGAAGTATGAAAGTGCAACACGACAAAAGAAGTGAATGGAAATCCAATTATGGATGTCGATAAAAGTCTCTTGCTTGTTCCTGAGTTAATGAAAGCGCCCGCGGGAAATGTTACTGAAGATGAAGTTAGGTGAGAGGTTGTTGACGAGAACCAATCAGACTTGGACCTGCTAATATCGTATAGGTCATCACTACATGACGGAACGGGAATGATTCCAGCAAAACTAGTGGTTGAGCGGAAGACTCATATTCCTGTGAACTTGATGTTCGGATCACACGGACTGAATTCGAAGAGCCGGAGAATTATCGTTCGCAAGTAGGCAGCTATGTAGATCGCCTGGCCAAGTATTACTTCAGAGATGGTTTACCAGTTCGGAACGAACAGGCTTAAAGGGGCAAATAATTGCGCAAATAATTACGCCATTACAAAAAGTTCTACGTGTTTCTCGGCTGTCCCAGCAGAGCCCAGCTGTAATGTTTTTGTGCGTTCATGACTCTTACATGCGTCAACAAACGAGGCTATTAATTTTCTTTCTGAATGTTGCTTATTTAATATGTAGATATTAATCAAGTTGTTGGTAGTTGCTCATATATCTCGGATCGTTTTGCTACAGTGATGTATTTCTGAAGGCTTAGATTCGTTTTGTAAAAATTGTACATGGAACATCATATGTTGTTTAATTAATAAAGGAAGCCTGTTGTAAGTGGACAATCACTGACTTACTCGCTGATCGAAAGTAGAGAGAAGTCGTGATATAGAGTGAGAATGACAACTAGATAAAGAAGATCGTGAGTGAGTGTGAGAGAATGACGAGGAAGGGGGAGAGAGAATAGAGAAGGAATGGTGGAAGGTTAAGAAAAACTTCTTCTGTTCGTCTATGTAGGCTATGGTAAGACACAATAGTCTGTACGTGATTTACCTGAGAACCAATTTATTATCTCTGATTGTACACTTCGCAAAAATTTATAAGTCAAAACTGTACCAGACCTACGTCATTGCTGTACACGCACGTCTGGTCGTGCGCAGTTATACAACACACACTGTTTACAAATAAACATTAGTTTATCATTCGTCATGAAACAAAATTTCGAATGAAAATTCCAAGCTCGTCTTTCCTGCCTTTCAAAGTTACACGTCACACGTTCAACGGGACAGAGGGTTGGGGTCTACCGTATAATTTAAATGCAACTCCTTCAAAACATTTTTGCTCCAAGCCAAAAAAAAACGTGTATTCATGTAAATCGTAGATTTTTTTCAATTATTGATCGTAACAATTTTGCTGGTGTCAGTTTTTCGTATACTGTATTTAGGATATGACACTACATTAAATGAACTGTAGGTATTACTCGTGTGACAACCGTAAAGGCTTAGCAAACTGTGACTGTTACAGAACACTTTACTAAGTATATATAATTTTATAGTTTTCTCTTAGAGCACTAAATTACATTTCGCTTTCGGGAATAGTGTCAAAAAAACCGTCATTCTTCATTCCTCGGTTTATGGAAACTTAATTAAGATTTATTCTACAAAAAATTGTATTCGTTTTAATAAGAGTAAAACGGAGATTGCGACGTTGGTTTAACTTTTTTCTACGTTTTTTCGTCGGAGATAGTTACATTCCCCTTCTTCTGTACTGCGGCTAAAATTACGTGACCTTACCCACATTTATTATAAACCGTTCAACAGATAACTTTAGTCTGAAGTTGTGCAGTTACATGTTTTGGCAGTAATTGGTATTTAGTGGCATTTGCAACTCTTTCAGGAAATTCTTAATTATCATAATTTTATACTTTTTGCACGGAAACCTTAATCAAATGAACAGACGAAAGTCTGCTGCTGAAGGAGATAAATTCATTTCAAAGCGTTAAAAAAAATGGAAATGATGGGAAACTGAGACCGTTTCTAGCAAACGTAAATTTAAACAGTTTTAGTAAAAAATAATCTTTAAAAAATGTAAATAAATTTTAAATTTATAAATACTTTACAGCAAACAAATTGAATTATTATTAATATTTTCCAGTACACAAACTGCGAATATTGTATGGATTACTGTTGTCTTTGGACAACAACTTATAAAAGATACAAATAAAATGAAGAAAGTAAAGACAGTGGGGGCTCCGGGCAGTCATTCTTCAGTTGTTAATAACAGTTGATTTCTTAAAATATTTTCTTTGTTAAGTAGGTTTCAGGTTTTCGGATGCATCTCTAGATGGGTAGTTAAGATGCGACGTACCCATAGCTGGTAAAATTAGGACTGTGTGACCACATTACCCAACTCGCACAGCGTTCTGTTAACTTAACAGTAATTAAGTGATTGAAATAATATGGACGTCAATTAATACATTTTGCATGTTTGCTTCAATTTGTTATTAGTCAGACGCAGCAACCTGACACAGCAAAATTATCGTGTAAAGTACATCAACGTACGGTGTCCGCAACAGATACACAAGCTGCAAATACTAGCAATACCTTACCCGTGTTCATCGTTGTGGTTTTCTTGTTTCCTGCATATTCTACATACATGTGGTTTTGTTGCTTTGTCTTTGCCTCAGCAACAGACTCGTTTATTGTCAGTTCCAGCGACTGGACTAAAAACGCCCATGCGCAGTTGTTGTGCAGTGAACTGCCCAAAGCTTGTTAGTAGAGACTACACACAAACGGATGTTCATTACTGGACTAAAAACGCCCATGCGCAGTTGTTGTGCAGTGAACTGCCCAAAGCTTGTTAGTAGAGACTACACACAAACGGATGTTCATTACTGCTTAGTAATCCATTTATTTTTGCCTGTCAATGTGTGGAGTAGTAACATTTCGTCTTGTGCGTTTGTTGTTGATAAAAAACAGTGCAGTTTCCTGTTTCTGGTTGAACTAAGCTAACGTTTTGTAGTGCTGTCATATTAATTACTAGAAGTAAAAAAAAATTAGGGGTTTGATGATATGTCTGCTTGGATAAAATTAATCTCGACTAGATGGTAAAATTTTTATCGACATGAAGCGTGAGCGTGTAAGCGTGACTTTTACATTGCTGAGAAAATAACAGTAGACTTAATACTTCGAAGCGAAGTGTAATTGAGTGCTCTAAGAGACCTGTGAATAGAAAATTTCATGTAACAGCTTGTAGGAGATGAACAGAAAAATCAGACCTGTTACGTTTTTAGGGTATGCGGAAGATTCTAGGAAATAGTATTTATTGTTGTTAAATATATTGACTGTGAAAATTTTTCTTTTCATTTCTGTTAAAGTTGAATAGGAAATAACATTTCTACTTGAAATGCTATGGTTGAGAATGCTTGCTTTGATATTATGATTTAAGAAAATATGAACATTTTGTTATAAAATAACGTATTTGCTGTGTAGGACTACTTACTAGTATGTAAACATTTTATTATGTGTTGACTGTGTTTGGTCTGAAGAATTATGTACTCTTCTAAAGGTTTCCTGGAAATAATTATAGACTGACTCTTTGGTGACATGTTTCCCGATACGTTTACATCAGAAACGAGAATGATATGAGTTTTCTTATGGGTGAACTGAATTTATACGCGTACATTTACGAATTACGATTAATGAAAAAATCATCGTGGGGAAAATGTTTGTAAAGTAGATTGCTTGCAACAATTTCCGCAGGTAGCAGTGAATACTGCGTAATTATATAATTCCCATCTTGCGAGTGACTGATAATTAATAATTAAAGCTTAAAAGTTCCTGTAATGTCTTTGTTAAATATAGGATAATGCATTAATTTTAAAGCATGTCATGCGTTCTTTTTTATAGCTACGTAACAAATTTTTCATGTAACACAGCAAATCTTTCATTTTGGTCTATTACTGTTTAAGTATTTTTTTTTACATTAAAAATTGATTTATTTAAAATCTGTTTTGTAATTATTACTAGTTTTTATTAAGTATTACTTTAACGTTTGCTGTTTTGTAAGATACATATGGCCTAGAGTTATGTTCCAGTTTCATAGGAGATGAATGAATACGCAGCGATGTCGGTATATATTACTACCGTCTACAGTTGGCACGTGTTGATGTATGCCATGCAACACGTTACTGTTGGGGTGAATATGGCACCCAAGATTTTCGTGTTCTTGTTGAAAATAAACATGAAAAAAAAATGGTCATCTGAAATGTTTTATTGGTTGCTGGGTTTCCGATTTTTGTCTTGCAGTGTGTGTCCCTTGGGGAGAAGAATATTTCTACGCAGATATTTTTATGCCGAGTTGTTTAACAAAAATCTGCAAGTAAGCAATCCCTATCCTGTTATTATGTTATTCAATCATAATGTGTACGATTTAAAAAAATTATAATCCGTAGGTAGAAAATCCGCTTTTCATCGAAAACAGTAACACTGAATTATAAATTGTAAAAATTTTCTTCTTCTTCTCCTGTAAAGCATTATGCGTTGCTCATCTGGCCGTGATACGACGGACGTGCCACCACTTCCAAAGAGAAATCAGCCACATAGTAACCACATGCCGTGGAGAGATAGTTGTGGCTGCGCGTGCATTGTCACTTGACAAGCCCATAGCGTGACAGACAAGACTGGTGTATTAGACTGACATAGGAGTGGGGTGACATACCGAGTCGGGTAACATTGACTCGATCCTACGATGGCAGCACTGCCGTTGCGATTATGAGTCGAAACCACTTAGTAGGTACGCTCCACTTTAAAAAACTGTCTAGGGAATAAAAATGTATTGACGAAAGTTTAGCGTTTTTGTATCACTGACATGGTCCAAGTCTGATAAGAATCGTTTATCGTGAATATGAAAGTCATATATTTACACTATTTTTCGTATGTGTATTGTGAAATATGTCATACGTTTTTTCATGATTATACTTACATTCTAGTTGGTGTTGTCAGTACTTCATTACTAATTCATTTAGTTTTTTTTAAGGAGTGTAAGGCATGTAAGGTCTGTAAGGCATTTTGGCCAAAAAATTCGATTTTTTTGGTGCCAAAACATTGTGTGGTATATCTGCTTTCATTTGAAATTAATTTTAAATTAATCGGACTAGAAAATTTTTTACAATTTTTTTTAGGTGATAATGTTAGGGATAAACTCAGTCCAATATGTCACCCATTCGAGCTTATGCATATCGTATTTCGGTTTGTTATAATACACAGAATTAATGCTTTTCGTTCTTCTTTCTCTTTGTATTTATACTACACATATGGATGAGCATAAACCTATATTTAGAGACCTGGCTAACCCAGAACTTTTGAAAAAGTGTCTCCATGGTAAAAGTCAAAACCCTAATGAGTCGTTAAACAACAATTTGGTCGCGCATTCAATGTTTTTGTTTCCCTACAAACATTGAATTTTGGGGTTTAAGATGCAGTTTCTTGCTTTAATAGAGGTTACATAACCAGGTGGTTAGTGTTGAACCAACTAGGCATGTCAGTAGGAAAGAACTGTGCTGAAATTATGTTAAGTACTGATGTGAAACGAGTGCGGAAAGCTGAACAAGAAAGAAAGAACTACAGAAAGAAGCCGGGCAGAAGAGAGCAATGACAAAAAGGACGCTGGAAGAAGAATTTCAAGCTGCAGAAACCTAGATAAACTTTTATATGCATCAGAACTTTATTAGACAATGCACACAAATTCATTGTATTGATGATTAATCTTCAATTGCTGTTTTCCAAAAATTTTTATTTTTCTCACAAACGACCCAGTATCTCTGGAACTACTAGAGATACAAAGCTCACATTTTCTGTACATGTGTAGAGCAAAAGGGTGCAACTTTTAACACAGAAATGTTTTGATACAGTGTGCCTGACACAAGAAAAAAATTATAATAAACAATTTTTTTGAAGTGTTAAACATTGCATTGGATTAAAATTTCTAAAATGGCTCAACATAAGCATATCCTAAAACCCCTGTGTTGAAGTTTTTACTGAGTGCCAATCAATCAATGGTAAAAGTTTCAAACAGCTGAGGTAATTATTGTTTGAGAAAACAGGTCATAAAATCTAGTAAATTAACATGGGCGAAATAGGGCTTACAAACGCCCCTTAAGGTAACGTGAAAATCTTGAGAACATTGGTTATTTTCTTCGAAGAAGACCGAGTACAGGTGTAAAAAGTACATAAACTCTCTCATGTCGAATCTCAGCTGTGTTTATGTTTTATTTAAATGTCTAGTCAAATTATTAAGTTTAAGACTCAGGGTGTCTGAAAGGTAGTGTAATCTTATGTGACATTCTGTAACTGTATGGCAATGATATTATGTTATACATGTCGTGTTTTTATGTAAAAATGTACAGTAATTTTAGAAAGTTTCTAGTTAATGCCACCCTTCCAACAAATTATAGCACTTTTCTAATTAGCGTGTTTTTTCTGTGTTTGTTAAAACGGTTACATTTTAATTGTGCAGTTGAGTTTTAATCGCATTTTGAAAGTTTCTGAGGCGATTTATCATTTAATACTTTTGTGTGTTTATAACGGTTTGCTTCTAAAACACAGCACTTATTTTGAAATGAGTATCATTAGCTTACTGTACATAGGACTTTATTTCTTCTCTAACGTTCTAATTCTGTAGCTTATATCACGTTCACGTGATAAAGTATAAGTTGTTTACGCAAATACCATTTACTAACATTACTATATTTACCTGTAATGTTCAAAATTTATTTTGTGATAGTTTCTTGTTTACAGTATTTTAAAACAGGTAATCGCTTCCTCAAACGTGGATTCTGTACAGACCGCATCACGACGGTATATGATGGATCGCGTGGGGTTAGAGTTTATTGAACACTATAGAAGTCAGCTTATCAATACATTTTTATTTGGATGCTTTGCGAAGTCATAACAAAGGATCAGCGGACTGCAACCAAGACGTCAGAAAGATGACTGATTATACATCTGTTATAGGCTACAACCAGGCGAGAATGTATACCGACTTTTATTATTACATACGCATTTATTTGTTCACTCCGAATCGTAAATACAAGTCAGGTATTATTTACCAGTATGTAGAATAGTATTATGCAACTATCTTCTTTGCTTTTTATACTACTTTTAAAAGCTGTAAACGAAAAGTAATGTAATATCTAAAACTATTATTAACTCTTATCACATTATCCAGTAGCCATGACCGTGCTGTTCATGCTTTGTTTACTGGATATTGCACGAGTTTATGTATATTGATAGGAATAACGTTTATTTTAAAAATGAAAATAACGGGAAACAAATGTTATCTTCCCATTAAAATTCCTCTTGTGACCTTGAAATCTGCCAACAGATCCCAAATTCATAAACGAAACTGCCTGGTATTATACAGAACTGTATGTTGTAAAACAGTATAGTCTTACGACATCACTGAACAATCTACGTGTTTCTCGAACGATCCATTGGAATCCGGCTGAATGTTGTGGCGTACGTGATTTCAACATGCGCTTGCGAGACTTTTCTAGACGCCGCCAGCCTCGCTGACTGTGTCAAGGCCGCAATTAATTACGTCGTAGGTAGAGATAATACGTAGTTGTGGAATATTCTGGTCTGTGAGCGGGGGTATAAATACAAGGCGGCAGCGGCCTTAGTTCTGTTATTATCGGGCGATATTACTCTGTGCCTTCAAGTGGTTATTAGTGAAGTGTTGTGTTTTATAATCGGGCCCTACAATTGTAGTACAAGGAAGAGATTGTCTTGTTAATTACGAACTGTTTAATTGTGATAATTAAAGCTGGTGATTAGTGACTTGTAACGTAACGCTACGAGTTACGAATAATCACCTTAATAAATTGTAAATATTAGTATTACATTACGATATAAATCATCAATGTTAGTATAAATATTGTAATATTAGTAAGCATATAAGATTTTGTACAGAGTATTAGCTATATGAGCAGGTATTAAGAGTAAGGCGAGGCCGAGAACGCCGACACGTTGGCGTCAGGCAGCTTAAAAATGTATTGTACATCCAAACTTTCTATGTCATAAAAATATAAAATGCCTTGTTTACACGAACCGGCAAAAAACGAGAAATACCGTTAGACAGTGGGTGCGTTAGCCTTCAAAATACAATAGCTGACATACCGAAACGGGGTGTGAATTTTAGAATGTAGATTTCTTTTTTTACGACTTAACGGGTGTGCGGGAAAGTGCAGTGCCACAAATATGGTAGCCAATAGAAGACTAGTTACCTTTTTGTTTAGGGTTTTGATCTCTTGTGATACTACAACTTGTTGTTGCCTAGACACTTGGTCACTCTTCTCTAAGTGTTCCTTCATTTCCGTATGGACTGTCTCCATTTCTTCTCTTACTACTTCTTTTGCTTCTGTCCTCATCTTCGTCGATAATTCCTGATTTTCGTGCCTCATCTCGTTGATCTGTTGTTCAACATGTATTTTATGTTAATTTAGTTGGTGTGTGACTTGTTGTTCAATGTTCTTTTTAATATTGTCGATTCTCTTTTCTAATTGTTAGGTGTTTTCTGCCATTTGTTGTTTTAATTGTTCCATGTTTTCTGTGACTAGTTGTTTTACTTGTTTAGTGTTTTCTGCCATCTGCTGTGTTAATTGTTTCAGTATCGTAGCTATATCTAAGTTTGTTTGTGTCTGTTGTAATTTACTACTGACATCTTCTTCTTCTCGACCCCTTGCCTCTGAAGAAACCGTCGCGATTTCATTATCGGTTGATTCCTCACATATTCCGGTCTCCCCATCTGATTATTTACCTCAAACTGAATCTCACTGCCACCATTTTCCCCGTTATTATATGTAAATTTTTTACCCACGATTTACTGGTAAATTGGGTACCATTATCTGTCAATATTGATTTTGGTTTTCCCACTTCTTGTATATATAATTTCAATTTGTTCACTGTTATGGCCGTAGTCGCCTTTTTCATCGTATGTAATTTTACATACTTGGTAAAATTATCTACTACTACTAGTATATATTTTACCTCACTTGTCGAAGTTAATAATGGTCCGTAGTAGTGTATACTGACCAGTTCTCCCTTTTCCTTTGTTACTATTGGTTTTGTTTGTCCAATACCCCTTCTGCAATGGTCTTTACATCTTTGGCATACTTCACGTGTCTTGATCATTTGTTTGGTAAACCTGTGTAAATGATCTCCCGTGAAATATTCTTTAAATAATTCATAGGTTCTCCTTACTCCGCAATGTCCATATAAATCGTGTATTTCCTTAATCACTCTTTCACCGATCTCCTTGGTGATCATTACTTTCCACCTCTTCTTCTCCTTACGATATAACTTGTTATTATGCTACTTGTAAATTTTGTGTAATCGGTTAATCGTATCGTTTTGTAAAGTGCCTATAATTCATTTAATTTCTGATCTCTTTGTTGGCTTTGCGATGTGTTGCTTAACTGGTTTTTTAATTGCTTACTTAGCTTGATGTCCACGGCATACCAGTTCTTCATCACCGTCCCTTGGCATATCCTCGTGGGAATCTTCTGGATATCGACTAAGTATGTATATTTATATATATATATATATATATATAAAACGGATCTTTACAGCTGTCGCCGTTTCTCCGTCCCCAACTTCCATTCTAACTCATCGTAGCATGTAAGTTCTAAATTTCTTGCAACCATTGCTTCCGCTACGTCATCTCGCCAACTCCTCCGTGGACGTCCTCTTTTCCTCCTCACCGGTGGTATCCATTCCAGTATTTTGCGGGGCCATCTGTCATCTTCCAATCTCTTCACATGCCCAAACCAAGTCAATTGTCTCCTTTCTATTTCATCTATTATTGTCCTGTCAATATTCATCTCGGCTCTAATAATCTCATTTCTAACCCTGTCTAATTTTGATCTTCTACAACTCCTCCTGAAGAAGTCCATTTCCGCTGCCATCAGTTTTTTCTTATTTACGTTTGAAACGTTCCAAACGTCTGCTCCATAAAGGATTACACTTCGCACCATGCTATTATATATATGTTTCTTTGTATTTCTGGTTATACTTATTTCACATAGAAGCGAATTCAGCGTTCTTATAACGGCTCGCCCCTTGTTAACACGTTCTTGAATTTCATCTTTGCTGCTTCCCTGTTTGTTGAAAATAACGCCTAAGTATTTACTTTTTTCAACACCTCTTATCCTGTTCACATCCAATTTTAAGTCCTTAACTTCTTCGTTGCCCACTATCAGGTACTCACATTTTGCCATGTTCATCGTCAAACCAGCTGCGTCATATTCCTCTTTTAACTTTCTGACCATATACTCGAGGTCTTCGTCATCCTCTGCTACCACAATCTGGTCATCGGCAAAATATAGAGTGAACAGATTGTCATCTCCTACTCTCAGCCCCATGCTTTTACACTTCTTTGTCCATCTTACTAGAGATCTGTCTAAGTATATTTTAAAGAGGGTAGGGGACAAGCAGCATCCTTGTCTTACGCCTTTTGTAGTTTCGAATGGGAGAGTGAGTTTGTTTCCCAGTTTGACCCAGATGATATTTTGTTGATAGTATCTTCTGGTGGCTGCAATCAAATTTGCATTTATGTTCAAATGCTCCAGCTCCTTCCATAACTGTGAGATTGGGACGCTATCGTATGCCTTTTCTAAATCTATTAAAGCTATATGTGTTTCTCTATTATGCTGTACTCTCTTTTCAACTGCTATTTTGATTGTAAAGATGTTGTCTACCGTGGATCGCCCCGCTCTAAAACCTGATTGTTCTTCGGGGTGCTTGGTCTTGATGGCTTCTTCAATTAAGTTTTTCAAAATCCTTGAATATATTCTCCCGATGGTCGGGATCACAGCAATTCCTCTGTAATTTCTAGGGTCCAACTTTGAACCCTTCTTATGGACTGGTGAGATATACGATGTTCGCCACTCCACTGGCACTTCTTCTCCATTTAGGCATCTTTCGAATAATTTTCTGAGCATTTCAAACAGCTTGGGGGGCCCATATCTAACTAATTCTGGGTTTATTCCTCCCGGACCTGGGGATTTCCTCAATTTTGTACCTTTTATTGCCTCTTGAACTTCTTCAATACTTAGTGCAATTTCTCCAGATACTTTTATTAGGAATGAATTTATTCCTTGTTTCAACCAATAGCTCCATAAAGTGTTGTATCCATTTTGTTTCAGGTATGTTGTTCAAAAATATCTGTGTCCGGTTTGTAGTTTTGTCTTCCAAGCTTCTGAGCTTTGTGTAACTCCCAACTGATTATCTATGCTTTCACATCTTTTCTTCCAAGCATTATTTTTCTTCTTCACTACTTGTTGTTTAACTTCTCTATTCATTCTTTTATATTCTTCTTTAGTCTCTTCATCTTTAGTTTGTAGTAGTTTCAAATATGTTTCCCTTTTCTTTTTGATTTTCTCTTCTATTTCACTATCCCACCAGAACTTTCATGATTACTATTTATTATTTCATGACTGTTTGGGATGTCCTCTATGATTTCTCTCAGAGCTTCTGGTTTATTTGATTTCCGATCCTGTCTTCCTAGGGCTTCCTCAGCCGCTTCTCTAATACATTTCTTTATATGCTCGTATTCTTCTAAAGTGGATCTGGTTGCTGTCATTAACTTTTGTTCTAATCTCCACGAATACAGCATTCTTGTACTATCGTGCTGAAAGCTCTTCAAATTATATTTTGCGTCTTCAATTTTCGGGCCAACATTTTCTGCTCTTTCTACATGAGCTCCTATGAAGGGAATATACAGTTTAGCAACGACCAATCTGTGATCTGACCCACATTCAGCTCCCCTGTGCACTCTCACATCCCGCACTCTCAAACCAGAGCTTTGTCTCTGTATTACATAATCTATTATAGATCTTAGACTTCTTGTGTTCTGGTACCACGTATACTTATGGATTGTCTTTGTGAGCATAGAAGGTATTCATTATTTTCAATTCATATTGTTCACATAAATCGATTAATCTCTCACCATTGTTATTAACTGTCTCTTCTCCGTGTGTGCCAACTACTTTACTGTTTCTTTGTTTTCCGACTCTTGCATTAAGATCTCCTGCAAGGATTATTTCATGACTGTTTGGGATGTCCTCTATGATTTCTCTCAGAGCTTCTTCAAAATTGTCTTTGGTTTGAACTGTTGCGTCCTCAGTTAAAGCATATATGCCAATTATTGTAATAATTGTCAAGGTTACAGCGAAATTTTGTGAACTGTACGAAGGTCCATACAAGGTAAAGAGCATCAAAGGAGGAGCAACGTACGAAGTATCAGAGGTCAACAACCCTGAAGCAGTACGTGACATCTTCAATGTTAGGCAATTAAAACCATACCACCATGTGTAATCGGGAAAATGATAAATGGGAATTTGTATATAAGAAAAGGGAAAGCAAATTTAAATTTCCTTAATGACAATTTCAACGATGTAATAGAGTAAGAACTTCATGTAATAGTTATAAGAAATAAGTAAAAGTAAATATGTGTCGATAGAAGTAGGAGAGACGATAGTAAACAAACAAAATGTAAACAGATGTCGAACAACAATGAGGGGTGTGAA
Source organism: Magicicada septendecula (assembly GCA_034769895.1). Taxonomy (NCBI): domain Eukaryota; kingdom Metazoa; phylum Arthropoda; class Insecta; order Hemiptera; family Cicadidae; genus Magicicada; species Magicicada septendecula. The sequence goes on along the minus strand of CM068367.1, from coordinate 1,031,628,428 downwards.
TGACCAGCTGTTCTTGGCAAGTCAGCAGGTAGAAATTGAGAGTGCGACAGGGGTGTGAACCGGTATTTGTCTAACTGGAAAACGGGTCATTCCAAATAACGTAAACAAACTATGTTTGAAGAATGTGTATATAGATATAGAGGCATACAAAATGATTTATCCAAATTCTAACAACAATTCTGGACAAATCATTTTGGGGGACAATGTAACGTAACGCTACAAGTTACGAATAATCACCTTAATAAATTGTAAATATTAGTGTTACATTACGATATAAATCATCAATGTTAGTATAAATATTGTAATATTAGTAAGCATATAAGATTTTGTACAGAGTATTAGCTATATGAGCAGGTGTTACGAGTAAGGCGAGGCCGAGAACGCCGACACGTTGGCGTCAGGCAGCTTAAAAATGTATTGTACATCCAAACTTTCTATGTCATAAAAATATAAAATGCCTTGTTTACTCGAACCGGCAAAAAAAGAGAGATACCGGTAGAAAGTGGGTGCGTTAGCCTTCAAAAATACAATAGCTGACATACCGAAACGGGGTGTGAATTTTAGAAAGTAGATTTCTTTTTTTACGACTTAACGGGTGTGCGGGAAAGTGCAGCGCCACAAATATGGTAGCCAATAGAAGACTAGTTACCTTTTTGTTTAGGGTTTTGATCTCTTGTGATACTACAACTTGTTGTTGCCTAGACACTTGGTGACAGGAGAGAGGGAAGTTTTGAAGAAACTATAAAAGTGACGCGGAGAGAAACTGAAGGGAGTCATAGCAGTCGTAAAGCAGTCAGAGTATTCAAGTTACGTCAGTCAAAAACAATCATAGTATTTACATCAGTTACCGATGAACTAAATCAATCAGTCGAAATTTAAGAACTCGGAGATGTAAAGGTGTGAACAATTAGTGAGTATAATTTTAATTGGTGCGCGGGCAGAAATGCGAAGAAGTATTCATTTATATGTGCGCGAGGTAGTAGTTAAAGTCTAAATACAAAGTGCGCGACGCCAAGTAATTACCGCGATCGTGTGAAATTCTAAAAGCAGAGCAATAGAGTTAAGTGATAGTGATATGTGTTGTGTAAAGTTGAACGAGCCAAGCAGTAAAATGGATTGCCTTTTCCAAGTAACAGTATCAATTTAGTGTATATTGCGTAAATCAAATAATCTGTATGTAGCTGTAGTTGTCTACCACAAGTTAATCCCGTTTCATTCTCAAAGGACCCATGATTGCGTTCAGATACTAAATTGTGCATTTATATTATATGACATAGAATTTGATGATAATTTAATATGTGTAATGTGTTAGGTAATAAGTCATGTTTGTTTAGTCAAGGTAATTTATGAACAGAGCAATTGAAACTCATATTGTCAAGAAGAAATATCGTAACGTTATAAATGATTAAGCTACTTGTTTAAATAATCTATATTGGAAGATTAAGGGATGATAAAGATATGTGTATGTTTGATAAGTAATTAAATTTGAACAAGTGATATTAATAATGAGGTTTATGTATTGAAATTAACTAAATGTACGTAAATTTGATAAATACAATGCTATGTTATTTAGAGTCTGAACGGAGAGTTGTTATTTAACAATAATCCTGAGATTATTGTCTCTGGCGCCCAACAGAAATTACAGGCAGTAAGTAGTATTTGAATGTATATGTTAATTGCCTAATAATCACAAAATTTTAATTAATATTTATCTCTAGTAACCAAGTGTTAGTTGAAGACTTAATTGGCATCTTGTATTTTTTCCACTGTACCTACGACGATCAGGAGACCGTTGTAACAATAGTTTTAGTACCTTTGTTGCTTACTCAAACCGTTTTGTATACAGATGTTTTTTACCACGGTTTCATCAAGGTTTCACTGTATCTTCTATTGTAAATATGAATATCATGTACACCCGTCTAATACTTATGAGAGAAAAAACGATTGCCTGGCTCTAAATATTTGGGAATTTAGTTTGTTTTGTTGTCTTGGAAGGTACAAAATACAGCATGTCTCAGAGAAAAGGACAATTTTAAATGTATTACAACACTTTTAACGAGTTTAATGTGCGACAAATCTTTACATAACACTACAACACATTAACTTCGTGTGTTGATATGATGAAAGGTGTAATCGTAATAATAATAATAACGCTATGTAATCTGGTTAAAAATCATTTCAATATTTATTAATAAAATTTCTTATTTGTGTTACGAATCAGAATCATTGTTATTTGCACGTCTAATTATTACACATAATAATTAATACTCTTATATTACACATAGACATGTTATACAACATTATATTCTAATACATCGTTATAATTATTATATTGCTTTCAGCTAGCTCATTATTATTCTACTGATTAGATTCTCTAATTTTCTAATCATCTAATCTCCTTTTAAATTACTGCATATGCATTGCTTTCTAATAAAATTCTCTAATGACTTTATCAATTTAAATTACCAAAAATTATAGATTCCAATGTATATCTTCTACGTTACAGATAAAAATTATCGTTAAACATTCTTGAATATTACGTTAATTATTATACAAACAAATATTTACAGTTATACAAGTTATTAGTTCATATTTGAATTGAATTGTCTCTTTTTTTTCTTTGCTAATTATTGTCTTTTGATTAAGTCTCGGTTTTCAAGTGCATGGTTGTTTGTCACCTTAATGTTGTGGTACATCGACAGCGTGTCCTCTTCGGTCATTGATACTGGATGCTCTTTTGTCGTCCTGGATTCCTGGAGTCTGGGAGTCCTGGTCCTTCGTACGTCGGATTTTCGTACTCTGGATTACTGCATGTACTTGGCTGCTCCCTCGTCTCCCGTCATGGTCTCAGGTTGCAAGTGCTCACACGAACTGACGAGTAGTCGTGAAGTTCCTGACTGCTGCTGTGTTTGATATGTAACTGTTTTTGTCTCTACGCAGAGTCTCTGGCTGCCATAGGAGTCGATCAAGAAAAGAGTTGTACTCGTCAAGCAGAGCCTCCGGCCGCTACGATGGTTGATTGAGGAAGAGAATGCTGTTAGCGCGTCTCCTGTATTTATACCCAGGGCGCAAAAATCATGTCTCAACAATATTCTGCATGTCTCAGATTGTAGAGAGCGTCACTTCTAACCCACGATTCTTGTCACACTTAATTCGCTCGTCTTCGCGAATTGCGAAGTCTTTTGCACATTACCCGATATTCATTCTGTCGGTAATTTATGTGTTCATCATGTTCAAACCGTTTTTCTTTATCTTAATTAACATACGTACGATTTAGTTTTATTCTCCTATAATTCCACTTTTTATCCTTTTTTCACTATTTTTTATACACATATTCGTCTTATTTTTATACACATTTTGGTGTATCTGGTTTTGTGCTATTGTGCACACAGCTTTACAAATAAATAAATGCAAATAATTGATAGCGTTCCTTAAGGGTTGGCGCTTTTCAGGAATGGCAGGTCGCGCACGCGCACACGCGCGCGCGCGCGCGTAACATACGTGTGTACACACATACAGAGCAGCTGGCGTGATTCACCTGTTCCAACCTGCACATTTGGTCGTTCATATTGCAAGCTCAACTATTATTATTAACCAAATGAATTGTTTATTTATTCTAATTAATTCTTTTAATTACTTCGTGCAATGCACAGTACCCTATACATTTGTACTGTTGCAGTATATTGGTAGTCCTCGGTGATTAGTAATGCCGAGTAACGTATGAAACACACGCGCCATCTAGCGATTTAGTTATATTGGAATATTGGAGTGATGCGGAATGTGATTTTGCCAACAAAGCGTTTTACGAAAACAATGAAAGTGTAGAGAATTTCACCGCAATTTTCATCTAGGACGTCACGATCGCGTTCCATCAGCACATGCAATCAATTCGTGGGTATTGAATTTTTAGGAAACAGATTTGGCTCTGAAAAAGAAGTCTGAAGGCAGGGTGCGAAACAAATTTTGAAACTGTTCAAGCTGCTATTATGAGAAGCCGACGACGTTCAAATTATCACCAGTGTCTCTACAGATCCATCGTTCCAATGTTCATAGTATACTGTCACAGGATGTACATTAGCATCCGTAAAAGTTGCAGATCATCCAGGAACTTCAGTACAGTGATCACCTAATGCAAAGCTGTTCTGTGAACAAATGCTCGAAAAGACAAACTAAGATGACGAATTCATTGAAACCTTTAGGTGTGGGATGAAGCCCATTTTCACCTTAATGGCTATACGAATAAGCAAACTTTTCTTTATTGAGCCTAACAAAATCGTACCGAGTTACTCCAGCGTCTATTACACAGGGTCAAGTTTAACCCTGTGGTGTGTTGTATTTCGAACAGCGTTATAGGTCCTTATTTTTTAGAGTACGAAGATGGTGTTGCAGCGGCTCGGTCCTTTGCTGAAAACTTTTCTTGCGAAAAAAGTACAGACTTTTCTTCAAACGATTGCATATGCCTGGTTTCAACAGGACGGATCAACCTCATAGGACTGGCAGTGGCAATTGTTTTAAACCGTAGTAAAATTTCGAGAAATGGTAACATTTCATGCTCTCAAAGATTCCGTAACCTTTTAGCAAGAGACTTTTACTTGTGGGATTACCTTAAGAACAAAGTGTACTGCAGTCGACATGCTGCGACAACGACTCTTGAAGCCAAGATACGAGAGGATATCGCCAACATTTGTGTCGTTACACTGTGTCTAAGCATGAAAAGTGTAAGAGGCTGCGGGAAAGACTGTATGCAGGTTACCTGAAATATGTCATCTTCAAAAAATAAGTTTTTCTTAAATGGCATATTTTGTACTATTACACTGCATTAATAAACTTGTGTGTAAATATTATAGCATTAAAAATATTTATTTCCCAAAATGTCCCGTTTGTCTGAGATACCACATACGTTGTTTTTAATATTAGTTCAATCGGATAGTTAGTTTGAAGTAGTTAAAACAAAACGCTGGTACAGAGTAGGTACGCATGATTTAAGTAATTTCTTTCCCTAAGGAAGTAAATACTTTTTTGGTAAGTCTTTTGAGAAATCCTTTGATAAGACTCATACAAGTTAGCGCAACTAAAGAACTTGTGGGGTGGAGATGCTGTGTAACCTGAATAGTGATTTAAGCACACAGTGTTGTGACGTACTTCGTGACAACCCGATGTCTCAACTTAATGTTATGCGCAGTTCTTTATTAAATTTAGAGTGACATAACATTATATGCATTTATACATTCATTTACGATATGTAACTTAAATTACAATATTTAATGTCAAGTCAGTAAAAAAAAGTTATTACAATATTGGCAAAATATTGGTTATTATTATATTATCTGACAGAAACCATAGAAATGAAAATACCAAAGAGAAAGGTTTTAGCGTTTCAGATAATAAAATTAATAAACTTACTAAAACCACAAGTACAAAAGAATGAAAGCCCTTGACTTTAGAACGTTACAATTTCCTCAATATTTGTCATAAATTTAATTAAATGTACCCATGAAATCCCCATTCATTTATCTATTTGATCTGCAGTTTTGTATTTTTGGAATTTTACTACTTTACAGTTGAACGAATGTTTACATGTCACTATTTTCTTGCTGTTATAGAACAGTCGTTGACTTTGTCCAACTCTGATGATAAAATAAGATTGAAAAAAAAATTAACCTGTCAAGAGAGTGTTGGTAATAATTGTGTTCTATGCAGTATTCAAATGTTTATTCTTCTGTCTCGATCCAATTAGGAGTTAAATTTTTATTAGCCTCTGTTGATTCTGATTGACTTAAACAATTCTGTTTTTGCACAATAATTAACAAAAATTGCATTAGTTTCAACTAATAATAATACCAATGTAGGAAATAAAAAGCCATAACTACTTAATTTGCAGAACTAAATATTTGTGCTGTTATTAAGCAGAATTTTAAAGCGGTCGTTTGGGTCCGGTGGCATGGGCAGTTGCTTAACTGAAACCACTTTTTCTTGTTCAGGTCGAACGTATAAATAAGTATAAAACTGATTGTGATAACTTAATCAAATGAGCTGTTAGAGCGTTAAATTAGCGAAAATGGTTGACATTTTTCGCTGAACACTGAAATTTCGTGCAAGCCTGTATATTGATTGAGTACAAGTGAACGCTTTTATTGGCCCATATATCTACATTTTATTTAAAACGAAGCAGTGTTTTAACACGTAAAAAGTGAGACAGTGGATTATTTGGATGGATTTTTGAATTATTCTAAACGGTTTATTTTTATATTTATATCCGTCTACGACGTTATTAACCACGATATAAACTTGGGAATGAGGAAGTACGAAACAAAAACTAAAACAGTAATTATAAATGAAATATGGCAACATTAAGCAATACGACCACATCCGTGCGTAAGAAATGAACCAAAATAATGATGGGGGGAAAGGGGCTAACTCGTAGGCAGTTAATTGCCAGAGCCACGTCGGGACGGGGTACAGCACGGATACTGTAGAGATCGTCATTTGCGCTGTGATTTGGATCAGTGGTGGTTAAAACGACGTAACTGCGAATAAAATAATTTCCTATAGATTATTAAAGGTCCCCAACAAGGTAAAAGTATGAACTAATATCATGTTAATTAAAAATTTTAAAAAGGCAAAACTACCACAGTTAGCAGAATACTTCTAATATTGTGTCTGAGTGTGGTGATAAAAATTGTGCGAAATACCTAGTGTGAAATATAACACGCGATACGTTCACTATGTGCCAAGCTATAGCTTATGGCTGTCATTATTCTAAACGTTTAGACAAACACAAAAATAAAGGTAGAGTGAATAGGTGACGTGTTTGGTGACCTATCTGAATATTCTTTATAAATGATAGGAATTATACGATTTTTATTATGCCTATGTGTGCGATTTTGTACGCTTTACAGGTTCTGTATAGACGTTAAGCAGCAGCGAGATTTTATTTAAATGAGCGTAGTTTCTACCTAATAAGTTTATAAAATACTTTTTTATCTAGAAAATTTGCTAGGTGAAAGCACATACGATCAAAACTTGTTTAAACTTATTGTAGTTAACTTTACTGGATCAGTAGTGAAACAACCACACGCGTTCACCTTTGAACATTAATAAGGTACCGCGTGTTCGGGTATGGCGTAATTGGTTTTGTGATAATAACTGTATTCGCAGTTAGCTTTTTAAACAAATTAAACAGGTATTACAGTTTGCTGAAACCATACATAACTAACTGTGTTTGTATGTTGAATTCATAAATTAATAAATTCCAATTGATGTGTGGAATGATCAATAGGATAATGGAAAGTAAAGTAAGAGCTGAAACAAAAGTAAAATTTGAAAACGATGACTAGTTTAACGTACTATATGCAGTGAAACATGGGTTCTAATAGGAAAACACAGAATGAGAAAATCATATAACTTCTAAAACCAATTTCTTGGGCAAGTTAAATTAGGATCATATAGAAGGGATCTCGTAATAACAAAAAATGAAGGCAAACAAAATAATGAAGTGATAAGAAATTATAGAAACAGATGTACATTCATCCCTGGAATGTTAACGTTTGGAAGTTGTATCGAAAGCTGGATAAAATATTATTCTATGATAACTTGTCACGAATGTGGGCTGTAACTTATATTTTTTAAGTTAATAAATTTGGTTTTGTGGCGTTTTGAATTATATCAGTTGTATCTGAGTTGTTGTTCGTCTTAATAAAGTACACCATAGCTGCGGACAGCGGAAGTACAATTATAATAATCTTCATAATAGTAACTTGAATTAAGAACTTAACAACAAATCATAGCGAGTAGAAGAGAAAGTGAGATCACTTAGCTAGTTATTGTGGTTCGCCGCAGCGTGGCGCTAGCATCGCCAGTTGTTGTGTACGCGAGCGTGAAGCACGCAGATAAGTTTTAATACAAACACAATTCTATTTATTTGAAACTGTCGTGAAATGTTTTTACTTGTTGTAACAGTTAACATTATATTTTCGATACACTGCAATGCGTACAAACACAAAAGGATATAAGATTTAAGATTTAGGATGTCAGCAGTTCGAAGCCTTCGAAAATTCCCGATAGGATTTAACCGATTTTGTACCGGTCATTTCTCTACGTATTTCCTTCGTACGGAAAAAGAATCGCACTGGATATATTTGAAAATTAGCTTGCCTACAATGTCTAGTGTGTCTTATCGGCAACATCATCCTACTCTGTCCGTTGCGGAAACATTAATTTCTTTGATTTCATCCAAACATATTTCATAAAAAATATCCCCCGACACACTGTTTGGTGAACTAAGTTTTATTGTAACAGTTGTTTCTGCTTGCAACAGTATATGATAAACACCTTTTGAAGAGTGCGTTAAATGAGATGTTTATTTGATAGTTTCGTATTCTTTTATTTTTGTCCATACAGTAGCAGATTAGGAGGAGGATTCTGCCTCTTTTCCCACAGATTCCTAAGTTTGTCCACGCCTTTTTATTAGATTGACTACCATCTGGTGTAAATCCAAGTATTCTTACATTGTAGAAAGTGATTAATTTAAAAAGTAAATTTGGTGCTCTAACTGCAAGATAACCTGTATCAGAATTTTTGCCAGAATATCACCCGGGGTTGCATTCCTGCTTGCGTACACTGCTACAGGGTGCACCCAGTTGAATAACAGAGGCACAAACATGAATACCAGGGCATCGTTCGCCAGAGAAGTTTTCATGTTCTCCGTAGGTGTATAATCACCAAAGTCTACAAAGCCATCAATTTTTACAGAGGTTGCATTAAACTGAATTTCCTCCCTTAGCTTCACTTCGTCGAATATTACTACTCCGAGACGTCTATTTTCATCAGTTTCTTCTCTTACAAACTCTGATATGGCATTTACAGCGTTAGTGTTTACCCCGTTTGGGCATTTCAGACCTTTACACAGTCTTTTCAAGTGGCTTTCCGACGGTAGTGGCAATAAATCATGTTGCAAGCAATGTCTGTATCCCTTTAGAGATTTGATTTAAGCAGCAAACTTTCCAGAATTAGCTCATTACAGTACTTCATTTTTTTGTATTTGACAAATTAGACTTTTTAATCTACAATCATGTTCTTCATTTTACTTAAATTCTTCATCCCTCTTTCATATGAGCCACATTCCTTCCTGGCTAGTTTCTTTTCCAGTAAAACAACTTTTTCTTTCTCACAACGCAGTTTATTCTTAGTTCGTATCAAAGTACGAGTTAGATTTTGTATTTTCCGTTTCAGCAACATGATTTGGTTTTGTTCATCCAATTGATCGTCTTGGTGTGTACTAGTGTGGGAGTGGTCTGAACTCACTGTTTCTATCACAGAACAGTTTGTCGAATTGCTTTTTTCTTGGCCTGTTTGTACTTGCTGTATTTGCCTTCTTGCGGGTGACTTTCGGAGTTTTAGAGGCTTTTTCAAACATGTAGGCAAATTCGGAAAAAGTGAGGTACCGCGCCAGGCTTTAAGCTCCATCTCATTCTTGGAATTTCGACCTTTTTATTATATACAACAAATGAATGTACTTTAAAAATCAAATCATCAGAAAAATGTATTTGACAGATATAAGATTTATGTGTAAGACATTTGCCCTTCCTGGGAATTGTCCTCACCCACTTTGCAAACTGATCTTTGTCCCTGGGACGTCTAAAGAAATTATTTCCTTTGTAGGAATCTTTACCATACCCATTCCTACAACCAGGTACAACAGAGGACGACATTTCTATTATATATATTTTAACACACAACGTCTATGTAACTGGAGTACTACATAAATTTTTTACACGAACTGTTGACTGAAACTAAAAACTACCCGTATATGAAAAATAACACACACAAATCATTACTATAATCATTCATACATTCTGAGCATTTTCACTATATATTATCACACGTTTATTACTCAGAATGTTTGTAAATCACTCAAACCTATAATTAATTGGAACTGAACACGATATAAGTAATAAAACGCACAAACACACTTGTAACAACACATAAAACACAGCTCTTTTTTGCATGTAGCTAATAGGCTTTAGTGTCTCAACTACAACAACAGGCGATCGCAGCGCCGAATTTTAACGTGTTCACCGCTAGCGCGCGCCCAGAGTGATCTCACTTTCTATTCCACTCGCTATGAACAAATGGAAGCTATACGTGGAGATTGTCACACAATAGGCTTTCCAAATCAGGGTGACCACAGGGGAGCGATGACCGTGTCGCAAGCTACTCTATCACAATTTTTCGAGTGGAAATTTTGAGGATATTGTAGAGGTTTTGGTAGAAGAATTTTAAGATGCAGCGAAAGTTAATGCGAACAAAAGTGTGTTAAAAAAACTTAAAAATGTGTTTATCCAACTTGAGAATAATTCAAATTTACGTTTCTGGTAGGCATCTTGTAAACCAAATTAAACGCCAGATTAGAAATTCTTCTTTTAAACATCTGGTAACAGACATTCTGCTGCGATAGCTGGTGCTGTTTTTCGCTAAAAATCCGATAAATTTTGTTTTATGACGTCTGACTTGCCGCCACTTGGCAGCCAGAAAAACAATACCCCGCTCAATATCGGCTGCTAATAGAAGTAGATAGTGAGAAATTGTGGCGGCTGCGCTGTTGGTCTTGAGGGGAGGTTGGGCATTTCTGAAACAAAATGATGACTTCTAGACCCCATGCTAGAAGAAACAGAGGAAGATCACGACGACGGGGAAGATACCTTTGAAATCGGAGAAGGCAGTAATCTTTAACACAGGAGTTCGGAAAAAGTAGATATTGAATACACTGAAACATCATGAATATATTTTTACGGAATTCAGTTTGATAGTCTGGATTCTACAGAAACAAACGATTATGGTTGTATGGTTATTTACATTATGTGTAAATCCCGTACATCTCGTATTCTCGTACATCACTTACTTAATAGAACTGTCTACTTGAACGCTTCGTTCAACTTTTATGCTATGGAATAATACGTAGACTTTCTGGCCTTTTAGTAATCTTTATTTTCTCTCTGTGGTTTGTGGTTACATCTACGCGTATAATAACCTTTGTAGACCTACCGTTTAAGGATTTTATTCGTTAGAATAAAGTTTATTCGTCTAAGCTTTGTACGTTTATGTCTCCACTCGACGTATGTCAGAAATTCCAAAAATCGTCTTATCGTGTTTTTCAAACTGTAGTATTGTAAATCAATTTTTTGTCAGGTGTGCATAAAGTTTATAATTTTTCGATGAAGCGTAGATTTAATTATGTAGTGAAATTCTGTTTAATTTAACATCGAACATTTTCAGCCGAAGCAATGTAGACAACGCAGATAGTGCAGACGGTGAACACTTGTGTGCTCTGCCCACCTGCCAGATGCAGCATACCGCACTGTCAGATATTTATAGCAGTTTATAGTAAATAAAAGTGTACACTTTTACTGATTACTGTAATGCTAATATAAGTAGGAAATCAACTAATGGGAAGGACATAACAGGGGATGAACATGAACATACAATTTTTTGTGTATTCAAAATGTGGCTATTACCTAAGGGAGATTTATCGCATTCAAGTTGCAGAGACAAAATGTTCGAGATATGTAAACGTTTATATGAAAAAAACGACAATATTGTAAACAGTGTAACGAGAACTGAATTAGATATATTCTCTGTAAATGTAAAATCGAAGATTGTAGATTGAAATGGATTCAGTGTAACTTGAGTGTAGAATGGAAGAACACAAACTATCACGCCAAATTGTGTAATATGAATTACGGGAACATGATGTATGAAGATGGTTTGAACAAAAGACAACAACAAAAGATGGCTTTGAAAATAGAATCCAAAATAGTGATTCGAACAAATCCTGGAATCATGACAACTACGATGATTTTAATTCAGAAGTTTATGGTAAAGAGTTTAAATTAAACAGAGCTAAACAACTAAATGTGGTAAAAGACCATTCTGCTCAGTTGGTTATACGTATAATGACACAAAAGAGAATTACTCAGATTACTTTCATTAAGTTACAAAAGTAAGTTACTAATTTAAATGGAAGTAAATTCTGGCATTTGAGGGTGAATACTTTGGTTTGACGGAGGTTAATATTTAAGTTTGTAGACATTTTCTGAGTGCATTTTTATGCTAGAGTTACGTAATCAACTCACTGGGTAGGCCTGCTGCGAGATTTGTTACCTGTTGCCTCCTTCTGCATCTGTAACTTTCTCAATTATACAACTTACTTTTCAGATATGTTTCAGACAACTTACTTTTCAGATATGTTTCAGACAACTAACTTTTTAAATGTGTATTTCAGGTCACGTTTTACAGAGTTTGTGCCTTCTGCAGCACTGTGTGTGCCTGTAATATATGTGTATATATATATATTTGTTTTTCAACATAATGTCATTATATAAAATTTTTATTTATTGTCTAAACATTCTAACAACAAATTTAATTCGTGGCCCAAATTGGGAACCGCCAGTGTGCAGCATGACACATATTCATCAAATGCAACGTATGTAATATTATCTATTACATTATCTATTATGTATCTATGTATCTATTAATATTACTATTAATTATCTATTATTATGTAATGATACATACAGGTTGCATAGGTAAGTAATAGAAAAGACCGTTATTATGGAGGCTGATATTTATTGAAAATTATCTAAACTAAATTCTCGTATATTGTTTGTACTAACAATCTTACACAAGTCAAATTAAAATATTATCTTTGGCACATATAAATTATAGCCTAATTTAAATGTTTATAACTGTTGGTTGTTACTTGAAGGATGAATTCCACTTTTACCTCTCTCTGCTTGAGTGTGATGGTTCCGGCTGCGACGTTTCTGTGCAGTCCGCTGTGGATTCACTCTCGCACCTCTATATGTTAGATCCGATAATTATTTAGTTAATTATTATTATCTCATGGTTCATTTATACGGGTTTAGTAATTTAATTACTCAAGTGCGCCGAACTTGCACTTATCGTAATCTTGAAGTGTTGTCGCGTATACTTACGTTATAACTCCGGACGAGCATAACTTAACCTAAGCGAACATCTTGCACTCACACGGACAGCACTAATTGTTTTATAATATTTTAAGTTGTCTTATAGTCTCAGACTGGTTTTGAAAATATAAGAATGATTTGGTTTCCCACGTGACACTTAAGGGGACGTCCATTAATTACGTGAGCTCAAAATGGGGGGAAGGGGTCCGGCAAAATCTCACCAAATCTCATTTAAAGGGAGGGGGGCCAATGAAAATCTCACGTCAACTTTTTAATTCAGAGAATATACATTATTATAACGCACCTTAAACGTAGTTGTCATTTTCACCTCTAATTTCACAGAAAAAATGTAGTACATAGAAGATATGCTTTAAGTATTTTTAGTGGTATGAAGCAAAAACATGAACATATCAAATAAATTTAATTATTTAAAAATATAGGGTAAACCTCACGTGAGGGGGAGGGGGGTCCCACCACATCTCACCAAATCTCACCAAGGGGGGGAGGGGGTCCAAATTTAAAAAAAAAACCTCACGTAATTAATGGATGTCCCCTAAGCTCGCGGTACCTCGCATGGAGCAGTTCGTCTGCTTTTGTCGACGCTGTCTGAAGAACTGAAGAACCTCGTCACACAAATTAGCGATCTGACTGGCATATCAAGGATTCTGATTGATTGAAATTGCTCTCTACGTCACAGATAAAACGTGATTATTACAAGCTCTTTCAGGGTTCGAGCAAATTGGCGGTTCCAACATGGCGGACAAAATTGGTAAAAATGAATTGTTTATTGGTTTTTGAGGTCACTAAATACTAAATATTTAAAACATTCAAAGCAATGTAAAAAATATTTATTTTTAATGATTAAAAATTACAAATATAAAATGTCATTTTAAAAATATTTATAATTTTACGCTACTCTTCATCGTCAGTAGAATCATAGGAATCGTTGTCCGTTGAGGATACAGATGACGAACCAACATCAATAAAACCTGGAATTTCGGGTGGAAATAGCAAGGCCACTGCTTCGGTTGATAGGCATTTCATTTTTGTTTGTTTTTTGTTAGGAATACTTCGCAGACTCGAAACAAATGGGTCTAAATGTACTAACATACGCAAAAATACGTCTTCCAAATTATGTATTCGGCTATTCTGGCGGCCGGAAAAGTTAAAAAAATTTAATATTAATAAAATCAAATTTTGTAGTTTCTGATTATCGCCGATTTCGACTTAAATTCGCAAATGAAAAAAATGATATGATTAAAAAATTGTTTTAGAAAAGTACAGTCAAGATAGAAATGTTGGTCAAATATTTTTAAGGTGATTAATTAAAAATATATAATGTCACTGTTATTTTAAAAATTTACCCTTTGAGGCACAGAATATATACAGATATTGATTAATAATGCTAATATATTTAAAGTTAATTATTAAATATTAAAAATTAAGATAATTACTTTATAAAGGAGAGCATGTAATTACTGTTTAATAATTAATATTGTAATTGAACATAGACTTACGCGAGTTACATAAGTAGCTTATTCGAAAGTAAATATAGTAGTGGAGAACAAGAAAAAGTATTATTGTATGAAAGAATACGATGGTGTACTTTAGAAAAAATGATTGCACAAAATATTCTAAGTTAATTAAGAAAATCACTGTAACAAAAAAATGCTGCTAACTATTGAAATATGTATATATAAAATACCATAATTAAATGGTTTATTCAGCATTAATTCTGATTAAATATTTATTTTAAAAAGTATTAAAAATTTACTTGAGAAATGTATATTTTATTACGTCCAAGGAATATAAATGTTGAAAAAAATGACATTTTTATCGTTTAAAATTTTACTAGACCTAATCTATGCAAATAAGTTGAGGTTAAAAAATGAAACAGAATTGTTCAATATCAAATGGAATCAGATATCCCATACAATATTTTGCAACAAAAAATAAAACTCGAGTTTTTTGACCAAAATATCTTACTGATCTTCACAAAATTCTTAACGACAATTTTTGTTCTTTCATCAACTAATTCAAAAAGCATGCGGTTTTTGAAAAAATTATTAATAAGAAATTGTTAATTTTTTTACTCTTACACATTTTGTACGTTTGGGGGTTTTTCCAAAGAAAGCGTTTCATGAACAAATTAAAGGCGGTTTTGCAAAATAAATTTTGCTCTATGTCTAATAAGCCTCCGATAGAGGCGCGCTATAGAGTGTCACAACGCATTGGGCACGTTCGACTACACTTGCCTAATGAAAATTCTCATGCACGTGCTACGATTTGCGAGTGCCTAAAACTAGAGGCGGGTTCTTCCTACGTAAGCAAATCGCCACGTTTTAAGCCAGTCGAGACGTTCTATCTCTTTTCCACTTACATATCGTAAACGATGTGCTTCACTACAGTTTACTTTATCGTGAAGATTGCAGAATATAAATTTAATTTTAAAAGTTCTGTGGGTGTTGTTGAAAGATAATATAAATATTTTACTGCAAAAACCTTTATATTTCAAAAGACATAGCAAGTGAAATTGAGTTTCACGGGAGCCTTCTCATGTTGTTGTTACCAAGCGACTAACATAGCTTTAAACAAATTAACGTTAAATATGTACTGAGCTACTTTAAGCTACTAGTCATTAGTTTTGTTCGTTAGTAAATAGTATAAGCTTCACACTAAAATAGGTTTTTCCTTCCAACTCTGCTTGATTATATTACTTTTTTTATTATTAAATCATGTTTTCTGCATAAATAATGTAATTCTTTTTACGCGCCAAACATTTGCAAATACCATATTGCTTATTTTTAGTTAACCTTCATGAAACGTATGTGACATCTACTTACTTTTAGCTAATGATTCCATTTTGCAGAATTAAAGTCGGACGATTTTTCGAGTTTCTAGGGCTTTTAACAGAGACGCAGTTTCGACTCACCGCTGCGTGCTGAACGTGCTCCACGCGAGAAGGTCTCTTTACAATTGTTTTTTCAGGATTGGCGAGAGAGCTTTTTCGACAATTCACTTGTACACGCTGAATCTTGGACTGTTACTCTAACCATCCTTATAATTCAAACGACCTAAATAGTAACTTTATTTTTCGACTTTTGGCCAGCTTTTAGGTTTTTGGCCCCACTGTGCGACTGGTCGACACACCGTTGTCCGTACTTACGTACCGATAATTTTGACCTGATTACGTAAAGATTCAGGATTTTCGCTATCATACCGTATTGTGAACATCATAAACAGAACGCTGAGATCATCATAACTGGTTACGATACGTCCGCTATAGTTAACATATAACTGCATAAAATTAAGCAAAAATATCCGCGTTCTCTCATTCTGTTATCATCTAAATGTAAAGTTTTGCAATCTGTAAATGTAGTAATTACGTACTTAACTATATTGCCTGGAAATAACTACACATTCCATTATCATCTATTATAATCGATTAATGAATCGTATGTATAGCAGTAAAGGTTTTTACAATTTAGCCTGTGTAAAATAATTAAGGCTATTGTCATGTAGCGTTAACTTTTATTTTTATACTGTACTTTAAAATAAATCGTTAATGGCATAACGTTGTTGATTCACACTTTGTAGATTCTGACTGTACTACCCTCAAAACATGAAAAAAAGTCATTTTTCGAAAAGTGTGTGTGTGTGTGTGTGTGTGTGTGTGTGTGTCTGCCTATAGAATTTTTCTATGGCAAACGATAACTGCCGCAACTTCAAACAGAAACAAATACTTTTTTGCATACAGTTCTGAATTGTAGAGGACTCGAGGCCTATTGATTTTGGTAAAGATCGGTTAAGGGGAAGGAGTAGTTTACCTGCAACCTTTTATGTTTTAACAAGGGTAATTTTTACTTCCATATTCCTTAAGGAAATGGAAGTATGGTGATGGCAAAAAAAATCGTGTTCGAGATTATTGCAGATTCTGATTGTACTACACTCAAAACATGAAAAAAAGTCGTTTTTCGAAAAGTGTCTGTGTGTCTGTCTGTAGATTTTTTTTCTATGGCAAACGATAACAGCTGCAAATTCAAACAGAATCAAATAATTTTTTGCATACAGCCCTGATTTGTAGAGTACTCACGACCTATTGTTTTTGGTGAAGGTCGGTTGAGGGAAAGGGGTAGTTTACCAGCAACGATTTTTTTTAATCAAGGGAAATTTTTTTTTTGGCAAACGATAACAGCCGCAAATTCAAACAGAATCAAATAATGTTTCGCATACAGCCCTGAATTGTAGAGTTCTCAAGATCTATTGTTTTTGGTGAAGATCGGTTAAGGGAAAGGGGCAGTTTACCAGCAACGTTTTATGTTTTAACAAGGGTATTTTCTATGGCAAACGATAACAGCCGCAAATTCAAACAGAATCAAAAGATTATTTGCATACAGCCCTAAATTGTAGAGTTCTCAAGACCTGTTGTTTTTGGTGAAGATCGGTTAAGGGAAAGGGGTAGTTTACCTGCAACGTTTTTTTAACAAGGGTATTTTCTATGGCAAACGATAACAGCCGCAAATTCAAACAGAATCAAATAGGTTTTTGCATACAGCCCTCATTTGTAGAGTACTCAAGGACTTTCGATTTTGGTGAAGATCGGTTAATGGGAAGGGGTATTTTACCTGCAACCTTTTACGTTTTAACAAGAGTAAAGTACTTGAAAATTCATTTAAACTTTTTCAAACAATGGTAATTGTTAAAAATAAAATAATTTTGTTGCCAGGCAATAAAATTATAATTTTTTCATTTTAATGTAAATTATGTATGAGTTAATATCTTTATATATATAATTCTTCTGTACGTGTGTATGTCACTGAACTGCTCCATGTATAAAATAATATATCGTTCGTGGCAGGTAAGCATATCTCAGTTATGTAATGTTTGCGTTTCCATTTTATTATTATGCCTACAGCAATAAAAAGGCAGGTAACACACACACACACACACACACACACACACACACACACACACACACACACACACACACACACACACACACACACACACACACACACACACACAATTCACGTTATTTCTGGCCTCACTCATTTTTATTTTCTTACGTTTGCACGCTTTTTAAATGGAAAGTGCCGAAACCCACACCAACATAACGCGTGCAAGCCGAAAAAATGGACATCAATTTGCTTCCTGTTGATCGATGGGCAGTGTAACTGCACGTGTTTACAGAGGAACGATTCATAGACAGACTTTTCGTCTTTAGGGAATGAACCCTCTGCAAGATGCTGAGGGTCCATGAGTGACTTCGGAGCGCTCCTTCTTTTTCGCGTGTTTGTTCTGTGAAACATACACTGTAGATTCGCAGCTTTACTCTAAGCAACGCTCAATAGGAAATGTTGAAAATTTTAGTCCACGGTGTACCCTCATTCACACTAAACCTGCTCTGATGTTTTAATTACGGACATCATAATATTAAAACTTTGGAAACTTGAGCACTACTTAATGGAGATCAATCATTAACTTATACAAGCCATTAATTTTATGCCTATTTTTTATATATATGTGTACAACGTTATCGGCAACAAAGAAGTAGTTTTTGTTAAAATTCCTTCCCGGGATATTTGGCCGTAGTCCAATGTTTTCTACAAAACCAGATGTTTCGGCAATGCCATCGACTTCCATCATCAGTGAAAATCGAGTGCGATAACGTGAGGTGGTATATGTTAGTGACCACAGTACTGTGGTTAAGGCTGAAGCAGTAAGTAGAAAGAAGTAGTTTCTATGGTAATATTTCATTTCGAAAATGATTTTAAATATAAATCTTAGAATATGGAAGTCATGTATGGTTCTCCATACCGATATTTACTTCCATGTTCCTTAAGGAAATGGAAGTATGGTGATGGCAAAAAAAATCGTGTTCGAGATTATTGCAGATTCTGATTGTACTACACTCAAGACATGAAAAAAGTCGTTTTTCGAAAAGTGTCTGTGTGTGTGTCTGTCTGTGTGTCTGTAGATTTTTTTCTATGGTAAACGATAACAGCCGCAAATTCAAACAAAATCAAATAATTTTTTGCATACAGCCCTGATTTGTAGAGTACTCACGACCTATTGTTTTTGGTGAAGATCGGTTGAGGGAAAGGGGTAGTTTACCTGCAACGTTTTATGTTTTAACAAGGGTATTTTCTATGGCAAACGATAACAGCCGCAAATTCAAACATAATCAAATAATGTTTTGCATACTGCCCTGAATTGTAGAGTTCTCAAGACCTTTTGTTTTTGGTGAAGATCGGTTAAGGGAAAGGGGTAGTTTACCTGCAACGTTTTATGTTTTAAAAGGGTATTTTCTATGGCAAACGATAAGAGCCGCAAATTCAAACAGAATCAAATACGTTTTTGCATACAGCCCTGATTTCTTGAGTACTAAAGACCTATTGTTTTTGGTGAAGATCGTTTAAGGGAAAGGGGTAGTTTACCTGCAACGTTTTATGTTTTAAAAGGGTATTTTCTATGGCAAACGATAAGAGCCGCAAATTCAAACAGAATCAAATGATTATTTGCATACAGCCCTAAATTGTGGAGTTCTCAAGACCTATTGATTTTGGTGAAGATCGGTTAAGGGAAAGGGGTAGTCACCTGCTACGTTTTATGTTTTAAAAGGGTATTTTATATGGCAAACGATAAGAGCCGCAAATTCAAACAGAATCAAATAATGTTTTGCATATCTTCCTGAGCTATAGAGAACTCAATGTCGTTGATTTAGGTGAAGATCGGTTAAGGGAAAGGGGTAGTTTACCTGCAACATTTTATGTTTAACAATTGTAATTTTTTCTATGACGAACGATAACAGCCGCAAATTCAAACAGAATCAAATAATGTTTTTCATACGTCCCTGAATTGTAGAGATCTCAAGGACTTTTAATTTTAGTGAAGATCGGTTAAGGGGAAGCGGTAGTTTACCTGCAACGTTTTATGTTTTAACAAGGGTATTTTTTATGGCAAACGATAACAGCCGCAAATTCAAACAGTGTGACGTCTCCCTTGTTAAGATATCACAAATGTCGGGAACCAGTTCAATTTGTTACCTGTTAATTGAACTAGCTGCCGTTGTTAGTAAACCTCAATCACTAACAAATTATAACACTTTACTGTTCAGGAATTAAGCAAGGATTGTATAAATTTATTCACTCGTTGGGTGTTAGCGAAAACATCTCTTTATTAACATATTTATCTCTGATACTTTACTTTACTTTTAAACTCAGATTCTAAAAATTTCTGCATTAAATATTTTGAAAATTTACTTCTTATTCTTTTTATATCAAAAGCATTCAGCTAGATATTGTTTTCAGTACCACGGATCCGGGTTTCAACTAGTTATGTTTTTATTACAACTTCAACGAAATTATTAGAAGAATAAATTTGGTTGTAAATTTTAAAATTAATTTAAATCTAAACATCGTAATGTCATTACTACTTCATTACAGTGAATACAAAATATATATATTAAACTTTAAATTATCAAAAGTTCTTTACTGTTCTTTTGTTACTGGTCTTGTTGTTTTACAATGAATTTGTGTTACAAATATTATGTTTTGATATCACCTGAATGTAACATGTGTATGCTGTGGGGTCCATGATGGTCATCTTCAGTCCTCTCCTAAGGTGTGATCCACGGTTCTTCTTGATGTTCCATGAGGTTGATTGTTTCTGGTAGTCTCTTCCTAGACGATTAGATTTTGGTACTAGAAGTTCATCCGGTTGCTGTTTGTGTTTTCTTCTTTTGGAGTCGGTTAATTACATTTTACTTTTAGTTACAGTTCTTATTTTGTCAGCACTAAAATCTGGTAAGTAACATTTCTCACCACTTACAGTTTGCTAAGAGATGTGTCGGCTAAGTTTCTTTTTTTTATTATTATTCTTTACATATTTCTTCACGCACTACATTATAATTTTGTTTTTATTATTATTATTATACTAAATAGGTCAAATCGAACTCATTATAAACTTGATTAAATATTGTTTAACTGTATACACCTATGTGTATGTTCACGACACAGCAGCTACATCCTTACATCTCGGTGTCTATCGGGCGAATGAAAAATGTTTAGCGGCAAGGGGTCAGTAGTTGGCGCGGTTTTACGCACTAAGAAAATAGTTCGTTCTTTTAAGTTATATTAATTATTTACTAATTAAGTCGTAATACATTATTTTACCTTTCGGTTACGAATTAGGAATTTCTTTATCTATTTAGTACGTATTTTATTTAATTAAAGTAATTATTATTATTAGCTAAATAACACCGTTCTTAACGTGTTGGTACGGAACAATTTGCAAGTTGTTGCATGAATCTAGGCATAGGTAAGGGGTGGATAATACTCTTACTTATATTGAAAGCAATTTTTTATTTGTGCGATTTAAATATTTTTTAAAATCGTCACATCCTCCTGCACGTAACGATGATGTTGGGGGTGGGGTAATAATTAAAATCTAATAAAGACAATTACATTTGGGCACAGAATTTCATACTGAAATTTCTCTCTCTCAGATTATTTCTACCTATCAATTGATTATCTTACAACTTATACAAAATATTTAAATTCTAATACATCTACTACACATAAAATACACAAAACATAAATCTACCTTATATTTAATTCTTACATCTACTACCGGGTTTTTTTTTTTATTTCTCCACTCGTTTTACGGAGTTATACTCATGAGTAGGTTACTAATAATAATCCCGTATTGTAATAACAATCGAATTACTTTTAGTTTACTTCGCTAGGAATTATTTTTTTTTTTCTCGTCAGCGTTATCTTCAGCGTCATCTTCATCGTCAGCTGACTTCTCATTTATTATATCATTCTCGCAGGACATTAGCTAAGGTTGATCAGGCCTCGCTATTATTCGTACGAGGGTTTTGAGTTCATACTCATTTACGATATATGATGTTGCAAAATCTTATCGTATTCCTGTATAAGTATATACAACTGTTTTTTTTATTCTCAATACTTAAATACTATTCTCTGTTTGCTATCTTTCTCGTAGTCGTGCTTCTGTATTTTGACACGAAAAACATTTTTTTATTTGAGACATATGGCTTCGGCGAACGTAATTTTCTGTATTGGGTTCATACAGAGCTACAGTAACGGGGGTGATGAACTTATGAATTTTGTAGGGGCCACACCATCGGTATGATAGTTTCGCAGTGGTCCTATCAACGGCTTTACTCATTGGATGCGTTTTTATACTAAATCACCTACCTTATATTCTATTTGCCTATTATTCCGCTCATGGTATTTTCGTGATTTTTGTAAATTCGCTCTCAAATTTGCACGAGCTTCGTTCCATATTTTTCTCACGTTATTCGTATTCATGTCACGGGGCAATAACTCATGGATTTTTCATTTCGTGGTTAACGGATGGTTGGGTTTATATTTGTAGAGTAAATCAAATGGTGTTGATTTATGGCCTTCATGATACGCTGAGTTGAACGCAAATTGTATCCACGATACATTTTGATCCCAGGTTGTCTGGTCTTTAGCGTGATAAGATATTAGAGCTGATTTTAAGTTACGCAAGTATCTTTCTGCTAGATTTCCTTGCGGTCTGTACTCGGTCACTGTAATATGATTTATCCCTAATTTAAAACACATGTCGTTAAATTCTTTCGACTTAAACTGAGGTCCCTTGTCAGATATTAGGTTTAAGGGCGTACCATAATCTTTAAATAGTCTTTCTTGTAGAATTTTTATTGTCGTAGATGCTAATGCACGTCGCATAGGATACATCCACACGAATTTAGTGAAGGAGTCTACACAAATTAATAGCATAGTATTTCCGGATTTAGAACGGGGATAAGGTCCAGAATAGTCTATGTATATCTTCGAGAAGGGAGTTGTGGGTATCTCTGAGATTAATTTTCCTACTTGACTGATTCTTGCTGGCTTGCTCAGGGCACAGATTTCGCATTCTTTCACGAACTTTTTTATTTCACTGTTCATGTTTTCCCAATGGTATTCCTTGCGAATACGATGTATAGTTTTCCTAATTCCCATATGAGCTCCAATGGTCGATGAATGGTAGTATTCCATTAGCATAGGTTTGATTATTTCCGGGGCGATTATTCTCAGTAATTTTCCGTTAGCCTTTTTAAAACAAAGTACTCGTTTACTCAATGTATATTTGTCAGAATAATTTCCTTTTTCTATTTGTTCTATTATTTTGCACAATTTCGGATCCTTTTGTTGGTGGTATGCGATATCGTTAAATGCAAGGGGAAAGTTAGTAATTAGTGTATTAACGGTAGGGGTTTCAACATTTTCTTCGCCTGATCTAGTATTGGGTAGTTGGAACATCCGGGATAGAGTATCGGCTACTACATTTTGAGTACCACGAATATGTTGCACTTTGAACTTGTAGCAATTCAATCTTAACACCCATCTTCCGATACGACCTAACTGTTTTGGGTGGTTCAATAACCATGACAAAGCTTGATTGTCGGTTTCTAGTAGAAATTCCTTATTTCCCAAAAATGGTTTGAATTTGTCAAAGGCGAATACTACGGCTAAACATTCAAGTTCATAGGCTGAGAACTTCCTTTCTTGCTCGGTCAATGTACGGGATGCGTAGCTGATCGGGAGTCTAGTATTATTTATTTCCTGGTATATTACGGCTCCTAATGCTGCACTTAAACTATCGGTCTGTACGACAAATGGTTTACTGAAATTTGCTAACTGCAATACCGGTGGGGATACAATGCTTTCTTTAAGTGTTTCAAACGCTTCTTGATGTTGAGTAGTCCACTCGAATTTCGCTCCTTTCTTTCTTAAAGCATTCAATGGGGCTGCTATATCCGCTAAGTGGGGTATGTACTTATGAAAATAATTAATCATACCTAAAAATCGAGCTATACCTTTGGCGTCTCTCGGTGGTAAGAATTCTCGGATTGCGCGTGTACGTTCGGGATCGATGCTAACCTTACCTTCGGCAGATACTATGTGACCTAAGAAGGAGAATTGATTTACTGCGAAATTCACTTTACTCGGGTTTACCGTTAGTCCAGCTTTCTTTAACCTGGATAATACTTCACGCAGGTGATCAATATGTTGATCCATTGACTCACTATATACTACTATATCGTCGAGATAGTGATATACAAATTTAAATTTAACATCATGAAAAATTTTTTCTAACAGTCTGCTACATACTGAACTTCCTTGTGATATACCGAATGGTACTCTAGTAAATTGATATAGATTAAATGGGACAGAAAAAGCAGCAGTTAAATGTTTTGATTCCTCAGCTAGTGTGATTTGATGGAATGCTTGGTTGAGATCCATTATGGTGAAGATTTTCGCTTTTGTAAAATAGTGAAACGCGCTGTGAATTTCGGGCAGTGGTATCGATTCAAATTCTATACTCTTATTTAGCTGTCTATAATCCACGACTAGTCTATGTTTGTCAGTTCCTTTTGGCACTAGGAATGCAGATGATGAGTATGGAGAAGTTGACGGTTCAATGACGTGCTGATCAAGGAGTTTGTTAATGTGGTTTCTCATTATTTCCGTCTTGGGCGGTGATAATTTGTATGGATGAAGTCGTATTACCTTGTTGTCACTAAGATTTATTTTATATTCGATTAAATGGGTTAATCCTAACTTGGGGGTGAGTACTGTAGAAAATTCCCGTATTAACTTTTGAATTCTTAGCGTCTCATTTCCTTTTAAATGACTCAGACTAGACTCTTGGTGCTCTGATTGAATAGTTGACGTTTCACAATTAACGTCGTTACTTAACTCGGAGTCGAACTGATATTTTCGAGTACGAGCAAATCTGAAGAAATATTGTTTTGCATACATATCAAGGATTAAGCCAGTTTTACTTATAAAATCAGCGCCTAGTATTAAGTTTTGTCCTAACACTTCAGCTACTAGTAGGGGAATATACCAAGTAAAATTCTTTATTTTTAATTTCACCGTAATACTGCGCGATATCTTTAGGTTTTGTTTATTTGCGGTGTCACACTTTATGTTCACGTTTTGGCTACGTTTAATCAGATTATGATTATCTAATACGGTGGCTAACTGTTGACTAATTATACTACGGGTAGATCCGGAATCAATTAAACCAAGGGTATTCGTTGCTCCAAGGTCTATCTGTACGTAGGGTAGTTGGCAGATACTTGTTTTACATGCACCAATAGAGTTGCACTTCTCAATAAATCTTGTTAGGTAAGGGTCTATGCGTTTATTTTTATGTATTTTTACTCTATGATTATTATTGTTTTTACCTTTCCTTCTGTTGCTGCGGAAGACGTAGGATTTTCGTTCTTCCAGCTTCACATGTTTTTTGATTGGTCGGTTTTCTGTTGGTAGCGCTTTTGTTTACATACCTTGCTAATGTGTTCGGCCTTTCCACAGTTATAACATCTTCTTTTTTCATTGACTTCACTCGTATGTTGTCGGGGTTTTGATCTAGAGTATGAAATATGGGGGTAGCTTTGGGTTTTATATGTACTTACGAATCGCTTATCGCGGTAGGTTCGGGTATCTGTTCCAATTGGTAGAGTTCGGAATGAATCTCTGCGTTGAGTCTGGGACATAGAAACGCGTCTGTTCTGGTCAGAATACCAGACGTTGGACGAATGTATACAACATAGTTCTAGTTCGGAGAAAGTGGATGGTCGCTTCATGAGTGCTAGGCGAGATCGCTCCTCCGGGGATAGTCCGACTAAGATATTGTCTACTAACTGTTGTTCACTCCATTTGACTTGCAGCAATAAAGCAGATTCTATTATTTCAGATATATAATGAGCTAATCTCTCGTAGTACTTGTACACGAAGTACTAGATTCCGCTTCAATTCTTCGTAGATACCGGTGGGAATGAAATGTCTTATTAGGGTGGTATGAAGTTCTTCTACTGGGTGATTGTGCCTGAAGGATTCTAACACACGATCTTTTAAAGGAGATCTACATTTAGGTAAAATTACTTGTAAAATCTGGTCATCTCTTAGTTGTCGCAGATCCTTTAATTGTAAAAGATGCTTGAGAAAATCTAGGAGCTTTGTAATATTCAGCCCATCAGTGATTGGTATGTCCCTCAAAATATGTTCTACAGGGTGGGTTATCTTTCCATAAAGCTCTGTAGTTAGATTAAAAGTAGTCGTCATTCTCGGTTTTTCCGCAGATTGATTCGTCGGCAAGTAAGAAGGTAAATCGTAGGTACGAGACATATTCTCTAGTGCATTAGGGAGTAGCGTAACGTTTGCTGGTTGGATATTTGCTTTTCTATCAGTTAACCGTTCTTTAAATGGATCTATGTTGGATTCCTGCAGAAACTGAAACTTTACAGTACCGGTTTGCTGTTCTTGAGTAGGAGATTGGGTAGGGGAAATATTTAGTTTCGTCATTGCTTCTTCAATCTCTTCTAATCTAAACGATTCAGATCTTCGACGTAATTCGCGCATTATCTCGGGTAATTGTTGTAATGCTTCCTCCGCGAATTTTTGTACATCCTGTGGGGTAACTTTATCACCGGGCCAATTCAACAAATTGGTGATACGGCGGGTCAGATGTTAGATTCTTTGGGTGGTGCGTAAAATTACTGCGGGGGATTTTTCATCACGCAGGGTTTTTGCGATCGACGTTAGTTTTGTATATTTATGATAGCATGTTTCCTTTTCGCTTTCAAAATCTAAAACACTTAAACGATTTAATAATGAGGGTTTGTCCGGTTTATTTTCACGTAACGTTTTGCGAAGTTCCGCGACAGTTACATCTGAGTATGGAAGACCACGCAATAATGCTTCATAGCTTAATTCGTCTTTCAACAAGTCAGGGTTAAATTGATCCATTTTTGATAATAACGTCGTTTAAATAAACGAAGTATTACGTACGACAAATCTTATATCAGCTTAAACACTTGTAAAGCTCGACTTCATTTAAACACATACATATATCTCTTATTACACATAGAATCTTATATTAATTAATCAAAATAAACTTATCTCACAACAATTCATTTTCTGTACTGTCACATATAATTAGTCAAAACAAAACGCTAATATCATTGTATAGTAGAGAGAAATTTCACATACGAAAAGTTCATTCCTTTAACAATAGCACAAAGGGTCAGTTGTTTTGGGGAGTCGCATTGTTTGCATAGGGTGGTAACACAGGTAGGACAATTCAGAACAGGAAAGACTCGTGTCTAGGTTTGTCTGTTAGGTTAGCGAGGGGAGGTTTTGAATGAGATGCGTGCATACAAAAGGGGAGAGTTTACATTCCTCAACACGTATTTAACATGAAATAGCTTGTTCATACCGACAGGTTTAGAATGGAATATTTACCAGCGTTGACTTGTTTATTACGGCAATCTCACGATACTAATATTATTATATCTTAATTAAAATTTTACCCATTTATTTATTTTTTTTCAGAGTGAATAAATTTATGTTTGTCAAAGTTATTGTTAAAGAATTATAACAATATACAATATAATTAATGGTGTATATTAATTATTAAAAGAACAGCACAATACATAATTATTATTATTTTACAAAGAAGCAGTGGCGCAATTTTGTGCGTCACGATGCTCGCAACTATTTTAACTTTAGCAGAGTGGCGCAATTTTGTGACGTCTCCCTTGTTAAGATATCACAAATGTCGAGAACCAGTTCAATTTGTTACCTGTTAATTGAACTAGCTGCCGTTGTTAGTCAGTCACTAACAAATTATAACACTTTACTGTTCAGGAATTAAGCAAGGATTGTATAAATTTATTCACTCGTTGGGTGTTAGCGAAAACATCTCTTTATTAACATATTTATCTCTGATACTTTACTTTACTTTTAAACTCAGATTCTAAAAATTTCTGCATTAAATATTTTGAAAATTTACTTCTTATTCTTTTTATATCAAAAGCATTCAGCTAGAAATTGTTTTCAGTACCACGGATCCGGGTTTCAACTTAGTTATGTTTTTATTACAACTTCAACGAAATTATTAGAAGAATAAATTTGGTTGTAAATTTTAAAATTAATTTAAATCTAAACATCGTAATGTCATTACTACTTCATTACAGTGAATACAAAATATATATATTAAACTTTAAATTATCAAAAGTTCTTTACTGTTCTTTTGTTACTGGTCTTGTTGCTTTACAATGAATTTGTGTTACAAATATTATGTTTTGATATCACCTGAATGTAACATGTGTATGCTGTGGGGTCCATGATGGTCATCTTCAGTCCTCTCCTAAGGTGTGATCCACGGTTCTTCTTGATGTTCCATGAGGTTGATTGTTTCTGGTAGTCTCTTCCTAGACGATTAGATTTTGGTACTAGAAGTTCATCCGGTTGCTGTTTGTGTTTTCTTCTTTTGGAGTCGGTTAATTACATTTTACTTTTAGTTACAGTTCTTATTTTGTCAGCACTAAAATCTGGTAAGTAACATTTCTCACCACTTACAGTTTGCTAAGAGATGTGTCGGCTAAGTTTCTTTTTTTATTATTATTCTTTACATATTTCTTCACGCACTACATTATAATTTTGTTTTTATTATTATTATTATACTACATAGGTCAAATCGAACTCATTATAAACTTGATTAAATATTGTTTAACTGTATACACCTATGTGTATGTTCACGACACAGCAGCTACATCCTTACATCTCGGTGTCTATCGGGCGAATGAAAAATGTTTAGCGGCAAGGGGTCAGTAGTTGGTGCGGTTTTACGCACTAAGAAAATAGTTCGTTCTTTTAAGTTATATTAATTATTTACTAATTAAGTCGTAATACATTATTTTACCTTTCGGTTACGAATTAGGAATTTCTTTATCTATTTAGTACGTATTTTATTTAATTAAAGTAATTATTATTATTAGCTAAATAACACCGTTCTTAACGTGTTGGTACGGAACAATTTGCAAGTTGTTGCATGAATCTAGGCATAGGTAAGGGGTGGATAATACTCTTACTTATATTGAAAGCAATTTTTTATTTGTGCGATTTAAATATTTTTTTAAATCGTCACATCAGAATCAAAAGATTATTTGCATACATCCCTAAATTGTAGAGTTCCCAAGACCTATTGTTTTTGGTGAAGATCTGAAAGGGAAAGGGGTAGTTTACCAGAAACGGTTTTTTTTAAATCAAGGGTAATTTTTTTTAATGGCAAACGATAACAGCCGCAAATTCAAACAGATTCTACTACTCTTTTGCATATCGCCCTGAATTGTAGAGTTCTCAAGACCTATTGATTTTGTTGAAGATCGGTTAAGGGAAAGGGATAGTTTACCAGCAACGTTTTATGTTTTAAAAAGGGCGTTTTATATGGCTAACGATAAACAGATTCTACTACTCTTTTGCATATCGCCCTGAATTGTAGAGTTCTCAAGACCTATTGATTTTGTTGAAGATCGGTTAAGGGAAAGGGGTAGTTTACCAGCAACGTTTTATGTTTTAAAAAGGGCGTTTTATATGGCAAACGATAACAGCCGCAAATTCAAACAGAATCAAATAGGTTTTTGCATACAGCCCTCATTTGTAGAGTACTCAAGACCTGTTGTTTTTGGTGAAGATCGGTTAAGGGAAAGTGGTAATTTACCAGCTACGATTTTTGTTTTAACAAGGGTATTTACTATAGCAAACGTAACAGCCGCAAATTAAAACAGAATTAAATAATTTTTTGCATACAGCTCTGAATTGTAGAGTACTCAAGACCTATTGTTTTTGGAGAAGATCGGTTAAGGGAAAGGGGTAGTTTACCTGCAGCGTTTTTTATCAAGGGTAATTTTATTTGGCAAACGATAACAGCCACAAATTCAAACAGAATCAAATAATGTTTTGAATACAGCCCTGAATTGTAGAGTTCTCAAAACCTTTCGATTTTGGTGAAGATCGGTTAAGGGAAAGGGGAAGGTTACCTGCAACATTTTATGTTTTAACAAGGGTAATTTTTTCTATGACGAACGATAACTGACGTAAATTCAAACAGAATCAACTACTCTTTTGCATACCATTTTGAATTATATAGAACACTAGGTCTGTTGATTTTGTTGAAGATCGGTTAAGGGAAAGGGGTAGTTTACCAGCAACGTTTTATGTTTTAAAAAGGGCGTTTTCTATGGCAAACGATAACAGCCGCAAATTCAAACAGAATCAAATACGTTTTCGTATACAGCCCTGATTTGTAGAGTACTCAAGACCTGTTGTTTTTGGTGAAGATCGGTTAAGGGAAAGGGGTAGTTTACCAGCTATGATTTTTGTTTTAACAAGGGTATTTACTATAGCAAACGATAACAGCCGCAAATTCAAACAGAATTAAATAATTTTTTGCATACAGCTCTGAATTGTAGAGTACTCAAGACCTATTGTTTTTGGAGAAGATCGGTTAATTAAAAGGTGTAGTTTACCTGCAGCGTTTTTTTATCAAGGGTAATTTTCTTTTGGCAGACGATAACAGCCGCAAATTCAAACAGAATTAAATAATTTTTTGCATACAGCCCTGCATTGTAGAGTGCTCAAGACCTATTGGTTTTGGTGAAGATCGGTTAAGGGGAAGGGGTAGTTTACCAGCAACGTTTTTTTATCGTGGTAATTTTTTCTATGGCAAACGATAACAGCCGCAAATTCAAACAGAATCAAATAATGTTTTGCATACAGCCCTGAATTTTAGAGTTCTCAAGTCCTATTGGTGTTGGTGAAGATCGGTTAAGGAAGAGGGGTAGTTTACCTGCAACGTTTTATGTTTTAACAAGGGTAATTGTTTATATGACGAACGATAACTGTCGCACATTCAAACAGAATCAAATATTTTTTTTGCATGCATCCGTGAATTGTAGAGGACTGAAGGTCTATAGATTTTGGTGAAGATCGGTTAAGAGAAAGGGGCAGTTTACCAGCAACGTTTTATGTTTTAACAGGAGTAAAGTACTTAATTTTGATAAATAATGTATCCTAATAAGAAGCTCATAATAATCCACTGTAGAAACGTAGATGAAATAGCTATAAATGAAGAGGTTAGGTGAACGGGGTGGGGGAAATTTCCTGATAATGAAAATTATAGTTGATTGGGGAGGTGAGAATTTTTTATATGTGTACTACGTTATCGGCACTAAAGTAGTAGTTCTTTGTTAAAATTTCTTCCCGGGCTGTTTAGCCGTAGTCCAATGTTTTCTGCAAAACCAGACTTTTCGGCAGTCCATCGACTGCCATCATCAGTGAAAATCGAGTGCGAAAACGTCAGGTGGTATACGTTAGTGACCACAGTACCGTGGTTAAGGCTGAAGCAGTAAGTAGAAAGAAGTAGTTTCTATGGTAATATTTCATTTCGAATATGATTTTAAATATAAATCTTAGAACATGGAAGTCATGTATGGTTCTCCATACCAATATTTTTCTATGACGAACGATGACTGCCGTAAATTCAAACAGAATCAAATAATGTTTTGAATACGTCCCTGAATTATAGAGAACTCAACGTTTTATGTTTTAACAAGGGTAATTTTTCTATGACGAACGATAACTGCCGTAAATTCAAACATAATCAAATAATTTTTTGCATATTTACGTAGATTGTAGAGACCTCAAGGCCTGTTGATTTTGGTGAAGATCGGTTAACGGAAAGGGGTAGTTTACCTGCAACATTTTATGTTGTAACAAGAGAAATTTTTTCATGACGAACGATAACTGCCGTAAATTCAAACAAAATCAAATAATTTTTTACATATGTGCCTGAGTTGTAGAATACTCAAGGCCTATTGATTTTGGTGAAGATCGGTTACGGGGAAAGGGTAGTTTACCTGAAACATATTTAGTTGTAACAAGAGTAAAGTACTTAATTTTGATAAATAAAGTATCCTGATAAGAAGAACTTAATAATCCACTGTTGAAGCGTAGATGAAATATCTATAAATGAAAATTTATTTGAAAGGGGAGGGGATAATTTTTATATGTGTAGTACGTTATCGGCAACAAAGTAGTAGTTTGTTGTTAAAATTCCTTCCCGGGCTGTTTGCCCGTAGTACAATGTTTTCTGCAAAACCAGACGTTTCGGCAGTGCCGTCGACTGCCATCATCAGTGAAAATCGAGTGCGATAACGTGTGGTGGTATACGTTATTGACCACAGTACTGTGGTTAAGGCTGAAGCAATAAGTGGAAAGAAGTAGTTTCTATGGAAACATTTCATTTCGTAAATGATTTTAAATATAAATCTTAGAACATGGAAGTCATGTATGGTTCTCCATACCGATATTTTACATATGTGCCTGAGTTGTAGAGGACTCAAGGCCTATTGATTTTGGTGAAGATTGGTTACGGTGAAAGGATAGTTTACCTGCAACGTTTTATGTTTTAACAAGAGTAAAGTACTTAATTTTGATAAATAAAGTATCCTGATAAGAAGATCGTAATAATCGACTATAGAAACGTAGATGAAATATCTATAAATGAAGAGGCTAGTTGAACGGGGTGGGGGTAATTTTCTATAAATGAAAATTATAGTTGAAAGGGGAGGGGATAATTTTTACTTTTACTTCCATGTTCCATAAGGAAATGGAAGTATGGTGGTGGCAAAAAAAATCGTGTTCGAGATTATTGCCGTCGACTGCCATCATCAGTGAAAATCGAGTGCGATAACGTGTGGTGGTATACGTTAGTGACCACAGTACTGTGGTTAAGGCTGAAGCAATAAGTGGAAATAAGTAGTTTCTATGGAAACATTTCAGTTCGTAAATGATTTTAAATATAAATCTTAGAACATGGAAATCATGTATGGTTCTCCATACCGATATTTTTAGGAATTATCGAACCTAATTCAAGTAAATGATTGTAACTGTATGAGTACCCTCAATACATTTCGATGTTTTTAATATGCGATTGTATCGATATATTACGGTGTGGAAAAGAAGAAGTGTACTAATTGTAAATTGCCCTATTTCTTAATGTAAAGCAAAAATACGTGTTTTCATTTGGTAGTTAGGTAATAATGGTTTTGGGTTTTTAGTTTACTGCTAAAATAAATAAAAGCTGTGGTTGAGAAAACATAAAATTAAACGTGTAATACAATGCGTATAACAGAGTAACACTTAAAATAAAGAAAAAATTTTTAGGTTTACAAAATGGAAAAACAACAGCAAATACAAAATGAAAAATACAAATATTTATGGTTAATGAAAAAACAAAAAACACTGTATTAAGGAATGACAACATATGCTCTACAAATTGTACATAATAGATGTTTGTTTTTTTGTTAGTCACAAAACGAGTACTTGTCGGAAAACGAATTTTACCAAAAAAACGAGTTCTGCCACAAAAAAGTGACATGTAGGCCTTTAATAATAGGCAAGGGGTTGACTCTTGGGCCACTCCCGCCTTACTCCGAGTTGGGTTTTTCGTAATTTTAGAAAAAAAAAATAGTTTTACATTACACACGTATTGGTTTTCATGTATAATTTCAGTTTTCATGTTAACCTAACATAATCAATTTTTGGTGTCACAGCCACGACCCGGTGATAAATTACTACTACAGTCATTTTCCATTAAAAAATGATAAACGAAATCAATTGAAATCACCAGCCAACTATTTTGCAACATACAAAATTAAAATTTGTATAATTCTTTCATTACCTAAAATTATGTGCGATATTCACTACATATCGAAGCTCAAAAATCGCATTATCGAAATAACTGCGGGTACGCATATAAACAAGAGTAAAGTACTTATTTTGATAAATAAAGTATCATGAAAAGAAGGTCATAATAACCCACATAATAACCCATCAAATGTAAATGATAGTTGAAGGGGAAGGGGATAATTTTTTATGTGTATCCTACTACGTTATCGGCAACAAAGAAGTAGTTTCTACGGAAATATTTTATTTCAATTTGTCAAACATAAAACTCTATTTACTAGGTGGGGGATATTTTTTTAGAAATTATCGAACCGCATTCAAGTAAATTATTTTAAATAAATATCTTAGGACATGGAAGTTATGTATGGTTCTTCATACCGATATTTTTTGTATTGATGTTATAAATTTATTCGACCGAAAACTTAAAAATTTCAATAAATTATTAACAAATGATATCGTTACATGCTATGTCACCACGGATACGTAAACAAAATACTTTTTCATTTTCAGGAATTCAAAAATAACAAACGCTTGGCGGTATTCACTTTCTTTCGCCTTGTTTAAATAAAAGATAATTTAATCAAATTAATTCTTTATTTTAAAAATATTAGCGACTAGGTACAATTCGTATTTTGAATTGTAAAAACCTTTCTCAGCGTTTTTACCAAAAGCGTGCTGATATATTTGGTTTCGTTCTTAGTCTAGACTTACATATTAAAACTAATTTTATAATTAATTAGGACATAGAATTCATGTATGAATTCCGATTTTTCAATTAATATTTAAATGGTTTTAAATATAAATCTTAGAACATGGAAGTCATGTATGGTTCTACATACCGATTTTTTATGATGCTTCGTTAATTATATTGGTTATACGGTGACACTGTTGTATTGTTGAGTTGGCATGTCGGAATCCGAACTGATGATCAGGGATCCATTCTTGTTTTGTTAGATCCTTAGTAATTATTCTGTTATCAAGATGTTTTGCAATTATTTGGAAGAGACTGACTGGACAATAAGATGAAACGTCTGTGAGATTTTCATCGGGTGTCGGTGTCGATGTAATTTGAACAACGTTTAGTGATTTAGTCCAAAATTCAAGACGTAAAATGGCGTTGAATACGTGCATGATCTTCTTGAGTCCGTTTTTTTTTTTTGGGGGGGGGGAATTCTTTTAACACCCTGGCAGTAATAAGGCCGATTCCTGGCGTCTTTTTTTGGTTTAGTTTATTGATTTTATCGATTATTTCTTGTGCAGTAATTAACTTTAGGCGGCCACGAACTTGAATGGGTATGGAAAGGTCTTGTTCCACTTCGAGGTCGTGAATATTGTGTTGTATGGTATCTAACTGCTGGATAATACGGCATTTTTGCACCTCTGTTCATTTGATAAAAATTAATTTTAATGGTTACAACATGTTGACGTGTCATCGCTGCATTCGATTCCAACAAACACAATACATAGCCAACAAAACGAATCTAGTGTAATGCTGCTAGCGTGAGTAGGGTGAAGATGGTGATTTGTTCTTCGAAATAAATGGAAAGGTTTTTCAAAAAATGAAAGTTATATTACGAGCAAATCTATAGTTATATTTGAAAGACTGTTGTGTTTGTAACAACAATAGGTTTTTTGTTACCTACCCACCACTTTATTCGCAATATTTTCATTCAACGAAAATACTACTGTATGTGTTAATGTGTATTCACCAAGAAAATTTATGACGAGGTAATTTATTTCTCTAACTAGAAATTAAGGCAACCACGACTTAACTATTAACGCACGAGCGGATGAGGTGTGCCAAGTTATGGCCGATTATACTCACAACGGATCGTTTTAGAGGAACAAAGTGTTTCTACATTATGATAAATTATCTCTGTTAAAGACGTAGTGTATATATTTTATATTTTTGCAAAACGTCGTTTGTAATGAAGAAAATTACTTGTGGCATAACTACAGTTGCAGTGAAAACCTGAACGGATCGTATACCATGGACAGTGGGAATTTTTTTGTAGTATTTAGCATGTTTTCTTGGTCTTATTTCTCATTATTCTCTTATTATGTACTCTTATTAATATTCGTATTAAAGCTTGATGTACTGCTCTCTTTCTCTGTTGCTCACATTTCACCATTTCTCTCTTTTCTTTCAGGTACACTAACCCTCCCCTGCGGTGTGTAGGTTTTATGTAAATATTAGAAGCATTTATATTTTTGGATCTCACTTTTAAACTAAACTCATGTACATGATAGCACATGATACTAAACATGATACATGATACTCATGTACTAAACACATGATAGCATGTGTACGTAAATATACGAACGCTACTCTTGAGCAGTGCATGTATAATCAGTTGTACGCATAGTTGTCACAGATACTTCTGTTTCACTAAACGTATATTTCACTGACGTTTGTATCATTATCGTAATTTACTTACATGAAACAGGCGGAGTAAGTAACGATGCAAGAGTATTTTATGGACGTGTTGGTGCCATCCGTAACGGATACACCCAACACGGTGGCATAACGTCTAGCGAGAAATACTGAAGGATAATGTCCTAAACAGGTGGAGAAAATATTTTCCGTGCCTACTGAAACTGAATCCTGAAGTTGATTTTGAAATGCAGGCAGATGTGTTGCAGTAGTGTAGCGATGAAGAAGGTTATGAGGATATTCCACCTGATGTAAAGGATATTGAATACGTAATCCGCAAACTCAAGAACAACAGGGCACCAGGCATATTGCCGGATTGTTGAAGGCTGGTGTAGACAAGTACTTACTAAAAAAACTTGAGAACTGATAATGTAGTTTTGGGAGAAAGAGAGAATTCCAAGTGAATGTACAGTGGGGATAGTCGTAGCCATAGAAATGCAGAGTGAAGATCGGTGGTTGCACCTCAGATGAATTCAGTCACGGATACTAGAATACACGGTAGGGGTCACGGGGTGTGTGCGCAGTAGCAAGCCGCGCCGCTGACGTCACCGCGAACCCAGCCACCGCTCCACTGCCTTAACCTATTGTGTTGTTACTGCGTTTATGAGTGAATACAACGTTGTTTACGTGAGTGTAAATTCTTATCGGTGATTGACGATTAAGTGCAGAGTTACGCTGCAGTTATCAGTGTATTGAGGGGTTTTTGAGAGTAAGTTTGAAGTTGTTTTGAGTGAAAAATAATGGTTTGTTGTGCGATCGCGAGTTGTACTAACCACGGCAGACAAGGAAGTAAGTTAGGAATTAATTTTCATACATTTCCTAAGAACAATGAGACGAAACAAAAATGGATAAATGCTTGTAAACGTGCCGATTCGTTTTCAGTTGATAATGCTCGTGTGTGCTCAATACATTTTGCTGATTCTGATTATGAAACGGATTTGAAAAGTGAACTGTTGAATCTTCCTCCGAAACGCAAGTTGAAGCCTGATGCTGTTCCAACTTTACATCTCCCATCCTCCAGTGTTGATTTACGGGGTAGTAATGAGCCTAATAATCAGAGAGAAATTCGGGCACAAAAACGAAGTTACCGTAAAGAAGTAGAAGAGATTTTACAGGTAAATATATTACCAACTAATGAAGAAACTACTAGTAGAGAAAACATCAACTATGAAAACAAACAATGCTGTAAATGCGACACTGTGGGCTTATGTCAAAAATTAGAAATTATGGAGAAAGAAATAAAAGAACTTAGGCAAAAGAATACAAATTTACAGGATCGTCTCTCTCGGTGTAATGATGAGTTACTTAAAACAAAACATTCGCTAAAAGTGGTTGAGGGTTCTTTTTCTGACTGTCAACAACAAGTGGTTATGAAAGGGCGGTGCACTAATTGGTCATCTGAAGATATTGCAAAGGCTGCGACTTTACGTTGTATATCTTATAAAGCGTTATCTTTTGGCAGGGATGTATTGAAATATCCTCTTCCTAGTGAAGTCACTATTAAAAGAAGACTCAGGCAGTTTAGCGTTCCACCAGGTTTTATTGATTTAAGCCTTACTGTCATGAAAACCCAATCAAAGCTACTAACTACATTTGAAAAAGACGTAATTCTTAGCTTTGATGAAATGAAAGTTAACAGTGACTTATGTTTTGACCAGGTAGAGGAGATTATCAGAGGTCCCCACAACAATGCTCAAGTTGCGGTCATCAGAAGTTTAGTAGGAAAATGGATGCAGCCCATTTATTATAACTTTGACACGGCCGTTTCTAAGGACTTGTTGACTGCAATGATTAAAGTCATAGAAAATGTTGAATTTAAAGTGAAAGCAATTGTGTGTGATATGGGGCCATCAAACAGAAAACTTATAGGGAATCTAAAGGTTACATTTGATGACTCAGGATTCGAAAATCCATCAAATCAAAACAGAAAAGTATGGGTTTTTTGTGATGTGCCTCATGCCTTAAAACTGTTAAGGAATCATCTGCTTGACGATGGTTATCGACTTAAATCTGGTAGTTTGCTCACAAAAGAAGCGTTCATTAAGTTAGTTGAACTTCAAGACACCGGCGTAGATTTACAATACGCTCATAAACTAACCATGAACCATTTGCTTGTTGCTGGTACGGAAAGGCAAAATGTAAGGAAAGCAGCTGAGCTCACTGTAGGACAAGCCATCTGTCATAACCTTCCTGAGTTCAGTTATGTTGGTGAGGCTGTAAAGGTCATAAACAATGGATTTGATGTGCTGAACTCCAGAGCTCCTGTTGATGGATATAAATTAAAAAGTGCATACGGAAATTGTTTACCAGAACAAGATGGCGCGTTAGACAAGCTGTATGACCTCATTCTCACAATGAAAGTAATAAAACACATACCGAAAGGAAATGAGAAGAAAGAAAAGAGTAAATCCAAAAAAAAGAAAAGAAACCTACTGATGATTTTCTCCCTTTTCAGAAGGGGTTTTTAATGTCTATAAACAGTCTACGCTCTTTGTTTAAGGAGTTAACATTGGAAGGCTACACGTACGTCATGTCATCAAGATGCAATCAGGATATACTTGAGAGTTACTTTTCTAAAGTAAGAGGATTGGGGAGATTCTACGATCACCCTTTGCCTACCACCGTCTCCGAAAGAATCAAGTCTTTGATTTTGAGCCGTAATGCGAGGGAACTCATATCAGGTGGCACATGCAAGAATGAGAAAGAAATTGATATTTTAAGTGCTAATACTTTGTCGAAAACTGAAGATACGACTGTAGAACCGTCATCTTCTAAGAAGCAAGACACTTCATGTCTACAGGAAAGCTTAGACAGCGAGTGCGAGAACAAGGAGGTTGAAGAAATCATTTCAGAAGTGGGCGACATTTTTGAGAATTGCACCGAATACGAAGAGGAAAATGTTCCAGATTTGAAGGAAAATGTTGAGTTGTTAGAGATGATTGCAGGATATGTTGCTTATAGAGTTAAACGTAAACACCCCAAATTAGCACATTTGTATGGTAACACAACTGAACACGTAAATTTTTCAGGAAAGAACTGGCTTCAAACAATTTCAAGAGGATCTTTAATGAAGCCAACTGAACGGTTCATGGAATTCGCTTTGAAAATGGAAAGAGAATTTCAACGATTCCACGGCAATTCCATTGATGGTAACCCAAAAGTTTTTGTAAGATTAAAGGACGTTATAAACGCGAAATATCCAGGAATAGAGGACTTTGCTGTGATGTGTTTTGTAAGGACCCGCACTTTCATCAGAATGAAAGCTATCAACAAGAAAAAAAAATGCAAAGGTAATAAGCGAACAAAGACAAATAGTGAAGAAAATGAAAAAAGTTGCAACATAACTTTCCAGAATAAAGAAAAGGAAACACGTTAGCCTAATACAGTTAAAGGCTTTGGTGTGAAAGTAGAAAAGTTGATTTATATTATGTATATAAATATAATTGATATGTACAATTTGTAAAGATAAATTACAATTTACTGTTTTAAAGAGTTTAAAATGACATTATTGGGGGTTTCTCCGTACCACAGGTCTATGTGGTCTAAGCCTGTGCGAGCCTCTTCCCCCAGCAAAAAAAAGTAGTGCTCTCCGAGATGGTGAAAGAGGTTGACGTCCTTCGGAAGCTTTATACTAGCATTTCACCGACCATAGAAAAAATATATTTGTTTATTTAACTAATAAATAACTTAGTAATAATAATAATACACTAAAACATCAAAAATCTCGATTATATTCACAAACGTGAATGAGTTAAACATGTGCGCGCGTTGTGCCTATAAGATTCTATGCGGTGGGGCGAGGCGAGTGGGTACGCGGTGACGTCACCGCTCACAGCCCACCTGCGCGTGACCCCTACCGTGTATTCTAGTATCCGTGAATTCAGTGTACTAGTTGACTTACGACAGGGTGATCCGTTGGCTCTTCGCCTGTTGAATATTGCCCTTCAGGCTACTATAGTGAATTCTACTGAAGTGTACCCAGGTGGAAAATGGCATATACTCTTTTATGCAGATGATGTTGTAAGTATTAGTAGATCTCTGCTTTCTGCTGAAGAAGTCTTTTTAAAACTGGACAAAGAGGCTCGTAAAATAGGACGCTAAAGAGTGAATGAAGGTAAAACAAAATAACGGAGACACGTGCAATACCAGCAGCACTTCGTGTTTGTTTGATCACTGTTCGGAAGAAGTCTCTAGTTTCTAATAATAATAATCTAAATATATTGTCAGTGAAGACCACGATGAAAAGGGGTTACGATACCAGTTGTGTATGATACTGCAAAAAAATTGTGCTGTCTGATACTACCGACAAGTCTACTGAAATATATTTTAATACAGTTACTTACCAATACAGTGGGGTAACTGCGGAGGTTGATCGGGGGATGAATCCCCCTCCAGAAGTATATTACATAATCACTTAACGTAGGCCTATTTATATGCCAGTTGTGTGTGTTAAAATGAGGCTTATTAATAACTGTAGAAATAAAATGAATTACAATATTTGTAAATTAATAAAATAAAGTTTGAATTTTCTTAATAATGACAATCACTCAATATCTGGTAAATAACGTACGTATTTGCAGTCTCAAGGAACAAAATACGCAAGTGCCAGGAAACGAAGGCAGAGCCTGTCTATCTTTCATCTTTTTCGGCCTGACACACTTCCTCCCATAGGATTGTCTACGTCATGGCTCCTGTAGTGTAATATTTCTGTGGGCTTGAACCGTCGGCGTCGTCTTTGTACAGGTATAAAGTAACAGTTTCATGACTTTATTTAGTAAAAATATGATTGTATTAGTTGATTGTAAATAAAGAATAAGGCACTTTAACACGAACTATAAGTTTCTTAAAATGTTTTTGGGGTAGCATTCTAAAATTAGGGTGCGAAGGGATAAAAAAAACCGGGTTTTTCAAAACATCTTCAGAAAGACTCATTTTTTACAAGATTTGTTAAGAATACAAATTTAGAATTATAGTGATTCCTAAGAACATGAGATTTATTAACTTTAATTTGAATAACACTTAATCAAGATAGAATATTTTGAAATAAGCTCTTTCCATATTTTTTCAATCCTTATACGTCATGTTGGTTTATTCAAAGCTTTGAGACGCACAGCATTTATAAATGTGTTTATAACATTATACGGAAAGAATCCTGAATTTATCATTTGTCCTGAGAACATATGGGTGGGTGGGTGTTTGTCAGGTTGGTCCGAACCCACCCTCAGGAGGTGCTTCTAGTTACGCCACTGTACTAGTATGTTTCTCGTATCATAGACAACAAGAATATTTCTATATTTTCCGTTGGCATGAAAAATTATATACCAGTTCTCTAATGTTTAGGGAAGAAATGACAGTCCTGTATAAGCTGGGACTGTGTACGTTGTGCTTGGATGAGATACTATGTACTTGAACGGGTGAACTATTATTGTTATTATTGGTCAGTGATATTACTTTTCGGTACTTAATTGGTACGTTTAATAAATTGAAATGTTAATATGTTAGGTAGAATGTGTGAAATTAGATTTACTTTTGTTTTTGAGACTATTTTTGAGAAATAATAAATGTTCGAAAACCTTTTTATCGTAATCAATAATTTTTGTCTATGAACTGCACGCACGATTCGTGTAAAGACCATTTTTCCCCCAATTGTAGTTCACGGGGGGCTAGAGATTTCTCTTCAACTCCGGTTAGTTGGAAATTGGATTAAGGCCGGTAAGAGCAACAAAGTAGAGCAAGAAAATAGTAAATCCACCCAAGCGTTCAAACGTAATGTACGATTAAAGTTTCTGTTTCAAACATTCCCTGATCTCCCTCTGCACACACTATCGCAGCCGTTCTCAACCTGGTGCTCGCGTAACTAAAAATGGTGCTCATCATGGATGTATAAAAAAGTGCTCGCGAGCAACAGTGACCCCTAATTTTCAATTATGAACTATATAGCACGGCCGTACAGCTGTTGTCCAACAACAACTGAGTATAGCAGAATACTGTTTGGAAACCTTTGTTACTACTAAGAGCACTACTTGCAATGGTTTCCGGAATTGTCCGTAGTTTACAAGCCGATACCGACTCTATTGTTTGCAGCTTTAAAAGGCAGAGACAGCCTACGAGGGGTTTATTACTGTAGGCGCCAGGTTGTCTCATCTTGTAAGTGGGCTGTTAAACACGTACTAGTACCCTCAAAAGAAGCGGTTATTCAAAATATTTTAATTTTATTGCCTCTAAAATCCCTAAACTTGGCAGCTTTAAGTACGTTCTCACAGAAATAGTCACGTAGCATTTTACACTTAGCTCAACCAATCAATTTTCAGATTTTAAATAGAAATTTCGAAATTTGCCAATGAGACTTTAAGAGCAGCCACTACCATAGAGGT
This sequence comes from Magicicada septendecula, assembly GCA_034769895.1. Taxonomy (NCBI): domain Eukaryota; kingdom Metazoa; phylum Arthropoda; class Insecta; order Hemiptera; family Cicadidae; genus Magicicada; species Magicicada septendecula. Next base: position 1,031,586,037 of record CM068367.1, on the reverse strand, counting down.
ATATAGGTAGAGGTGGTGAACTGGGTGAGAAACCGTCCGGCTGGAAAAGAGAGATGGAATCACGTAGGGGTCATTTCTGTCCTTGTCTGCCTCTAACGCTGAACTGACGCTGAATCAGCTGATCCGCGCGAGTTCCACTCTCACGCACGCGTCAGTAGACAAGGATAGAAATGACCTCTATGAATGTTTCTGGGTGGACATTTCCATTTACACGAGCGCCTATACTTTGCCCCCTCTATCTATGCCACTACTCTCCTCCCATCCCGTTTGAGGGCACGGAAAGCAGAAATTAGATGTGTTGTTGATTTATCAGTTTTATTTAGATTGTGACTGGAGTGACATAGTGTAGCGGTGTACACCAGTTTTGTGACGTATTTTGGTTGTAGTATTGCTATTCTGTTATTTGTGAAATACGCGTAATTATTGTCAGTTTGCAATTTTCCTTTCGCCTCGAAGTGTGTTGTGAACGTTCTTAAAAAAGAGATATGGATAAATTTGTAATACGAAAACGTAGTGAAGAATCGATACCTAAGTTACCTTCTTCATCAACCCAAGATTCCAACAAAAGTAGCGAAGCAAAAAGAAAGAAACTGTATTCTTTTCAAGGTAACTGAGAGACAGATTTTTTGGTGGTCACTAATGACGAGAATACCGGAGTTATTTGCGTTTTGTGTCATGCACCTTTATCGGGTTTCAGAAAAGCAAATTGTCAAAGACATTATGAAACTCATCATAGTGTGTTTTCTGATCAATATCTCACGGGATCAGATGCAAGGATACATAAAATCAAAGAGTTAAAATCACAACTCCAACGTCAACAGAAGTCTTTTTCATTTAATGTTAATAGTTCTGTTAACAAACTTTCAACCGAAGTGTCTGTATCTGTGTCTCATAAACTTGTTCAGCATGGGATGCCATTTACAAGTGGAGAAATTGTGAAGGAGTGCATAGTTTCCGCAGTGACAACTCTCGCTAAAAGTATACCTGAGAAATACAGAAGTGTTTTGATTAATGCGGCAAAAAATGTGCCACTTAGTAATGACACTGTTGCCAGGCGCGTTGGCCTCATCGCGGCTCAAATTAAACAAAAAGCACTCCAGAAACTTTCTGAACGTAATTATTTTTTTCTTGCTGTTGACGAATCAACAGACATTGCTTCTGTAGCACAATTGGCGTGCTTTGTACGTTGTATAGATAATGTGGGAATTGTAGAAGATTTCTTTTTAACAATTTCACCGCTCCCTGGTACAACTACGGGGCAAGACATTTACAACGCTGTCGCGAATTTCCTGAAACCTAATGGCATTGACTTATCAAAGCTCGTGTGTGTGGTTACTGATGGCGCACCTTCCATGGTAGGTAAAATAAAGGATTTGTCGCTCTTCTGAAAAATGATGAATATTTTCCTCCCTTTGTTCACTATCATGGTTTAATTCACGTTGAAAACTTAGCCAGTCATCTTATATCTGTTCCTGAAATTTCAGAACAGTTAAAACTGATAGTTAAGTTGATCAACTTTTTGGTTTCTAAACCCCTGAATAAACGCTTACTAAAAGTCTTCTTGCATGATTTATCAGCGCCACATTCAGAACTAATCCTACATGCGGATGTTCGTTGGCTAAGTCCCGGGGAAGGAATTACAAGGGTCTGGAAAGTTTTCGAAGAAATCAAAGCATTTATTTCTGCCAACGATTATGTCACTAAGTTTCCACAAATATTCGGGGATGATTTCAAAATCAATCTTGCTTTCATGGTAGACCTATTTCAATATCTCACCGAGCTGAACAAACGTCTTCAGGGTCAGAAAAAAAAACAATTTGTGAACTGAAAGAAATTATATTTTCCTTTCGATCAAAGTTACAAAGATTCCTCGGGACGGCAAGTAAAAATGACTTGGTTCATTTTCCTGAACTGGCACGTACACTCTCGAGTCTTGGTCGTCCCCACTCGGAGTGTCCTAAAATTGTCGTTCTGGCAATTCAAGATCTGTTGAAAGAGTTTGCTACACGTTTTCATGTACTCGAAGAAAGTGAGCCGTTGTTTAATATGGTGCTCAATCCATTTCAATTCAATGTGGACTCTCTCAGAAAATTTCAGATTATTCAACAGCACAATCTTGCTTGCGTGGAACTTGAATTATTAGAGCTCCAGTTCTCTCAAGCCTTAAAATATCTTTTCGAAAAGGAAAGGATCACAGATTTCTGGGGTGCAAATGATACAATGAAATTTCCGACATTGCGAAATGCTTCTGTCAAATGCTTGGCGATGTTTGGGACAATCTACCTGTGTGAAAAATGTTTTTCATTAATGAAATACATCAAGAACAAAGCACGATCAAGATTAAATGACTCACATTTGGAGGACTGTTTACGTGTGGCTGCAAGCGACTTCTCCTTAGATATTACTGAAATTCTGAGTAACATTCACACCCAAGGATCTCATTAGCCTGGTGAGTGTATTTATTATTATTATTATTATTAAATTTTCATGGTGCTCTCCCACTTGCCCCGGATTATGAAAGGTGCTCTCAATCACAAAAAGGTTGAGAATCCCTGCACTATCGGTTTCTTTTAAAGACTAGTGTGTTTGCGAAGTAATGTTGTTTAGGTTAAGTATATGTTCAAAATCTACAGTCTTCTTGCGCATACACTCCCGTGCTTAGTAAATTAACAAAAAGAAGAAAATAATCTGTAATGTTTGAAGGAGCTGATACATTTTCATTTTCGTTTCACAGTTTGCTTCTCTACCTTTTTACCCCTGTTGGGCGCATTCGAGGTGACTCCCCAGGTGTGATTTACGGTCGTCACGGCTGTCTTCAACAACGACAAGAAGGTCAAGATTTCACTGGAACACAGAACGCCGGCCGTGGCCGTTTCGCACCCGGGATTGAGCGTAGGCTTTTCTTAGGCTGCTTTCACAGGAGACACTCAGTGTCTGGTCACAGAGTGTCCGGAGACTGGCTATCAGTGTCTGAGGCACCCACAGCTGGCGTCTCTAACGTCAGAGCCGCTGTTCTAATCCCATCCAGATCCGTTTTCTGAGGAGTTCCATTTATGTTTTTTGCTGTCGTAGTGATGATGGAACCCGAGGAGGCAATTGCTACAATTGTTGTTGTAAATGTTGTCGTGATAAAGAAAACACGTAATAAGAAGATGTGGGTGCATCCTATCGTTGCTTGTATGTTGAAAATGGATGCAAATGGAGTGTTCTTCTTCCCATCATGCCACAAAATATTTCATTCCAGCAACGTTGTTTTGTTATTTTATTGGCGTATTCCTCATTCCGAACATCCCATAGCGCAGGTATTTTACTTACTAATTCAGTAAACGCCTCTATGTAAAGGGCTCGCTAGGAAGGACACACACACACACACACACACACACACACACACACACACACACACACACACACACACACACACACACACACACACACACACACACACACACACACACACACACACACACACACACACACACACACACACACACACACACACACACACACACACACACACACACACACACACACACACACACACACACACACACACCACAAAATGCAACTTTAGGTTCTAGCAGTGGCCGAGACATAGGGTTGTGGTCGACCCACGCGTTGTGTCAGACACCGATGGGACACACTGTCTAATCGCGCGCCACTCTGCCGCCCCGTCTGAACGCTTCCATTCATTAAGGGTGTATGCAGTGTCCGGACAGTCGGTGTCCAGATATTGTGTCTCGTGTGAAAGCAGCCTTAGGTTCTCCCATTTACCTGTCTCTTGCACGACTTTGCTGTAGCACTCTCTTTACCTTGTCTCGTTATTTGTTTTCTATTTATTTTCTGCGTCCGTTACTGGCTTTTAGCGTTATTTATCCTTCGAAACGCCAAAAATGCTATACTCTTTACTGGTTTGTTTTGACCAGCATAATATTCCGTTTTAACGCTTCTTTTGAGATCTCCTTTTGTTATTCCAAGAGGTATCCACTAACACCTTTCTGATCTGCTGTCAACGGTAAGCGACCAAAAAGTAACTAATTACATGGTACTTTTGTGAATTGTACAGCTATTTGTTCGACAGTGACTTCTGTTTTACACCAGAAACACTTAGATGAATGTAAAAAAGTTATTTAAAATCATCGTTTTCACAAGTAAGTGCGTCAGTCTTCGCCTTCAATCTATGTGCTGAAACAGTATGGAGTTTTTTACAGACGGTTGAAGCTACTCTTTGCCCACTTATACTAATCGAGAAGGCTGATGTGTTTATTTGCCATATATTCCAGACACTGAGATAAAATCTGCTGCATTCTGAGAAAATCTAACGCATGTCCTGTATTCAAACCACTTAGAATGGTGAGTCTACTATTACCTTCTGCGAAATACATCATATCGCGCTTAATTTTTGGCGTCTGTATTGTCCCATGTAGTCGCGGTGTTGTGTACGTGAGCGAAACGCGGACACATGTGGTAATGAGAATTCAAGGTCGTCAGCTAACATCAGATTTTGATTGAAATGACAGTCGTAGCGCAACTGCAAAATTATTGGCCTCTAGTTACCAGACAGACAACAAACATTCATAAAGAACTATGATAACTGTAACCGAGGTAGTTACAAATCGTCTGATGTATTGTTGTTATTTGGTGAATTATAAGATACTGTTTTATGTAACAGTTTTATTGAACGAGTGAAGTTAGTCTGTGTTTTAACTCGACCGTTTGACACTTGTCTGTGTGTCTGTTTCTCTTCTGTGTTCTGTTTGGTGTATTGTATAATTTTTCAACGCATCAACCGATTTTCGTAACACTTGGCATTTGTGTCCACACTTTTATCCTACAGAGGGATACAAATATTTTGGGATTGCTACCCCCTAAAAATAGGGGAGCGGGAGGAAAAAATGTGAGGAGGTCAAAATTGTGAAAAAATTGCAAAATACCATGCGGGCTATCAAATTAAAGGTAATTTGAACCCAGCCTGAATGTAATGTTTATTTTTAAAAATTTTAAAAGTTTTTGGACGTCTGGGCCCAGACAACTGGTGAAACGTTTTATAAATCCCAAACATTTATGTGGGGTATCAAAGATTTTTTTACCTAACATCTGTAATGTAGTGTGTTAAGTTTTAGATATTTCAAAATTTTGGGACCCCAGGGCCCAATAAAGAGATCAACAATTTGAAAAAAATTGTGAAATCAAGCATGGTACCAGACCAAAACGAATTGCAACTCAAATACAGATGTTTCGAATTTTTTTGTGTTTCTTGTATGATTTTGTGCTCTACAGTTGATATATTACTAAATAAGTAGTAGAGTAATAGAGATTTTTGTTTTTTCCCCATCATTGAAAAAGTATCTAATAAACTTATTGAAATTTATGTAATGTTGAATATACTACTTTGTTCAAAATAGTGAGCGATGATTTCTGCAGCTGGGAGAGCGTACTAGTACACATTTATATAACTGTACTACAGTATGTTGTTAAGTTCATTGGTTGCTTGTTCAGGAACTAGTGTGTTGCTGATTCACGGGCTTAATTGCAACAATTGTAAGATGGGACTGCTTTATAAATAGGACTAACACTAGAATGAGTGAAACGTTTGGTGTAAGAAAGTAAAAAGTTTCAAAAATGCAAACATGTGTTTGTTAATAGTGAAAACTACGAAACAAACACAAAACAACTGTAGTTGTTACTTTCAGAAATAGCTCTAACAAGAAGTAGAGCTCTAACAAAAATTATATTATACATTGGCCATCCGTTATTGGTATTACCTCATTAATTTCGTATTACTTATCAACACTTAAAAATTACAAACGTTGCTTGCACAGACGGTCATTGTGAATGTCACTGACGACATGCTTTGTCGTACATGGGCCTACTGTCTAACAGGTGCAGTTTTTCGGTGTTTTTACATTGATGCCAGTCTATGTGAATAGTTAAGAAGGAAAGTTAAGGGTGCATTGTGTATTATTAATTGTTTACATTATTTTAGTAAGTATTCAAAGATGGGCATGAATGTTGCCTTTACATCGACGTCATTGCGGTACTAATATCTAAAATAATATGCAGTGTTAATCGGATTAGTCGTCGCTGATTTTTCAGCCGTTAATTTCACAAATAAATCATGAGAAAGATTGTGTTTTCACTGTGTGACTACTGATGTCTTATTTTGAATGAAGTATAAGTAGAGCGAAGTGCAGTTGCAGTTGCAGTTTGCAGTTGGAATGTGATTTTGAGACAAAGTGATACCCTTGCCTAACCTGTCGTATCTGTCATGAACGAGCTTAACTTAACCGTTCCCTCGACACCATTACTACTGTTCGAATGAGCATTACTACTGCTTAACCGTTCGGAATCGGTATTAGGTCTAATGTTGTTATGTAGGTCTATTGTCTAGTAGTTGTGCACTACATACGTCAGATGGCATATGGTTAACGTTAATGTTTGAGATCTAAAATGGTCAACTCGCTTTTTTTTCAACAGAAATGTGTCAGTGTAAATTTCTGTGTTACATTTTAATAGAATAGTCGGTTCCGCAATGTTGAAAGTAATTCACATTTTTTATTGAGCTACATTTAATCTATACAGCGAGATTCAGTTAATTATGGAATAAGCAGTTAACGTGCAAACTGCACTTTTTGCGAGTAAGTGTAGTCAGAGTAATGTATTACATTAATTTAGAATATTAAAAACTCAATCGCGATGATTTTTTAAACAAAAGTTTTGTTTTTTAATTGCAAATAAATTTACTCCATCAGGTTTTTGATTGAAATTCATAATGAAATATTGAGACAAACTTATTAAAAATAATTTTGAGAATTTTGTTCAGTTACGTGACCGGTAAACAAGTGCCTACAAGGGTTAAATGCATTTGAGACCATCGAAGGCAGTTTTCAGTTTAGCAGTGTTGCTTAAAATGTTATGGGCAATGCGAAACTTTAAGGTAACAACTGTCTGTGCACGATAACTTGTGATTATATCTGCGTTATTTAGAGTATAGTGCTGACATTTGTGGAGGGCGTGATTTAAACGTGATCTAAACGTAACCAGTCATTAGATTGTTGCCATAGCAACGTAGTATCAAGTGTACACAATGCTACCACTGCTGATGACTTCCATACGGAGGAATTTAAAGAGCCATCCCCCCCCCAATTGATAGCGTGTAGGTGCAAAAATATGAGTGTAATGTGTATATTGTTACGACATCACAGAACAATCTACGTATTTATCGAATGTTCCAGAGGGATCCGGAATGTAACGTGTGTGGCGTACGTGCTTATCGACGCATTTGCTAGACTGTCCCAGACTTCGCGCGGGCGCACGGACTGTGTCAAGGCCGCAATTAATTACGTCGTAACTATACTGGCGCTATCGCGCATTATGGAATAGTCTAGTAATTTGGGGAAATATAAATACCAGTACTCAACGACGTTCAGTTTCAGTAATAGTCGCGATATATTATAGTGCGGTTCGAGTTTATTGTCGGGCGATTACAAGTGATTATTCTATGCGTTCAAATGGTTATTAGTTAAGTGTTGTGTTTTATAATCGGACAATTGTAATACAATTGTGTTTAATATTAGTGGATATTTTATTGCGTGTGAACAATTTTTATTTGATTTGTTGTAAGAGACTGTGTTGTTAATTACGAACTGTTTAACTGTGAAAATTAAAGCTGGTAATTAGTGACTTAATTGGTGTCTTGTATTTTGTTTTCCACTGTACCTACGACGATCAAGTAGACCGTCGTAACAATATATTGAGTTTGTAGAAAGTAATGCTTAATTACCGTTTATTGTCAGGTGTCCGTAGTTGATAACTCATTGAGTGCACTGGGACGAGCGAATTCCTGCTTATTAGGTGATAAAGAAATTTATTCGGCGTCATGATTTAATGTGTATGTGCGTGAGGGAGAGAGAGAGAGAGAGAGAGAGAGAGAGAGAGAGAGAGAGAGAGAGAGAGAGAGAGAGAATACATTAAGAGCATGTGCTTGTAAATGTACGTTTGGCAACAGAGCGATGACGATACACGTCCATCGAATAGCTGTCAGAATCATTCGTTAAATAATACTAGTTGGCTATAGGTGTTACATCAAACGAGCTTGCACGGACTATATTTCGTGTACAGAATGAAATTATTTTCCAGTACTTCGCTGTTAAAAATGTACCAATGTGCTTTTAAAAAAAGTATAATACAGTGTAAAACATCTGTATTTGTACCTAACCAATGTTGTAAAGAATATATGTGTTTATCTCCATATTGTGTTGGTGATTGTATTCTACACATAGAAATTTACTAAGATAGAATAAATGTATGTGGACCGGTTGGACGATGATTTATTTAGTCTGCTAAAGTGGCGGTCAGGGTAAACAACCGACGATGTAGCCCTGTAATGATGTGATGATAGCTTATATGTAAAAATGATATGAGACATTCTTCATAATTATTCCATTATTCGACGTTATCATTACAAAGACCTCAAAATAATATTGATATTTCTGGTTGCCTTGCCCTAATAAACTAAAACCTGGTTAAAAAAAATATATTTCATAATTCACGGTGTGGAGTTTCCATACAGCGATGTCCACGCCATTTTCGTTAGCAGCTGTAGTTATTGTATTGTAGGAAACATGGAGAAGTAAGCAAGTACTATGCATAGTAAAATTTCATTTTATTTACATGGTTGAGCGGGTTGAGCTACAAGTCATAAACTCAAGTAGTAGTTAATTTATTGACACAGTTTCTTGTTTACCTTGCCTGGTCAGTGTTAAACTAAAGCCTGACCTGATTATTATTATTATTTTTTTTTTAACATCGAACACGCATTTTTTCATTGCTTATCAGTTAGTTTAATACAATTTTATATCTGTGTCAAAAAATTAGAAAATGTATATATAATAATAATTTTATACCTGATGACGATAGTTTGAATACTATTGAAACATTGTAATTTACAAAATAATAAAAAAAATATATTCTTGTAAAAAGTTTTGTTATTAATAATAATAACATACTTTTAACAAGAACATATTTTATTCTGTAAATTCCATACGTTTCGACAGTAATCCAACTATCATCATAATAATTTAATTGTTAAATTTAATAGAATTATTAAATTATATCTGATGACGATAGTTGGATTACTATCGATTTGTATGTAATTTACAAAATAAAATATATTCTTGTTAAAAGTTTATTTTTATTAATAGTATGTGTGTGTGTGTGTGTATCGGTAGCCTACTTTTTATTGTACATGCGTGTGACAATATAGGTTATAATATTAATAGTTCAGAAAATGTCGCTTAGTACCGTGTTTTAGAAGATCTGAATTTCGTTTCAGGATTAACTATAAACCTACTCTATTATAATTCCATTTCACCTCTTTCCTTATTACCGGTCATGAATTGTACGGAATGCTTCTCGCTGTTGTAGTCTAATTATAGTGCTAAATGTATGTTAAGTCGTGCTGTATCTAGTTGTGAGAGAGATTACTAGATCATGTTGTTTATTATGCGGATTGTTTGTTTTATATTGTTGGACGTTCAACGATTAAAATTATGTGGGTTAAGATAATTAAATGACATTGATTCGTAGTTTTATAATTCTTTGTTTGAATCATTAATGTTTAAATATAAGAGATTCTGGTAGTGGTTTACAATCGTTAGTTTGCATTGTTTTGCAAATATGCTGTATTGAGATCTGCTAAAACGACATTCGATAATTTAGAGTATCAGAAAGCCCGTTATACTGCGTAAATAAAATATGCTCAATTTAAATTAGCTTTAGGGCGATTGCAAGTTCCAAGTGTGGTTTAGATTAGTTAATGACGTTACACCTCTACCTGGTTGGTTGATTTTTTGCCGTTGAATTAAATTAACGGGGAATACTTTCATGTAATTACTCAATTTAAACAAAAAATAAAACAGTCTGCTTCAGGCTACACTTTTCTTAAAGCAGAATAAAAAATAGTAAGTTTTCCGATGTACCGTCCACAGCGATTTACATTTATCAACAATATAATGTAATATTGTAAGTGTGAAATTTATGATTAATTTTTATGAACTATATACTTTGTCTTCCACTGTTTATAACTAACTAAAAACTAAGTAAAGTAAAATTCTCTGTCTGTCTGTCTGTCTGTCTCTCTCTCTCTCTCTCTCTCTCTCTTTCTCTCTCTCTCTCTCTCTCTCTCTCTCTCTCTCTCTCTCTCTCTCTCTCGCGCGCGCGCGCTTGTGAGTGGTGTTACGGTGTCTTCTTGCCGGTACTCAGTGTCGCCAGGTGAAGATGCCCCCTTAATAAGACTAAACGCAAACTAAATGATTACGGTCCAGTATTAATTAACTAAATTTGACACTTCTGTTTATGTCCTAAACAGATTTTACGAGAAAGAATAAATACTTTTGCAACTTAAATCAGAATATTGAACAAATTTATGGAGCAAAATAACTTCATAATCGAAACAGTTGACATTAAGTTAGGTGTATAATACATGTTAATTTGTGTGCATATGTTTGCGGTAGAAGGAAAATCGTTTCTGGCATTAACAAGTGTTCGTTTGAGTTTGTTTAATGTCAAAGATGAGTCGACGAGCGTCCATCCACAATCTGATGGATACTTGAAACTAAACGGCTACACACATTGATTAGTAGATAATAAGCTGTGTTTTATCTGTAGTACTAACTGAATTAATATTGCTACTACTCGCACTATTAGTGTTGAAAACTTGTCATAAGAAAAACTGCTCGCCAATACCTTTTTTAATATATGACGTATGACTTTTTTACAGCATTGTCTGACAATGTTGTGGGGAGCACAAGGGAGGATGAAATGAAATTTTATTTTGTTGTATTCAGCAAAGCGTTGAGTTTCAGGATAGGATTGCGTATTACGTAATTCTTAGAAAGTTTCCGTAAGATTTGTTACTTTTCTAATAAAAGAATCAGAGTGGTACGATTGTAGAATAAGTCAGATATGCTTCTGCAAGTGAATGAGTGAGACAGGAAATGGAAGTATCACATATCAAGTGCATGTTACAAAACCAATAAATGAGCTTAGATAAATCGCGATTGCTCGTACTTTCTGAAATGATGTAACTGTGTACGGCCAAGCATAATCAACTGTGGAAGCATTAAAACTGCGAGTATATAATTACACGATCACGAGGTAGAGCAACCATGATAGGGGCTGTAGTTGTGTGTATGTCTAGACTATACAATATTTCATAGATAAAGAAAAGAAAAAGTGAAATGATCTAAATACGATCAGAAACATACATGGGATTGCAGACTAAGGGAATAAAATAGTTTTGAAAAACTCGATATAAACATAGCAATGATAAAGATAATGACAGTTTTCATGTAAATTGAAAAATAATACTTCTGAAAAGTTCTCCAAAAAGCCGTTTATACAAATCAGTTTTCAAGGAGGTGAACGGGGATGCCAGTTGTAACGTAATCCGAAGACACATTCGAGAGGAGAAGTAACCTATATATAACTAGTAACTCTTTGTACACCTTGGAATTTTCAGTAAACACGCCACAGATTTATAAATCTGGCATGTATAAAATTTAAGGAAATATTCACCAACAGAAACGTTTTGAAAGAGTGGTATTAAAAGAAAACTAAGATTCTTATTTATTTTACTTGCAAGTTGAAGTCAGGGTTTCATAAATGCAGATGTCAGTCAACCTAAAACCGTGGTGTTGAACATAGTTTGACGACGCTTAATAAACAGAATTTATTTGGTAACGTTTGCAGTGCCATGTTGGGGAAAAGAGTAAATACTAGTGTTTTTTTTCTTTCATATATTCAGTACAAACTACAAAGGCAAGCACATACGGTGTGAAGCTGAGTAAATAGATTCTCTGTGACACTGAAAGTAAACCAACATTCAAACATTTAAAACAAATATTTTCACAAGGGGTGAAGTCTGTTTTCAGACTTCAACATTTACTTGGAAGTACTGTATACATTATCGTATAATTTGCTAACAACTGGTGTTCACAAAATATTCATTTCAAACAATTACGAATTATTTAATGAAGTGAAGTGTATTGTTGTTTACAGGTATAATTAAACGACGTGTTGAAAGTGTATTAGAATACTACGTAGGCTATTTGACATTTGCTCTCGGCGACAAAGTTAAAAAACAAGTAGTTTCTATATATGGATTGTCTGTTGCCTTCTTGAGTGGTTTAACTTTTACTAGCAGCCTAGATTTTATTATTTAATTCTATTTAAAATATTTCTGATAATTATTATAAACATTGTAAGAACACTTTATACACTCTTAGACCATGAAATACTTACGAATATTGTATTATACGTTGGACAGGTAGCACAGTTTGGCAAGTAAACACGACAAAGTTGGCAGCAAATTCATTATTAAGCACAAAATATGTATTTAAAGCGTCCGGTTCATTTGAGACTACTGCGAAGACCGCTAACTTTATTGAAGCGTAATTTCAGACCGTCACCTCTTTTAAAATTCAGTTTGTCGTAGCTCCTGTGTAAATGGCAAAAAATCGCTGGTGTTTGAGGGCAGCAGCATGCGTGACAATTACAACTGGGTAGAAATGTACGCGTACACACATCATGCATAACTTTGCACACGCACCTAACACACAGGTGTGTGTGTGTACGTGCGCGCGCGCGCGCGTGTACTTATTTGTATAGCACATAACACACAAAATAAGAGCAAATAATACCACACTCGTAAATATAGTGACAGAGATATGAGAAAATCAGAGGAGGAGATGTCGGAACCTTGTGCAGAAGACAAAAATAAACGCTGTCAAATCCGAAATAACAAGACTTGGATATGTGTGTGTTTATTACGATGCTTTCTCGGGCTAATCTGACATGGAGCTTTGCTTTTATTAATCTCCATCAACATCGACGTTTGTCTCTTCGTCACTGTCATGGTCTTTGTGCATGGATTTATCTGGATATTTATATAACCATGTCAGAAGTGCTTCATTGTAGTTTACGTCTAAAAGTAGAAGCCATTGTCGTACAGCTAGTACAGTCTTGTCAAAATAGTTGTAAGTTTTTACATTAATCTTAATGTCTTCACCAACGCGCGGGCGTGCGCCGTTTATTGTGTGAGTATAAATGAATATTTGATTAGACGTTGTTTTCTTTGATGAATGTTTCTTTCTGAAAACTGAAATTAGAAACTTTTATATTACATTGTGCTAGAGATTATCCTGAATTTAATAACAAAGAAAACTGTAGGTTACTATCTGCGAGTAAGCAACAGTCAGTGATGGAAGACAATGAAGTTTTGCCTTCTTAGACTTACTTAAAAATTAAGTTTACGAAAATGATGTAACAGAAAGTTTCTGAAGCGATGTTGGGACAGGTTGAATTTGTAATTAAAACTTCAATGGAATTATCAAAAGTTGATAAAACGGATTTTAAGTTTGTACAATATTTTCCATGGAGTAGCCATAAATTTTATCTAGTATTAACGGAATTGAAAAAATTGTTGCGTAATATTAATATCTAACCGTTACTGAGGGATGTAAGGAGTCAGTAGTTTAATGATATTATCTGTATCTCTCCCTCCCCTCTTCGAATTTTCACTGAGTTCTGTTTCCTCCTAAGCTCGGTATCCTTTTTTTACAAGCAGACAGATAGTTTCAGTTACCTTTAAGGCAGTTTTTAAAGTGTGATTGAAAGCATGCGTTGGCAGTTTTCTAACAGTTTTCGAAATTTATGGGGGCAAACTGTTTTGAGATTTAAAACAGTTTTGTTCTGCTTAACCGCAGTAATAGTGCAATAATTACTATTTATTTACGATACTTATTTTCCGAACACCAACTGTCTTTTTGCGGCACCATCTTCTTTGAGCATATCGTCGAGCTCTTATTAAAAAGAGCATGCACTAATGAAATAACGGTAGTCATTCATTCGTGATTAAATTACACCTTTATAGTAACATATTGTTACGAGAATCGTACGGACCGTGATCTTATAACAGTAGACTGAATTATTAAACGTCAGAGAAATCGATACAGTTTGTACGCGTGTTATCACTTCTCTAAACAGCCTCTCTTGTATTGTAGTATTCTCTTGGTTATACAGTTATCCGGTATTAACAAAAAATAATAAGTCATCACTGAGGAGCACTCAGGGTGCCCTTTTGGTGGGAGGGGTCTGGCGTTTTTTGGGGGTTTTCAGGTAGTTGTGAATAAGTCTGTAGAAAGTAAAAGTAAAAGAACACGTTATCTACTGTGTATTTGTTATAATCAAGAAGGTAGGAATGAAACATAAGGATTAAATTATTAGATATCTAAAATTTAATAATGAAACCTCGCCTGTCGTAAGTCATGAAACACTAAAGACATTTTACATTACCGTGTAGAGAAAATAAAGGATTCCAGAAAACTCTCACGATTTTCTCCCACCTCTGTCGACGCTAATAGTGTTAAATTTTGTACGAATTTTTTAAAACTACGCCCAGGTGAGTAAGTGTCTGTAAATGTTTGTAGCAGATGAATTTACAGATGGATTTCAATCGGTTTACTCGTTTTGCCACAAAAATGAATCAAAGTTTTCATAGAATTCGCACTACAAGATTAAAAAAAACCACACATTTTTGAATCGCGCTACGAGATACGTAAATACCTAGTTACAGCATTTTCCCCTGAAATTACCTATACAAATCATTTCACTGGTGGAGGTTATAGAACGCTTATAATCGTCGATAGGTACGTTGCGTTCAGTCGTAGTGTCACGTACGTATGGAGTGATAGATATCTTTAAGACTTTAGTTGTTTTTAAAAATTACAATAAAGTACTAAATTGAAAAAAAAACGAAAGAATTGTACGTTGAAAGCCCGTGAATATAAGCATATCTATATATGATTCGAATAGCAAGCAAAATAAATGTTTAAATAAACAAATGTTTTTAAGTTCCTGTGTAATTAATTACTGCACTAAAAATGTCGTAAACCAAATTGGATACGCTGCCGGCTGAATAAACATTCGAAGGCTTCGTCTTTCCTACTCGCTAAGAGGACATAGAATCAAAAACTGGGATATAAATTTGAACTTCCTTCAATAACCAGAGAACTAACAATGTTTACACGAAAATAACATTTGTACACGAAACTAACAATTTGTACTCGCAAGATAATTATAATGCACAGCAATTAAAAATGGTCATCTTCACGTACCTAATTACCCTAATTATTTACTTACATGGCTACACGTTTACCGACCCCTATTTTTAGTTAATATTTCCTTTTCTGAAGGGTGTTTGGGTGGTTTAAAGCCTCCTTCGATGTGGCACTGCAGTCACCAAGTTCATAAAACAGCAACAGTCCTCAACTCAAACAGTTGAACACTTGACAGTGTCACTAATAATCTCTCCTAATACACATCTCTTATTGCTTGAAACAACGCTTCTCATTGAACT
The DNA here is from genome assembly GCA_034769895.1 of Magicicada septendecula. Taxonomy (NCBI): domain Eukaryota; kingdom Metazoa; phylum Arthropoda; class Insecta; order Hemiptera; family Cicadidae; genus Magicicada; species Magicicada septendecula. The sequence continues at coordinate 1,031,570,622 of CM068367.1, read as the reverse complement.
GTAACGAACGGACTGGAATCTCTGGTGTATTTAGAGGAACTCTCAGCTGGTTGAACTGCAGACACACGGTACTTGTAAACCCTATCGTTAGTCACCTATTATATAGTGTTGACAAGAAGATTCCGGATAACGTGCGAATGATCGTTTTTCGCTGTAAACGATAGGTGCCAAAAACGTTTTTGTAGTAGGCTAAAGGCTGCGTGGCATCCAACGTTATATCTGTTTATTACGTGTTTTAAATGTGAAGCTAATAATACAACTTTTATGATTTTCAAATGCGTAAGCTGAGTTGAATCAGCTGAATAAGTCGGAGCTGAATCATACGGGTAACGTAGACAAGCTTTTGTACATATACGTCACAGCCAGGTAGCCGTGTTCATATTAACCCGCTCCAGTTAGTACAGTTTATTAAAGTAGTGGTTGCATTATTACTGTTGGTACTAACAAATTCGCATCGAAGTATAAAGTCAGTTGGCACCTCGCTTAGCAAGATACTATATGCTTGTTTTAGTCTCTATTTTTGATACTGTTATTATTATTTTATAGAATTATATTACATCCAGGAATTTGGGTATAATCACTTCTCGCAAAATTGATACAAAAGTCGTGTGACGTGTTGAATGTGTTTGGGGCATCACTGGGCAAAGTGTAGTGCTCTTGCACTCATCCGCAGACATTCTAGCATTCAGTATCTCCCCCTTGTCTTCATATCTGAATCAGTGCAGTAATTTTTTTTATCCACACGCCTAATGAGAGCGATTGTTGTGAATACTAATTGGCAACTAATACCAACTATGGCAGATTTGCATTTTCTGTACACTTATGTGATCTGCATTTTACTACCTCAACGTAATTAGAACGACAGAATATTCAGTCGTTAAGATACAGGTGTATTAAGAATGCAGACGATCCGTGTCTGCCTATCTCTCTGTTCCTCTCTCGAGCGCTCACTTGTATGCAACGCCATGAGTACACCATGTATCGGAGAACGTACAATATCCAACGACCATGTAATTACCAGTCACAGGTCGTTTAACTGCGAAGGTCAGTAAATTGACAGACATATGTAAATACGGGTGTTTTTATTATTTATTAAATATGGAACCAAGAAATTATTTCAGTATGTCGCCAATGGAAATATGTTCTGCGAGTGATCGCACTCTTTTCCAGATCATTTAAATGTCGTTTTTAGTGTACCGATTTATGATCGTTTTGAAAACAAATCAACATTTCAAATCCTAAAACGGTTCGTTTTGCTGTAAATACGTAAACCTAAAGCGCTATTCGGAACCTAATCTAATCTAACCTACCCGTGAATTGATCGTGAATACCACCTTCAACAAAATGTGCGGCCAACCCGCACTCCGGGAGTGTACTTGCGCACTCCGTAACTCGATTTTGAAATGTTTGTTTTGGGTCCCTGTAGTCTCCATTTTTGAAAGTCTGCGGTAAAACAAGTGAACCGATTTAATTCAGTTTGCTGCAAATATTTACGAGCACGTACTCACTGTGGTAAAAAAACAGAGGTGGGAATAGTTTATTTCACTTAGGCCTATACCGTAATGTAAGGTGTCATCTTCGTTGTTTCGTGACTTTGTTCAATAGATATCATTAATGTAACCAATATGTTTCATATTTATCTTCTCAATTAGAAGACAACATATTTCAAATTTTTATATAGTTTTGTAGTTTTTTTATAATTGTGTTGTTTTATTCACATAATGTGAAACTCACCTAGAACCTCCTTGAAGGGAAACCACGTTGCATCCCTGTATTAATAGCATTTTCACGAATTTCATGGCGGGAACAAAACGTCTAGGGCGGTTAATACAAATTAGGTATAATTCGGTAGCTTCATCGGCACGTCTTTCAGTACGGACGAGAGTGCCAGGATCGTCTCCATACAATGTCATAGGCTATTACTGGGAACAGACACACGATTTAACAGCTTGATTTAATCACTCTGATGAATGACATAATTGCTCTCCAATTGCTTTCCGAAGAACGTTACGTCTGTATATGAATTTAGCTTTGTTTTCTCAGCTAAAAATTGTCGAAATAACCAAACACTATTGAACGTTGGTAAAATCTCATTGACAGCAGATCAAACTGTGTTGGCAATTCCTGTTACAAATTCCCAAATACAGCTATTGCCTGACAAATGCGCAATCCTTATAGAGTAACATTTGAAACAACTTACAATAATAGTTCGGGAAGACTCTGGTTACTGCCGAGGACGTTCATAACGTTACAGACGCCACGTTACAGACATTTGTGTACATACGTCGTTATGTACGTTCTGGCATGTGTGATGTTTGTAATGTTCTGATGACATGTTTTGTAAAGCGGTTGTGGCATACAGTGCTGCCCCATAATATCGTCCCTGACAGAATAATATACGTTTCCTTTACGTATGTAACATAGTTGTGAATCTGTTATCAACGAAGTACATATGCAGCAGTCCGAAAGCTTCGTCTCCTTCCTGTCAGAGTGAACAATAATGCTCAAGATTCACGTGTCTGTTCTAGCATTTTCATCTCTTCTCTGTATCCTTTACACGCTCGGCTTCAGATGGTCTCTATTTCCGTTATAATAACGGATAATGCATTCCCATCCCGTGACTTGTGCTGCCAAGTTACTCCCAATGATTATTGCCTAGGTAGTGTAGTTTTTACAACTTTTGAACTGTTTTTATTGCAGAGATATTTCCATGTAAAAACGTGAGACTGCGGAGAACTACTTGAGGAGATAACTATATTTATAATAGGTATTTTTTGCTAATATACACTTTTCTTAAAAATAAAGATTTGCTGTATAGTATTACTATATCCTATATGCTAGTTGTTCATTTGCTTTGAGGATATTAGGTTGTGTACACTACGTTTTAATGGAATAGCTGTGTTAAAGTATAGTAGAAAGTTTACTTCAGACGTTACCCAAAGCGAGATTAATATAGAACAACAGTGCTTGACATAAGGAACAGAAAAGTGTCATTCTACTACCAGTAAAAAAGTATTTGAGGATGTGAAGTTGATGTATCTTGCATAAAGAACTATTGGAAGGTTCTACCGATGTTGTAATTGAACATTACTTTACATTTGAATAATATTTGTGCTACGTTATTTTATTGCACGAAGAAAGTAAATTTTCTAATAAACTGACATTTGTGTGTTGTGACTTATTCATATGGTAGCTTAACATGGTACCGTCTATTCTTGTACGTAATTAAGGCCAGTGCGCTTTCCCTCAAGCCGTATACAGCCTTCACTATAATAAAACTGATCCCGTAGGAGGCAACAGACAAAATTAAGTAGCTTAAACATTTTTTATGGCAATATTACGTTCGCATACATAGGTTTTCACCAATTTCAATGTATTTTACTGTGTCGATAACTATGTTATTAGTTTCTTCAATTGACGAATTTCCGCGTAATCTCGCATCTTAACGGTTCCCACAAGCTTTCCTTGCTACCTTTTCCTTCGTTTGCTTTCCACTTTATATATTGTAACGCAACAGAAATGCTAGCATTCATGTTACATAAAAGACGGTTCACAGAATAATAAACAAATTGATATTTAAACCCATAATAGAACAGAGATCCAATAATTACAATTATAATCATAGACAAAATTAAATAAGGATGCAAGGTAGTGTTGACTAGAATAAACGAACCTGTAAAATAAATAATAGCTAATGATATATGTTTAACGAAAAGCAAAACAAAAAAATAATGAAACAATGACTTAATTTATGGTAATAACAAATAAGAATTTTGTGTTAAGAAGTATTATTTTATGACAAAAATGTTATGATAAAGTTTATGTGATGTTATATCAAATATGTGTTGAGTTAATGAAAAATAATGAAACAAGTTGTATTATTCAATGACTGTTGTAGAATGAAGTGTGAAGCAGTTAATCAATGTTCATAAATTCGAATTTTGTTGTATGTGATCAAGAGATCAAGATAAAATTGTTATTAGATATAGAAAAATGATTGTTTATATAAGTGCTAATAATTAAGATTTGATTGTATGTATGAATTTATATAAAAGGGACTATAGATGCCTAACAGACATAACCACAGGTAGATCAGTTTACAATAAAAGGCCTAACAGGCAAAACTACTATATAAACACTCATAAAATAAAGATTAGGTGCATCAATTAATAATAATTAATAAATACGCTATGAAGAGCTAGAAAAAAAAACATTAAATTAATAATAATATTTAATAAAATTTATACAAATTATAATAATACCATAATGTCATAATATCGATTGGTAAAATATAATATCGAAGGTGGATTAAATATAATAAAAAAGAAAAAAAAACGGACTTATATCAAAAAACCAGTAGAATATGTGTATAAAATAATAAACCAACTATCGGTAAAGTTACATTCCGATAGGACAGCAAATTGATAAAGAATAGACAAAAAATATATGAAAGAAACACTATATATTCAAAACATGTGGAAGGCAGAAATTATTATATGTTGCTAGGGACGACAAATAAGAAAAAGAAGTTGTTGATTTAGACAAGACAAGAATTGCTTTGGATAAACTTAAAGTGATGAGATTAAAAACCCAAGAATAATCTATTTAATTGTAATATTCGAAATTACCAGATACGATTATAAAAATACAAAATTCTAATGACAATATTTACGTCTACTACCAATACAGATAAACAAAATAACACTACAATATGAAATGATAATAGAGAGTAAATAATTGAAGTCTACAAGAAAGAACTTGAACTGTCCCATATCCGAAGGGAATTGATGAGATATTAATCAAATAGAAAGAATTAACAATAACACAATTAATAATATTCACTACACCAGAAATTATAACCTTGCAAATACACGGAACAACACTAATTGCTTTAACCGAAGGAAGAACTTATTTGGATCCTGGCGGTGCAGAAGAAACATCAATCGGGCTGTAAATCAATCCAGCAGCTGTATTCCGAAGTGGACAGGACAAGAATTACTCTTATTAAACCGAAGAAAGAAAAACCGTACTGCATAATCATCCCAAACATTAAATTTAGCGATCAACCGCCTACACGATTTGCTTCGTTCGAGTCTGGTAAATTATATTATATTAATCATACTAAATACACAACACATAAATTTTGTAAATCTTGCATTCTTATCTATGTATTTTTAGTCTTCCCCACAGTTACAAGAACCTTCACACCCTGAAATAAATTAAATACAAATCAAAACATAATATATAACCAAATATAAATAAAGGATTAAAATAATCAACAATCGATACCTGAAGTCTATAGTCCAAGCATATGTTAATTAGAACATATCTTATTTAATGTGAATTAAGTAAACAAATAAAGAACCTTTATATATTTGTCAAATCTTGTTATTTGGAGTATGGTTTAGTGAACTGGGAACAAAAAGTAACTGAATAAGTATAGAATAAATGGTTAATATAAACATCGAAATAACCTATAAGTTTCGTTGAGCCGATACTGCAGCGCTTATAGCGGAATTATCTGACACCAAAGAGGGAGCGTAAAATTACGAAATTAGACAGATCTCTCTTCAAGGTATAATAGGGTTGGATGAAATTGTAGAATAACGATTAAGTTGTTTAAGTTCTAGGCACACTAACACTGATAATTATTAAAGAGTTAAGTTAATATTAATTAATTACATCCATATATTCCACAACTCCAAATATCTCCGAGATTTATATAATTAAAGTAATACAAAACAAATTGACAAATACAACAGTGGGGTTTAAAAGGAGAAGGACTCCGATCTTGTAACAAATTGGCTTCCATCGCGGGGCTTGAACAGTAGCGACCACACCGCGGATGTAACAAATTGGCGCTCAACTTGTGTAGGGCTTAAGTTAAGTAACTGTAACCATATTAATATTACTTAACCAGAGCAGGCAACTGTGGGAGAATAAACATGCATACCAGAGGTAGATCAAGGATTAGGGCAGGAGAAACGGAGAAAGAAATAGATGAACAGGAACAGGAAATAGAACTAATAACAGACGGTGAAATGGAACAACAGACAGACGAAATAACGGAAACTGAAATAATTACGGACAAGGAAAAGGAAATAATTGAAGAAGTTGCTCAAGGGGACCAAATAGATAAAGCGGGAGCCAGAGAAGCACCAAGTTGGCAGGAGATGATGAAATTTATGACAGAACAAAATAGACAAACTAACGAAAGTTTAAATAAAATTAACGAGAAATTTGACAAGATAGATGAGAATTTTAGGAAACAGGAGGAAAACTTCAGGAAAATAAATGAGGAAAATAAGGAAAACTCAAAGAGACTGGAGGAAAAATTAGATAAAACAAATGAGGAAATTAAAGAAACCTCAAAACAAATGAACGAAAGGTTAGATAGGAATGATGAGGGTTTAAAACAAATGAAGGAAGACATCCTACAAATACATGAAGAGAATTTAAGGCAGATTAATGAAAAAATTGAGAATATCCATGTAACAGTTAACCAGAAGGTGGACCAAAATAATGAGGAAAGAAAGTTAGAAATAGCTAAAACAAATGAAGGGTTAGAAAAAACTAACGAAACAATAGTACAGGTTCGTGTAGGATTACAGAATAAAATTAATGACACAAAAATTGAGAATAAAACATTGGTTGAAGAAATCCAGAAGGAAACTGTCGAAAAATATGAGCAAATTAAAAACGAAGTGCATCAGGTACGGGAGGAGAATAAGGAAGGTATTACACAAATACAGACAGACATGGGCGAACGACTCGAAAGAGTCTATGGCAATTTAAATAGTATGGAAGGTCAAATCAGTACCAATAAAAATAAAATAGAAGAAATTAGTAGACGTGAATTACAATTACAGGAAGAAGTAGATTCATGGCGGGATAGGACATGCCAACATAGTCATACAAATAACCATGAGAACCGAGAATCGATTAATTTTCGTAATTACAAACGCAATCCTATGGAATTTTTAAAAAGATTGGAAGAGGTGATCACAAGAAATAGAGAGAATCGCTGGAGTATTATACGAAGCATGATTGATGAAACGTTTAAAGATACTTATGATAATTGGTGGACAGCGGTGCGCCCGGATATACTGGACATGACTGAGTTCAAAAAACAGTTTAAGGAGAAGTATTGGTCTGAATCGACCCAGAACATGATTAGGAATAATTTGAGTAACGGTCGATACGAAACAAATGTAGGCCAGTCCCCTACTTCATACTTTTTAGGAAAAGTATGTATGGCGCGGAACTTAGAGCCCAGAATTCCCGAAGAATGTTTGGTGATACAACTATCCTATCATTACGAGGAAGGGATAAAAAATGCGCGTATGTGTAGTCAAATCAAAACGATTCCAGCCATGGCCAAATTCTTGGAGAATTATGAGCACGAGAACCAATACCAAAGAAATAGAATGCTAAATCATAAATATCAGAAGTATGATAATAACGCGCCACCAACCAATTCTCATAATAACGATCGCAATCGACCTGCGCAGAACGTTAATACTAATAGAACACAAAATGAAAACGCGAATAATAATTCCAGAAACTATAATTATCGCGGCAATAACAATTACAATTATCGTGATAGTCGCAATAATAGAGGAGATGGGGACAGACGACCCAATAATTATAGACATAACGTCAATTATATCTACTCCAGACCTCAAGGTAATCAGCGACGATACTACCCAAGGAGTCACCGATATGACAACCATTATGACCAATCTCGGCATGAAGTCAACTACCCACATGATGGAAATTATAGGATAGCAGAACATAATACGGAGGATCGCACTGAAACAGTACAAAATCAACACAATAATCAAAATGAAAATAGAGAAGAGGGAGTAAGCCCTCATTTAAACTAATAGAGGCAGTGAAAATTAATGAATACCCGTCACTGAACCGTAATCTTGGGGAACAACGACTAATAAATAAAATTAAGTGTAATCGTAAAATAACCATAATTAATAACCACTATTTAAAGAATATCAGGGAAGATTTGTTGGAAGAGGATCAGAAACATGTAAACAGTAATAGTAATAACGAAATCATATATATATCAGCAAAATTAAATGGGGTAAAATCTACCATAATGATAGACACGGGATCTAACATATCATTGATAGACAGTATTGAACTTGAAAAAATCCAGCGAGAAGTCCAGTTACCCATACCGACATTACCTGTCAATAATGTGATAATTATCGGAGCCACTGGGAGACAAAATAAAACAGTCAAAAAACAAGTATCACTCGATCTTACCAATAACAATATGACCCTACCAATAGGATTCTTGGTCGCAACGGGATTACCGTTCAATGTATTGATTGGATGCGACGTGTTGCGCCAACATTCCGCAGTAATTGACTTGCATAAAGGTACAATATCTCTAACATCCGAAGAAGGATTATGGACAGCCGAGTTAATTGACACTAATCAAACCGTTCCAGTTAACACCAGATGTAGAGCCATAAAAAGCTATTTTTGTAAGGAAAATAAAATACCAGAAGTCATTCAATATGAGGACGATGATCCCAAACTGTGGCAGAGTAAGTTGGAAGAGATTCGAGAATTCCAAAGGGAAAAAACTGATAAACAAATAAGTAAGGTACAGGCCGAAAATTTAATTCAGATATATAATAAATACAGACATGTGTTCTCCAATGCTCCAGGTAAAGTAAAAGGATATCAATGTATAATAAATTTTAAAGAACCAGTGAACTTTCGCAGAAAGTCATACCCAATTGCTTATTCTATAAAAAACGAGGTCCGGAACGAGATCAACCGTATGATTCAAGATGACATAATAGAATATAGTCAATCACCATATACCAGTCCAATAGTGGCAGTCCCGAAAAAGAACGGAAAGGTGAGAATTTGCCTGGACGCTAGGGAAATAAATAAAATGATCGTCAATGATAGGACTTCACCAGGCGAAATAGAAGAAATTTTAAAGAAATTCCACGGTATTAAATACATCAGCACTTGGGATACGGTATGTGGGTACTGGCAGGTCGAACTACACCCAGATAGTAGAAAATACATGGCATTCCTTTTTGACGGAAGGAACTATCAATTTAAAAGGCTACCTTTCGGACTAATTAATTCAGTTGCAATATTTGTGAAATGTATGGACCAGGTATTGGGACAAGAAACACTGCAGTTCACTACGGTCTATGTAGATGATTTACTTATAACTTCTTCACATTGGGATGAACATTGCGAGCGGGTGGAACAGGTACTAAGAAAATTATCTGAAAACAACATAACACTTAAGCTGAATAAATCTAAATTTATCGCCAATCAAGTAAAGTTTTTAGGTTTTAATTTGTCTGAGGAGGGTATCACACCTTCGACAGAAAAAGTAGAAGCAATCCAACTGTTCCCTACTCCAAAAAATAGAAAACAACTACAATCCTTTCTTGGAATTTGCAACTATTATCGAAAATTCCAAGATAACTATTCGGAAGTAACGGCCAAGTTTCAGAAACAATTATCATCCAAAGACAAGTGGGCATGGGGACCAGAACAAGATAAAATTCTGCAATTAATCAAGAAAAATTTTTTAGAAACAGTTATGTTGTACCACCCTGATTTTAACAAACGCTTTTATTTAAATTGTGATGCAAGCAATGTTAGCTTAGGGGCTACCCTATATCAAGAAGATAAAGAAGGACATCATATGGTAATCAGCTTCGCCAGCAGGGTGCTTAACAGCTGCGAACGCAATTACAACGTTACCGAGAAAGAGCTGCTAAGCATAGTGTACGCATGCAATAAATTTAGAACCTATATACTCGGATACCCAGTGACTGTAAGAAGTGACCATAAATCAATTTCATTTCTAAAAAGATGTAAACTTAGTCACGGCCGGCTAACTAGATGGGTCCTTACCTTGCAAGAGTATTGCATTGATTGGGAATATATACCTGGAAGAAAGAATATAGCAGCTGATATCTTGTCCCGAATAAACATACAAGATCAATCATTTGAAGGAGAAAAGGAAGAGATTGCGAAGGTGTACCATGTCATTAAGAGTCGGAAGGATCTGGAGATTATTATCAATGAAATTAGTCAACACCAAAAATTGGATCCCAAATTAATAAACATACGCCAGAAGATACAAAATGCTGATGAAGTTATTACTAAATATTACTGTATACATGATGACCGATTATTTATTAAGGTTACTCCTAAACAAATAAACTGGAAACTAGTAATTCCCACCGCTGTGGAAAACAAATTAATATTGGATTACCATGAACGATATGGACACATGGGAGCCATGAAAATCGTCAAAGCCCTAGAAGAACAAATGTACATAAAAAATTTGACCAGAAAGGTACAAAAATCTATACAGGCATGTCACATCTGCCAGATGGTTAAACATAATAATGAGAAGAAGGAGGGAGTCATGATCCCGATAACATCCAAATATAAGCTGGAGAAGGTATTCCTAGATATATGTGGGCCCTTCCCACGCAGTGGAGGAAATCACAGATACAAATTCATAATAATTATTTTTGATCATTTTTCCAAATACACTAAACTTTATGCTATTAGCAGAGCCACTACCAAGAAAATTCTAGAAATAGTCATCGGACGTTACATAGCAGAGGTTGGTAAACCGTCATCTATTATCACCGATCATGGTACGCAATTTAAGGGCTATAAATGGAGAAATAATCTGTGAAAACACAACATTAGAACATATAAGACTTCAGTATACCACCCCAGCAGTAATCCGGCAGAACGTGTACTGAGGGAAGTTGGCAGAATACTCCGAACTTACTGTCATGACCAACAGAGAAGATGGTACGAATACTTGTCACTAACCGAAGAGTTTTTAAATATATCTTACCATCAATCCATTGAAAATACCCCTTATACTGTTATGTTTGAAAGGCTTCCACCTAGAGAAATCCAGGATATTATAAACTTTCCAAATAACCCAGAATATCAGTTTGAAACAGTTAAATTTTATAACCGAGTTATGGAAAAGACGGAAATGAAAAGAAGAAAATATGAAAAGAATAACCCAAAACCAATTAAGTACCAAGTGGGTGAGAAAGTATTAATAAGAAACAGGGAGCTACCAAGCACTCTAGAGGGAATAACTAAAAAATTAATATTATTATATACTGGGCCATATGTGATAACAAAAAATAATAATAACAATACGTATGAAATAATGAACCCTATCACGAAAAGGATTAAGGGAACGTACAACCAAGAGTCCATAAAGAAATATAATGAATCAATTCTAAAAATAATAAGAACAACTTATTACCAGTCTTGAAGAAAATTACTTGGAATTTAAAAAGAATTTGAGTTGAATACTACCACTAAATTCTAAAAATAATAAGAACAACTTATTAAAGATTACAGAAAAAGGCGAGAATTATTATTAAATGTTTATAAAGAAATAGTGTGAATAACAAACCCCAAGATTACCGAAGAAAGCGATAATTATTATTAATGTTTATAAAGAAATAGTGTGAATAATGAATAACAAACCCAAGATTACAGAAAAAGGCGAGAATTATTATTAAATGTTTATAAAGAAATAGTGTGAATAATGAATAACAAACCCAAGATTACAGAAAAAGGCGAGAATTATTATTAAATGTTTATAAAGAAATAGTGTGAATAATGAATAACAAACCCAAGATTACAGAAAAAGGCGAGAATTATTATTAAATGTTTATAAAGAAATATTGTGAATAATGAAGAATGGAACCCCAAGATAAAAGTTATTACCTCAAATCTACCTATGCAAAATAAAGAAAGGAAAAAAAATCATATGACCTAAAATATATACTACATTGCCACATGATGGAACAATTTCAGTAAACGATTGAATGTAACCAATATAATGTTAAAGAAGACAAGAAAGAAAGAGTATTTATGAACATAATTCATTGAAAAATAAACAGCCAAAATAGTGAAATACGATAAGAAGAAGAATAGTTGGGGCTAAGGAATGTATTTAGTCAAAAATACAATTATAATGATCATTACACAACAACTATTTAGAAAATATTGTGATCAGAGAAAAAAAAAAAAAAAAAAAAAACGAAGAAGATACTTAACATTACAATCTCAACAAAAATGACTACAAATGATAACTGTCAAAGTCAATATCAACGAATGTTTAAGGAATTAAAATGGAATTACGAAATATGAAGAATAGTAATGAATAATATAAATGCAACAAAGAAAAATCTTTTCCCAAATATTTATTATTAAACGATTAAAGAGATTATTAGGAGATTATTATTATATTTTATAGCTGACTGTAGATGAATTCCAGCAGTACTATATTAAAATGTGGTGTGGGCAGCAGAGTATGAAGCCAAACAGTGCCTCTCTGAACTGTACCAACGCATGTGTTAGGGATTGTTAGGGAAATTAAATATTTAAGGAATATTAGAATAGTTGCAAGAATAAATTCAGTTTCCAAAGGAATGTGACGAAGAAAACAGAAAGAAGTGAGTTGACAGAAGAATAATTGAAAAATACAGTAATTATAGTAATTATAAATAGAAGAGATGTAAAACTAATGTATCAGTGAATAGTGTAGCCAACTACCAACAAATAATGTTTACAGAAATAAAAATGATCAAGAATGTTAATTAAGATGATGAAATGTTATTAAATAAAAAAAAATATTAATACTAGTCTAATGAAGTTACATTGAGAATCTCATCGTCAACCATTAACAATGAAATGAAGAAAGGCATGTGAAAAAGACAAGTTTATTTGACCTAAACTTCATTCAGGTAAACTAAACTTTTTTAGGAGGGGAAGCATATGTAACGCAACAGAAATGCTAGCATTCATGTTACATAAAAGACGGTTCACAGAATAATAAACAAATTGATATTTAAACCCATAATAGAACAGAGATCCAATAATTACAATTATAATCATAGACAAAATTAAATAAGGATGCAAGGTAGTGTTGACTAGAATAAACGAACCTGTAAGATAAATAATAGCTAATGATATATGTTTAATGAAAAGCAAAACAAAAAAATAATGAAACAATGACTTAATTTATGGTAATAACAAATAAGAATTTTGTGTTAAGAAGTATTATTTTATGACAAAAATGTTATGATAAAGTTTATGTGATGTTATATCAAATATGTGTTGAGTTAATGAAAAATAATGAAACAAGTTGTATTATTCAATGACTGTTGTAGAATGAAGTGTGAAGCAGTTAATCAATGTTCATAAATTCGAATTTTGTTGTATGTGATCAAGAGATCAAGATAAAATTGTTATTAGATATAGAAAAATAATTGTTTATATAAGTGCTAATAATTAAGATTTGATTGTATGTATGAATTTATATAAAAGGGACTATACATGCCTAACAGACATAACCACAGGTAGATCAGTTTACAATAAAAGGCCTAACAGGCAAAACTACTATATAAACACTCATAAAATAAAGATTAGGTGCATCAATTAATAATAATTAATAAATACGCTATGAAGAGCTAGAAAAAAAAACATTAAATTAATAATAATATTTAATAAAATTTATACAAATTATAATAATACCATAATGTCATAATATCGATTGGTAAAATATAATATCGAAGGTGGATTAAATATAATAAAAAAGAAAAAAAAACGGACTTATATCAAAAAACCAGTAGAATATGTGTATAAAATAATAAACCAACAACCGATAGGACAGCAAATTGATAAAGAATAGACAAAAAATATATGAAAGAAACACTATATATTCAAAACATGTGGAAGGCAGAAATTATTATATGTTGCTAGGGACGACAAATAAGAAAAAGAAGTTGTTGATTTAGACAAGACAAGAATTGCTTTGGATAAACTGAAAGTGATGAGATTAAAAACCCAAGAATAATCTATTTAATTGTAATATTCGAAATTACCAGATACGATTATAAAAATACAAAATTCTAATGACAATATTTACGTCTACTACCAATACAGATAAACAAAATAACATTACAATATGAAATGATAATAGAGAGTAAATAATTGAAGTCTACAAGAAAGAACTTGAACTGTCCCATATCCGAAGGGAATTGATGAGATATTAATCAAATAGAAAGAATTAACAATAACACAATTAATAATATTCACTACACCAGAAATTATAACCTTGCAAATACACGGAACAACACTAATTGCTTCAACCGAAGGAAGAACTTATTTGGATCCTGGCGGTGCAGAAGAAACATCAATCGGGCTGTAAATCAATCCAGCAGCTGTATTCCGAAGTGGACAGGACAAGAATTACTCTTATTAAACCGAAGAAAGAAAAACCGTACTGCATAATCATCCCAAACATTAAATTTAGCGATCAACCGCCTACACGATTTGCTTCGTTCGAGTCTGGTAAATTATATTATATTAATCATACTAAATACACAACACATAAATTTTGTAAATCTTGCATTCTTATCTATGTATTTTTAGTCTTCCCCACAGTTACAAGAACCTTCACACCCTGAAATAAATTAAATACAAATCAAAACATAATATATAACCAAATATAAATAAAGGATTAAAATAATCAACAATCGATACCTGAAGTCTATAGTCCAAGCATATGTTAATTAGAACATATCTTATTTAATGTGAATTAAGTAAACAAATAAAGAACCTTTATATATTTGTCAAATCTTGTTATTTGGAGTATGGTTTAGTGAACTGGGAACAAAAAGTAACTGAATAAGTATAGAATAAATGGTTAATATAAACATCGAAATAACCTATAAGTTTCGTTGAGCCGATACTGCAGCGCTTATAGCGGAATTATCTGACACCAAAGAGGGAGCGTAAAATTACGAAATTAGACAGATCTCTCTTCAAGGTATAATAGGGTTGGATGAAATTGTAGAATAACGATTAAGTTGTTTAAGTTCTAGGCACACTAACACTGATAATTATTAAAGAGTTAAGTTAATATTAATTAATTACATCCATATATTCCACAACTCCAAATATCTCCGAGATTTATATAATTAAAGTAATACAAAACAAATTGACAAATACAACAGTGGGGTTTAAAAGGAGAAGGACTCCGATCTTGTAACAAATTGGCTTCCATCGCGGGGCTTGAACAGTAGCGACCACACCGCGGATGTAACAATATTCATATCTCGTTTCTTGCATTCCCTCCAGATGTTTAATCTTTCCATTTATTGAATATTGGAAACCCTTATCTTGTTGGGTTATTCCTCTATTGTATCCATTAATTCTTGAAGAACCCTCGTCTCTTGTGTTTGTGTCTTTCATGTAAGTTTATTACAAACTAAGTTCCTGCTATACACAGTACTGCCAATTTCTCATAAAATTTTATGATTGTTTCCGCCCTTGTTTTATTTTAAACATGGGTGGTAGTGCTATGTGTGATTTTATATGTTCCAACTTTTTGAAATAGGACTTCCGTGAATCGACGGAAATATTAAAATTCTAGTATTTAAAATGGTTGTTTGTTGTAAAGGCGTATCTTCTAAGACTGTCTAGGCATCTACAGGAAAGAAAATGTGATAGTCTTTATTTTATGGACTTTTTTGTATTTTCGATGCACGTAGACCTGTTACTTACTAATTGTAGTTTGTAATTCATTACATTACGTGTAATTCATTTTCTTCCTTCCGATGATTGTCAGAACATGCTCAGAAATAGACTTACTATAGTATCTTTATCAGATTTATCTTTACCTAAATTACCTAATAGGTATAGAATTTTTTCAGTTTTGTATTATGTCATATTATTCAGTTCCTTAATTTCAGTGTAACTGACATGATTTGTTTCCAACACTGGTCAACAATCATTTTTCAAGTCGGCAAGTTGGCTGGCTGCGAGTGTGTATAGTGGTTGCGTTGCATCTAAACTTTGTATTCGACTCAGAGTCCACAGTCAACATCGTTACGTTCACAGAACTGTGATAGACGTGTTGTAGTTTGTAAAATATTTTTCGACTTATTTATTGTACAATCTTTATATTCAGCTGTATAATAAGCACTACTTATGGTACATTAAATGGCTTGTAGGGAGTACTCCTTTGGGTACTCTCGCTTCTTGTCGTATTGCATGTATGCTTGACTGTACACACGCAATGTTTAGGCCTGATAATGTCGCTCACTGATTTTCAGCAGACCTTGCTAAATCACAAGGTTAAGTAGTCTGACTTCATTTTCCTTGTCCATAGTTTTATCGACCAGTTTGTTTGGGTGTACTGCAATCGTTCACATCGATATTGGCATTGTCACTTTTTTTGACTGTGCTAATCGGGCTTCAGATATTAAGATTACATCGATTTCGTTTATTTGTCTGAACTTTTTGTGCATTTTAACACCATCCGCTGGCGTTCCAACCTGCTATTTTATAGTTTGCTTATTTTTCATTGCTGCATATTGACAGTTATAACATTTTTCCTATGAGCTCCATGAAATTACTTAGCGTTTTATCAATATTATTCATATCAGGACTGATATGCTTATCGAAATGGATCGAGTTATGTGTTTGGCTTTTGTATCAGGGTTTATTTGGCAACAAGGGCGTTGAATATTGCTGGTTTAGTTGCGATGGCGTTATTGCAGTTGTGATGTTGACATCACTGCGAAGTGGGAATTTTGTTGAAATAGTTCTTGATATATGGTGCTTCTTTGTAATTTCCTGGATTATTTTCTTTACAGTTTATACACATTACATTGGTACTTCTTTCTTTTCGGCTACAATTCTTTGTATATGGCTTTTTGTACACTTTACGTTTCGAGGTTCTTGAGTGCAAAACGTTTTGTACGGTCATATAGGGTATGTGGCATTGCATGCACAGGGTAATATCATTTTTGATGTCTAATGTTTTGATTTCATCTGCTAAATTCAAAAGTTTTGTATTTTTTCATTTATTTAAGATCAATTAATAAAATCGGGGCAGCTCAGTAGACCAGTGGGCATGGCACCTGGCTACTAATCTAGAGGTCCCGGTTTCGATTCCTGGGCTCGCACCATAAAATCAAGGTGCGTTTTTCAGCCCCCAAGTAGACTCACCCTGTGGAAAATGAGTACCTGGGATAACATCCTGGGGATAATAATAGGCGGCTGAAGCGTAGTGCTGGCCACACTGCCTTCCTTGTATGCCGTACGGCTCGCATAAGGCAGCCTACCCTGCCTGACTCCTAAGCTGTTTGGGTGGTACACATGGGAGCCATTATTATTATTAATAAAATCGGAAGAGGAATATTAATACGTCTTTATCTGATATTCCATACAGCAACCACTTCGTGTCTAAGATGTTGCTGTGTTAGTTTTATTGTCTTGGATATTGCTATCAGTATATACATTTTTTTTATCACAACACGAAGTCACTTGCATTTTTTCAATTGATACATAAGGAATTCCGTTTTTGTTTTCTGCTTGGGCTTTAATAATGTTATAATACTCCATTCCAGTAGTTCCTTGAATTTCAATTTCACGATCGTGTAATGCTTTAAATAGTGTACTTGTTTGGCGTCACATCATTTAGTAGGGTAATGAGTGGGGATAACTGTTTCACTTCGGCTACAAATATTGATGGTGGTTGGGGTCTCCAGGAGTGCTGGTTTGGAAATGTATTTCTTCATCTCTTGTCATTAAATGTGATTGTTTATGTAAAAGGCAAGTACCGGTTTTTACTTAGCCAATCTGTAGGTCTTTTTTATCTGGTTATATTAATTGTTTCTTTCGATTGTTATCTTAATTATATTTTTATTTTTCGTTGGTGTTATAATACCGGCATGTGTTGGGTGATTTGTAGATTTTTGTTTCTATCGGTTATTGTCGATTTTCTGAGGATTTTGGTTTTGTACATATGTTGTACCAATCGTTAACTGCATTTGATCCTATTTTGTTTGCTTTGTTGTGGTGTTGGTTATTATTCATTTGTTGTGTGTACTTAACGTTATGACTTATTTAGTCTTAATGCAGCAGGATAATTACTTAATCTAAACATTAGATTACATCTAAGCGATGTAATAAATTATTTTTCTTCACAAAAAACGTGGAACGGTTTAGTGTCTGAATCAACACTACAATGGTATTATAAAAGATAATAATCATATACTGAATAGCTGAAGCCTTGAACCACTGAGCGCCCCTAGGCTCATTTCATTTAGATGTCAGAAGTTCGAAAGGACTTAGTTTCAGCGGGGCTGTATATTCAAGCACGAGTCGGGAAGTCGACTGGTTGATAAAGTCGGTTGTCACATATTCAGTATGTGACTGAATATGCACTTTCGCAATTGTATGGAACTGAAGAATAGTGTAATATAATTTCACTGCGTTGATATGTGCCCTAAGCACGATTATGTTTCTTTTTATTTTTGTACTTTGAATGACTCATGAGCCAGTAATTGGTGTGTGGAATAACTTCAGTTCTGCACTCCACTCAGTCCATACTGAAACACGAATAGTCCCGTATACCTTACAGGATACATGAATGTACCAAACGCACGAAAATATTACTTAATTAGGTAAGGTGCAGCGTTGTTTTTCCAGTAGGGAACCTAAGAATCTGTATGGTATCCATCCAAAGACATTATTTGAACACATTGGATGTACGGTATCTGAGTGAATATTGCAACAGTACAAACATTAACGGTACTGTGCATTGCCAAAATAAATGAAATAAATAATAAAAATAAATAAATATAAATTAATAAACATGATTCAGATTGCATAAGCTGGATCGTAGTAAAAATAGGGAGCGCAGAATTCATGCATGGACATGCATTTTTGACACACCTGTCGCTAGCGTTGTGTACGCGCGTATTTTGTTAGTGTGTGTGAAATCTGTCCATTCCTGAAATGTAACCAACCCTTTTCAAGTAAAATAGTTGTATGTTTATTTTAATTATAAGAAAACTATGTACGATAGATAAAACAAAATACACCAAAGTGTATAGAAATTATAGGTGAATAAAGTGTTAAAAAACCATATCGATGTGACGAAAAGTGCAATTACTATACGTAAAAAATGAATAACTCTTTTTGTGAGTGTCATAAAGAAGTGCAATTTACGTATAGTAATCACATAAAAATTAGTGATCGATTGAGCATCGAGTGATGTGAAACAAACTTCGTAATTCGCGAAAATAGGCGAAAATTGTGACTTGAACCAGAGTGGGGAAAGTGACGCTCGACAGAATCTGACAGGTCAAATATTGTTCAGACAGGAATTTTTGCACGACCTGACTATAAATACTCGATCGCGCTAATAAAGTTTCTTCTTCTCGATTCAACCATTGCCGCAGGAGGCTATGTCAGTCGACGACGCCAATTCACATCTATATGAGAGTCACAGGACAAACTAGATGTCCAACCAGAGCCGCAGAGTACATACGATGAGGTCTATGGACACACCGGCAGCATATGACGTGAGACG
The DNA here is from genome assembly GCA_034769895.1 of Magicicada septendecula. Classification (NCBI taxonomy): domain Eukaryota; kingdom Metazoa; phylum Arthropoda; class Insecta; order Hemiptera; family Cicadidae; genus Magicicada; species Magicicada septendecula. The sequence continues at coordinate 1,031,551,175 of CM068367.1, read as the reverse complement.
AGACGACTATTAATCAGCACATGCAGTGGAACACGACCAGAGGGCCAGAAGGACACGGAGGACACGACCAGAGGACCAGAAGGAGGACGTACAGATGAATAACCACGTCAAACGAGGTGATAAAAAAACCATTGTAATTATAGACATTTGAAAGACACTAATTAAAGTTGGAATGAAAGACATTCAACCAATGTTAAAATAAATAAATTATACATAAATGTAAAAGGAGAATAAAAATTAGAATAATATTTCTTGTATCAAATTTAGTAATTAGTAACGTAAATGATAAGAGAAATATTTAAATTGTGAGTTAACGTAATTAGTAAAGTCTTTGAGGATAAAGGAGAATGCATATGCAGCAGAAAGTTAAAACAAAGTAATATAAAAGAAATTTGAATAGAAGTAAATTCAGTTTTGAAGCTTATGAATCAGCCATTGCAAAAAGATGAACACACATTGAGTAAGCCGAGAGCAAAATAAATATTTTGAAGTAATTAAAATTAGATAATAAGATTTGTGTATAACTTGTGTATGTAATTTGTTAGCAAAACGTTATGTACGAAAACTTCATACAAACGATATAATAATGAGTCAATGTTTAATGTGCGATATGAAAGATTTTGTTTAATAAATAAATTATGGAACAATTTTAAACTTAAATAACGTATCGTCTTCTTATTACGATTACACCCGTGAAACCAATTCAATAAATTAAATTGAATTTGTTATGTTATATAACACACATTTAAATTACATTAAATAAATATCAATTTGTATTGTTATAAAATTTTGACGTCCCAAGAACGTGGGGCTCCTCAAACACAAATAAATTTGTATTTGCAACCTATATACACAAAGATATACCGTTGTATAAATTGTCTCCCAAAAGCGTGGGGCTACACAATTTATATTGGTAATTTGTGTTGTTATAATATGTCATAGTGTTTCTATATTAAGCATAAAGGTTTGTTTTCACTTCTTGTATCCATAACAAACGGTATACACCGTGTTACATGTACTATTGTATAATGTCTTATAAACAACATATTTCCCACATATAAAAACATATTTTTAAAGTATTTCGTGTTTGTTGAGAAAATATATTGGTAGTTCTGCGTACCCTGTTTTGTTCCGTTTAGCTGCTCTACTGTATTCTGAACAGGCAGGGTGGTAACTAGTTTATTACTCTTGCTGCTTATAATCAGGGTTAATTTTCGTAACAAAATAAATAAACCTCCGCTCAACAGTCCGTTAAGGACCAAGGCGTACCGCGCGGCTTTTTGTGTTAGTGTGACGGTGTATGGCTAGTACTACGCGCCACCAGCCGCTAGTTGCGGTATTCACAGCCAGGAGGCGGCGCTGTTATCTCAGCGCCTACTCAGTTTGTCTCACGAAGCTGAGTGCACGCCGTACGGAACCTCCGCCGGGAATTGAAACCCGGGACCACGAGCGCATCAATCGCCCGCGTTAGCCACTAGACCACCTGGAGGCTCTTAATTTTCGTAACACAAGACGTTAAACAATTACATGCAATATGTGTGAACCAGTTATTAAATGTATTTTTGATGATTTTTGACAAGACTGCACTTTTCCAAAAAAGGAAGGATTCAAAATTCATTTCTTTCTTTGGTAGCGAATCATAAGTACTTAATTGATGACCGTGGGCTCCAGTATGTACATCAGAAATACAAATCATTTACATTACAATTTCTATGAAAAACTAAAGCGGAAGGGTACAAAAGCGGTAGCAGTTACCTACCAATCAACTGACAATGCGAAAAAAATACTCGATGAATATCAGCTAATGTAGCTGAATTTTGGTCGCAAGTAAAGACAATAAAGTGCGAAGACAGGTTTACCATTTTCTACAGATAGGCTAAATTACATATATATATATATATATATATATATTGTAATAAAACTAGATTACACTCAATTAAAAGGTTTATATAATGTTTAAAATGTAGTATTTGAAGTTAAAAGGTGTGTTATAAGTTTTATAATTGAAAGTTAAAAGTAAATTAAAAGTTATGATGAATCAAAAAATTATAGTTATCTTAAAAGAACTCCTTTAAATAAAAATAAAAATAATTGCCGTAAAGTTATTTTGAATAATAATGTTGCTTAATTTAATGAATAAAGCGTACTAGCTGGTCGATTGATGAAGGTAGCCGTCGCGTCGATTCTGGTAGCGAAACTCCTCCTCCAGGTTAACCTTCGTCTAAGTACGTCAAGTCAAGTCACGTCTGGACAATAAAATGAATAAAAATACACTTCCACGTACCTGGTCGTGATTCTGGAAATTCGGAAGTTCACCTTTTATAAATTAATAAGCTGCCAAGACGGTTTCCCAAAACCAGCTTGCTTTGCTTACAAGGTTAGGTTATTCCTTGTTTAATAACGGGCGCCACACAGGTTTATTTAAGGAAAATTCCGTGTAAAACCAATTAATAGAATCAAATAATTGTTAATTTTATCTAACGAAAAACTGATATTGATGTTTATTGCCCTTATGGCAATTCAAATTTAATAACGTATGATCTCTAATCAGAGTTGCTTCAGTTATTCTGAATTAATTATTTATTTACTTTTTGAAATAAATTAAGTCAAAGTTATGCTGCTAATAACTGGGTTTTATTTGTACCCTTGATAATGAATTCAAACAAACATAAGTAAGAAAAATACATTGATATACAATTGAAATTATTTCGTTCACTTACCCTACTAGCTAGCTCAAAGCATAAACAACTTTTCTGGTTATTACCAGATAAAAATTAAACATTAATTTTATATATCTCTCAGGCGTAAATTCTTTTAAACACAAGAAAGAACGTTCATGCCTATACAGAAGTTAATTATTTCATAAAACAATATTTACTAATACGGCCTTGTTGTTTACTTAAAAAATCAAACCTATTTATAGGTTAGGCGTTCGTCACGCTTGCTTAATTATTCACAAATATTATATATACTACTTAAGACTAAAATCAATCTTAGGTAGGATTAACAAATCCACTAAATAAATTCAGTCACTGTGTAACATATAAAAAGTTTTGGTGTTATGCGTCAGTACAAATTTTGTTTTGAAAAAATATATCAGTACACTCAGATTAATGGAATAAATTGTCACGATGTTACCTCTTTATTTTAATCTTATAGATTAAAATTTAATTGAACACTCCAGCGGTCGGATTATAGTGACCCTGGTTTATTACACTGCAAACGCACTTTGAACAGAGAATAATTGTCCTCTTCTGACTAAATTGGACTATTTGTAATACTGGTTAATTATTTTCTCTTGTTCGATTTATCCCGCACTAAATAAAATAAATACTTCACATCGATGCACTGATTATAGGTAGACTGTATTGTAGTTACTTGGTGTTGCCGAAATGGTTCAATGGATGCACTGTTACATGATACTATAAGTTAATAACGTATTTTGAGGCGACGAGCGTCAACCTTTCGCCCTCGCTAATGACAATAAAGTGTAACGGAATTACTCGCATTCCGGTTATATACCCCCTGTTTTGATGAGGCTTAGGTGATTGTTTCATTTAGTAAGCTATTTTTTGATTGGCTCAACCAGACGCTACGCAAATGACGCATTGTTTTCCAACCGTCATTAACCGTCTTTTGGCTAAGATGATTGACAGTTAGCGTTGTTGTTAGTATTGACTAACAAATTCCTTACTTTCTATTTACAAATGATGCTAACGCATGTCACGCACTTATTATAGTTGCGATCGGGGTTGTATCGCTATCAAATTAAAGGATATTTTTTACGTTTTAATTTGATATAGTTTGACACTGGTTTTATTCGCACTTTCACTGACATTTCTAAATAAATAATGTTCAGATACATGGCTTTGCGCTGTCGTCTGCTAGTGACGCCAGCCACGATTCTTTCTTATCAATAAATTATTTGTGGTTCACTTCGCGTTTTTGTTTAAACGTTTCTGTCGGAACACTAATACATCGGTCTTTATACTTAATACTTATTTAGTGAACATAATTATTAAATCTTAACTAACTAGGGCGATACATTACTATGAACTATCTTTACTTCCTAATTACATTTTGTATATACTATTTCGCTCTATGCTACCCATTAATAATGGAGTTGTTACATTTATAATACATTAATAATATTTACTGTTACACTTGGTATAATGATTGTTCAGTGTATTTAGTTACACTAGTAGTCCTTTCTACTTATCACCTTACTGACAATCGTTCGTTTTAGGCGTAGCCTAGGCATACCTTTCACATCGGGTTTATGCCTTAATAATGGTCATTAGTTACATTTGGTACATTGATGAGGTAACTTATTCATATAAGGTTCCCTCTTACAATTATCCTTACTTCTTATGATACATTTGTGGTTGTAATACAAGTTTCAATTTTCTATTGTGGCCATAGCTAGTCTTAGTCATAGGCATTGATAGTTACTGGTATTGTTTATTTATTTTCAGCCCAAATACTGCGGCTGATAGTATTATTCTCTGGGTCATTCTTTAATTACTTTTATTTAACATGTGAAATTACATTTAAGTCATCCACTGGCTCGCTTGACAGCTTATAGTGAACTTGGCTTGTCCATCAGTTAGTGTCAGTTATAGTATTGGTTGTAGTGTCAAGCAGTGTATTGCTTACTGCTTCTTGTGGTACTTCTTCTTTCTTCTTCGTTGGTCCTTCTCTTCTTCGCTACTTTCATCATCATATTATTCACTTACATTACTTTCGTGTATTTATTAATTCTATTGGTATATGACTAGGTTATGTAACACTTGGTCATGTTACAATGTATATACATTATATATATATGATATATATATATAATATATTTATATATATTGCAACAGATCAAATTTTATTATACTAATAAGGATATAGTGAGTGTGTAAAAATCACATACAAGTCTATTATGGAGGAGATGAAAAATTATTTATTATATACATAAATATAGTTTTTAAAGATGTATATTGTTTTTTTAAATTGTCATGTATTGATAATAGAATTAATTGTTTGTATTGTTCGATAATATAAATCGATTTTACTTGGTTTCTGCAACGTCCTCCTCTCGTCTCGTCGCTCCCGTCCTGGCGTCCTCTTCTACAGCGTCACTCCTTCCTGGTGTCCTCTTCGTCCTGGCGTCCTCTTCTACGGCAGGCGGCTCCAGCGGCGATATTTCACTGAGTCTCGTTGTTATGTTTGACTGCTAACATTAATTAGTTTCTTCATAAATTGTTCACTCGCAATGCTTATAAATTCCACTCATACAGTTTATTATTAATTTATATCTTATATTTTCTTAACTTCAGGATTAATCTGGGTATTAACTAATGCGGTGCGTTTAATGTACACCTTCCACGATATCTTGAAGTGTCTTTAAGTTCCTTAAGTGGATATCTTAACTTACACGAAACAGCACTGTATTTAATTTTAAATTTTATCTAAATATTTTACCCACTCGGTTCTTAACGCGAAACTTCGTTAAGAATTACCACGGTTTATTTTATATATGATATTTCGAAGTTCATAAGAGAACAACTCTCTTCACCGGGCTCAACTTCCCCTTGCAACTTCTATAAACAACATAGCTTATCATCCTGTGTTCTGTTGCAGGATTAACCCCACCACGTGTAAAAAAAATTTTTTTTCATGGAATACAAAATTTTTTTGTTTTTTCTCTTCCAAACCTAAATTGACATAACTTCCTCCCAATAATCATAGTCCTCCAAATACTAACATAATAAGTTCAAAAATCAAAATAATTCAATAGCTTCTATCAAACACATTCCTCAACTGTCACTTTGACAGCCGTAATTGTAAACAAGCAACCTCACATGGCTGGATATGACCAAACATTCCTGAACTCTGATAAGGATGTCCATGTCTGACGTCATTCGGCTATATCTACAGTTCATCCATACATTTTCTAACATGATTACACTTATTCTTACTTTACACATAATGTTAAACACTTTCCTACCAGTCATTCCACCTATACCCTGGCATTGTAGTTTAATTATTTGTATTATCCTTATTTTAATTTTTAATTTATCGCACAGACTCATGCCGCGCAACCTTTCTCGTTTTTTTGATTGCTCTTCGCTTGGATTTGTTTCGGTAATTGCCGATACATTGCTTTGATTTAATTTTTAAAGGTTTATATGTAATGCCAGTTGTATTACCCAGGCTACACATAATATAATCTCCTTTGTAAAATATGAACTCATTGTTTGATTGAAATTTCTCTGGTATCATCTCAAACATTATTTTCATCAAGTTTTCAGAGTGATCAGTTTCTAAGTGCACTTTAAAATTTTTTAATGTCTCGGATTTGTCTGCATACACATTCATAAAAGACGAACGCACAGTGCAGTACAGTGAATCTCCGACTGTATAAATAACACCTGCATTACGTTTCATATGTGGTTGAAAATACTCAGACAGTTCTGATCTTCTGTTAGAATTAACCTTACCTGTGTGCTTTTCCTCAAATGCACCAGCTTCAGGAACAAAACCACTTTGTTTACCCAAGTATTCATCAAATACCTTATTTAAATATTCATTTTTACAACTGTATGGACTTCTCAAGTGTTTATAAATTTCATTACTGACTGATAAAACATTACCAGAATAGATCTGCATCTTACAGACACGGTACAGCAAATAACATTTATTGTTTTTAAATATTCCACCGTTTACCCGTTGATCATACCAATCTGGATAGATGTGAACCAACACTGTGATAAGGTTTTCCCTATTTCTCTTTTCATATTTATTTAAAATATTATTTAATTGTTTTCGTTGATCAGCTGTTATCTCCTTATCGGGCGCTCCACCGTTACCCGCTATCTTATCTATGCGATTACCAGCTGGTTTCTGTATGTTTACATACCGCTCTCTTTGATCTATATTATTGTGTGTATGCTCCAAATTAATAGTATGTTGAACCACCCTTTCCTCTATTTCATTAATTTTGGCTTCACATTCCCTGCTGTGAGATTTATTCCTTTCTAAGGCGGTCTCACTACTACTACGAATTAATTCTAATTTATCAGCTATACGTTTTTCGGTTGACTCTAGAAGTTGTTTATTTTGTTTAGCCTGGTCATGAACGGCTGTATAAATTTTTTTATTCTAATCGTGAAGCGATTGCAGTGATCTATTTCGTTTTACTGCTTCGTCTTTACTAGATTTAATTTCTTCCGGCATTTTCTGCAGATTAGATTTACTTTCTTCATACATCTTCTGCATATTTGCCAATAATGCCGCTAACGTATTTTGTAATTCTTGTGATTCGGCCATACTGATTATTTATTATATAAATTTAATAAATATTTTAGTTTTTATTTATAGTAACGGCAATATTTTTTTATACTTATTATTACTAATAACGTCCGTTTATGTTATTTATTTTTATAGTCCAGTCTCTCAATCAAATGTAAACAAGCTTAATCTAACATAAATACCAATAATAATTCATTCTCCACATAGACAATTTACTACTATTGTTCAAATATCTGATAAGAGAGAGTATTCAAACTTTTATCTACACTCCCTGATAACACAGAACAGCACCCACAAATAGTTCAATGAATTTAGTCTCTACACACTCAAATAAATATTTCTTTTTTCATTTTATTAAACTAATGCAAAAATCGAGCTCAACGTTGGCCAGCGCCAAATATCCTTATGCAACAGATCAAATTTTATTATACTAATAAGGATATAGTGAGTGTGTAAAAATCACATACAAGTCTATTATGGAGGAGATGAAAAATTATTTATTATATACATAAATATAGTTTTTGAAGATGTATATTGTTTTTTTAAATTGTCATGTATTGATAATAGAATTAATTGTTTGTATTGTTCGATAATATAAATCGATTTTACTTGGTTTCTGCAACGTCCTCCTCTCGTCTCGTCGCTCCCGTCCTGGCTTCCTCTTCTACAGCGTCACTCTTTCCTGGTGTCCTCTTCGTCCTGGCGTCCTCTTCGTCTTGTCGTCCTCTTCTACGGCAGGCGGCTCCAGCGGCGATATTTCACTGAGTCTCGTTGTTATGTTTGACTGCTAACATTAATTAGTTTCTTCATAAATTGTTCACTCGCAATGCTTATAAATTCCACTCATACAGTTTATTATTAATTTATATCTTATATTTTCTTAACTTCAGGATTAATCTGGGTATTAACTAATGCGGTGCGTTTAATGTACACCTTCCATGATATCTTGAAGTGTCTTTAAGTTCCCTAAGCGGATATCTTAACTTACACGAAACAGCACTGTATTATATTTTAAATTTTATCTAAATATTTTACCCACTCGGTTCTTAACGCGAAACTTCGTTAAGAATTACCACGGTTTATTTTATATATGATATTTCGACGTTCATAAGAGAACAACTCTCTTCACCGGGCACAACTTCCCCTTGCAACTTCTACAGACAGACTGTGTCCATCCTAACTCTGCAACGTATGAATCTCACTGAATTTAGTGTATTCTGATAGGCTAAGCCCAAGTCACATGATTGATGGAACAAACAGATATACAAATTTCATTAAAAATACTTTGTATAATTTAGCAAAGTCCTGCATGGAAATTATCTACAATTTTTATTACCCTATCATTGATAAGAGTTACAATTGAGTTTTTCTTCACTAAAAAGAAACATATTTCTAAAATAGTTATGAACCTTAGAGTATACACAAATTGAAGCTATTTACCTAAATAATTCTTTGTCAAAGTTTCACGTCAATCGGTTAACTACCATTGAAGCTATAGCGATCGCACATTATCACACCCGCACACGCCCACGGATTCACACAAAAAATACATGACAATATAGAACATCTTTTTATGAAGAGTTTGGTATACCCTACATGCTTATCCATTTCTAAATACAAAACTTACGACTAAAAGACAAAATATTACATAAAACAAATTTAAACAAGAAAATTCCCGTCATCCATGTGCTCTGATATAAACAACATAGCTTATCATCCTGTGTTCTGTTGCAATATATATATATATATATATATATATATATATATATAACTATGTACGCTTTCTTCATTAAAAAACTAGAATTTACGTTTTGAATATGATAGATTACAAATTTATATCTTGACTCTCTTGGTTTGGATTATAATTGATATGCAGTTCTCTCTGTTATTCTGTATTATGTTACTCATTCTTTATTTTATTAACACAGAAGCTTCTCATTATTATGTGGGACATCACAACTTTGAGGAAGAAGTATGAATTAAACAGTATAATAATAATGAAAACAAAATATGTAGTAATAACTTCTAAATAAATAACTTCCTGTATACTAATAAAGGAATCACATATTCGGGAGTTCAAAATTGTATAAAAGCTTACGCACAAGTATTTTTTATAGGCAGCAGGTTTGCTATCATGAAATTCTTTTCCGTATAAGAACAGTAAGAAACAAACATTAGAAATGCCATGTAGGATCTTCTTGACACGAAATATTACCCTCGTAATCTTGCCCTCACCGGGACGATTACATTCCCCTTTCGTGATAAAATTTTGTTCAGTGGAATGCCGATGGGGTCTACAACTAAAAAACGTTTAATTCTCATGTTGATGCCAATAGATGGAGATAAGAAATGTACGAGGAGAAATAAAAAAGGTGTTGTACTAATAGGTTTGACTTATCAGCATGTAATTAGCATGCGTCGTAGAATTATACAAACGTGACGGTATGTGTCTAATCGTGTCTAATAGAATCGCAATAACGTTATAACTTACTTCTTTTATGAATGAAGTTTGTCTTAGTAAGAGACTTCCAAAGCAATGTAGCTTTCCCGTTGTCTATTTGTTGTTTATATGTATTTTGTAATATTTTTAGTTTTTGTGATAGTACTGATGTGTTGTCTGTTTTCTTCATCGAGTCGATTTTTTGCTTGCTTGTCCAGATACGTCTGATCTTTTGTGGACTGTCAGATATAGCTCCTGGTATGCCAGGAAAAAAGTGTCCTAAACACGAGTTTTAGTCTTTTTGTGTTGAGTATTGTGCGTGTGTTTGGTTTCTTGAATATTCTGGTGGTTTTCTATGTGGTGAACTTGACGTATGGGTACACGATGGTGTATCGTCTTGGTGTAAAGTTCTCCCTCAGTTGGCTTGTGGTGAATCCGTTCTTCTCTCGTGCAGAACAGTAGGCCCTACTTCTGCACGGTTGTATGAGTTGTTTGATAGTGTCTGACTGAGACTGAGACATTAACAGTGGTGAAACTGCAGAGGTAGTATCAGCGGAAATGTTAATAAGAACTGTGACAATTTGCACATGTCACACGAATCCATGTGTATTGAAGTAATTCACTCTATTCATAGATTAGCTTTTATATTGCTTTAATTTGTAAACGCCTACAAACATTATAAATGATTAATTTGAAGTGCTGTTGAGGAAATTGACATGAATACATCACTGAATTAGAATATATATCAATTAATTTACAATTATAATCACATATTTCCAATTCTGTGGAATAGGCAGAAACGCGACTTCCTGGATTGCAGTGATGACGTGACTACCCGTATGCCGTGCTGAAATACTGCACTTTAATAAATTACTACGTGTCTACAATAACGGTGCTTTCAGTAGGGTGAGTTACTAAGCAGACATCGACGCGTTCGATGCTCAACGTGTCGTGTTAAGCAACTGGAAACAGCTGACAGCACGTGTCGTAAACGGGGGACTAGCCAGAATCGTGAGATTGCCTACGATCGGTGCCACCTAAATACACAGAGAGCAGAGGCGAGACCGACTTTTTACGTCCCCAACAACACCCTGGGGGAGAAGAGGAGCGAAAGTAGCTGTATCGACGTGTGGCATGCTAAGACATTCATATGACGTAATCCAGAATCATCTGTACCCACCGACAGCAGAGAAGTGGATTATATTATACTAAGAAACCTTTAGGAAGGCATTTAAAGACAATTTAAATATTTTGAAATAATCTACTTTTATGATGATTTTAATATAATAATTTACATCTAGTGTTAAAATGAAACAAAACTCATATTATTTCCATTTTATTAATGGTATTTCAGGAATAAATTCATAATGTAACTTTAATATGTTAATTACTTAATCAGATGTATTAAATAACTCAGAAATTTGTTATTTTCCTTGCTGTAAAGAACCATAATCAAATTAAAATAGCAAGGAAACTTAATTAATTTAAGTTCCGTAAAAAGTATAATAAATTGATTAATAAACTGTATTATTTTTCTAAAAGGGTCTCAACCTAGACAACCCTCAACCTGTTATATTGTAATATGTACTGTATAAACATATATTCACGTTGTGCGCGCGCGCGGGCGCTTGTGTTGTTAGAGAAAAGAATGGAGAGAGAGAGAGAGAGAGAGAGAGAGAGAGAGAGAGAGTGAGAGAGAGAGATATTATAACCTGATTAACGAAAGAAAGTGACTGGCGGAGCGGCCGCGCGGCGACCGAGTTTGTAGTAAAAACATTCGACTTAATAACCTCGTTAAACGTAAAATACAGGGCTAGAAATGTCTAATGAACTGTATTTTAATCATCAATTAAAGACGTTTTTAACAAACTTTTCTAATTTTTAAAATCTTTTTTCAATTAATTTACATTGAGAGTTAAATACAAAAAATACACGAATTTGAATTAAAAATTTAGGGTTTATCGTTTTTATTAAGTAAGAACTCAGAGGTTAAGCATCGGAAAAACATTTCTTGTAGACAAATGGTAGTCCACCTTCTTTAGTTCAATATATCAAAAATTGAGATTCCTACGAATAATATTAACGACGTTATTAATTTTTTCCACATATACTGTTAACTCCGTTATTAATAATTTTTTTCATTGATTTTTTTCACAATAAGCATAACAAAATTGTATTCATCAATACAAAGTGTTATGTAACCTTCAAATATTACGAAATATAACCGCAATCAGTTAATATAGGAAAATTAGAACTAACATTGCTAAACTGCGCGCGATCGAGTCAAGGTACAGTAACAGCCCAAAGAAAGTGGTGCATACGCTCACGGCTCACACATTGACACACCCAACTTGCTACGAGTCACCAACCTCTCATAAGTATATACAGAGATTTTAGTTATCTGTCTACTTATTTAATCTAATCTATCTACCTGGAGATCTGTCAAAAACTTACATCTGACCAGACTGTTGTGGTTTAGTTGAACTACATGCTTTTTATAACAGATGGAGTGTCTTGAATGATTGTTTATCACTCTTTTGCGGTACGGTATTTATTGTTTTCTTGTTAATAAACTGTTTTTGTTTTGTGATCAGCTTTAATACTACTAATTGAAGTGCAATGTAATTACTGGGATATTGTTAATGCCATTCAAATTTCTCAACAACTAATTATTATTTAACTATGAAATACAGTTTACAGTTTAAAACTACCGAGCAAAGCTCGGTCCACCAGATATTGCATAATTATAACAGTATTTTACTGTTATAATGTATTGAAATGTAAAAACAATTAGTATATTACTTGTTATTTACAAATAAATAATAAAGACAGTACGGTACTTACAAGTATTGTAGTGTTCTTCAGCTTTTATGGAATCCGCTGATAAAATATGTGTATAAATCATAAAAATACACTATTAAAACACTCTATAAAAAACACTTATTAAAACACTTATAGCTGTGAGTTAGTAGTCTTCAAACGAAAGTTCTCTGATACACTCCATTGGATCCTCATCACTATTATCATCTTCTGAACAATTATCATCCTCGGAGCTACTGCTGTCTCCCACGGATATAATCATTTCTTCCACAGCTTCTTCCATTAGTCCTTCGTTATTCCATGCATCGATAATAACTTTTTTGGTGTGGTCCACTACGCTGGGGTTGACGGTAGTGCGCGCGAATAAAATGGGTCAACTAGGTTCTGACTGTACTTCCGCCGCAGAGCGCCGCGCACTGCTCTCTGTGAAATTCACTTTATATATTAATCCATTGTAGTATTCCTATCACGTACAAGATGTAAGTTGTATATGTCTTCTACACTTAGTTATCTAAAGAGAGCGTCACGCAAATCTCATTCATGTACAACTTTTAACAACTGAGTTAACAGGACATTAGAAAAAAATTAATAACGTCGTTAATTTTAATCGTAGGAATCTCAATTTTTGATATATTGAACTAAAGAAGGTGGACTACCATTTGTCTACAAGAAATGTTTTTCCGATGCTTAACCTCTGAGTTCTTACTTAATAAAAACGATAAACCCTAAATTTTTAATTCAAATTCGTGTATTTTTTTATTTAACTCTCAATGTAAATTAATTGAAAAAAGATTTAAAAAATTAGGAAAGTTTGTTAGAAACGTATTTAATTGATGATTAAAATACAGTTGATTAGAAATTTCTAGCCCTGTATTTTACGTTTCTACGAGGTTATTAAGTGGAATGTTTTTACTGCAAACTCGGTCGCCGCGCGGCCGCTCCGCCAGTCACTTTCTTTCGTTAATCAGGGTATAATGTTTGTTATTATGAGTGATGTATAAATTCAGGTATATCCACATTTACTTGTGAGACAGCATTTGTGACAAATTTGTTTGCCTTCTGCGGCCACCTTCGCCTTGTGAAGTAACCGTGTCATGTTTGACAAGAACTTGATTCTTTGAATCAACGGACCCCAATTCTGTACAAAATTTGACATTGTAGAGGACGCAAAAAGTGATACGTGTGAGGGCAGAAAGTGTTCCTTGAGGCAACAATAGGCCTGCTATAAAACTAACCCTCGAAAAATCTGGGTGATTAGTTTTACAGCCTCTCCTGTTCTGCAAGTATTGCCCGACACTTAGCTTTTTTGGAACAGACGGTCTAGTTCCTTATACCGAGCCGGTGTGTCTGAATATAGTAATTGTTGAATTCACATGTACACATAGGCAGTTTTGCCATTTATAAATGTACAACGTACGTCCATCCCCTCCTCTCTCTCTCCCTCACTCTCTTTAATGAACCAACTAACTCTCTCACGTTTACCCTCAACTATACTCTTTTCAGGTACCCTCATGTACATGTCAAGAAAAACGTTTATCTCATTTGTGGCCCACATAATTTTTACTATGAATTCTTATCAGGGTTCTGTGCTAATTTGTCTCTAGTAGGTTTACTACAATCTTTATTAACATATAATGTAATATTCGACGGAGGAATTTGTTCGTCATGTGGATGGATGCAAACAATTCAGTCTAACGGTAGGGCCGATGTGCTACATTAATTATTGTTAGTAATTTCACTAAGTAAAGTTTCCGTGCGTCTGTACGTACTTGTATTTAAAATAAAACGCGCGCGTGTGTGTATACTGTTCATGTGTACATGTATTATGTAGGTAAACAACAATATTCATGCTGTTATCGTTTATTGTTTTGTTAATTTTGTGAACTGTGCGCGTGCATATTGTGTGTTAATTGTGAACCATTAACTTGTAACAGCTCAATACTAGAAATGTTTTTACGAAGATTGTGGGGCAAGTGTAGAGGTGGTTGTAAAATACACTTCTTTGGTTTACTTTTATTGCACCCTAATTGCTCGCTGGATACATAATTTATGCCCCCCCCCCGCCACACATATCACTTTTAACCGTAATAAACAGTAATTATGCATAATATTACCGAATACATCTGGATTTGTGTGTTCACATCGTTGTCATGTCCAGAAGCACACTGATATCGATATTGGTGCTCGATGTCTGAGAAGATTATTTTTAAAATGCTTTTCTAACATTCCTGTTTACCTCATTTGGGAATGTGTTGTGAGGTTAAACTTTAAATTAACTGAAGGTTTCAGTGTTTGAAAATTTGAATTAAGTTTAAGAACAGTGTGGGTTCTGTTTATTTTTTCTTACTTTTCACTCGAAACAAATTTGAACTTGGTATAATAAAGGTTGACATAAAATGCGTATGGCCGGAAAATTCTTGTATGGAAATATTCTTATAATTTTTAAGGCGTATCTTTTTGTCATAAATGTAGTGTGTCAGATTACATTGAATTTCATGTGCATTTTTTCTCTGTAATTTTCGTCTAGCATTGAAGAAAGGGAATAATATTTGATTGATATTAATAAGGGAATAAAAATGAATAAACTTTGTTAAATTATTTAATGTTAACAGTATATGTACCAGTATTATTTAATTTATTTCACTCGCAGTTCTGTTTCATTTACTTGTCGAAAGGTGGTCATCGAAATAATAATAATAAGCCATTCGAAAACTATGAGATCTACTTCAGGCAGTTGAAACGACGTATTCCTGTCCCATGAAATAATCACAGGAACCGTTCTTAAGTATTAACGTCTGTCCTTATTTATTTACTAAATTACAGGAAGTTTTCCTTGCTTCCTTTTGACTGCTGCAATTGTCATTACATTCATGACAACAAAGTTCAGTTTAAATAAATGGTTTGTTATCAGTCATGCTTACTACTTGCCATGGTTAGTGGACTGACTAATCGATCTCTCAACAGGTTAACAAATATACATTTATTTTCCGTTACACAAAAATTATGTTTCTTATTATACATTTATGAATCGTGTATAGTGACAGAAAAATATATAATTGTATAATTATTGCACCAACCTCTTTTCCGAAAATAAAAAAAATAGAATACAATTCCATTCTCTTACTCCACCCCCCACCCACACAGTATATAGAGAAGTGTTCCGAATTCCAATACGAGTTGTAATACGTGACTGGTGACGGAACATGGTGCGACGTAGACAAAATGGTGTTTTATTTGGACGCCAATCACATCTGTTGTCTTCATCAAGCGATTGTGTTCCCTTACAATATGACCAAGACCGTTCCGTTGCTCCAATAAGCGATGTTGGCGCAGAGTAAACACACCTGTTTGTTTGAAAACGCGTTTAATAAACATTACGTTGACAAGTGCTCGCATTTCACGAGGAAGGAGGGAATTGTAATAATCGACGCTCATGACTGCTACGTAACATCAGTCTCAGTCAATAAGCGGCAACGCCAAGTGGTCGGGAAGAGATTGCCTAAGGACCAAGCAGGAGAACGTGATCTGTATCAGAGGTGTGTGACAGTCTCGGACTGTGCACATCAGACTTTGTTCTGTATAAGAACACGCAAACTGACGTCCTATCTTCATAAAGTAATGTAATGTGTCAGAAGTGCTAATTAATGATACGGCTAACCAGTACACATTTACAGCTTTAGAACAGATTTCGATTAGGTAAAATACATAGAGAGGATAAATTGAAGATCAGTTTATTAACTAGAATGAAGAATGTTTACAAGGAATTTGACATATCAAACTATGTCATGTGTGGCGGATGAGTGAGAAGTAAGTAGTCTAGTAACCCTTTGTAACATCAGTTGTAGCAGATGCGTAGTTTTGTTTTCTGTGGCTAACAGTTGTGTGCTTGGTGTGATTTGGTTACTCTGATTTTATTTAGTTACATTGTTCTTATTTGTTGTTATTCCCGGCTAACATAGTTCACATGAAACAGAGCACGTTTCAAGGGCTTCGATAAATACGTCCAACATTATTGCAGCAGAATATTCAGCTGTGTTTATGACACTGATATACGTTTAATTAAAAGGGTGTTATCATCGTGTCAGATGTCGGTTAATGGAAAAAGTTGGTTCTCTTGGTTACGGAAAGACGCTAGCCTGTGTTTAGTGCAGACGTGTCGAGTAATTACTGCGTCTGTGTTACTGGCATTCCGTTCAGAAGTATAAATCACCGTTACTCTAACTCCAGTGGTTGTTCACAGACATGTGTAATCATAACAATATTACTTTCTTAAACAGGTATTACAATTATAACTCCTAACTTCTTTTCACACAACGGATTGCTGCTTCAATAATGAGTGCAAAAGAAAATATCTTTGCAATACCAGAGAAGAAATGCAACAACGGCTGATCATACCGGAATGTCGCTAATTACTGAACTTAAAAAAATTGAAGATAGGTGAGCACTGGAAATACTAAGAAACTTTCAGTGTCAGAATAACTGATACAAAGCCACGAAATCCTATCTTAGAAAGAGAAGTGTGAGGGCGAATCTCCTGGGCCCCAAAACAGGAGCCTTTCGGGTAAGGTATGGTAACCCTGACAGAAGAGTCTTTGGTCCTCCTGGTAAGGGGTTGTGCAACAGGCCAGTAACCTGTCCATGTGAAACTTTGAAATACTTGTAGTATCCAAAGCAGCCTCGGAGTAAGGACTGGAAACTGTGGCAGTAGGACCCTGGCGAAGAATAAGGATTTGAATAAGTGGATTGTAGAAAAATTAAAGTTAGCTATATGGAGTGTAACAGGAATCAATGGCAAAGAGTTTGAAATAGCCAAAGTATTGATATAGCAGTATTAACTGAAACAAAAAAGAAGTTAAGAGGTTCTGCATATGCAGGGATTTATGCAATGTTTTATAGTGGTGTGGACGAAAGATTCAGGGTAAGTAAAGGCTATATATGTGGATAAAAAATGGAAAAGAAGGGTTAAAGACTATGATTTTGTGAGTGAAAGAATAATTACCCTGAAGCTTAAGTATGAAAGAGGACACATTATCATAATAGGTGTTTATGCTCCAGAAGAAGGGAAAGAGGAGGAAAAGACTTTATTATATCAACGCTACAAAAAATAATTGACAAGTAGGCTATAATAAGAACTATAGTGTAATACTTGTTGGCGACTTAAATGCTAGAGTTAGCAGTAATCCCATTCTACAACTTATAGGACAGCATGGAGAGCCAACATTAAACAGAAATGGCGAAAGACTGAGGGAATTTGTGACATACAATGATCTAAAGATAACTAATGGATTTTTTTTAAGAAAAAGGATACTCATAAATATACCTGGTCGGCGAGAGGTACTAGATCAATTACAGATTATACCTATAATAGTTAATAAGAAACTAATATCACAAGTTGAAGATACAAGAGCCTGGAGAGGGTATGACATTTTTTTAGATCATTTTCTTTTGACAGCAGATATACAGTTACATAGCGATGGAGAAATCAAAATAAATTTGGTCAACAAAAACAAAATAATGAACTAAGTCTTTAAATTTACGGATTGGAGGATGGAAGTACGAGAACTCTTTATCAGAACAGAATAAATCAGTCCACTGCGATAATACCTACTAGTGAAGCCACAGAGGTGAAATGGAAGAATATCAAGAAAATAATAATACAAGCAGCTAAGGAAGGAGTAGGCTTGAAAAAGAAGTATAGACGAAGGAGGGGCTGAGAATTCGGACAGAAGAAATAGATACTGCGGTAAAGAGGAAAAATGATAGCTTTAGAAGATATATGTCACATCCAACAGAAGAGTCAAGAGAAACATACCAGAGAATAAGAAATTAAACAAAGAGAATTATTAAACAAGCCTATCAAGACTTATGGGAACGCTTCATAGCCACTATGGAACATGATTTATATGGTAGACAGACTGTGGCATTTAAAGTGATGAAAACATTGAATACCTCTAAAAGAGAAAAGTTTCGTATTAATGTGATTGGGGAAAATGAATAGAAAACCCATTATAGAATACTATAGAAAGTATTTTGAGAGTGCAATATGTAAGTAAGCACAGTGGAAAAGGTCTAGGTAAGTTAACTGTAGAAGAACTCCAACAACCAATGAATGGAATGAAAAGCAGAAATACACCAGGACTTAACGGAATAAATGCTGAGTTAATAAAATATGGTGGTATTGGATTTACGAATTCTCAATTTCCTAAATAATATTTGGATGAAAAACAAAATTCCGGAAGAATGGAGGCGGGCAAAAGTGATTTCGTTATATAAAAAAGGAGACAGAACATATGCAAATAATTACAGAGGAATAAGCTTGCTGGACTCAACGTACAAAATATATAGGCCTACAAGAGTTCTCAATCAGAGATTAAGAATAATTACAGATGCATTACTTCTTGAAGAGCAAATGGGTTTTAGAAAGGGTAGGTCGACTGTGAATGGGTTATTTGTATTACGACATATAATAGAGAAAAGGCGGGCGTATAACCAGGAAACGCATATCGTTTTTGTTGTCTGGAAAAAGTATTTGAGAATGTAGACCGTCAGAAGTATGGAATAATATGGGTAGAAGAGGATATCCACAGCATTTAATAAATTCAGTTAAGAGCCTGTATAAAAGTACATGTGTAATCCAGGATCTGAATGGTAGGCTGTCAGGTGACATTCCAATAAATAAGGAAGTTAGGCAGGAATGGTGTGTTTCCCCAACCTTGTTTAATATATACATTGACGACATGTTGAGAGCATGGCAATCCAGAGTGACTTCGGGAATACAGCTTCATCATCATCATCTTCACTTTCAGGCATTAGGTCATAGACCTGTTGCGCCCTCCGGCCGTGATAGAACTCACCCCCCACCCCAGCCAGAGAGATATTAGCCAACCTTTAACTCACGCCCGGGGGCAAGCCGTGCGGTGGTGGGGGGGAAGAGTGTTGTTTATGTGTGTAGTATATTGTGTGCCCTTGTTACTTATCTGGCCCGGGTATGCCAGAGAAGACGTACGTATTATTTGTCCGCGTACGTGCGGGTAAACGAGCAAATCGAGCCGTGACCTTGACTCGATCTCACCACATTGGCAGCACAGCAACGCTCTGATTGTTAGTCAGAGACGCTACCACTGTGCCGGCTCACCTACCGGAATACAGCTTAACAAATCAATTTGTATGGGTTCCCTGCTATATGCGGATGACATAGTCTTATTCAAAAAAATGAGGATGATTTGCAAAGAGCTATATTTCAGTTACAAGAAGTGGCAAGAGCGTACTCACTGACAATTTCAGTAAGAAAGACCAAACCCATGGCCTTTAATCGTAAATATCCAATATTTAGGATAAGATAGTTATAAACAACAGCACTTTAGAACAAGTGAGCCGTTTTAAATATTTCGGCTGTGCAGTAAGCTATGAATCTGAATATGTTATAAGAGAGAACATAAATACATTTAGGAATATTTGTGGTACGATTCATAGAAATCTTAGAAATAAAACAAGACACAGCACAAAGATTAAATTTTGTAAGACAATCGCAATACCCACGTTGATTTATGCAAGTGAGGCGTGGGTCATGACAAAAAAGAAAGCGGCAAGATTCAGAGTGCTGAAATGCAGTATCTTCGAAATACTTTAAATTTTACTTTGCAAGATAGAATAAGGAATGCAGATATCAGAGCAGAACTCGAAGTAAAGGACATAAATGAAATTATTGCAATTTACAGAAGACAGTGGTGGGATCATCTGCAAAGGATGACAGAGGATCGATTGCCGAAACTATAAAGCCATTGGTAGAAGAGACGTGCGCCGTCCGAGGATGAAATGGGTGCCGGAACAGGCTTATATAACCTAATCCTTGAAGAGGAAAAAAAGAAGAAGATGAAGAAGAAGAAGAAGAAGAAATTAGATGAAGCTAGAAAACTCTAAGAATTTCATAGAGTGGGTGTTGGGGTTGCTTAATTAAAATATAATAACAAAAAACAGTCAGAGTGGGAATATAACCTAAAATGGCCTACTTTAACCTAAAACAAGTAGCATAGTAATCAGTGTCTTTACTTAAGTAATTTTTCATAATCGCTGAAATGAAGTATAGTGAGAAAGAAGCCAGATTAGAAATAATGTGTATTTTCTAAAATTACTCGTATTTTCTTAACGATTTGTAATAGTAATGTACATATAATGGCGTCTGCATTATGTCCGACTGTAATAGAAAGTAGACACCTGTATTGAAAAGAAATTAATTTTTCTAATTGTTTTTATGAATCATGCATGTTTTTAGTAAAACGTTTTGGACAGATACTTTATTTTTGTAATATAGATTCGTACAAATTATAAGCCAGTTCATAGTATTGTCCTGTTCTGGAAGCGACAGTCTACCCTGTATTGCCACAATAAAATGTCATACTCATCCAGCAGTCCCTCTACGATAAAAATCACTGCAGCGAAATACAGTTATGATAATAAAAACACGAAGTATGATGGTAATAATAATTAGAACACTAGAGGAATATTATGGAAACAAAACCTAAAAACCGCCTAAAACAACACGTAATGTAGGAAATTATGCTGTAATAGCCTAATATATAATGTTAAGTACAATAACTATAATGTAAGGGTTTTGTATTATGTATGTATGTTAATGTTTTATATGTATGGTATGGTACTGTTGCACGTAAGTATTATGCTATGTACGTAAGTTGTATACTAGGATTGTATAACACAGTAGATTATTATATGACAAACCAAAGCTGCAACTGAAAACGTGTGCACTAAATGCTTAGAAAAGGGTTCATTATATGTTGTTCGTGAAAAAGAATAATTGTAGTTTTTATTACATCTTTAATGTAACATAGTTTTTTAACGATGCTTTACATTCAGCAAACATTTATAGGAGATACTTCTTAATAGAAAAGAACTTGAATTGAATTTTTCATCACAACTGCATCCCGTGAATATGAGAATACTGTTATTTACAAGTTAACGGAAACTTTAAGTGTGAAACGTTTTGCACACGTTACAATTCGGGAACCTGGTTAATTGGCTCAGGTCAATTAAACAGGCTGCCATAATCTTTACAAAATCATAAATAACTATTAAGTACACAAATGTTAAATAGGGTCCCGTGAATTGAGGGATATTGACAAGGGATTTGGTAGATATATTCACTCACCTTTTGGATAACCATGACATCTCTTTATTACATAAATTTAACAATGAGTATATTAAAGCTAAAACATTTGTACCTCTTGTACAAAGAGAATTAGAGTAATTTAGTACTGAGTTAACATAGTTTTTCTTTTATTAATACCCTCGGATCCGAGTACTTCGTTTCAGCATATGATATTACATTTATAATATTTATTCTTGTGTTATCTTAAATACTGCTTTATTTAACCAAAAAATTATTTAAATTAACGCATGTTATTGCTAAACATGAAATTACATTTAATTTAATTTAATCAGTCTTTCTTGTTTTACTTAACGTTCAGTTTTTATCCATTTAGTGTTTATCATACAATATTATACTTCAAGTTTTGAACCACTGAATTCAAAGTTCAGTGTCACCTGTGGGTATCATCCTCGGCGAATCGGCGACTCTCTCGGTTGTCCTGGTGTCTTGTAGTTTTCTTCTGAAGATCAGGTTTCTGTTGTTGGTGAAGTTCGGAAGTCATTTTAGTCATGGTGAGTCCTGGTTCTCTCCTTTTTTAATAAGTTGTAGTAATCGCTTGTTGTTTTGGACTTTTACACAAAAGTTTTATTCACTTGTAATCACGTCACATGTTGATTTAGTTATTGAGTTTCACATTATGATTTCACCATATTTATAATTACATACACTTTATTGTTTAGATTTCTAGAGATGTCATAGACGCGCAATTCTCATTCACACTCACTTGTTCACTACATATTTACTTTAATTATACTTGTAGATTATATTCGCGGTTCACATGTTGTTTAAATTTGTATTTAGTGCCGCTACGTCTCAACTGTGAGTTTATTAACTTTTGAAAATATAATTACTATACCGCATCTCGGCAGTATGCTGTTTACGCCTCGACCGCTTCATCGCAAGTGGTTTATTAGTTAAGGGGTGAGAGTAGTAATCTCGCTTCACTTACTATTCAGCATAAAAGTAGTTCCATATTCGATTAATATTTACTCGTTTATTCTCTGACATATTTAACTATATTTAATTATACTACGGTATCTCTTACTTATTATTTTATTATTGTACATCATTATGTTTTTTATCAAGTTCCGATTTAATACAATTATTAGTCATATTCACGGGTAATTATGCGTGTTGATGCCGGTTTCGGCAGGTTAAAGCCGGGTTAATTATTAAGGGGTGTTATTGCAATTTTATTCTCGAATTCTTTTTAGTTTTAAAACTATTTATTTTGGGTATTATTGCGGTGTTACATTATCATTTTCTTTAGGGGTTTATGTTTTGTTTTAATGTGAGATTTTAAATTATTTTACATTTCTTTTATTTCATTTTTTCCTCTTTTAAAATCGTCACAAGTGGACGTGATATTCTAATGTAACGGAAGTTTTCATTATAATGTCCTTACTTTAGCACCATTTTACTGTTGTCTGAGATTGATTGAATGATTTTTTTTATTGTGTTGTATGTTTCGTAATGTTATTATTTTTAAATAATGCGTGTATACTGTAATAAAACTTTTTTATTGGGATTGTTGTTTAGTTACTATTGTTAAGTTTGTTCAAAATTTGTTTAAAAATTTTTAAGTTCTACTCAGCTCTTCGTAATTATCGTTGAGTGTGTTTGATTATAATTATGTAGTTCAAAACAATTGTTTAAAAGGAGTGTTAAAATCCTCTTGAAGCACTGGTAGATTTACCGTTCACTTACCAATGATGATTGTTGTCAGTCTTCCAAAATAGGCCTCCCTTAATTTCCCACTCATCATCGCCTTTATTATACACTGGCGATGGATGGATTGTTATTACACATCACTCGACGCACTTCACACGTAAGGGGTTATGCACCTTTAGTGAGGTTAGATTCACTCGTTTATACTGGGAGGCGCGCACATTTTTAAAATTTGCTCCCGACGGATACTCGTCCCGTTCACTCTGATGGTCAAAGAACTAGTAATGCTTTCCTTCGAAGTTGCTGTCGGCGTCTCTTGAAATCAGCTCTTCCTATTGGTTGATAATCTGGTAATCTCGACCCCATATGCCTTAATAAAGTCAGAAATTTTATTTCTTAGCATCGGTCTTTGGGTTCAAGAGTATGCTATGACGCGTTCAATTCTTTTTGGAATTGAAGGAAAACTTTCTATTGTTTATATCTTTCTTATTACATTTCGAATTAAGAAGTTAATGATATTATTATCTTGCGGATGCTTGGCTCTTTATTTAGAGTCAACACAAGCTATAAATCCGTCCATAATTAACCTAAATCACTTTTCGATAATGCACTTTTTGTGGTTATTAATCACATTTAAGTCCTTTCCACTTTATTATGATATATTCTAATTCTAATGCTTATTGTAAGTGTTTAGAGTCCATTTCTCTTAATAATTATTTCTAAATACTAAAATATTTACAATTCTTGTCAAATGCTTTTCAGGCGTATAAGCCCTACATGTCCTTGCATTTGTACTCACTATTTCTAATACATATTTGATAATAATATATCTCTTAGGTGTTTAGGTTGTACCTTAAATATTTTTACACCTTTAGTGAATCTTTGTTTCCATTTATTTTGCGTCATTTATTTATATTGGATGGCTTTAATACACCATGTCATAATTCTATCACTTTGATATACATATTTTATCATTGTTTGTACTTAATGGATGTATTTTTATCCATTAATGTGTACCTAGACCTTGTACATTGTTTGTCTATTGTGTATAACACTTTTTGTTGTGTTCTACCTTCATAAATTTCAGTAAGATTGCTATTTACATCTAGTCTCATTGGTCATGTATGTTTGTTTATTATTGTTTTCATATAAATTTATGTATTTAATGTTTGTCAGAGGTTCTCATAGAGGTATTGAATATTCTAGTTGCTACTGTCAAACTATTTTCCTCTCCTTTATCAAGTTTAAGTGAGTATTTTGTGTAACTTTGATATTCATCTTGTGTTTTGTTAATCTGGCTATTGTTTGTTTAAATAATATAGATTGGATAATTGTGTTTCTCAATTCATATTGGGTTCATTGTTACTCATTTATCCTATTTTGGTTGTTGATTTGAATAATTACTTTTGTCTGCATTTTTCTAATTATAAAATGTGGTTCTGTGTTGCAGATTCTGTTCAGTTGAGGTTACGTGTCTCTTACTGAGTTGACAACAATACTCATCCTAATTTGTTCATCATCTTGCTTAATTATTATAATTTTACTATGATATGTTATTACTATTATTTATTACAATATTCTCACTATTTTATACACATTATATACTATTTGTTTACACATTATTACTTAATTCTTACTTGTTATTGTTGTACATATTATGTGTTTATATTTTGGTTTGGGCAAACTGCCTTGTCTTTCTATAGCAGGTTGTCTTATTCTCAATACATTAATTATTACATTATATATTGGTTTTTACTCTCTATTCTCTTGATATTTAAACATATATCGTATTAAGGATTTTATATTCAGTTTCAGTTATTATTGAGCAATTATTTCTCTCTTTAATATCAGTACATTTGTGATCTTTCTATGTTTGTATTTTGTCATAATCTTGTTTCATAAATCATACACTAAATGTTTGTGTTGTTTATTTGGGATTTTCTATTTCTCTTTGTTAACACTTCTTATCTTCCTCTTCCATAAACATTGCACTTTTATTGTTTGTGGTGTTTACTTGGGGTTGTGTTATTTTAATATTAATCGATGCACTTATATAAGACACTCACTATTATTATTTGTGGCTATTTATTAGTTTGTCGACACTTGGTTCTTGGTCACCTTTTCTTCTTCACGTTCTTCCTTGTTGGGGGGTATTATAATTCACTTGTTTGGGCATTCTTCACACATGCCTTATTATCTTCCTTGTCGTAGTGTATTCCTCACACTGGGAATGTTATTGTCTTGTCCTTGTTAAATCTTCTTCCATGGTTTATTATACATTTTTCTTCTTCTTAATTATATACACTTCTCCTCTTCTTGTATTCGGATTTCTTCTTCTTCTTATATATAGGTTTCTTCACTTATAGGGTATTTTCCCTCACTTGTATTATATGTCACATATATGATATTTTGTCTCACTTGTATAATAAATTGTTTCATTT
Source organism: Magicicada septendecula (assembly GCA_034769895.1). Lineage (NCBI taxonomy): Eukaryota > Metazoa > Arthropoda > Insecta > Hemiptera > Cicadidae > Magicicada > Magicicada septendecula. Next base: position 1,031,525,344 of record CM068367.1, on the reverse strand, counting down.
ATTTGATATGTCCCCTCACTTGTATGATCTATTGGGTCCTGGTTGCTAACGTATTTGTTTGGTTTTTATACTCTTCTCTTCTTATCACATTGATGATGCTTTCAATTATAATTCATCCTTCTCCTGTGTTGACTTGCTTTGACATTATTTGTATATGGATACACGATTGGTTTTAATACTTTAGAGGTTTTTTCTCATTTTGGCTTAGACATGTACGTGGTAGATTCTTATTCTAAGTATTGGATATTATTTATATGTAACTACAATTTTGTTACGTTACAATACCGAATACTAAATGTTAATTTTAGTAATGTTTTTAATGGGCACGATAAAACAATTAATTAGCTAAAAATAATTGTAACTGCCTCAAACAACATTTTCCACGTGGCTGCTTTTGTCAGGCAACCGGATTAATTATTGTTTTTCAAAATTAATATAATGATAGGTGGATTTTAACCAAGCCGGATAGGCCTATGTGAATTATATATTATATATATGTGTGTGTGTGTGTGTGTGTACGACATATTTAATATTTAGTTCGACTCTGTATGGAAGTTACCAGACAGACGTATTGCAGCTACCACATAGACACTGCATAGGTCAGATTCCGTCTTTATGTGCGTGCCAGATTGGTCTACCTGTAGGCCTACTAAATGCATAAATAATGTTAATAGTTAAAATTAAAATGATTTGCCAGTAAAGTATCTACGGAAAGTATACGTTGGTATTTTGTAGTTTTCAGGTAACGTGATTTGTGTTCGAACATTTAAAAATTCATAATAATTCGTTAAAAAACAGATAGTCCTATATTAGTAACATTTAGTAACAAGATTACATAATCAATCCGTAGCCTCCGGGTTATCAGCGCCAATGATAATTGCTCTAACGTGATCCTCAATCGGATCTACACTGCTTTTCTTCAATTGAAGCACATACCATCCTACTAACTACTGACTCTACCTGCCTAAAACCTTACAGAATAACTGAACGGCAAGCCCTCCGCCTAATTTACCATCGTCCTCTTAAAACTGAAACCAAAAATACCGCTCTGTATGCCCTTAATAAACACTTCCTAGCCCTAGATTCTTTCCTTCATAAACTAGACTGGAAATATGGCCAGACTGCCAAACATCGTGCCTCCCTCCAGTGCATCGCTGCCTGCATCAAGAGAATAACCAGGAAGACTCAGAGACCTCATAAACCGCATACCGGCTATTGCCAATGAGCCTCCTTTAAAAAATGTACGCAGAAACAGAAATAACACTCCCAGTTGTTGTTAGTTTTGTTAGCCATCTTAACACCAGCTTTGTCACTACTTATTGCCACACTGCTAAATACTTCGTTCGTGACGAGGCATTTCGGTGTCTCCACCATCTTCAGGTCACAAACGAATATCTGAAGATGGTGGAGACACCGAAAGGCCTCGTCAAGAACGAAGTATTTAGCAGTGTGGCAATAAGTAGTGACAAAGTTGGTGTGAGAAATAACATTGCTGTGTGTTAGTAAAAAGTATAGAACAAAGTGAGTTCGTGCCGGTATGTCAGCAGACGTATAACATTGCTGTGTATTAGTACGAAGTATAGAACAAAGTGAGTTCGTGCCGGTATGTCAGCAGACGTATAACATTGCTGTGTATTAGTACGAAGTATAGGACAAAGTGAGTTCGTGCCGGTATGTCAGCAGACGTATAACATTGCTGTGTATTAGTACGAAGTATAGAACAAAGTGAGTTCGTGCCGGTATGTCAGCAGACGTATAACATTGCTGTGTATTAGTACGAAGTATAGGATAAAGTGAGTTCGTGCCGGTATGTCAGCAGACGTATAACATTGCTGTGTATTAGTACGAAGCATAGGACAAAGTGAGTTCGTGCCGGTATGTCAGCAGACGTATAACATTGCTGTGTATTAGTACGCAGCATAGGACAAAGTGAGTTCGTGCCGGTATGTCAGCAGACGTATAACATTGCTGTGTATTAGTACGAAGCATAGGACAAAGTGAGTTCGTGCCGGTATGCCAGCAGACGTATAACATTGCTGTGTATTACTACGAAGCATAGGACAAAGTGAGTTCGTGCCGGTATGTCAGCAGACGTATAACATTGCTGTGTATTAGTACGAAGTATAGGACAAAGTGAGTTCGTGCCGGTATGCCAGCTGACGTATAACATTGCTGTGTATTAGTACGAAGTATAGGACAAAGTGAGTTCGTGCCGGTATGCCAGCAGACGTATAACATTGCTGTGTATTAGTACTAAGCATAGGACAAAGTGAGTTCGTGCCGGTATGCCAGCAGACGTATAACATTGCTGTGTATTAGTACGAAGCATAGAACAAAGTGAGTTCGTGCCGGTATGCCAGCAGACGTATAATATTGCTGTGTATTTGTACGAAGCATAGGACAAAGTGAGTTCGTGCCGGTATGCCAGCAGACGTATAACATTGCTGTGTATTAGTACGACGTATAGGACAAAGTGAGTTCGTGCCGGTATGTCAGCAGACGTATAACATTGCTGTGTATTAGTACGCAGTATAGGACAAAGTGAGTTCGTGCCGGTATGTCAGCAGACGTATAACATTGCTGTGTATTAGTACGAAGCATAGGACAAAGTGAGTTCGTGCCGGTATGCCAGCAGACGTATAACATTGCTGTGTATTAGTACGAAGCATAGGACAAAGTGAGTTCGTGCCGGTATGCCAGCAGACGTATAACATTGCTGTGTATTAGTACGAAGCATAGGACAAAGTGAGTTCGTGCCGGTATGTCAGCAGACGTATAACATTGCTGTGTATTAGTACGAAGCATAGGACAAAGTGAGTTCGTGCCGGTATGCCAGCAGACGTATAACATTGCTGTGTATTAGTACGAAGCATAGGACAAAGTGAGTTCGTGCCGGTATGCCAGCAGACGTATAACATTGCTGTGTATTAGTACGAAGCATAGGACAAAGTGAGTTCGTGCCGGTATGCCAGCAGACGTATAACATTGCTGTGTATTAGTACGAAGCATAGGACAAAGTGAGTTCGTGCCGGTATGCCAGCAGACGTATAACTTTGCTGTGTATTAGTACGAAGCATAGGACAAAGTGAGTTCGTGCCGGTATGCCAGCAGACGTATAACATTGCTGTGTATTAGTACGAAGCATAGGACAAAGTGAGTTCGTGCCGGTATGCCAGCAGACGTATAACATTGCTGTGTATTGGTACGAAGCATAGAGCAAAGTGAGTTCGTGCCGGTATGCCAGCAGACGTCTAACATTGCTGTGTATTGGTACGAAGCATAGAGCAAAGTGAGTTCGTGCCGGTATGCCAGCAGACGTCTAACATTGCTGTGTATTGGTACGAAGCATAGAGCAAAGTTAGTTCGTGCCGGTATGGCAGCAGACGTATAACATTGCTGTGTATTGGTACGAAGCATAGAGCAAAGTGAGTTCGTGCCGGTATGGCAGCAGACGTATAACATTGCTGTGTATTGGTACGAAGTATAGAACAAAGTGAGTTCGTGCCGGTATGCCAGCAGACGTATAACATTGCTGCGTATTGGTACGAAGTATAGAACAAAGTGAGTTCGTGCCGGTATGCCAGCAGACGTATAACATTGCTGCGTATTGGTACGAAGTATAGAAGAAAGTGAGTTCGTGCCGGTATGCCGGCGGACGTATAACATAGCTGTGTATTGGTACGAAGAATAGAACAAAGTGAGTTCGTGCCGGTATGCCGGCAGACGTATAACATTGCTGTGTATTGGTACGAAGTATAGAACAAAGTGAGTTCTTGCCGGTATGCCGGCAGACGTATAACATTGCTGTGTATTAGTACGAAGTATAGAACAAAGTGAGTTCGTGCCGGTATGCCGGCAGACGTATAACATTGCTGTGTATTAGTACGAAGTATAGAACAAAGTGAGTTCGTGCCGGTATGTCAGCAGACGTATAACATTGCTGTGTATTAGTACGAAGTATAGAGGAAAGTGAGTTCGTGCCGGTATGCCAGCAGACGTATAACATTGCTGTGTATTAGTACGAAGTATAGAGCAAAGTGAGTTCGTGCCGGTATGCCAGCAGACGTATAACATTGCTGTGTATTAGTACGAAGTATAGAGCAAAGTGAGTTCGTGCCGGTATGCCAGCAGACGTATAACATTGCTGTGTATCAGTACGAAGTATAGAGCAAAGTGAGTTCGTGCCGGTATGCCAGCAGACGTATAACATTGCTGTGTATCAGTACGAAGTATAGAACAAAGTGAGTTCGTGCCGGTATGCCAGCAGACGTATAACATTGCTGTGTATCAGTACGAAGTATAGGACAAAGTGAGTTCGTGCCGGTATGTCAGCAGACGTATAACATTGCTGTGTATCAGTACGAAGTAGAGAGCGAAGTGAGTTCGTGCCGGTATTCCAGCAGACGTATAACATTGCTGTGTATTAGTACGAAGTATAGAGCGAAGTGAGTTCGTGCCGGTATGCCAGCAGACGTATAGCATTGCTGTGTATTAGTACGAAGTATAGAACGAAGTGAGTTCGCGCCTGTATGCCAGCAGACGTATAGCATTGCTGTGTATTAGTACGAAGTATAGAGCAAAGTGAGTTCGCGCCGGTATGCCAGCAGACGTATAGCATTGCTGTGTATTAGTACGAAGTATAGAGCAAAGTGAGATCGCGCCGGTATGCCAGCAGACGTATAACATTGCTGTGTATTAGTACGAAGTATAGAGCAAAGTGAGTTCGTGCCGGTATGCCAGCAGACGTATAACATTGCTGTGTATTAGTACGAAATATAGAGCATAGTGAGTTCGTGCCGGTATGCCAGCAGACGTATAACATTGCTGTGTATTAGTACGAAATATAGAGCAAAGTGAGTTCGTGCCGGTATGCCATCAGACGTATAACATTGCTGTGTATTAGTACGATGTATAGAGCAAAGTGAGTTCGTGCCGGTATGCCAGCAGACGTATAACATTGCTGTGTATTAGTACGAAGTATAGAGCGAAGTGATATCGGCCGGTATGCCAGCAGACGTATAACATTGCTGTGAATTAGTACGAAGTATAGAGCGAAGTGGTATCGGGCCGGTATTCCAGCAGACGTATAACATTGCTGTGAATTAGTACGAAGTATAGAGCGAAGTGAGTTCGTGCCGGTATGCCAGCAGACATAAAACATTGCTGTGTATTAGTACGAAGTATAGAGTGAAGTGAGTTCGCGCCGGTATGCCAGCAGACGTAAAACATTGCTGTGTATTAGTACGAAGTATAGAGCGAAGTGAGTTCGCGCCGGTATGCCAGCAGACTTATAGCATTGCTATGTATTAGTACGAAGTATAGAACAAAGTGAGTTCGTGCTGGTATGCCAGAAGACGTATAACATTGCTGTGTATTACTACGAAGTATAGAACGAAGTGAATTTGTGCCGGTGTCACAGACGTATAATATTGCTGTGTATTAGTACGATGCATAGAACAAAGTGAGTTCGTGCCGGTATGTCAGCAGACGTATAATATTGCTGTGTATTAGTACGATGCATATAACAAAGTGAGTTCGTGCCGGTATGTCAGCAGACGTATAACATTGCTGTGTATTAGTACGAAGCATAGGACAAAGTGAGTTCGTGCCGGTATGCCAGCAGACGTATAACATTGCTGTGTATTAGTACGATGCATAGAACAAAGTGTGTTCGCGCCGGTATGCCAGCAGACGTATAACATTGCTGTGTATTTGTACGATGCATAGAACAAAGTGTGTTCACGCCGGTATGCCAGCAGACGTATAACATTGCTGTGTATTAGTACGATGCATAGAACAAAGTGAGTTCGTACCGGTATGTCAGCAGACGTATAATATTGCTGTGTATTAGTACGAAGTATAGAGCAAAGTGAGTTCGTGCCGGTATGTCAGCAGACGTATAATATTGCTGTGTATTAGTACGATGCATAGAACAAAGTGAGTTCGTGCCGGTATGTCAGCAGACGTATAATATTGCTGTGTATTAGTACGATGCATAGAACAAAGTGAGTTCGTGCCGGTATGTCAGCAGACGTATAACATTGCTGTGTATTAGTACGAAGCATAGGACAAAGTGAGTTCGTGCCGGTATGCCAGCAGACGTATAACATTGCTGTGTATTAGTACGATGCATAGAACAAAGTGAGTTCGTGCCGGTATGTCAGCAGACGTATAATATTGCTGTGTATTAGTACGATGCATAGAACAAAGTGAGTTCGTGCCGGTATGCCAGCAGACGTATAACATTGCTGTGTATTAGTACGATGCATAGAACAAAGTGAGTTCGTGCCGGTATGCCAGCAGACGTATAACATTGCTGTGTATTAGTACGATGCATAGAGCAAAGTGAGTTCGTGCCGGTATGTCAGCAGACGTATAATATTGCTGTGTAATAGTGCGAAGCATAGAACAAAGTGAGTTCGTGCCGGTATGCCAGCAGACGTATAACATTGCTGTGTATTAGTACGAAGCATAGGACAAAGTGAGTTCGTGCCGGTATGCCAGCAGACGTATAACATTGCTGTGTATTAGTACGATGCATAGAACAAAGTGAGTTCGTGCCGGTATGCCAGCAGACGTATAACATTGCTGTGTATTAGTACGATGCATAGAACAAAGTGAGTTCGCGCCGGTATGCCAGCAGACGTATAACATTGCTGTGTATTAGTACGATGCATAGAACAAAGTGAGTTCGTGCCGGTATGCCAGCAGACGTATAACATTACTGTGTATTAGTACGATGCATAGAACAAAGTGAGTTCGTGCCGGTATGCCAGCATACGTATAACATTGCTGTGTATTAGTACGAAGTATAGAGCAAAGTGAGTTCGTGCCGGTATGTCAGCATACGTATAACATTGCTGTGTATTAGTACGAAGCATAGGACAAAGTGAGTTCGTGCCGGTATGCCAGCAGACGTATAGCATTGCTGTGTATTAGTACGAAGTATAGAACGAAGTGAGTTTGTGCCGGTGTGCCAGCAGACGTATAACATTGCTGTGTATTAGTACGAAGTATAGAACGAAGTGAGTTCGCGCCGGTATGCCAGCAGACGTATAGCATTGCTGTGTATTAGTACGAAGTATAGAAGAAAGTGTGTTCGCGCCGGTATGCCAGCAGACGTATAACATTGCTGTGTATTAGTACGATGCATAGAACAAAGTGAGTTCGTGCCGGTATGTCAGCGGACGTATAATATTGCTGTGTATTAGTACGATGCATAGAACAAAGTGAGTTCGTGCCGGTATGTCAGCAGACGTATAACATTGCTGTGTATTAGTACAAAGCATAGGACAAAGTGAGTTCGTGCCGGTATGCCAGCAGACGTATAACATTGCTGTGTATTAGTACGATGCATAGAACAAAGTGAGTTCGTGCCGGTATGTCAGCAGACGTATAATATTGCTGTGTATTAGTACTATGCATAGAACAAAGTGAGTTCGTGCCGGTATGTCAGCAGACGTATAATATTGCTGTGTATTAGTACGATGCATAGAACAAAGTGAGTTCGTGCCGGTATGCCAGCAGACGTATAACATTGCTGTGTATTAGTACGATGCATAGAACAAAGTGAGTTCGTACCGGTATGTCAGCAGACGTATAATATTGCTGTGTATTAGTACGAAGTATAGAGCAAAGTGAGTTCGTGCCGGTATGTCAGCAGACGTATAATATTGCTGTGTATTAGTACGATGCATAGAACAAAGTGAGTTCGTGCCGGTATGCCAGCAGACGTATAACTTTGCTGTGTATTAGTACGAAGCATAGGACAAAGTGAGTTCGTGCCGGTATGCCAGCAGACGTATAACATTGCTGTGTATTAGTACGATGCATAGAGACAAAGTGAGTTCGTGCCGGTATGCCAGCAGACGTATAACATTGCTGTGTATTAGTACGAAGCATAGGACAAAGTGAGTTCGTGCCGGTATGCCAGCAGACGTATAACTTTGCTGTGTATTAGTACGAAGCATAGGACAAAGTGAGTTCGTGCCGGTATGCCAGCAGACGTATAACATTGCTGTGTATTAGTACGAAGCATAGGACAAAGTGAGTTCGTGCCGGTATGCCAGCAGACGTATAACATTGCTGTGTATTAGTACGAAGCATAGGACAAAGTGAGTTCGTGCCGGTATGCCAGCAGACGTATAACATTGCTGTGTATTAGTACGAAGTATAGGACAAAGTGAGTCGTGCCGGTATGTCAGCAGACGTATAACATTGCTGTGTATTAGTACGAAGTATAGGACAAAGTGAGTTCGTGCCGGTATGCCAGCAGACGTATAACATTGCTGTGTATTAGTACGAAGCATAGGACAAAGTGAGTTCGTGCCGGTATGCCAGCAGACGTATAACATTGCTGTGTATTAGTACGAAGCATAGGACAAAGTGAGTTCGTGCCGGTATGTCAGCAGACGTATAACATTGCTGTGTATGAGTACGAAGCATAGGACAAAGTGAGTTCGTGCCGGTATGTCAGCAGACGTATAACATTGCTGTGTATTAGTACGAAGCATAGGACAAAGTGAGTTCGTGCCGGTATGCCAGCAGACGTATAACATTGCTGTGTATAAGTACGAAGCATTGGACAAAGTGAGTTCGTGCCGGTATGCCAGCAGACGTATAACATTGCTGTGTATTAGTACGAAGCAGAGGACAAAGTGAGTTCGTGCCGGTATGCCAGCAGACGTATAACATTGCTGTGTATTGGTACGAAGCATAGAACAAAGTGAGTTCGTGCCGGTATGCCAGCAGACGTATAACATTGCTGTGTATTGGTACGAAGCATAGAACAAAGTGAGTTCGTGCCGGTATGCCAGCAGCCGTATAACATTGCTGTGTATTGGTACGAAGCATAGAGCAAAGTGAGTTCGTGCCGGTATGCCAGCAGACGTCTAACATTGCTGTGTATTGGTACGAAGCATAGAGCAAAGTGAGTTCGTGCCGGTATGCCAGCAGACGTCTAACATTGCTGTGTATTGGTACGAAGCATAGAGCAAAGTTAGTTCGTGCCGGTATGGCAGCAGACGTATAACATTGCTGTGTATTGGTACGAAGCATAGAGCAAAGTGAGTTCGTGCCGGTATGCCAGCAGACGTATAACATTGCTGTGTATTGGTACGAAGTATAGAACAAAGTGAGTTCGTGCCGGTATGCCAGCAGACGTATAACATTGCTGCGTATTGGTACGAAGTATAGAGCAAAGTGAGTTCGTGCCGGTATGCCAGCAGACGTATAACATTGCTGCGTATTGGTACGAAGTATAGAAGAAAGTGAGTTCGTGCCGGTATGCCGGCGGACGTATAACATAGCTGTGTATTGGTACGAAGAATAGAACCAAGTGAGTTCGTGCCGGTATGCCGGCAGACGTATAACATTGCTGTGTATTGGTGCGAAGTATAGAACAAAGTGAGTTCTTGCCGGTATGCCGGCAGACGTATAACATTGCTGTGTATTAGTACGAAGTATAGAACAAAGTGAGTTCGTGCCGGTATGCCGGCAGACGTATAACATTGCTGTGTATTAGTACGAAGTATAGAACAAAGTGAGTTCGTGCCGGTATGTCAGCAGACGTATAACATTGCTGTGTATTAGTACGAAGTATAGAGCAAAGTGAGTTCGTGCCGGTATGCCAGCAGACGTATAACATTGCTGTGTATTAGTACGAAGTATAGAGCAAAGTGAGTTCGTGCCGGTATGCCAGCAGACGTATAACATTGCTGTGTATTAGTACGAAGTATAGAGCAAAGTGAGTTCGTGCCGGTATGCCAGCAGACGTATAACATTGCTGTGTATCAGTACGAAGTATAGAGCAAAGTGAGTTCGTGCCGGTATGCCAGCAGACGTATAACATTGCTGTGTATCAGTACGAAGTATAGAACAAAGTGAGTTCGTGCCGGTATGCCAGCAGACGTATAACATTGCTGTGTATCAGTACGAAGTATAGGACAAAGTGAGTTCGTGCCGGTATGTCAGCAGACGTATAACATTGCTGTGTATCAGTACAAAGTAGAGAGCGAAGTGAGTTCGTGCCGGTATGCCAGCAGACGTATAACATTGCTGTGTATTAGTACGAAGTATAGAGCGAAGTGAGTTCGTGCCGGTATGCCAGCAGACGTATAGCATTGCTGTGTATTAGTACGAAGTATAGAACGAAGTGAGTTCGCGCCTGTATGCCAGCAGACGTATAGCATTGCTGTGTATTAGTACGAAGTATAGAGCAAAGTGAGTTCGCGCCGGTATGCCAGCAGACGTATAGCATTGCTGTGTATTAGTACGAAGTATAGAGCAAAGTGAGATCGCGCCGGTATGCCAGCAGACGTATAACATTGCTGTGTATTAGTACGAAGTATAGAGCAAAGTGAGTTCGTGCCGGAATGCCAGCAGACGTATAACATTGCTGTGTATTAGTACGAAATATAGAGCATAGTGAGTTCGTGCCGGTATGCCAGCAGACGTATAATATTGCTGTGTATTAGTACGAAATATAGAGCAAAGTGAGGTCGTGCCGGTATGCCATCAGACGTATAACATTGCTGTGTATTAGTACGAAGTATAGAGCAAAGTGAGTTCGTGCCGGTATGCCAGCAGACGTATAACATTGCTGTGTATTAGTACGAAGTATAGAGCGAAGTGATATCGGCCGGTATACCAGCAGACGTATAACATTGCTGTGAATTAGTACGAAGTATAGAGCGAAGTGGTATCGGGCCGGTATTCCAGCAGACGTATAACATTGCTGTGAATTAGTACGAAGTATAGAGCGAAGTGAGTTCGTGCCGGTATGCCAGCAGACATAAAACATTGCTGTGTATTAGTACGAAGTATAGAGTGAAGTGAGTTCGCGCCGGTATGCCAGCAGACGTAAAACATTGCTGTGTATTAGTACGAAGTATAGAGCGAAGTGAGTTCGCGCCGGTATGCCAGCAGACTTATAGCATTGCTATGTATTAGTACGAAGTATAGAACAAAGTGAGTTCGTGCTGGTATGCCAGAAGACGTATAACATTGCTGTGTATTCCTACGAAGTATAGAACGAAGTGAATTTGTGCCGGTGTCACAGACGTATAATATTGCTGTGTATTAGTACGATGCATAGAACAAAGTGAGTTCGTGCCGGTATGTCAGCAGACGTATAATATTGCTGTGTATTAGTACGATGCATATAACAAAGTGAGTTCGTGCCGGTATGTCAGCAGACGTATAACATTGCTGTGTATTAGTACGAAGCATAGGACAAAGTGAGTTCGTGCCGGTATGCCAGCAGACGTATAACATTGCTGTGTATTAGTACGATGCATAGAACAAAGTGTGTTCGCGCCGGTATGCCAGCAGACGTATAACATTGCTGTGTATTTGTACGATGCATAGAACAAAGGGTGTTCACGCCGGTATGCCAGCAGACGTATAACATTGCTGTGTATTAGTACGATGCATAGAACAAAGTGAGTTCGTACCGGTATGTCAGCAGACGTATAATATTGCTGTGTATTAGTACGAAGTATAGAGCAAAGTGAGTTCGTGCCGGTATGTCAGCAGACGTATAATATTGCTGTGTATTAGTACGATGCATAGAACAAAGTGAGTTCGTGCCGGTATGTCAGCAGACGTATAATATTGCTGTGTATTAGTACGATGCATAGAACAAAGTGAGTTCGTGCCGGTATGTCAGCAGACGTATAACATTGCTGTGTATTAGTACGAAGCATAGGACAAAGTGAGTTCGTGCCGGTATGCCAGCAGACGTATAACATTGCTGTGTATTAGTACGATGCATAGAACAAAGTGAGTTCGTGCCGGTATGTCAGCAGACGTATAATATTGCTGTGTATTAGTACGATGCATAGAACAAAGTGAGTTCGTGCCGGTATGCCAGCAGACGTATAACATTGCTGTGTATTAGTACGATGCATAGAACAAAGTGAGTTCGTGCCGGTATGCCAGCAGACGTATAACATTGCTGTGTATTAGTACGATGCATAGAGCAAAGTGAGTTCGTGCCGGTATGTCAGCAGACGTATAATATTGCTGTGTAATAGTACGAAGCATAGAACAAAGTGAGTTCGTGCCGGTATGCCAGCAGACGTATAACATTGCTGTGTATTAGTACGAAGCATAGGACAAAGTGAGTTCGTGCCGGTATGCCAGCAGACGTATAACATTGCTGTGTATTAGTACGATGCATAGAACAAAGTGAGTTCGTGCCGGTATGCCAGCAGACGTATAACATTGCTGTGTATTAGTACGATGCATAGAACAAAGTGTGTTCGCGCCGGTATGCCAGCAGACGTATAACATTGCTGTGTATTAGTACGATGCATAGAACAAAGTGAGTTCGTGCCGGTATGCCAGCAGACGTATAACATTACTGTGTATTAGTACGATGCATAGAACAAAGTGAGTTCGTGCCGGTATGCCAGCATACGTATAACATTGCTGTGTATTAGTACGAAGTATAGAGCAAAGTGAGTTCGTGCCGGTATGTCAGCATACGTATAACATTGCTGTGTATTAGTACGAAGCATAGGACAAAGTGAGTTCGTGCCTGTATGCCAGCAGACGTATAGCATTGCTGTGTATTAGTACGAAGTATAGAACGAAGTGAGTTTGTGCCGGTGTGCCAGCAGACGTATAACATTGCTGTGTATTAGTACGAAGTATAGAACGAAGTGAGTTCGCGCCGGTATGCCAGCAGACGTATAGCATTGCTGTGTATTAGTACGAAGTATAGAACAAAGTGTGTTCGCGCCGGTATGCCAGCAGACGTATAACATTGCTGTGTATTAGTACGATGCATAGAACAAAGTGAGTTCGTGCCGGTATGTCAGCAGACGTATAACATTGCTGTGTATTAGTACAAAGCATAGGACAAAGTGAGTTCGTGCCGGTATGCCAGCAGACGTATAACATTGCTGTGTATTAGTACGATGCATAGAACAAAGTGAGTTCGTGCCGGTATGTCAGCAGACGTATAATATTGCTGTGTATTAGTACGATGCATAGAACAAAGTGAGTTCGTGCCGGTATGCCAGCAGACGTATAACATTGCTGTGTATTAGTACGAAGTATAGAGCAAAGTGAGTTCGTGCCGGTATGCCAGCAGACGTATAACATTGCTGTGTATTAGTACGAAGTATAGAGCAAAGTGAGTTCGTGCCGGTATGCCAGCAGACGTATAACATTGCTGTGTATCAGTACGAAGTATAGAGCAAAGTGAGTTCGTGCCGGTATGCCAGCAGACGTATAACATTGCTGTGTATCAGTACGAAGTATAGAACAAAGTGAGTTCGTGCCGGTATGCCAGCAGACGTATAACATTGCTGTGTATCAGTACGAAGTATAGGACAAAGTGAGTTCGTGCCGGTATGTCAGCAGACGTATAACATTGCTGTGTATCAGTACGAAGTAGAGAGCGAAGTGAGTTCGTGCCGGTATGCCAGCAGACGTATAACATTGCTGTGTATTAGTACGAAGTATAGAGCGAAGTGAGTTCGTGCCGGTATGCCAGCAGACGTATAGCATTGCTGTGTATTAGTACGAAGTATAGAACGAAGTGAGTTCGCGCCGGTATGCCAGCAGACGTATAGCATTGCTGTGTATTAGTACGAAGTATAGAGCAAAGTGAGATCGCGCCGGTATGCCAGCAGACGTATAACATTGCTGTGTATTAGTACGAAGTATAGAGCAAAGTGAGTTCGTGCCGGAATGCCAGCAGACGTATAACATTGCTGTGTATTAGTACGAAATATAGAGCATAGTGAGTTCGTGCCGGTATGCCAGCAGACGTATAATATTGCTGTGTATTAGTACGAAATATAGAGCAAAGTGAGGTCGTGCCGGTATGCCATCAGACGTATAACATTGCTGTGTATTAGTACGAAGTATAGAGCAAAGTGAGTTCGTGCCGGTATGCCAGCAGACGTATAACATTGCTGTGTATTAGTACGAAGTATAGAGCGAAGTGATATCGGCCGGTATGCCAGCAGACGTATAACATTGCTGTGAATTAGTACGAAGTATAGAGCGAAGTGGTATCGGGCCGGTATTCCAGCAGACGTATAACATTGCTGTGAATTAGTACGAAGTATAGAGCGAAGTGAGTTCGTGCCGGTATGCCAGCAGACATAAAACATTGCTGTGTATTAGTACGAAGTATAGAGTGAAGTGAGTTCGCGCCGGTATGCCAGCAGACGTAAAACATTGCTGTGTATTAGTACGAAGTATAGAGCGAAGTGAGTTCGCGCCGGTATGCCAGCAGACTTATAGCATTGCTATGTATTAGTACGAAGTATAGAACAAAGTGAGTTCGTGCTGGTATGCCAGAAGACGTATAACATTGCTGTGTATTACTACGAAGTATAGAACGAAGTGAATTTGAGCCGGTGTCACAGACGTATAATATTGCTGTGTATTAGTACGATGCATAGAACAAAGTGAGTTCGTGCCGGTATGTCAGCAGACGTATAATATTGCTGTGTATTAGTACGATGCATATAACAAAGTGAGTTCGTGCCGGTATGTCAGCAGACGTATAACATTGCTGTGTATTAGTACGAAGCATAGGACAAAGTGAGTTCGTGCCGGTATGCCAGCAGACGTATAACATTGCTGTGTATTAGTACGATGCATAGAACAAAGTGTGTTCGCGCCGGTATGCCAGCAGACGTATAACATTGCTGTGTATTTGTACGATGCATAGAACAAAGTGTGTTCACGCCGGTATGCCAGCAGACGTATAACATTGCTGTGTATTAGTACGATGCATAGAACAAAGTGAGTTCGTACCGGTATGTCAGCAGACGTATAATATTGCTGTGTATTAGTACGAAGTATAGAGCAAAGTGAGTTCGTGCCGGTATGTCAGCAGACGTATAATATTGCTGTGTATTAGTACGATGCATAGAACAAAGTGAGTTCGTGCCGGTATGTCAGCAGACGTATAATATTGCTGTGTATTAGTACGATGCATAGAACAAAGTGAGTTCGTGCCGGTATGTCAGCAGACGTATAACATTGCTGTGTATTAGTACGAAGCATAGGACAAAGTGAGTTCGTGCCGGTATGCCAGCAGACGTATAACATTGCTGTGTATTAGTACGATGCATAGAACAAAGTGAGTTCGTGCCGGTATGTCAGCAGACGTATAATATTGCTGTGTATTAGTACGATGCATAGAACAAAGTGAGTTCGTGCCGGTATGCCAGCAGACGTATAACATTGCTGTGTATTAGTACGATGCATAGAACAAAGTGAGTTCGTGCCGGTATGCCAGCAGACGTATAACATTGCTGTGTATTAGTACGATGCATAGAGCAAAGTGAGTTCGTGCCGGTATGTCAGCAGACGTATAATATTGCTGTGTAATAGTACGAAGCATAGAACAAAGTGAGTTCGTGCCGGTATGCCAGCAGACGTATAACATTGCTGTGTATTAGTACGAAGCATAGGACAAAGTGAGTTCGTGCCGGTATGCCAGCAGACGTATAACATTGCTGTGTATTAGTACGATGCATAGAACAAAGTGAGTTCGTGCCGGTATGCCAGCAGACGTATAACATTGCTGTGTATTAGTACGATGCATAGAACAAAGTGTGTTCGCGCCGGTATGCCAGCAGACGTATAACATTGCTGTGTATTAGTACGATGCATAGAACAAAGTGAGTTCGTGCCGGTATGCCAGCAGACGTATAACATTACTGTGTATTAGTACGATGCATAGAACAAAGTGAGTTCGTGCCGGTATGCCAGCATACGTATAACATTGCTGTGTATTAGTACGAAGTATAGAGCAAAGTGAGTTCGTGCCGGTATGTCAGCATACGTATAACATTGCTGTGTATTAGTACAAAGCATAGGACAAAGTGAGTTCGTGCCTGTATGCCAGCAGACGTATAGCATTGCTGTGTATTAGTACGAAGTGAGTTTGTGCCGGTGTGCCAGCAGACGTATAACATTGCTGTGTATTAGTACGAAGTATAGAACGAAGTGAGTTCGCGCCGGTATGCCAGCAGACGTATAGCATTGCTGTGTATTAGTACGAAGTATAGAACAAAGTGTGTTCGCGCCGGTATGCCAGCAGACGTATAACATTGCTGTGTATTAGTACGATGCATAGAACAAAGTGAGTTCGTGCCGGTATGTCAGCGGACGTATAATATTGCTGTGTATTAGTACGATGCATAGAACAAAGTGAGTTCGTGCCGGTATGTCAGCAGACGTATAACATTGCTGTGTATTAGTACAAAGCATAGGACAAAGTGAGTTCGTGCCGGTATGCCAGCAGACGTATAACATTGCTGTGTATTAGTACGATGCATAGAACAAAGTGAGTTCGTGCCGGTATGTCAGCAGACGTATAATATTGCTGTGTATTAGTACGATGCATAGAACAAAGTGAGTTCGTGCCGGTATGTCAGCAGACGTATAATATTGCTGTGTATTAGTACGATGCATAGAACAAAGTGAGTTCGTGCCGGTATGCCAGCAGACGTATAACATTGCTGTGTATTAGTACGATGCATAGAACAAAGTGAGTTCGTACCGGTATGTCAGCAGACGTATAATATTGCTGTGTATTAGTACGAAGTATAGAGCAAAGTGAGTTCGTGCCGGTATGTCAGCAGACGTATAATATTGCTGTGTATTAGTACGATGCATAGAACAAAGTGAGTTCGTGCCGGTATGCCAGCAGACGTATAACATTGCTGTGTATTAGTACGAAGCATAGGACAAAGTGAGTTCGTGCCGGTATGCCAGCAGACGTATAACATTGCTGTGTATTAGTACGATGCATAGAACAAAGTGAGTTCGTGCCGGTATGTCAGCAGACGTATAATATTGCTGTGTATTAGTACGATGCATAGAACAAAGTGAGTTCGTGCCGGTATGTCAGCAGACGTATAATATTGCTGTGTATTAGTACGATGCATAGAACAAAGTGAGTTCGTGCCGGTATGCCAGCAGACGTATAACATTGCTGTGTATTAGTACGATGCATAGAACAAAGTGAGTTCGTGCCGGTATGCCAGCAGACGTATAACATTGCTGTGTATTAGTACGATGCATAGAGCAAAGTGAGTTCGTGCCGGTATGTCAGCAGACGTATAATATTGCTGTGTAATAGTACGAAGCATAGAACAAAGTGAGTTCGTGCCGGTATGCCAGCAGACGTATAACATTGCTGTGTATTAGTACGAAGCATAGGACAAAGTGAGTTCGTGCCGGTATGCCAGCAGACGTATAACATTGCTGTGTATTAGTACGATGCATAGAACAAAGTGAGTTCGTGCCGGTATGCCAGCAGACGTATAACATTGCTGTGTATTAGTACGATGCATAGAACAAAGTGTGTTCGCGCCGGTATGCCAGCAGACGTATAACATTGCTGTGTATTAGTACGATGCATAGAACAAAGTGAGTTCGTGCCGGTATGCCAGCAGACGTATAACATTACTGTGTATTAGTACGATGCATAGAACAAAGTGAGTTCGTGCCGGTATGCCAGCATACGTATAACATTGCTGTGTATTAGTACGAAGTATAGAGCAAAGTGAGTTCGTGCCGGTATGTCAGCATACGTATAACATTGCTGTGTATTAGTACGAAGCATAGGACAAAGTGAGTTCGTGCCTGTATGCCAGCAGACGTATAGCATTGCTGTGTATTAGTACGAAGTATAGAACGAAGTGAGTTTGTGCCGGTGTGCCAGCAGACGTATAACATTGCTGTGTATTAGTACGAAGTATAGAACGAAGTGAGTTCGCGCCGGTATGCCAGCAGACGTATAGCATTGCTGTGTATTAGTACGAAGTATAGAACAAAGTGTGTTCGCGCCGGTATGCCAGCAGACGTATAACATTGCTGTGTATTAGTACGATGCATAGAACAAAGTGAGTTCGTGCCGGTATGTCAGCAGACGTATAACATTGCTGTGTATTAGTACAAAGCATAGGACAAAGTGAGTTCGTGCCGGTATGCCAGCAGACGTATAACATTGCTGTGTATTAGTACGATGCATAGAACAAAGTGAGTTCGTGCCGGTATGTCAGCAGACGTATAATATTGCTGTGTATTAGTACGATGCATAGAACAAAGTGAGTTCGTGCCGGTATGCCAGCAGACGTATAACATTGCTGTGTATTAGTACGAAGTATAGAGCAAAGTGAGTTCGTGCCGGTATGCCAGCAGACGTATAACATTGCTGTGTATTAGTACGAAGTATAGAGCAAAGTGAGTTCGTGCCGGTATGCCAGCAGACGTATAACATTGCTGTGTATCAGTACGAAGTATAGAGCAAAGTGAGTTCGTGCCGGTATGCCAGCAGACGTATAACATTGCTGTGTATCAGTACGAAGTATAGAACAAAGTGAGTTCGTGCCGGTATGCCAGCAGACGTATAACATTGCTGTGTATCAGTACGAAGTATAGGACAAAGTGAGTTCGTGCCGGTATGTCAGCAGACGTATAACATTGCTGTGTATCAGTACGAAGTAGAGAGCGAAGTGAGTTCGTGCCGGTATGCCAGCAGACGTATAACATTGCTGTGTATTAGTACGAAGTATAGAGCGAAGTGAGTTCGTGCCGGTATGCCAGCAGACGTATAGCATTGCTGTGTATTAGTACGAAGTATAGAACGAAGTGAGTTCGCGCCGGTATGCCAGCAGACGTATAGCATTGCTGTGTATTAGTACGAAGTATAGAGCAAAGTGAGATCGCGCCGGTATGCCAGCAGACGTATAACATTGCTGTGTATTAGTACGAAGTATAGAGCAAAGTGAGTTCGTGCCGGAATGCCAGCAGACGTATAACATTGCTGTGTATTAGTACGAAATATAGAGCATAGTGAGTTCGTGCCGGTATGCCAGCAGACGTATAATATTGCTGTGTATTAGTACGAAATATAGAGCAAAGTGAGGTCGTGCCGGTATGCCATCAGACGTATAACATTGCTGTGTATTAGTACGAAGTATAGAGCAAAGTGAGTTCGTGCCGGTATGCCAGCAGACGTATAACATTGCTGTGTATTAGTACGAAGTATAGAGCGAAGTGATATCGGCCGGTATGCCAGCAGACGTATAACATTGCTGTGAATTAGTACGAAGTATAGAGCGAAGTGGTATCGGGCCGGTATTCCAGCAGACGTATAACATTGCTGTGAATTAGTACGAAGTATAGAGCGAAGTGAGTTCGTGCCGGTATGCCAGCAGACATAAAACATTGCTGTGTATTAGTACGAAGTATAGAGTGAAGTGAGTTCGCGCCGGTATGCCAGCAGACGTAAAACATTGCTGTGTATTAGTACGAAGTATAGAGCGAAGTGAGTTCGCGCCGGTATGCCAGCAGACTTATAGCATTGCTATGTATTAGTACGAAGTATAGAACAAAGTGAGTTCGTGCTGGTATGCCAGAAGACGTATAACATTGCTGTGTATTACTACGAAGTATAGAACGAAGTGAATTTGAGCCGGTGTCACAGACGTATAATATTGCTGTGTATTAGTACGATGCATAGAACAAAGTGAGTTCGTGCCGGTATGTCAGCAGACGTATAATATTGCTGTGTATTAGTACGATGCATATAACAAAGTGAGTTCGTGCCGGTATGTCAGCAGACGTATAACATTGCTGTGTATTAGTACGAAGCATAGGACAAAGTGAGTTCGTGCCGGTATGCCAGCAGACGTATAACATTGCTGTGTATTAGTACGATGCATAGAACAAAGTGTGTTCGCGCCGGTATGCCAGCAGACGTATAACATTGCTGTGTATTTGTACGATGCATAGAACAAAGTGTGTTCACGCCGGTATGCCAGCAGACGTATAACATTGCTGTGTATTAGTACGATGCATAGAACAAAGTGAGTTCGTACCGGTATGTCAGCAGACGTATAATATTGCTGTGTATTAGTACGAAGTATAGAGCAAAGTGAGTTCGTGCCGGTATGTCAGCAGACGTATAATATTGCTGTGTATTAGTACGATGCATAGAACAAAGTGAGTTCGTGCCGGTATGTCAGCAGACGTATAATATTGCTGTGTATTAGTACGATGCATAGAACAAAGTGAGTTCGTGCCGGTATGTCAGCAGACGTATAACATTGCTGTGTATTAGTACGAAGCATAGGACAAAGTGAGTTCGTGCCGGTATGCCAGCAGACGTATAACATTGCTGTGTATTAGTACGATGCATAGAACAAAGTGAGTTCGTGCCGGTATGTCAGCAGACGTATAATATTGCTGTGTATTAGTACGATGCATAGAACAAAGTGAGTTCGTGCCGGTATGCCAGCAGACGTATAACATTGCTGTGTATTAGTACGATGCATAGAACAAAGTGAGTTCGTGCCGGTATGCCAGCAGACGTATAACATTGCTGTGTATTAGTACGATGCATAGAACAAAGTGAGTTCGTGCCGGTATGCCAGCAGACGTATAACATTGCTGTGTATTAGTACGATGCATAGAGCAAAGTGAGTTCGTGCCGGTATGTCAGCAGACGTATAATATTGCTGTGTAATAGTACGAAGCATAGAACAAAGTGAGTTCGTGCCGGTATGCCAGCAGACGTATAACATTGCTGTGTATTAGTACGAAGCATAGGACAAAGTGAGTTCGTGCCGGTATGCCAGCAGACGTATAACATTGCTGTGTATTAGTACGATGCATAGAACAAAGTGAGTTCGTGCCGGTATGCCAGCAGACGTATAACATTGCTGTGTATTAGTACGATGCATAGAACAAAGTGTGTTCGCGCCGGTATGCCAGCAGACGTATAACATTGCTGTGTATTAGTACGATGCATAGAACAAAGTGAGTTCGTGCCGGTATGCCAGCAGACGTATAACATTACTGTGTATTAGTACGATGCATAGAACAAAGTGAGTTCGTGCCGGTATGCCAGCATACGTATAACATTGCTGTGTATTAGTACGAAGTATAGAGCAAAGTGAGTTCGTGCCGGTATGTCAGCATACGTATAACATTGCTGTGTATTAGTACAAAGCATAGGACAAAGTGAGTTCGTGCCTGTATGCCAGCAGACGTATAGCATTGCTGTGTATTAGTACGAAGTGAGTTTGTGCCGGTGTGCCAGCAGACGTATAACATTGCTGTGTATTAGTACGAAGTATAGAACGAAGTGAGTTCGCGCCGGTATGCCAGCAGACGTATAGCATTGCTGTGTATTAGTACGAAGTATAGAACAAAGTGTGTTCGCGCCGGTATGCCAGCAGACGTATAACATTGCTGTGTATTAGTACGATGCATAGAACAAAGTGAGTTCGTGCCGGTATGTCAGCGGACGTATAATATTGCTGTGTATTAGTACGATGCATAGAACAAAGTGAGTTCGTGCCGGTATGTCAGCAGACGTATAACATTGCTGTGTATTAGTACAAAGCATAGGACAAAGTGAGTTCGTGCCGGTATGCCAGCAGACGTATAACATTGCTGTGTATTAGTACGATGCATAGAACAAAGTGAGTTCGTGCCGGTATGTCAGCAGACGTATAATATTGCTGTGTATTAGTACGATGCATAGAACAAAGTGAGTTCGTGCCGGTATGTCAGCAGACGTATAATATTGCTGTGTATTAGTACGATGCATAGAACAAAGTGAGTTCGTGCCGGTATGCCAGCAGACGTATAACATTGCTGTGTATTAGTACGATGCATAGAACAAAGTGAGTTCGTACCGGTATGTCAGCAGACGTATAATATTGCTGTGTATTAGTACGAAGTATAGAGCAAAGTGAGTTCGTGCCGGTATGTCAGCAGACGTATAATATTGCTGTGTATTAGTACGATGCATAGAACAAAGTGAGTTCGTGCCGGTATGCCAGCAGCCGTATAACATTGCTGTGTATTAGTACGAAGCATAGGACAAAGTGAGTTCGTGCCGGTATGCCAGCAGACGTATAACATTGCTGTGTATTAGTACGATGCATAGAACAAAGTGAGTTCGTGCCGGTATGTCAGCAGACGTATAATATTGCTGTGTATTAGTACGATGCATAGAACAAAGTGAGTTCGTGCCGGTATGTCAGCAGACGTATAATATTGCTATGTATTAGTACGATGCATAGAACAAAGTGTGTTCGTGCCGGTATGCCAGCAGACGTATAACATTGCTGTGTGTTAGTACGATGCATAGAACAAAGTGAGTTCGTGCCGGTATGCCAGCAGACGTCTAACATTGCTGTGTATTGGTACGAAGCATAGAGCAAAGTTAGTTCGTGCCGGTATGGCAGCAGACGTATAACATTGCTGTGTATTGGTACGAAGCATAGAGCAAAGTGAGTTCGTGCCGGTATGGCAGCAGACGTATAACATTGCTGTGTATTGGTACGAAGTATAGAACAAAGTGAGTTCGTGCCGGTATGCCAGCAGACGTATAACATTGCTGCGTATTGGTACGAAGTATAGAACAAAGTGAGTTCGTGCCGGTATGCCAGCAGACTATAACATTGCTGCGTATTGGTACGAAGTATAGAAGAAAGTGAGTTCGTGCCGGTATGCCGGCGGACGTATAACATAGCTGTGTATTGGTACGAAGAATAGAACAAAGTGAGTTCGTGCCGGTATGCC
The DNA here is from genome assembly GCA_034769895.1 of Magicicada septendecula. Taxonomy (NCBI): domain Eukaryota; kingdom Metazoa; phylum Arthropoda; class Insecta; order Hemiptera; family Cicadidae; genus Magicicada; species Magicicada septendecula. The sequence goes on along the minus strand of CM068367.1, from coordinate 1,031,502,763 downwards.
GGCAGACGTATAACATTGCTGTGTATTGGTGCGAAGTATAGAACAAAGTGAGTTCTTGCCGGTATGCCGGCAGACGTATAACATTGCTGTGTATTAGTACGAAGTATAGAACAAAGTGAGTTCGTGCCGGTATGCCGGCAGACGTATAACATTGCTGTGTATTAGTACGAAGTATAGAACAAAGTGAGTTCGTGCCGGTATGTCAGCAGACGTATAACATTGCTGTGTATTAGTACGAAGTATAGAGCAAAGTGAGTTCGTGCCGGTATGCCAGCAGACGTATAACATTGCTGTGTATTAGTACGAAGTATAGAGCAAAGTGAGTTCGTGCCGGTATGCCAGCAGACGTATAACATTGCTGTGTATTAGTACGAAGTATAGAGCAAAGTGAGTTCGTGCCGGTATGCCAGCAGACGTATAACATTGCTGTGTATCAGTACGAAGTATAGAGCAAAGTGAGTTCGTGCCGGTATGCCAGCAGACGTATAACATTGCTGTGTATCAGTACGAAGTATAGAACAAAGTGAGTTCGTGCCGGTATGCCAGCAGACGTATAACATTGCTGTGTATCAGTACGAAGTATAGGACAAAGTGAGTTCGTGCCGGTATGTCAGCAGACGTATAACATTGCTGTGTATCAGTACGAAGTAGAGAGCGAAGTGAGTTCGTGCCGGTATGCCAGCAGACGTATAACATTGCTGTGTATTAGTACGATGCATAGAACAAAGTGAGTTCGTGCCGGTATGTCAGCAGACGTATAATATTGCTGTGTATTAGTACGATGCATAGAACAAAGTGAGTTCGTGCCGGTATGCCAGCAGACGTATAACATTGCTGTGTATTAGTACGATGCATAGAACAAAGTGAGTTCGTGCCGGTATGCCAGCAGACGTATAACATTGCTGTGTATTAGTACGATGCATAGAGCAAAGTGAGTTCGTGCCGGTATGTCAGCAGACGTATAATATTGCTGTGTAATAGTACGAAGCATAGAACAAAGTGAGTTCGTGCCGGTATGCCAGCAGACGTATAACATTGCTGTGTATTAGTACGAAGCATAGGACAAAGTGAGTTCGTGCCGGTATGCCAGCAGACGTATAACATTGCTGTGTATTAGTACGATGCATAGAACAAAGTGAGTTCGTGCCGGTATGCCAGCAGACGTATAACATTGCTGTGTATTAGTACGATGCATAGAACAAAGTGTGTTCGCGCCGGTATGCCAGCAGACGTATAACATTGCTGTGTATTAGTACGATGCATAGAACAAAGTGAGTTCGTGCCGGTATGCCAGCAGACGTATAACATTACTGTGTATTAGTACGATGCATAGAACAAAGTGAGTTCGTGCCGGTATGCCAGCATACGTATAACATTGCTGTGTATTAGTACGAAGTATAGAGCAAAGTGAGTTCGTGCCGGTATGTCAGCATACGTATAACATTGCTGTGTATTAGTACAAAGCATAGGACAAAGTGAGTTCGTGCCTGTATGCCAGCAGACGTATAGCATTGCTGTGTATTAGTACGAAGTGAGTTTGTGCCGGTGTGCCAGCAGACGTATAACATTGCTGTGTATTAGTACGAAGTATAGAACGAAGTGAGTTCGCGCCGGTATGCCAGCAGACGTATAGCATTGCTGTGTATTAGTACGAAGTATAGAACAAAGTGTGTTCGCGCCGGTATGCCAGCAGACGTATAACATTGCTGTGTATTAGTACGATGCATAGAACAAAGTGAGTTCGTGCCGGTATGTCAGCGGACGTATAATATTGCTGTGTATTAGTACGATGCATAGAACAAAGTGAGTTCGTGCCGGTATGTCAGCAGACGTATAACATTGCTGTGTATTAGTACAAAGCATAGGACAAAGTGAGTTCGTGCCGGTATGCCAGCAGACGTATAACATTGCTGTGTATTAGTACGATGCATAGAACAAAGTGAGTTCGTGCCGGTATGTCAGCAGACGTATAATATTGCTGTGTATTAGTACGATGCATAGAACAAAGTGAGTTCGTGCCGGTATGTCAGCAGACGTATAATATTGCTGTGTATTAGTACGATGCATAGAACAAAGTGAGTTCGTGCCGGTATGCCAGCAGACGTATAACATTGCTGTGTATTAGTACGATGCATAGAACAAAGTGAGTTCGTACCGGTATGTCAGCAGACGTATAATATTGCTGTGTATTAGTACGAAGTATAGAGCAAAGTGAGTTCGTGCCGGTATGTCAGCAGACGTATAATATTGCTGTGTATTAGTACGATGCATAGAACAAAGTGAGTTCGTGCCGGTATGCCAGCAGACGTATAACATTGCTGTGTATTAGTACGAAGCATAGGACAAAGTGAGTTCGTGCCGGTATGCCAGCAGACGTATAACATTGCTGTGTATTAGTACGATGCATAGAACAAAGTGAGTTCGTGCCGGTATGTCAGCAGACGTATAATATTGCTGTGTATTAGTACGATGCATAGAACAAAGTGAGTTCGTGCCGGTATGTCAGCAGACGTATAATATTGCTATGTATTAGTACGATGCATAGAACAAAGTGAGTTCGTGCCGGTATGCCAGCAGACGTATAACATTGCTGTGTGTTAGTACGATGCATAGAACAAAGTGAGTTTGTGCCGGTATGCCAGCAGACGTCTAACATTGCTGTGTATTGGTACGAAGCATAGAGCAAAGTTAGTTCGTGCCGGTATGGCAGCAGACGTATAACATTGCTGTGTATTGGTACGAAGCATAGAGCAAAGTGAGTTCGTGCCGGTATGGCAGCAGACGTATAACATTGCTGTGTATTGGTACGAAGTATAGAACAAAGTGAGTTCGTGCCGGTATGCCAGCAGACGTATAACATTGCTGCGTATTGGTACGAAGTATAGAACAAAGTGAGTTCGTGCCGGTATGCCAGCAGACTATAACATTGCTGCGTATTGGTACGAAGTATAGAAGAAAGTGAGTTCGTGCCGGTATGCCGGCGGACGTATAACATAGCTGTGTATTGGTACGAAGAATAGAACAAAGTGAGTTCGTGCCGGTATGCCGGCAGACGTATAACATTGCTGTGTATTGGTGCGAAGTATAGAACAAAGTGAGTTCTTGCCGGTATGCCGGCAGACGTATAACATTGCTGTGTATTAGTACGAAGTATAGAACAAAGTGAGTTCGTGCCGGTATGCCGGCAGACGTATAACATTGCTGTGTATTAGTACGAAGTATAGAACAAAGTGAGTTCGTGCCGGTATGTCAGCAGACGTATAACATTGCTGTGTATTAGTACGAAGTATAGAGCAAAGTGAGTTCGTGCCGGTATGCCAGCAGACGTATAACATTGCTGTGTATTAGTACGAAGTATAGAGCAAAGTGAGTTCATGCCGGTATGCCAGCAGACGTATAACATTGCTGTGTATTAGTACGAAGTATAGAGCAAAGTGAGTTCGTGCCGGTATGCCAGCAGACGTATAACATTGCTGTGTATCAGTACGAAGTATAGAGCAAAGTGAGTTCGTGCCGGTATGCCAGCAGACGTATAACATTGCTGTGTATCAGTACGAAGTATAGAACAAAGTGAGTTCGTGCCGGTATGCCAGCAGACGTATAACATTGCTGTGTATCAGTACGAAGTATAGGACAAAGTGAGTTCGTGCCGGTATGTCAGCAGACGTATAACATTGCTGTGTATCAGTACGAAGTAGAGAGCGAAGTGAGTTCGTGCCGGTATGCCAGCAGACGTATAACATTGCTGTGTATTAGTACGAAGTATAGAGCGAAGTGAGTTCGTGCCGGTATGCCAGCAGACGTATAGCATTGCTGTGTATTAGTACGAAGTATAGAACGAAGTGAGTTCGCGCCTGTATGCCAGCAGACGTATAGCATTGCTGTGTATTAGTACGAAGTATAGAGCAAAGTGAGTTCGCGCCGGTATGCCAGCAGACGTATAGCATTGCTGTGTATTAGTACGAAGTATAGAGCAAAGTGAGATCGCGCCGGTATGCCAGCAGACGTATAACATTGCTGTGTATTAGTACGAAGTATAGAGCAAAGTGAGTTCGTGCCGGAATGCCAGCAGACGTATAACATTGCTGTGTATTAGTACGAAATATAGAGCATAGTGAGTTCGTGCCGGTATGCCAGCAGACGTATAATATTGCTGTGTATTAGTACGAAATATAGAGCAAAGTGAGGTCGTGCCGGTATGCCATCAGACGTATAACATTGCTGTGTATTAGTACGAAGTATAGAGCAAAGTGAGTTCGTGCCGGTATGCCAGCAGACGTATAACATTGCTGTGTATTAGTACGAAGTATAGAGCGAAGTGATATCGGCCGGTATGCCAGCAGACGTATAACATTGCTGTGAATTAGTACGAAGTATAGAGCGAAGTGGTATCGGGCCGGTATTCCAGCAGACGTATAACATTGCTGTGAATTAGTACGAAGTATAGAGCGAAGTGAGTTCGTGCCGGTATGCCAGCAGACATAAAACATTGCTGTGTATTAGTACGAAGTATAGAGTGAAGTGAGTTCGCGCCGGTATGCCAGCAGACGTAAAACATTGCTGTGTATTAGTACGAAGTATAGAGCGAAGTGAGTTCGCGCCGGTATGCCAGCAGACTTATAGCATTGCTATGTATTAGTACGAAGTATAGAACAAAGTGAGTTCGTGCTGGTATGCCAGAAGACGTATAACATTGCTGTGTATTACTACGAAGTATAGAACGAAGTGAATTTATGCCGGTGTCACAGACGTATAATATTGCTGTGTATTAGTACGATGCATAGAACAAAGTGAGTTCGTGCCGGTATGTCAGCAGACGTATAATATTGCTGTGTATTAGTACGATGCATATAACAAAGTGAGTTCGTGCCGGTATGTCAGCAGACGTATAACATTGCTGTGTATTAGTACGAAGCATAGGACAAAGTGAGTTCGTGCCGGTATGCCAGCAGACGTATAACATTGCTGTGTATTAGTACGATGCATAGAACAAAGTGTGTTCGCGCCGGTATGCCAGCAGACGTATAACATTGCTGTGTATTTGTACGATGCATAGAACAAAGTGTGTTCACGCCGGTATGCCAGCAGACGTATAACATTGCTGTGTATTAGTACGATGCATAGAACAAAGTGAGTTCGTACCGGTATGTCAGCAGACGTATAATATTGCTGTGTATTAGTACGAAGTATAGAGCAAAGTGAGTTCGTGCCGGTATGTCAGCAGACGTATAATATTGCTGTGTATTAGTACGATGCATAGAACAAAGTGAGTTCGTGCCGGTATGTCAGCAGACGTATAATATTGCTGTGTATTAGTACGATGCATAGAACAAAGTGAGTTCGTGCCGGTATGTCAGCAGACGTATAACATTGCTGTGTATTAGTACGAAGCATAGGACAAAGTGAGTTCGTGCCGGTATGCCAGCAGACGTATAACATTGCTGTGTATTAGTACGATGCATAGAACAAAGTGAGTTCGTGCCGGTATGTCAGCAGACGTATAATATTGCTGTGTATTAGTACGATGCATAGAACAAAGTGAGTTCGTGCCGGTATGCCAGCAGACGTATAACATTGCTGTGTATTAGTACGATGCATAGAACAAAGTGAGTTCGTGCCGGTATGCCAGCAGACGTATAACATTGCTGTGTATTAGTACGATGCATAGAGCAAAGTGAGTTCGTGCCGGTATGTCAGCAGACGTATAATATTGCTGTGTAATAGTACGAAGCATAGAACAAAGTGAGTTCGTGCCGGTATGCCAGCAGACGTATAACATTGCTGTGTATTAGTACGAAGCATAGGACAAAGTGAGTTCGTGCCGGTATGCCAGCAGACGTATAACATTGCTGTGTATTAGTACGATGCATAGAACAAAGTGAGTTCGTGCCGGTATGCCAGCAGACGTATAACATTGCTGTGTATTAGTACGATGCATAGAACAAAGTGTGTTCGCGCCGGTATGCCAGCAGACGTATAACATTGCTGTGTATTAGTACGATGCATAGAACAAAGTGAGTTCGTGCCGGTATGCCAGCAGACGTATAACATTACTGTGTATTAGTACGATGCATAGAACAAAGTGAGTTCGTGCCGGTATGCCAGCATACGTATAACATTGCTGTGTATTAGTACGAAGTATAGAGCAAAGTGAGTTCGTGCCGGTATGTCAGCATACGTATAACATTGCTGTGTATTAGTACGAAGCATAGGACAAAGTGAGTTCGTGCCTGTATGCCAGCAGACGTATAGCATTGCTGTGTATTAGTACGAAGTATAGAACGAAGTGAGTTTGTGCCGGTGTGCCAGCAGACGTATAACATTGCTGTGTATTAGTACGAAGTATAGAACGAAGTGAGTTCGCGCCGGTATGCCAGCAGACGTATAGCATTGCTGTGTATTAGTACGAAGTATAGAACAAAGTGTGTTCGCGCCGGTATGCCAGCAGACGTATAACATTGCTGTGTATTAGTACGATGCATAGAACAAAGTGAGTTCGTGCCGGTATGTCAGCGGACGTATAATATTGCTGTGTATTAGTACGATGCATAGAACAATGTGAGTTCGTGCCGGTATGTCAGCAGACGTATAACATTGCTGTGTATTAGTACAAAGCATAGGACAAAGTGAGTTCGTGCCGGTATGCCAGCAGACGTATAACATTGCTGTGTATTAGTACGATGCATAGAACAAAGTGAGTTCGTGCCGGTATGTCAGCAGACGTATAATATTGCTGTGTATTAGTACGATGCATAGAACAAAGTGATTTCGTGCCGGTATGTCAGCAGACGTATAATATTGCTGTGTATTAGTACGATGCATAGAACAAAGTGAGTTCGTGCCGGTATGCCAGCAGACGTATAACATTGCTGTGTATTAGTACGATGCATAGAACAAAGTGAGTTCGTACCGGTATGTCAGCAGACGTATAATATTGCTGTGTATTAGTACGAAGTATAGAGCAAAGTGAGTTCGTGCCGGTATGTCAGCAGACGTATAATATTGCTGTGTATTAGTACGATGCATAGAACAAAGTGAGTTCGTGCCGGTATGCCAGCAGACGTATAACATTGCTGTGTATTAGTACGAAGCATAGGACAAAGTGAGTTCGCGCCGGTATGCCAGCAGACGTATAACATTGCTGTGTATTAGTACGATGCATAGAACAAAGTGAGTTCGTGCCGGTATGTCAGCAGACGTATAATATTGCTGTGTATTAGTACGATGCATAGAACAAAGTGAGTTCGTGCCGGTATGTCAGCAGACGTATAATATTGCTATGTATTAGTACGATGCATAGAACAAAGTGAGTTCGTGCCGGTATGCCAGCAGACGTATAACATTGCTGTGTATTAGTACGATGCATAGAACAAAGTGTGTTCGCGCCGGTATGCCAGCAGACGTATAACATTGCTGTGTATTAGTACGATGCATAGAGCAAAGTGAGTTCGTGCCGGTATGTCAGCATACGTATAACATTGCTGTGTATTAGTACGAAGCATAGGACAAAGTGAGTTCGTGCCGGTATGCCAGCAGACGTATAACATTACTGTGTATTAGTACGATGCATAGAACAAAGTGAGTTCGTGCCGGTATGCCAGCATACGTATAACATTGCTGTGTATTAGTACGAAGTATAGAGCAAAGTGAGGTCGTGCCGGTATGTCAGCATACGTATAACATTGCTGTGTATTTATACGAAGCATAGGACAAAGTGATTTCGTGCCGGTATGCCAGCAGACGTATAACATTGCTGTGTATTAGTACGATGCATAGAACAAAGTGAGTTCGTGCCGGTATGCCAGCAGACGTATAACATTACTGTGTATTAGTACGATGCATAGAACAAAGTGAGTTCGTGCCGGTATGCCAGCAGACGTATAACATTACTGTGTATTAGTATGATGCATAGAACAAAGTGAGTTCGTGCCGGTATGCCAGCATACGTATAACATTGCTGTGTATTAGTACGAAGTATAGAGCAAAGTGAGTTCGTGCCGGTATGTCAGCATACGTATAACATTGCTGTGTATTAGTACGAAGCATAGAACAAAGTGAGTTCGTGCCGGTATGTCAGCAGACGTATCTCATTGCTGCGTATTAGTACGATGCATAGAACAAAGTGAGTTCGTGCCGGTATGTCAGCAGACGTATAACATTGCTGTGTATTAGTACGAAGTATAGAACAAAGTGAGTTCGTGCCGGTATGTCAGCAGACGTATAACATTGCTGTGTATTAGTACGAAGTATAGAACGAAGTGAGTTCGTGCCGGTGTGCCAGCAGACGTATAACATTGCTGTGTATTAGTACGAAGTATAGAACGAAGTGAGTTCGTGCCGGTGTGCCAGCAGACGTATAACATTGCTGTGTATTAGTACGAAGTATAGAACGAAGTGAGTTTGTGCCGGTGTGCCAGCAGACGTATAACATTGCTGTGTATTAGTACGAAGTATAGAACGAAGTGAGTTCGCGCCGGTATGCCAGCAGACGTATAGCATTGCTGTGTATTAGTACGAAGTATAGAACAAAGTGTGTTCGCGCCGGTATGCCAGCAGACGTATAACATTGCTGTGTATTAGTACGATGCATAGAACAAAGTGAGTTCGTGCCGGCATGTCAACAGTCGTATAAAATTGCTGTGTATTAGTACGATGCATAGAACAAAGTGAGTTCGTGCCGGCATGTCAGCAGACGTATAACATTGCTGTGTATTAGTACGAAGCATAGGACAAAGTGAGTTCGTGCCGGTATGCCAGCAGACGTATAACATTGCTGTGTATTAGTTCGAAGCATAGAACAAAGTGAGTTCGTGCCGGTATGCCAGCAGACGTATAACATTGCTGTGTATTAGTACGATGCATAGAACAAAGTGAGTTCGTGCCGGTATGTCAGCAGACGTATAATATTGCTGTGTATTAGTACGATGCGTAGAACAAAGTGAGTTCGTGCCGGTATGTCAGCAGACGTATAATATTGCTGTGTATTAGTACGAATTATAGAGCAATGGGAGTTCGTGCCGTTATGGCAGCAGAAGTATAACATTGCTGTGAATTAGTACGAAGTATAGAGCAAAGGGAGTTCGTGCCGGTATGCCAGTAGACGTATAACATTGCTGTGTATTAGTACGAAGTATAGAGCAAAGTGAGTTCGTGCCGGTATGCCAGCAGACGTATAACATTGCTGTGTATTAGTACGAAGTATAGAACGAAGTGAGTTCGCGCCGGTATGCCAGCAGACGTATAGCATTGCTGTGTATTAGTACGAAGTATAGAACAAAGTGTGTTCGCGCCGGTATGCCAGCAGACGTATAACATTGCTGTGTATTAGTACGATGCATAGAACAAAGTGAGTTCGTGCCGGCATGTCAGCAGTCGTATAAAATTGCTGTGTATTAGTACGATGCATAGAACAAAGTGAGTTCGTGCCGGTATGTCAGCAGACGTATAGCATTGCTGTGTATTAGTACGAAGCATAGGACAAAGTGAGTTCGTGCCGGTATGCCAGCAGACGTATAACATTGCTGTGTATTAGTACGAAGCATAGAACAAAGTGAGTTCGTGCCGGTATGCCAGCAGACGTATAACATTGCTGTGTATTAGTACGATGCATAGAACAAAGTGAGTTCGTGCCGGTATGTCAGCAGACGTATAATATTGCTGTGTATTAGTACAATGCGTAGAACAAAGTGAGTTCGTGCCGGTATGTCAGCAGACGTATAATATTGCTGTGTATTGGTACGATGCGTAGAACAAAGTGAGTTCGTGCCGGTATGCCAGCAGACGTATAACATTGCTGTGTATTAGTACGATGCATAGAACAAAGTGAGTTCGTGCCGGTATGTCAGCAGACGTATAATATTGCTGTGTATTAGTACGAAGTATAGAGCAAAGTGAGTTCGTGCCGGTATGTCAGCAGACGTATAATATTGCTGTGTATTAGTACGAAGCATAGAACAAAGTGAGTTCGTGCCGGTATGCCAGCAGACGTATAACATTGCTGTGTATTAGTACGAAGCATAGGACAAAGTGAGTTCGTGCCGGTATGCCAGCAGACGTATAACATTACTGTGTATTAGTACGATGCATAGAACAAAGTGAGTTCGTGCCGGTATGTCAGCAGACGTATAATATTGCTGTGTATTAGTACGATGCATAGAACAAAGTGAGTTCGTGCCGGTATGTCAGCAGACGTATAATATTGCTGTGTATTAGTACGATGCATAGAACAAAGTGAGTTCGTGCCGGTATGCCAGCAGACGTATAACATTGCTGTGTATTAGTACGATGCATAGAACAAAGTGTGTTCGCTCCGGTATGCCAGCAGACGTATAATATTGCTGTGTATTAGTACGATGCATAGAACAAAGTGAGTTCGTGCCGGTATGCCAGCATACGTATAACATTGCTGTGTATTAGTACGAAGCATAGGACAAAGTGAGTTCGTGCCGGTATGCCAGCAGACGTATAACATTACTGTGTATTAGTACGATGCATAGAACAAAGTGAGTTCGTGCCGGTATGCCAGCAGACGTATAATATTGCTGTGTATTAGTACGAAGTATAGAGCAAAGTGAGTTCGTGCCGGTATGTCAGCAGACGTATAATATTGCTGTGTATTAGTACGATGCATAGAACAAAGTGAGTTCGTGCCGGTATGCCAGCATACGTATAACATTGCTGTGTATTAGTACGAAGCATAGGACAAAGTGAGTTCGTGCCGGTATGCCAGCAGACGTATAACATTGCTGTGTATTAGTACGATGCATAGAACAAAGTGAGTTCGTGCCGGTATGTCAGCAGACGTATAATATTGCTGTGTATTAGTACGAAGTATAGAGCAAAGTGAGTTCGTGCCGGTATGTCAGCAGACGTATAATATTGCTGTGTATTAGTACGAAGCATAGAACAAAGTGAGTTCGTGCCGGTATGCCAGCAGACGTATAACATTGCTGTGTATTAGTACGAAGCATAGTACAAAGTGAGTTCGTGCCGGTATGCCAGCAGACGTATAACATTGCTGTGTATTAGTACGATGCATAGAACAAAGTGAGTTCGTGCCGGTATGTCAGCAGACGTATAATATTGCTGTGTATTAGTACGATGCATAGAACAAAGTGAGTTCGTGCCGGTATGTCAGCAGACGTATAATATTGCTGTGTATTAGTACGATGCATAGAACAAAGTGAGTTCGTGCCGGTATGCCAGCAGACGTATAACATTGCTGTGTATTAGTACGATGCATAGAACAAAGTGTGTTCGCGCCGGTATGCCAGCAGACGTATAATATTGCTGTGTATTAGTACGATGCATAGAACAAAGTGAGTTCGTGCCGGTATGCCAGCATACGTATAACATTGCTGTGTATTAGTACGAAGCATAGGACAAAGTGAGTTCGTGCCGGTATGCCAGCAGACGTATAACATTACTGTGTATTAGTACGATGCATAGAACAAAGTGAGTTCGTGCCGGTATGCCAGCAGACGTATAACATTACTGTGTATTAGTACGATGCATAGAACAAAGTGAGTTCGTGCCGGTATGCCAGCATACGTAGAACATTGCTGTGTATTAGTACGAAGCATAGGACAAAGTGAGTTCGTGCCGGTATGCCAGCAGACGTATAGCATTGCTGTGTATTAGTACGAAGTATAGAGCAAAGTGAGTTCGCGCCGGTATGGCAGCAGACGTATAAAATTACTGTGTATTAGTACGATGCATAGAACAAAGTGAGTTCGTGCCGGTATGCCAGCAGACGTATAACATTGCTGTGTATTAGTACGATGCATAGGACAAAGTGAGTTCGTGCCGGTATGCCAGCAGACGTATAACATTACTGTGTATTAGTACGATGCATAGAACAAAGTGAGTTCGTGCCGGTATGCCAGCAGACATTACTGTGTATTAGTACGATGCATAGAACAAAGTGAGTTCGTGCCGGTATGCCAGCATACGTATAACATTGCTGTGTATTAGTACGAAGTATAGAGCAAAGTGAGTTCGTGCCGGTATGCCAGCAGACGTATAGCATTGCTGTGTATTAGTACGAAGTATAGAGCAAAGTGAGTTCGCGCCGGTATGGCAGCAGACGTATAACATTACTGTGTATTAGTACGATGCATAGAACAAAGTGAGTTCGTGCCGGTATGCCAGCAGACGTATAACATTGCTGTGTATTAGTACGATGCATAGGACAAAGTGAGTTCGTGCCGGTATGCCAGCAGACGTATAACATTACTGTGTATTAGTACGATGCATAGAACAAAGTGAGTTCGTGCCGGTATGCCAGCAGACATTACTGTGTATTAGTACGATGCATAGAACAAAGTGAGTTCGTGCCGGTATGCCAGCATACGTATAACATTGCTGTGTATTAGTACGAAGTATAGAGCAAAGTGAGTTCGTGCCGGTATGTCAGCATACGTATAAGATTGCTGTGTATTAGTACGAAGGATAGAACAAAGTGAGTTCGTGCCGGTATGTCAGCAGACGTATATCATTGCTGTGTATTAGTACGATGCATAGAACAAAGTGAGTTCGTGCCGGAATGTCAGCAGACGTATAACATTGCTGTGTATTAGTACGATGCATAGAACAAAGTGAGTTCGTGCCGGTATGTCAGCAGAAGTATAATATTGCTGTGTATTAGTACGAAGTATAGAGCAAAGTGAGTTCGTGCCGGTATGTCAGCAGACGTATAATATTGCTGTGTATTAGTACGAAGCATAGAACAAAGTGAGTTCGTGCCGGTATGCCAGCAGACGTATAACATTGCTGTGTATTAGTACGAAGCATAGGACAAAGTGAGTTCGTGCCGGTATGCCAGCAGACGTATAACATTGCTGTGTATTAGTACGATGCATAGAACAAAGTGAGTTCGTGCCGGTATGTCAGCAGACGTATAATATTGCTGTGTATTAGTACGATGCATAGAACAAAGTGAGTTCGTGCCGGTATGTCAGCAGACGTATAATATTGCTGTGTATTAGTACGATGCATAGAACAAAGTGAGTTCGTGCCGGTATGCCAGCAGACGTATAACATTGCTGTGTATTAGTACGATGCATAGAACAAAGTGTGTTCGCGCCGGTATGCCAGCAGACGTATAATATTGCTGTGTATTAGTACGATGCATAGAACAAAGTGAGTTCGTGCCGGTATGCCAGCATACGTATAACATTGCTGTGTATTAGTACGAAGCATAGGACAAAGTGAGTTCGTGCCGGTATGCCAGCAGACGTATAACATTACTGTGTATTAGTACGATGCATAGAACAAAGTGAGTTCGTGCCGGTATGCCAGCAGACGTATAACATTACTGTGTATTAGTACGATGCATAGAACAAAGTGAGTTCGTGCCGGTATGCCAGCAGACGTATAACATTACTGTGTATTAGTACGATGCATAGAACAAAGTGAGTTCGTGCCGGTATGCCAGCATACGTATAACATTGCTGTGTATTAGTACGAAGCATAGGACAAAGTGAGTTCGTGCCGGTATGCCAGCAGACGTATAGCATTGCTGTGTATTAGTACGAAGTATAGAGCAAAGTGAGTTCGCGCCGGTATGGCAGCAGACGTATAAAATTACTGTGTATTAGTACGATGCATAGAACAAAGTGAGTTCGTGCCGGTATGCCAGCAGACGTATAACATTGCTGTGTATTAGTACGATGCATAGGACAAAGTGAGTTCGTGCCGGTATGCCAGCAGACGTATAACATTACTGTGTATTAGTACGATGCATAGAACAAAGTGAGTTCGTGCCGGTATGCCAGCAGACATTACTGTGTATTAGTACGATGCATAGAACAAAGTGAGTTCGTGCCGGTATGCCAGCATACGTATAACATTGCTGTGTATTAGTACGAAGTATAGAGCAAAGTGAGTTCGTGCCGGTATGCCAGCAGACGTATAGCATTGCTGTGTATTAGTACGAAGTATAGAGCAAAGTGAGTTCGCGCCGGTATGGCAGCAGACGTATAACATTACTGTGTATTAGTACGATGCATAGAACAAAGTGAGTTCGTGCCGGTATGCCAGCAGACGTATAACATTGCTGTGTATTAGTACGATGCATAGGACAAAGTGAGTTCGTGCCGGTATGCCAGCAGACGTATAACATTACTGTGTATTAGTACGATGCATAGAACAAAGTGAGTTCGTGCCGGTATGCCAGCAGACATTACTGTGTATTAGTACGATGCATAGAACAAAGTGAGTTCGTGCCGGTATGCCAGCATACGTATAACATTGCTGTGTATTAGTACGAAGTATAGAGCAAAGTGAGTTCGTGCCGGTATGTCAGCATACGTATAAGATTGCTGTGTATTAGTACGAAGGATAGAACAAAGTGAGTTCGTGCCGGTATGTCAGCAGACGTATATCATTGCTGTGTATTAGTACGATGCATAGAACAAAGTGAGTTCGTGCCGGAATGTCAGCAGACGTATAACATTGCTGTGTATTAGTACGATGCATAGAACAAAGTGAGTTCGTGCCGGTATGTCAGCAGACGTATAACATTGCTGTGTATTAGTACGATGCATAGAACAAAGTGAGTTCGTGCCGGTATGTCAGCAGACGTATGACATAGCTGTGTATTAGTACGAATTATAGAGCAAAGGGAGTTCGTGCCGGTATGTCAGCAGAAGTATAACATAGCTGTGTATTAGTACGAATTATAGAGCAATGGGAGTTCGTGCCGTTATGGCAGCAGAAGTATAACATTGCTGTGTATTAGTACGAAGTATAGAGCAAAGGGAGTTCGTTCCGGTATGCCAGTAGACGTATAACATTGCTGTGTATTAGTACGAAGTATAGAGCAAAGTGAGTTCGTGCCGGTATGCCAGCAGACGTATAACATTGCTGTGTATTAGTACGAAGTATAGAGCAAAATGAGTTCGTGCCGGTATGCCAGCAGACGTGTAACATTGCTGTGTATTAGTACGAAGTATAGAGCAAAGTGAGTTCGTGCCGGTATGCCAGCAGACGTATAACATTGCTGTGTATTAGTACGATGCATAGAACAAAGTGAGTTCGTGCCGGTATGCCAGCAGACGTATAACATTGCTGTGTATTAGTACGAAGTATAGAGCAAAGTGAGTTCTTGCCGGTATTTCAGCTGACGTATAACATTGCTGTGTATTAGTACGAAGTATAGAACAAAGTGAGTTCGTGCCGGTATGCCAGCAGACGTATAACATTGCTGTGCATTAGTACGAAGTATAGGACAAAGTGAGTTCGTGCCGGTATGCCAGCAGACGTATAACATTGCTGTGTATTAGTACGAAGTATAGGACAAAGTGAGTTCGTGCCGGTATGTCAGCAGACGTATTGGATGTTGTAACGCCGTTGTATTACCTTAAGGTAATAGGAGATTTCATAAAACGTAATTTATTACAGTCCAACACACACTGCAGCATGTCGTGGTGTTAGAAAGTTTTTATCTGACAAAAATGTCGTAAATTTCTAATTATTGTATCTTAATTATTCTGAATTTTCAGCACTAAAGCAAGTTGTTAATAAGTAAGTGAAATGAAAATGTACATTCCTTATTATTTGTACTAACTTCTAAACAGTAATTTGACATTCGTCTCATTGTAAGTAAACAGTTCCATTCTTCCTAACGAATTTAGAACTTTTTGAAACGACGAGAACCACATATAAAAATAACACTGAACGTGCGGTGACAAACCGCGTGATTGCTTCTAATTGAGTAGCTGCTTCATTAGTGGGATACTATGTCAACAATAACAAGCACCCACGATGTCCCTGTTAACCGCAGATATAATCTACAGTATCCAGGTCACAATACAAGCCACGTATATTTTTTTTATAATCTTTGTATCTAACGTATAATTTTTGTGTATAATCTACAGTATCCAGGTCACAATACAAGCCACGTAGTAGTTGTCAAAAACGACGACTGTCGCTCTGTTTGTAGTTTCAGGCTCGCGTAAATCCACAACTGTCCTATCAGACGAAAGTTGGAATTTTGCGAACATTTCTTGTTCATTATTTACATAGTAATCGGCGTCATAATGATTTTAAACTAGGTAGGAAGGTTTGTTTGTGTTTTATAACTTGCAGATTGTAAGATCTATAAAGTTCTGAAAACAAAAAAGAAGGACAGTTTGTGCGACTGGAATCACAACAGAAAAAATTGCTCAGTAGAACTTGAATGAAACGTTGTTGAAAAGCTAGTTAACTTTAATAAAAAAATAGTATCTTGAACATATAATATACTGAAGAATTCTGCTGCCTGTCTTTCGAGTACTGCTCCATTTTTTTTTAAATGAGGCATTATTAACTACCTTTTTTCTGCTCATAACGATCTAAGTTTGCATAAAAAAAAATGAAGTGAATCTCCTCGTGAACTACGCGAAATGAGGGTTTATTGTCAACGTAAAATATTATTACAACGGATTGTTATGACGGTCACATCCGATGTCGTGTGTACATTAGAAACAGAATAACAGACTCCAAGTAAGTCAGTAGTCACCAGCTTTAATCAATCACAAACAACAGTTATAAATCAACAAAGCACTCTTACAATAATTCCAGTTAAATTTGCCTAACAATTAATTATTATTATTAACAACTAACATTTATTAGTTTTGCACCAATTAACACAATAATCACTTCTGAATAAACCATAACAATCACTGCGAACCGCACTTCCAAAATCGCAAGTGTATCTAACCGCTGAGCCGCAACTGACGGTAACTGCTCTGCGCCACCACCCCGCTGCGGTTCCAGAGGCATCTGCTACTTTCCCGACGGCGCACCGAGAATAATTAAGTAGTCACAAGCGCTACAACAATAGGTCTAAACCCGGGCTGGGTTAGTCGAGAAATGTTTAGAAAGACAACCTCGAATTTTCAAGAACGTTACGTAATTACGTTCATCACAACGAACGTAGCAGTATTTATAAAAATTAAATTATACTTTGAGTCTCTTTTATAGTACGCAATATGTAATTAAAAAATAACATTTAATACTGTAGTTCAAAATGCAGTTAATAAAAATGATGACACATTAACGCCAGAAATGTTTTAACACTAAACCCTAAAACAGTTGTTAGTATAATATTAGTCTTCGTTCAGCTGATTATAGGCCTACTTTTTGTCACGTTTCCTCCTCCTATTGTTTCAGAAATTCTTCACCAACACTTGTAACAAACACACACTGCGAAGGAATATCGCCGTAAGTTAGGTGTCTGTATTTTTACAAACAGTAATTTTTACCAGTACATATTTTCGAGGTTTATCGAACATCTGATTGAAGTAAAGACTTCTCACACACAAAATAATCAGTAACAACTCAACGATTTAAAAAAGTGAGAATTTAGCGGTTACCTTTTTAAGGAAATAACAGCTACATTCCATTTGAAGTTAAGTTACATTTTTTTTGTTTATAAAATGCGATGGAATAAAAGTAATGAGGAATCCAGAGATTTACTGAAATTATTATAAAACTTTAATTTACGTAATTACGTAAGTTTATATTTACACTGAATTCATATAATTTAAATTAGAAATTTAATCTCATATCGTTATTTAAGTAGGATCTGTTGCGTACGATCCTCAGTCCTTAACGTACATTTAGCAAGTTAACTTTTGTATTGTATAGTGATTTACATATTTCTGTCTTGGAAATGGTGTTGCAGGTCAAACAATGGAAAGAGTATTAAGATAATATTTGAAACTCTTAACAGTTTAGTACATATTCAGTAAGGAGTTTGTAAAGACAAAATTGGAGGATAATTAAAAGTCAGTGGTGCAACAAAATGTTTTAATCAAAAAACATTGTATAATGATACCTGGTTAAGAGTTTTGTCTCTTGCAAACGACGCTGCTAAGTATTGACCTTGTAGCGTACAGTTTGGCGAATCCTTTAGACGATGCGTAAACATTCTGAGAGAAGAAACGCCTCTGGCTTTACTAGGGATATTAAACGGACTATGCGCCGTTGTGTTTGAGTCCAAACCTGTATGAAGCAATGGGGCGAACCATTGTCAATAAGCCACAGCTCTGTTTTATTGAAAACAACGCGGTTGTAGTGAAAACTGTTGATGTTACTCATAATAAACAGGCGACAGTAGTGATTTAGAGATTACTACAGTAACTTGAAAAGAAAATTCATATTATCATTTAGGCTATATTAATTTATACTAATTTTTATTATTCTTGGAAAACGTTTAAGATTTTGTTGTTTCAAATTGTAATAATACTTGTTTCTTGTGTGTGTGAGCTTAGCTTAGCCAAGTTTTATACTCCCAGGCGTGTATACATGTAAAATTGTAAACATCATTGTCGTGTACACCTATTTAATACCAATTCTTTTTTCCAATTGATGACTCTTCCAAATTTACAAATTTGACACTGTAGTACTATAATTTTAGAGTGATGAATAAGTCTTAAAAATAGGTCCCCGTTTATGATACGAGATTTCCCAACTCATGGTGTCTGCTTCTCGTTAGTCATTTTTTTTTTTAGTAATAAAAACTGTTAATCTTTCTTATCTATCACCAGTTTATATAGAAGTGACAGGAATGAATGGTAGCCACTTTACAAAAACGTCCATAATTGTTCACGTGTTATTGAATTAATGTGTATGTTGCCTCTATCCGTTGCAAGGTATTTTCAGTCTTACATTGCTTCCTGTTGATTTGTTTGCGAAACTCTGCTAGTAATAATGTTAGTTTGTTTTGTAACTTATTTGTGTTGATGATATTTCGTAACTAAAGAAATAATAATACTGACCTTTACCGCCGTTCGGGCTCGGTATGCCCAGAGCTACTCGAGAAACGTGTAGAAAGACAAAGTGCGTTACGTAATAATTGTCTTTCATCTCAACTAACGTAGCGCTGCCCTTCCTTAACCACGTTCGACCCCAACTGACAAACCGTATTTTCAGTAATACTTGGGGCTATCTAGACGGACGACGTTGGGTTTCCTCTGTTTTTCCTGTTGTATTCCATAAACAACAACGCTGATCCTCTTTCCACGGTATAAGGCCTTTCCCAGTTAATTTGAAGTTTCGGAGAGCGACCACGACCTGGTCCCCTTCTTCGAAACACACGCTATAACTAAGAATGTCATACTGCGTTTTCATTTTGTCACTAGCTATCTTCATCCGTCCGACATTATAATTTCGGAAAATTAAAGTTAAAAACTAATTCTCAGTAATATCTTGACATGACAAGGTCTTTATGATTCCAAAAAAATTTGTACTTCAAGTTAATAAGTAAGCGCACACAACATGCAGGTAGCAAATTAAACCGTCTGGCTTTCAAAATAAAACAAGTAATATTCATTGTTCCGTACATATCTTTGTTAGCTGTAGAATGTCAGTTATTTAAAATATTTTTACATGTTTATAAAATGTACAGAAAGTCACAATTGTAATTTAAATTTAGAACAATGAGTACAGAGAAAAAGTTTTGCTGCTTTATTAATTTATTAAAAGCAAGAAACCTACTGAAAATTTGCGTAACCTTAGGTCCTCGCATTGTCACTTTCAACACAGAAACAGTACTACTATAAGGACTTCATTATTACACAACTTAGAATGAAAAAAAAAACAATAACGAAACGTTAAGATAATAACGTTGATATATTTTTTTAAGTTTGAAAAAAAAGCGTGAATCAATGTAAAAGTATAACTGTATGTACTTTGATGAATAACGTATGTTGGAACTGGTTGATCGTTTGATCTTATCAATTATTGTCCGTCGAAATTATTCGTTCCTAACAAAAATGTTGAAAAAATATATGATCAGGGTTACCAACCTTGCATGAGTTCAAATTTGTTGTGTGTTATAATGTATATTAAATCTATATGATCAGGTTTACCAACCTATGGTGGGGGGTTCCGACTTGATGCATTATAGTGTATATATTAAATATATGATCAGGGTTACCAACCTTGCATGAGTTCAAATTTGTTGTGTGTTATAATGTATATTAAATCTATATGATCAGGTGTACCAACCTCTGTATTATTATTATAGTGTATAGATATTTTATATGAGCAGGGTTGTCAACATTTTCTGTGGTGGGGGGAGGGAAATTCAAATATGTGTTATATAGTGTATATATTAAATATATGATCAGGGTTACCAACCTTGCACGAGTTCAAATTTGTTGTGTGTTATAATGTATATTAAATCTATATGATCAGGTTTACCAACCTATGTATGGGTTCAAACTTGATATGTGTGTGTATTATAGTGTATATTAAAATATATGATCAGGGTTACCAATCCTGCATTATTGTGTGTGTGTATAGAACAGATCTGCCGAAATTTTTCTTCGGTGGGAAATTCAAACTATATTATAGTAAATTGTTGACGACGACTTCGATATCAACTCTCTCTCCCCTCCTCTCTCTTTGTCTCTAGACACAGTTGTCGATCACGATATAAACTCTCTCTCTCTTTATGTCATCAGTTTTACATAAGCGTCGTGCTACTTATGGATTATTGTAAGTAGCGATACTAAAATGTAATCACCAGGAAATATATATATTTATCACCTACCTCGTTGCATCCTTTTTTGACACATGACAGTCATTGACCACGATTTAGAAATTAATATATCCCTTATTCAAACGATTTGTATGTGTGTACACGAACTTAAATACAGACGATTGTAATTTTAAAAATTCATTTTTTGCATTAAATATATATCGTAAACAATGAAATAATAATATTTCGTCATTGTAAGATTTTAATAAAACAATTATCAGTTTAAATAATAATTTTCATGATTGTAAGATACAACCTACAAATTAGTAAAATGTCTCTCTCACACACATTTCTGATTACTATACAAATAATTGTATGCATATTCGGAGGTTTATAACGAAATAAATTAAAATAAACCATAATTTGTTTTAAATAATTAAATATATATATTTACAACACTGTTGTTACTCTCTCTCTCTCTCTCTCTCTCTCTCTCTCTCTCTCTCTCTCTCTCTCCTCTCTCTCTCTATCTATTTATCTCTCTGTCCGTCCGTCCGTCCGTCCATCCGTCCGACTGTCTATATCTGTCTGTCTGTCTGTCTGTCTCTGTCTCTCTCTCTCTCTCTCTCTCTCTCTCTCTCTCTCTCTCTCTCTCTCTCTCTCTCTCTCTCTCTCTCTCTCTCTCTCTCTCTCTCTCTCTCTCTCTCGTTGTCAAACGTTATGTTCAAACCGTTTCTCCTCTCTGCGGTCATTACCGCGCATGTATATGATTTTAGAAAGTATATATATATTCGACAAATATTAACTGTGTACGTACTTACAACACCCGCTCTCTCTCTCTCTATTTATCTCTCTGTCCGTCCGTCCGTCCGACTGTCTGTCTGTCTGTCTCTGTCTGTCTGTCTGTCTCTCTCTCTCTGTCTCTCTCGTTGTCAAACGTTATGTTCAAACCGTTTCTCCTCTCTGTGATCATTACCGCGCATGTATATGATTTTAGAAAGTTTATATATATTCGACAAATATTAACTGTGTACGTACTTACAACGCCCGCTCTCTCTCTCTCTCTCTCTCTCTCTCTCATCGTCAAAACGTTGACTTCATTTTTTTCATTGTATTAAATAATTAACAAATATTAACTATGTGTGCGTGTGTGTTGTCAACTACTTACATGCGCGTTCTCTCTCTTAACATAACGCTTCGTGTGAAGCGTTTTGTAGAGCAGGTTTCAACTGTGGAAGGTTTCATACCGTTTCTCCTCTCTCTCTCTCTCTCGCTCGCAGACGTCGGAAGCAATTCCTAGTTTATAATGTAATTACCTGTGCGTGTATGTCTCTCTTTATTCGACAAATATTAACGCCCTCTCTCTCTCGCAGACGTCGGAAGCAATTCCTAGTTTATAATGTAATTACCTATGCGTGTATGTCTCTCTTTAGCATAAAAAAAATCTCCTTGAAATAAGGTATTTTCAAAAGTTTTGTGTACACATACAAATCGCTATCGGACGATGTACGTGCTGCTCACACATTGTGTATGTCTCTCTCTCTCTCTCGATGCAAACGTTAACAAGAATTCCCTTATTCAAAACGATTACGGTGTCACAAATTTAAATATGTCTTACGGACCATTGTAATTTTAAAAATTCATTTTTGCATTAATTAAATATATATATCGTAAACAATGAAATAATAATAATATTTTTAATAAAACAATTATCAGTTTAAATAATAATTGTCATGATTGTAAGATACAATCTGCAAATTATTCAGCTTCAAATAAGTGATATTTACAATGAAACTATTTTCAAATAAAAATGATGTTGGTTCGACAACCTTTTGTTTTTAAGACTATAACAAGAATGAGACAAGGATCAGCTCTCTCTCCCCCCTCTCTCTCTCACACACACACATTTAGTATGAACAGATGTGTCTTTGTTAGTAAAATGTACAAATCATATGACTTTATGTGAACTTCAAAGGGTTCAAATGTTTCAAAATAAAAATATATAAAACAAAAAAAAAGTACAGAATATATGAAATGTATATTACAAATAAAATATATATTACATATTATGAATTTGTGAAGCAATCTTCTTCTTCTTCATTTGGTACTACATTAAGTCAGTCCTTGGACTTCACTTTTATGGGGTTTTCATAAACATAAAGATCACTACCACCAATAATTTGTGGTACAATACTTCTGTTTAATGGTAAAACCTAAAACAAAGCATTAAATAAAACATGCAATCAGTATTAATAATACAAAATCACTGTTTTATTAATTTAAAATACTGTATAATTGCTTACGATTAACAAATAAGAGAAAGACATACATTACAATTCTTTTCATTCTTTTATTCAAATGTAACATTCAAATTTAAACGTTACAATCTGTATAACGTTCTGTTTCAGATAATAGTTTGAATATAAAATGAAATGGAATGCAGTATTTTGTTATGAGAAATTACATTTGTAAATTACAGAATTGTTCCAATTTGTTGACAGAAAACAATTATGTGATCAAATAAACATTACCAGAGCTCAAAACCGTACAAAGTCATACTTTTGGTGAAGAAAATCACGTCATCAACAACAAAAGTTGTTTGTGTTTAAACAGCTACAAACAATAATTAATTTTCTTACGCAAGTAAACATTTTGCTGTAATTGTTTCAATTAAAGGAAACATATATATATATATATTCGTTGAGAAAATCTGTTGTGGCTGGACGAAACATGTGTCTGAATAAATTTTCTCTCTACATAGCAGTTGTAAAAGTAGTCATATACATTATGTGCTATATATACAAAAGGCTTTCAACGTGTTTGTCATTTCAACCAATTTGTACAGCGCTCTAATTATGTAAAAATAACTGTACCGCTCCATACAACTGAGAATAAATCCGCACACACACACACACACACACACACACACACACACGCATACACACATACACATACACAACGATGTTTCTACTTATTTGAACAAGTCCTGTATTAAATGCACTTGTTAATGTTTTAATGTGAACAATTTTACGTTTAAATAAAATCTGTACATACAATAATATTATGTTTCAGTATTAATGATATAAATATTACTGTTTTATTAATTTACATTACCGTATAATTGCTTACGATTGACAAATAAGACATACTTTACGGAATTTCTTGAAATTTTTGCATTTAGTCTTCTGCTCATGTGTACTAGCAACCTGTTTGGTTACAGTTAACCATTTAAATTCAATGTTCTTGTTGTTGTTAACCTTCTGCTCGTCTCCCTTTCGTTTACTGACGGTATGTTTGGGTACAGTTAACCATTTAAGTTCAATGTTCTGAGAAGTATTCATCATCTTCTTGTTCCTATAATAACAGTACTTGCTTCAGTACTATATATATTATGTGCTATATATACATAAGGCTTTCAAATCTAATTGTGTAAGAATAACTGTACCGTCACATACAACTGAGAATAAATCCATACAAACATACACACACTTAGCGATGTTTTTACTTATTTGAACAAGTCATGTATTAAATTCAATAAATAATGCACTTGATAATGTTTTAATGTGAATAATTTTCCGTTTAAATAAAATCTGTACATACAATAAAATTATGTTCACTTTAAGAAATAAAAACTGTACAGTATGTTTCTTTGATTGCGAACGAAACATCAGACATCCCGCCTGTCTAAGCGTACATTTATTATGTAAATCATCTCTTTTTCAGTCATCTATGTATATGCATTTGAATTATTTGCGCATGCACATACAACTGAGAATAAATCCGTACAAACACACGCACACTTAGCGACGTTGATATAAATATTACTGTTTTATTAATTTAAAATACCGTATAATTGCTTACGACGTGCACACTTAGCAACGTTTTTACTTATTTGAACAAGTCATGTATTAACTTCAATAAATAATGCACTTGATAATGTTTAAATATTTCCAACAACTATGTTGATTAGAAGTGCTGTAAGTTCAATAACAATGTTCGCTACGTAACGTATTCAAATCTGTTTACTCACCTCTTAAATGTTGATGGACGCAATTATCGATTTCACAATGAGGTATGAAGGCTAATTGCATTCTTCACGTATATATATTGATGTATCTTACAACGGTAGGGTAGGGGTAGCTTGCGTGTTTGTTTTGAAAGTCATTGTCCGCCGTTGGAAACTTTCAGAAGTTAGCGATACTGAAAGTATTTTCGTGCATTAGTCAAAATTAGGAAAACAATGCAGAGAGAGAGAGAGCGAGTGGATACACATGTAAGTAGCTCGATACTCAGTGACAACAACACACACACACACACACACACACACACACAGTTAATATTTGTCAAATATATAACAACGAGTGAGAGAGAGAGAGAGAGGAGGGGTCATCGACCGTGATGGAAAAGCTTTACCTCACTGCTTTAAGAAGTTAGCGATACTGAAAGTATTTTCGGTCAAGTTAACACGGCTCTTTTTAAGAAACATTCTATCATTTATTTGATGTCGATACCGGTATTAATTATAGATTACACTTAGTTCCATTCACTTCCATGTGCTTACAAATACTTGTAATTAGTTTCGTTAATAACTAGGCCAAAACATTGTCATTACATGTCAACTCTTCCGTCTGTCTCGTAAATTTTGCGCAGCACTGTTTGAGTCTTATCTTTGTAAATAAAGAGCAACAGCAACAGTGTCGTAATACTCTACTTATTTGAACAAGTCCTGTATTAAATGCACTTGTTAATGTTTTAATGTGAACAATTTTACGTTTAAATAAAATCTGTACATACAATAAAATTATGTTTCAGTATTAATGATATAAATATTACTGTTTTATTAATTTAAAATACCGTATATATATATATATATATATATATAACCTAGGAACTTCGCAGGTGAAGAAATTAATTTCTATTTTTCATCTGTAACGACATGCGTGTATAATTTTAATTTATTTCACTATACACCTCTGAACCTATGTGTAATTATTTTGTAAACTGCGTTATCTATGGAGGAACTGTTGCAGCAAACGTTAACACTAGAACGATTATATTATTATTATTTAGTGATCAGATAATTTCATAAAAAAATAAGAAACGTAAAAGATATACGCTGACTTTACCGCAACCACGTCTATTTAGATAAACGGCTCGGAAGAAAAAATAATTCTTCACAAAGCAGAACAACAACTACAGTCTCAAATAAATATATTTTAAATCTGGGGCTATGCGTGTACGTAGGGAAGGTCTTCATATGCTTACTGGACAAAATATAAATATTCGCTGGCAGATAATTTCATAAAAAAATAAGAAACGTAAAAGATATACGCTGACTTTACCGCAACCACGTCTATTTAGATAAACGGCTCGGAAGAAAAAATAATTCTTCACAAAGCAGAACGACAACTACAGTCTCAAATAAATATATTTTAAAAAAGATAAATATACATTAGATGGAAATGTTTCCTCTGTTTTTCCTCTGTGAAACACAAAAAGAACTTGGGAATCGTGTTTCTTCCCTAGATGCGGTCAACACGATTAAAAGTAAAATTTTAATAACAACGTTTTCACTGTACTTTAACAAGGATGGTAATATTTTTTTTTTCTAGTGCCTAATCTTTTAAACTAAAAAACGTATTACTTTTACAAATATAGCTTGAACGTAACACATACACACAGACGTTAGGGAGAGACTGCAATGTGTCAGTGTAAAGTCGTGTCAATGACCTCCTGTATTACAATGGTTTAGCATAGTTTCTTACTGAAGGCTTGTACGCTTTAAATTCAGCTATACCTAAAATATATCTTCAATTAGGGTCATTGTACACACACAGTTGAATGCTTTCAGAAATTTGCGACACTCACACACACACACACACACATACACACACATACACAACGCTGTTTCTACTTATTTGAACAAGTCCTGTATTAAATGCACTTGTTAATGTTTTAATGTGAACAATTTTACGTTTAAATAAAATCTGTACATACAATAAAATTATGTTTCAGTATTAATGATATAAATATTACTGTTTTATTAATTTAAAATATATATATAACCTAGGAACTTCGCAGGTGAAGAAATTAATTTATATTTTTCATCTGCAACGACATGCGTGTATAATTTTAATTTATTTCACTATACACCTTCGCCACCGCTGCTACCACAGTCGTCAGTAATAAAAAAAGAAGAAGAAGAAAGATCAGTTAGGAAACGCATCAGTACTCGTTCGAAACGATTAACATCAGTCCCAATGGACCACAGCATCCGTGAATTTCCGCGAATAAAAAAAAAAAAACCTAAAACGTTCTACTTACGTTTCATGTTAGGTTAAAAAATACAGTCCACGTACGTTTCACGTTTACGTTAGGTTAAGATGCAGTCTACTTACGTTTCACTGTTAGGTTAAAAAATGCAGTCCACGTACGTTTCACGTTTACGTTAGGTTAAGATGCAGTCTACTTACGTTTCACGTTAGGTTAAAAAATGCAGTCCACGTACGTTTTTCGTTTACGTTAGGTTAAAATACAGTCTACTTACGTTCACGTTAGGTTAAAATGCAAACACACGCACACACACACACACACGTGTTAGGTTGCAACCTAACGCGTGTGTATGTTATTTAAATAATATACACGTGTGTGCGTGTGTTTGCATTGTGTTTGTGTATGTGTGTATGCGTATGTGTGTTTTTGTGTGTGTGTGTGTGTGTGTGTGTGTGTTTGTGCGGATTTATTCTCAGTTGTATGGAGCGGTACAGTTATTTTTACATAATTAGAGCGCTGTACAAATTGGTTGAAATGACAAACACGTTGAAAGCCTTTTGTATATATAGCACATAATGTATATGACTACTTTCACAACTGCTATGTAGAGAGAAAATTTATTCAGACAAATGTTTCGTCCAGCCACAACAGATTTTCTCAACGAATATATATATATATATATATATGTTTCCTTTAATTGAAACAATTACAGCAAAATGTTTACTAGCGTAAGAAAATTAATTATTGTTTGTAGCTGTTTAAACACAAACAACTTTTGTTGTTGATGACGTGATTTTCTTCACCAAAAGTAGACTTTGTACTGTTTTGAGCTCTGGTAATGTTTATTTGATCACATAATTGTTTTCTGTCAACAAATTGGAACAATTCTGTAATTTACAAATGTAATTTCTCATAACAAAATACTGCATTCCATTTCATTTTATATTCAAACTATTATCTGAAACAGAACGTTATACAGATTGTAACGTTTAAATTTGAATGTTACATTTGAATAAAAGAATGAAAAGAATTGTAATGTATGTCTTTCTCTTATTTGTTAATCGTAAGCAATTATACAGTATTTTAAATTAATAAAACAGTGATTTTGTATTATTAATACTGATTGCATGTTTTATTTAATGCTTTGTTTTAGGTTTTACCATTAAACAGAAGTATTGTACCACAAATTATTGGTGGTAGTGATCTTTATGTTTATGAAAACCCCATAAAAGTGAAGTCCAAGGACTGACTTAATGTAGTACCAAATGAAGAAGAAGAAGATTGCTTCACAAATTCATAATATGTAATATATATTTTATTTGTAATATACATTTCATATATTCTGTATTTTTTTGTTTTATATATTTTTATTTTGAAACATTTGAACCCTTTGAAGTTCACATAAAGTCATATGATTTGTACATTTTACTAACAAAGACACATCTGTTCATACTAAATGTGTGTGTGTGAGAGAGAGAGGGGGGAGAGAGAGCTGATCCTTGTCTCATTCTTGTTATAGTCTTAAAAACAAAAGGTTGTCGAACCAACATCATTTTTATTTGAAAATAGTTTCATTGTAAATATCACTTATTTGAAGCTGAATAATTTGCAGATTGTATCTTACAATCATGACAATTATTATTTAAACTGATAATTGTTTTATTAAAAATATTATTATTATTTCATTGTTTACGATATATATATTTAATTAATGCAAAAATGAATTTTTAAAATTACAATGGTCCGTAAGACATATTTAAATTTGTGACACCGTAATCGTTTTGAATAAGGGAATTCTTGTTAACGTTTGCATCGAGAGAGAGAGAGAGACATACACAATGTGTGAGCAGTACGTACATCGTCCGATAGCGATTTGTATGTGTACACAAAACTTTTGAAAATACCTTATTTCAAGGAGATTTTTTTTATGTTAAAGAGAGACATACACGCATAGGTAATTACATTATAAACTAGGAATTGCTTCCGACGTCTGCGAGAGAGAGAGGGCGTTAATATTTGTCGAATAAAGAGAGACATACACGCACAGGTAATTACATTATAAACTAGGAATTGCTTCCGACGTCTGCGAGCGAGAGAGAGAGAGAGAGGAGAAACGGTATGAAACCTTCCACAGTTGAAACCTGCTCTACAAAACGCTTCACACGAAGCGTTATGTTAAGAGAGAGAACGCGCATGTAAGTAGTTGACAACACACACGCACACATAGTTAATATTTGTTAATTATTTAATACAATGAAAAAAATGAAGTCAACGTTTTGACGATGAGAGAGAGAGAGAGAGAGAGAGAGAGCGGGCGTTGTAAGTACGTACACAGTTAATATTTGTCGAATATATATAAACTTTCTAAAATCATATACATGCGCGGTAATGATCACAGAGAGGAGAAACGGTTTGAACATAACGTTTGACAACGAGAGAGAGAGAGAGAGAGAGAGAGAGAGAGAGAGAGAGAGAGAGAGAGAGAGAGAGAGAGAGACAGACAGACAGACAGACAGACAGAGACAGACAGATAGACAGTCGGACGGACGGACGGACAGAGAGATAAATAGAGAGAGAGAGAGAGCGGGTGTTGTAAGTACGTACACAGTTAATATTTGTCGAATATATATAAACTTTCTAAAATCATATACATGCGCGGTAATGACCGCAGAGAAGAGAAACGGTTTGAACATAACGTTTGACAACGAGAGAGAGAGAGAGAGAGAGAGAGAGAGAGAGAGAGAGAGAGAGAGAGAGAGAGAGAGAGAGAGAGAGAGAGAGAGAGAGAGAGAGACAGAGACAGACAGACAGACAGACAGATATAGACAGTCGGACGGATGGACGGACGGACGGACGGACAGAGAGATAAATAGATAGAGAGAGAGAGGAGAGAGAGAGAGAGAGAGAGAGAGAGTAACAACAGTGTTGTAAATATATATATTTAATTATTTAAAACAAATTATGGTTTATTTTAATTTATTTCGTTATAAACCTCCGAATATGCATACAATTATTTGTATAGTAATCAGAAATGTGTGTGAGAGAGACATTTTACTAATTTGTAGGTTGTATCTTACAATCATGAAAATTATTATTTAAACTGATAATTGTTTTATTAAAATCTTACAATGACGAAATATTATTATTTCATTGTTTACGATATATATTTAATGCAAAAAATGAATTTTTAAAATTACAATCGTCTGTATTTAAGTTCGTGTACACACATACAAATCGTTTGAATTAGGGATATATTAATTTCTAAATCGTGGTCAATGACTGTCATGTGTCAAAAAAGGATGCAAAGAGGTAGGTGATAAATATATATATTTCCTGGTGATTACATTATAGTATCGCTACTTACAATAATCCATAAGTAGCACGACGCTTATGTAAAACTGATGACATAAAGAGAGAGAGAGTTTATATCGTGATCGACAACTGTGTCTAGAGACAAAGAGAGAGGAGGGGAGAGAGAGTTGATATCGAAGTCGTCGTCAACAATTTACTATAATATAGTTTGAATTTCCCACCGAAGAAAAATTTCGGCAGATCTGTTCTATACACACACACAATAATGCAGGATTGGTAACCCTGATCATATATTTTAATATACACTATAATACACACACATATCAAGTTTGAACCCATACATAGGTTGGTAAACCTGATCATATAGATTTAATATACATTATAACACACAACAAATTTGAACTCGTGCAAGGTTGGTAACCCTGATCATATATTTAATATATACACTATATAACACATATTTGAATTTCCCTCCCCCCACCACAGAAAATGTTGACAACCCTGCTCATATAAAATATCTATACACTATAATAATAATACAGAGGTTGGTACACCTGATCATATAGATTTAATATACATTATAACACACAACAAATTTGAACTCATGCAAGGTTGGTAACCCTGATCATATATTTAATATATACACTATAATGCATCAAGTCGGAACCCCCCACCATAGGTTGGTAAACCTGATCATATAGATTTAATATACATTATAACACACAACAAATTTGAACTCATGCAAGGTTGGTAACCCTGATCATATATTTTTAATATACACTATAATGCATCAAGTTGGAACCCCCCACCCACCACCCACCCCTGATATGCAAATCAGCTTTATTTAAAAATTGGTAACCCTGATCATATATTTTAATATACACTATAATACACATATCAAGTTTGAACCCATGCATAGGTTGGTAAACCTGATCATATAGATTTAATATACATTATAACACACAACAAATTTGAACTCATGCAAGGTTGGTAACCCTGATCATATATTTAATATATACACTATAATGCATCAAGTGATAGAAAGTGAAAGTGATCTAAGCTCGCGAAAGGCGGCATATAAAAAAATAAAAAATTATATTCGCGGATGCTGTGGTCCAGATACGCGAAAAAGTCGCGGATCTTGACACAGATCAGCGAAAAAGTCGCGGATGCTGTGGTCCAGTAGAAAGTGAAAGTGATCTAGGCTCGCGAAAGGCTGCATATAAAAAATTATATTCGCGGAAATTAGAAAGTGAAAGTGATTTAGGCTCGCGAAAGGCGGCATATATTCGTGGATATGCAAATCAATTTAATTAAAAAAATAAAAATATCAAATTAAAAAAAAATAAAAAAATTTATTCGCGGAAATTCGCGGTCCTTTGGGATGCTGTGGTCCAGCGGTGGTGGGGAGAGCGTGGGAAAAAATCTTCGACCGTGGGAACGGCGGCATCTCTTTGATCTAGACCGTGGGAAAGGCGGCATTCCTTTGTGGGTCAGAACCCTTATTTTCCCTCTACTAAGAACGAAGGTTAAACATGTTGGTAACCAAATTATTGACGACTTTACCCAACAGTTTTTCAAAATGTTTTTAATACACAATTTTGTAGTGTAGTGTATATACGTTATATTTGTAATTTATGCCGATTACAATTATACTTACGTCATCTATTTTTAATTTAAAATTCAGTGTTAGACGAAATTTAAAATTTCAGTAGATCTAGATGAGTAATAATATTTTATTGTTTTCAGGTAAGTATGGTCACCATTTCCAACGTTCTTGGTTCATTTACAGTCTGTAAGTATATTTAAACTAGACTCAGATTGTGTGTAAGTTTAAATAAATCAATAAATGCGCGTGCATGCCGTGGAGAGTTACGTATTTTATGGTAGGCTTCAACAGTTAGATACACAGAAATATGAACTCGGTTTTCAGATATATTTTATATGATGGCAGTTAAGTACGTTTAAAAACCTCCGCGAATCACGTTACAAGAATTCGTTCATGTCGCCATAGTAGCGGTACTGTGTTGCCACACTCTTACCCAGATAAACATGTGATCAGTTTTGAGCCACGCAGGGTATACGTAAAGCGTCCCATGCCGTGAGTTGGCAGTTGGCAACGTCGCAGCAAAATGTTAGGCCGGCCGTAAGTTGAGCCCGCAGGGTGAAGCAGGATCTGAATCAACTGCGCGCGGGGAGAGCGAAAGTTGAGGCGGCAGTTCTATCCTGCGTGTATGTGACGTTGTGCCGACATTATGTGCGCGATGACTTCAATGTAAATTGATTCTTTACCTGATGATCATGAAAAGCTGCCGAAAAGCAGTTATTTAAAGAAAAGAAAGACGCACGGAGAATTCGTCCTTAAGGACGAATTTTCTAATGAAAAATGTAAGAATTATTACCGCGTCACCCGTGACCAGTTTTCTGAATTACATGGATTCATCAAGGATTCAATAGATGCTGAAGGGTGCAATGCGTCAAGGCCTATCGGAACCGAAGAAAAACTAGCCGTATTTTTAAGGTAAGAAATTTATTCATTTTCTACAACTTTAAAAAATGTGTTTCCTTGTGCAAGTATGAAAGGTTGTTTCGAAAGAATAAATCAATGATTAGTTACATGTACTCCAAATTTATTGCTATTAAAAACATGTAAAAACGAACAGTAAAATGGTTAAAATATATGAAATGCTTGAAAAACAAAAAGAATTAAATGGTTTAAAAACAGTGACAATGCTTTTGAAAAAACTAAACTGATACTATTAGGTCACACATAAAATTAATTTTACGACAATTAACTAGTCAAAAAACTGCAAAACACATAAAAAATGTAAAGGTTAACACTAATAACCTACCAACTATAACTTTTCAAATTGCAGAAAAGTGATTTATGAAGTTGACTAAAGTATCCCTTTCTTCTCGGCCTTCTGATGAAGCATTCTGAGTGTGCGAGGTAGAGCTTTGATGTGATGAATTCTCGGAATAAGAAGAAAGTGGCGTAGACGTAGAGAATTGGTATTGACTGTAGCGATCGTACTGGTATTGAACATTGTATTGGTTAAATTGGGATGTTTGTTGTGAATATGTTTAGTAAAGTGGCTTCCATATCTGTCACAGCTTTGTACATTTGATGTGATGAATTCTCGGAATAAGAAGAAAGTGGCGTAGACGTAGAGAATTGGTAGTCACTGTAGCGATCGTACTGGTATTGAACATTGTATTGGTTAAATTGGGATATTTGTTGTGAATATGATTGTGGGATGTTTAGTAAAGTGGCTTCCATATCTGTCACAGCTTTGTATATTTGATTTTTTACAACGTGTTGTGACGACGGCGGCATTTGTTTTGTTGTTTCATACATCGACATACAAAAATGATATAAAGGATCGCTTGGAGGTTGGATCCTATCCAATAACACTCCTCTCTCTGCTGCTCTTTCGGCCGCTCTTTTTCTCCGGTTTTCTATGGACTGCTTAAGTAAGATTGCAACATTGTCTTTCTTCTTGACTCGCTTTTGTGGTGTTGGTGTGTTTTCCCTTGAAGAACCAGGAAGGTCCGAAGGACTCTCTTGTGTTTGCCTTCTCGAAGTTTTTTGCTTTGAATTTCCTGGAAGGACTGTGGCTGTCCCAGGTGTCCTTCATCTTCACGCTCCTCGCTTGCAGGTCCCATCACACTGTCTGCTTCCTGGGTATCTTCGAGTTGTTCGTAGTTTTGCGTTGTTGAATCCTCGTAGCTCTCGTCATTGAGATTGGTCTCTCTTTTTCTATTCGCCATGTAAGGCCGAAGAAATCCCATTTCTGTTTGAAACTTCCACGGTTTAAGGTAGCTGCTGCAGCGCCACTTTTCACACATTGTTTTTGCCTCCTGATTGCATCCCTCAAAGAATGTCTTAATTTCTCCCACATTATTTTCGCCTCTGAACCTGCAACAAAGTTTCACATAGAATAAATTATTCATTTCCCGTTTGGAGTGAATTCCCTAAAATAATGCTATATGCTATGAAATTTTAGTTTAAAAAAATGGTGTACATATATATACCTACATCTTACACGTGTTGTATATGTGTATGTTGCAGGTACCTAGCCTCAGGAAACAGCTTCAAAAGTATCGGCTACAGCTATAGAATGAGTGACCGAACAGTATCAAACATTGTAAAAGAAGTAGCAGAAGCTATTTGGGAACGTATGCAACCGATTTATATGCCGGAACCGACAACAGAACAGTGGGCGTCAATTTCTCATGGCTTTTAAGAAAAATGGCAATTTCCACATTGCGTCGGAGCGCTTGATGGGAAGCATATAACAATAAAAAAGCCGGAGAAAAGCGGATCCTCATTTTTAATTATAAACATACTTTCTCCGTTGTATTGATAGCCGTTGTTGATTCAGACTACCAATTTATCACTATTGATGTTGGGTCAATGGGAAGATTCAGCGACGGAAACACTTTTGCTAACGGTGTTTTAGCAAAAAAAAAAAAAAAAATGCAGAAACATACTTTAAATCTCCCACCTGCTTCTCTGATTCGTACAATCATTGATCCGATTCCATATGTTTTTTTAGGGGATGAAGCGTTTCCTCTGAAAATTTGATGCGACCATACCCAAAGCGAAGTGTCACTGATACCTATGAAAACAGTGTTTAATTACAGACTTTCGCGGGCTAGGCAAGCTGTGGAATGCTGTTTTGGTATTCTTGCTTCGCGTTTTCGTGTTTTTCGTTCACCTTTTGAATGTAATGTAAGCACTGTAGTGAAAATTGTAAAAGCATCTTGCGTGCTGCACAACTATTTGAGAAATTCTCCAGCCTTGCAAACTGAAGGTGACATCACCGAACAGGATGTGCCACAGTACCAATTACGTCCACTGCATCAAACCAATGCCCGAAGTGGATCTCAAGCTTTTTGGGTTCGTCAAAAGTTCACGGAATACTTTAATTCACCCGGAGGATCTGTCCCCTGGCAGAAAGATTGCGTGTTGAAAGGAAAGTACTGAGAATACGTATGAGAAATTTGGTGCTAATAAAACAATTGTCAAAACGACGTTCATTTGAAGTTAACAAAAAAAAAAGATAGAAATTGCATCTGCTTTACAATTTTATAAACTGATGGAGAGGGTAGTTATTTTAATAAGTTTACGGTATGAATAAATGTATTTTAAGCGTAAATGCATGTGTACTGTACTTAGTAATAAAATGTTTGTATTTAAAATGTCAAATTAAAAAAAAGTTAATTAAATAAACAATTTATGAAAACTTACCAGAGTGCATTTCCAATCTCTTTCGCAACTTCGTCCCAAATCTGCGATTTTAATTTACTTTTCATGTAGTCTGCATGTGAGGTATCCTACAACACTTTCCTCCCTCGAACTGCCTCGATGAGTTTCTCCTCCATCGTGGAAATACTTTCAAAACCAAGGTTGTAGTCACTTCATGAAAACTGCGGCATGAGCACAAATCTTCGGCACCTCACGACACGCAGAAACTGAGTCACTTCACACTGCGTACGAACATTCGCTGTTGTATTCATTTCTGTGTTTCTCAGAAACTCACGGAGAGTCGCCTCACCTCACCTCACGGAACTGCGTCTCAACTTGCGCCCGGCTTTAAGCCATAAAGAGTCGTATATCAACGGCTCCAGTATAACGTACTGGAAGCTCTGTGTCTAGTTTTGAATTCTGCAAGCGCTTCACACTTTAAAATAGGCTTGCTGAATAGGGTTGCCAGGTGGCCGGGAAATCCGGGAAAATCCCGGAATTTTACGTCTGGTCCCGTGTCCAGTAATTACACTTTACTGTCCCGAAATTCCCGAATACTAGTTTTTTTTTCACAAAATTATGATTACGAAGCTAAACCAGAGAAGCCAACAAAGCATCCGACTGGCGATTGCGCAATAACCGTAGAATTAGCGCTGAGTCGGTAAAGGCGGTCACGCTCCCCACTACCGCCTCCCGCCTCCCGCACAAAGCCCGCGAGCGCTTTCTTCTTCACTCGTGTTTTGTTTTGATTCAAAGTGGACGTGTGCGAAAAAATATTTTTCAATATGGAACCATTGTCGTTACCATCAACGAGCAAAAAAAGATTCACGGGTTTTAATAACAAGTGGACAAATGATCCTGATTTTAAAGACTGGATAGATTTGTAAAATATGCAACTCAGATATCGCCATTCAGTATGAAGGTCGCCGCGCGTTGACAGTAAGTAATTTATTTTAACGATAACAGCCGCAAATTTAAACAGAATTAAACAATTTTTCGTATGCAGCCCTCATTTGTAGAGCACTCAAAGTCTGTTGTTTTTCGTGAAATCAATTAAGGGTAGGGGGTAGTTTACCTGCAACGTTTTATATTTTAACAAGACTAATTTTTATTTATATATCATGTGTACTGCGTTATCGGCAACAAAGATGTAGTTTATTGTTAAAATTCCTTCCCGGTTTATTTGGCATGTTCTAATGTTTTATCATAATTTTTATTCCATTGTTTTAGGTTCACGCCAATAGTATTAAACATAAAAAGACGGTGTCAGCCAAAGTAACTTCAAAATGCATGGACAACTTTTTCATAAAAAAAGATACAAAGGAAGAAATTTTGATCTTAAGTGCGGAAGTAGGATTAATTTATCACAATGTAAAACATGGTTTGAGTTACAATAGTTTAGACTGCTTGACAAAAAATATACATAAAATTATTCCGGATAGTCAGATAACTGCAAAAATGACATGTGGACGTACTAAGGCCTCAGCAATCACACGCAATGTTTTAGGACCCTATTCGCGGGAAAAGTTAATCTCTGAATTAAAAGAATTCTATTATTTTTCAGTAGGCTCAGACGCATCGAACGTTGGCAATATAAAAACATTTCCGTATGCCGTTCAGTATTTTAACAATAAAAAAGGTATATGCCAAAAATTGTTGGACTTTTACGAAGACGCTAATGAAACATCGCTTGATATATATCAATGCCTTAAAAAAATCACTGCTTATAGTGCAGATAATGCTTCTGTAAATTACGGCATACATAATTCTGTATATCAGAAGTTGAAAACGGAAAACGAGCATGTTTTCAAAGCCAATTGTAATTGTCACATAATAAATAATTGTGTGAAGTATGCAGTGCAAGGTCTTCATGTTGACGTGGAAAGCATCGTCATGAAAATTTATAGTGAATTTAGTTCGTCAGCTTTGCAAACAAAAAAATTAAAAGAATGCTTTGAATTTGCTCAAATAGAATATAAACAGTTACTAAGATATGTTCCTACAAGGTGGTTGTCACTTTTGCCAGCCATAGATCGATTAGTGCATAGTTGGCCGGCAGTTAAATATTATTTTTTGGAAAAAGGTCCAAATAACTGTCACAGGGTGCTTGGGAATTTATTTCTGAAGATTGCGATGATAATGAAGTGAATAATGAAGAAGCGTATAAAAAGAAGGTATGAATGACTGTTACCTTTTCTTCTTGAGTAATGTATTGCCTGAATTTAATAAAGTGATATTGCTATTAGAAAATGATAGCTACACTATTTTGGACATTGATCATGCAATGCAAAGTCTTCTTGACCAATTAAAAAACAGGCTAGCTGATAATTTTTTTGGAAGTAAAGTCAGAGGCATTTTTAGAAACCTTACAGAAAACCAAAGGCATAAATTCACATCACAGGCACACATTTTCCTGCAAAGAGCAATTAAATATTTAGAAGAGAGATATGATTTTGGGCCTAATGGAATTTACAAAAAAATTGGGCTTTTGTCCCTGAACTCAGAGGAATTGAAATTGACATGGGAAGTGCTCTCCGAATTTCCTATGATATTGAAAATTGAAGATGCGGTTAACATAGATTCACTTTATACAGAGTTCGCATGTTTGAAAGCTCTTTTTGAGGTCCTTCCAAAAGACTTGCCGAACGATAAAATCTGGGCCTATTTCTTTAGAACAAACATTTCTAATGATTTTGTAAATTTAAAGAAAATAATTGGTTTCGTTTTTTCAATTCCAACAAGCAACGCCTTTTGTGAGAGAATTTTTAGCCTGTTAAATAATTTATGGTCTAAAGAGCGAAACAAAATGTCCATGGATTTGATTAAATCTGAACTACAAACTCGTATGAATTTTGAAGAGTCTTGCTCAGAAATTTTATCAGTTTTACAACGCAGTGATGGAGAAAAACTTGTGAGAATGGCAAAATCTAACGATAAATATTTTAACAAGTAGTTGATTAAGATCTATTTTGATTAATGATGATTTTAATGTAGCCAAGCCAAAGAGTTACCTAAAATACAATTTTTTTGACTTTAATTTGCATTTTTCTTTTCCCTTTAAAAATACCACTAAAATACCCAGTAATTTTAATATATTTTTCTATCGTCCGTCCAACAGTTGGAGTTAGAACTTGAACTCCAACTCCCACTCAGTTCGTAACCCCAGAAATGTCCCGGAAATGGTAAGACTATATCCTGGAAATGGTAAGCCTGTACCTGGCAACCCTATTGCTGAATCCAGAAAATCATTTCATTATATTCAAATAAAATACACTGAATCACTTGATGTAGTCCCACTAATTTGGTCCAGTTGAGACGTGTATAAACTGTATAACATTTTTAGACTCGTTTTAAGATTACCTCACTTCTTCATTTAAGTATGACATAAATTATTTCTTTCTAATCATAAATTTAAAATTAAGGAAGGAGAATTTGATAAGTATTTGTCTTTTGGTTTCTTAAGTCATCTAGTCTATTGGGTGTACGTTTAAACTTAATACTAAATAAGATATATTATATTTAATTGTGTAGATTGAATATACATAGCATATTTTGCATGTGTAATAGAGTAATCCCTTTTACACTTTAAGTTTAAAAGTTTAAAATAATTGTTGTCGCTTTTCTGATAATGAAAGTGATATCTTTACGTAATTCTTTCTTACTTCACCTTAGAGATTTTTCATAATTCTTCTGTCCCTCATATTTACCAACTCCATCTCTCACTTTTGACTTTTCACTTAAATTATTTTTCGGGGTGGCGATGGGATGAGAAAGAATAATGAACAGGTTGCGGGAAAAAGATTAAAAGATTTTCACACATGAACGAATCAGAAATGCTGACATATGGACTCTCATGAGAGCTTAACTGCATCCTTGTTGACGAAAGGTTACTCTTACTTCTTTTTTCATTGTAGTTCGTTTTATGCGAACACATGTCTGGTATTTAATTTCAGTCTTTTGATCGTTTCTTTACGATATGTATATGTCGTTTCGCGAACATTTCAACTAGCCCTCGTAGGTAAACAAATGACTTTCATAACTGAGCACGTATTGAGGTTTTGTCAAACAAATGATTTTATTTCAGCAACCGTTTAAAAAAAACTGGTTGTAATGCAAGAATTGGAATGTTATACAAATAACTGTAGACTACCGTGTTTAAAAAATATATATATTTATGTGAATTTGGGGATAAAGAAGTTGTTTCAAAACTCATCCACTTCTCACGTACAGCTAGGGAAGTTAAATACTGAAATAAATATAATTTTGCACATAGCTTTCTAATACTAATCATTCGGTATGTAGTGGCCTTTTCTCTTATTGCCGTTCATTCTAGCGCTCACACATTCCGCAGCCGCTTTTTCAATCGTTTTCTTAATATTATCCCATTATTCAACAATTTGTGTATTTTGTGGGTATTCAATCTGATACTGAGCGAGCCTTCTTTGGTAGATGTTTATTGATGGTTCATACAGCTATGGTTATCTTTTTTGGTACCTGGATGTTTTCCACACCTTGTTTTTAGTTTTAAGTTAATAATATCAAGCATTATCAAATAATGATTCGATCCTACATCCGATCCTCTGTCCACTCTGACATCATCGAAGAGCTGCCAACTTTTTTCATTACTTGAATAATTAATGTATAAATCGTCTAGAAGCCCTCGTATGATTATGTTATATTTATGTAGGCAGAAAGAATTCATTATTGTATCTTTCTCAGACGCTTTCTTCTATTATTCAAAGTTTCTTCTCAAAACCGGCCTCTTTTTCCTTATTAATGTATTGCTACTTCTGCCATTCAGATCTCTCCCAATATGTACGTAATCATTGCTACTGTAATTATTCAAACTTCTTGAAGTTGGTTAAAAAGGATTCCGATTCTTCTGAGCCTCCTTCTTCTGGGGCATAAGTCGCTATTATGTGAAGATAATCCCTGTGGATCTTCCATCGCACGGGGATTATTCTTTTCTGTTAATTCTTCTGTTCTTCTATGAAAAGAGAAGTAGAATGGCAGCACCTGCAGCTGCTCTCTTGTTACTACGTACTCCCTAATATATCACGTCGTAATGTTTTAGGTCGCTGGTTCCAGTTCGTTTCTTTTTTGTTTTAGTAATGGTAGCTATTTGAATGTGTTTTGTTGCAAGTTCTCGCTGTAAGAACATGTCAAGTCACCGTTCTCAAACTTTGTGTGACATCAAATTGTTTATTCATATCCGTTCGCCGCACGTGGCTGCCATCCTCATTGCCTGCGCCATGTAGTGCTGTTCCATCGGTTCACCGTCCCCTAGATGCACTGTCTTCACGACGGCTATCCGCAAACTGCGTCTTTAAGCATTTCAACGTAACTTTGGCAAGGAGCACTCACAAGGTGCTACCAGCTGAGCCAGATGGACCAAGGTTTTTTAGAAAGTGTTACTCTTCTATCACCCGCCCTTGTCCTGGCTTGTGACAGGCAGTTCCTAGCTTACCAACGCCCAGGTTGTTGATTTTGTATTAGATCCTTATTCTGATTATTTTAACTATACATGCCCAGAATTATACGTGTTGCCTAAATGTTTTAGATTGTACTCATGTTGTTATGTCTCCTGTTGGCAGCAAGTTTGTTTGTAAATTTTAATAATTAAATCCTAGCGCGTAAGATTTCAAAATAAATGATATTTTTTCGAAAATTAAAATACTTTGAGACAATGTAAAGTCATAAGTTAAAACTGTCATAAGTTAAATCATGTCACACAAAGTAAAAGATTTATACTTCAGTAATAGTAGGCTATAAGATAAAGCCAGTATAGTTAGTAAAAACGAGATTCGTGTTTTTCCAAGGGGACTACAATTTCTTATTTCCCTTGACGTGATTTTTTCGTACTGTAATCGTTATAATCTTACTCTCACCCTATTTTGGGAAATAAAATCTATGTATGTGTGCGCCGCTCTCGCTCTCGCCAGTCTGACAACAGTATTATTAACTTACGTTCAAAGAAAGGCATCGTGTAGGTCTAATAATCAAAGAATAATATTTTTGCTAAGTACCTTGATGTTTGTCCCACTGATGAATTAAAAGTAAAACACTTTGTTCATACTGAAATGCACTTATTGTTTATTAGCCATTTGAAATAATTGCAGTTAATAAGTAAATTCTGATGAAGATTAGGCCTACCGTCAATGCTGTATGAAGTAATGAACAGCAATGTGCTCGGATTAAGGAAACGGCCGGTAGCAGATCTCAAAGATCTGGTAACGGTCTGAACGCCAGAGTAATAGTTGATGTTGTTAGTTACTTGTTATAAGTATACTGCATTTTACACTTGTGTGTGTTGGGAATCTTTTTGTTTTACCAGAAATACCAGCACTTTTTCGTTTGACAGTCACGTTATATTGATATTCATTTTTAACCAAACGTTTTGCTCATTTATGATTGACAGTTTAACATTGAAGGTGTCAAATCATGGAGTGGTTTTGTCGTTAACTTTAATATCAAAAGTGTCCTGGTTGGCAGCCGAAAAATGTGTTGTTATTATTATTCTGAGTCAACACGTTATGACTTGAAGGGGTGAATCCACAGTAAGGTGGTTGCACTTCAGTGAAAGGCACGGTAAGCCTCTTATTTTTGCTATATTCTTCATAACCTATTTTGTATTTAACAACATTATTGTCTATCTGCTTTTAAATTTGTCTCCATCTCGTCCCTTGCCATGA
Organism: Magicicada septendecula; assembly: GCA_034769895.1. Lineage (NCBI taxonomy): Eukaryota > Metazoa > Arthropoda > Insecta > Hemiptera > Cicadidae > Magicicada > Magicicada septendecula. The sequence goes on along the minus strand of CM068367.1, from coordinate 1,031,460,765 downwards.
CCTTTCCACAATCATCAGTTAGTTTCCAAGTCCACATTTCGAAATTCTCCAGATAATTTGTCTGTATGTTACAAGCTTCAATTTCATCCAGTGCTACTGTTCAGACGTACATCTTCTTTATTCTTTATGTAATACCCACTTGTAGTTACACAGTGGTAATTTTTCCTTTTTATTTAGAAGTATATTTTGAACTGTTGTGAGGCTCTAGTTTTTGTGTTGCTACCTTCATGCATTAATGTGTTTTACCGTAATGATGTTTGTATGTTTTTATTGTTTTATGTTTGTGATATGATTGTTGGAAGGTGGCAGACAGCAACATCTTTATGTATTTCGCTAGTATACTAAATGTTGCGCCTTTATCTTAACGAAACAATCTCAGTAGCTAAAAATATCTACACGGATTTATACCTTTCTGTTATTCATAAAACTTAACAATTCTCATATGTGTCTGCCTCTGTGTGTGTCGTGTGCTTGTGTGGTTCCTTTACACAACGCAGAATTGTTACACAGTGCGTAGTGTAACAAGTCACACATCTCTGTGATGTGCTTTTTGTCGTTCGTAGAATCCAAGCAGTGCCGGATTTAAGTATAGGCTGAGTCTAGGGGCCTTCACCACAAAGGGGCCCACACAACAAACAAAAATAAAAAAAGAGAACTGTCAATTTGCATATATAAATTATTTGGTTAGTCTGAGGGGGTTTTATGAGCCATGTATAGGGTAGAGTGGAGCAAGAGTGTCCACTTAAATTTTAAATTCATCTCACGCTGCACTCATTGCACTGAGACTCATTATGAGAGTCATTATATTTGATAGAAGTATCATGAATCCATTAAGGTTCGTTTAAGATGCCCTTTTTATAGTTTCAACTACTGCAACACATATAAATAAATATATTTCCAAAACGTGTCAAGTACGAACTTTCCCCATTAGGTGGGGTAAAAGTGATCATATGGTGGGGCGAAAGTTTGCAATTAAATTAATTTGATTACATTGTTTTACTTTCCTTTGGAAATCAGTTGTTTATATTTTTCCTACATTTTTATTCCGTTTAGGGACTTTTGAGTGTAATACAAAAACGAGTGAAATATTTTATTATTATTTTCATAGATTCCAGAATGCCATTGTACATTGAGATACCTTGAGACCGTTAAATTGTTTAACATAGTATTGAAAATTTACAATAAATAGTGTATCCCAATTTAATTTGTACACTTAACAATGATTTTATTTGCAGTTGTGGAAGATATATTTTTCAAAATTTTCCGTGAGAGGGATCCGGACCCCCGTTTTACTGGGGGGTATAACATACCCCCAGACCCCACACCAGTAGTTGGGCCCGCACCACATATTCAGCCTAGAGGCCCACTACTCTAAATCAGGCCCTGAATCCAAGACACAATTATTGCAACCAATCAGCTGTGCTCTCCACATTCTTCACGTTGTCTCTGTTCTCTCAACTATGCTCTGCCGACTGGAGTGTTACTTTCGAAGCGTCGATTCATGATATTTGTATTGTAGAATTATTAAATTGTGGAAATATAACAACAGTTAATGAACATAGATGAACATGTATTTCTCCTCTCACATTATGCTTTTATTGTGTTTCATTTAACGGCGTGCATACTATGATAACTGTAGATATATTTTACTACACATTTGACCGGAGAAAACTGTCTCCTCTCTACCCCTCATTCATCCCTATTAGAGGCTCATTGACATCACAGAAAATGCCACACATATATGTATACTGTTTCCGTTCTTAGCTTTATCCTGATGTAAACAAACCCACGTGGCTCATCTGAAACGTCATTGGTCAGGGGCGTTGACACTGTTCACACACTAATTTGTTACGGGCATGTGCATAATGTCCGTACAGTCATGTGAGAGTTGTCTTTGGCCTAAATTAATATGGAGCCAGTTGAAAGGATACGTTTCCCGTGACAACACAACATATAAGCTGCATGATATAAAACAGCTGATAGAGAAGGCACTAAATGAGATAACGGCGAACAAGTGGCGTCATCGTATGCAACACGTATTCAAAGAATAAGACAAGCTTTGGGAACTGGACCAAATTACCGACGCTGCCGTGGACAATCTTATCATCAACATTGCTGACTCAGTGATGATTCAAGCTCCGACACAGATATGGAAGGCATTGAATTACTCTCTGACAAAGCTTCTATTTTCGCTTTAAATATAGGCCTACTTTTTTTTCTTGCGATATTCAAACTGAATAAAAAAGCCATTAACTCTCCGTGTTATAAAATATTTCACTGTCGGTCTGACACAGTCACTCAAATTTTATTTTGGTCAGGACAAATTATTACAATTTACACATGTTTATACAGTTTTCGACATTATATATAACCTGTCTGTACTCCTTCTGTCAGAGTGACACGCCTCTAATTGAAGCAACAAATAGCGTTTCAAATGTACCACGCCTGTTTGTTTACATCAGGATTAAGCTAAGAACGGGAACAGTACATATGAATACTACACGGTGTAACATCACAAAATGTTCCATAACAATAATGAACACCAGAAGGGTGAATAATACCAAAAGAACTATAAATGAGAAAACAGAAAGAATGTAACAATATAAATAATAGACCAATAAAGAAGATAAGAAGAGAAGGAATTCAAGTAAACAGTGATGAATACACAACATGCACTAAATGACACTACAACATAAATAAACTGAATGACAAAGACAAAATGACAAGACAAGTTTCCCACATAAACTGTCAAGTGAGCCCAATAAAACCATTTGATAAATCATATCAGACAGTGTAAATAAAATAACCACTGACTTGAATAATATTGTACTATATATTATGAATAAATAACAGCATATTAGCTGATATAAGTAGAACAATGGTATAGAAAAGACAAATACAATGTACTATGCTAGAGGTAGCCACAAAACTATAAAAGATAAAATGAAAACCAAAAATAAGTACTATAATGGAAACTATAAATGTAAGCACTGTATGTGTTTAGGTAACTTCATAAGTGAGTAATATGTGTACAAAAGATAATATTAGCCAGGGAACAAACATTGTAATATAATGGTAACAGATCATGAATGACCAATTTAAATCAATAAAATGAGAGTTAAATAGAAACCCTACTAGCCATAATATAGTAGAATCATGACTATATAGAATAGAATGTAAAGTACCACCACATGGGTGATATTATACAAATGAGAAATGAGAAGGACATGTTAAAATATAAGTAGTAAATTATGAAAGTTTATGTTAGTAAATCAACATAATTAAACAAATAATTAATATTGTTCAGCTGAATGCAGCAATTATATATAATAAGGTATTCGTTTTAATCAATTAATCATGTTCAAAGTAGAAAGTAAGAATAATTAAACGAATATTAGAAAAACGTTAATAGTCGGATTGCCATTGTTAGCAGACGACGGTTGTAAACAATGTTCTAGTAAGTTTAAATTAATGAAATGTTAATGAAACCTGTAACTAAACTGGCATCAAGCCATATCAAATTAAAGATAAATAAATAAGCTGTAAAATGATAGTAATAGAATCCGAAATGGAATTGTAATAACCGAGATATTAACGTTAGCATCATAAAATTGGTGAATTACGATTGAATACGAAGAACACTAACAACATTGAAATTAGACGCAAAATACAGATATGTAATGCCTATTAATAGAATTACGTCATCATGACATAATTTCGGACCCATCACGAACGAGTTTAGTAAGAACTACGGCGCTCTATGCGGACTGATGGAAAAACTATATAAGCGAGAATCGTTGTAAACACGAGGCATTTTGTCAAATTTCACTCAACCAGCAACAACAAATCCAGAACAAATAATCATCATAAAATTATAAACCAGCGATAGAGAAGAAGTGTAATTCAATCTGTGAATTGAAAACAGTAGTGAACTTTAACCAGTAGTGCGTATGTAGGAACGAGGTTAACTATCAACATAACCAAAAAAGCAGTAGCTTATTCAATAAGTAAATTAATTCGTTCCAGTGCGAATATTAGTGAAGTGAAAAAACGATCATATAATCAGATCGTTAAAGTGATAATAAATTAATCATTAATATTAATCAACAGGTAGTACAGTGGTCATAATTACTTGTTTACATTTTAGCCAATAACAGTATAACATAATACACGATTGTACTGACGCAAAAACAATAAGACTATAAGTAACTAACACTGTATCAAAGTTATTTAGAGGAATTAACATATTCCGACTTAAGATTATATATGTTAACGTTTTTATAACTGAAATCAATTTTAGTCAGAACAAACGAAATTTCGTTTATTAACTTTCGATTATTAAAGGTGTCTAACCTAACCATATGATATCATAATAGTATTTTGAAATAAAGTGGCGTTCTATTCTGTAGCTTAAACGAAGCCACCCTTGAGATAAATAACTTTAATAAATAATTTATCAATCATAATTAGAGTTTTCATTGTTAACTAAACTGAGCTAGGCAAAGTAAAGAAACTGGACGATTTGTGATCCGTTAATTGTTATCTAATGAATGTATTTAATTGAAATTATTCAATAACGAATAATAAATACCAGTATTGTACAGCAACAACATTTGTCAATAATTATTTCAACTAATAATTGGTAATCAGTATTACTAATCACTGAGGTGCATTTGATATTAACAAACAAGCAGAAGTTTCATGCACGATCTCAATCTAACTATTTTGATCATTTATTGAGTAATTAAATATCAGAATTAACTCTCAATTCATTCAGAAGAATTCTTTTTATGGGACATTTCTGTCGAAAACCCATATGGCGCCCAATTAAAAATTAAAAGTGTTTATACAAAGCTTTTACAGCATTAATAGACTGCTCAATCAAAAGCTTGACAGTTTATTAACCACCTGTGAACAACTGAACGTCCAGTACTTCATCACAGGTACGTGAAAGTTTAATTTACGTATAATAACCGTGTCAAGACGATACACTGACATACACAGACGACACTTTTAAACAGGAGAGTGAACTAACATCAAGAGATCTACGACATAGTGTACATTCATCAACGGATCTACAATTAAATATTTACTCATAAAAATCTAAACATATTTACTAAACAACTTCAAGAGTAAGTGAACCGATTTATTTATATTGGATTCAATAATAGATTGAATTGGATTGAATAAATCACTAAACCGAAACTAATAATAACAAACCTCATTAATAACTAATAATTACTACAATCGAGTCACGTTATAAACCCATAGGATCTAGTCTCCTTACAACGGCTACGTTAACACAGAATCCGGAGAGGGGAAGCGTAGCAGCACTGACACTACCAGTTGCGCGGGGATACGGTGTTTATGCCGCTTGGTGTCTGTACAGTCAACTTAAAACTCGCACGCGACTTGAAAATTTACTCGTCCAAAAATTAAAGTTAGAGCATTATAATACATAAACTGTACGCGTATAGTGTTAAAATTATTATTCTACATCGTTTCAAAATTGTTAAATTACTTTGACCATAAACATAAACAATATAAGCAACAAACTCCAAAATTTCAATTAGGTATTGATCTGTAAAACAGAACTAGTCGTGTTTCCGTTGATGATTAACATAAATGGATCATTGCTACTTCAGTCTGGAGGTTAATATGTCAATAAGGTTATTCAATGTTTAATTTTTTTTGTACTCTTCATAAATATAAAAAGTTATGTTACTTTTGCTCATGATTCTTTCGAATTACAAAATGAAAAGTTAGCTGGTAGAGAAAGGTTTTGCTATTAGATGCTAATAGGTATATAGTAGGCCTATAAGCGAGTGAAATTATGAGAAACAAGTGAATTTAATTTCTATTCAAGTAGCTAGTTTCTAACGTGATATTGTGATATCACGTTATAAACACGATATCACGTGATATACAGACTTGGGAAAGTTTATAAAAATTGTTAACTGATGAAAGTTAAAGTTAATGCCCGATAATGTGTTTATAACTTTAACTTAAAGTTAAAGTTATAAACACGATATCACGTGATATACAGACTTGGGAAAGTTTATAAAAATTGTTAACTGATGGAAGTTAAAGTTAATGCCCAATAAAACTAACTAAGTTAAAGTTATAATTAATGATTACAAGAACAAACTGATTAAAGTTAATGCCTCCCAACAAAATTAACTGATTTGTATAGTTAGCAAAAAATTTGACGATTAGTGATTAAAGTTAACCCTTTTAAAATTTAACGATTACATTAAAAAGTTGACTAACTTTTTAACGATTAATTTAATTGTTAATCCCAAGTCTGGTTATATTATGTATATTGTGTATATAAACATTTTTTGCATTACGTACAACCCAGGCTCGTATTATGCAACATTGATATTTTTTATCAAATACACAATTTGGATATAGGCTTATAATATTTACTGTGCTCGCTTGGCACATTGTAAAATTTACTTACAAACAATGTTTACATATTTTAGAAATAATAATATTAATAATTATAACAAAACGGACAGGTAGTAGTTGGAAATAGGTTGTTTTACAAAGGACAGGTTGAAAAGTCGGTAGGTATTAATAAGTCTGAACAAAGTGGCTAATCTTACAAAGCAGTAACGATATGTTGGTAGAGGGTAGGGCGTTATTGTTGTGGATCAGGTTAGTTATCCCTCAAAGACAATTTACAAAGTTACTTTCATAATAGTTTTTATGGTGGGCTATATAAGAGAAATATTTCAAAATAATGACTGATCTAGTTATAGAACCTGTCTCCAATAGAATAGGTTTTATGTACAAAACAACAATGATCGGCACTACTAAGTAAATAATGACTATATTTATTTCGAGCTTGATGTAAAAAATGAAGTAATGGCACTATGCTTTTTACGTTTTTGTAGTTCTCAGTTTGGATGTAATACCCATGTACTAATTATTGTGTGTTATTCGTTAGTATTAGTTAGTTATTCGTTATTCGTTAGTTAGAAGATAGACTTATTATCATGACTAAGTCGTGGCTGTGAATTAAATTACCATTTAGGAAATAATGGAATAAATCTAAGAAATTTTTAGAAGCGTATCTTGAGAGGTTGCATTCGAGTGTCTTTCAAACAATTATCGCTAGAACTATGAATTTTTCTTATTCCTTAAAACATAATACCGCGAGAAATAAATTAAACACACGTGCTAATTTGTACCGGAAAATACATAAAATTGTAAAAAATATTAGTAGAAAAAAATAGTCGGACTTGCTTCACTCAACACAAATTTTATGTCTTGAAAGCACTGAAAACGTTTTTCATGTTAAGTGGCATTCTATTCTAATTCTTCAACTCGACATTTCACGTCCATCCGATAAATTACTAAAACATTCACTGTCATCGTCTGTATCAGTGGAAGTGTCGGAAGATTCGTCTCCCTCAACCGATATTACGAGAATCTTCTCTATTTCGTCTTCGTCAGAGCATCAGTTTCCCAGTATTTAGCTTCCTCATTTTTTACATGCTGTATAGCTTTCTTCCAGTCACTTTCTGAAATAGAAGAAATAACATTTTTTGTGAGGTTTTTAATATCATCTGCTTTCTGATCGACGTTGAGTCTTCCAACTTGTCCCTTAACCATGTTCTACACGTACTCGGTGACATTCCATACACGTACTGCAGTGGTATGTAGGTAATCTTATCACTTCGTGTCCTTTTTCTTTAAAAGTCGTATCTACTTTATACGTTGGTGATGGTTTTCGAAAACGAACTATTTCAAATAATTCGCTTTTCGTCATAACTTCTGAAAAACTAATTCTAATTTTTCTTCGCCACTCCTGGATTTCTGCTTTTCGAGTAGTCGGCGGTTTTTTCTTGTACACTGTGGTATGGTGCATTGTCCATAACCACTAAAGATTTTTCTTTAGTGGAAAAAAGGTTTGGCAACTGTTTTTTCCTTAACCCACCGGGAAAAATTTTCAGAGTTCATCTCGTGGTGGTAGTTTTCACTTGTAGTTTGAGACTTGAACATAAGTAAGGCTTCAAGAATGAAACCTCTCTCCGAACCTGCATGAACAATGATCCAGCGTTGTCCAGTACTGTTATTTTTTAAAACTCCACTAGTTGTAGGATTCTGCCAAGACTTGTTCGCTGAGTAAGTGGGATGAATGAATGTCTCGTCGAGAAAAATAATAGGTCTCTTATTGTCACAGGTCTCATTCCTCCTAATCCTTCGTAGGTGTGTTGCTCGCCACGCAACTGTTTCGTTTCTCTTCATTAATATGCTTCTTTTATTTTTACATTTTTTAAATTGGAATCCAAGTTTATGTATAATTCTGTGTAAAGTTTCCTTGCCTCCCTTAAAATTTATGTCACTTTTTAATTCAGAAAGAAGCTATTGTAACGTAAGAACCTGTTTTTTAATAGTATAAAAATTCTGTATCGTATGGACAAAGTATTAAAATTAGTTAAATAAATAATTGCTTATCTAATCCGTCGAGTGACTTACTTGTAATTTCGCTTGACGCGTTTCAGGGCATATGCCCCATCTTCAGAATAATTCCTCTTCACAGAACGTCAGACATTAAGATTAAAATATAATAAATTAAAATTAAACTCAATGGTTAAAACATTAACTCGTCAAAATTAACCATTGATTTTAATTTTAATTTATTATATTTTAATCTTAATGTTTGACGTTCTGTGAAGAGGAATTATTCTGAAGATGGGGCATATGCCCTGAAACGCGTCAAGCGAAATTACAAGTAAGTCACTCGATGGATTAGATAAGCAATTATTTATTTAATACAGTGACTTGGATACTTTAAAAATGAATATTAAATTAAAATTAGTGTTGTGGACGCTGAGTGGGTGAGTGGACAAAGCTGGGGGGATTGGAAGCTGTGTTCTAAAATTTGTGGAAATAATGAAAAAGATTCCTTTGTAATTCCGTTATCCAAAGTTAAGGAACGGGTTGCAGCAGCTACAGGAACAAGTGAGCAACGTCTTTTTACTAGTGACCAGCTACAGGAGTTTGTGGCAAGCTCCAAAAGAATAATGAAAACTCATAAGAAAAAGGACGTTCTAGATGATTTTGACCGGTGTATTTTAGAAAGAACTGTTTTCAAGTACCAAAATAAGAATTCAACTGTGAAAACAATTTACAAAAAATTGTGGTGATACGAAATGTACAGCGTGTGAACGTTGCCGAGAAATTTCATTCGTTTTGTTTTAAATGGAAGAAAACAAAAAGTAACAGAAAGTTTTTAACTGAGAAACATGATATAATGGAGAGCTGATAGTAAATTTTTTCAAAACTTGACACGGTATCGTCAACAAAAGAGAAATATTGTTTGTTGTGTGGTTGAGACATACTTGCACACAACACATACACAGTAAAAATGTTGGACTGACAGTACAGATGGCTGATTTAAGAAAGAATTTAATAAAGGAGGAAAGTTAATGATTCATAGTGGTGGTGGTGAAAACGGTTTTACTGACGACGTATACCTTACTTGGAAATCATGTAAACTGACCGGAGATTATTACCATGAAATGAACTGTAATAATTTTAGAAAACAGGTTAAAGAGGCATTAGTAAATTACTATGTTCCAACAGTGTTCTTGTTTTAGACAAATCTCAAATTGATTTTTAAACAACGTAAAAATTGATTTAGTCCTTTATATTAAAAATTATTTTTCCTTTGTTGGATATGATCTCCAGATTTCTTTTGGTGTAAAATTTGTTTAATCAAAATGTTAATAAATTGTAAAAGTCAGAACTTGTGAACGACTGAAAGAATTTCCGTCTATTTGGTGGAATTAAAATGTAAATCCGCCTACACACCAAATCCGCTATTTATCCACATTCTTCGTGTCCGTCTCCTACAAGAAACAAAGAATAGTTTTCATCAGAGGCAAAGAATATCAGTTTGACTGTATAATAAAAATCAGAATATAAAATTAGTTTAAGCACTATTTTAGAATCGGGTTTTACAGTTAAAATACAAAACATTAAGTTCTTATATATTTTGAAACAGAAACGACTGGCGTAATTACAACGAAATGAAAGTAACGAATGGATTATTAATAATTAATGTCTTCATTAATACATTAATAATTAATTAATGTATCAATAACATTAATAATGTATTAATTAATTATTAAGGTATCATTAATATTAATAATTAACTAATGTTACTGTTAATAATTAATAATAACTGTAACATAAAATGAAAAATAAATTAGTTCAGCACTGCTAAAAATACATTAATTTAGATACATGTGTAAATATATGTATTTATTTATTTCATATAAATGTCATAAATGCCATATAAATGTAAATAAAAAGTTATTTCATCTTTTTCAACACGTTTATGTTATCCATATCTTTTGTGATATCTTTTATTTTATCCATACCATGGATACATAGTTAAAATAAATGTTGACAAAACAAATAATAAACAGTATTAAAATGTGGCGTATTAAAATTAAGTGGTCAATTGTAATATAACCTATGTTGGTCAGACGAGAACAATTTAATACAAATTTATTTAACACTGAGCGTCGACACACGTGTTATTAGGAAAGCATTTAGAAATCCAACGTAACAGTAGACGGTATAAAGATTAACTCCGCTATTGAACAAAATCGAAATATTAATGTGAAATGTCAGTAGCGAAATGCCCCAAGTAAATGAACCTTAAACTGACTGTGTTGGCGTTAGTAGACTGAGTGAGCAGTGGTCTGTGTAGATATTTAACGATGTCCGCTTTTTCCTACTATTAGCCGGATATACTTGGACGTTGCGTCAACTACAGCTATGGGATAAGAGTGATCGAGTCAGCTTTCAATAGAACCGTCCACCCGCTCCAGACTTTATTACGAATTTACGTCCAGAACACATGGAAAACTAACGGATGTGACCATAGAATATAAAATATGATTATACAATAGACATAAAAATAAAAACGGTGTTTATATCGTACTTACTAGTTGCAGTATCAAACTAGAATAGTGCAGCATACGTCTAAAATGAGAAACCTATAGTTCAGGACACACGGGGCGGTCTACACACACACAAACACAGCGTGTGTGTAAAATACAATAAGGAGTTCAATAATTGTATCGATCTTTTTTAACATTTTATAATGTACATTACTGAACGTGACGTATGAATTATAAATTATAAAGTACTTAAGTAAATATTTTGAAAAGTAATACTATACTTAATAGAAAGTAACTTACGTTAACTGTAAAAGCAACGTTTTATGTCGCATTCGTGTAGTTCAAGCATCGTTTGCTCTTCACACGTTATACATAATATTCAGTACAAACATTTATGTCTTGAAAACAAAATAAGGTATTTCTCTATCTCCCTCAGTATGCCCTGTGACTTCTGGATAGTAAAGTATATGAAGTATTAAGTAGATTTAATGTAAAATTAAGTATTAAGTAATCCAGTGGGCACTCGAAAATATGAGAAACGCGTATTCAACATCCAATTTATTTGTAACTGTGAACAAACTCTTTATCAATTATGATTCGAACATCACAAGTAGAATATAAATGTAGTTGCCGGGACGAATGAAAGGTTAGCGCTCGCGGTAAGTAGCAGTACCGGGTAGAAGTAGGCTTCTATGCGCGGTTAGTTTTTGTGTGTAATTATTATTATTATTATTACCAAAGTCATAAACAGTTACAAACGTATGAACGTGTGTTAATATTCTGAATACTTTTTATAAGTATACACTACTAAGCAACCACATAATATAAAATAAGAAAATAATGAAAACTTGTAGTGCTCACCTAATGGTTGAAAATGTCGTAAAATGAACAGTTATTGTCATTATTTTTCACAGCACATGTACAGTACAGTACGAGTTATTTGGTAAATAAAAGTACAATGTGTATTTCTAGTAATATATTTTGCAGAACTTTACCCAGTTATTAAAACTCTTCCGGGAAAGCTTTATTACGAAGCGTTATGTATTTGCAGAAGAATATAGTAAACAGACCAGATGTTTGACATTCTGTCATGAAATAATTTATCTAATTTTTATAACATGAACAAACTGCTGTTGTTTTGTGTACCGTAAATGTGACTCGCGGAACGTGTGTATTTTATTAAACGTAACCTATTGATCCTGATCCTGTCATCGACGTGCATGATGGATGGTAATCATGTAACATGAACGCTACTGTGTAAACCTGTTGTTGATGTTGTTACGGTTTGACCGTGTCATTAGAGGCTAATTATTTACCTCTTACTGAATATGAGTATAATAAAGAAATTATTACATACAGGTCTAATGCTATTATTGTGTTCTGTAACAATGATTTATATGAGTATGAACTAAGTATATAAAAAATTTATGTAACAGTTGTATTCTTTTAATAGACTTAGCATGACACTGATTCTTTATTCTTTAGAACATAATACAGACCTGTTGTTTGATTTATTTTGATTAGAATAAAACATTTTATTGACTCAGTACCATAATGTATGTGGAGAATCTGTTGTTCCCAGTGTACTGTACTGAGAAACACCATACTCCCATTTGTAAAAGTGGGCGATTCGATAATCTGTCCTTTCATGATGAAAGTAACTAGGCCACACAGAGAGAGAGAGAGAGAGAGAGAGAGAGAGAATTTTTTTATGTTGTAAGAAGAGAATTTTATAATACTGTATTTTGTTTTGTAGTACTTCGTTCTGTCTTTCCTTCTCTGGAGCTTCGGTTCATTGTGAATTTTACGTTCCTCTCAGCTGAATGTCTGATCCATCGTTATCAAATTTCTGATGCCTGCCCTTCTCAAGTCGACTTCGGGTCCTTTTTAGTTTGCCCGCCCGCCAGTATTTATCACCATAGAATTCTCGTTGATTCCCTTTCCTGCAGAGAAGCTTACACGACCAAACTAAGAAAGCGTAATTGATTCTGCAGTGAGATCTTCCATAGTTCTTTGATAGCATCCCAATTATTCGCGTAACTCAGGAACACTATTGATTTCTAAAAAATGGTATCTTGTTTGTATATTCATTCATTATGACTTTTTCTAACCCAATATTAAACAGCGTTCATAACGAAGACCTTTTCTATCCCTGCGTGTCTCTGTATAGTTTCTGTTAAGTATACTAATATGTTTTACTTCAGCCATTCATGGAAAATATTCTTACGTACAATGTGTTTAGCAAGAGGACACTGGGACAGTTTGTCACAATTCTCACTATCTTCTTATTTACAGATGGAGCTTATCATAGGCTACATGTTCTCACGTTTTCGGGATTATTACTATTATCCGTTATATTTTCGGTCATTTCGACTAAACATTATCAGATTACGAGTTATTTGCTCTGAGAATTTATTTTTTTTGTCAGTTCTCAAATTGTTGTTACTTCGTATGCGGGCGCTTTTCTTTCCTTCTAGCCCTAGTATAATACCTCATCTAAGTTATCATCTGTGTTGCTATTGTGTGAAAAGTGGCTATGCCTGCTGAGTAGCATACCTTGGCAGGCTGGTATACCATGACACTGACCGTTACTGTCTGTGTGTGACAAGTACAGAACACGTTCAGTTTCCTACGTTCGTTTGTCATTTTATAATTTGTTTTCCCTTAGACGCTCCAGCCATTGACGTGAATATTGCTGATACAACGTGTTTGTTTCAATAAGTACAATACGTTTTCCTTGATATTCAACAACTGCTGTGCTAAACCGTTCCATTTGTATCTAAAATATAAGTTACAGAATATTTTATGTTAGTGTTTAGTTACTTGTCCTTTAAAAGTACCTAGCTCTAATCTAATTTAAAGTTATCTCAAATTTATTACTAGTTCCTAAGCACACTCGATTTGTTACATCCCCTAAGTTTGTATTTTGAGAGGTGGTTTTTAATCCAGTAAGAATTAATACGTATTCTTTCGTATCAGGAAGGTGGATGAATATGAGGCTCTAGCGAATTTATAGCAATCAATTTACATTTTACAAGATAAATTTGTTATTTCCTAATTACTTTTGTTGTAATCAGGAAGGTAACACAAGAGATACATAAACAGATTTTTAAAACTTAGCCCATATTCTCCAGTCCCTAATTGTGTTAAACGAACGAACGTTTAAAACTTTGCCTTAGTCAGTACGTGGCTGTAAAATTAAGTGGACTGAACTTGGTCTACTCGTGTTGGCACAGAGTTAAAATTTTATTACTGTTCAGAAAAAAGTGTATGTATGAGTAGACGATGTTGATGGATTTAGCTTAAAGTAATTTCTGCCGACCATCCTCCTACTTAACGCATATTGAATTTTTAGAAGAGAAATGTAATAAACTCGTTTATTGTAAAGTTTAAAATGTTTACAATATTGATTAGAAATTAAATGTTATCACGATTCCAATCATTTTTAATTGCATTATTATTATTATTATTATTATATTTTTAATCACTACTCAATGTAGAATTAATTTTCCTGCTTACAGTTCTTGCCATTAATATGACATTAAGTGGGAGTTGTGATGTTTAATACATTTATTAATAGGTAACAGCAGCGTAATAGAACTTAGAGTCATTATAATTTTCCGTGTAGTTTGTAATAAAAAAAGGTATGTATATATGTATACATATATAGTACATATATGTATGTGCCTTCTGCAGAGTAATATTCGCAATGTATCTTCAAGTACTATAAGATAAATGGATGGCAGTACTAGAGTACTCCAAGGGCAGCGACACGCGGTAATGAAGAGATTTCTTATATAGGTACGGTATTAAAATTAAGAGAGCAATGATTGAAACTTGAGAGAAAGGTATTGTTATGTCTGTGGTAATTTAAGGAAAGATACCAACTGGCGTAAGCTACCAGCTCCTCCCACATCCTGCGTATCTCTGGATCATTTTAATCAGTTACTGTTAAAAGATGTCAGGGAATACGTTTTAAATTATTGCGTACCGAGTTGTATCTACTCCTGCTATGGAGACTGCAAATAAACGTGTGTTGTGTCTGCTTCTTTGTAGTTAGGGTTCTTTGTTATTCGTTTCGTACGTGTAAAATGTTATATATTTGAAGCTGTATTATGTATGTTAATGTGTAAAACTTGCTTAAATATAACATGACGCCTGTAGAAAAACCTAATGTGCTATTTGCAGCAGCTTCAAAATTTTCGACAATGTGGTCGTAATTAGCCACAGCAGATTATGGAGTTAAACTTTTTATTTTTTCTTTATATATCAGATAAATTTGGTCGTGCGTAATTACTTTAAGGGTAATCACCCCGCTATCGTATATAAAGAGTTCTATTTCAAATAGTTATATATTGCCACAACCGCACTTTTCCTGAACCTGTAAAATATTATTTATATTTAAAAGTCATTAGGGAGAATCTAAAATGTAATTTGATTTCAATATTAACGTACTGACTTTGAGAAAGGCGTAAGAGACGAGTAAGGAAAGTCTATTGTACAAAGTATCTGTTACATGGCGTGCAAGTGAAGCAGAAACTTGGAAACAGGACAAATAGGGAGAACGAATAGAGTTTTAAACGTTACAAAGTTTGGCTTCTAATTAGCTGTAAAATTTACGCCGAAAATAAATTTTGTCTGGCAGCGTAAGCACCGAATGAAAGTTGAAAGAGAAAACGGTGAAATATAACTTTCATTAATGATAAAACGTTTTACTTGAGTTGAGTTGTTCCCGAAGAATGCGGGTACTGAAGAAACCAGCAAAATAACGTTTGTTTTTTAAAATGTAAAAAAACTAAACGATTCTGCTCTCATAGTGAATTATTGATTCTATTTATATTAATTATTAAGTAATCTGTAGACATCCGTAGTTGTGAATGTCTGTAATACGCCAAATTCGCCATATAGGCCGAGTCCTTTGTTAGAAAAAAGTCGATAAACTTATTTAACTTTAACAGTGTTGGGCCTTTAATGTTAACAGTAAGGAAGAGGTCGGCAGTTGTTAAAAATATAGATTAAACATGGATGTGAATACGAGCAGTCACATTGGATTAGGAAATAATGTGTTCTCCTTTCTGAGGTGGGCCGTGTTTATGTACATACGGAGAGTGGAAAGCACGTATATAATGAGTGAGGGGGGAAATGGTTTTCCTGTAGATTGATTAGCTGCAGTGTGGTTAATCGTATTATGTTAATAAAACTAGTAAAGGACTTTCTGAAAGTAGTTTGCATTTTTGAGAAGTTAATCATGACTACGTCGGGATGTATCGCCAGAATCAAATCGCTGCAGCAACTAGGTTTTGTATGAAGTGCAAGATCTGTAGAATAGCAGTGCGCTGGCGTTTAATCGATTTCAGATTAGACATACGTCTCGACGAAACTCAAATCCTTCTTTACTTTGACTTTCCCTGATTCTCTGAATACCAGTGATGATTACTTTTAGAATGAAAATTTGTAAACCAATCATACGTATTCCAGTTTCACAATAGAAGTTAAAAAGAAAAAAACAGGTTTTTAACAAATGATTTCTCGAATTGTCAGCAATACAGAAGAATCTGAACAAGAGGTGAGACGTGGTTAAGGCAACACGGTATTTTGTGTTTGGTATCGTTGAGTAGCTTATTGAAATATGTCGCAGTTACTGATACTAGCTACTAAAAGAGACGGGGTGCCTCCTTAATCGAGTTCTAGTAAAACTCACTTTAAGTCATAAAAGTATATTGTATTACCGTTAACCGTTAATGTACATAAACATATATGAAGTGTAAACATTTTCTAAAATCGAGGTTAAGTTACAGTTAATCCAGAACAAATTATTAAAAAAGATATTTTAACTTCCTGGAAATGTCGTGTATTATACATATTTACTTTAACATATTGACGCGCCTTCAATATTTCAGATATTAACAGAAATAGTTGATATTGAAAACCATAAAATTAAAATTATAAGTTTATATGCCAAAAAACTGTAGAGACTGTTTTGTACATTTTAGTAAAATAGTATTAGTTTCATTTTTTTCGCCAAAATATATTATGATCCTCATGACAATTATAGAACGTTCGAATCACAAGAGTGATGTCCAATTGAATTCCGCGAACTGCTAGTCCAGTTTATACCGACATTAGACAAAGAAATAAGACTGTTTTGCAATTGGTTTTGTAGTTGATTGATCAAAGAAAGTAATGTTCTAAAAGAGAAAGGGAGAAACGTACACTTCTCATAAAAATCGACCTTAAAGTTTTTTTACACGTAATGTTTTTTCCGGTGAGACTTTTTTTTACTGGAATTGTTTTTAGTTACAGGTATTAAAGTTTTCCGGATAGAACTAGTTATATTAATTATTAAAATAATAATTCTGTAGTAACAGAAATTACAAAATGATGAGCATCGGCACTCCCTACATACTATTCCTTACTGTGGTATTTTATTTTACTGAAATCTCTGCCTTTTAACACACATAACTTGAACATATTTGAAGTTGGTACTCAGTTTTTCGTACTTCAAAAACCACTGTATATTTTAGAAAAAAATTTAGCGATCTTCTATAAGATAATGTAATTGTTTTTTATTTTATGTCCTTAAGTGGCTTTAGCCATCAAGACTGTAACTGTTTTCAATATTATTATTCTTACATGATGGTTTCTTATATTTAATAACACGAGGTAGACGACTTGCTGAAGGTATTAAATTTTAATATCAGACGAAACGGTGAATACTTTAGACAAAAAATAAGGTAAAGGCGAACTTCTCTTTTACTGTACAAGGCAGATTCAGCTTTTGTATAGTGTAAAGACGTAATATTATCAAACGATGTTATGAAATGTGAGCTCACTAAGTTACATAAATCAAGGAACATTGATCATGTCGAAAGAAAGTGGCAAGCGGTGACAAACGAAAATGTCGGTAACGCATAAATAAATACCGTTATCATACGTACGAGAAACAGGGACAAAACCGCTAAAAAATTCTCGACAGAGTTTATAATTAGTAAACTGCTGTGAGAAAAGACGGAGTGGATGTCCCACAATAAGTTTGTACGGTGTATTTAAATCAGTGTTTAACCAAATGTAGGCCTATAGCGGAAATATGGGTATATCGCTCAAACAACCTATCTTCGTCTAACGATTAAGTTTTCCTTTTTTTAAGATGAAGACATTCTAACATTCCTTAGCATGAGATGAGGATATGCTAAAGGTTAAGGGTCATGAGGACGCACATAATATGTCGAGATCTGCTGATAGTGCAGATAGTAATAGCAGTATTATATTTATATATGTTGGTAGAAAATGGCAGTATAGTAAAACAGTATCAACATTTCAATTATCTTGAAATAATTATTTCCACACAGGCGTGGCAATGAGAAGGATGTTGGGAACGTGCTTTGTGAAAAGGCGTAAAATGTTGGACTAGGATTATAGACCCTGACCTTATGAAGATAATACTCTACACATCGTTAAAATCATTATTCGATTTTCCGTCAGTAACAAGCAATAAATTTTGTTTACTTACAAGCCGTTAATCGACTTATTGGGGGAAATCAGTTTTAAGTTACTCTGTAGAAACCGTAGGATTTGGACGACTCTGTGAAGCAAGTTTGTAAACTGTTTGTTTAAAATTTTGGGACACAACGGAAAAAAGCGAAAACGTGCATGCAGTGTATGCGTGCCACATAAGTATACGTATATGCGTTATGATTCACCGACTTTAGTTACTTAGGTTCTACAATGGAAAAATATAATTTTTATATTTATTAAGAGTTTTATATATATATATAAGTTTATTGTTTTAGATAAAATAATGTGCAGCATGTATGTTGCTGGCACCACTAAAGCTGTTCCTCTTTAGACAGTCTTCGGACTTCTGCTCATCACCAGTAATGTTAATTTATACATATTTGTGTGTGCTTCATGATTTCATTATTTATTTATCCATTTATTCGCGAATCTTACTCCTTAAGCCTTTTATTTTAATTGATGAAAATTTTAAATGTTGCATTTTATATTAGGATCTGTAACACACACACACACACACACACACACACACACACACACACACACAAACTCTGTCTCTGTCTCTGTACTGTATGTCTGTAGGACTGTTTGTCTGGCTGTCTCTGTCTGTCTGTCTGTCTCTCTCTCTCTTTCTCGTAATACATGCATTTGTATATAAAAATAGGCGACTGTGTCTACAATAGAAAATTATTTTCACGATGAAAACACACGTAAAATTGTAAGACATGTTACTTGTCACCTAGTAATAATGACATGTAGAATTAAAAACTTTGTCATAAACGTCAGAAATGCTTAGTGTCATTACTATATTTAACCCATTCCCATGCGTATGCACTGTGAGCCTTAAGGGTAAATACATATGACATTATTAACTGTGACTGGTATGTAAGCGGTAAGACAATACTTACCAAATTAGAAAGAATTTGACTTACGTAGTATTGTGGTATCGCTGCCATTATAGGTCATGTCGCTCTTTGGTGAAATTTATTAAAATATCTCAGATTTGTACAATAGCATCCCAGTAGAAGTTAGGGAGGAGTGAACCATTATATGTAAGAAACTGAAAACAGTTGGTTAATATCATATAATGTACAGACAATAACGTGTTCTTCAATAATTGTCTGTACAATTATTGAAGAACAAGTTATTGTCTGTACCGTGTATCCTTTCAACCTAAATCTCGAAATGTTCTGTCTCAATAACGATTCCTGAAACTTTTTAATTTCATATTGTGAGGTTAAAGAAAAAGCTTGGAAAAGGAAAAATTATAGCACTACACAAAGTACAACACAGCGTCTGAAAAACCTTAATGATTTATGGCACACATAGGCTACCGACTTCAAACTGTCTAAGACGATATCGGTAAGGTACTACACATTAACAGAAGTTACACAAATAAATACCGTGAACACTTAGCATTCGGGAAATCACACTTTCAAACGGTAAATATTTTCTTAATAATATACAAGTGTATGTACAAAGAAAAAATAATCTCCCAAGCAATTCTATTACGAGAATTACACAGACCTCGGGCGAATTACACAGACCTAAGCAGTATGCAAAATTTAATTATGTTGCAAATGTATTCCTGTTTACAGGTCGACAATTTGTCTGCTAAATAATCGAATACCATTGAAATACATAATTCTACAAACTATGAACTAATTGTAACCTGTATGTTCTAGGTTTACTCTCAAGCTTTCTTGGTTTTTATATTCCACACTCTCCTCATCACAAAGAGAACTCATTAAATGAACACCATTATGATTTACTTTTAATCTTTTCAAATTACGTTAAAAATTCAATTTACTACCGGTAACATTTCTGACTACTTGCATCAATTTTAAAACCTGAACCAATAATTTAATCATAAAAATATAATTGCGCATAACATGGTGAGCGACCATATCCAGCAGTCATTGGACCTGATCTGTGATAAAAAACATCATGTATTTTAAAATGATACACTCCACGCGTAACTGTATCCGAAATTTTAGCTTCTGAGCTAACCATAGCAAATGATGAATTGTATTTACGAATGTTTTCAAAATAATTTTTTGACTTTTTTTTTATTGAAGGTTCATTTGAAGTAAGTCCATCCATCATACAATGATTTAAAGTATTCATTTTGACTTAAGGCCGGTAATATTGCTTTACCCTTATGACAACATGAAGTGAATGCAGTCCTTTCACCTAAAGTGACCTCAGATTCGAAATGTTTTGCATTGCAAAACCTGCATTGTAAATGGATTAATCCACAATCAAAAGTATTAAAATTTCTTGGAATGACATTCAGTGCGCATTTAAATGTATCCCTCAAAATAATTTCATCATTTTGTATACTATTTACACTATTTAAATTTGCATTTGGTCTATTATCATTTTGACTTTCACGCGAATATATATTCCTTCTTCTTTGTCTCTCACTCCGACCCGTCAATGTTATACTATTTACACTATTTAAATTTGCATTTGGTCTATTATCATTTTGACTTTCACGCGAATATATATTCCTTCTTCTTTGTCTCTCACTCCGACCCGTCAGTGTTCTATGTCGAGGCACAATGGAAGTAGGTGCAATTATCTGAATGTAAAAAAAAAACATGTAATGAAATTACTGAAACTAAGATTAGACAGGGTTTAATTTAAAAATAATAAAATGTACTCACTTTTTTGAAACCACCAATAATAATTAGGCGAGAGTAAGTCAATTCAAATTGCTGCTACAAAATTTTCCTTTTGCAACAGGTGTATATTAAGCAAGCTGTATTTCACTTTCAACTGCACATTAATATATAAAACACAGATATCTAATATACAAAATATAAAATAAACGCTTTTTTACCTTGACATACACTCCACAGACTATTGAAAAAGGAACATTTGAAATAACACAAAATTCATAGCTCATTCAGTCAATCTGTCTGTAATTATTTGTTGGCAACGTTTTAAAATTCTTTGGCGACAATCTCTACTCTGTGCGACTGTTTGACCACAGACTGTTATGTGTTTGACATTGGCAGTATGAACGTAAACAAACGACAGACTATTATGTGTTTGACATTGGCAGTATGAACGTACACTAAAATGAAAAAATTATAATTTTATTGCCTGGCAACAAAATTATTTTATTTTTAACAATTACCATTGTTTGAAAAAGTTTAAATGAATTTTCAAGTGCAAATGAATGTTTTATTTAATTTAATTTAATGTATTTGTAACACATATTATATATAAATTTTAGCTTTCTGCACTCCTTCTCCATATAAACTTTAACTATGCCAAATCTCACACTCCTCCGTGCGCGCAATATGCTTAAAAAGGGGTACAAAGTTTTCTCTTCACGTATTAATATATAGATTAAATGTTATTATTCCAAAAGTTAGTATATGCAGGCTGACAGTTTAAACAAGACCAGATATTTACATGCGATTTAAAAACTCCTATGAAATGATAGGATGTGTAAGTAGATGTTTCTTACTGCACTTAATAACTCGGATCTAACCTTATTAGTAGTGTGTACGGTATATTATTTTACTACAGAATGTATTATACCGGCACGGTATCTACATTTTACCTCTCTTCATATTTAGTGAGAAATAATAAACGTGATTCATTATTAATTTCACGTAATGAAATCATTTCAGTAACTACACAAAATACCATTGACATCATTTGTAGCAATCAAAGTTTTATAATAATAAAATTTTATTATTCCAAAAGTTAGTATATGCTATAGCAAACACGCTCAGTTGGTATATGCTTATTTAATTCTTGCCATCAGTACAGACTTTATACTTAACATTTTATATTTAGATACTTATATTTACCTATACATATTATCTATCTATATAATATATATATATATATATATATATATATATATATAATCTACATATTTATCTATATATATTTTTCAAAATATATAAAAATATTTTAGATATTTTAACTTTCAACACACCTCTTACTTTTTAAACAGGCGCCTCGTTCTTTACTATTTGGTAAGTAACTTCTGCTTTCAGGAGATCAAAGTTATTAGTATTTGTCTTGTTCTTTACCTTTATTTTTGCTTCGAAATAGTCCCAAAGGAACACTCCACTTTGACACGAGCCATAAAATCTTACCTTGCCAAATGCATTCTGGACACCACATACAAGTGGCCAAATTGTAGGACATTTACAGAATAACGTAAGAATTCACCGAAACGTTGACTTAACTGTACACAACATATTCACTAAATGCTGTGAGACTGCATTATCTGTATGTGATTCCAGACTCTCGGTTTGTAAAGTAGAGCAGCAACTGCTGTAGATGACTGTGTTTCATAATGTTTATCAGTATTGTCATATTCGTGTTTTATGTTCCGTTGTGAGATTCGAGACTACTTGTAAGACGGTATATGTTCTCAGATAATCCAGGTACGTTTGTGTCATATATTACAAAGTACTTGATGTGAATACGTTATACAACAGTCTGCTTGCTGACAGTATGATATCTTATGTGTAACAACAGTGATGAATGAACTTTTTGTTTCCAAGCATTTTTAAAAGCAAAAAGAAACGTAGTAAAGTGTTAACATTTTGTAGGTAAACTGTTTGTGTACAATAATGCACATTTTGGGAATGAGCCAAATTATATATGTTAGACATTCCGTCCGTGCTTGTAAAATTATGTGCTTCGATGCATGGCACATATCATGAAAGTACATAGTGGAATATTCGTGGAACTTTTATTTATTTAAAAACGAAAGATTAGGTGATCCATTAAAATAACTATTCACGCTTCACAGCTGACGATAAACTAAATGACGATAAATCTGAATTGAGCAAAGATTAAGTAAAGAAAAGTAATGTTATTAGATTTAATATATCGGCATTATCTGGAAGTAAAGATTATTTTAACTCATTTATAAACATTAATGAATTGATTTACGAGGTGTTGTTTGTCGTACGTGGGGTTTATGTGAAATCAAGATACCATTAAGCTCCCTAAGCAGCAGAACTCGCTCATTACTTTGAACGAAATACATTTATGATTAGATACAGTGAAATTAATAAATTTCGTTCTTCAATGATGTGCAGAGTAACATTCTTCGAAAGTATGATTGTAAGCGTTAGTCAAACCACGAGGAGGTAAGCAGACGTCGTTGCCATGGGTTTTCTGTGCTTTAAAAAGTAAAAGAAAAATAACGAACACCCTACGTTCATTTACTGTAAAGCCTACTGTAAATTTCGACTGTTTTCTTTTTAAGTAAAATAATAATTATAAAGCAGACAATCATAGTCACTTTATTATTGTTATGAATTCAGTAAACACTAAAATCCCCGAACACTGCATTGCTTATATTAGTAACCATAATACCTAAATCACAGACAATTAAGTTCTAGCTTTTTATGTTTAGGCCTATAGGCTCTATGCTCCCACAAACACAGTATTTCTAAGCGTATAATTAATACTTTTCATTAATATACAAAACTGATAACAAATATGTATAGTTATATTGCAAACTTAGAGTACATACTTTTTTCCACAATTTTCAAGGTGTGTTTACGTATATTAATTTTGTCTTATTATAGATACGATATCTAGTTCGTATTTTGAATAAAATTCCTCATAGTTTGGTGCTCTATATAGTTTTACAATTTTTTTTTAATTTTGACTTCTATTTTTGCCCCGTAGTCTTCCCAAAGTTAAAAAATTTTCAGCAGTAAACACTTCGGAGTTGGGTTAAAATTACCTGTAGTCTGATACGTGGCGTGAATTTTTACATTATTTCCAAATTGTTAAGGTTTTTTCGGTCTTGGTGTCCTAAAATTTTTAAATTCTCAGTATTTCCAATACTGAATCGTATATTCGTATTATGGGTAAAATTCTGTTTCATTTAGTACCTGCCATGGATTTTTTCAGTTTCTTCCATTTGGTACACATTTTGGGCCTTGGTGTCTCGAAGGGTTGACATTGCCAAAACTGGTCAACATATTCGTATTTTGGTTAAAATTCTCTATAATTGAGTAACCCTAGATAGATTTTTGCGAATATTTCAACATTTTCACCCCTCACGTACTTGCTCTCTATTTTTGATGGGAGATTAATACTGAGTTAGTATTGAGAATTTCTTCGTTAGTTCAGTTAATATAAGTATTCAGTGTTTAGTGAATATGTTGTGTACAGTTAAGTCAACGTTTCGGTGAATTCTTACGTTATTCTGTAAATGTCCTACAACTTGGGCAACTTGTATGTGGTGTCCTGAATGCATTTGGCAAGGTAAGATTTTATGGCTCGTGTCAAAGTGGAGTGTTCCTTTGGGACTATTTCGAAGCAAAAATAAAGGTAAAGAACAAGACAAATACTAATAACTTTGATCTCCTGAAAGCAGAAGTTACTTACCAAATAGTAAAGAATAAAAAGTAGCCTGTTTAAAAAGTAAGAGGTGTGTTGAAAGTTAAAATATCTAAAATATTTTTATATATTTTGAAAAATATATATAGATAAATATGTAGATTATATATATATATATTATATAGATAGATAATATGTATAGATAAATATAAGTATCTAAATATAAAATGTTAAGTATAAAGTCTGTACTGATGGCAAGAATTAAATAAGCATATACCAACTGAGCGTGTTTGCTATAGCATATACTAACTTTTGGAATAATAAAATTTTATTATTATAAAACTTTGATTGCTACAAATGATGTCAACGGTATTTTGTGTAGTTACTGAAATGATTTCATTACGTGAAATTAATAATGAATCACGTTTATTATTTCTCACTAAATATGAAGAGAGGTAAAATGTAGATACCGTGCCGGTATAATACATTCTGTAGTAAAATAATATACCGTACACACTACTAATAAGGTTAGATCCGAGTTATTAAGTGCAGTAAGAAACATCTACTTACACATCCTATCATTTCATAGGAGTTTTTAAATCGCATGTAAATATCTGGTCTTGTTTAAACTGTCAGCCTGCATATACTAACTTTCGGAATAATAACATTTAATCTATATATTAATATGTGAAGAGAAAACTTTGTACCCCTTTTTAAGCATATTGCGCGCACGGAGGAGTGTGAGATTTGGCATAGTTAAAGTTTATATGGAGAAGGAGTGCAGAAAGCTAAAATTTATATATAATATGTGTTACAAATACATTAAATTAAATAAAATAAAACATTCATTTGCACTTGGAAATTCATTTAAACTTTTTCAAACAATGGTAATTGTTAAAAATAAAATAATTTTGTTGCCAGGCAATAAAATTATAATTTTTTCATTTTAGTGTACGTTCATACTGCCAATGTCAAACACATAATAGTCTGTCGTTTGTTTACGTTCATACTGCCAATGTCAAACACATAATAGTCTGTGGTCAAACAGTCGCACAGAGTAGAGATTGTCGCCAAAGAATTTTAAAATGTTGCCAACAAATAATTACTGACAGATTGACTGAATGAGCTGTGAATTTTGTGTTATTTCAAATGTTCCTTTTTCAATAGTCTGTGGAGTGTATGTCAAGGCAAAAAAGCGTTTATTTTATATTTTGTATATTAGATATCTGTGTTTTATATATTAATGTGCAGTTGAAAGTGAAATACAGCTTGCTTAATATACACCTGTTGCAAAAGGAAAATTTTGTAGCAGCAATTTGAATTGACTTACTCTCGCCTAATTATTATTGGTGGTTTCAAAAAAGTGAGTATATTTTATTATTTTTAAATTAAACCCTGTCTAGTCTTAGTTTCAGTAATTTCATTACATGTTTTTTTTTTTTACATTCAGATAATCGCACCTACTTCCATTGTGCCTCGACATAGAACATTGACGGGTCGGAGTGAGAGACAAAGAAGAAGGAATATATATTCGCGTGAAAGTCAAAATGATAATAGACCAAATGCAAATTTAAATAGTGTAAATAGTATACAAAATGATGAAATTATTTTGAGGGATACATTTAAATGCGCACTGAATGTCATTCCAAGAAATTTTAATACTTTTGATTGTGGATTAATCCATTTACAATGCAGGTTTTGCAATGCAAAACATTTCGAATCTGAGGTCACTTTAGGTGAAAGGACTGCATTCACTTCATGTTGTCATAAGGGTAAAGCAATATTACCGGCCTTAAGTCAAAATGAATACTTTAAATCATTGTATGATGGATGGACTTACTTCAAATGAACCTTCAATAAAAAGAAAGTCAAAAAATTATTTTGAAAACATTCGTAAATACAATTCATCATTTGCTATGGTTAGCTCAGAAGCTAAAATTTCGGATACAGTTACGCGTGGAGTGTATCATTTTAAAATACATGATGTTTTTTATCACAGATCAGGTCCAATGACTGCTGGATATGGTCGCTCACCATGTTATGCGCAATTATATTTTTATGATGTTGACACTGCTATCAATTATAGATTACGTGAACACTATAATCAAACATGCAATAACAATATAATGCGCGAAATCTCTCTTGAATTGGAACGCATTAATCCTTTTGTTCGGTCATTCATTGCAATGAAAGATCATTGTCAGAGAGTTGAAAATCAAAATAAAGAAATTTGTATGCTCATTAAAGTAAATCGTGATTTAGATCTACGCCGTTATAATGATGCAGTTCAAACTGATGTAGCAGTAATATTTAGTACAGTTGATGGTGAGCCACCCTTTGAACGAAATATGGTTTCGTTTTCAAAAGTTAATGGTACCATTAAAAATATCTCTGTTTTGGATTCATCATTGGACCCTTTAGCGTATCCATTACTTTTTCCAAATGGTGATACTGGGTGGCATATCAATATTTCTCATAATGTACCAACTACATCTAATTCAAGAGCGCCCAGAAATAAATTAACCATGCTTCAGTATGCAGCCTATCGACTTGCAATTAGAGAAGATTTTAGCATGTTGCACCAGGCACAAAAATTATTTCTGCAGTGGATAGTTGATATGTATGTGAGAATGGAGGGCACAAGGTTACATTTCATTCGACAAAATCAAACAAGTCTTAGGTCTGAAGTTTACAACAATTTAACAGATTATTTAGAATTGAACCCCAATGCCAATAATGTTGGCCGTAGAGTAATTTTACCATCTTCATTCAATGGATCTCCAAGAAATATGTATCAGAATTATTTAGATGCACTGTCAATTGTACAACATTTCGGAAAGCCTTCTTTGTTTATTACAATGACTTGCAATCCAAGTTGGCCTGAAATAGTTAGCAATGTTGGTGTAGGTGAGTCAGCTAATTTTCGACCTGATATTGTTGTGCGTGTATTCAAGTCCAAACTGAAAGCATTAATTGAGGGCCTTACACTAAAAAAAATCTTCGGTAAAGTTGAAGCACTCATTTATACAATTGAGTTTCAAAAGAGAGGATTGCCTCATGCTCACATTTTACTCTCTTTAAATGAGCAAGATAAAATTGTTAACGCTACCGATATTGATAAAGTATCTGCGGAGATTCCTAACATTCAAACACATGCTACATTACATGAATATGTTGTAAAACACATGGTCCATGCGGTGTACTTAATCCAAATTCTGTATGTATGAGAGATGGAAAATGCACAAAAGATTATCCAAAACGATTTAATGAATTTACATGTGAATCATTAAATGGATATCCATTATACAGAAGGCGTGATAATGGTATTAATGCTGAAGTTCGCGGTAGTTGCCTCGATAATCGTTATGTTGTACCATACAATCCGTATTTACTTGCCAAATTTAATTGCCATATAAATGTTGAAGTATGCACTACAGTTAAAAGTGTTAAATACATTTATAAATACGTGTATAAAGGCTATGACAGTGCATCTGTTGAATTAGGTTCAGAGAGAAATGAACCAGGTCAAGAAATACAAATTGATGAAGTTAAAAATTTTTTAAATGGCCGTTATGTCGGATCAACTGAAGCTGTATGGCGCATCTATGAATTACTTTACCAATGCATTTTCAATCACATGTCATCGTTAGACTTGACATTCATTTACCGCGTAGACAGAATATTTACTTTCGATAAGGGCAAGAACGTCAAGCAATTGAAAATGCAAGACAATCAAAATTATTAGCATTTTTTGAATTGAATCGCTCAGATCCATCAGCGCATGAATATAAGTTTATTGAAATTCCTTTGCATTATGTGTGGGAAGATTCCCGAAAAAAATGGAAGAAGAGAAGGCGTGGAGGTGATAAAATCATTACACGCATATATGTAGTATCACCAAAAGACATCGAACTTTTCCATTTACGATTGCTTTTATTACATGTCTGTGGTCCAAAATCATTTGAGGATGTTAGAACATACAATGGAATTATACACACTTCTTTTGTTGAATCGTGCCATGCTCGCGGCATTGCTTCAAATGATAATGAATGGCGCGAATGTTTAAATGAAGCAAAAGAATTACATTCACCAAAACAAATGCGAAATTTATTTGGTTACATTTGTGCATTAAATGTGCCAGCCAATGCATTGGCATTATGGAATGAATTTAAAGTACATATATCTTAGTGAAGATTTTTTGAGAGATTACAACGAAGAAGTGTCCTTTAACACAGCTCTATTAGAAATTGAAGATATTTTGAATGTTCATAATTTGTCATGTCAAGAACTTGGTTTACCAGTTCCCACGTATTCGCAGAGAACAGACGAAGCAAATGCTATTGATCCAATAGAACAAGAGTTTCTGTTTTGTGAGCATTATGAAACTGCAAATATTGAACAGCATAATCTAATTGATCGTGTGATTCGTGAAGTTTTGCACCATGATACTGGATCTAATGTTTTTTGTTTAACCGCTCATGCAGGTTGTTGAAAAACATTCACACAAACAGCAATCATTCACAAATTAAATTCGCTTAATCTTAGTTGCATTGCAACAGCGTTCAGTGGCATAGCTTCAACTCTGTTACTTGGAGGTAGAACTTTACACAATGTATTTAAATTGCCTATACCCATTTTGGAAAATTCTGTAGCGAATATTACCGCAAATAGTAGCTATGGACGTTACATAAATTCATCATCATTGATAATTATTGATGAAATTTCTATGTGCCCACTGCAAGTGTTGAAAATCATAGATAGATTATTGCAGGATCTATGCGATGAAAATGATAAACATAAACCATTTGGAGTGAAAAACGATGCTTCTGTGCGGTGATTTTCGGCAAATCTTACCAGTTGTCCCACATGGATCACGTGCAACTTTAATTGAAAATTGTGTCACGAGTTGGCATAAATTTGTTTATTTTCATAAAGTAACGTTTACTCAAAATATGAGAGCCTTACCAAGTGAAATAGAATTTGTCGAATTCTTGAAAAAAATTGATAATGATGAAGCCCCACAATTCCCTCAGTTTGGTGAAAATATTATTGAAATACCTCAGCAATTAATAGGAGATGAAAATAATATTATTAATGAGGTGTATGGAAATATTTCCGAAAACATACTCTCAGATAACATATTGAAGTCAGTTATTTTAGCACCTAAAAATGATGATTGTACTTTTATTAATACTGATATACTTAATCGAATACCAGGTGAACAGAAAACAGATCATAGCTACGATAAAATAATTTGTGATGATGACAATGAAATCAATAACTATCCAGTAGAGTTTTTGAATTCTTTGACTATTAGTGGTTTGCCGCCACATAAGTTAGTATTGAAAGTTAATTGCATCGTTTTACTGATCAGAAACTTAAATACAAAGGAAGCATTAGTCAATGGAACAAGAATGCGCATCAAGTGTATGCATCGTAATGCTATTGATTGCGAAGTTTTAACTGGAACCGCACGCAATAAGAGAATTTTAATTCCACGTATAAATTTAACATATTCCGGTACTGTTTTACCATTTAACTTTCAAAGAACTCAATTTCCAATTATACCTGCATTTGCGATGACAATAAATAAGTCTCAAGGATAAACATTCGAAAAAATTAGAATTTTATTGAGGCAGCCAGTTTTTACACATGGTCAATTGTACGTCGCAGCAAGTAGAGTTCGATCATCCGATGGTTTGAGATTTTATATTTCCGAATATAATGGCCAAGGGCATTTAGCAAATGATGAAAGAGTTTTTACAAAAAACATCGTTTACACAGAAGTTCTGAATCATTAAATTCACTTTCAAACTATTGATCCTGTAAGTTCAATGGACAACATTTATTTTTTTAACCGCCCGGTTTTTTTGATTTAATGAAAAATATATGAAAAAATACGAGGCACGTATTTTTTATTTCATTTTTTATTTTGTATTAATTTTTTATTTAAATTTTATATAATTCGAAAAAGATAGGCAAAATAACTGTGTAGCCTTGACGAAACCTGGTCAGTATGGCAATAAAAAAACCCAAGGAAATATCAAAAAACGCGTCATTTCTTTTTAAATATGGCTTAGCCAAGCTAAACCTCATTTTTCCTATCTTTCATATTTTTCAAATAACTGGAAAATTAATGCATAGAAAAAAAAAATTAAAAATTTATATAAGTTTTGTAGCAGATAATCTTCAAACTGTTTTCGAATTTTGTACCTTACCAAAAATGAAATGTAATCCACTGGAATTGAAAACAATGTATCTTATACTTCTATGAATGTCAAGTCTCATTTTTATTAGCGTTTATTTGATTCAATAATAATAATATGAAAAAATTAAAACTGACAATGAATTATATCAAAAAATAAATACGAATACAAGCTGTAATTGTGTTTTTTTTCAACTGTTACTAACATTAAATTTTAAATTTCATAGGTATTGCAGGGAATTAAGGCAAACAACACACGCTAATGACGTATTTGTACACGCTCGCAGCTGACGTAATAGAACAAAATTCAAAAAAATTATATGCAATGATTATAGAGGTATACTCTTTGACAAAAGAACCTCAATAACGTTCAAACTTAAAAATTTAATGAATTATGGTCGAATTTAGACCACTGGGCGACCACTAGTTATTATAAAACTTTGATTGCTACAAATGGTGTCAACGGTATTTTGTGTAGTTACTGAAATGATTTCATTACGTGAAATTAATAATGAATCACGTTTATTATTTCTCACTAAATATGAAGAGAGGTAAAATGTAGATACCGTGCCGGTATAATACATTCTGTAGTAAAGTAATATACCGTACACACTACTAATAAGGTTAGATCCGAGTTATTAAGTGCAGTAAGAAACATCTACTTACACATCCTATCATTTCATAGGAGTTTTTAAATCGCATGTAAATATCTGGTCGTGTTTAAACTGTCAGCCTGTAACAAGTATTCGTCTACGCTTTATTAAAAAACTCACAGTTTTATTAGTTTAGTTTTTTGTTGCTGTAATTGGGCTTCATACACCTAGTCAGTTTGTTTTCATTATAAAATAACGCCACATTTCAGGCTGCGTCTAACGAAGCACCTTCATGAGTAAGCACCAGGTTGTACTTACACGCACAAGTAAAGAATGAACGATTTATGTGATAGTTTGGATCAGCAAAATAAGATTTTGCTGCTTTCTGCACTTTCCCGTCCTATGAAAATACAAATCTTGTGCCTTTCAAACCACTTGATCATTGTGGATCATTGACGTGACTAATATGATGGCATTCGAAACTGGACGATTTTTTAAAATTAAAATATTAAGAAATATTTTAAGACATCAGAGACTTGGAGACTAATCAGACTTACTAATCAGAGACTCAGTCTTCTTACTGAGATCACGATTAATTAATGAGTCTGTTAATTTTAAAAACGAATATGTTTTTAAATATAATATGTGTTTTTAAAGTAAAAAATGTACAGCGTAACTATGAACTTGAAGGGGGAGAGCTGTCGCCTGTATGTTCAGTAACAGGAATAGAACAGGCAAGGTTAAATCTTTTCACAGGCTTGGTTGTCGTATTAGAAATTAAATCAGAATTTAGAGTTACTAATGAAAAATTACTTCATATATTCGATAAATAGCGAAGACAACGCTTAATATTTACTGTGGGCAAAGAACATAATTGTTGGTCGATTAACGTATTTAATTAAATAGGACTTAGTGTCATTAAATATAGAAGGGGCAACCAACAGTTACGAACAAAAAATAATCAGAAGGCAATGTATCAGAACGACAACTGAAACCAGCTGGCTGACTGGGCAACGTATCAGTCGTAGACTGCGAATGCCAAGAGGCGAACGTAAGCAAAAATGTGATATGATATGTACTGATTATTATTCTTAAAAAAGAATTAAGACATTAAAAGAGAACCAAAAATCGAATCTTTGCAGATGAAGATTCAGGATAGGATGAGATGGTGTGAAGGTTTAGATCGAATATTATTAGTAGTGACGTTTCAGCCATAAATAGTTTTAGGCGATGATGGATGATGATGGATGGATGATGCACGGGCGTCTTGCGCCCTAATTTGTTTGCGTTGTCCTGCGTAGGCCTGATGAACGCCAGGTGCCAACAGGTCAGCGCGGTCGTTTGCTCTGCACAAGGGAGTTAAGGTGCAGTCCGCGGGTCCATGATAAATTACATGGCCACCACGGACTTTAGGCGATCTCACATAAGTCTTTGTAAAGTGTAATAGTTACTGTGATCTAAGTTCAGTACAGAATGTAGCAGTGTACTTGGAGAGAAATTTATATTTCAAACAGAATTAACACTGTTGCACACCACTATAGAACAATTATTCCGATTAGCCCTTTCAGGCTTCAGAGCTAATCATATTTATATTTGTTATATTTGTCCAAGGAATATAACAATTTATAATTTATATTTTGTGCATGGAAATGACAACGAAAGTATGTACTAGTATGTACGAATATTGTGTGTTATATATTCCTTTCAGAGTCCGGCTTCGTACAGAACAATCAAGGAAACGGATACGACGTCGCTATCAACTCCTGATGTCCACAAGACCTGTGTGGTTGTGGCGATATATATAAGGATAAAACGAAGAGGTACTATCAACAGTTCTCTTTTGCAGCTCAACAAGGAATGTGGTGACATATGCCATTCCACTGCACGCATCACTGTAATACTACACATTTAAAATACGTTTAACAAAGTTTCGGTATTACTTGACTGTCTCTCACAAGGTATTTCTTGTAGCGAATAAAAAAAAAAACACTTTAACAAAATATCAGTAAATTACACTTACATACAATGTACGAACGTTCAATCTAATACGCACACAACATTACAACTAAATACGTGTGAACAATGTGTTCAGAAACAGTAATACCGCACCAACACAAGCACGCACTATCATTCAGTAGACCCCCCGCTCCTCAGGCGTCTCGTCAGCAAAGCTGGTGTACGCACAGTACTAGTCATCGAGAAACGGGAACCCATGGCACACAATACAATGTGATATGGGGAAATCTGTATTACTGTTATGCAGTTGGAAAACAAAACGTTAAGTTCTGTTTAAAAATACAACTGACAGGGAAACTTCATACTGTTTTTACGACTAATCAGTAAATTATACTAATTCGTAAAATATGAATAATCTTATGGTCATTGCGATTTGGTATTTTTCCTTGTATTGATTTTAGGTCAACTTGAAGAATTAAATATAAGAATGTTTTTGTTGTAACAGTTTGTAACGCACCGTAATCGCTCTAATATGTCTTTATTTTGCAGGTTTAGTCTTATCTTGTAATGTACGTATTCTTGTGTACAATATACCTACACGTAAACTACCCAGTTTATATTTCATGTTTAATGTATAAGTTTAAGGCAACCAATGCCTACTTTTATACAAACAGTATCCGTAGGTTGGATAATTCAGACGGTGCAGGCATTGTACTCTCCTTTATAAAATATTTACCTGTATTCATTATAATTGAATACCCTTGCGTGACGTCACGGATCCATTATGAACGGATGTCGATTAAGTATTCTTCGGTGTGTAATACTGAGTAGTACAGGAAGTGAGCATCTGTTTCTTGAAATAAAAAATAATCAGTTGAGTACTCCACGGTGGTAATGCGAGCTTATCCGTTTCCCATGAGACAAAGTAGAATGAAAATGGGAAGCTACAGAACGTTTGAATATTGGTACTTTCTGTATAAAATTTTACTTAGTGCTAAAAATGTATTCTTGACTATAAACGTAGGTAAAGTGTTGTGCTGTAAAGGTAAAGTGTTGTACCAACCTTAATAATAGACTTGTAGGCCTATCTATTGATTATGCTTGTTATTTTCATTATGATATTGGGAAATTATTACAAGTGTGTCATGGAAGCATAAATGACATTAGAATTTAACGAAATATCAGGATAACGAGATTTAAAGCAACTGTAATGAACCTGACTTCTCAGAATTAAAAGGTCGAACGGGACAAAAGATAATGGGTCTGGAACTGCACGTCCATAACGTTCGGCAGTAGTCATGTACGGATGATTCATTGCTTCTGAAGGAAATAATGAGGTTATACCGGAAAGTTTGCGGCACTCTATAATCGTCGTGGACGTAGTTTATCGACTGAGAAGTAATATTGGAATGAAGGACACATGTTATATAAAGTTTGTTATTATGTTTCGAGTGGGGAATTTTTGGCATCAAGAAAAACGGGAATTATTGTCCGTGACAATTGTCAACATAAAAGAAATTAGTACTAGACCATGTTTTGTTTTTTATTGTATATTCGTATATAGAGGCTACTTAGTGAAACCTTTTTTTCATCTTGTAGTTAACAAGATGGGCTTCTTGTGCATGTTAACACCATATTTTGGCGTTCCAAACTGCTAATTTTAAAATTTCTGTTTTCATTGCAAGTTATTGACAACATTTTACATATGCGTTCCATGAAATTGCATGTTTTGTCAATATTATTTATGTCTGGACTGATTTGGTTATCGAGATGCGATTTCGTAAGGGCGAGTTGTGTGTTTGGCATTTGTATCAGGGTTTGTTTGGCAACATGGGCGTAGAATATTGCTGGTTTAGTTGCGTTGGCGTTGTCGCTGTTGTGTGAAGTTGATATCCCAGCGAAGTGGGAATTTTTGTTGAAGTAGTTCTTGGTACATGGTGCGTTGTTGTAATTTCTGGATGATTTTCTTCTAGTTTACACATGTTACGTTGGAACTTCTTTCTTATCGGTTACAATTCTTTGTTAGATGGCTTTCTGTACACTTTACTCCTTGGAGGGTCTTAAGTGCAAAACGTTTTGTATGTCTATATATCTGGCATTGCACACGTACACTGGGAAATTTCCCCATTCTGGATCTCCAAAGCTTTGATTTCAACTGTTAAATTCAAAAGGTTTATTTTGTAATTGCGTTATTGTTTTCATGTGAATGAATAAAATCGGGTATATTAGTACGTCTTTATCTGATATTCACTAGTTTGTGTCTGAGATTTTAGTGTGTTAGTTTTTATGTCTTGGATGTCGTTATCAAGATGTAGGCCTACGTTCTTGATCAAAACGCGAAATCGCTTCCGTTTTTCCATTGATGCATACTGAGTTTCGTATTGCTTTCTGCTTATGCTTTAATAATGTTATAGTACTCTATTCCAGTAGTTGCTTGAATTTGAATTTCACTATCGTATAACGCTTCAGATAGTGTACTTGTTTGACGTAATATCATTTAGTAGGGTAATCAGTGGAGGTATTTGTTCCACTCAGCTACCAATGTGGGTGGGGGGTGGGTTGCCTAGGAGTACTGGTTTGTTCCTACGTTTCTTCATGAATTGCCAGTTCATTTAATTGTTTATCTGTTAGGCTAGTGTACCTGTTTTTACTTAGCCAATCTGTAGGTTTTTTTATCTGGTATATTAATTGTTTCTTTCTTCTTCTTTCAGACTACGGAGCCTTTTTTTGGTGTTTTACAAGTTTCCAGTTGTTGTTGGACGTTATGTGTTGGGTGATTTGTAGGATTTGTTACTATGGGTTGTTGTTGATTTCTGTAGTTGGTGTACTACATGTATCAGATAACGGATTTTGATTTTGTGTACTCTACCAGTGGTTAATTACCTTTCGACAATATTTTTAATGCTTTATTGTGTTGTTGCTTATTATCCATTTGTTATTATGTACTTAACATTATGACCCAGTAGTTTTAATGCAGCTGGATAATTATGTTATACTGGTAATTTGTTTCACGCTATCTAAGCGGCTAATCACTAGTAAACAGCAGAGATAAATAAGACACATGAGCGATCTAATCAATTATGTATCTTCACAAAAATCGAGGGACGAAATTATACCATCTGCACGGTTCAGTACCTGAATCGACATTAAAATTGTATAAAAAATAATCAGTATTCATATATTACGGTAATACGATGAGCTAAAATAAATGCGAGAAAGCTCAGAGCAATTCTGTAGATGCCTTGAACCACTGTGCTACCCTAGGCTCGTTTCATTGTTGTGTCAGAAGTTTGAAACGACTTACTTTCAGCGGGGCTGTATTGACTATAACGAGCCGAGAAGTTAAGCCTACTGGTTTTGCAAGGTTTTGTGTGACTGTGTATGTGCCTTTCGCAGTGTATCGAACTGAAGAATGGTTGAATATACCATAATTTAATCGTGCCATGCTCACGATTTGATTTTATTTTATTTTCAGTGTTTGAATGAGTCATGAATCGGTAATGGGCATGTGTGAAATAACTTCAGTCTTACACTTCATTAATTCCGTGATGAAACACGAATATTTCCGTATACCTTACAGAAATGGGAATACATGAAAGCCTGCATTTTTGAATGTACCAAGAGCATGAAGATATTACTTAATTAGGTAAGTTGCAGCGTCGTTTTTCAGCAGAGAACTTGAGAAACTGTATGGTATTGTGCCGTGGTTAGCCGAGTCACGGCATGGTATAAATTTGTAGAGTATTGTTCCCGGCAGATTTTGAATTTGAATTGCCGCCGCGTCAGTCTGGGCGCCCTTGATTACCTTGACTGCTTCATTCAGAGCCTCGTTTTACTGTTAACCCGCCGTAGCGACCTTGAGTGGCGATGTTATTTAGTCAAGCCGTGCTTCACCGTTGTGACGAATTAATTCAGCAGGCCGTTTGGTCAGGTGACCCTGCACATTGTAAATTCTGTACTTGTTTTTCTGCAAAATTACTTCGGTGAAAGAAATTTATTCCTCGTTCTCATTTCGCTAACGACACTTCAAGACAATACATCTGACGGTCCAGGGGAGTTGCCAGGTCCAGGGGAGGTGTCTGGTGTTTCATGTAACATCCTATCCACTATGTGGGAGTAACCGATAAAGTAGTTTCAGGGTCCTCGCCTTAGACAAGGGAGAGGAGTTTCGATCATGGTGACATGACCAGACTTCACCATGGGCAGAGGAAGCTAAGGAGAATGCCACTCCCCGAAGCCGTCAGGTGAACCAGCTTACATCTTAAGATCCCGAAGCATCGCCGACCCTATAGAGCAATGAGACTTCAAGACCTCCGACACACACCA
This sequence comes from Magicicada septendecula, assembly GCA_034769895.1. Taxonomy (NCBI): domain Eukaryota; kingdom Metazoa; phylum Arthropoda; class Insecta; order Hemiptera; family Cicadidae; genus Magicicada; species Magicicada septendecula. The sequence continues at coordinate 1,031,422,909 of CM068367.1, read as the reverse complement.
CACTTCAAGCAGAGTGTTTTCGATGGCAAGTCAGTCTTTAAAACAGGTGGGAACATTCCGTTTACTAATTCAGTGAGCAGCAGTGCAAAGATGGTTAATTGATTTAAATGGAACTCTAAATTTTATAAAAACATTGCTATAACATATCAGATGTACAGTGTTCGGTTGCTTAACAGTTTGATTAACTTTTAAAATTTAAATTGTAATGAGAGATCTAGATGTAGTCTGTTGAAAGCTGCAGTTAATCTTTTCAAATAGTTCAATTGTAAGTATTAACTGAAACCCCAATGTGGAGGACTGATCAGAATTTGTAATGTTTTAAAAGGATTCAGATTTTAAGGTAAAATTGAAAATTATAAATTATGAGAAACATTTAATAGTTAGAATCTGTACGTGAACTTTCAAATAATTAATTATAACTCACTGCTACAATTCATATTCTGTTTAAACTTATAAAGGATTTATTCTTTCATTACTTGACTAGACTATTGCTAGCTGTATCTGCTAATGATCATTCACACAGAATACGTATAGATCTAAATATATATTTGTTAATATTAAAGTAGCTATATCCATGAGCAGTAATTTGTTGTACATTTATCATGATCACGTTTGGTTAGAACCAGCCCTGTGAAAAATAATACAAATAGATTTAAAACTCACTGAGAATACAGAAGCGATTTAAATGAACTACATCCGTTTCAATACGATGTAAAAATATGGATAAATCTCTTGAGTCTTTGTGAATGAAATGAAGTGTTTGACTACTGAAAAAACTGATAAAGGATGAACGAAATTGTGAAAGTGCAAATGACGGAATGAGCATTTTAATCGAAAGAACACCGGAAACTTCAAAAACAAATGCGGAGTATGAGACATAACAAACTATTTAACGAAAAGCCCAAGAAAGCTGGAATGAATGGATCTGAAAAGCAACTGGTAGAAAAACGGGATGTAAACTATATATAGTTATACATGACTAATAAATAATATTGATCCAGTTGTTTTACTTTTTAGCTAAGAGTTTCTTATAGGTAACATTAATTCTATTTTTAAACAGTGACAATAGCTTTTACATAACTTCAGCTTGCTTGGACATGATTTAGAGTTAGTTAATATTTATATTTGTTAATATTAAACTAGCTATATCCATGAGCAGTAATTTGTTGTACATTTATCATAATCACGTTTGTTTAGAACCAGCCCTGTGATTACACACTTATATTTGTGAATTATATCATTAATTGCTAAACGATCCACCTGTTATGTGCTTGATGAATTCTTGTTTAAATAACATTATTATTATGATGAACACATATTCTATGTATATATGCATATGTGAAGATATTTTAAAACAAAAGGAAAATTAAGAGCTGGTTTTGAATTTAAATATTATTCTATACTCAGATGGTATTTAAGCTGTATAATATTGATAGGAGGAAATTCAATAAAAGTTGTTATTGTTAAACAAGCTTTTTATTGCAAGTCCTGTCACCATGGGCTCCAGCCATTTTTTTGCTTCCTCTAGGCCAGTGGCCTAGTTTTCAATTTTTACGTAACGGCCGTAGCCGTTACAGTATCTACAGACCTCAATTTAAATAAATACATTTTTAAGGGTTAATAGATTGGATTTACGGTATCCAAGTAAATATGTCACAGTTTTTGAGACGTGAAACAATTACATGCGATATGCGTGAATTGGCATGTGTTTATATTTTTTTGACGATTTTAAAATTTTTCAACTTTTTTAATAGAAGGAAGGATTCAATATTCATTATCTACCATTGGTACCGGATGAGAACTACTTATTAGATGACCCGTGGGCTCCAGTGTTTTCGTCAGAAATACAAATGATGTAAATTACAGTGTCTATGAAGACCTGAAGCGGAAGGTACAAAAATGATCAATTCGTGCAACAGTTGCCTACCAATCTACTGATTGAGTGTCAAAGAGGAAGCTACGATGAATATCAGATTAAGTAGCTAAATTTTGGTAACTAAGTAAAGACAATAAAGTGCGGAAAGATAGGTTTAATATTTTCCACAGACAGGCCTACATCATACAGTATATAGGGTGAGTGGGGGTAAGATGCCGTGTTGGACAAGATGCCGTGTCACGTGATTCATGAGGTTGGGGTAGTGGTGGGGAGCCGTCGCCAGTTTGGCGTGAGTTCTTGTTGTGAACACCGTGTTTCAGTTTGTACGGAAAGAAGTAGCTTTTACTCCAATTTTGTAAACTGTTTCCATTCACATTAAACTGGTGAGTGATGTTTATTTTACATATGGTTAATACATGTTAACACATAACGACCTTAATATTATCAGTAATCAAATGATTCAAGTATTTCTACAAAATAGGGTTAACGGAGTATAGGTTAGAGCTAAACAGTCGCCCGGCGGCCATGATCGTCCTTCGTTATTGCGCCCGGCATCTTGTCCAACTAGTCGAGGTAAGATGCCGTGCTACATTACGTGTAAGATGCCGTGATTTTTTCCGTTGGGGTAAGATGCCTGTCCCTCATTCTTTAATTCTGGAATATTTCTGGGGACTAATTACACGGGTTTTATTGCAGGGATATGCCTCGCTTATACGAAAGAAAATCTAACAGAGGGGCGTGGACAGAAGAAGACTTGAAAGCTGCCTTGAATGCGGTGATAAATGAGGGAATGTCTTCATATGCAGCTAGCAAACATTTTAATATTCCAGAGCGAACACTAAGGAGGAGGCTACAAAAAAATGATGACAAAAAGCATGGTTTGGGACCAAAAGGTGTGCTTGGTCCAGATATAGAAAAAAAGCTCGCATCCCACATAAAGAAGCTTCAAGCTGTTGCCTTTTCCCCAACTGTAACCCAAGTTAGAATTCTTGCTTATAAAATAGCTGAGCGTTATAATTTAAAACACAAATTCAATCATGATAAAAAAATGGTTGGCTACGACTGGTTCTATAAATTTTTAGAAAGGAATCCGGACATTGTCGTCAGGAAAGCCGAAGGGCTGTCACTGGCCAGAGCCCAGGGGTTAACAAAAGAAGATCCTAAAAATTACTTTGATTTACTCAAGTCTACTTTTCTAAAGTACAACCTAATGGATAAACCATCTAATATTTACAATGTTGACGAGACGGGATTGCCGCTAAACAAGCCAGGGTTTGTTCTTGCTGAAAAGGGATGTAAGGGTGTACCTAAACTTACGTCAGGGGAAAAGGGAGAAACTATAACTGCAATAGTCTGCTGCATGCAGAAGGTAACTTTCTTCCACCGGTTTGCATTGTCAAAGGTGTTAACAAGAAAGTGGAATGGGAAGACCAAATGCCACCGGGGTCTTCGATTGTGATGTCAAAACAGTCAGCTTATGTGAACACTGATATTTTTACGGATTGGCTGGAAAAACATTTTATTCCACGAAAAGCACAAGGCAAAGTGTTGTTGATTCTAGATGGCCATACGTCACACACCAGTGCAGATAAATTGTTAGAGTTGGCTGCTGAGCATGATATTGAGCTCTTGTGTTTACCAAACCACTCAATCCATTACTTGCAACCACTGGACCGTTGTTTCTTTAAATCACTAAAACACCATTGGTTCCAGGCTTGTCAGAAATGGATGGATACTCACTCTTTTCCAGATAAGCCAAGGAAACTGGGACGGGCTCAGTTAGGGTAGTTGTTGAACTCAGCGTGGAGGGAGTCTGCTAATTCCAAGAATGGGACCTCTTGTTTTCGAGTTACTGGGATTTTCCCATTTGATCCCTGCGCCATTCCTGATCGAGCTTTCATAGGATCTGAGAACAAGCCTAGTACACCACCACGCTCACCACAACCATCAACGTCAGCACAGCATCATAATCCGCACAGCAGTGTTCCTGTAACTGGACCCGCTTCGCAAGGGCTCCAGAGTGACAACACCCCTACCAAAGTTCTACAAAAATTGTCTCCAATTCCAGCTCTTGGAAAGCGTCAGGTGAATAAAAGAAGACAAGAAGCGCAAGTTTTGACGTCTCCAGAAATTATTGCTGCAAAGAAATTGAAATGTGAAGCGAAGAAGAAGACGCATGAAGCCAGCTCAAAGACCAAAAACATGAAACCTAATAAGACAAAAGAAGAGACAGCAAAAGAAAAGAAGAGGAAGATAATAGAAGACACTGCCAAGGAGGAACAGAGTACCACTAAGAAAAACACAATTCATCCAAACAATTTGTTAAAAAAAAAACAAGAAATTGTCGAACACTTCTTCAGAAGATGATAATGAGGCTGATGTGCCCTACCAGGAATCAGATGAAGATGATGACCTATTTGGAATGATTGACAAAGACGAGTGTTCAGAATGCTTAGAAGAATATGGAAGAACCCAAGATAGTTGTGACTGGATTAAGTGTGTCGTGTGTTCCAGATGGCTACACGAAAGCTGTTCAAAATTTTTAAACAAATGTGCTGTCTGCGGTAGGGCTGAAATTCTTCTCGAAAGGAAGGAAGAACAGATGAAAAAAGCACACAGTAAAAAATAGAAATCTCTGTCAAGTTGCATTTTTCCACATTATTTTATTGTAAAATATAAAACACATTATGTTTTATTGTAAAACTTTATAATGTTTCTAAAATATAGTTTAACATGTTTTAGCAATTTTCTTTCCTTGTGTTTGCTGTTGTAAAACGTTTTTACTGAAAAATACATAGGTCTAATATTGTAATATTGTTACTGTGAGTCTAATGCGTTTTATTACATTAAAACCCCACCAGCCATCTTACCCTAACTTGAGTCGCCATCTTTTTTGCTTTATTACTGTGGTAATAAAAAAAACGTACTGACATTTAGTGTTTTATACTAGCCATTGAAAAAAAATCACGGCATCTTCCCCCAATCCACCCTATGAATAAGTACGCTTACTTCAGTAAAAAATACAGTGTTTACGTTTTCAATGTGATAAATTACAAATTAATATCTTGACTTTTTTGGCTGCATTGTAATCGATATGATGTTCCTATTTTCTCTGTGATCTTCCGTATTATTTTAATGATTGTTTATTTTGTTAATTCAAAGGCTTCTCATTAATACAAGGGACATCACATCTTTTGTGGGGCGAAGTAATTACAATCAAACTAGATAATAATAATGAAAAAATATATGTAATCGTTGTTTATAGCTTCTAAATAACTCCTATGTACTAGTAACTTAATCACTTATTCGGCAGTCTAAAATTGTATAAAAACTTGCGGCACGAGTAATTTTTATAGGCAGCAGATTTGCTATCACGAAATTCGTTTTCCGGATAAGAACCGTAAGAAACAAACATTAGAAATGCGATGTAGGATCTTCTCGACACGAAATACGATCCTCGTAATCTTGGTCTCACCAGAACGCATTCCCCTTTTCCCTTTTGTGATAAAATTCCGTTCGGTGGAATGTCGATGGGGTCTGGAGCTAAAAAAATGTAATTCTCATGTTGATGCCAATAGATGGAGATAAGAAATATACGAGGAGAAATAAGAAAAAGGTATTGTACTATTAGCTTTGTTTTATTAGCTTGTAATTAGCATGTGTCGTAGAATTATACAAACGTTATGGTATGTGTCTAATCATACGTTTTTTAATAAAAATAATACATTTCAATAACCACCTTAAACCTTCCTTTTTTGTGATCAAACTTTCTCTTACAAAAAAGACTTTCAAAGCAATGTTTCTTCCCCGTTATCTATTTGTTGTTTCTATGTATTTATAGTATTCTTAGTTTTTTGTGAAAGTGCTGTGTGTGTTGTATATTTTTTTCAGCGAGTCGATTTATTTTTTGTTTGTCCCACATACATCTGATATTTTGTGGACTGTCGGATACAGCTCCTGGTACATTAGGAAAGGGACCCTAAACATGTGGTTTTTCTCTTTGTGTTGAGTATTTTGCGTATGTTTGTTTCTTGAATATTTTAATATTTTGCTGATTTTCTGTGTGGTTAACCTGACATGTGGGTATTGTCAGACGATGATCGTCGTTTTGTGTGTGTTTTCTGTAAAGTTCTCCGACATTTGGCTTCTGGTGTATCCGTTCTTCTGTAACGCAGAACAGAACGCTACTTCTCGAATGTTATGTGAGTTGTTTGTTGATGTTGTCGTCTACTCATCTGCATATGACGATATGTAGACGTGCGCTCGCTCATGCGTAAAAAGTTCACATTTAAACTCAAAAACTCAAAAAGTTAACATTTAATTAATCACACGATGTTAATGATCGTTAAAAGCAAATAACGCATGGCTAGTATTGTACTGACAAAGTGAAACATTTTTTGTCCGTCCGTGCTTTATTATTCCTGATTCTTAAGAGTACTGTGATGTAATACACTGATACCGTATGCCATCTGAGTACTATAAAGGCCGGTCTACACAGGAACCAGCTCAAGCAGCAACTCCGTCACGAGAAGAATTTAATATTTGTACGCCTTCAAGACAGGCCTACATTTATAAAATTTATCGAAGTTATCAGTGACCGTTTACTCATTAGTTGAGCCTAAACGATAGTGAATAAATTAAAAAGTCCTATTATATTTTCAGAAGTAATTAAATATATTTTAAATTAAGAACTAATAAATTATTGCATTTTCATTCATTGTATACATTAGGCTGTAAATGTATTTCATTAAGGAATATAGTAATATTATTTATACTTCATTATATTCATAAATAATGTGTAATATAAGGGTTGTGGGTATTAGAAACTGATACGATTAAAAGGGGGCTAAGGCGTTAATAATCGAATATATTCCTGGAAAATTTTTATTATCTCTCTCTCTCTCTCTCTCTCTCTCTATATATATATATATATATATATATATATTATGTACTGCTGTTAAAATGCAACACAGTACATAAGAGGAAAATAATAAATTTTAAAAGAAAAAATATATAAATTTATTAGAATTGTAACATATGTTTTAAAATGTAAACAAAAACATTGTATTGACTCACCCATCAACATAGAGGTAGATGCCTATATGAGATAAAACAGTATAAAGATATATGTTATGAAAAGAATATATGAAATTTGAAATGAATATTATAATAAGAGGAAATAGTAAGAAAATTATCATATTATAAATAAAAAAATTGAATTAAGAATATTAGAAATAAAATAAATATGTTTAATAAGAAGTAGAAAAGTTATATAAGTTTTTAAGAGATATATGATAAAAAGATGTAACGAAGGTAGGGAATTATCAATGTGGCAAATTTGTAAATTGTTAGAGATTGTTTTGTTTTGGTGAGTGATGAAGAAAAAATGTATTAGTCTAATTTAATACCAAATACTATAAAGATGAAAGAGAGGAATTATGTAAAATGAGTCTAAATTTATATCTAAGGAAAGTAACATGAGTAGTCTAATTTTATATTGAATACTATAAAGATGAAACAGAGGAATTATGTAAAGAGAGTCTAATTTTTAATTCAATCAGAGTCACATTAAGAATATTAAATTATAATAACTGTTATACATCATAAAAGTAATGTAACTTGGAAAAGAAAATAAAGCAAAGTATTTTGAATAGTGATTCCAGAGTTTGATTATAATATCGAATAAATAAATAATAATACAAAAAATATAACAATATCCTGAATAGAACGACGACAGAAGAGGAAAATCTTGGACTGGAGAAGAGTTTCAGTGGCCCTAACGAATAATTAAGTGTTCAAAGGAGACATCGGTGTTGCGGTAATCTTGGAGAGCGGTATCCAGCGGTAAGAACAATAAGAGATACGTGGGAAGAAACAGATTGCCAAGCTGAATATTGCTGTTGAAGAAAGGTAAACAACAACCAGAAGTGAACCCGTGGCAGCTAGAAGAATTCAGAGACGGTTAAGTTACACTAATACGTTAGTTATTTTTTACATGGTTAATTACCAAAGTACTACCCATTAACTGAATCTGGGTTGGTTTAAAGAAAAGAATTTAATAGATATAATCGTAAATACGATAAAATAACTTAATAAACATTAACCCTGAGAAAAAGAGTTTCTTTACATGTACTGGTAAATAAAAAAAAAAATATAATAACAGTAGGTACAGATCTTTATTACAATACCTGTAATAAAAAAATAAACCAGTATAAAATGGCAGTCCCAACGTGGGGCATATCTTGAATATTATACCTGTAATTAACAACAGTATAAAATGGCGCCCATACGTGAAAGCAAAGATTTTCTTTAAACCAGCACCAAATAACACAATTTTGTTAAATTTAATTAGTATAAAAATCTCCTTGTAATTAAATTAAGTTCAATATTGTAAAATGACTAACAAACTAGAGCAACGATATGAATTAAGGAGTAATAGTGTTGAAGAGGAAGAAACTGAAATGGAAATAATAGTAGAGGATGCCCAAGGGGACCAACTAAAGAAACCAAACCAAACAATGGATGCAAATTTCCAGGAGATGATGAGAATTATAATGGAAGGGAATAACAAAACCAACTAAAATTTTAAACAAATGAGACTAGATAATGAAAATTTATTAAAACAAAATAATGAGGAATTAAAGGAGACCATTCAACAACAAATAAATGGGGTGAAGAATAAATTAGACCAGCAAAAGGCTGAAATCAAGTTAATATTACAAAATTGTGAGGAAAGGAACATTAGGCAATCCGCAAAAATGAAATTGAATATAGAAACAATGAAAGAAATAATGAGTGATGAAAACCAGTCAATAGAAACAACGATAGAAGATGACAAGCAAAGTGTGGAAACATTGAATAAGATAACGGGAGAAGTAATAAATGATAACAAAACGGAGATAGAAATAATACCCAACGATCAAAATAGGGAGCAAGTAAGTCATAAAATAGAAGATAATGGAATAAAGAAGCAAATAATTAAGAAAACAGAAGAAAGAAGAATAACACATCCTAAGAAAATTAAAAATATACGAGAAGAATTGGAGATGATGAATAATGGACTGATTAATGTACTTAACATCCTAAGTACTAACTACAGAAGAATAAGTAATTTTAAAGATAATAAAAGGAACTCAGTAGAATATTTCAAAGGGAATCACAATAAAATAGTGAGAAAAAACGTCAGAAAGTCTATAGGTAAATTAAATATCACAGAAATAGAAATGTGTAGCAAACTATCAGTAATGTCATCAATAATTCAAGTACCATTAAAATACCTGTTCAATAAAATAAATAGGAAAGTGACTGATGTAGGCATAGGTAGAGATGAACATGTAGTATCAAAAGAATGGGAGTACAGGGTGACAGAGAGGTATTTAATAAAAACAAATCATTATGGACACTGTAATAATAATCCGTGCAACAAGGATAACTTACGTATTTGACAACGGATGAACTAAATATGAAAAATATGGAAAGAAGGGACTGATTTTCTGGGTATGGACCAAAGCAAACCAATGGAATAAAGATTAGATTGACTATTAATACAAACGACATATATGAAGGTTATTACAAATAAAAATTTTTTTTATTTTATGAATTAAGATGAAATGAATCCACCAAATTCTAAAATAAGTAAGAACATCTTACCGGATAGTTAAGAGAAATTATTTTTGAATCAATTAAGAAGAGAAAGACAGTTAATAACCATAATAATTATTTGAATAACCATTTTAATCAGTATAATAACAATGATAAGAACAATTAAGACTAGTTACTATTTAAGAAGGGTAGAAATGAATTAGATGAAGAAAGAATAGACAAATACAACTTACGATAATGATGAAATTCAGTACTTAACTGCATAATTAAAGGGGAATAAATAAATAAAAAAAATGAAGATGAAGATACAATCGAAAATATCATAGATTGACAACACCAAGATGGGAATAATCCAACATGTATGTCGAATAATGTTAACCAGTTACCTGTGAATGATAGAATATTAATTGAAGTGATAAAACACCAGAAGTGAAACAGTAATGGAATAAAATGTGAAGAGACCTCAAAGAAATCATGTAACAATCCCTTGAATATAATTTTGTAGCGAAGGAGCTACCTTATAGGTAATAATTATATGTATTGTGTTGTGATAGTGCAACTTTTATTTTTTCCTGGACAGAGATGAAGTTCCTCTGATCTCCGATGATATATTTAGGGAAAACGGCGGAGTAATGGAAGCCAAGAGTGCCCCTCCGAATCCGAACCCATGTATAGTATTTAATGTTAGGGAATTATGGTATTTTAGGGATGATACAAATAACGAGGTAAAGAGATAAAAAATAAATATGACAACATGACTCGAGGTATGAAAATTAAGAAGAAATTAAGCGTTCCAACATGAAAACAGGAATATAATTAAAAGTAACTAAATAAATGATAGAATAACCCAAAGTGTATAAAGAATCGACATCAAGTTTTAGGTGCTAAGTTAATATATGATATTTGTAAAAAAAGTCAAGGTAGCCAATGTCAGATATGAGGGAAGGTGGATAAATCATCAAGCATTGAGAGCGTTAGAGCAAGTTTTATTGACATTTGTGGACCATTATCAACTAGTGATAGGAGATGTAGGAAATATAGGTATACTGATTATCATGGACAGCTATTAGGTTTACAAAACATATCACATCATTAAAGCTGATACCCATATTATAATAAAAAATAATTAAAAAAAAAAAGAGAAGAGAATTCTGAAATTAAGAACACATGAAATTTATGACCAGGATTGGGAAGGTGAGATTTAAAAGAAAAGAGAATGTTTAGTCATGTTTTTGAGTTTTTTAGCCATGAAACTAGGCACAATTGTTATTTTATACTTATTATTTTTGATGTAAAACCAGTTGGTTTGATTAATGTTATTTTAAGCCATAAATGAGTGTGTAAGATATGGTGATTCTTGATAGTGATGAACCATACTTGTTATGTTAATAAAAGAAAAAACCAATTTATGAAATGAATTTTGTGATATACAATTAGCGAATTAATCATATGTTTTCAATATTAATGTTCGACCATGTTTGTGATAAGAAATTAATTATTTCAAAATCTCATATCAAGTTGTATCTGAGATTATGAAATAAGGGAAGGTATGTACTGCTGTTAAAATGCAACACAGTACATAAGAGGAAAATAATAAATTTTAAAAGAAAAAATATATAAATTTATTAGAATTGTAACATATGTTTTAAAATGTAAACAAAAACATTGTATTGACTCACCCATCAACATAGAGGTAGATGCCTATATGAGATAAAACAGTATAAAGATATATGTTATGAAAAGAATATATGAAATTTGAAATGAATATTATAATAAGAGGAAATAGTAAGAAAATTATCATATTATAAATAAAAACTAGAATTAAGAATATTAGAAATAAAATAAATATGTTTAATAAGAAGTAGAAAAGTTATATAAGTTTTTAAGAGATATATGATAAAAAGATGTAACGAAGGTAGGGAATTATCAATGTGGCAAATTTGTAAATTGTTAGAGATTGTTTTGTTTTGGTGAGTGATGAAGAAAAAATGTATTAGTCTAATTTAATACCAAATACTATAAAGATAAAAGAGAGGAATTATGTAAAATGAGTCTAAATTTATATCTAAGGAAAGTAACATGAGTAGTCTAATTTTATATTGAATACTATAAAGATGAAACAGAGGAATTATGTAAAGAGAGTCTAATTTTTAATTCAATCAGAGTCACATTAAGAATATTAAATTATAATAACTGTTATACATCATAAAAGTAATGTAACTTGGAAAAGAAAATAAAGCAAAGGATTTTGAATAGTGATTCCAGAGTTTGATTATAATATCGAATAAATAAATAATAATACAAAAAATATAACAATATCCTGAATAGAACGACAACAGAAGAGGAAAATCTTGGACTGGAGAAGAGTTTCAGTGGCCCTAACGAATAATTAAGTGTTCAAAGGAGACATTGGTGTTGCGGTAATCTTGGAGAGCGGTATCCAGCGGTAAGAACAATAAGAGATTCGTGTGAAGAAACAGATTGCCAAGCTGAATATTGCTGTTGAAGAAAGGTAAACAACAACCAGAAGTGAACCCGTGGCAGCTAGAAGAATTCAGAGACGGTTAAGTTACACTAATACGTTAGTTATTTTTTACATGGTTAATTACCAAAGTACTACCCATTAACTGAATCTGGGTTGGTTTAAAGAAAAGAATTTAATAGATATAATCGTAAATACGATAAAATAACTTAATAAACATTAACCCTGAGAAAAAGAGTTTCTTTACATGTACTGGTAAATAAAAAAAAAAATATAATAACAGTAGGTACAGATCTTTATTACAATACCTGTAATAAAAAATAAACCAGTATAATATATATATATCTTTCCCCTCTCCACTTTCAGGCATGCAGATCGTTAAGCCAAAATGTCGTTCCTTCTGTGTGTGTGAGTGGATAATTGAGGCAAGGAGTGCGTGTGTGTGCACGCAGATACGTGTGTGTTTGTTTTTAATTTGTTATGTTGCTGTACTTCAAGGATTACCTTGCTGTGTATTAGGACGCTTTGGTTTTTTGAAATAAGCGTAAACGAAACAAAATTTACATTTAGACGATTTTAATTTTCTACACTTTACAATCGTTGAGAAGATTATTCTGTCCAAATCTGAAAAATAAAAATGTTGACGAGACGAAAGACGTCATAAAAAATCAAATACGGAGAAACTGTCTCCTGTGTATTTATTACATTCAATGTATGAAGAGACTTGCGCAGTATTATTTTGTTAACCACAGTAAGAATCATTTAGTTCGTATTTACAGTTTGTTACTTTATATCTAACTAGCCGATTTACCCAGCGTTGCTCGGGTTCATAATTTATTCATAGGCTCATAGGCACCTATTCTTGTTCTAACGTTATATTACTTCTGTATTGTATAATCTTCCTTATATTGTTACGTTCGCATTCTCACTGGAGGAATACTCTGTAGCGCACCTGTTTAAGAACATGTCACAAACTTTATTCTTATATCTGGAGAAGAATTCTGTTGCGCGTGATGCTCCTGCTCGATTTCTAACTCTGGGAGAGGGCGAACAGCTAAATTAGTTTTCAATAAAATGTCTACAGTACTTGCACGCGCTGCGTATTTAACTGAAGTTTTATAATTCATTGTGTTAATGTTGAAATAAGGTATTTGTTAAATTATTGTCTCCTAAACTTATTCTAACAATACAATACCTCTATAGATTTCAGCTTATCAATTTTTAAATTCAAACTGAAGCAAGCGCATTTATATTGTCTGAACACTACAATCTGAATACGTTATTTTTTATACTCGCTTATAACTTACTTCGATCTTAACTTATCCACTTTTAAATTCAAACTGAAACAACTCTGAATTCACGCACTAATAAGAAGCCTTAAGTTTCTTAAGATGCATACACCACCTTCGATATCATAACCTATACCTTTATTTATAAGAACCGTGGACTATGGCCCGGCCGTCTTTCGCGGGATCGGACCTAAGACTCCCCGGGTTCCGTGGACGGAATCCGGGGAAGGTCCGTCGGACGACTCCCGCGCTACCCCTTACGCCGGAGGCTTACATCTATGCCGGGACCCCGCATGGTTTTTCCGGCATCCAGGCCGGTCGAACTCCCGCGCTAGGACTTGCTCAGAGACCTCCCCGGGGTACGGAAGGTTCTCCGAAGCCCGGGAAAGCCATCGACATGCCGGACTAGGACGTGTGACTCTGGCCCGGCCGTTTTTCGCGAGATCCGACCTAAGACTCTCCGGGTTCCGTGGACGGACTCCGGGGAAGGCCCGTCGGACGACTCCCACGCTATTCCCTACGCGGGAAGCTTCTACCTATGCCGGGACACCGCCTGCTTATTCCGGCATCCAGGCCGGTCGAACTCCTGCTCTTGGACTTGGTCAGGTACCTCTCCGGGGTACGGAAGATTCTCCGAAGCCCGGGAAAGGCGTCGACATGCCGGGCGAGGAGCTGGGACTCTGGACCGGCCGTCTTTCGCGAGATCCGACCTAAGACTCCCCGGCTTTCGTGGACGAATTCCGGGGAAGGCCCGTCGGACGACTCCCGCGCTATTCCCTACGCGGGAAGCTTCTACCTATGCCTGCCGGGACACCGCCTGCTTTTTCCGGCATCCAGGCCGGTCGAACTCCCGCGCTAGGACTTGGTCAGAGACCTCCTCGGGGTAAGGAAGGTTCTCCGAAGCCCGGGAAAGCCGTCGACATGCCGGGCGAGGCGCTGGGACTCTGGCCCGGCCGTTTTTCGCGAGATCCGACCTAAGACTCCCCGGGTTCCGTGGACGGACTCCGGGGAAGGCCCGTCGGACGACTCCCGCGCTATTCTCTACGCGGGAGGCTTCCACCGATGCTGTGGCAACCAGAATGTATTCTGTTGGGTTGCCATGGTAACCAGATCTAATAGTTTTTTTTAAGACCCCAAAGGACCCCCATAGGATCGTATCGAAGAAAACACCTGTCCTATGTTGGTTCTCCCGTTGCGTAAAATATTTGTGCCAAACTTGGTTGAAATCGGTCCAGTGGTTTAGGAGGAGATGTGGAAGACCCCAAAGGATCGTATCGAAAAAAAACACCTGCCTTATGTTGGTTCTCCCGTTGCGTAAAATATTTGTGCCATGTTTGGTTGAAATCGATCCAGTCGTTTAGGAGGTGATGTGGAACATACATACATACATACATAGATACAATGACTTTTATTTATATTAAGATGTAAAGTACGTCTATATAATATACCTATTGTAATGGTTTCCTCCAAATTGTGTCGACTGTGTACATCTTGTGTCGAATCTTGTATGCGGTACCTATATAAGCAACAGTGGCCGGCTTAGTCAGTCAGTTGCACCTGGAGTTATTGTAGAGTGCGTATCAAGTGATTGTTGCCGATTAGTGGAAAGTGATAGTTACTGCAGTGCGATTAGTGATAATTTCTGCGGTACTGTAATAAGGTGACATTATTAATGCGTGTGGACAATTTTAACTTGAATTATTATTTGAGAATACCTTTGTTGATTTCAAATTGCTATTTGTGACTAATTAAATCTGGTAATTAGTGACTTCATTGGTGACTGTATTTTGTTTCCACTGTACAGTACGACGATCCGTGAGACCGTCTAAACAGTGGTGTGAGAAGACCTTATTGTTATTACGTTCAAGAAAGTAAAGTGTAGCACTGAGACAGAAACATGGTGTAACTGCAGTGTAGTATCAGCGGAAATGTTTATAAAAACTGTGGCAATTTGCGCATGTCACACGAATCCATGTGTATCGAAGTAGGCTAATGAATTACGGCCATTCATAGATTCGCTATTAAAATGCATTAATGTGTAAATTGCTACAAGCATTATAAATGATTAATCTGAAGTGTTGTTGAACAAATTAACATGAGTACATCATAATTAGAATCACTTGTTTCCAATTCTCTGGAATACTCAGAAAAGCGATTTCCTGGATTGCAGTGATGACGTGACTAGCCGTATGCAGTGCTGAAATACTGTACTTTAATAATTTATTACTGGTCTACTATAACGGTGCTTTCAGTAGGGTCAGTTACTAAGCAGACATCGACGCGTTCCATCATCAAGTGTCGTGTTAAGCAACTGGAAACAACTAAAAGCAACGTGTCGTAAACGGGGGACTAGCCAGAATCGTGAGATTGACTACGATTGCTGCCACCTAAATACGCGTGGACAGAGAGCAGAGGCGAGACCGACTTTTCACGTCCCCAACAACACCCTGGGGGGATAAGAGGAGCGAAAGTAGCTGTATCGACGTATGGCATGCTAAGACATTCATGTGACGTAATCCAGAATCATCTGTACTCACCGAGAGCAGAGAAGTGGAAGGATTTTATTTATATTATACGAAGAAACCTTTTGGAAGGCATTTAAAGGCAATTTAAATATTTTGAAATAATCTACTTTTATGATCATTTTCAAATCGGCCTACTATAATTTTAATATAATTTATGTCTTTTGTTAAAATTAATTAATACGTTATTATTTCCATTTTATTAATTTTATTTCATGCACACATTGAAATGTAACTGTAATGTGTTAATTACTTAATAAGACGTGTTAAGTAACTCAGAAATTCGTTACCTTCCATGGTGTAAATAACCATAGTCGAATTAAAATAGCAAGGAAATTTAATTTGAGTTCTGTAAATAGTATATAATACATTTATAAATAAACAGTATTATTTTCCTAAAACGCTTTCACATCATAAATTTCTAGACAACCCTCAACCAGTTATATTGTAACATGTACTGCATAAATGTATATTCACGTTATTTAGTTATGTTATTATTTTAGTGGTTGCATATAAACTAATGAAGCTGATAAATTAGTAAGCCCTGTATATGCTGTGGCTAGTTTAAAAATTAGCAATTTGGAAGTGGTAATATAGAATTATTCGAAGGTTTTAGTTAAAACACACACGTTTGTTACAGTATCTCTTTTATATTGTTAGTCTGAGTCATACAATAGAAAACACTGTAATCTCTTTGGGTGGACATTTTTTGGGACAGACCCTCAGTGACAAATGGTTGTTTACATACTGTAATCTCAAACGCAAATTGTTATGTATATTAGTGGAAAGACCACAGTTTTTAGTAAATATGATTCAACAGCAATTAGACGAAAATATAAAAAAAATTACAGAAAATGCTTCAATAAATCTAAAAAATATATATATTTATGTTCATTCATCAATCAATGAATTCATTCTTCATTTACCAATGTACAGATTATAAGTTAAATGTAGTCGCATTCATAAGCGAAGTTTTATATGTGTACTACGTTATTGACAACAAAGAAGTAGTTTCTATGGAAACTCACCGGTTCCCATTTTCGATCACGCACCAGCGGTCGTTTTCAAATATGCGACACGTCCTTATAAACATTTTCAATGTTAATATTTAGGTGCCAAAACACATCCGTGTACAGCGTTCAAGTAACGTGTACGTGTGTAGTTTTACTGTTGACATTTGTTTCACTTTAATTAAAATTATAATGTTTGACAATCTCGTATGGGGGATATATAGCCTATGTCTGAAGATGGAATGATCATTCCGAAACGCGTCACAAAGCTACTAGAAGTAGTCTCAAGGTGGAACTAGAATAAGATAATCCCCTTCAATCTCTCTCTCTCTCTCTCTCTCTCTCTCTATATATATATATATATATATATATATATATATATATATATATAATGTACCTACTACCCCTCTCACGAATCGAAGAAAGGAATTAGAATTGTTTTTAGACATAACAAAGACAGGTAACACTTTTATCCCTCTAAATAATCCTTAATTCAGAATAATTAAAAAATCAAACAGTTTAAAATTATTATGGACATTAAACAGCAGAAATGTTATGTGAATGTAGGAAGTAAATTTTTGGAGTCTGATTACATACTGTAATAATGGGGTTTCCGTGCGTCTGTACGTACTGGTATTGAAAATAAAACGCGCGTGCGTGTGTATACTGTTCATGAGTACATGTATTATGTAGGCCAACAACAATATTCTTGTCGTTTATTCTTTTGTTAGGTTTTGTGTGAACTGTGCGCGTGCATATTGAGTGTGAATTGTGAACCATTAACTCTAAACGGCTCAATATTAGAAATGTTTTACAATGATGACTGTGGGGCAGATGGTGGCAAGTGTAGAGGTGGTTGTAAAATACCCTTCTTTGGTTTAGGCCAACTTTTATTGCACCCTAATTGCTCACTCGATAGGCCTACATTCTTTTTTCCCCCACCCTACAGACATATCACTTTTAACCGTAATAGACAGTAATTGTGCTTAATATTACCGTATACATCTGGATTTGTGTGTTTGCATCGTTGTGATATCCATAAGCACACTGATACCGATATTGGTGCTCGATGTCTGATAAACTGATATTAACAATGCTTTCCTAACATTCCTATTTACATCATTTGAATGGAGGGCATGTGGGGTTGTGGAGTTAACGTTTAATCAACTGAAGGTTTCAGTGTTTGAAGATTTGAATTAAGTTTAAGAACAGTGTGTGTTCTGTTTACTTTTACTAACTTTTCACTCGAAACAAATTTGAACTTGGTATAATAAAGGTTGACATAAAGTGCGTATGACCGAAAAATTCTTGTATGTAAATATTCTTATAATTTTTAAGGTGTATATTGTTCACATTGTAACAATTATATTTCTGGTTACAAATAAAAATGTTTCGTTCGTGTACAAAACAAAACAAATTTTGTTTTATTTTTTAAAATTTTCAAAAAAAATGTTTATTTAATGTCTGTTTTTATGTTGAATAATTTAAATAATCCTTGTAATAGTGTCGTGTGAAAATTTTGTTTTAATCTGTGTTAATTATGTCAATAAATTCGCTTCTTTTTCACTGTAAATAAATTTACTGTTAACAGGATTGTCTCATTTCACTAATCGATCGGCTATCTTTCTTCTTTCTCAAGTATATTACTCCCACTTGAGTAATGTCGCCTTTTTCTTTGATCCTGTTGTGAATTAACCCTTTATTTATAACATTTCTAAAATAAAAATTAAATCAAAGCGTAGAATTAATATATTTTATTGACAATTTTAATAATATCGATTCAAAATCGATTATCACATATAGAACACTCGACTCTTGCACAGGGGTAATCGATTGTTAATACAGGTTATTATATAGAAATATTTTCGACTGGTTCTTTGAACGGTTATAATTATAATAGTCAGAGAAGGGGCAAGTATAGAAAGTATAACATTCACAAATATATCTTAATAATTAATAATTACAAAATGAACTAATGATATATAATGTTTATAAAGTTGAATCGTTTTACCAACAGCGAACGACGAATTCAATCAGTGGAGGTGGTGTTGCATGATGGGATTTTTCAAAATGGCCGACGCTTCGTATTTGCAGTAAAACTTGAATGATGACGCTGAATTTTCTGCTAATACAGCTGCCTTCTCAACTGCTTCCTTGGTTCTACGATATTGGATAATGTCTATTGTGTTGTGAGAGGTGTCCTGGTTAAGTGTTCCGTGTTCACTGACTTTAAATGTTTTGTATTAGGTGTGTTCACTTCTGTTGCGTGTATGTCGAAAAATGTGATGTTCGTTTGGTTAAGTTATATTTCTGGTTTTATAGTTTTATTATTTTATTTCACTGGTATTCCTTTCAGTTTTAATTGTTTTCACCGTTTGTGGTTGTGGTGTTCACTGATTTTATGTTTAAGTTCAATTTTTCCGTAACTCTCGGTTGTTTTAATGTAAGATAGGCTCAGCCGTTATACGCCATTAACGTATTCGCTATCCGTGTTATTAACGCGAGCTTAATTCAACTGTTCAATCTCAATGTTAATAAGAACTGTTTTACTTCCTTCGTCTCCTGAAATATCTTGCCAAGTTAATATTAGAAAAGTATTGTTTCAGTTAGTATTCACTTCCTATGCATGTGATTTAAAGTACATTATATTCAGAATATATTTTGGTTATTGATTACTTTCGTGAACTAGTAAATACATAATTGGTTTCTTTAACTCCTTCTGCTTAATTTGACATACAATAGTCCATCTTTATAAAGTTTTTTGTCAAAATTGCTATATTTCTTTCATTTTGAAAATATAGGCTCAATATCTGCTTCCTGTTCTTGTCCAAAATTTTAGCCATCTTATGTATTATAAATATGATTATAATAAATTTCAGATTGATATAAATCTTTACCTTTCCTTAATTTCTTACAAATTTATCAATTGATCATTCTTTTAGTTATACTTCATGAATTTACTGTTCCTCCTCTGAAATTGTTAGCTATTACATTTTGCAAATTTTTTAATAATTTTATACATCTTTTTATATTATTCTTTTAAAGTATAGTTTCAGTTATATTAGTTGGTGATTGATTCACCTTATATAAATCTCATTAGTTTACTTGGTTTATTTAACTTCCTTACTCAATTATAATGTTATTTGGAATTTCCTATTTGGCCTAGATTTTATAGTTTTACATATACTGTTTTTCGAATAATGTTATTTCTATATCTCTTCTGACTTTCTAAAGTTAACACAATATTAAATAAAATCTCCTTATATAACTATTGGTATATGTAGCATTGTATTCATGCTCATAATACAAAAACAATATTGAAAATTAATTACTAGTCTTAAAAGTTAGACATTTTAGTTTGAACTATTTTTAAAAATACATAACAAACATTTTATAAACTAGTATAGTATACATACATAGACATTTTAGGCTGTATGAACACTGTTATATTTATAAACATTCTTATCTTAATCATAATCCTTATTCTATATACCACCTTGAAATGTGGAGCTCATAGGCTTAAAACACAAACATAATTAGCCATTTAATTTTTATTTTTTGTTAAACTTAAATTGATTGCAGTCCTTTCTGTTTATATTGTGTATTACATTTTAATCCCCTGTTACAGTAATTATTCCCCACCTGCTCTCTTTATCATTTACATTTCAAAGAATGTTTTTTGATAAAAAGTGGCCTCTTCTATGAAACACTATAAATATTTTCATAATAATATTTCATGACATGTCATCTCTGTATTTATATAAAATATTAAAGTTATTTAATAGTACATAGTTAAAGTAACAGTTACACCTTTACTTGAAGTTTATTATATTTAAATCACTTGCACTGGTTCACTTACACAGTTGGGTCTGATTTATATTTGAGTTTTACAATATCCTAAACCCAAACCTTTAGTTATAATGGACTGTGAAGATTTGTTTATTTTATTATATAATAACTTTAGTCGGTGCACTTCTATTTACACTACTAAACACTTTTGTTTATAATTATTTTACATTTCTATGAGGTTTTGGGGTGTTATACTTTCTTTGGGTGACATTAAAATTTGGTTCGGGGTTTGTTATTGTTAGTAATAGGTTTATCATGGGTGTTCCTCGTAGTCCTCCCATCCTACATCTTCTTTTCTTCACTTCTTCCTTCTTGGGTTTTCCAAGGTAATTTGGTTTTATTTTTTCCGTTGGTTGGTTCGGGGTATCTTCTTTATTACCTGCTCCTATCCTACCTGGGTATTATCCTGATTTTATTTTAGTTCCTTCGGATTTAATTATCTTGATACTTTTTGTTGCATTTTTATTATTTAATTTTACTTTTTCCTTTATGGTGGTATTTTTCTTTGATATTTAATTATTTTCCTTTGGTATTTAATTATTTTCCTTTGAATTTTCTTTTGAGTTAATGTAATTTAAATTTATTTATGATCATAATGGAATTATTACTTAGTGGATTATCTGTCATGCTACAACATAAATGTAGTGTGTCAGAGTACATTGAATTTCATGTGCATTGAAATGAGTATGTACGTGTGTACATAAGTTATATGTATATAAACTTATGTTATCATGAGGTGTAAATATTTTTTTATGAGTAGATCTATCAACTAGTATTAAAATAAAATATGAAACTATAATTTTCATCTCGTGGTAAAGAAAGGGAATAATGTTATTAATATTAATAACTTGTAAAAATTAATATTTTATTAAATTATGTAATGTTAACAATAAATGTACCAGTATTATTTAATTTATTTCATTCATAGTTTTATTTTATTTACTTGTCGAAAGGTGAACATGGAAATAGTAACGCCCCGTTAGAAAACTATGAGCTCTATTTCATCCAGTTGAAACGGCGTATTTCTGTTCCACGAAGTAATCACTGGAATCGCTTTTAAGTATTAACGTCTATCCTGTTTATTTACTAAATTACAGGAAGTTTTCCTCGCTTCCTTCTGACCACTGCAATTGTCACGTACACTCATGACAACAAAGTTCAATTTAAATAAATGGTTTGTTATCAGTTATGAATCGTATGTAGTGACTGAAAAATATATAATGATGAATTATTACACTACCTCTTTTCCGAAAATAAACAATAACATACAATTCCTTTTTCTTACTCCCCCCCCCTCCATATACTTGATGTATAGAGAAGTGGTCCGAATTCCAAATCGAGTTGCAATAAGTGCGATGTTGACTGGTGACGGAACATTTTGACTAAAGTAATATGGAAATACGTAATAAGCTTACGGATGCGTGCACACATCTGCTGTCTTCATTGAGCGATTGTGTTCTACAACGCGATCGAGACTGTTGCCTTGCTCGAACAAACGGTGTTGACGCAGAGTCAACACACCTGTTTAAAAACGCATTTAATAAACATTACGTTGACAAGTGCTCGCATTTCACGAGAAAGGAGAAAATTGTAATAATACTGGTCAACAATGTTTTCGTTAAATGCTCAATTTTACTAATTCTTATGTGTTTTTGGTTACTAATTCTAATATGTAGTCAGAATTTCTCTATCATCCTCATTTTTTTTTGTAACTGCTCTTTTTTATTTTTCAGTAATTATCATTGATGGACTCCCTATGCATAGACTTTTTTGAACTTAAATAATATCGACTAAATAGCTTTCGCTTATGTATGACAGTAACTATATTGATAAGTCAAATGTAATTGCTTGGGTTAGTGAATAGTCATCGTTTTTTGTTATTTACACACTTTTCAAAACAAACAAGAATGTTTGATTCATCTCTCCTATTTTCTTCTTAATATAAACATTTCATCCATTAGTCATAACATATTGTTTATCATTTTATTTCTGTAGACTGTTAACTCAGAAGTGTAAATTATACAATAAGTAAATTAAACAACAAACTATCATGCAGGCCAATGCTAGCTTTTTGAATACAGTACTTCATTCGAGTGCGAGCTCTTGTGTGTGAAAGAGTAATAATAGCTGCAACTAGTTTTCGTATCTGTTTGCGTTTAATTTTTTCTTTCTGTAAAGCGAGTGAGCGTATATTCCATTAGTGTGTCTTTATAAAGTGTTTGTTTTTATACAGTGTTATTTATGTACGTGGCGATGTAACGTTGAAGTTTCAGAGAAGAAATATAACTGCATTGATAAAAAAAAGTCATATGAACTGTATTTTGTGATCTGGACAAATATTGGGCTCCTCGTATTTGTTGTGCTTCACCTGTAACAATGTTGACTGGTTGGCTAAATGGATCTCGTCAAATGCCATGTGCAATTCCAACGATCTGGAGAGATAGGCTGTATGATTGAAGGAGAGATACGTTCATCCGTATCACAAGTGTGTAACAGTCTCGGACTGTTCACGACGTCAGTCTTTGTTCTGTATACGAACAATCAAACGGACGTTGTATCTTCATTTATGATAAGTGATGTGACATTTACGTGTCTCGAGAGGAGAAATTCGAAAGAAGTGGTTACTAATGATGCAGCTGACAGGTGCATATTTACAGCTTTAGTTCAAATTTTGATAATGTAAAGTACATAGGGAGGATAGATTGAAGATTAGTTTCATATCTAGAATGAAGAATGTTTACTACGAATTTGAAACATCAATCTATGCCGTCGTGCGTGGCGGATGAGTGAGAAGTAAGCAGTCTAGTAACCCTTTGGAACGTCACTTGTTGAGGATGAGTACTTTTGTTTTCTGTGGCCGACAGTTGTGTGCTTGTTACGATTTGGTTAGTTTGATCGTATTTAGTTACATTGTTCTAACTTGTGCCGTCTAACATAGTTAATTCACATTGATCAGTGCACATTTCAAGGGTTTTGATAAATACGTTCAGCATTATTGCAGCAGAATATTCAGCTGTGTTTATGACATTGATGTACGTTTAATTAAAAGGATCTTCTCATCGTGTCATTTGTCGGTTAATGGAAAAAGTTGGTTCTGTTCATTACGGAAAGACGTTAGCCCCGTGTTTAATGTAGACGTGTTGAGTAATTGCTGCGTCTGTTACTGGCATTCCGTTCAGAAGTACTGGCAACCGTTGTTATAACTCCAGTTGTTCACAGACATGTGTAATCGTAACAATATTACTTTCTTAAGCAGGTATTACAATTTCACCTCCTAACTTCGTTTCACACAACGGATTGCTGTTTCAGTAATGATTGCAGAAGAAAATGCCTTTGCAAAATGAGCGGAGAATAAATGCAATAATACATGTGTTACAACTTACAAAATACGCATTTATATTTAAAGTAAATAACATTGTGTCACGTACGTTGTTAATTTTTCTGTTGCCTGTACTGTAATAAAATATATTGTAAAGAGGATAGGGTGGATTCTTATCTTAGCACAACAGGGAAGAACTTACTGAATACCAGAGAAATCTATATTCCTTATTTTTTATTAACACGGCTGTAAAATATTTATAGTCATATTACATTTATTTCTATACGTTATGTAAATATCAGATACTCATTAAATACACTTCAGTCGATAGTTCAATAAGTTGATAAATAACAATATCGCATCACAATAAAAAACTACTAATATAATTACTACTATAAAAAACTATTGTTTTATCGGTATAAAAAGTTGTACAGCACTAAATAACTGACTGCAAGCTGATCATACCGGAATGTTGCTAATTACTGAATTTAAAAAATAGAATGTAGAAAATTAAGGAAATTTCGTACAATGGGTTTTGAGGTTACTTAATTGAAATCTAATAAGAAAATTAAATTACAAAATTAAAAACAGAAAGCTCAAAGCGGGGAATCCAACCTAAAATGGCCGACCTTAACCTAAAACAAATAACTTTGTAAACAGTTTCTTACGTAAGTATTTTCTATAATCGCTACATGAAGTGCAGTGAAAAAGAAGCCAAATTACAAACAGTGTGTCTTTGCTAAAATTACTCATTTTTTGTTAATGATTTGTTAAAAACTGCAAGAGTCATTTACATAGTAAGGCATTTGCATTATGTCCGACTGTAATAGAAAGTAGACACCTATATTAAAAAGGTATTTTTTTATTATTATGTTTCGATGAATCTTAAACTTTTTGGTAAAACGTTTTGGACATATACTTTATTTTTTAAATATAGATTAGTACACATTATAAGCCAGTTTATAGTATTGTCCTGTTCTGGAAGCGAGAGTCAGTCTACCCTGTATTGCCACAATATTATATCACACTCATGCAACAGTCGCTCTACGATAAAAATCACTGCAGCGACATACAGCTATAATAATAAAAACACTAAGTAAGTATGATGATAATAATAATAATAATTAGAGTACTAGAGACAATATATACGAAAACATAAAACCTAAAACTGCCTAAAATAACCCGTAATATTGGAAATTATGCTGTATTAATGTATAGTGTGAAGTGCATCAGAAACTATAAATAATGTAAAGGTTTTGTATTATGTATTTATGTTAATATGTTATATGTGCGTTATGTTGGTGTTGTACGTATCTATTATCTTTTATATCAAGTTGTATACTATGTTGTATAACGTTGTAGATTATTATATGACAATCCGCAGCTGCCACTGGAAACATGTAGGCCTACACTAAGCGCTTAGAAAAGTGTTCATTAGCTGCTGATCTTAAAATGGAATAATTGTAATCTTTATTACATCTCATAGTTATAACGATGGTTTGCATTAAGCAAACATTTATAGGAGATATTTTTTTACAGAAAAGAACTTGAATTGAATTTTTTACCATAACTGCATCCCGTGAGTAAGTGAAAACTGTTTTTTACAAGTTAATAAAACCTTTAACTGAACGTGATGTTCTAATGCATCCATCTTCATTATAATGTCCTTACTTTAAGTACCATTTTACTCTTGTCTGAGGTTGGTTAAAGGTTTTTTAAATTGTATGTTTCGTAATCTTATTATTTTTAAATAATGCTTGTATACGAATACAAAATGTTAATTTTAGTAATGTTTTTAATGAACACGGTAAAATAAATAATTAGTTATGAATAATTGTAAACTGCCTCAAACATTTTCCACGTGGCCGCGGTTGTCATGGCAACCGGATTAATTATTGTTTTTCAAAATTAATATAATGACAGACTTTAACCAACTTGCATAGGCCTATGTTAATTATAAATTATATATGCGATGTGGTTAGTTCTACTCTATACGGAAGTTACCAGACAGACGTATTGCAGCGACCACATAGACACTGCACAGTTTAGATTCCGTCAGATTGGTCTACCTGTACTAAATCCATAAATAATGTTAATAGTTAAATTAAAATCAGTAGCGATGATCTTTGGTCCAACGTGATCCTCAGTCGAATCTACACTGCTTGTCTTCGCCTCATCATGACGTATCCACATCCTATCATGCTAACTGCTGACTCTGCTCGCCTGAAACCTTACAGAATAACTGAACTCCGAATAATTTACCGTCGTCCTCTTAAAACTAAAACGAGCAATACCGCTCTGTATGCCCTTAACAAACATTTCCCAGCCCTATACTCTATCCTGCATAAACTAGACTGGAAATATGCCAAGACTGCCATACATCTTGCCTCCCTCCAATCCATCGCTGCCTCCATCAACACAAAAACCAGGAACACTCAGAGACCCTACTTCGTCATTAACGGCATATTAGCCATCGCCAATGAGCCTCCTTTAAGAAATGTACGCAGAAACAGAAATGACTACTTAACAAATTGCAACACCTACTCCATTGCCAACCAACACCGATCCTCTAATTCTATAACTCTTCTTCACTTTACACACTATTTAATGTCCTCTTATTTGAGTCCCCCGCCTATCCCTTGACGCTGCATTGACGCTACCCTCCATCTTTAGCGTCCTGCGCTACTCGGCCCTGCCGTGTCTGTTTTCTAGTTTGCCATTCCCATATCAATCCCCTCCGATCCCCATATGTCTGTCCACATTACATTCACACATACCCACACGTGTACTCTTTTCTTGTGGGTGCGTCCACCTTCTCCGTCTCCGGCCCGCGCGGGCATAAGTCTCCACATTCGATAGCTAAACAGTAACTGCTAAACATGCGTCCCATTATAAGTAAACAGTTGCATCCTTCCTAACGAATTTAGAACTTTTTGATAATGACGAGAACCACACATCGATATAACACAGAACGTGCGGTGACGAACCTCGTAATTGCTTCTAATTGAGTAGCTGCATCAATATTGGGATACTGTGTCAACAACAGCTAGCACCCACGTTGTACCTGTTTACCACAAATATAATGTCCAGTATCCAGGTCACAACACAAGTCCCTTAGTATTTGTAAAATAAAAATAACCTACGACGATCGACCTGTTTGTAGTTCTGTACTTGAGTAAATCCACAACTGTCGTAGCAGACGAAAGCTGTAATTTTGCGAACATATTCTTTGTTCATTATTTAAATGGTAATCGACGTCGTAATTATTTTAAAGGAGATAAAACGATTTGTTTGTATTGTGTAACTCGCAGACTTTAAGAATTGTAAAGTTCCGAGAGCAATAAAAAGGACAGTTTGTCCGACTGCAATCACAAAAGGTAAAAATTCCCCAGTAGTACCTTAACGAAATCGCAGGTGTATACAATACATACACGTGTATATATCTAAATATATAAACATTCATTTTATTTAATCAATCATGAAACATTAACTTTAGTGTACAATTTACTTACGTTTATATTTACACTAAATTCATTTAATTTAAATTTCAAATTTAAACTCATATTGTTATGTAAGTATGATCTTGTGCACGATCCTAAGGCCTTAGTGTACCCGTAAGGCCTACATTAACTCCTAACTCGACTACTAGTTAACTCCTAAGCCGACCACTGACAGCAACTGCTCTGCCGGCAGCCCGCTGAGATTCCAGAGACATCTACTACTTTCTCGACGGCACACCGAGAATAATTACGTAGTTACAAGGGCTAGTACAATCTGGAGACTAGGTCTAAACCCGAGACTAGGTCGCTCGCTGGGCTAGTCGAGAAACGTTTAGAAAGACCACCTCAAATTTTCAAGATGCGTTACGTAGCCCTAATTGTCTTTCACCTCAATGAACGTAGCAGTAATTAAAAAATAATTAAATTATACTTCTCAGTGTACTATATAGTACGTAATATATAAACAAAAAATAACATTTAATACGTTAGTTAAAAATGCAGTTAATAAAATTAAAATCTTATTTGCCTGTTAAATACATTAAATACTAAAATACTTTTTTCTTAATGATAACACATTAATATCAGAAATGTTTTAACAGTGAACCCTAAAGCATTTGTTAGTATAATATTGGTGTTTGTACAGCGGATTGTACTTGTCACGTTTCCTCCTCCTATTGTTTCAGAAATGCTTCACTAACACGTTTAACAAACATATAGTGCGAGGGACTATCGCCATAAGTTATGTGTATGTATTTTTACACATAATTGTTATCAGTTCATATTTTAAGGCTTATCGAACATCTGATTCAAATAGAGACTCTCTCACACAAGAATCATTAACAACTCAACATTTTAAACAAGTGAAAATTTAACGGTTCTCTTTTTAATAAAATAACAGCCACATTCCATTTGCAGTTGAGTCACATTTTTTTTACTTATAAAATGCGAAGGAATAAATGTAATGAGGAAACCAGAGATTTACTGAAACGTCTATCATAAAACATTAACTTTAATCTACGTACTTACATAAGTTTATGTTTACACTAAACTCATTTAATTTAAATTTCAAATTTAATCTCATCTTTATGTAAATTCGATGACTTTTTTAAGATTCTAAGTCATGTTTTCATTTGGCAAGTTAACATGACGTTCTGCTTTTGTATTGTATAGTGATTCACATATTATCTTATCGCTTAAATTGTGTGTATGGACTGAGTTGGCTAAATGAATATCTAAGCATGTGTTATACAAGACGGTAATACGACTTATCATCACGTATCAGTGCAATGCGAAACTTCATAGGGATAAAGAGATCGCGGGCATATTTGAATGCTAGTACTGAGAAAACGTTTGGCCCAGCTAAGAATAATGATGGTTGGCGCGTCGCGCGTCATTATGAACTGCAGCTGTTCCAGCGGTGTAGTTAGTGCCTCAGGTGGGTGAGCCCATGAGTGACAGACAGATACCGAAGAAAGTAATGAAGACACAGCTGGGTACCGGAAGTGGAAAACGACCGCTAGCAGCTGTAAGGACAATCTTCTGCCGGTGAGGAACTGGCAAGCACATGGCAGGGCAGGATATCGAGACTGTTGCTGTTGGACGTAGTAAGGGCTCTGTACGGGCACGTACCACCACGGGGCATGAAGAAATAATGCTATATAACGATATTACTGAAGACTTTATTTCGAAACGTTGTTTAATATTATCATGTTTAACTAACATGTAAGTTGTAACGTAAGATGACAACATGTAATGTATGATAACATGTAACATGTAAGATGATATTACTTAAGACCTGTAACATGTCTAACTATCCGTATGTTTCTTAAAATTTGGTTTACAGAGAAGAAGCCATTTTCGTCGACCAATACAAGAGTTTGCATTTGATTTACAATATAGAGTCGTGGTAGTGCATTTGTCTATTGTGACATTCGTAGTAAAATTAGTTAGTCTATTCGTCTCTTGCAGACATGCATTCCTTGCATTCCCCAGTATGATAATACGTTAGGTAAAAATGTTATTACTATGAGTGTCAAGATAAAAACGGCGATGCATTAAACATTTTGGGCAATTTTGAGCATTCCTTTACGTCTGAGCTCGAGTATGCAGGCGTCTTACGGACTCCAGCGTGCAAACGTTTGCCGGCGAGCAGCGTGCTTTACCGTGTGGGTATGTGCGTAGACATGAGCACTAGTTGTGTTCGCCTGCATTAACTTTTCTCATCTTATTACCAGTACTAACATTTCCAATAGCTTTAGTTTCTAGAAAATTGATTTTATTGACTATTTAAATTTTTGTTATAAACAGCTGATTTACATTTCTGCTGCTTTAGATTGGTTCCAAACATTTAAATGTCATCGGTTTGTTTGTTTGTTTGTTTTTTTGTCAAAACTATGACTTTAGCAGACTTCAGCACGTGCGGATCCAGTTATTGTCTCGGACGAAGGGGATCACATTTTGACATCTTGAAGTACTTTGTAGTATATCACAAGAAGCCGTAGCAAATGTTTTAACTGTATTTTTAAATTAAATGTTAGGATTTTTTATTTTAATGGAAAAACCTTTCAGATATTTCTATAGGCTGTAAAAGAAACTGGAAATGATAGAAAATATAAGAAATCAAACGGACTGATATAGGCCTACATAATTTACACGAGATGTTAAAAACTTCGAATTTTCTTTGTTGAAATAAAATATCACTAGCATTGCACGGGTAAATTAGAAATAATCTGTAAAACGGTTTGACCGCAAAAACGAAATAATGCACACGTTACATTCACGTTACACATTAGTATATAAATATTTAGAGTTGTGCATTATCACTCTACGAGTAGGCCAATACGGATAATGCATTTAAAGTAAAACTAGTTTCCATTTCCGTTTAAAAGCAAAGGTTTCTGAAATCCGACTGAAATATAACAGGCAGTGTCCTAGTGGACGTGGAGGATCGAGAGTTCCTTTAATTGATATTCAGCCATTGTAGATCCTGAATAAGTTGTAAGTCTGTGTAGGAATGTAAGTAAACATTCTGCCGAGGTGCACAGTATTAAATTATGGATCGTGAAGACATTTTTTATTGTGCTTGTTATTCTACAAGACTCTGTTTAGCTAACACAGAACTCTTTATAACATCACAAATAAAAATAATACAAATAGATTTAAAACTCACTGAGAATACAGAAGCGATTTAAATGAACTACATCCGTTTCAATACGAAGTAAAAATATGGATAAATCTATTGAGTCTTTGTGAATGAAATGAAGTGTTTGACTGCTGAAAAAACTGATAAAGGATGAACGAAATTGTGAAAGTGCAAATGACGGAATGAGCATTTTAGTCGAAAGAACACCGGAAACTTCAAAAACAAATGCGGAGTATGAGACATAACAAACTATTTAACGAAAAGCCCAAGAAAGCTGGACTGAATGGATCTGAAAAGCAACTGGTAGAAAAACGGGATGTAAACTATACATAGTTATACATGACTAATAAATAATATTGATCCAGTTGTTTTACTTTTTAGCTAAGAGTTTCTTATAGGTAACATTAACTCTATTTATAAACAGTGACAATAGCTTTTACATAACTTCAGCTTGCTCGGACATGATTTAGAGTTAGTTAAATGAACTGAGAGTGAAGTATGTCTCTTCCCATTTCATAATAAAATTCTCTGTATGTGATATTAGTTAAACAATGTAGAAATTTCTAGAGTAACACAAGCTATGTAGTTATGACACCATATGACAAGAGATGAAAGCGGGAAAATATTTTTTAAACAGTTCGAACATTTGGAGTGCTATCCCAACGATCTAATATCATCCATTGTGAATCAAAAATTTGAAGAGGATTGTGGCCCAGCGTCATTGACTAACCTCTGCCGGGATAGAATCACTGGATACATTTTCCCTGATGGCACAAACATGAGCAGCTTTATTTATAGAACAATATTATATAGATATGCCTTGCATGTGATGTTTTCTTATTGTAAATCAACACAAATTTTAATTACAAATTTATCAAAATTATGTAGGAGTCTCTCTGGCGCTTTACTTCAAGACTGGACCAGAGCTCTCCTTCAAAATTTGTCATGTAGTACAATAGACTAACTGAAAGACCTTCTCTCTTTTAGTATTTGCATCAATTTATAGTAGCTGAAAAACACTGACGTTTCCATAGTAATGTGTAGTATTGTATCACGGTTACGTATCTTATCACTGTAAAGATAGCTACATGATGTCGTATCAAATAGGAGCAGGCTTATAATAGTCTGAAGACAGAGACGCGTCTTGAAACCACGGGGAAGTATACCAAATAACTAATCAGTCTGACACCCTATCGATGAAAACGTCTAGGGAGAGTTAAAATCCAGAATAACACTGCCTTAGACTTTATTAGACACTCTGGTGAGGTGATTAACTCGCACACATTCGATTTAACGTTGTCCTAAGAAATATAAAGAAGTTGTGAATACAAGGAGCAACAGATAATCGCGTATATAAGTGACATTTGCATTATTGTGAGGTCGAAAACAGCAGTCAGGGGAATGGCCAAATTAGGACGTGAGGGAGACGTGATTAAAACTGGGATACAGAAGTGGTGTCAGTGGGGTTGTCCGCGATTTTAACTACATGGGTTGCAAATAAAATGTCAGTGGTATGATCCAGGGTATAAAATAAAATTCAAAAGTGTAGAAAGGTACTCTTGGAAATGGTGTTACAGTTCAAACAATGGAAAGAGTATTAAGGTATTATTAGAAACTATAACAGTTTAGTACATATTCAGCAATGAGTTTGTAAAGTCAAATATCGGTATGGAGAACCATACTTGACTTCCATGTTCTAAGCTTTATATTTTAAATCATATTCGAAAAGAAATATTTCCATAGAAACTACTTCTTTCTACTTATTGCTTCAGCCTTAACCACAGTACTGTGGTCACTAACGTATACCACCTCACGTTTTCGCACTCAATTTTCACTGATGGCAGTCGATGGCACTGCCGAAAAGTCTGGTTTTGCAGAAAACATTGGACTACGGCTAAACAGCCCGGGAAGGAATTTTAACAAAGAACTACTTCTTTGTTGCCGATAACGTAGTACACATATAAAAAATTCTTCCCTTCCCCTTCAACTATAACAACTATTTTCATTAATAGAAAATTACCCCCACCTCATTCACCTAACCTCTTCATTTATAGATATTTCGTCTACGTTTCTACAGTGGATTATTATGAGCTTTATTTATCAGGTGGATTATTATTATCAGGATACTTTATTTATCAAAATTAAGTACTTTACTCTTGTTAAAACATAAAACGTTGCAGGTAAACTACCCCTTTCTCTAAACCGATCTTCACCAAAATCAATAGACTTTCAGTCGTCTGCAATGCAGGGATGCATGCAAAACATTATTCGATTCTGTTTGAACGTGCGGCAGTTATCGTTCGTCATAGAAAAAATTACCGTTGTTAAAACATAAAATGTTGCTGGTAAACTATCCCTTTCCTTTAACTGATCTTCACTAAAATCAACAGACCTTGAGTTCTCTATAATTCAGGAAGGTATGCAAAAAATTATTTGATTCTGTTTGAATTTGCGGCTCTTATCGTTTGCCATAAAAAATACCCTTGTTAAAATATAAAACTTTGCAGGTAAACTACCCCTTTCCCTTAACCGATCTTCAACAAAATCAACAGACCTTGAGTTCTTTATAATTCGAAAAGGTATCCAAAAGAGTAGTTGATTCTGTTTGAATTTACGGCAGTTATCGTTCGTAATGGAAATATTTCTCTTGTTACAACATAAAATGTTGCAGGTAAACTACCCCTTTCCCTTAACCAATCTTCACCAAAATCAACAGGCCTTGAGTTCTCTACAACTTAGGGACGTATGCAAAAACTTATTTGATTATGTTTGAATTTATGGAAGTTATCGTTCGTCATAGAAAAAATTAACCTTGTTAAAAAAACGTTGCCGGTAAACTACCCCTTTCCCTCAACCGATTTTCACCAAAAACAATAGGTCTTGCGAACTCTACAATTCAGGGCTGTATGCAAAACATTATTTGATTCTGTTTGAATTTGCGGCTGTTATCGTTTGGCATAGAAAAATATCGGTATGGAGAACCATACATGACTTCCATATCTGAGAAGACTCTGTAGCTGAGGAAGGTATGCAAAATAGTATTTGATTCTGATTGAATTTACGGTAGTAAATTCGTCATAGAAAAAATTACCCATGTTAAAACATAAAACGTTGCTGGTAAACTACCCCTTTCCCTTAACCGATCTTCAACAGAAACAATAGGTCTTGCGAACTCTACAATTCAGGGCTGTATGCAAAACATTATTTGATTCTGTTTGAATTTGCGGCTGTTATCGTTTGGCATAGAAAAATATCGGTATGGAGAACCATACATGACTTCCATATTCTAAGATTTATTTTTAAAATCATTTTCAGCCAAACAGCCAGGCTGTGTCTTACCTGCCTTTTTATTGCTGTATTAAATGAAAAATATTATATTACATTAAAATGAAAAAATTATAATTTTATTGCCTGGCAACAAAATTATTTTATTTTTAACAATTACCATTGTTTCAAAAAGTTTAAATAAATTTTCAAGTACTTTACTCTTGTTAAAACGTAAAAGGTTGCAGGTAAACTACCCCTTCCCCTTAACCGATCTTCACCAAAATCGAAAGTCATTGAGACCTCTACAATTCAGGGACGTATGCAAAAAATTATTTGATTCTGTTTGAATTTGCGGCTGTTATCGTTTGCCATAGAAAATACGCTTGATAAAAAAACGTTGCAGGTAAACTACCCCTTCCCCTTAACCGATCTTCACCAAAAACAATAGGTCTTGAGTACTCTACAAATCAGGGCTGTATGCAAAACATTATTTGATTCTGTTTGAATTTGCGGCTGTTATCGTTTGCCATAGAAAATACCCTTGTTAAAAAAACGTTGCAGGTAAACTACCCCTTTCCCTCAACCGATCTTCACCAAAAACAATAGGTCTTGAGAACTCTACAATTTAGGGCTGTATGCAAATAATCTTTTGATTCTGTTTGAATTTGCGGCTGTTATCGTTTGCCATAGGAAATACCCTTGTTAAAACATAAAACGTTACAGGTAAACTACCCCTATCCCTTAACCGATCTTCACCAAAAACAATAGGTCTTGAGTACTCTACAAATCAGGACTGTGTGCAAAACATTATTTGATTCTGTTTGAATTTGCGGCTGTTATCGTTTGCCATAGAAAATACCCTTGATAAAACAAAAAACGTGGCAGGTAAACTACCCCTTTCCCTCAACCGAACTTCACCAAAAACAATAGGTCTTGAGAACTCTACAATTCAGGGCTGTATGCGAAACATTATTTGATTCTGTTTGAATTTGCGGCTGTTATCGTTTGCCATAGGAAATACCCTTGTTAAAACATAAAACGTTACAGGTAAACTACCCCTTTCCCTTAACCGATCTTCACCAAAATCAACAGATCTTGAGACCTCTACAATTCAGGGCTGTATGCGAAACATTATTTGATTCTGTTTGAATTTGCGGCTGTTATCGTTTGCCAAACAAACAAAATTACCCTTGCTAAAAAAAAACCGTTGCAGGTAAACTACCCCTTTCCCTCAACCGATCTTCACCAAAAACAATAGGTCGCGAGTACTCTGCAAATCTGGGCTGCATGCAAAAAAATATTTGATTCTGTTTGAATTTGCGGCAGTTATCGTTTGCCATAGAAAAAAAATCTACAGACACACAGACAGACACACACACAGACACTTTTCGGAAAACGACTTTTTTTCATGTTTTGAGTGTAGTAGAATCAGAATCTGCAATAATCTCGAACACGATTTTTTTGCCATCACCATACTTCCATTCCTTAAGGAATATGGAAGTAAAATATCGGTATGGAGAACCATACATGACTTCCATATTCTAAGACTTATAATCTGAAATATGCTTGCCTGCCAAACACGATATATTTTCTAATATATACATAATTTACATTAAAATGAAAAAATTATAATTTTATTGCCTGGCAACAAAATTATTTTATTTTTAACAATTACCATTGTTTGAAAAAGTTTAAATGAATTTTCAAGTACTTTACTCTTGTTAAAACGTAAAAGGTTGCAGGTAAACTACCCCTTCCCCTTAACCGATCTTCACCAAAATCTAATGGCCTTGAGTCGCCTACAATTCACTGACGTATGCAAAAAATTATTTGATTCTGTTTGAATTTGCGGCAGTTATCGTTTGCCATAGAAAATACGCTTTATAACAAACGTTGCAGGTAAACTACCCCTTCCCCTCAACCGATCTTCACCAAAAACAAAAGGTCTTGAGTACTCTACAAATCAGGGCTGTATGCAGAAAATTATTTGATTATGTTTGAATTTGAGCTGTTATCGTTTGCCATAGAAAATAACCTTGTTAAAAAAAGTTATAGGTAAACTACCCCTTTCCCTTAACCGATCTTCACCAAAAACAATAGGTCTTGAGAACTCTACAATTTAGGGCTGTATGCAAATAATCTTTTGATTCTGTTTGAATTTACGGCTGTTATCGTTTGCCATAGGAAATACCCTTGTTAAAACAGAAAACGTTACAGGTAAACTACCCCTTTCCCTTAACCGATCTTCACCAAAATCAACAGATCGTGAGAACTCTACAATTCAGGGCTGTATGCGAAACATTATTTGATTCTGTTTGAATTTGCGGCTGTTATCGTTTGGCAAAAAAAAAAAATTTCCCTTGATAAAAAAAAACCGTTGCAGGTAAACTACCCCTTTCCCTCAACCGATCTTTACCAAAAACAATAGGTCGTGAGTACTCTACAAATCAGGGCTGTATGCAAAAAGTTATTTGATTCTGTTTGAATTTGCGGCAGTTATCGTTTGCCATAGAAAAAAATACCCTTGTTAAAAAAACGTTGCCGGTAAACTACCCCTTTCCCTCAACCGATTTTCACCAAAAACAATAGGTCTTGAGAACTCTACAATTTAGGGCTGTATGCAAATAATCTTTTGATTCTGTTTGAATTTGCGGCTGTTATCGTTTGCCATAGGAAATACCCTTGTTAAAACATAAAACGTTACAGGTAAAGTACCCCTTTCCCTTAACCGATCTTCACCAAAATCAACAGATCTTGAGAACTCTACAATTCAGGGCTGTATGCGAAACATTATTTGATTCTGTTTGAATTTGCGGTTGTTATCGTTTGCCAAACAAACAAAATTACCCTTGCTAAAAAAAAACCGTTGCAGGTAAACTACCCCTTTCCCTCAACCGATCTTCACCAAAAACAATAGGTCGCGAGTACTCTGCAAATCAGGACTGTATGCAAAAAATTATTTGATTCTGTTTGAATTTGCGGCAGTTATCGTTTGCCATACAAAAAAAATCTACAGACACACAGACAGACAGACAGACACACACACAGACACTTTTCGGAAAACGACTTTTTTTCATGTTTTGAGTGTAGTAGAATCAGAATCTGCAATAATCTCGAACACGATTTTTTTGCCATCACCATACTTCCATTCCTTAAGGAATATGGAAGTAAAATTAACCCCTGATAAAAAACATTGCAGGTAAACTACCCCTTTCCCTTAACCGATCTTCACCAAAAACAATAGGTCTTGAGTACTCTACAATTTAGGACTGTATGCAAAAAATTATTTGATTCTTTTTTAATTTGTGGCTCTTATCGTTTGCCATAGAAAATACCATTGTTAAAATATAAAACGTTGCAGGTAAACTACCCCTTTCCCTTAACCGATCTTCTCCAAAAACAATACGTCTTGAGTATTCTACAATTCAGGGCTGTATGCAAAACATTATTTGATTCTGTTTGAATTTGCGGCTGTTATCGTTTGCCATAGAAAATACCCTTGTTAAAACATAAAACGTTGCAGGTAAACTACCTCTTTACCTTAACCGATCTTCACCAAAAACAATAGGTCCTGAGAACTCTACAATTCAGGGCTGTATGCAAACAATTATTTGATTCTGTTTAAAATTGCGGTTTTTATCCTTTGCCATAGAAAATACCCTTGTTAAAATATAAAATGTTGCTGGTAAACTACCCCTTTCCCTTAACCGATCTTCACCAAAAACAATAGGTCTTGAGAACTCTATAATTCAGGGTTGTATGCAAAAGAGTAGTTGATTCTGTTTGAATTATCGGCTGTTATCGTTTGCCATAGAAAAAAATTACCCTTGATTAAAACAAAAACTGTTGCAGGTAAACTACCCCTTTCCCTTAACCGATCTTCACCAAAAACAATAGGTCTTGAGTACTCTACAAATCAGGGCTGTATGCAAACAATTATTTGATTCTGTTTGAATTTGCGGCTGTTATCGTTTGCCATAGAAAAAAATCTTTATACACACAGACAGTTTTCGAAAAATGACTTTTTTTCATGATTTGAGTGTCGTACAATCAGAATCTGCAATAGTCTCGAACACGGAACTCGAATTCCTGAATGAAAATGGAAGTAAATTTGCAGTACACTTAAACTAATAAAGAAATGTGAGTGGTGCAACAAAGTGTTATAGCCTTAAAACGTTATCTTTGTATAATGATAGGTCATCAAGAGTTTTGTTTCTTGCAAACGACGCTGCTAAGTATTGACCTTGTAGCGTACAGTTTGGCGATCCCTTTAAACGATGCGTAAACATTCTGAGAGAAGAAACGCCTCTGGCTTTACTAGGGATATTACGCGGACTATGCGCCGTTGTGTTTTGAGTCCAAACGTGTATGAAGCAATGAGGCGGACCATTGTCAATAAGCCACAGCTCTGTTTTACTGAAAAAACGCGGTTGTACTGGAAACTGTTTATGTTACTCATAATAAACAGGCAGCAGTAGTAATTTAGAGATTACTACACTTTCAAAATAAAATTCATATACATTTATATTGTAACGAGTCATATAACCACGATATTTTAAACGTCAAAATATAAGCCACATGTCATAATAATTGAGTGGGACAAGACCCATTAAGTATTTACAATGAGTATACCAAGCATGAAAACTACATTTAAATAATAATAGAAGAATGAACTCACAACAAGGGAGTTAATACAGTAATGGTAATAATAATAATAACAAGAAAGAAAATGTATTGAATAGTGATTATACAATAGATCCAATAACCCAATAGATCCGGTCAGTGAGAAGCCAAGAAACAAAGAACACATATTATAAAGAAGAAAACAATAATAATAATGATCTCAATCAATATGGTGACACAAGAAGAACCAAGAACTTACACTAACTATGAGATAAGAAGGCCAAATGTGAAATAAAATGCCAACACAAGTGAAGTACAAAATGAGAGACAATGACAGATAGCCAAATCACTAACTGACTACATTAGATGACCTGAATCTGACCACTAGTCTAGTAAATGCGTAGGGCATCCAATATTAGCCAAGAGAGTGAAAGTAATAATAATATTAGTATAATAAGAAGCTGCAAACAACAGTATGATAACATATTATGACCAGAATTAATGTAAATTAATAGGGAACCAAAATTGTCAGATAACAGTAATAATTACCAAATAAGTTATGAAAAATGATAATAGAGAGAAAAAGAACCAATTAATAAAACACATGTGATAATTAATAACACTAATACTAGTAAAAACGAGATAAAAAGTGTGAATTAAAATCAGCTCAGC
This sequence comes from Magicicada septendecula, assembly GCA_034769895.1. Classification (NCBI taxonomy): domain Eukaryota; kingdom Metazoa; phylum Arthropoda; class Insecta; order Hemiptera; family Cicadidae; genus Magicicada; species Magicicada septendecula. The sequence goes on along the minus strand of CM068367.1, from coordinate 1,031,383,756 downwards.
CAACCTATTGTTGTTTTAGAGTGGGGAGACACATAACCTAAATACATGTACTTTCCACTTAGATTAATAAGAAATAATAACTAAAACATAATTAAACTAAAATCTCTTGGACTAAAAATCAAGTAGAGGTTGTAAGGTTTCTACCAATACCAGGATAAACTACCTAGAGTAGTATTTATATGATAATTAATGTAAACTAAATGACCAAAATCAGACAGAATGGGAATCACCATGTAAAGTTTAGATAAAACAAGTTGTAAAATTAAACAGAAACAGAAAGGGTGATACCTGTATAGTAAGGAAGATGGTACATCACTAGCATTATATTGTAAGATACTTATTATCAATAATGTAAGGCATAATAATAATAATTAAGTACATGTCATGTGACACTAGCTGCAAGTATTATTACTAAGTTCTCAAAACAAGGAATGAACCAATGTAAAACACAAGATTGTAAAACGATGTAATAATTGTAATTGTATTGAACAATTATCAACAAGATAGTGACTTAAAGACCACTACCTAACTGAAAATGAAGTAAAGTAAGGAGACACCTTATAGTACAATATAGAGGTGATTAAATAGACTCAAAACCAGGAAATAGCAATGTATTCACAGTAACTAAAGCAAACAGTAGTTGTACTGACAATGTATGTGTAATTGTGACACAACAGAAATTGTCCAGAAACAAATATTCAAATGTAATTAGTCAATATAGTGAGTAGAATCATAGGCCTAATGCAACCTAAGCATAGGAGATATATTTTGTCAATAATAATAAGTAGATGATAAGTAAGGAGTGTAAAAGGACTTGAAAAGCATAATCTCGAAGAGATGTGATTGTCATTTGATAGTTTTAGTGAAAGAATACCTAAATTTATTAAGAAATAGTACAAAGTGTTAATTTCAAACAATATCTTCCTTAATCATAGACGCAAATATATCATGTGTGGACTCTAAATTAAGAGCCAAATGTTCGCCATACCGTGATAAGCTTAGATTCACAATCAGAGGTGTTATAAGAAAGTTATATCAATTTAAAAATATTTGATATATTTTGGAAAAAGGTTTAGCGTCAGTTCATACTCTTAAACCCAAAGGCCCACGCTTGTTGTAACAATTAAATAATTTAGCGAAGGGGGTATGTGCGCTCAAGTAAAGATCCTTAGCCAATCAAAGAGAGAATTCGATAATTTTTACAAGGAATGCAAACGAGAACAGCAGAAACGGACACCATCTTGGGACATTTTTGAATAACCACTGAAGCAAGACAGACGACAGCTCCGCATCGCCAGAAAACAACAGTATAACCTAACTTTGTGCGTGTAATCAAATGTAAACAAGGAAACATAACCTCACTTTAGCAAAATCATTATAACCTTTTATTCGAAGTTTAGTGAAGACTTAATAGTGCGACATGAATTGCTAAGTGTATAATCCATAGCAATTACGCGAATTACAGGGAGTAAAGTGATTTTTTACTATATTTAAGGAAATTAAGAAATTGACGATATATTTTATCGAACAACATTAATACTATGTGTACATACGAACGAGAAAAGGGCATTGTACCTTATTATTTTCATTAAGTTGTTAATTATGAAGAGAATTCTCAAATTAATTTTATTTAATTAGTAAATGAGAAGTATAAAGATGATGATAGTTTTTTCAATATAAACAATAAGAGTGTCTTAATTAACATCATATCGATGAAGTCATTAAAAAAATTAATTAAAACCAATGGTAAACTAACAATAGTTAGCCTGAATTTTGAGAATTGTCAATTGACAAGATTAATTATCAAAAGCTAAATGAAAATGAAAAAATAATTTATGTCTAGATTTAAGAAAGGGTCTAATACTATTACATATTTCGTTACTTTATTATGAAAAGAAGTTCATACCAAGCGAAATACAATTCTAATAATTAACCGATTACCTATTTGAAGTAATCCAATATAACTGTTCAGATGATTCTTCCTGGAACATTGAATTAATTTATTACTTTATTGTGTTTATAGCGAAATACAATTCTAATAATTAACCGATTACCTATTTGAAGTAATCCAATATAACTGTTCAGATGATTCTTCCTGGGACATTGAATTAATTTATTACTTTATTGTGTTTATAGCGAAATACAATTCTAATAATTAACCGATTACCTATTTGAAGTAATCCAATATAACTGTTCAGATGATTCTTCCTGGAACATTGAATTAATTTATTACTTTATTGTGTTTATAGCGAAATACAATTCTAATAATTAACCGATTACCTATTTGAAGTAATCCAATATAATTGTTCAGATAATTCTTCCATGAACATTGAATTAATTTATTACTTTATTGTGTTTATATTTTATGTGTTATAAAAGAACTATTAATTCATTTAACGTTCATTGGTGACAGTTACAATACAACAAGTTAACCTATAATGCCGGAACCAGGCATGGCTATAATACTTTCTGTTATGCATTAAGATGTAATTGATTTTGTAATCACTCTCCGACTACCCAATAATGGTAGTATAAGTCCTCTAGTTGTTTTATTTGTATTCTGCAGTCTAAAAGGACCTACAGTTTAACTAAATGGCTTAACCAAAAAATAAGTTTAATCATTCTGATAATTGTAAATCAGAACAACCAACCCTGAGACAAGATTTTCATAAAACTAAATTATATTGTAAAATCAAATTAAACAAATAACAGTTTATTATATTTTTAAAGCAATTTAATGAATATTATCGGCGAATAAATCATAATTTTATACGACAAAAAAAAAATAGAGTCAGACGATTTATTTCAGTAGACTAGGCTATTATAGAACAGGTGGATATCTCGCAATGGATGGCAACGCGGACAGCGCCAAATTGAATTTATGTTGAATAAATCTAAAATTAGATTGTCATATCAACACTGCGCGGTTAGCCAACGTCACTTCAAGTAAGTAATTATTTAATAAAAAATAAAAATGTACTTTTAGTGAGAATCGACTTCGTAGATTCGCCTAGTCAACCGAAGAACCGTCACACCATAAACAAGTTTCGAAGAAATATAATCGAACATTTTAAAACATTTTTTAACAACAACAAAAACAATAACAGAATTTAATTAATTAAAAACATTTATAAACAAACGTAAATAAATAAAAGAGGGCGGACACGTCTAATTACAATATTAATTTATACTAATATTTATTATTCTTGGAAAACATTTTAGATTTTGTTTTTTCAAAATGTAATAGTACTTGTTACTTGTGTGTGTAAGTGTGGGGGGGGGGGCGTAGCTTAGCCTGCTTTTACACTCCCAGGCGTGTATACATGTAAAACTGTAAATGTCATCGTCGTGTACACCTATTAATACCAGTTCTATTTTGCAGTTGATGACTCTTCCATTTTATAAATTTGACAATGTAGTACTCTAATTTTAGAGTAATAGGTCTCCATTTATGATACGACGTTTTCCAACTCATGGTCTGCTTCTCATTGGTAATTTTTTTTTAATTAAAAAACAGTTTGTCTTTCTTATCTATCACTAATTTATATAGAAGTGACAGCAATGAATGGTAGCCACTTTAAAGTAAAGTTAGATTCACTAGACATGAATGAACCGTTTTCGTTCTAACGGCGCATGTTACGTTATGCGCATGCGTCAGGAGAAAAACAAAACTCAATTTCCTCCAAAACGCTATGGAGATTATTGTGTGCGTACTTTTCAAAAAACATTGCCGGCTTGTGGAGTGAAATAGATCAGTCTGGTTCACCGTCGACTTCTGTGCGAAGGAAAGTCATACAGAAAATGGAAAGTCAGAGTCGGAAAATAATTTGTAACGTGTACAAGTTTATGAAATCTGAAGGCAAAGAAACATCAGAAGGAAATTTACAGGAACGGGTAGCTCAGGCGTGTGGTGTGTCTCTAAGTAGTGTTTTTAGAATTATTAAAGAAGCATCCACGTATACGGGTGATATAAAATCTTTCAGCACTCCCCATAAAAAACGTCCAAGAAAGAAAGTAAAAACCGATATAGACGATTTTGACAAGTATATTATTCGACGAATTATTCACGACTGTCACACTACAGAAGGGGAAAGACCAACATTAAAAGTTATTTTAAGAATTTTACAAGAACGAACTAATTATAATGGTAATGTATCTAGTCTTTTAAAATAGATGCTATTTTGGCAAACCATGGCCATTCTGTTTTATGACTTCCACTCTATCACCCGGATAGCTAGGCTTTTTGGCGCCTGGGGCAAGGAGAACATCGGCCACCTCGCCTTCACAATTAGAAGTGGGCAAAAGAGCAAAAATGAAGGCCCATCCAGTAAACAAAGTACTTAATAAATACAAATGTGTAGTTTTTTGTATGAAAGCACGTCCAGCAAACATCTTAAGAATATTTGTTAAGACAAAATTAAGAAATTAGCTACATATTGTAGTATTACCGATATTCAATTTTTATAATAACAAATGTAGACTATACAAAATATAGTAATATAAAATATGTATAACATAAAAAAATTTAATAAACGTGCAAATTCCTTGTAGGTCTAAAGCGCATTGTCAAAACAATATCCTAAAGCAACATAAAGTTAAACAAAGAATTACATTAAAAGTAATAAAATAAATTACTTACCAAATCGTCTTCTACTAATAAACACTTAATATTTATTTTTAATATTTAATACATATTTAAAACGAGACATTTTAAAATGTAACTATCCTGGTCTTAATTGTTGCAAAGTCGGTTATTAAATCACTATAATCTAAAGATGAAGCAATTTCGTTTTCAATTGAAAGTATCACTAGATTTGATACCCTGTCTTGAGATATTGTTGACGTAGGTACGATTTAATGTGCTGTTCCTTACAATGTGTATACCCACATTTACGTACGCCTCAAATTTACACAGGAACCCAATACGTTTTTCTAACTCTTTTATGTAAGACAAACGGCTTGAAATTTCAACTGAAATTTCAGTTTTCCAAAATTTCTATTAGAGAACGTCGCATTTCTTGCCGAACGGTTAATGCAGAATCGTCTGCATACTCCCCAGGCATCGTGCGCTTCCTTCTCATCCTTTTTGTGATATTGACACTCCATTCGTTACTTACCTCCTCTGTCTTAGTAATGACATTGTCACACAGCTCATTCCTCCAAACTTTTAATTTGTCCGTTAGCGTCTCCAGAAGTATCAATGCTTGAATAAAGCTTATTCCTTTGGTCTGCAAGATTTTCTGTATTTTGTCCATAGAAGAAAGAATAACTGTTCAAAAAAAGAGCAAGGTCACAACATTAAAGTTTTCTATCTCATTAATTATTAATGCTGCATCTTCCCTCGTATCAATTGTTTCAGTCGGCGTATCTGTCAATTTCTCCAGTGCAGCTATCCCTTCAACCATCTGAGTGGGTATTTTGGTGAACACTAAAGTAAATAACAGTAAAGGCGTTGTCCCACACAACATTTGAGTATGTTCAGTGAAGTTTGTCAGTTTTGTTTTACTCTCCGGCATGAAATGTCAAGTCCGTTGGAGTAATCCGCTCCCGTACGTCGTACATCGCTGGATTTTGGGGAGCGGATTCCATCCGGGAGCACTTCGTAGGCGCCCAGGGTTCCCCGTCTTAGCGGCTCTGGAGAGTAACGCCACCGACATGTGTTTCAGACTCACCGGCATACACGAAGCATGAACTTCATGAACAAAACTGACAAACTTCACTGAACATACTCAAACGTTGTGTTGTCTTAGCGGCTCTGTAGAGGCCAGCACGCTTCTCTACTAGACCCTCTTAGGGGGCCTGGATTCAAACGTCCCTCTTCCGGTTGGTTGTCACAGCCGGGGGTTGTCTAAAACAAAGAATACCGTTATTACAAATATGGTTTCAAAAAATAATTCAGTGAAATAATGTTTAATAATTTAATATAAAAAATTCTTCCAGCTAAATGTGACGCAACCAAATTTTTTGGTTTATCTTTTTTTTCATAGTAGGCCTATATAATAGGTCAGAATCCGTATATTCGAAAGCCAGTTTATGTAAAAATTATTTACAGTGAGAAAGTTCTCTACAAACGCTGTAAAGTGATTTAAATTTTCTGCATTCTTCTAATTAATTATCTAACGATTATATTTTATTTTTTCTGTCAGTCAGAAGTAAGAATTTCATATTTTCAAAAGGAAAATGTCTGTTATATTATTGTAATGGTAGAATGTGAGAATCTTAATATTCCTTTAGTTAGCAGCTTACTGTACTAACCTTTTTAGGTATTTCTTGGTCTACTTTCTGGTTCTTCTGTGATGAAAATTGTAGAATTTTGTAGAATTTAAATAATTTTGTTAATTTTGCCCTTCCAAATATTAAATATCGCTATGGAGAACCATACATGACTTCCATATTCTAAGATTTATATTTAAAATCATTTTCGAAATGAAATATTACCATAGAAACTACTTCTTTCTACTTACTGCTTCAGCCTTAACCACAGTACTGTGGTCACTAACGTATACCACCTCACGTTATCGCACTCGATTTTCACTGATGATGGAAGTCGATGGCATTGCCGAAACGTCTGGTTTTGTAGAAAACATTGGACTACGGCCAAATATCCCGGGAAGGAATTTTAACAAAAACTACTTCTTTGTTGCCGATAACGTTGTACACATATATATAAAAAATATGCATAAAATTAATGGCTTGTATAAGTTAATGATTGATCTCCATTAAGTAGTGCTCAAGTTTCCAAAGTTTTAATATTATGATGTCCGTAATTAAAACATCAGAGCAGGTTTAGTGTGAATGAGGGTACACTGTGGACAAAAATTTTCAACATTTCCTATTGAGCGTTGCTTAGAGTAAAGCTGCGAATCTACAGTGTATGTTTCACAGAACAAACACGCGAAAAAGAAGGAGCGCTCCGAAGTCACTCATGGACCCTCAGCATCTTGCAGAGGGTTCATTCCCTAAAGACGAAAAGTCTGTCTATGAATCGTTCCTCTGTAAACACGTGCAGTTACACTGCCCAGCGATCCACAGGAAACGAATCGCTATCTACGCTGGACACTTTTTCGGCTTGCACGCGTTATGTTGGTATGGGTTTCGGCACTTTCCATTTAAAAAGCGTGCAAGTGTAAGAAAATAAACATGAATGAGGCCAGAAATAACGCGAATTTTGTGTGTGTGTGTGTCTTCCCTGCCTTTTTATTGCGGTAGTCATAATAAATAAAATGGAAACGTAAACATTACATAACTGAGATATGCTTGCCTGCCACGAACGATATATTTTCTCTCATACATGATTTACATTAAAATGAAAAAATTATAATTTTATTGCCTGGCAACAAAATTATTTTATTTTTAACAAATACCATTGTTTGAAAAAGTTTACATGAATTTTCAAGTACTTTACTGTTGTTAAAACGTAAAAAGTTGCAGGTAAACTACCCCTTCCCCTTAACCGATCTTCACCAAAAACAATAAGTCTTGAAAACTCTACAATTCAGAGTTGCATGCAAAAAATTATTTGATTATGTTTGAATTTGCGGCTGTTATCGTTTGCCATAGAAAATACCCTTGTTGAAACATAAAACGTAGCAGGTAAACTACCCCTTTCCCTTAACCGATCTTCACCAAAAACAATAGGTCTTGAGGACTCCATAATTCAGGTCTGTATGCGAAACATTATTTGATTATGTTTGAATTTGCGGCTGTTATCGTTTGCCAAAAAAAAAAATTACCCTTGATAAAAAGAAACCGTTGCAGGTAAACTACCCCTTTCCCTCAACCGATCTTCACCAAAAACAATAGGTCGTGAGTACTCTACAAATCAGGGCTGTATGCAAAAAATTATTTGATTCTGTTTGAAATTGCGGCTGTTATCGTTTGCCATATAAAAAAAAATCTACAGACAGACACACATATAGACAGACAGACAGACACACACACAGACTCTTTTCGAAAAACGACTTTCTTTCATGTTTTGAGTGTAGTACAATCAGAATCTGCAATAATCTCGAACACGATTTTTTTTGCCGTCACCATACTTCCATTTCCTTAAGGAATATGGAAGTAAAATATCGGTATGGAGAACCATACATGACTTCCATATTCTAAGATTTATTTTTAAAATCATTTTCGAAATGAAATATTACCATAGAAACTACTTCTTTCTACTTACTGCTTCAGCCTTAACCACAGTACTGTGGTCACTAACATATACCACCTCACGTTATCGCACTCGATATTCACTGATGATGGAAGTCGATGGCATTGCCGAAACGTCTGGTTTTGTAGAAAACATTGGACTACGGCCAAATATCCCGAGAAGGAATTTTAACAAAAACTACTTCTTTGTTGCCGATAACGTTGTACACATATATATGAAAAATATGCATAAAATTAATGGCTTGTATAAGTTAGTGATTGATCTCCATTAAGTAGTGCTCAAGTTTCCAAAGTTTTAATATTATGATGTCCGTAATTAAAACATCAGAGCAGGTTTAGTGTGAATGAGGGTACACTGTGGACAAAAATTTTCAACATTTCCTATTGAGCGTTGCTTAGAGTAAAGCTGCGAATCTACAGTGTATGTTTCACAGAACAAACACGCGAAAAAGAAGGAGCGCTCCGAAGCCACTCATGGACCCTCAGCATCTTGCAGAGGGTTCATTCCCTAAAGACGAAAAGTCTGTCTATGAATCGTTCCTCTGTAAACACGTGCAGTTACATTGCCCAGCGATCCACAGGAAGCAAATTGATGTCCATTTTTTCGGCTTGCACGCGTTATGTTGGTGTGGGTTTCGGCACTTTCCATTTAAAAAGCGTGCAAATGTAAGAAAATAAACATGAGTGAGGCCAGAAATAACGTGAATTGTGTGTGTGTGTGTGTGTGTGTGTGTGTGTGTGTGTGTGTGTGTGTGTGTGTGTGTGTGTGTGTGTGTGTCTTACCTGCCTTTTTATTGCTGTAGGCATAATAATAAAATGGAAACGTAAACATTACATAACTGAGATATGCTTACCTGCCACGAACGATATATTATTTTATACATGGAGGAGTTCAGTGACATACACACGTACAGAAGTCATCTTCAAAAATACTAGAAGTCGTCCACGCTTTTATGTTGGCAGTGTAACTTACAGGAAGTTTTTTGATGTTTTTAAAACATCTAGGATGCAAGCTTTTCCCGATAACTAAAAGTTTCCTTTTTTCGGTTCCCGTCATGTTCGCACAAACAAAAACTGTAACTCTTTGTTTAGAGAGCTTCCCACCAACGCACTTTTCATTTTTAAATTTGAAAGTCTTATCTGGAGTTAATTTATAAAAAATTCCAGCTTCATGTCCATTAAAGATGTCTTCATCTTTATATGATCGTCTAATTTCTGGCCAAGTGTTACGCACCCAATCGCCTGTAACGTTCAGATCTACGCATTTTGCCTCACCACAAATTTTTGCAAAGGAAATCAAGTGTCGGGCCTTAAATCGATCTAGCCATCCGTTGGAGCACGTAAAATGGCTGGCGCCGGCAGTCCTGTTACAGTGCTTATTGCTTGCATACAATGTATGTCTGTAGCCATGGGCTAGCGCGCGCGCGCACATATATACGTTTATATGAAATTTAGAGTAAAATATCTGAGAAATATTTGACGCTATAACAGAGTAGTACAATATTTAGTGACGTTAAAACCGGGAATTTTTATAATGTTAAAGATATCAGTTTGACCGGACTTATGACAAAATAACGCTACACCCGAGTTGACGTAACAGCCGAGGCCGTAATAACCAAGTTCCACTGTATATATAAAGATATTAACTCAAACATAATTTACATTAAAATGAAAAAATTATAATTTTATTGCCTGGCAACAAAATTATTTTATTTTTAACAATTAGCATTGTTTGAAAAAGTTTAAATGAATTTTCATGTACTTTACTCTTGTTAAAACGTAAAAGGTTGCAGGTAAACTACCCCTTCCCCTTAACCGATCTTCACCAAAGACAATAGGTCTTGAGAACTCTGCAATTTAGGGCTGTATGCAAATAATCTTTTGATTCTGTTTGAATTTGCGGCTGTTATCGTTTGCCATAGAAAATACCCTTGTTAAAACAAAACGTTGCAGGTAAACTACCCCTTTCCCTTAACCGATCTTCACCAAAAACAATAGGTCTTGAGAACTCTACAATTCAGGGCTGTATACGAAACATTATTTGATTCTGTTTGAATTTGCGGCTGTTATCGTTTGCCAAAAAAAAAAAATTTCCCTTGATAAAAAAAAACCGTTGCAGGTAAACTACCCCTTTCCCTCAACTGATCTTCACCAAAAACAATAGGTCGTGAGTACTCTAAAAAACAGGGCTGTATGCAAAAAATTATTTGATTCTGTTTGAATTTGCGGCAGTTATCGTTTGCCATAAAAAAAAAATCTATAGACACACAGACAGACACACAGACACTTTTCGGAAAACGACTTTTTTTCATGTTTTGAGTGTAGTAGAATCAGAATCTGCAATAATCTGGAACACGATTTTTTTTGCCATCACCATACTTCCATTCCTTAAGGAATATGGAAGTAAAAATAATCTGTTTATTGTTTCCGTGGTTACGGTCAATTTAAATTTTGTATGCAATTATTGTTAGTCAGCTGTTTTTGTTTAAAACCTTTTGTACATTTATTACGTGTGAAATTGTGCACTGCGACAGATACAAATAATTAGGTTAAAAGTGAAGCGTAATTGGGGCTTCAGCAGTAGAGTAGAGGTGGATACATGTGGGAGAACACAAGAGAATCACCCCCTTTCACTAAAATTAAACATATTCCCTAGACCTACGGAGTTTAATTTTTTCCTCGCAAACATAATTTTATTTCTTTGTAATTATGTAGGCGTTTTCATAATAGTCATTAATGTATTTAAATGTCTGAAATAATATATTTTCCTTAACGAAGTTATACTAGTGAATTGTAGATTTTTATGTAGATTTCTACTTTTACTTTCCATTAATCCAGTTATTGATTATAATCGATTTAGATTAGCATAATTGTAGCTTTAAAATACTACTACTAATAATAATAATAATAATAAATTAAGAATATAATAATAACGATATTATATTTTGATTTAATATAAATTATTAAAGTGTGTCTTCCCTGCCTTTTTATTGCGGTAGTGATAATAATAAAATGGAAACGTAAACAGTACATAACTGAGATATGCTTGCCTGCCACGCACGATATATTTTCTCTTATACATGACTAGCAGAATACCCGTGCTTTGCTACGGAGTTTCACGTTGTACGTAATGAAAATGTTAGTTTAATTAATAAAGTTTAATTAAAGTAGGCTTCTTAAAAATAAATAGCTGTTGTTCACAACTTCGTTCGCGTGGTCTTCAATTTAATGCGATAATATATTTAGAACAGAATCTATTCTATTGGGTTGCCATAGTAACCAGATCTAATAGTTTTTTAAGACCGCAAAGGACCCCCCAGAGGATCGTATCGAAAAAAAACACCTGTCCTATGTTGGTTCTCCCGTTGCGTAAAATATTTGTGCCAAGTTTGGTTGAAATCGGTCCAATGGTTTAGGTGGAGACGTGGAAGACCCCAAAGGACCCCCCAAAGGATCGTATCGAAAAAACACTTGTCCTATGTTGGTTCTCCCTTTGCTTAAAATATTTGTGCCAAGTTTGGTTGAAATCGGTCCAGTGGTTTAGGAGGCGATGTGGAAGACCCCAAAGAACCCCCAAAAGGACCCCATCGAAAAAACACCTGTCCTATGTTGGTTCTCCCGTTGCGTAAAATATTTGTGCCAAGTTTGGTTGAAATCGGTACAGTGGTTTAGGAGGAGATGTGGAAGAAACCTTCGCGGACGTGCGCACAACAACTCACCGAAGTTTCATCGCAATCGGATGAATGGTATAGGAACGCATACGGAACAAACAAAGAAACATTCATTTTACTTCCATATTCCTTAAGGAATGGAAGTATGGTGATGGCAAAAAAAATCGTGTTCGAGATTATTGCAGATTCTGATTCTACTACACTCAAAACATGAAAAAAAGTCGTTTTCCGAAAAGTGTCTGTGTGTCTGTCTGTCTGTCTGTCTGTCTGTCTGTCTGTCTGTCTGTCTATAGATTTTTTTTCTATGGCAAACGATAACTGCCGCAAATTCAAACAGAATCAAATAATTTTTTGCATGCAGCCCGGATTTGCAGAGTACTCGCGACCTATTGTTTTTGGTGAAGATCGGTTGAGGGAAAGGGGTAGTTTACCTGCAACGGTTTTTTTTTAGCAAGGGTAATATTGTTTGTTTGGCAAACGATAACAGCCGCAAATTCAAACAGAATCAAATAATGTTTCGCATACAGCCCTGAATTGTAGAGTTCTCAAGATCTGTTGATTTTGGTGAAGATCGGTTAAGGGAAAGGGGTAGTTTACCTGTAACGTTTTATGTTTTAACAAGGGTATTTCCTATGGCAAACGATAACAGCCGCAAATTCAAACAGAATCAAAAGATTATTTGCATACAGCCCTAAATTGTAGAGTTCTCAAGACCTATTGTTTTTGGTGAAGTTCGGTTGAGGGAAAGGGGTAGTTTACCTGCAACGTTTTTTTAACAAGGGTATTTTCTATGGCAAACGATAACAGCCGCAAATTCAAACAGAATCAAATAATGTTTTGCATACAGCCCTGATTTGTAGAGTACTCAAGACCTATTGTTTTTGGTGAAGATCGGTTAAGGGAAAGGGGTAGTTTACCTGTAACGTTTTATGTTTTAACAAGGGTATTTCCTATGGCAAACGATAACAGCCGCAAATTCAAACAGAATCAAAAGATTATTTGCATACAGCCCTAAATTGTAGAGTTCTAAAGACCTATTGTTTTTGGTGAAGATCGGTTGAGGGAAAGGGGTAGTTTACCTGCAACGTTTTTTTAACAAGGGTATTTTCTATGGCAAACGATAACAGCCGCAAATTCAAACAGAATCAAATAAAGTTTTGCATACAGTCCTGATTTGTAGAGTACTCAAGACCTATTGTTTTTGGTGAAGATCGGTTAAGGGGAAGGGGTAGTTTACCTGCAACGTTTTTTTATCAAGCGTATTTTCTATGGCAAACGATAACAGCCGCAAATTCAAACAGAATCAAATAATTTTTTGCATACGTCCCTCAATTGTAGAGGTCTCAAGGACTTTCGATTTTGGTGAAGATCGGTTAAGGGGAAGGGGTAGTTTACCTGGAACCTTTTACGTTTTAACAAGAGTAAAGTACTTGAAAATTTATTTAAACTTTTTCAAACAATGGTTGGTTTATTGCCAAGCAATAAAATTAAAATTTGTTCATTTTAATGTAAATCATGTATAAGAGAAAATATATCGCGCTTGGCAGGCGATATTAAGATTTAAATATAAATCTTAGAATATGGAAGTCATGTATGGTTCTCCATACCGATATTTATTAATAAGATGTAAACTATACCACTTACTTGACATAAACCGTGATAGCTAAGCTAATGTACAACATATATGTATTAATTATACACATAAATGTTCCTCGATAGACACTCTATCTATTGGCGAAAACTTGAATAAAATCCGTTCAGTACTTCCTGAGATTAGCGATTTCAAACACAGAGAGAAAACGGACCGACTTTACTTTATACTATGTACAGATTTACATTAAAAAGAAAAAATTATAATTTTATTGCCTGGCAACAAAATTATTTTATTTTTAACAATTACCATTGTTTGGAAAAGTTTAAATGAATTTTCAAGTACTTTACTCTTGTTAAAACGTAAAAGGTTGCAGGTAAACTACCCCTTCCCCTTAACCGATCTTCACCAAAATCAAAAGGCCTTGAGTCCTCTACAATTCAGTGACGTATGCAAAAAATTATTTGATTCTGTTTGAATTTGCGGCAGTTATCGTTTGCCATAGAAAATACGCTTGATAAAAAACGTTGCAGGTAAACTACCCCTTCCCCTCAACCGATCTTCACCAAAAACAATAGGTCTTGAGTACTCTACAAATCACGGCTGTATGCAAAAATTATTTGATTCTGTTTGAATTTGCGGCTGTTATCGTTTGCCATAGAAAATACCCTTGATAAAAAAACTCTGCAGGTGAACTACCCCTTTCCCTTAACCGATCTTCACCAAAAACAATAGGTCTTGAGAACTCTCCAATTTAGGGCTGTATGCAAATAATCTTTTGATTCTGTTTGAATTTGCGGCTGTTATCGTTTGCCATAGGAAATACCCTTGTTAAAACATAAAACGTTACAGGTAAACTACCCCTTTCCCTTAACCGATCTTCACCAAAAACAATAGGTCTTGAGAACTCTACAATTCAGGGCTGTATGCGAAACATTATTTGATTCTGTTTGAATTTGCGGCTGTTATCGTTTGCCAAAAAAAAAATTTCCCTTGATAAAAAAAAACCGTTGCAGGTAAACTACCCTTTTCCCTCAACCGATCTTCACCAAAAACAATAGGTCGTGAGTACTCTACAAGTCAGGGCTGTATGCAAAAAATTATTTGATTCTGTTTGAATTTGCGGCAGTTATGGTTTGCCATAGAAAAAAATCTACACATAGACAGATAGATAGACAGACAGACACACACACAGACACTTTTCGGAAAACGACTTTTTTTCATGTTTTGAGTGTAGTACAATCAGAATCTGCAATAATCTCGAGCACGATTTTTTTTGCCATCACCATACTTCCATTTCCTTAAGGAATATGGAAGTAAAAGTCAGGAACGCAGGTTCTCAACCGACCATAATTAATTAGGTCTAAAGGAGTACTCTTGTCTGACTGTGGAAAACGTATGCTTCCAGATTTATGTATTGTTAGTTGGAGTATTGTGGACATGAGAATTATTGGAGGTATGGACCGAGAGATTTTTATTTAAACCATTACAAGTGTTAATTATCACTTCTGTCCAGCCCCTACTTAATAGGTTTTCTTCAGAAATAAAGTTAACCAAACACCTTATTCACAGTTGACAATAATAGTGTACTAGTGCCAAAAAAGCCACATCGCAGTTTACGATTTGTTGGTACCATGTCGCAAGCTCATTACTGCTGCTCCACTGTAACATGCACGCTTTTTGACTCAATCCGTTGAGTAAGCGACTCTGACGTTTGATATATGTGATAGTAGTAAAGTATGTTTAAAAACCTCCGCCAATCACGTTAAACGAAATCTTTCATGTCGCCATAGAAACGCTTGTAACGGTACTGTGTTGCCACATTCTTACCCATGTAAGCACGTGGTCAGTTTTGAACCGCGCTGGGTGTACGTAAAGCTTCCCGTGTACAGTTGGTAACGTCGCAGCAAATTGTCAGAGTCGCTACTCAACGCAAAAGGTATACTGAAGGCTCGAGTATAACGTACTGGAAGCTCTGTGTCTAGTTTTGAATTCTGCAAGCGCATCACACTTTAAAATAGAGTTGTTTTATCTAAAAAATTCTTTCATTATATTCAAATAAAATACACGTGAATCAAATCACTTGATGTGGTCCCACTAATTTGATCCAGTCGAGACGTGTAGGCTATAAACTGTATAGACTCGTTTTAAGATTATCTCACTTCTTCATTGAAATATAACATATATTTGTTATTTTTAATCATAAATTCATAATGAGGAAGTAGAATTCGATGAGCATTTGTCTTTTGGTTTCTAAAGTCAACTAGTCTATTGACTGTACGTTTTAAAATCAGTACTGAATAAGATATTTTATATGAAAGCTGTATTTTCACGTAATTCTTCGTTTCTTCTCATTAGAGATTTCTCCTAATTCTTCTGTCCCTCATATTTACCAACTCCGTCTCGCACTTTTGACTTTGCACTTAAATTATTTTTCGGGTGGGGATGGAATGAGAAGGAATAAGGAACAGGATGTTGCGGGAAAAAGATTACCACACATGAACAAATCAGAGATTGTGACATATGGATTCTCATGAGAGCGTTTCCTTGTATGTTTGTATTACTTTCCACACAGATAAACTGAATTTGAAAGCAAAGGTATCGACATATTTTCCAGAAAAGTGTGTATATATAAATAAATTTGAAAATACAAATATTTAGAAAAAATATTGTTGGAAATGAAGGATTCTAATAAAATCGGATTGCTAACAAAAACGATTACCTTTAAAGCGGTTGATAAAGTATTTATAACTTCTGCAGTGGAATACTACCTAGAACGTATATAATAGTAGTAAAATAGTAGCAGAAGAAAGATACTTTCCTAGACGAGCACAAGTGTCTTTCGGGCCCTCTACTGGAACGTAGTGAAAGTATTCTAGGATACAGTAGTAAGCTTCTAGGGGTACAGTACTTCTATATTCTCCATACTTGTTCTTTGGCATTGGATGATGTCGTAGTCCACGTTTTGGCAAATACGAGTTCTGTCTTAAGGAAGTTGCTGATCTCTTTAAGTAGCCAATACAAAGATGCATTGTGTAAGAAATTAAAAAAGTGTTAAAAAACTATTGTGTGCTGTGTTAATATAACACCACGGTACATTATCGTCATTTACCTTTCGGACAGATGATGATGTTGGCATTGGCAGGTTGTTACTGTAATTTTTATAAAACATCCAAAACATTGCCATATTTTGTTTCGTTTGCTATTTTATGCCTAATCAGTTTACTGTTTTTGACTCACAAGTGCTTTAGTTTCCATATGAACGTGTTAGAATGGCTATTATATATTCTGTATGATTACTCAGTTTATTCTGTGTAACCAACTGCTATTCACCGCAGCTATCCGTATTGAATTTCAGGATAAAACCCTGACGTCGTGGAAAATATGTGACACTGTTTACCTTATCACGCGTCAGTTTTCAACATGCTTGTCTTGGCTATTCTCCAGAGACCTGCGTCAACTTTGGCTTATTACGTATCTCAAGAACACAGTGACTGAACCTGATCCGCAGCGGATAAGATTCCAACTGTAAGATGTTCCTATACTGGACACTGTTACTTAGACAATTTAATTATTTCATTTTTCGTAAACGCATAGTTAATGAAATTATTTCTTCTAACATACTTTTCATTTAAATAGTTTTGAATGGCATGTCAGAAGAATTTTCTGAGACTTCCTTACATTTATTTCCTTAATAAAGTATAATGTCAACACTCACGATATTCAAAATGCTTTCTTATGTATGTAGGTAAACATACGACTCATAACTTAGCACGTATTGAGGTTTTGTCAACCAAATGATTTTGTTTATTTCAGTAACTGTTTTAAAATACACGTTTTAATGCTGGAATTAGAACTTTATATACAAATACGTGTAGACTACCGTGTTTTAAATAATTATTTGTGTGAATTCATGGATGCAGAAGTTGTTCAACTTCTCCAAAACGACTCCACTTCTCGTGTATAGCTAGTGAAGTTAAATAGTCAAGTGAATATAATTTTGCACGTTACAGGCCATTTTCCAGCGAAAGCCATAGTTTTTTATGCCCAGATTAAAGTCTTCAGTTATTTTAATTGGGCATTATAACGTTGGAGTAGTTCTTATATCCTTCATAAAGGAGTGTTATTTACTTGTACTTTGTGCATTTCCCCCGTATCCATTTTTTGGTATAACATTGGCAGTTTTCTAACTTGATGGTATAGTTTTCTGTAGTCAGCAATGAATTAATAATTTTGAAAATCTTGTCTTTCCTTCATCAGGCATGCACGTGATTAATTCTACGTTCATATCACCGTTACTGGAGCTTTTCATACCTTACCTTACCTATATGTAGCACTTCTTCAAGTTCGGAGTATTTGTGCAGTAGACATGGAAATCCTGTGTACTTGTGCAGGACGGGACTAAGCACCCATTTCCATCCTCACGTCGTCTGGAAGTGTTTTACTTAATCATTGGTCTTTGAAGTATTCAATCCATTTTCCTCCGGATATTACCTCAATATCTGCATAGTTTTTGATGCTTGTTTAAGTGTCCCGTTACTTTATATACCATTGTTTGCCTTCCTGTACATCGGCCTTTATTCTTCCAATATATCTTTCCTTCTGTTGTTAATCCTGTATAGTACTATAGGTCATTGTGTTTCTTCCTATGCAGCCATTTGAATAGGGTTCTTTTTTCCTGCCAAGATCTTTCTGAAGTTAATCATTCTACATGTATCATACTGGCCTTTTCTCTTATTGGCGTTCAATCTAGCGCTCACACATTCCGTAGCCGCTTTTTCAAGCGCTTTCTTAATATTATCCCATTGTTCAACAATTTGTGTATTTTGTGGGTATTCCATCTGATACAGAGCGAACCTGTATACTGATAGATAGATGTTTTCATTTGATGGTTCATGAAGCAGTTTTATTTTCCAGCATTTTTAACTATCTTTTTTGGTACCTGCGTGTTTTTCACTTCTTGTTCTTAGGTTTAAGTTAATAATGATCAAACATTATCAAATAATGATTCCATCCTACATCCGATCCTCAATAGACTGACATAATCGAAGAGGTCCCAACTTTTTCATTACTTGAAAAATTAATGTATATCGTCTAGCAGCAAGTACCCTTATTGTAATATGAGTGTATCTTACGAAGATTTTCAGACGCTTTCTGCTAATATTAAGAGCTTTTCTCAAAACAAGCCTACTGTTTCCGTATTAATGTATTGCTACTTCTGCCATTCAGATCTTCCGCAATATGTATGTAATCATTGCTATTGTAATTTTTTGAAACTTTTTGAAGTTGGTTAAAAAGGATTCCAATTCCTCTGTGCTTCCTTCTTCTGGGGCATAAGTCGCAATTATGTTAAGATAATCCCCTTGGATCTTCCACCGCATGGCGATTATTCTGTTCTGTTAATTCTTCTGTTCCTCCAAGAAGAGAGAAGTACAATGGAAACACCTGCAGCTGCTCTCTTGTTCCTACGTACTCCCTAATATATCAGGTCGTAATATTTTAGATCCCTGGATGCATTTCGTTTCGTTTTGGTTTTAGTAATGGCAGCTATTTGAATATATTTTGTTGCAAATTCTCGCTGTAAGAACATTTCAGGTCACCATTCTCAAACTGTGTGGGACATGAAATCGTTTATTCTTATCCGTTCGCCGCACGTGGCTGCCATCCTCATTGTCTGCGGCATGTAGTGCTGTTACATCGGATCACAGTCCCCTAGGTGCACTGTCTTCACGACGGCTATCCGTAAACTGCGCCTTTAAGCATTTCACCGTAACCTTGGCAAGGAACACTCACAAGGTGCTACCAGCCGGAGCCAGCAGGACCAATTTTTTTCTATCACCCATCCTTGTCCTGGCTTGTGACAGGCAGTTACTGACTTCCCAGCATTGGGCCCAGGTTGTCGGTTTTGCATTAGATTCTTATACAGGTGATTTTAACTAAACATTCCTAGAATTATACGTGTAGCCTAAGTGTTTTAGGTTGTACTCGTGTTGTTATGACCCCTGTTTATCAGCAAGTTTGTCTGTAATTTTCATAATTAAATGCCTACGCGTAATTTTTCCAGTTAAATATTTATTCGAAAATTAAAATACTTTGAGGCAATGTATAGTCATAAGTTAAAACTGTACGTATCATGTCACACAAAGTGAAAGATTTTTACTTTTCTTTTATAGAATTGCTAAACTGCTATAATTGTTTTTATTATTTAGACAAAGCTTTTCGTCATTACTGACATCTTCAGGTCTTAAACAACGACGGTCGTTGTTTAAGACCTGAAGATGTCAGTAATGACGAAAAGCTTTGTCTAAATAATAAAAACAATTATAGCAGTTTAGCAATTCTATAAAAGAAAAGTAAGGATGGCTGCTAATTTAAACAATACGAAGAATGAAAGATTTTTACTTCAGTAATAGCATAAGATAAAGCCAGTATAGTTAGTAAAAACGAGATTCGTGTTTTTTTGCAAGGGAACTACAATTTCTTATTTGCTTTGACGTGATTTTTTCGTACTGTAATCGTTATAATTTTACTCTCACCCTATTTTGGGAAATAAAAGTTATGTACGTATGCGTACCCCGCAATCGCGCGTGAGTTGTGTGTGTGTGTGTGTGTGTGTGTGTGTGTGTGTGTGAGTGAGAGAGAGAGAGAGAGAGAGAGTGTGTGTGTGTGTGTGAGTGAGATGTACTACTTGTATTTCCCCAATTTGTAAATTTACTTCTTTATTTATTAAACTTTGAAACTTTGCGTGAAGAAGTATTTTATATAAAACATTTCATTATGTTGTGTAAATGAACTATTCCTTTATACTTTAAAGCTGATTATTAAAACGTTTTTGCGCAATTCAGAGTTTCAAAATACTTTTGGCAGTTTCAGAGCTATGCATGAAAAGATTTTAATAAATAAAGAGCGATTCCAGTTTGACAACAGTGTTATTAACGATCAAAGAAAGGCATCGTGTAGGTCTAATAATCAAAGAATAATATTTTTGCTAATTACCTTGATGTTTATCCCACTGATGAATTAACAGTAAAACACTTTTTTCATACTGAGATGCACTTAATTTTTATTACCTTTTTGAAATAAGTGCAATTAATAAGTAAATACTGATGTACATTATCATCAATACTATATGAAGTAATGACGGCTGTGTGCTCGGATTAAGGAGACGGCCGGTAGCAGGTCTCAAAGATCTGTTAACGGTTTGAACGCCAGAGTAATAGTTGATGTTGTTACTAGTTATAAGTATACTACATTTTAGATTTATATGTGTTGGGAATCTTTTTGTTTTACCAGAAATAACAGCACTTTTTCGTTTGACAGTCACGTTGTATTGATATTAATTTTTAACCAAACGTTTTGCTCATTTATGATTGACAGTTTTACATTGAGAGTGTCAAATCATAGAATGAACCAAACGTTTGTCGTTAACATTAATATAAAATATCTCGTGGTTGTCAGCCGAAAAAAGTGTTGTTATTATTATAATGTTATGTCGTGAAGGGGGAATCCACTAAGCTGCTCACACTTCAGTGAAAGGCACGGCAAGCGTCTATTTTTGCCATTTTCTTCGTAACCTATTTTGTATTTAACAACACTACTTTTACATTTTTCTCCGTCTCGTCCCTTCTCGTGGCCCTTTCACGATCATCAGTCATTCCAAGTCCACATTTTGAAGTTCTCCAGATAACTTGTTTGTATGTTACAAGCTTCAATTACATCCAGTACTACTCTTCAGACATGCCTCTTCTTTATTCTTTGTGTAATACCTACTCGTACTTACTCAGTGGTAAGTAATTTTCTTTTTATTAAGAAGTACATTTTGAACTGTTATGAAGCTCTATTTTTGTGTAGCTACCTTCATCCATTCATGTGTTTTACCGTAATGGTGTTTGTAATTTTTTTTAATTTTTTGTCAAATGAATGTTTGAAGTTGGTAGATTACAATATCTTTACATCTTGGCTAGTATACTAAATTTTGTGCCTTTACTTTAACTGAAACAAAACTCAGCAGCTAAAAGTATCTACACGGATTTCCACCTTTCTGTTATTCATAAACTGGAACAATTCTCGTGTGTGTGTATTTGTGTGTGCGTTTGCTTTTCCTTTACGTAGCGCACAATCGTTACATAGTGCGTAGTGTATCAAGTGACACATAAGTGTAAAGGCTGACAAGCTTTTTTTCATTGGTGTTATCCAAGACACAATCATTACCTATGCTCTTCACGCTCTTAACTTTCTCTCTGTTCTCTCGTCTATGCTCTGCCGAGTATTGTGTTACTCTTTTAGCGTTGTTTCGTAGTATATGCTAATTTTTAATTGTGGAAATGTAACAGCAATTAATGTAAAGGGACATGTGTTTGTACTCTAACGTAGTGCTTTTGTTGTAATTTCATTTAACGGTTTGCATGTTCTGATAACTGTAGATATATTTTACTACAGATTTGACCGGAGGAAATTGCCCTTTCAGTCTGTCATTCGTCCTTACTTGATAGTCATTGATATCACAGAAAATGCCACACACACATAGTAGGTAATGAGGTGAAACATCGTGTAGATGACGTGGTGCTGACGAGAATCGGTTTTTATGACTCATTATTACTAAATCCTATATTTCGTAAAATATACAAAAGTCTTATTGTCTACTAACTGCAGTGACAGAGGGTAGAGTGGTATCAGTTCACAACTTTGTTCGCTGATTTTGCAGACTGCCTTAATACAATGACGTTACGTAAATTGTGTGGCAAAGAATTATGGCTTTTAGCCGTTTCCTAAGCCAAAAACGTGTTACTATGTATCTTAGTATTAACAAGACTGGAACTTTATACATTGTACATAAGGAACACAGAAACACTACACATATCTGTCCGGTAAGTTAGAGGTTTTAAACCACGTAAGTCTGTGCACGTCATTGTTGGCTCTTGGTAAGTCATCAATTACTTGGTTAGAGTGGGCACTTGGTATTCAAAATACGTTTTAACACTTGGTATTTAACAATGAGTTTTATAATTGACTCGTCACTGAGCGTATTCTCTGATCGCGAGTGATGATTTGGTTGTGCATGTACCATGGTATGTTGACGATTTCCCTCAGGACTTCGGCTTAAAATCTTGTGACAATACCGATGGTGGATTTACCTGCTGAGCCTCACAGTTGCAGGTTGCGGATAACCTGCGGTGCGCAGTAGATCGTGCCGTCAGAATTGAGCAGTGGGGATCATTCTTCAGTCGGTTTGAATGTGTAAACATTGATTTCGTACGATTAAAAGTTTTTAGTCCCCTTCAAGTGTATTCGCTAGTCTGTGTTTGTTTCAAGTTTTGTTCTTCCTTCCGTTTCTGGGAATTTATGATTTATTTCTTATTCTGTGCAACGACACCTAGGCCCATATAAAAAATAATTGTTTTATAGCGGATTGAATGTTTATGAGTAGCATAGTAGACCGTGAGTGGACAAAGGCACCAAGCAGCGAGATTATAATTTATGAAAAAATAGGAACAAGGCTCCTTTGTAATTCCGGTATCTAAAGTTCAGGAACTCTTGTTGCAGCAGCTACAGGAACAAGTGCGCAACGTATTTTTACTATTGACCGGTTACAGGAGTTTTAGGCAAGCTCCAAAAGAATAATGAAAACTCAAACAAAAACTCCGTTCTTTATGATTTTTACCGGTGTGTTTTGCGAAGAACTGTTTTGTGCTCTTATGTATCAAAATAAGAATTCCAGCTGTGAAACCAATTTACAAAATTATATGGCGACATGAAATGTACACAATGTGGAGAAAATTCCATTCATTAAGTTTTAAATGGAATAAAACAATAAGTTGTTACTCAGAAAGCTTTTACTGAGAAACATGTTATAATGTATCTGAAAGTTAATTATTTTCGGACGTAAAATAATTTGCTTGTGTGGTTGACACGTACTTGCACACAACACATACAACAGGCAAATGAATGGACTGACACTTCAAATGGGGGGTTTAAGAAAGAATTTAATCAAGATGAAAAGTTAATACTAATTCATGCTCGTGGAGAAGACGATTTTATTGACGGTGCATGTCTATCTTGGAAATCAAAAATAATCTGCCCGAAGATTACTAGCATGAAATGAACTACAATGTTTTTAGAAAACATGTAGAGGACGAATTACTAAATGTACTATCTCTTAACAGTGTTCCTCAGTAGTGTTCGTGTTTTAGACATCGCTCCTTACCATAATAAGGAGTCCGAAGAACATCTGACGTCTGTCTCAAGAAAGGACAAAATGAAAGAATGTCTAGCGAAAAACTGAATACCGTTTAGTGACTCTATTTTAAAACCCGAGTTATACAAGTTGATTAAGTTACAGAAACTTCAAAATAAAACAGTATAGAACTGATAATATTTTAAAACAAAATGGACATAACGTTTTGTGCCCCTCTCGTATCAACTGGATCTAAATCCTGTTGAATTTGTTTGGACAACATTACGAGCCTCTGTAGTACGTTAATTTTTAATTTAATAGTTTTGTAACGAATTTTTAAAATAATTTTTCGAAAGATGACTGGATGTCTCGATGCTGACATGTAATTAAAAATGGAAAGCTTATATAGAGAGAGAACATTTGTTTGATTATACAATTGATAAAATTATTATTAACCCTGACGAGGATAGCGACTCATATTCCGA
The DNA here is from genome assembly GCA_034769895.1 of Magicicada septendecula. NCBI lineage: Eukaryota > Metazoa > Arthropoda > Insecta > Hemiptera > Cicadidae > Magicicada > Magicicada septendecula. The sequence continues at coordinate 1,031,359,675 of CM068367.1, read as the reverse complement.
ATATGGTAACATGGAAAGTGATGGATACATGCCTGAGGTTTGTGAATTAACTGATTAACCATCACACATATTTTCGTACAATTCTCGTATAGTTGTAAAAACAAAAAATTTCATTTATGCTGTTTCACTTGTGTCATGTTTACGTATTTAGTTATATTTCTTATTCGATTATTATCGTCAGTAATTATTAAATGATATAATTAAATGACATTCATCATATTGTAAATTAGCATCGAGTTTTACTCGTACATTATAATTGACAAGCTAGGATAAAAAGAAGGAATCTTCATAATTGTTGCTCTAAATAAAATAGCCTATATAGCTAAAGTCGCACGGAACAGTTTACAAATTGAAATATTGTTCCAAAATTGACAGTTTCGGTACGGTTGATGTTATGTGCGGAAGTATATTACTATTTATCAACATGCTGTCACTGTACTGCTCTGCCCTCTCTGTCAAACGTCAGCTGTCTAACTCATTCTGTTCTGAGGATTTCAGCCCCGATACCGATTCAAGCAACCTGTATAAAAGACGTGCACAACGAGTAAGCTTTTGACCATGTGTGGCACGTCCTTTACAAACTATCTGAAGTCGTTCTCCCAGATTGCTGTGTTCGTTTGATCAACATACATCTGGGAATGTTCGTTTGACCGTAGCTTCCATGCTAGAGTAGACCACGCTCTCTCTTCGGAGAGACATATTATCTCTGGTGTCCCTCAGGTCAGCGTCCTTGGGCCTCTCCTGTCCTCGATGTTCGTCAAATACACGCCTTGAGTGACTGGAGGAAGGCTATCTCTATTTGCGATGATACCGCAGCCTTCCCTGTAGCCAAGCTCCAGCGCCAACTCGACGCGTATGTCGGGTGGGCCGAGAACTGGAGAGCTGTCGTAACCCTGCTAAGGGCTTCATGTTCTCCACTAAATTAAAATAACATAGAAACAGAATTCTGACCCTGTGACAAGAGTCTATTTGGAGACTCGGGATCCTGGACTTCTCGCGCAACCCCCAGATGGAATGAACAACAATTAGATATATAATTGGAACGTCTGAATCCTATAATCGAAAAAAGAATAAACTGCCTTATGATGGATCAACTGATGGAGCTGCTTACAAAATGGGACACCTCATGAAGATTTCCGAGTAAGTTGTTCATAAGTTAGTCTTTCAACACAAACTGCTCTATTTTATTAAAGGTAATTATTTCATCATCACGACTCTTTTTTTTTGTTAATTCGCGCACACAGTAAAGTCAATACTTTATTATAGTCTTATATATTAAGTCAAAGCGTGCGAGGCAAACTGGGCTCCAAATAAAAAAAGCACAAATTCATACGTGGCTTATTATGTTAAAACATTTTCTATTTAAGCGTGATATACACATGCAAATATTAATTCGAAATAGAATGCGACATTACTTTAAACTCTGTGATCTGTTGTACACATTTCAGTATGAAATATCCGGTCACCAGTAAATAATTGTTCAAAAAATTAAAATCTGCATAAATTTTAAAATCATAAATATAATGACGATGTAACAAAGATATCACCTACGTAAATAATTAAAATTGTAAATTGTAAGGACAATAATTCAAACACAGAAGGAGAGTTTATTAATTTCATAGTATAAAAGCAGAATTCGTTAAGAAATATGTCCTTGCTTCAGTTTTAGAGTACGATAGATGATTATGGCACTTAATTATACAAGTAAATTGTTTACAAATGTTGAAGCGTAACTTGTACCACAGAATTCCAAATAATCTGAACTGCATATTCATGCGATTGTCTCTGATCGCACTTTCAGTTTTGGATTAGTTAGGGACCCTCCAGACCTGTATAGATTGCGACGTGGGTACACTACTCTGTAATTCGTATAATGTGTAGCTTTAGATTGGAGAAAAAGTTTATTCAGAAATTAATTCAATACGTGTTGCGTGTCGAAATGCGTATTGTTAAGAAAAAGGTTTGGAAATCGAATATAACAGTAGACGTTGTTAAAGAACCATGATATCGAGCGAAACCGAAATATATTAAAGCGAATTGTCAGTAGTGAAATGCCCCAAGTAGGGTTTAGTCTGTGTTGGCGACAGCAGACACAGTGAGGACTGTTTTGTGTAGTTACTTAACGATTCCCGCTTTTTCCTACTACTAGCCGGATAATTCGCACTTGAATGTTATATAAAGATAATGCCCCTACTGTGGGCGTCAAATATATAATGATAACTCAGGTTGCCCCGTGATGGGACGCCAAATATATAATAAAGCTTTTTAAACTGTTTAACCCGTTGTTATTAATTATGGTTAATTAATTAATTTTAATTAAGATATAGTACACTATGCTGATTGTTGTGTATAAATGTGACATATACAATATTATTGCCACTCGTTAGGTACTCAAAATATAACGATAAACTGCCCCACCTTTCGGTGGTACCAAATATAACAATTTTACTGTGTGTGTTACCTCAGTTACTTATATGGTGTTGATGATGTATGATTTGAATGATGTTGTTTTAATTTCTTTTATGCTATATACTGACGTATTCTTCATAATTACTATCATTGGTATTCTATCTTAGGTGCTTTCGAATAAGTAACAACGTACACCAAAATTTACGATATTAACTTGGTTTATTTATATCTGTTACCAAGGATATCACTTTCATGATATCTAAAAAGAAACACAACATTTATCTTGCAATATGAAATAGCACATTATAATATCATTTATTATTTACTTCAAAATTTACTCACTCTCTTATAATCTCTTTCTCAGGGTTACTTATTTAAACATTAATAATCATAACTATAAATTTTTACGCTATACTAAAGTATTCTTAACAAGTGGATTCATAATTGCATGGATATAGCTAAAATTATCTTTTAAAAGTTGTTCATGCCAACTTAACATAAATAGATACTAGATATGATTTTCTTGGAATATCATTAGTGAGTTCTTTTAGAGAGACAGACAGTGTTTTAATTAACATTGTTAATGCATGAATTTTGTTTCTGTTGGTAAGTTATTCCATTAATTTTGCGGCGCTCGTCTGCGATGCTCTTCCTTCTGTCTCTCCAGGCTCGTTGATGCCCTTGTTGACACTATCATCTCGTGGAAGACACTTTTATACATCACCTATTATCTTGCACTCCGACACATATAGCTCTTTTGTTAATTCTCGTTATTGTAACATCTGACTTCAGCACATGTTATTTGATAACGCCACTTTACTTTGAATTGTTTATATTTAAGTCTCATTTACATATTCTTTGTGCGTTGACAGTTTATTAATTTATACAGGTTGTTGGATACTCTATTTAGTTCGCACAGTTCCTTCGCGGACTAACTTTATTACCACGCTATTCGATTATGCTTAAAGGGCGTTAGCAGTTATATTCGTCTTTCACACAATTACCGTAATTAGTTCATATTTCCGGCTCTCTTTAACTATCTCGATTACAACACTATGTCTATGATTTACACTCCGTCAAAACTTCCTACCGTATTTACTTATTTGGTTAGTATATCAGTTAGTACTCCGACATGTCTATTAACTAGTAATTTCCATTACCATCTCACGACTCTCGACCGTTCTCACGTATATTACCACTCCGACTCTTCTAAGGTTAAAACTTTTACTCCACCTCTGACGAAGACTTCTGCACTTAAGACAGTTCAGACTGTTAAGACCCCGATCGCGGTAAACACCTAATTTTATATTTCGAATCCCACTATCTTCTCTACTCAAAACACTTCTTCCCACCTTCTACGCTTCTATTGGTTCTCATCTTTTTTCTGACGAAAACTCCTCCTTAACACCATGGCTTGTCTTCCGACATCGTTTTCATTCGTTCTTCCATCTCGTCTCCTTAGCAACCTTTTCTTGGAGAAACGCCTTCCCCAACTGTGGTTTCTAATAGGCCTCTTGATTTCCTACCCTTACAGCTCCTGGTTGGCTCCACCCATAGTCTGAGGCGGATGGCCAAATTTTACGCCTGTCCATCACCCTTTTGTCTTTTCGTCCGGTCCTTTCAGACAAATTTCTCTTAATTGCTGCATGGCCTAGCAGCTGTCTTTTAGTTCTATATGTGTATCGCTGCTTACCAGTGACCAATCCTCGTATTGTCTTCCAGTTTCCTCTTTTCCATTCCCACGCTAGTGTGGTCGTTTCTTGGTATTCCGTACAACTCCCACATCTGCTCTGCAAGCTTTTTCTTAGCTGTGACCTATTCTGGTAAACTGTGCTTCCCGCAGTTTGTTAATTTCTCCCCCGTATGGTCGCTATTCAGACAATCTCTGTCCGTGCCCTTCCTGTCTATTTGAACAATGTACCGCCACGTTTTGGTGTTAAGCTCCACACACGTGGCTTATTATTTCTCGTGTCGCCTCGTTCTGTCTTCCTGTCAGCTTTTCTTTGTTATTCATCAATGATACATTACTCCCTTGATTTTCTGATAACCAGCTCGCCTCACGCAATTCTCTTAAGCGAACAGCTGCTATTACAGAGGTATTGTCTTTCTACTACAATGCCATCCCGTTGTCTGAACTACATATGGTACAGCTCTTGCGTATGTCATTGTTAAGTTGACAGCAGACCCTTGTTACTGTGTTCACTTACTTACAAAAAAAAGTCTTTAAAATTTTTTTACAGTTGCGTCAACTATAGCTAAGGGATGAAAAATGATCGAGTCAGCTTTTAGTAAAACCGTCCACGTGCTCCAGACTTTATTACGAATTTACGTCAGAAAATATGGAAAACTTGCAGATATGATGACAAAATGAAATAATAGTCCAGTAGAGGTAGAAATAAAAACGGCGTTCAAATCGTACTTACTAGTTGCATTATCAAAATCCTGTATAAGAAACATATGATTAACACGCGCGCGCGCGCACACACACACACACACACACTATTTGTCTGTCCGTCTCTCTCTCTCTCTCTCTCTCTCTCTCTCTCTCTCTCTCTCTCTCTCTCTCTCTCTGCGTGTATATGAAAAAACTAAAAAGGAGTTCAGTAAACGTAACACACTGTTCATCATCTAACTATTAACGTAACATAATGTACATTACTGAACGTAACGCATGTATTGTAAATTATAAAATGCTCAAATAAATATTATAAAAAGTAATACAGTACTCAAGAAAAAGTAAGTTACATTAACTGTGAAAGCGCAACGTGTTACGTCGCATTCGTGTAGTTGAAGCGCACTGTGTGCTAGTCGCACGTTATACTGTACTTAGTACTCAATACAAACATGTATGTCTTGAAAACATATTGTTACGACGGTCTAACTGATCGTCGTAGCTACAGCGGAAAACAAAGTACAAAACACCAATTAAGTCACTAATCACCAGCTTTAATTATCACAATTAAACAGTTCGTAATTAACAAGACAGTCTCTTACAACAAATCAAATAAAAATTGTTCACACGCAATAAAAAAAATGTCAACTAATATAAAAGACAATTGTACTACAATTGTCCTGCGCAATTTTAAAAACACATAACACTTCGCCCCACTAATAACCACTTGAACGCACTGAGTAATATCGCCCGATCATAACTGAACTGAGCGTCCCTGCGTACCTGTATTTATACCCCGCTGAGGTTCCAGAATATTCGCTAATAGGCGTCTAGTAGAAAACACTAGAACGTAATTCATTGCGGCCTTGACACAGTTCGTGCGGCCGCGCGAATTCTGGCTGTCTAGCAAATGCGCTGAGAATCACGTACCTTTCAGCCCCTGGAACATTCGATAAACACGTAGATTGTTCTGAAATGTCGTAACACTGCTCCCTCCGTAAGCCTGTTCGTCCCGAACTGGCAAACCGTCTCTGCAGTAATACTCAGCCAGGCGATCTACGTGGACGACCTTGAACTTTCGCTGTCCTTCCTGTTGAATCCGATAAATAACATCGTTGATTCTTTTTTTCACAGTATAGGGTCCTTCCCAGTTAGTTTGTAACTTAGGTGAGCGACCACGACGGCGCTATGGGTTGAACAACCAGACCTGACCTCCTTCTTGGAAACCCACACTATTGCTACATATGTCATACCGAGTTTTCATTTTATCACTGACAATCTTCAGCCGTCCTCTTATCAAGCGATTCATTTCTCGCATTTAGTTTTCTAATTGCGAGGAATAGTTCTGTGGCTCTTGGGACTGAGTCTCAGGTGATTCGAACATCAAGTCCCCAGGAAGACGACATCAACTCCCGCCCAAACAACAATTTTGCTGGAGTCATGCCCGTTGTGTCGTGTACTGAAGATCTATACGCCATGAGGAATAGTGGTATACGTTGATCCCAGTCTGTTTGGTTCTCGTCAACAACCTTCGAAAGATGCTGCTCAAGTGTCCTATTGAATCTCTCGACCATCCCGTCCGACTGAGGATGCAGAGGCGTTGTCCTGGTCTTTCGAATTCCGAGTAGACGGCAGAATTCTTTAAACACTCCTGATTCGAAATTTCTCCCTTGATCCGTATGGATTTCTATAGGGGCTCCATAACGGCAACAGATGTTGTGTACTAGCTCCTTTGCCACAGTGGTAACCTCCTAATTTGGAATTGCGTAGGCTTCCATCCACTTAGTAAAGTAGTCACCTACAACCATGATATACCGGTTTCCATCGTCAGTAACTGGGAATGGTCCAGCAACGTCTATGGCAATTCTCTCGAAAGGCAGTCCAACCTTATATTGTCTCATTTTTCCCCTGCTTCTGGTTTGCGGGCCCTTGCTTGCAGCACATATTTCACACGTCCGAACAAATTCGTCTACGTCGTGGCGAAGATGAAGCCAATAGAATCGCTTCCGTATTTTGTCAAGGGTTTTGTTAACGCCAAGATGGCCTCCAGATGTTCCATCATGCATCTCCTTCAAAACAGACTGCACTTTACTTTACTATCAACTGCATGACCACGTCTCGTCCATCTGAACTTTCCCAAGCCCTTTTCAGCAATCCGTTTTCTAAGGTGAGAGATTCCCATTGTACCCAGTAGCCCTTCAGCACTTCGGAACCATGGCAGATATCTTGCCAATCGGGGCGGCGACCTTCCTCTTTTGCTGTCAAGATCAGTCCAATATCTTCATCAGTCATCTGTTCTTGTCGACAGTCTTGTGTCGTCTAGCCGTCTGCCAGGAAATCTACAGTGATGGTTTGAACATGTTCGCTTGAGTTTTGTTCTTCCTTTCTGTGGCAATGTCGGCAGTCTTCCGGGCACGGTCTTTGTGATAAGCCATACGCGTTACCATTCAGGAGCCCCTGCCGATGTTGTACCTTGAAGTTGTACTCTTGCAGACGTTCGAGCCACCTTGCCAAGTGTCATTCCGGGTTTTTAAATCTCCAGAGCCATGCAAGCGCGGCATGGTCGGTACGTAGTGAAAACTCTCTCTCCCATAGAGGTATTTATGGAAGTGCTCCAAAGCTCTGACAATTGCCAATAACTCTCTCCTTGTAACACAATAATTTCTCTCTGGTTTATAAAGCGCCTTGCTGTAATACGCTATTACTCGTTCTTCACCGTTTTGCACTTGAGACAAAACTGCTCCTAGACCAGTATTGCTTGCGTCTGTGTCTACGATGTACTTCCCTTCGGAAGCTGCAAAAGCGAGAATTGGCTGCGAACATAATGCAATCTTCAAAGTCCTAAATGCTTGGTCACACTCTCTCGACCACTGGAAGTTTCGTTTTTTCCCCGTTAGTTCATGTAGTGGTTTAGCAATAGAGCGAAGCCTTTCACAAAACCTCTGAATATGAGCATAACCCCAGGAAACTCCGAACTTCGTGTTGACTCTTCGTAATTGACCAGTCTCTTACGGTGTCTACTTTATTAGGATCCATGCTAACACCCGCTGCCAAAACCAGATGGCCCAGATACTGTACTTCCTTCTGGAATAGAGAAGACTTCTTCGGGCTCAGCTTCAGTTGGGCACCGTGATTTCTAGGTAGAACCTCGTTAAGGTTTTCCAAATGGTCTTTGAAAGCCTTCCCGATGACTATGACATCGTGAAAATAAACACGGCAAGTTTTCCGTGTCAGGCCTCGGAGTACCAGGTCCATCAATCTTTCAAATGTTGCCGGTGTATTACAGAGTCCGAATGGCATGACGCTAAATTGTAATAAGCCACTTGGGGTCGAGAAAGCGGTCTTTTCATTGTCTTCTTGATGAAGACCCACTTGCCAATATCCACTCTTCAGGTCCTATGTGGAAAACCACTGTGCTCCAGACAGCGTGTCGAGTGTATCGTCAACACGAGGTAATGGATAGCAGTCTTTCTTTGTGACGTCATTTAACCTCCGGTAGTCTACGCAGAAACGCAATCCACCATCCTTCTTCGCTACCAACACTACTGGAGAAGACCAAGCACTTGACGAAGGCTCGATTACTCCCTCTGTCAACATGTGCTGTACCAGCCGAGACATTTCCTCTTGCTTAGATAATGGAGGCCTTCGAGGAGGTTGGTATATCGGTGTTGTGTCCCCGGTAATGCGATGTTGTACAAGAGAGGGTCTTCCCAATGACTGTCCCGAAACTGCAAAAGAATCTTTGAATTCATGTAAAAACTGTCCGAGTTCTTTCATCTCACCACTTGAGAGGTCGTTAGAAGATCTATTCAATAATTCCTGCAGTTTCTCTGGTAATTTGGAATTATCCGAAGCACTGGATCTTCGTTGCGTCATTCCGGCTACCCAGGTCACAGGAGTCAGTTTGCCTAGGAGCGTATTGCTTTGTAAAGTGACACCTTGATCCAAAATATTCTCCACCCTAATAGATACATTTCCGGTTTCGTTAGGTTTTACTAAACTTCTGGCAATTAGTATGCCCGGTGTGCTGACTACCTGTGGTTCGAATATAGAGCACTGGTTGCCCCTAGTATCTACCTCGGTTCTAACCGTGATGATCTTTTCTGTCTTTATCATTGGTACAGTCTGTTCAAAAGTTTATTTTGGTTATACCCTCATGAACTGTTCTGTTATGTTTGCCATTGAGATGTCTACTGCAGATATTTTATTTGATATGGTTTCTTCTATGACAGATATTTTTGTAGACATCGATTCTTCAACACCCAAAACCGATTTTTCTACTTCAGCTATTTTTAATGTCATTGATTCTTGTACTTCCGATATTTTAGTAACTTGTTTATTAAGCTTACCTCGTAGGAGACCCTATTCTGCGGTACTATGTTCATGCATCTGTTTCTGTTCCTGTATTAATAATTACATGATGTCTTCTGTCTCCTGCTTGCGTTTTTCATCCTGTCGTCTTTCTGCTTCTTCCGCCTCCTGCCTGCGTTTCTCATCCTGTCGTTTCTCCGTCTGTAAGAGTAGCGCCTGTAAATTTTCCATCATCTGACTGGCATCCATTGTTTACCGATTAATTGCGAATTACACTCGTCTTATATAAAGTGTCCACTGTTTTCAATGTTAACGGTTCTGTCGCACGTCTGACCCACTGTTACGACGGTCTAACTGATCTTCATAACAGTTATATCGTTTAAAATTATAATGCTCTAATTTAATTTTCGGAGTAGTATATTTTTTGAAGTCGAGCAATACATACGATCGAAAACCCGTATCCGCAATGTATTTCGTCGTAGGTACAGTGGAAAACAAAATACAAGATACTAATTAAGTCACTAATCACCAGCTTAATCACAATTAGACAGTTCGTAATTAACATGACAGTCTCTTACAACAAATCAAATAAAAATTGTTCACACGCAATAAAAAAAATGTCAACTAGTATAAAAGACAATTGTACTACAATTGTCCCGCGCAATTATAAAAACACAACACTTCGCCGCACTAATAACCACTTGAACGCACAGAGTATTGTCGCCCGATCATAACAGAACTGAGCGTCCCTGCGTACCTGTATTTATACCCCGCTGAGGTTCCAGAATATTCGCTAATAGGCGTCTAGTAGAAAACACTAGAACGTAATTCATTGCGGCCTTGACACAGTGCGTGCGGCCGCGCGAATTCTGGCTGTCTAGTAAATGCGCTGAGAATCACGTACCCCACAACATTCAGCCTCTGGAACATTCGATAAATACGTAGATTGTTCTATAATGTCGTAACAATATTGCATTTAACTTCATCCGTTTGCACTAGATACGTAAGTCTGTAACCCCTCTTTTTTTTTTTTTTTTTTTTTTTTTTAAGAAGAGGCTACGAGTTATTTAAAACTAGGCAGAAGGCCTAGAGAAGCAAAAAAGCGCTGGGTCCAGTGAGATGGGACCTGCCTGCAATTAAAACTCGCTATTAACAACCAATAACAACTTTTATTACATCAGGAAGCCGTTTGTATTTATACATAATAATTGCAATTTTTGAAAAGGTACTATCACAATTAACATTTAATATCTCTTAATATTTATAATTATATGGTTGCATAAATAGTCCCCGTACATAACACACAGACATAAAGAATACATAATTCACATAAATACACATATAAATATATACACATATCACAGACACATGTTCAATATCACAGATATAAATAACAAACAACATTATAACATGAAAGCCTTGCCACCCGCCCTATATATATATATTTTTTTTTCTCTATATATCGCCCCATCATATGGAAATGTCAAACTACAATACATATATATCCGTATACATACATATAGTGCCCCCACAAGAATCTGGGTTGGCCAGAATGCAAGTTACAACTCTAAATGCCCTTGAACAGTCTGTATAAACTTAGTGAAATTATAATTTACAAGTTGTTTGAGAAAATCTGAATTGACAATAATAATTCTAAATAAAAATACAAGTTACAACCTTTATGTGACATGCACAGCCTGTATGAATTTCGTCACAGTATGATTTATAAATTTTTAATAAAATCTGGTTTGACAATAATAATTTAAAAAATACAAGTTACAACCTTTATGTGACATGAACAGCCTGTATGAATTTCTTGACAGTATGATTTATAAATTTTTAAGAAAATCTGGTTTGACAATAATAATTTAAAAATACAAGTTACAACCTTTATGTGACATGAGCAGCCTGTATGAATTTTGTGACATTATAATTTATAAATTTTTTAGAAAATCTGGTTTGACCCGGCAGCCGACATGTTCCTAAGCATGACCGGACATACGTTAACATGTACATGGGACCTGCATAGATCTGCACGCAAAACCTGCCTACCCAAGGTCTAATGAGGGGACCGGACTGAAACTGAATAAAAAAAACTTCCAACCCTTATATGACCCAAAACATAATTTTAAATATGTCTTAAAACCGTAATTACAATAGATAACCGAACAGGAATCATAACTGAACCAGACCAGCCGGTCAGGCCCATCCTGTCACCAACAGCACCCACCTACATATCTGAAATTCCGGTCCCCAAATACCTAAACAACCCCCCTTACAGTATCCGAGTAAGAAAATGTGGTGCATGAAATTTAATGAACCTCGGGCACATGCCAGCCCCCGGGCTTACACTTAATGTCCAATGTAAGTACACTCTATACATAAAGTCCCCAAAATCCGCGCACAAATTATGTCCCGTTGGACCGGGGCCCAATTAAAACGTCATGAAGATGAAAATATGTCATGGTGTGTCACAAAATACAACACGAGTTTTATTGATTGTTAACTGCACAAATAGGTGGTTTCTATGTAGGCCAAATATAATAAACTGGTTGAATATCACCTTATTTAAATGAAGCGGATTTCCAGGAGTTGGGGTTTTGCTGAGGCATGGTAATCTTGCCGTTCCTTCCGACAGGTGAAGTCGAGAGCCTTTTGGTAAGTTCAGGAGCAGATGGACATGCCTGGGCCGGATCCTCGACTGGCGAAGGGGCCCGCAGATCTGTGCGAGTTTATCTAGCCATAGCGAAAGTGATACAAGACAATTAAAAAAACTTCAACTCTGTCGGACAGGTTCAGCTGCACACGAAGCGGGAGGCGAGACCAGACTGAGTAACTCTCCGCATGCCAGCGCCCGGACCGAATTACGTTCTCCACCAGAATGCGCTGGCATGTACAACGGCCCAACGGTATAACAAATTTACGCCGTTGAATTAAGACACAACTAACAATTTCGCGTCTGACATAAATATAATTATTTTATATATATATAATTTTATTATACAAGCGCCGGTTCGCTGACAAACCGGCACAAGTCTAGCAACAAAATGTTTCTCGTAGGCCACCTTTTTCACGGCGTAATTCGGTAAAATCATTACTAAATTATCTTTATGACAGCCATGATGAATAATACAGAAAAAATGAAGTGCTCCATTGTCTTACTAACGTACTAGGCTATAGCCTACATTGATGTTAAAACGATCCACTTACACCAGTTAACAACGACATACGGCAAACTATGTTTAGACGTTTAGTAAAGTTTTGAAATGTACAGTTAATTGCTTTTACGTTTTTTACAGCTTTGTTTATGGGTAACATAGTTTAGTTGTTTGTGAACGATGGAGAATAATGATTTTGGCATTACACAAGTTTAAAATTATAATGCTCTAATTTAATTTTCGGAGTAGTATATTTTCAAGCAAGCAATATATGTCGAGCAATACATACGATCGAAAACCCGTACCCGCAATGTATTTCTCTATCTTCTCCGTTGTGTCGTGTGTGACTTCTGAATAAGTATAGGAAATATTCGGTAGATGACGTTTAATACAGTGTACACTCGCAAATGTGAGAAACGCGTATCCAACATGCAATTTATTTGTATTAGTGAACAAACTCTTTATGAATTCTGATTCGAACATCACTAATACGCACGTTTACATATAATACATAAATATATGTGGATAAAGTATTATAAAGAACTCTGGACTAAAGCAGTGAAGAAGGAAAGGACGATGAAGAACAACCACTATTACATACTAACAGAAATGTATATAAGGTGCAAATGAAATAACACTAGATGAATTAAAGGAAGCTTTGAAGCAAATGAAAAATAGAAAAGCTGCAGGTCCAGATGAAATACTGTAAAACTGATCAAATGTGGTGGCCTTATGTTGGAACTCAGAATGTTGCATCTCTTAAATAAATGCTAGAAAAGGGAAGAAATACCGAGTACATGGAGTACAGCAGTGGTAATATCACTATAAAAAGGGAGACAGAAACCAATGTGAAAATTACAGAGGAATTAGTTTACTTAATGTTACGCACAAAGTATATGCCCGAATATTGAATAATCGACTAAGGAATATAGCTGACAACCTATTGCTAGAAGTACAGAACGGATTCGGAAAAGGAAGATCTTGTATGAACAACGCCACAATAATACGACAGATAATAGAAAGAGGAGGGAATTTAATCTGGAAACTCATGTTGGTTTCATTGATTACAAAAAAGCGTTCAATCGGACAGCATATCGAGAGAATGGAAGATATGAGATTACCTAAACAAGTAATAAGATACAGACCTCAAGGAAGACGAGATATAGGTAGACCAAGGAAGATATGGCTTTGGTGAAGACGGAAAAGGCTGTAAGCCTATACCTTGACGTGGAGAATAATAAGATGACATCACTAATAGAATATAAATGGATTTGCAGGGGCGAACGAAAGGTTAGCGCTCGGGCACTTTTGTCAGTTGGCAATGTTTTTGTATGTTAAGCTATGTTATTTTATGGGATTTATTGTAGTATCTTTTCCTTGTGTTTAGTTTTCGTTTGTTTTTGTTCTTTGATGATTCCATTTGGTGGAGAAGTTTGAAGATTTCAGCATATTCTCGTGTGTTCACTTTATGAATTTTTTTATAACATTTTTTACGAGTTTCGTATTTTAGATTGAAAGGAATTCCTACTTGTTCCTTATCACATATTGGGAAAGTTAAACAAATCGCTGTATTGAATAGGCTTTTCTTTTACATTTCCATATTGTTACGACGGTCTACTTGGTCGTCGTATGGTACTGTGGAAAACAAAATACAAGACACCAATTAAGTCACTAATCGCCAGATTTAATTTTCACAGTTAAACAGTTCGTAATTAACAACACTATCTCTTACAACAAATAAAATAAAAATTGTTCACACGCAATAAAATGTCAACTAATATAAAACACAATTGTATTACAATTATACCGCCCGATTATAAAACACAACACTTCACTAATAACCACCTGAACGCACACAGTAATCACTTGTAATATATCGCAACTATAACTGAACTAAGGCCGCTGCCACCTTGTATTTATACCCCCGCTCACAGACCAGAACATTCCAAGCTACGCGTTTTCTCTACATACGACGTAATTAATTGCGGCCTTAAACACAGTCCGCGCGGCTTCTGGTATAGTCTAGCTAATGCGTCGAGAATCACGTACGCCACACAGATTCAGCTGGATTCATCTGGAACATTCGATAAACACGTACTGCATTAGACTGAACTCCAAGTCTCTGATGCGTGATAAGTATGCGTGATTGTGTTGTGTGTGTGTCTGTGTTGGTATTGTTTGTTTGTCAAGGCCAATGATTCATCAGCCCTGTTCACAGTGCAAAAGTTTCGTTGTGCATAGTGAAGGTCGAGAAATAATTAGTAATATAATTGAAAAATATGATGAAGGAAAACGAAAAATTCGCTGACATACCCACTTAATCAAGCAAGAAAACGAGTTGCGTATTACTGTGATAAAGCGGAAAGCTTCATTAAATACTTGATGAAGCAAATAAAATGCAGTCCAGACGGAAAACTCTGCACACTGGGGAAAAAACGTAAAACATGTGAGAAAAGGAAACTTTTTCTTGATGATTTCGATAAATGTGTAGTAAGAAATATTGTTCAAGATTTTTATAAAAATCAAAACGAGGAAAGTGAGCGTTGAGTGAGTTTTGATAATGCATGTGAATCGGGATTTCTCAGTAATCGCTGATTGTTTAACGCATCTACGCGTCCGTGTGTCTACGCTCTCTCTCTACCCGCGCTCCTCTCAAAGACTTGGAGTTCAGTCTAATGCAGTAGATTGTTCTGTGATGTCGTAAAACTGCCCCCTCCGTAACCCTGTTCGTCCCAAACTGGAAAACCGTCTCTGAAGTAATACTTAGCAGGCGATCTAGATGGACGTCCTTGCGAAAAATAATTCTCCGGTTCTTCGAATTCAGTCTCGTGTGATCCGAACATCAAGTTCTCAGGAATGCGAGTCTTCCGCTCAACCACTAGTTTTGCTGGAATCACTCTCGTTGCGTCATGAACTGATGACCTAAACACCACTGGCTGATCCTAGTCCGTTTGGTTCTCGTCAACAACCTCTTGCGTAACTTCATCTTCAGCAACTTTTCCCCCGGGCGCTTCTAACAGCTCAGGAACAAGCAAGAGTCTTGTCCCGACACCCATAGTTGGCTTTCAGATCGCTTCTTTTGTCGTTACACTTATTTGTACTTCCTCTGCTAGTTCTTTCTCCATTTCTGCGTGCAATAGGGAGGGTTCCTCTTTACCAGACCTGTTGATTTTTTCTTCGGCCAATGCCACTTCCTTAATCGAATGGTTGGTAGACCCTGTCATTTTAGCTATGCAAAGCTTTATCTTCTCTTGGCCGACCCTCAGGACATTCTCTCGTAAGTCCACAACGAATCCGTGGACATTCATAACGTCCGTGCCAAGAATCGCTTCATCGACAATGTCTGCAACGAGCATTTGGTGGCTAAATTCGAGAAGACCCAGGCGTACACGTACGTCTACCTTTCCTATCACCTTGACGGGGCTTCCAATCACAGTATGTATTGTACAAGAGCTAATTGGAGGCTGGTGGTTGCTGACTAAGTCAATGGACACTGTTGCGCCCGTGTCAACTGTAAATGATGTTGGTTTACCTTCCGCAAATCCATTTGCAATCAGGTTTCCACTGGTCTTATGTAGCGTGGAAACTGTGTGCTGTTCTTGGGCTTTACTTCTCCAATTGATGCGATTACTCTCTTCTCTCGGTATTTTCTTCTCCCAGCAGTCTACCTGTAGATGACCACGTGTTCCGCAGTTGTAACACTTCGGTCTTCTGTCTTTTTCCCATCGTTCAAATCGTTGCGGCGCTCTTGAACTTCTGAATTGTTTGTCCGACAACATTGTTTTTCTGCACCTATCGTAACGGCAATGTGATACAGGCATCTTCTGACTACAATGGGATGGCATAAACCCACTAATGTAGCGGGACGCTGACTTGGCAGCTTCAAACTCTAGGGCGTGAATAAGAGCTTCTGAGCTGTTTCGGTGTCTTGCCATTCGTAACACTTGCTGAAGTTCACATTCTCCGATGCCATCAATAAATGTCTGCACCGCAAACCTTATTCTAAAATCTTCTGGCGCTTCAGGGTAGTCCAGTGTAATTAGTCTGTCGATACTTGCTTCAAATTTTTGAAGACTCCCCGGAACGTTGGCGTCTTGTTCTTAACTGAGCATAGTACACATATCGCAAATGTTTATCACCATACCGTAATTCTAGAGCTTTTATCAATTCGGCATAGGTTTTCTGGCTGTCAGGTGGCACTTTCTGCAGTAAATCTGCTGCAGGTCCTTTTAATGCGAGGACGAGTGAAACTGCCTTCTCTTTCTCTGTCCAATTATTTGCGCATGCAGCAGCTTCAAATTGGCGAAGGTACGTCGTCCAGTGACTACTTCCGTCAAAGGTTGGAACCTTGACATGAATTGTCCCTACTAGAGGCAAAGTGACTTTCTCTATTAACTTATTTTCTGCGTCTTCTTCTGTCTTTATCATTGGCACAGTCTGTTCACAAAGTTGTTTTGGTTGTGTCTTCAGGCACTGCTCAACTTAACTTTTAATTTATTCTCTTATGTTTGCCATTGAGTTTTCTACTGCAGATAGGCCTATTTTTGTTGACATAGCTTCTTTTACAGTGAAGACAGATTTTTCTACTTCATCTATTTTATTTGATATGGATTCTTCTACGTCAGATATTCTGGTAATCTGATTATTAAGCTCACCTCGTAATTCACCTACGTCACCACGTAGTAGACCCAATTCTGCGGTAGTATGTTCTTGCATCTGCTTTTGCTCGTGAGCTTTGATGTAACCTGCTTCACGTTTACGTTCCTCTGCTTCCTGCTTACGTCGTTCCTCTGTTTCTTCCCTTTCTTGTCTTCGTTTCTCATCCTGTCGTTTTTCTGCTTCTTCTCTTTCTTGTCTTTGTTCTTCTTTTGTCTCTTCCCGTGTCTGCCGCAGCAGCGCTTGGAAAGCTTCCATCATCTGACTGGCATCCATTGTTTACCGATTAATTACGAATTACCTCGTCTTGTACAAAGTGTCCACTGTTTCCACTGTTAACCGTTCTATCCCAGTTCTGACACCACTGTTACGACGGTCTACTTGGTCGTCGTATGGTATAGTGGAAAACAAAATACAAGACACCAATTAAGTCACTAATCACCAGCTTTAATTTTTACAGTTAAACAGTTCGTAATTAACAACACTGTCTTTTACAACAAATCAAATAAAAATTGTTCACACGCAATAAAATGTAAACTAATATAAAACACAGTTGTATTACAATTATACCGCTCGATTATAAACCACAACATTTCACTTATAACCACTTGAACGCACACAGTAATCACTTGTAATATATCGCAACTATAACTGAACTAAGGCCGCTGCCGCCTTGTATTTATACCCCCGCTCACATACCAGAACATTCCAAACTACGAGTTATCTCTACCTACGACGTAATTAACTGCGGCCTTGACACAGTCCGCGCGGCTTCTGTTACAGTCCAGCTAATGCGTCGAGAATCACGTACGCCACACAGATTCAGCTGGATTCATCTGGAACATTCGATAAACACGTAGGTTGTTCTGTGGTGTCGTAACAATATGTAGGCCTACATAAATTTTGAGACTTCACAAAAATTACAGTAATAATATAAATACATCATAAATATTACAATTCCATCTTGGTGTTCAAAATGATTCAAACAAATTTTATTAACAACAGAGTGAAAACGAATTATTGAACGAAAATTAAGTAGGTAAAATTTATAATAACGCAAATTTTGTAATTATAATTTAGAGATGATCGTGCTTCAAAAAATCGAAAAATAATAATAACAGAATTAGGCTTTTTGTGAGCTGTTAATTTAGTTTTTGTATCTAATTATTATTACCAAACTCACAAACAATTACAAACGTATAAATGTGTGTAAACAATCTAGATACGTTTTGTAAGTATACTTTAGAACTACGTACTGAACAACCATATAATATAAAAGTAAGAAATAATGAAAACTTGTAGATGTTTACATAGTGGTTGAAAATATCGTAAAATGAACAGTTATGGTCATTACTGAAAACAGTTTCATAAGTTGTGCTTTTCCACAGCACATGTATAGTACAGGATACGAGTTATTTGGTAAATAAAAGTACAGTGTGTATTTCTAGTAATGTATTTTGCAGGCCTTTACTCAGTTAATTAACCTTTTATGTGTGTATTTGCAGAAGAATACAGTAACCAGACCAGATGTTTGACAGTCTGTCATGAAATAATTTATCTCATTTTTATAACATGAACAAATTGCTGTTGTTTTGTGTACCGCAAAGTGTGACTCGCGGAACGTGTGTATTTTATTAAACGTAACCTATTGATCCTGATCTTGTCATCGACATGCATGATGGATGGTAACCAATGTAACATGAACGATACTGTGTTAACCTGTTGTTGATGTTGTTACTGTTTGACCGTGTCATAAGAGGCTAATAGTAATTTACGTCTTACTGAATATGAGTATAATAAAGGAATGATTACATACAGCGCTAACGCTATTACGCAATGTTCTGTAACAATGATTTATACGAGAATGAAGTGAGTATATTAAATATTTATGGAACAATTGCATTGTTTTAATAGGCATGGTACAGATTCTTTTAATCTTAGCATGGCACTGATATTCTTTAGAACATAATACAGACCTGTAGCTTGATTTGCTTTTATTAGAATAATACATTTTATTTACTCAGTACAGTAGTCTGTTGTTCACAGCGTACTTCGGAACACCATACTCCCATTATAAATATTTCATGTGAATGTTGGTGAAAGTAACTAGGCCACAGTGAAAGAGAGAGAGAGAGAGAGAGAGAGAGAGAGAGAGAGAGAGAGAGAGAGAGAGAGAGAGAGAGAGAGAGAGGGAGAGACATTTTGAATCAGCTAAATCAGAAATGTAAATATGTGTTTATATATTTTTTTTAATTAAAAAAAAATGGAAGAAAAGATTTTATAATACTATATGTTGTTTCGCATTCTTTCTTCTCTGTCTTTCCTTCTCTGGAGCTTCGGTTCACTGTGTTTTTTACTTTTTCTAATGCCTGCCCTTCTTAAGTCATCTTTGACTCCTTTTTAGTTCGCTCGCCCTCCAGGATTTCTCATCGTAGAGTTTTCGTTGATTCTCTTTCCTGCAGAGAAGCTTATACGACCAAAATAAGAACGTTTAATTTATTTTATAATTTGTTTCCATAATTAGTTTTCCATAGTTCTTTGATAACATCCCAATTATTCGCATGACCGTGGAAGACTATTGATTCCTAGAAAAATGGCGTCTCGTTTGTCTGTTTTCCATTATGACATTTTCCAACATAATATTAAACAGCGTGCATGATACAAAGTCGTCCTAAGGAAGACCTGTTATGTCCCTGTGTTTCGATGTACACTTTCTGTTAAATATCTTATAACAATATCTTTTACTTCTGTCGGTGTTGGTTCTTTAAAAACACCTAGCCTACATACAATGTGTTTAACAAGAGGACAATGGGACAGTTTGTTACAATTCTCAGTATCTTCTTATTTACAGTTGGAGCTTATTATGCATGTTTCCACGTTTTCGGGAATGTTACTTTATCCATTATATTTTCTGTCATTTGGACAAAAATTCATCAGATTACGAGTTATTTTACCTTTGAAGTTATTTTTTGTCAGTTCTCAATTTATTGTTATTACTTCTTTGTATGTGGGCGCTTTTCGTTTCTTCTAGCCCTAAGTCTAATGCCTCATCTGAGTTGTCATCTGCGTTGCTCTGTTGTGTGAAAAGTGACTATGCCTGCCGAGTAGCTTACCTTGGCAGACTGGTATACCGTGATACTGACCGTTACTTTCTGTATGTGATACGTACAGAACACGTTCAGTTTCCTACGTACTTTTGTCATTTTACAATTTGTTTTCCCTTAGACGCTCCAGCCACTGACGTGAATATTGCTAATACAACGTGTTTCTTTCAATAAGTAGAATACGTTTTTCTTTATATTCAACAACTGCTGTGCTAAATCGTTCTATTTGTATATAAGACAGAAGTTACAGAATATTTTAAATTACTCTTAGTGTTTTGTTACCTGTCCTTTTAAAAGTGCCTAGTCCCAGTCTAATTCAAGTTATCTCGGACTTATTACTAGTTACTAAGTACATTCGATTTGTTCCATGCCCTAAGCTTGTATTTTAAGAGCTGGTTTTTAATCCAGTAAGAATTAATACGTATTGTTTCGTGTCAGGAAAGAGGATAAACATTAGGCTGAAGCGGATTTCTAGCAATCAATTTACATTTTACAAGATAAATTTGTTATTTGCTAATAAAGTTTGTTGCAATCAGGAAGGTAACATAAAGAGATACATTAACAAATTTATAAAACTTAACAAAGTAATGAAACAATGAAAATGAAATCCTATATTACAATTTAAATAAAAAAACTAAACCAGGAAATCATAAAAAACAGCAGCAGAAATTTTGTACATCTTGTCCAGTCCCTGATTGTGTTAAACAAACGAAGGTTTAAAACTTTGCGTTAGTCAGTACGTGGCTGTAATAAAAATTACAGTAAGTGGACTGAACTTGATCTACTCGTGTTGGTACAGAAGAAAAGGAAAGGTTTATATAATATGGGCACTATAGGAGTTCAAAAACCCACCGTTTCATAGTGTGCGTAAATGTATGTTTGTGAAATTCATTCAGGCGCAACGATAATTACGTAGAGTGAAATATAATTAACTTCTTTGGTTAATGGGAGAAAGCTAACCACAGAGGAAAAGGATAAATAAATTTTCGGTGTTATTGTGTTGGATAAAACTGATTGCTGGTTCGATGACTTGTAGGTGACAGTTATGTGGTAATTCACGATCGTAATATATTACATTAGTATCGTGAACGTCCTTGGTTTCCTGTCGCGTTGGAACAACAGTACTAAAATTCATTTACACTTCAAGACGTTGTGTACTTGATTGTAGTTTCAATTTTATTACTATTCAGAAAAAAAGTGTGTGTATCAGTGGACGAAGTTGGTGGATTCAGCTGAAATTAATTTCTCCCGACCATTCTCGGGTCATTACATTTTTAGAAGAGTAATGTAACTGTAATAAACTCGTTTATTGTAAAGTTTAAAGTGTTTACAACATTGATTAAAAATTAATTTTTATCACGATTCCAATCATATGTAATTGTATTATTATTATTTTATATTCTAGAATATATAGAAAATATTTTATATTATATTCTATATTTAATCACTACTTTATTGAAGAACTAAATTTCGTGCTTACTGTTGTTGGCATTAATATAATATTAAGTGAGAGTTTTGAGGTTTAATATTTATTAATACGTAACTGCATAATGGCACTTAGAGTTATTATGAATTTTCTGTGCAGTTTGTAATCAAATAAGGATTTATGCACTATATATAGGCCTATGTATGGCGTGATGCCTTCTTCAGGATATTGTTCGCAATGTAAGGTATCTTCATGTACTATAAGTTAAATGGATGGCAGTACGCGATTACTCCATGAAGAGATTTATTATTAACGTATTATAATACTTGAGAGAAAGGTATTGTTATGTTTGTAATATTTTAAGGAAAGATCAGGCATGTGTACAGAGGCACGGAGGCCGAAGCCATATTAATGTTATTGTATATAGGCGTATGTGTAGACGCGTCTTAACGCTACTCGACTGTGAACTGCGACAGTTGTAATTGAGTTAACTCAATGAACATACTAAACTAGCGTAAGCCTCTCATATCCTGCATATCTCTGGATTATGTTAATCAATTACTGTTAGCAAATATCAGGGATTACATTTTAAAATAATGCGTACCGTGTTGTGTCGAGTCCTAATGTGTAGACTGAACGTTAGCCTCTGTTATGTCTACTTGGGTGTAGTAAGGATTCATTATTATCATTCGTTTCGATCGTGTAAATTGTTGGAGATTTGTAAATGTATTAGGCTATGGTATAAAACTAGCTTAAATACAACATTATGCAGTAGAGGAATAGCCTATAATGTGATATTAGCAGCAGCTTCGACAATGTATTCGTAATTAGCGACAGTAGATTGTGGAGTTAAAATTTTTCTTTTTTCTTTATATAGGCCTATATTTGTGCGTGCGGGCGCGTGGGTAATTACTTTAAGTGTAATCTGGCTATCATACATAAAAATAATTATATTTCAAATTGTTATATATTGTCAAAACCGCAATTTTCCTGAACCTGTAAAATATTGTTTATATTTAAAAGACGTTAGAGAGAGACTAAAATATAACTTGATTTCAGTATTAACGTATTGCCTAAAATTGGTTTTGAGAAAGGCGTGAGGGACGAGTAAAGGAAAGTCTATTGTACAAAGTATCTGTTGCAAATAAAGCAGAAATTTCTTGGAAACAGAGGACAAATATAGAGAATGAATAGAGTCTTAGATGTTACAAAGTTTGGCTTCTAATTAGCTGTAAAATGTATACCGGAAAGAAATTTTGTCTGACAACGTAAGCACCAAATGATAGTTGGACCAGAAAACGGTGAGATATAACTTTCATTAATGATAAAACGTTTTACTTGAGTTGAGTTGTTTCAGAAGGGTTTGGGCACTGAGAAACTAGAAAAATAATGTTTGTCTTTTAAAATGTAAAAAAAATAAAAAAAATTTTCTCTCCTAGTGAGTTTTAGATTCTGTGAATATTCATTATTAATTTATCCTGTAGACGCCTTAAATGTGAACGTCTGAAATACGCCAAGTGCGTCATATCATCTATAGTTAGGAAAGATTTAGATTTATAGATAGGTAGTCGATAATTTTATTTAACTTTGACAATGTTGGGCCTTTAATATTGAGGTTGGTAGTTGTTAAAATTATGGATTACATTTGGATGTGAATAAGAGCAGTCACATTGGGTTGGAAAATGTGTTCTCCTTTCCGTGCGTGGATCGCGTTTATGTATATGTATATGTATATGCGGAGTGTAGAAAGGGGGTATATAGTGAGAGAGTGAGTGAGAGGGGAATGGTTTGCCAGTAGGTTGAAAGCTGCATTGTCTTTAATCGTATTATGTTAATAAAAGTAATAAAGGACTTTCTGAAAGTAGTTTGCATTTTTGAAAAGTTAATCATGACTACGTTGGGATGTATCGCCAGAATCAAATACCTGCAGCAACTAGTTTTTATGTAAAGTGCAAGATCTGTAGAATAGCAGTGCGCTGGCGTTTTAATGAATTTCAGATTAGACATACGTTTCGACGAAACTCAGATCCTTCTTTATTTTTCCTTTCTCTCATTATCTGAATACCAATGCTGATTACTTTTAGAATGAAAATTTGAAAATTAATCATACGTATTCCACTTTCATAATATACGTTAAGAAAAAAACAGGTTTTTAATAAATGATTTCCGAATTTCCAGCAATCTAGAAGAATCTGCACAAGAGAAGAAATGTACGTAGTACAAAATGTTAAGGCTGACCGTATTCTGTGTTTGGTATCGTTGAGTAGTTTATTGAAATATGTCGCAATTACTAATAGTAGCTACTCGAGTTGTTGTGAAACCCACTTTAAGTCATAAAAGTATAATGTATTACCGTTAATGTACATAAACATATATGAAGTGTAAACATTTTCTAAAATCTAGGTTAAGTTACAGTTAATCCAGAACAGATAATTAAAAAACGATATTTTACCTTCCTGGAAACGTCGTGTATTTGAAAATTTACTTTAACATATTTGAAGGGCCTTCCACGGTTATTATACCATAAACTACCATTATCACTACCAACGGTCTTACCAAAAATTAACATAAGGAGTTGTAATGGACGATGTAAATTGAACACTCGGGTCTCGATGCAGTAGAGAAATACCACGTTGCGAGGCTAACATTTTCAGTCATTTCGCACATGCGCACAACAGTCTTTTACAGTGTTTTATAGTGTGAATATCGGCTGCATCAAGACTGGTGAGAACAATGGAAGTATGTGTGTGACAGAGACAGAGGTAGTGCATCAGTGAGACGGTCTACTGTTAACGTTTATAGACCTGAAAACTGTTGAGAAATTTTTGTACATTGTAGTAAAATAATATTAGTTTCACTTTTCGCCAAAATATGTTCCGATCTTCATGACAATTATAGAACGCTCGAATCACAAGTGCGATGTCCAGTTGAATTCCGCGAACAGATTGTATCGACATTAGACAAAGAAATAAGACTGTTTTGCAATCGGTTGTGTAGTTGACTGATCAAAGAAAGTAATTTAATGAAGAAAGTTGTGTTAGTGGTTAAAATCACAAGCAGAATTATCACTGTTGCACACCACTATATAAAAATTATTCCGATCAGCGCTTTCAAGCTTCACAGCTCATCGTCAGATCGGAAATAAACAAATAACCTGAAACCAAACCCTTCACCCCCACCCCACCCTACCATGCTCACACACAACAAGCTATAATTCAAATGTCCCTTCCCCACCCTCTGAGCCCTGTCCCTCCATCTGGACAGTTACACATTTTCTCGCAAATTCCTTGTGTTTCAGTGTTGTGTGTGTGTGTGTGTGTGTGTGTGTGTGTGTGTACATTCCTTTTAAACCTAACCGTCTTTCTCATCCACACACGTGGGCCAGTCACACACCATAATTTTAAAAACATCCTATTAGTCCTATGCAATTGAATTCTTAATCTTATCTATCTGTCTTCTATCATTTACCTTTTAATTATGTTATAAAATATTTCTTCATTATCAAATTTAATTTTAGTATTAATTAAATCGTCTAACCCTTTTTCTCTCTCTTTCAATATTTCTAACTCCTCCCTAAGCTTCCTTTCAACTGTGTTATTTACTACTTTTACAATTTCGTAGTCTTCCAAAGGATTAACAAACTTATGGTTGTCTTCTATGAAATGTCTTGCATATAACGAATTCGTTGTTCTATTACCTTCTCCACGTTTGTGGTCAGACAACCTGCATACGAATTTTCGTCCTGTCTCACCTAGGTACACTTTGTTGCAGTCTTTACATTTTAATTTATAAATTCCGCTTTTCTGTAATACTGGGATTTTTTCTATATTTTTATTCTTTATCTTATCAAATTCCGTTTCACATTTTTTAATAGCTATATCTACTCCGTATTTATTAAAACATTTTATAAATTTTCTAGTATGTGAACCTATGTATGTCAACGACCCTGCATAATTCTTTTGTTCTGGTTCTGTTTTAGCTTTTTGTATGTTAACCCTTTTTATAACTTTATCCATTATGTTGGTGTTATAGTTATTATTCCGTACAATTCTCTTTATCGTTTTTAACTCCCTATCTTTTGATTCGGTCTCTTTTAAACACTTCTGAGCTCTATAACAAAATTAATTGATTGCCGCCATTTTATATCTATGAGGGTGGTAAGACTCTCTTGGTATAATTATATCAGAATACGATTCTTTCCTAAATATCCCAAACTGTAGTTTCTCATTATCTTTAATTTCTATGTTTAAATCTAAGTAATTTATTTTCTTACCTCCTATCTCTTCTTTAAATTGTAAGTTTTTATTCTTATTATTTACCTCATTTATAAAGGAAGCACTTCTTCTAGGCTTCCTTCCCAAATTACGAATACATCGTCAACGTATCTAGTCTATAATTTTATATTGTCTTTATACTTAGTGGAACTTATTAATTGCTTTTCAAAATCATTCATGTATGTTTCTGCAAGAAGAGGGGATAATGAAGACCCCATAGGTAATCCTTTTTTCTGTATATAAAACTTGTTATTAAACCTAAAATAGTTCTGATTTACACATTCTTTAATTACTTTAATCAATTGCTTTTTATACCTGTATTCTCCCATATTATTATCGTTTATTAACTTAATAACTTTATTTACTGTGATATTGGTAAACATGTCCGTAACATCCAGTGATATCAATTTTGTATTTTCATTAATTCTAATTTTTCTATCAATTTTACATTATTCTCTATGTTGTATTTTGTCCCAAATTCATATTTCTCTTTCAGTACTCTGCTCACTTCCTTTGATAATTTATAAATAGGTGCATTAATAAAAGAAACAATCGGTCTAAGTGGTTTTCCTTCTTTATGTATCTTGTAATAAAACAATGTTAATTACAGATAGATTTAGATTTAAATACGCTCCACGTTGGAAACGCCAATTTGTAATAAAACGAGACTTGCTCGTGTTTATGTTATGCCCCACTGTTGTGAGCGCCAATTTGTAATAAAACTATTTTTTACTGTACAAATAATTAGAATAATAATTGATTAATGAAATTTCTATTATTGATTTATTTTTTATATTTAGTATAAATAATTAATTTAATTTTGTAATTTGTTTAATTGGTTTTATTGTTTTATTGTCAATGTTCAATTAATAAAAAATACTGATTAATAACTGTGTATGCTCTGATGAAGAATTATTTGTTTCTTCACGTTAAATAGATTATCGTGGCCAAATCGATTGCATGTAGCGGCCGATTCAGTATCTGTACTTCTTCTTCTGCTCGTTCGTTTCCTTCAGGAGTTCACGTTTAGCTTTTAATAATTAACGTAATTTAATTTATGACTTAAATAATCAATAAAACAATGTTAAAACAATAATTAGATTTATTATGTCCAAAGAAATTATTTGAATTGCCGCGACTGGCTCGAGTCTGATTCGAGACTAGGTTCCAGGTCGATTATTACATAATATATAAAAATATTCAAATTAAATTATTATATTATAAAGGTTCTTTTAACTGTAGAAATAGTCAGGAAAGGCAAGAGAATTCAATACTTACAAATTATAAAAACTTACTCATTAAACAGACAAAAATATAATAAAGTATAGTGTATAGTAAAGTTGATATCGAACCAGCTGATGTCTCAGACGTCACTCGTTCCTCTCCCGTCAACCTGTGCCAATTACAAGATGGCCGTTTTCATAAATCGTTCTGCGGTGTGAATTCAGCTACGAGATTTTCCTTCAAATAAACGTCTCCGTTGGTTAATTCCTCTTCAGTGATGTTGTTATTGGACTATCCCCCAGTTGTAGTGTGTAGTTTATTCCTCCACTTGGTTTTTGTTCGGTAATAGGTGTGCTGTGTCAAATGGTTCCTTCAATCAGATGCTCGTGGTATTAGGTTAAATATATTCTTCCGTCGTGTCCATACGTAGTGACAGCTCGATTTAGTAGTGTTTAATTTAGTTTAAGATTTCAATGAATGTTATTACAGTATTAGTTACTTTAATTTATATTCTCTTTATCTTTTTATAAATTCATGTTGTATCTTGGTTTGTGTTATTTAAAAATTCCGTTCATATTTCTCTGAAATGTATTCTGACACGTCTTGCTTGGCTTTTAACGATCAACTAACTATATTTGTTCCTTCATATAGAAAATTCTATAAGATTTTGGTCTCATTTCTCATTGTTCCCCATCAGCTGTTTGTATCTAAATTCAATCTTATATATAAAAAAATGACATTCTTTTATGTTTAATAGGCTATAAATTATTTGTTTAGTAGTTTTATGTAATTCTAATTATATAACAATATTCCTGCTTTTATTTTATTAAAGTTAATACTAAATTTGACCTATTTTAGTTTGAATTAAGCTTCTGAATTACATTCTTTGAAATTTATCTCTAGGCCTTATTTTAGTTCACATAAATACCTATGAAATGGTGTACAATATGTTTTATGTTACCACTTACCTCTCATTCGATTACTAATTAAATATTTGTAATTTACTTTTTATATCTGGCTATTATTCTAAACATCTAACAATTTATTTGTATTTTACTATTGTACTTTCACTTTACATATTCACTGATTATGGCTTTATCTGGTACAATCACCATTTAAGTCAATTTTACATGCTGAATTCTTTTAATCACTATTATAGGTCGTTGTTATCATTATGATAAAGTATTTGTATTCTGAATGGGATAATTTATATCAATTTAGTCTAGGTTCTATTAATTTATATTCTCTGATTTGATTTATATGTTCAAAGTGAAATTTGTCTTGGTCATCAATTTTCAGTTTTCCTAGCAATGTAATTATTAATTCACCTTATTAGTTTTATATTTTCTGATTCACTATTTATGGGTCATTAACACTTTTTTGGCTATAAATTGACTATATGTAAGTTCTTTGAATCGATTTTCCTAGTTCTGTTAAGTCCTTTTATTTATGATTGTAATTACTTTCTTCTGTTACTTTTATTTAAGTTGATATTACTCCTTCCAGATGACTTCTTCCCTTCTTTTCCTATATGATCTTAATTTGTAGAATAAGGTAACAACTTATTGTTATTGTTATCGTTGTGCTACAATATTAACCTGACTTTTAAAAGTTGGTGCTGTTGGATTACTTTCCAATAAATACTTTTTCTTATTTTCTTCTATAAATGTTATCTGTTTCATCATTTGTTTTATCCTTGACTGGTACTTACTTGTATAATCATACTTTATTTCTTCATACGGTCCTTCACTTATAAATTCTTCCGTTTTCTTTATGTATTCGTCCTTTCTCAGTAGCACCATCGTATTTCCTTTGTCTGCCTTCGTAACTATAATATAATTCTTTTTTATTTTATTCTTTAGTTTAGTTACAGTTGATTTGATTTTTTGTTCATTTTTTGAATTATACAAATTTTTCTTAAATATTTTATCTACTACATTCCCTACTTCCCACCTTATTCTTTTTTTATCATTTTCATTTCCTAGTTTTTGTATTATGCTTTCGCATTCAATAATCGTTTTTTCTTGATTTAATTCTGGTGGCGGCGCATATTTTAAGCCTTTTGCTAACATTTCTTTTTCTTCTGTATTGAAAGCTACCTCTGTAAGGTTTATTACTCTTTTTTCATAGTTATTCTTAGAGAGGTGTTCCTTTTTTACTTCGTTCTTTCTTATTAATTTATTTAACTTATCTACCATAATTATGAAATAAATGATAGAGGACAGATAGATAAGACTAAGAATTCAATTGCATAGGACTAATTGGATGTTTTTAAAATAAGGGTGTGTGACTGGCCCACATGTGTGGATGAGAAAGACGGTTAGGTTTAAAAGGAATGTACACACACACACACACACACACACACACACACACACACACACACACACACACACACACACACACACACACACACACACACACACACACACACACACACACACACACAGCACTGAAACACAAGGAATTTGCTAGAAAAATATGTAACTGTCCAGATGGAGGGACAGGGCTCAGAGGGTGTGGAAGGGACATTTGAATTATAGCTTGTTGTGTGTGAGCATGGTGGGGTGGGGTGGGGGTGAAGGGTTTGGTTTCAGGTTATTTGTTTATTTCCGATCTGACGATGAGCTGTGAAGCTTGAAAGCGCTAATCGGAATAATTTTTATATAGTGGTGTGCAACAGTGATAATTCTGCTTGCAAAGAAAGTAATGTTCGAAAAGAGAAAGGGAAAAGTACACGTCTCATAAAAATCGATCTTAAGGTTCCCATACACTTTCGTGCATTGCACGCCAGCAATGCACGAAGGAAAAAAGGAAAAGTACCAGTGTGTGGACTCCATCGAGCTTTGCACGGCGTGCATTGCATGGCACGAAGGCGATCAAGACGAGCTTGATTTTTTTGGCACGGCTGCAATGCACGGCGTGCAAAGCAC
Organism: Magicicada septendecula; assembly: GCA_034769895.1. Lineage (NCBI taxonomy): Eukaryota > Metazoa > Arthropoda > Insecta > Hemiptera > Cicadidae > Magicicada > Magicicada septendecula. Next base: position 1,031,329,791 of record CM068367.1, on the reverse strand, counting down.
GAAGGTGTGTGGGGGTCGCCACGCGGCACGTGCCGGAGTGAAGCGCTTTAAGTTATGTTCAGTTAGTCGTAAGCTATGATCTGTGTGGACTGTAGTAGTGTAATCATGAGTGACTCGGCATCTTTTCCGTCTGTTCACTTTCTCCCGACGTTTATTGAAGCCTACAGAAAACACGATTGTTTATGGCAGGTAAAAAGTAAAGACTATTGTAACAAGAACATGAAGGAGGCTGCCTACAAAGAACTGTTTAGGTTCACATAGCCTAAAGATTTTACAGGTTCGAAAAATCTGTAGCTGTTTTCTATTGCTCATAATATCCAGAATATTTCGACACAGAATAAAAAAATTATAATTAAAATGTCTATTTATAAGCCATAACAAACCTGGCTGAAGTGCCATTTTATTGACAGCATTTATTGGAGTACAAACAGCTCTCGATTATCCACGCTAATGTTTGAGAAGGATAACGGTCGAAATAAATATTCACTTTTTGTCATATTGTAATGAAAGCAGTAACAATAACCCGTGCAGTAACGATAAACCGTGTATCCTTTAACCACCTTGTCTATAATTTCTAGTTTTTCAAGCCTACTAATATAAAAATACTAGTACCTGAAAAATTTTTTCAGGTTCCTATAAAAAATACTAGCAATACTAGCAAAAAATTTAGTTAACAACGAAAAACTGCTTATTCATTGTAAAGAGTGTTGACTTACCTTAATACAAAAATTTTTTAAACTATAAACGCTTGGTAGTTTCACAAAATTTATTGTTAAATTCTGACAATTGTTTCAGCCGATTAGGCTATTTTCGAAGAGATGATAGATTAAAGAAATACAAAGAAAGTGTTACCAGGGATTCTCAACTATTTTAGTTAATAGCAGTAAAGAAAACATTGCCTAAGTGGGTGGAACAACAGCTAAATATTTGTAATTACATAATTAAGTGAATCGTATATTACTTACAGAGTTTTAGTCTAATTGTTGCATTAAGATTTTGTCTTCTTTTCTGGACGAATAGCCTATTTATATGCGTGCGCGCGCACCCACGCACCCACACACGATCATTCACATCCGAGCCTGTTATTGTTTTTACTTACTCATCAGATTTAGTGGGACTGATAACTATGTATTACTATGTTTTCGACGAATCGTAACATATACACGAAGCATTGCATACTCCAAAACACACAAGTTTGTTGATATTTTAATTTAGCTAAGTGGAAATATATTACTTTGACAAAGCACCAACCTGACTAAGTACCCACTTCCTTGTTATAGACACCACATTTCTAAGTCACCGTTTACAAAATAATAACATAGGCCTACTCAACATTTTATAACTAGGTGAAATGTTCATATTGTTCCCTCCCTGTTGTGTCTAATGCTTATTTCGTCTTATAAAACTAAGTGTACTGAATTTAGTCTTGTATGTACAGTATATGTAACTACAGGCATTGTATGTAATTTGGAGCTAGGTAAAACGTTTCAAGTGTGCGCGCGCGTGTGTGTGTAATCACCCACGATTAATTTGTTTTTATTTTACGCCAATAAAACATATACGTTTTGAGTCCTGGTGTCCGCACTCATCGCATGTCAAATGTTCGTGACTTCACGGTTTACCCTTCTCAGATATCAAAAGACTGTACCACTGTCCCGCACTCTTCGCAACATTCCTTTACAAATTCAGCTATAAATTTAATTACACACTATTAACAAGAAACCGTACACACATATACACCTCAAACCGTACACATTGGATCGTATCTGGCACGCCACGAGACTGACTACTTTTCCAGTGTGTGGGCTCACCACGTGCTATGCAATGCACGAAGGTGTATGGGGCACTTTAATGTGTTTTTTCCGGTAAGTATTTTTTAAATGGAATTATTTCTAGTTACAGGCGTCAAAGTTTTACGGATAGAACTAGTTATATTAATTATTAAAATAATAAATCTTTAAAAATAAATGTTACAAAATTATGAGCATCCGCACTCCGTACATATTATTCCTGACTGTGGTATTTTATTTTACTAAAATTTCTTTGTCTTTCAGCACACATAACTTTAACATTTTTTGAATTGATATTCAGTGTTTTATACTCATAAAACCATTATATATTTTAGAATAAATTTTAGCTATCTTCTATAAGCTAATGTAATTATTTTGTATTTTATGCCTGAAGTGGTTTTAGCCATTAAGATTATTACTGTTTTCAAAATTATTTTACTTACATAACGGTTTCTTGTATTTATTTAAACAAGGTAGACGACTTGATGAAAGTTTTAAGTAATATCTGACGGAACGGTGAAAGGTTTAGAAAAAAATACGGCTAAAGGCGAGCCTCTCTTTTACTGTACAAGACATACTCTGCTTAGTATAGTATAAAGACGTAATATTGTCAAACGATGTTATATAATGTCAACTCACTTAAGTTACATAAGGCAGGCAACATTTATCATGTCGAAAAATGTGGCAAGCGGTGACAAACCAAATGTCGGTAACGCATAAATAAATAAATACTGTTACCATACGTACAGAAACAGTGTCAAAACTGCTAAAATATTCTCGCCAGAATTTGAAGTAAGTAAAGTACTGTCAGAAATGGTTGAGTAGGTCTCCCACGTACGTTGTATTCCTAGCAGCGCGTAAACAAATATAGCGGAAATATGGGTATATTGCCGAAAGAACGTAACTTCGTCTAGGGATTCAATTTTTGTTGTTTGAAGATCAAGATAATCAAACCATTCCTGAGCATGAGATGAGGATATGCTAAGGGTCCCGAGGCCGCATAGAGTATGTGGAGATTTGCTGCTAGTGCATATATAGTAACAGCAGTATTATACGAGTATTTATATATGTTGCTAGAAAATGGCAGTACAGTAAAACGGTATCAAAATTTCAATTATCTTGAAATAATTATTTCAACACGCGCGTAGCAGTGAGTAACGTTTTTTGTGCACAAGCGCAAAATGTTTGACTACTAGGCTATTATAGACCCTAACCTTCATGAAGCTATTGCTCTACACCTCGATCTATCACTATTCGATTTTCTGTCAATAACAAGCAATAAATTTTCTTTAGTTACAAGCCGTTAATCGACTTAATGGGAAAGTCGATTTAAAATTACTCCGTACAGACCGTAATTTTACAGAGCGTAAAATAATAACAGACGACTCTGTGAAGCAAGCTTGTAAATTGTTTATTTAAAATTTGAGACACGACTGAAAAAAGCGACTAGCCCTACGTGCATGCAATGTGTGTATGTCACATAATTATACAGTGTATGCGCTATGATTCAGCGACTTTAGTTAGTTAGGTTCTACAGTGTAATAGGTTAATACAATTTTTATATTTGTTAAGAGTTTTATTTCTGTAAGTTCATTATTTTAGATAAAATAACGTGCACCATGTAAGTAGCTGGCGACACTAAAGCTGTTCCTCTTTAGACAGTCTTCGGGCTTCTGCTTATCACCAGTAACGTTAATTTATATTTGTGTGTCATTGGTGGTTTCATGATTTATTAATCCACTTGTTCGCGAATCTAGTTTCTTAAGCCTTTTATTTGATTGATTAAAATTTTAAATGTTGCATTTACAGAACATTAGTATCTGTAACCTAATGTAACACACACACACACACACACACACACACACACACACACACACACACACACACACACACACACACACACACACACACACACACACACACACACACACACACACACACACACACACACACCACACACACACACACACACACACACACACACACACACACACACACACACACACACACACACACACACACACAACTCTCTCTCTCTCTCTCTCTCTCTCTCTCTCTCTCTCTCTCTCTCTCTCTCTCTCTCTCTCTCTCTCTCTCTCTCTCTCTCTCTCTCTCTCTCTCTCTCTCTCTCTCTCCTCTCTTAATACATGCTTTTGTATGTTAAGAGAGCGACACATCTTACTTCTCACCTAGTAATAATCACAATGTACAAGTAAAAACTTTTTCATAAACGTCAGAAATTCTTAGTGTTAGTTTATTAGTCATTTCTATATTTACACCATGCCCATGTGGATGCGCAGTGAGCCTTAGGAGTAAATACGTATGACATTAACTCTCACATGATTAAACACTGTGACTGTTATGTAAGCGGCAATCTAGAGTATAGACTATACTTATCAAATTACAAAGAATTTAATACAGCATTGTGATATCGCTGTAGTTATGGTCATGTCGCTCTTCGGTGTGGGCGCGATTTGATGATTGAGCATTGTGTAAGGTGGGTAAGCATGGCCGGGTACTACGGTAGGCTAAGTGGGGGTAAACCAAATGGCTAGTACACATATTTCACCCTACCTCGTTTACAAGCGGCCGCGTGGTGGGGGAGAGCAGCCTTGATCATCCAGTCGTGGCCAGACAGTACAGTAACATCCCAGTTAGGGAGGAGTGAGCTATAATATGTAACAAACTGAAAACAGTTAGTGAATATCATAGAATGTACAGACAATTATTGAAGAACGATAACAAATTATTGTATGTACCGTGTAGCCTTTTAATCTAAATGTTGAAATGTTCAGCCTCAGTAAAGATTCCTGAAAATTTTTTATTCCATCTTGTGTGCTTCAAGAACAAACTCGGAAAAGGAAAAATCAGTAATAAAAATACAGTACGAGTATTATACTAATGTATAAGTAATAGGTATACATGAGAGCTTATAATTCCGTAGGATAGTAATCCTATACCTGTTTACAGGGCATCATAATTGACGTATACATTTTAAAATAACCGCTGTCGTGATCAATAATAGAAGGTAATGAATGAGAAAAACAAAAAAGAAATGAAATATCCAGATTTGTTCCGTGTTACTTTTACCACTTTGATGGGTTAGCCGAATGAAATGTAAGTTATATACGTCACGTGTTATGAATATGAATACCGTGGAGTATGTCTACGATTTCCGGAAGAAGATTGAAAGTGTTTAACTGACGTCAAATAAACATTGCATTTAAAAAAAAATCGTAGTATATGGCAAACGTTTTATTGTTTAAAAATGCCAGACTCGGTAAATGTTGTGCATTCCGGTCAAAACTTCGTTACAAGTGTCGGAGTCGGAGAGAATTGAGTATGTGAGACGTCATATTGAGTGAACGTTTGTTAGTGACTTTTAAGTAGCAAGATCAGTAGTGTTAGTCGATTATCAGACACATACTGTGAACTATCAATTGCACATGAAGGATTATTGGTGTAACAGAGTTTGTGTTGGTTTCACTATGACTAGTAGACTAAATAGAATTTACTATGAGGATCACCGTGACCCACGCATTATCCACCAAACAGTATGATAAATGTACTGAGCTGCCTACATACATTCGTCCTCCTACGTGCATATGCCGTTCCTAGTATTACGAAAAAATTATTTAGATAAACATCTCCCACCATTCTTTTGAATAATTAAAATGATTGGTTCAGGTTTAAAACCACGAACAGGTTTAAAAATACGTCTTTACCATAGGTATGCTATGTTTTAAAAAGTAGAAGAAAAATTACGAAAATCCCACTGTTTTTTTTTTACCGTGAATCCTGTTGTGAAATTCAACAGTTTTTTTAAGTATAATAATAATTATAGAGCAGAAAATCATAGTCACTTTGTTATTATTATGAATTCAATAGACACTAAAAACCCCGAACACAGCATTGTTTAAATTAGTAAACATAATACCTAAATGATACATAATTTAATTATAGTTTTTTAAATTTATAGGCTCTATGCTCCCGTAGGTATTTCTGAGTATATATTATCTAATACTTTTCACAAATATACAAAACTGATATAACAAATATGTGTAGCTTTATTATAAACGTAGTGTAGGCCTACTTACTTTTTGTCCCCAATTTGCAAGGTGTGTTGATGGATATTAATTTTGCCTTATTATAAGCGTATCTAGTTTGTATTTTGAATGAAATTCCTCATAGTTTGTTGCTCCACATAGTTTTATAATTTTCTTAAAATTTTATCGTCTACTTTTGCCCCATTGTCTTCCTAAAGTTACAAACTTTTTAGTAATAAACACTAGATTCGGAGTTGGGTTAAAATTCCCTGTAGCCTGATACTTGGCATGAATTTTGACAATATTTCAAAACTGTTATGCTTTTTTCGGCCTTGGTGTTCTAAAATTTTTAAATTTTGAATACTGAATCGTATATTCAGAATTTTGTTAAAACTCTGTTTCATAGATTTTTTCATTTCTTTCTATTTGGTACACATTTTGGGCCCCGGTGTCTCGAAGTCCTGACCTTCTTAACTATATTCGTATTTTGGTTAAATTTCTTTTTTTAATTTAATATCCCCAGACAGATTTTTGCGAAATTTCCAAATTTTCACCCCTCACATATTTGCTTCCTGCCCCCTCTTTTTGGTGTGGAGTTAATCTCAAAAACAGTAAGACTCTTTGGAGTAAAAGTGTTTTCTGCGAAGTTTCACGAAAATCGGTTGCATTCAAGAGATATAGTGAGACATAACTCAAATAGTTAGACAGACAAGTACCAAACGGTCGAGTTAATACTGAGACCAACTTCCCTCCTTCACTTAATTTATTTGGTGTTCAGTGAATATGTTGTGTTCAGTTAAGTCAGCATTTCGGTGAATTCTTAAGTTTTTCTGGAAATGTCCTACAACTTGGGCAACCTGTATGTGGTGTCCAGAATGCGTTTGGCAAGGTAAGATTTTATGGCTCCTGACAAAATGGAGTGTTCCTTTGGGACTATATTCGACGCAAAAACAAAGGTAAAGAACAAGACAAATACTAATAATTTTGGTCTCGTGAAAGCAGAAATTAGTTTTTCAAATAGTAAAGAGCGAGGCGTATGATTAAAAAGTAAGAGGTGTATGAAATAAATTTTAAATCATGCAAGTATCTAAATATAAAATGTTTAATATAAAGTGTCTGTAATCTACTGATTGCAAGCATTAGAAAAGATATAGGCCTACCATCTGAGCGTGTTTGCTATAGCATATACTAACTTTTGCAATAATAAAATTTAATTATTATACGGAAACTTTGATTGCTACGAATGGTGTCAACGATATTTTATGTAGTTACAGAAATGATTTCATTACGTGAAATTAATAATTAATCACGTTTATTATTCCTCACTAAATATGAAGAGAGGTAAAATGTAGATACCGTGCCGGTATAATTAAATACACTCTGTAGTAAAGTAATATACCTTACGCACTACTGATAAGATTACATCCGAGTTATTAAATGTAGTAACTAACATCTAGTTACACATACTAACATTTAATAGGGATTTTTAAATCGCATGTAAATATATGGTCTTGTTTAAAATGTCAGCCTGCAACAAGTATTCGTCTACGGTTTATTAAAAAACTCACTGTTTTAATAGTTTTGTGTTTTGTTGCTGTAATTGTGTTTCAGACACTGAGTCACTTTGTTTTCAGTTAAAAACTAACAGTGCCCCATTTCAGGTAACTAATTGTCTGTGTAATCGGAGTTGTCTAACGAAGCACCTTCATGACTAAAACCCCAGGTGTACTTACAGCCACTAACTACCCAAGTAAACAGTATGCGGTAGTTTGGACTAGCAAGATACAGATCATTGACATGATTAATGCAATGACACTCGAAACTAATAACTGAACGATTTGTATTATTAATAGTATTACGAATGATTGTAAGATATCAGAGACTAATCAGTAACTCAGTTTTATTACTTTGAATACAATTAATTAATTAATCCGTAACTTTTAAAAATGAATCCGTTACTTTTAAAAATTAATCCATGTTTTTTTAGCATAAATACTTTTAATTTTGAAATAAAGATATACAGCATTACTATTGAACCTGCAGAGGGAGCTGATCGCCGATATTTTCAGGAACTGGATAAAACAAGCAAGATTTAAATATTTACACAAGCTTGATTGTCGACTTCATATATTAGATAAATAGCGAAAGCAATGTTTAGTATTTACTGTGGACAAAAAAAGTAGTTGCTAGTCGACTTAACGTATTTAATTAAATAAAGCTCTAGTAACATTAACGTTAGAAGACGCATCCAACACATCGGAACGAAATCTGGTCATCGCGTCGTCTGACAGAATATTTAATATTCTAGTGTGACGCGTCACTGATCCATTACGAACGGATGTAGATGAAGTATGCTTCGGATAACCAAGTAGCACAGGAAGCGAGCAGCTGTTTCTTCAAATAAAAAAATAATAATCAGTTGAGTACTCCACGGCGCTAACGCGAGCTTATCCGTTTCCCATGAGACAAAGCAGAATGAAAATGGAAAGCTAGAGAACGTTTGAATATTGGTACTTTCTGTATAGAAGTTTCCTTAGTGCTAAAAGTGTATTCTTGACTATACCCGTAAGTAAAGTGTTGTACTAATTGCCGTTGTGTAGTAATATTTAGTAACTGAAAATTGACGATACACTATAATTTAATCTTCAGCGCACAATAAGTGTTTAGTAATAGTCTGATTGAAGCAAAAAAGGACTGTGGAAAGTTGTAGGGTACAGTGTCTGTAATATGTAGAGTACACTTTCCGTTCAAATAGTGTTTTAGATTATTGCGATCTATTTTTAGCGAATGTTAAATTATTATTGTGACTTCAGCTGAAGATCGTTTTGTTAAACTGCCACAACTCTGTAAACCGCCAGTATTGATCGCAGTGTTTTTCAAGCTAAGCACACGACGGCGAAGCAATCCAGATTTGACGTCATAATCAGCCGAAAGTTATCTAAACAATCATTTGATGCCAAATTCACCAGCATAGGCGTAATAAACCTTAATAATATATTTGTATCTATTGGATCTGTTTGTATTTATCATTATGATATTGCAAAATTATTACAAGGGCGTCATGAAAGCATAATTGTCAACAGAATTTAACGGAAAATAGATTCAAACGGAAAAGGATAACGAGATTTAAAAAAAAAACTTTAGTGTTAATGCATTGTAGCTGCTTACTTGTTCACGCGCAATCAGCCCACGCACTTACGTCATACGTTGCGGTGCAGCTCTCGCTGGCTCGCCGCTGCGTTAGTCAGTTAAGTCTCAACTCTTCACCTGTACACTACATTCTTCAATTTTTGCTGGCCGCGGCAATGTAAAATTTTATCATGTAATTTCACATACAGTTTATTTTTCTATACCATACGTTATGTATTACGCCAGTTTACGCCACACGTAATTGTATTTCGGCGATGTATCGCCATACGTAATTGCTTGGGCCTGCGCGTCGTCATTAGGTCCTCCGAACCCGGATATTATTTCAGCCTTACTGGCAAAATTTTTGGTCCACAAGCGACCGCCATTCTTTGTCCACAAGCGACAACATTTTCGGCCCGCAAGCGACCGCACTTTTGCCCAGCGACAGCATTCTCGTCCACAGCGGCAACCAACATCTGGTCCTCCGGGCCGCGGATATGTATTTCACGGACGTGACTAACTTCATGGACAATTCGTTTCATGGTTCAGTTTATTAAGCAGGCCTATCAGCATTTTTTCTTCATGATTTAATTCAACAACTCCTTAATTATCACCACAATTGGAGCTCGTATCGCACGACATTGGGGACGACATATCTCGCCAACCGAGCATTTCAAGCATCATTGCAGCATATGAGCACTTAGCACGTGGCATTCAGCATGTGGGAAAATCCAGAGCAGCCTATCTAGACAGGATTCGACCGCATCGGACATCACCGGACAGGCAGCGACCATGTCTGCATCATCTATTCGTGGGTACCTGACACGACTACCAAGGTTTCGACAAGCTTTGATGCCTTCTAGAACATGCCGATAAGTACCATGTCAAGTGACTATAAACTCATGTTTTATATTAGTTTTCAATTTGCATGATTTGCATATTTTTTCTCAATGGCATTAAAGTAAAGGAAGCAGTATTAAAAATAATAATATAATTTTTTAAATCAGTTTCAGTTGAATATGAACTTGTAATTTTATTGTAAACTCAACAAGCATTTTTTAATTGAAAGTCATACCTTTCAAATAGCATTCACATCATTAGTGATTATACTGCTATATTGTTTGTACTGCCTAAATCAGTATTTATTATCATATAAAACTAGTTTAAGATGTGTTAAGTAGGATTACCGTGTCGTTGCGTGACTTTATAATTTTGGACTTCCTGCCTGGTCTTGCTCATCGCTTTGCATTCAGTTGGTTTTTTCGTATTATCATTTGAATTTTTTTCTCATACCCAATCATGACGGATATGAAGGCGCTGATCAATAAACGTGGCACGATCAAGGCCTCTATATCTCGCATAAACACATATGCAGACAATTTCGATCACGATACGCATGACCATCATGCATTAAAAATAAAGCTTCGCCACCTTATGGAGCTATCAGCCAAATATGATGAAATTCAAACACAAATTGAGTCTGAGGACTCTGACTTTACATCCGCGAGCGATAGGGTTCAGACCGAAGATGACTTATGCAGCATAGAATGCAAGCTGCAAAATTTAATAGACCATGCCGAGGAGATGAGCAGGAAGGCAACAAGTCCATTCGAAGTAGTCACATTCAGCACGCCTCCCATTCAGTTGCAACCGATTAAGCTACCCTGTTTCGCAGGTGACATAATTGAATGGCAACATTTTTATAACATGTTTTTGGAGCTAGTTCATGTCCGAACGGATCTGACTGGCATCCAAAAGCTTCATTATTTGCACTTATCATTAAAGGATGAGGCGCTGAATGTCATAAAATCGCTCCCTATCACGCACGAAAATTACACAGTGGCCATTGACTTGTTAAAGGCCCGGTATGACAGTAAATTGATTGTTACTACGTATCATGCGGCTAGTGTCTTCGGCATGAGGCACATGCAACAGGAGTCCGTGCTCAGTATTTCTAAATTTATAGATGAGCTCACCGCCAATATAAATGCGCTGAGCTCATTGAACCTATCGGTAAATACATTTGAGCTTATTTTTGTGCATTTTCTCGCCCAAAAACTTGACGAGCATACGTGCAGATTGTGGAAGGAAACTTTAGGCGAAAAACAGCGTCCGATTTACGATAATTTTATTAAATTTTTAAATTCAAGACGTCAGCTGTTACAAAACGTAAATGCTCCGACTGGTTCGTCTAGCGGCAGACAAGTTAGCGATAAGGCTTCTTATCGCAAATCGGCTAAACGCGCGGAGTTCACTGGGTCACTCATACACACTCAGACGAACAATAAATTTTGTCAGCTGTGTCATGGTAATCATAAATTGCTCGAATGCCCACAATTCATAGCTTTACAACCTACGCACCGTAGAGAGGTTTTAATAAATAACAAACTTTGCTTGAATTGCACACGGTCGGGCCATGACAGCTCGCGTTGCCCTTCTAAATTTTCCTGCAAGGCATGCTCGAAAAGGCACCATACCATGCTCCACGCTTCAATAAATCACTCGAACAACAGGAACAATAAGCAATGTTCTTTGAAGCTACAAACCAATAAATCAATTTTATTGTCCACCGCCGTATGCACCACCACCGATCATGCCGGTAACAAGCGCCCGGTAAGAATCCTGCTGGATTCAGGGTCGCAAGCGAATTTTTGTACAATGGGTTTCGCCCGCCGCATGGGCCTAAAACTAAACAAATCCGAGCTGCCTATCACGCATAAATAACTCACTATGTCAAGCCAATTTTAGCACACGGGTGTGCCTAAACTCACGCTATAAGGATTTCACTTTCACTAATGTCCACTGCGCTGTTCTGCCCAGAATCACAAATAACCTCCCAACAGAATCCTTTGACATGGCATCGTTGAAAATTCCAAAGGGGATATTTTTAGCTGACCCGCAATTTGATAATTCGTCACAAATTGACATATTACTTGGGGCACAGTATTTTTTGTAGTTGATTGAGCCGACTAAATTTGTTCGTAGTCCGCATTTTCCGATAATACAGGAAACAAAGCTAGGGTTTATACTCGCCGGGAATTTACCCTTCAACGTAGACATGACTAAGCCGGTCTCTTCATTCATTGCACGTGACGACAATAATGATATCTCGTCACAGCTGAAAACCTTCTGGCAGTTGGAGGATGTTTCGTGCCGTACTCCCTCAGCTCAGGATACGGAGTGTGAAAATCATTTCCTTGCAAACACCTATCGTAACGATAGTGGTAGGTTTGACGTGTCGCTACCCCGTACTACAGAGTGCCTCGGTGATTCTCTTCCCGGAGCGGTTCGCAGGTGTCAAACCCTTGAACTCAAGTATAGGCAAACCCAGTCTTTGCACAAAGATTATACTGGTTCAAGCCAACTTTTAGGTCAATTACCTGCGCCCAGGGTCACTCCCTCCAAGCCATTTTCACAATGCGCCGTCGACTACGGCGGTCCTATGTTTCTACGTCAGGGCGGGCAGCGGTCCAAATCATTTACTCAAGTTGAAGCTTGTTTGAATTCGCGTCCCTTGTTCACTATGTCAAATGATGTCGGGGATCCCGAGCCTTTGACTCCAGCGCATTTTTTGGTTGGTTCCCCCCTTACCGCGCTCCCTGAACCCGACTACTCGGATGTAAATATGGGTCGCTTGGGGAGATGGCAGCTTTTGCAGAGATTTACCCGCTCTATGTGGAAGAGTTGGTCTAGAGACTATCTGCATCAGCTGCAGCAGAGAAATAAATGGAAAAGGCATTCTAAAAATTTGTCTATAGGACAGCTAGTCCTTAGCTTAGAAGACAATACACCACCATTGCAGTGGAAACGCGGTATTGTCACTCAGACTTATCTAGGGCAGGATTCGTTAGTACGCGTCGCGGACGTCCGTACTTCTAACGGCATTCTGCGTAGACTTATTCACAAACTGTGCCCACTTCCGGTGGCATCAGACTAATTGACGTTTCGGTGCTTCATGCCCGGGACATTTCCGGACGAGCACATGCTCTACTTTTACTAAGTACAATGTTAAATGTACTTATTTATGCATTTGTATTTATTTGTATCAATTAATGTACGCTATTCATCTGTGCATTAGTAAACATTTAAACGTTTCTCTTTTTTCTTAGTGTGATGTCAGTTATTGTGTACTGTTTGGTGCAGTGTCTATTATCATAGTGAATTTTTGGGTATATTTCTATTGTATATTATCATAGTGAATTTTTTGGTATATTTCTATTGTATATTATCATAGTGAATGTTTGGGTATATTTCTATTGTATATTATCATAGTGAATTTTTGGGTATATTTCTATTGTATATTATCGTAGTGAATTTTTGGGTATATTTCTATTGTATATTATCATAGTGAATTTTTTTGGGTATATTGCCTTTTGTATTATTGTGCAATGCTGCTTATTATACGCTAAGTGTCACGATGTTATTGTTAAATTTGTTGGATTTCTCTAATTATTGTACAACGCTACTTACAATGTCCTTATTGCCATGCTTTATTGTTATTATTCTTATTATGTTTTATCACATATTCAAGCCTTTGAACTATTATTACATATTATTTGACGAGCATTGATTAATAATGTATTTACACTTGTTTATATTATATTTGTATATTTGCCAATATTCATGTACCATGTATGTCGCATCTCTCAGATTTGTAATTTGTTCATGTATACTTGTATGTTATGAGTAACCTTGTTTTTTTTTTGACTGTAAACTATGTCAAAATCGCCCGATTTTGGGCGGGCAGTATGTTAATGCATTGTAGCTGCTTACTTGTTCACGCGCAATCAGCCCACGCACTTACGTCATACGTTGCGGTGCAGCTCTCGCTGGCTCGCCGCTGCGTTAGTCAGTTAAGTCTCAACTCTTCACCTGTACACTACATTCTTCAATTTTTGCTGGCCGCGCAATGTAAAATTTTATCATGTAATTTCACATACAGTTTATTTTTCTATACCATACGTTATGTATTACGGCAGTTTACGCCACACGTAATTGTATTCCGGCGATGTAGCGCCATACGTAATTGCTTGGGCCTGCGCTTCTTCTCATAATGTCACAATAAACGCAATTTAACTCAGTTCATACAGTCCACTTATTCTTTCAAACACTTTCTGACTCCTATACCAGCGACTTTCGGAGTGCAACACCAACTCTAGAAATTTTCGAGAGCGTTAAGCATCCAACACTGACTGTTCCTACTGACTGAAGTATCACTGAATTTGGTACTCCGAAGAGCGTCTTTCAGTACACCAAAAGTTGAAAGTCTGATGGTGCGTGATGAGGGTTATATGGAGGACCTCGAACCACTAACCACCAAATTTGTGCAAGGCATTGGATTGTGACTAGAGCCCTGTGGAACCTAGCATTATCACTCTATATAGTTTAATGGCATGAATTCCTAAGTAATTTTTCCTCTGACGGCTTCTTGGAGTTTGTTCAATGACGCGATTTAACCCACACTTTTCACTGTTGAACACTGTTTCAGACCATTTAGCAAAATGACTCGTCTTTCATCACAGAAATCAAGAACTTAAAGAATGGCTGCGAACGTCTGACTTTTGAACTTTTTAGTAATGCCACTACATCAACTGTCTCCCAGTCTTGGGGTCATACTGATACATCTTCAGCCATTACACCTAATACATCTTCAGTCACAAAATTTTAAAGCCAATTCTGTTCATCGGCTTCAAACATGAACAGCATTTCTGAATACATTTTCCTGTAATCTAGGTCCTTTATAATACTTTGCACAGCATCATGTCTACAATTCAAGCTCGCAACATTTCACGTACTGTGTTTCACCGATCTGTACGAATCGTGTAACTTCTGCGATTGTCATCAGTCACTGCAATCTCTTGCCTTCTACCACGTGTTTTTGTCGTCTGTGGAAGGTTCTTGTGCCTTAAACTTACTGACCAATCTTCGAACATTGCTCTTATCCAATGCTGCCTCTCTATACACGTCTGTGAGCCTATTATGAATGTTTGCAGCTGTACATTCCTCTTTAGTAAGGAATTGGATGCCTGCCCTCTGTGTTTGCTTCACATCCTTTGATTATAGTGAACACAAAGAAAAATGTATTAATCACGCATGAATGTATGCTCTCTCAGTGGTATGAATTTCATATACACAGTGTGAATATTACAGACTTGACAAACAGGGGTTACTTTCAGAACAACCCTCGTATTTTTAGTGTAAGATCTGAATAAGGGGGTAGTAACGATATTTAATTTATCGGTTATTCAATTTTTATCATATTTACCATTTTACATTTATTTTTAGAGTATATAGTATTTAGATTAGGACTCTGTGTATATATGTATTGTAAAATATATAACGTATTTATATTTAAAATACGATTCAATTTTTTGAAAAGTTTGATTATAACAATTAAATTATCGACGAAACTAATCAGTTACATACGTTATTGACAAACTTTGTATTCCATGTGTATGTAATGCGTAACAAAGTGATGTTTATTTAGAAACATAAACAATGATTGTTTTGCTTTTCCTCATCAGCGACAGCGTTGTACTCTGAACGAAGTTCTGCTGTCTGATGATTGTCTGAGGGATTCGGTCACGCCCTTTGCAACCACAGGCTACAATTTAGCCACTAAGGCCGTTCACAGCTTACTTACAACTTATTGTCTTTCAAAAACATGGCTAAAAAATATAGATATGAGTTGTATTAGGTAGTACGTTTATATTTTGTAACCCCGTACCAGTTTATTTACATGAATTAAATTGAGACGGGAAAAAGTTTGCGTTTTATTTAAGAAAAACTAATTAGAGGAAAACTACTCGTACAACAGTGATCATCGGACTACCCTGAACATAATGTTCTTCATGTACTGTCTTTTTTAATGGTGCTTCCAGAAAGATGTTTCTCTTCCACAAAAGTCGTAACATACAGGACTTCTTTTACAACGCGCATAACGTATTTGCGCGTATACGCACATGCGTATTTATAATGATTTGTATAAATTTGAAAAGTGTTAGTTTCTGTGATAATACGCATGATTTTAATGAGAATTACTAAGTTGAAAAAGACCCTGATTTGTACAGTGAAAAGCTTTCATTTTAACTTAATAACTTAAGCGTGTTTAGTTCATTAATACTGTACAAACAAACGCGTTTTGATGAGTGTGAAAGTGGTGATTATTTTGTGATGAGGATTAGTGAGATCTTTATGATAACGTTAAATGTTTTTAAAATACTAAATGACTAGATGTTTAGATAGTAATGTGTAATTTATGTTCAGTCTGTATTATTTATGTTTTTTAACTTTGAAAATAAACTTTCATTATATATAATGTAGTGTAATGTAAGTCAGTGCAATAATATAGCTTAGTGTAGGATTGTAACTAAGTACACAAATTTTAGTTTTCGTCTACCATGTATGGGCATTATCGTCTACCTCCGTTGAGTGAGATCAGAGCCATTTCATCTTCTCTTAAACGAAAACGACTCGCCTGGTCCTGTGAAATGTTATTTCAATATGCTCGTTTATTTTCATGTAAAGACAGTCTTTTGAGAAATAATCCAACAAATTTGAATCGGATAAGAACTGAGTACTCTTTAATTAAGATGAAATGTATCGCCCATAGTGTATTGTTATCCTAGTGACTGCGAATAATTATAAACAAAGAAACGAAACCGATTAGAAACGATACGCACAGATAAAGGTCTACTATACTGTACTAAAATTTTTACAGGAGAGGGGTTGACGTTTGCAGTGATGTCATCACCATGTTGCCGCCTCGTAACCACCTGTTTCTGTTGAGTGTCGCCCAAACGTAAGTTTCGTTACTGCATTCACTCAAAACATACTTCGCGCAGACAAAACAAATCCAGTACGCGCATACTAAATATGTAGTCCCCTACTTAAAAACGCATATTTATTCAGTTGTAACTACAGATAATTCATAAACTAAAAATGTGAATTATTATGGGAATAATAAACTATTATCCCGAGCACGGGAGAAGTCCGTTGGGATGCAGCCAACGAGGTGAGAGCGCAGCGTTGTCAAGTGTATAGTAGATGTCTTCATAGAAAGCTCCAATTATTTAACTAGCGGTAAATAAATAACTAATAAAATAAATTATAATATTATTATAAAGTATATATTTTATAATAATAAATAAATAAATAAGTATAATTATAAATAAATAAAGTAATAAATAAAGTATATTATAATACTTTATAATAAATATATATCTATTCTATTTTTCGCTCATCTATTATCACAGTGTTATTAAAGACAGTAATGACATTTTTAATTTAAAATAATTAATAAGTAATGTATAAAACGTTTATAAAATTATTGTTTCTTATTGTAATCTAATCTGATGTAAAGATGTTTATACTGAAAAACAATTTAATTTTTAAATTGGTTTTATTAAGTCACAATTATTAACAGAATAGTGATATTTTATTTTACATTAAAGAAATACTTACTGTCTTCTAATTTGTAAAAGAGCGGACATAGTATTTTATACTATGGTATTTTTATGCCAAGATATCTTTGAGTTATTCTTATTGTAGTTGTTTATTAACGTGAAAATGTGCTTTGTAACAATTTATTTTGTTATTTTGATTTATTAAATTTAAATGACAAAATAATTGTCATGTTATTAATGAAATTAAGATAGACACGTTATATTACACTTTAGCGACACGCCGACAATTTGGTTGTGTGCTTTGCTACAGATTGTAGCGCTGATATAGAATGCAGTGTGCCAAAAATTCTCTTATCGACACATTTTATGTAATTAATTGAATAAAATATTATAAATTTAAGTTAAATATTATAAATATAAATTATTAGGTTTTGACAGCATGACATTGAAGTGAATCTACCTTAAATTGCTGTTAGTGTGTCGGCAATATCTGCATCGTTATCGAGGGGGGTGGCTAGCACTTCTGACGCACTGTCGTCGTTGTCACACTCAGTATCTGAATAATTGCTGTCCGTATCACTATCATCTACCAGATTGATCACTATTTTATCAAGGTTATCCGCCCTTGCACATTCTTTGTCAACATCATCTTCTTGTAGTTTTCGGCATGTTTAATGCGCGATTGCCAGTCCTCTTTGGTCACGGCCAAGTGCTTCACGGACAAGCGTTCTTGTTATTTTCAGCAACGTCCCTCTTAACCTTTGCCCAAATCAGCTCGATCGGGTTATACTGGCAGTGATATGGTGGAAGTCTAACCACTGAATGACCCATTAAACTGGCAATCACATCCAATTCGTAAGTTTTTCTTTGTTCTTAAATGGCTTCACCTTTTCTAAGAGTTCCACCTTAGTTTCATTATGACTAAAAGCAATACACTTTTCGGTAAGCCATTTCTGAATTTCTTCTTTTTTCCAGTTAGTGGCTGGTATTTTTTCTACCAGCACCGAGTGACAAGGGGCTTTGTCCATTACTATTACGGAACCTTCCTCTAGTAGGTTGAGGAAAGAGATGAACCATTCTTTGAAAGACTGAGCATTCATCTCGTCATGATAGTCCTGGCTGTTAGTCTTCGATTGGAAAACCCATTCACAGTCTTTCATAAATCCCTCATTCGAGCCAACGTGGCATATTATAAGCCGTCTTCCCTTACCGAGGAGTACTTTAACGCCAAATGATTCGTTGTTATCTTGCCAACCGTATTTCAGACTATGGTGTTCGTTGACCCATGTTTCGTCCAAATAATAAACAGGGCGTTTATCTTCCGACTCCCTTAACTGGTGCATTGTCCTTAAAAATCTTAAGCGTGATGCCACGATGTCACTTCTCTCCATTAAAAATTTCCTTCCGTCTTTCATTTTACGATATTTGAAACCAGTTTTTTTTAACAGTCTACGAGTCGACCAAACTGAACCCTTATAGCCTAAACTGTTTCTTAAATCTGTAGTTATTTTTTTCTGCTGTTTCTCCCTTATCATAATACGAAAATATTGTTCTCCGTACAACGTCCTCATCAAATTTGTCTATTTCACATTTTCTTTTTCTTTTTTTCCAGGGGTTGAAAATGTTTTATCAGATGGATCTTCATTCACTGTGGTATTAGCCTCCTTGCAAACTCTGTTTACAGTCTTTTCACTGATATTGCAGGCTAAACTACACAATTTTGCACATTGATTAAAGTTAACAGTTTCCCTAAACTGCGGATTCGAAAGCTTTTTAAAAAAATTGTATACATTCCAAACAATGTTCCTCTCACCACTATGCAGGGTTTTTCCTTTTTTTCCTGTACTTCTAAAAGTATTGGCGTTAACACCTGTAACTTCCATGATTACACAAGGTAAAACACTTTTAAACACTTAAAATTTCACTTCAAAATCGGATAGCAAGTGTCACAAACTGAACAGTTCGAACGCTCCCACTCAACTGAATAATAACAAGGAAAAAGACGTTGGTACAGGATGTGTTCAGTCAAGTCACCTTTTCCAGGAATAGTCTAAAAATAGTACGCGATCAGTGTGGCAACACCGCTCCGCACTGATTTGTTTGTTCAAGGTTTCGCGCTCAGTAGGCTCCGCCCTCAACGGACTTTACCCGTGCTCTTGATTGTAGAACTTAATTAACTTCAGTGTTTTTTTTAATTAACTTCAAATGTTCAGTATTTTTAATGTTTTGATTTAACGATAAATGTGACAATGTGCAGTCGTCAACTTAGTGTATAAATATGTGTAAATAAAGTGAAAATTAATTATAATAAAAAATATAAGACAGCAAAATAAGAATCAATGTTTTGTTTTTATTACTTTTACCATAAAAACAAAACTGAAAATAAAATTATTATTACCTGTCTGTAGTTTTCCCCCTGTGCCGTTAATCTAAAGGTGTTACACCACTTATGCCGCTACCAGAGTCACTGGATTCTGTGCCCAAATGTGTTACCAGTTGTTCACGGCGTTTTCTAATATTCCTTCGTTGCTCCATGCTTCGTCAATCACTTTCTTTGTATGCATCACTGCTTTTCCCTAATCGTCTGCAGTAACATTCGTAATACCCTCGCGTATTAATTTTTCTACTTTATAGCCATGTTCTTGCGCTACTTTGTCAATTACGTATTCCGGAAATCGGGGTTTACAACCTAACACCAGCTCCAACAGCTCTGCTTTTTTCATGCTAACAGTGGTAGAAATGTTATGTTCATGAAGCCAGTGAATAATTTCTTCTTTACGTGTAGCTAATGTTGGCGCTTTGTCGTATATAACCGAGTGATAAGGGGCGTTATCCATTACAATGGTTGACGGCACTGTGAGGTTTTTTAGTAACGAGTCTGTGAACCACTTGTTAAAGTTTTCAAAGTTAATTTCTTCATGGAAGTCACTCGTTTTCTTTGACTTAAAGGCATAAAAACAGTTAGGTATGAAACCTTTTGATGTCCCAGCATGTACAATAATATAATCTACCCCCTCGTCCTTAAGGTATTTTCATTGCTCCTTCCACAGGAGGAAAAATCTGTCCAGCCTTTTCGTAAACTGTGACCTATATTTACCCATGTTTCGTCTAACCAGACTATGTCTTCAATATATTTAGTTTGAATTTCTCGTAGAAATCTACAACGTAAAGCAACTACACTTTCACTTTTCATATGAACTTTTCTGCCCGAAATGTTTGTAAACAAAAAACCGATATTTTGCATTACTTTCCTAACAGATGATTTACTACCGGCAAAAAGATCAGCTGCTGCTAACGACTTATGAAGTTTATTTATTGTTGGGTGCTTTTTTCTACAATAGCATCTATAAATGTGCTGTTGAATAGCATTTTCTTGGAAAGAATCTAACTTCGTAACTCTTTGTCTATATTTATTTTTTTATTAGGTGTTTAAAAACTTGGGCTCTGTATCACTAAAATCAGTAAGAAGATCGTGTTTCTCTTTTCCTATACGTACTATAAGATTGTTCCCTACTTCGCATGCGGCAGCTGTACGCTCTAAAACTTTATTAATGGAAATTAACGGCCCCCCGTTTGCTTTTTCCTTTTTCAAAATATTCACGTACTGAACATATAAGTTGTCTTGCCTGTTCATTAAATACTTTCCTTTTTCTTGTCTTGGGTATAGTTGAAGCACTCGTACTGGCGTCGGACATAGCTGAATGGATTATATTAACAATCACTATCACTTAGTACAATAAATACTTAAATTTTATCACAAAATCACTTCTGAATATTAGACTAATAATAATCACTGGATTTAAAAAATATCACTAAATCATGCAAATGCACTAAAGTATGATAATATTGTAAATTTTAAAACTGTTAAATTTCACTCACATTAAACAGAAGTAAACGGACGAGCCCTACTGTTCCATTTACTATGCGCACGTGCTACAACGTGTACCAACGTACACGTGGTACTATGCGCACAAACAGCGGGAACAACAAGTACGCGTTGACAACACTGTGCTGTAGAGTTTCGGCCAATCAGACCGCTCTAAACACCACTTCCCCACTCACTTGTAGACAAACGGCAATCCCTCTCCAGTAAAAATTATAGTGTAGGAGAATATTTTTAACCAGCAGAAGAAGCATATAAACATAGATTAACTTCAACATGATTGCTTGATCCAGTATGCCGGATATTTTTCTCCAGTTGATGTTTCTTGAGATTAACAAAAATATATAAAATAATAATTAACTATATAACTACAGTAAGACTAACACTATATACAATAATACTTATATTACAAATTATTGTTATTTGATAAAGTTATTGATAAAGTTCAGTAATGATAAAACTGAATTTCAACGTCATTAAAAGATTTTAGTTACATTTAAAATTTTCAGAATAACGGATATAAACGACATTAATGGTAATCGACGTTTATCCTCTATGTTCTATGACACACAGCATTTCGTTGGCAGGCGTGTTTATGATAACGAAACAGACAGAGTAACTTTAATGGCTACCTATCTGTCTGCTTACGGTTAGTTAAGCAATTCTTCAAACACACGCCTGCGCGCGTGTTAGGCCTATTTGCGTTTGTATGTATGTGCTGTGTCATAGTACAGTTTGATGTAGTGAGTGGTAGAATATTTATGTCATTAGTTCTGCCATAATGTTGTGCAACGTCGCCGTGATCACTCCAGTGCTTCCTCGGACGTCCCACACCTCTCCGTCCATTCGGCTAGTCGTTTGGGGATGCGGCAGTCATCCATTTGACAAAGATGTTCCCACCAATTCAGCCGATACTGGGCGATCCTGTCGAGTATACTCATAATATTCAGTTCCCGCCGTATATCTGTGTTTCTTCTATGATCGTGGACAGCATACCCTGGCACGTGCCTGAGAAATCTCATTTCAGCCGCTTGGATACGACTGGCCTGGCCTTTAGTTAAAGTCCAACTCGCAGACCCATGTGTGGGAAAGACCATCACCTTGTAGAATTTTAGGCGTGTTTCTCTACTTGCTGATTTGAGAGTTCGCCTTGATGGTCCCGCACATAAGGTTAAATTTGTGTAACTATTCCCAACGTCGTTGCTTGTATTATGAGACACACTGTAGCCCAAGTATTCAAAATAGGTGACTTGTTCCAGGGCAGCACCGTCTATAACAATTATAGATAGGTAGGCTGCTCAGTCGGCACGATGTGAGGCCAATATTCAAGCCGACAAGGAAGATACACCAGTTCTTGCGGCCGACGAAGGACGTCCGAGACCCGCTGTCATCGTGCGGTGTGTACGGAGTTCCCTGCTCATGCGGCCAGGTGTACATTGGTACCACGAAGCGCAGCGTCCGCACACGCGTGGGTGAACATAGCCGTTACTGTAGACTGGGACAGCCGGAGAAGTCTGCCGTGGCCGAACACGCGCTCGCCAATGCCGACCATCGGATCCGTTTCGATGAGACGAAACTCTTGTCGGCGGTGAGTGATTACTTCCCTCGTCTTCATATGGAGTCCGTCTTGATTCAGAAGCATGCTGCGATCGCTATGAATCGGCGGTCCAGTGGTCCAGTGGTGTACGGAGCAGCAGCTAGTCGTGCTCCGGTGGTCGCAGTGTCCGGGTGATACCCGATGACTGCATGTTGCCTTGCTGTTACCTTGGCTAGCGATCTCGCGCTTTCAAAGGAATGGAACCTCCAGCAATTTTATTTTGGAGGGACAGGATGTTCGATTTTTCATGGACCCTGGGACCTCGAAGAGACCCGTGACGGCTGAATGGGGGAGACCTCGAAGACCTTTCGCTTGAGAAGCAGGAATTACCCTCCCACAACGGTTAGGGCGCCCCTAACCGCTCAGGAAAAGTCTCCGAGGGCTGCCAAGCGGCAATGTCGGCGCACGGGAGAGAGCGTAGGAGGAGGCAGCGTCCACCAGAGGCGGCACTAAGCACACCTAGGGCGAGCGCAGACCCCCCTCTAGTCTGTCGCCGAGCGCCAGCACGGACAAGAGAAAGAAGGAAGGAGGAGGAGCGTGAAAATACTCAAGGTCGGGGGGATTGGGCAGATGTTCTGTAACTGCTTATGGGGGGTCGTCGAGCAAAGCTCGGGGGCGTTTGTGTCGTCTAGGTGGTGGGCCGACATCTGTGCTTAGTCGACGGATGTGGGAATGGGTCGAGACATGGGCTCGGGAGAATAGGTTGAGGGCTAGGGACCGAACGAATTCGGTAAGTGAAGGAACCTTCAACCTTCGCCTGATGGCATCATTTCTGACAAACCAGGGAGAGTTGGAGATGTAGCGGAGGGTTCGGGATTGGAAAGCTTCCAAACGGGCGACAGCGGATGGGCTGAGTAGTACCCAAAAGGCGGGGGCTGCGTAAGTCAGGATTGCCCTAAGAAAGAGCAAGTAGATGGTGAGTTTAGTGCGCACAGGCACTGAACCCCGATGAGAGAGAAACGGAAATAGTTTGGCTCTGACGCCTCTGGCGCGCTGGAGACTCAGAGAGACATGAGGTGCAAAGCTTAGGCGTCGGTCAAGAGTGACGCCCAAGTACTTTACAGTCCGTTTCCACTCGATTGGGCTCCCGTCAAGGGAGAGGGACTGGCAGCGGGAAGTTAATTTATGAGAAAAGGCGATCGCCTTGGATTTCTCCGCATTGACCGCCATCCTCCACTTCCGTAGCCAGTCCGGAAGTACGGCGAGCTGACGTTGCACCAGGCCAGCTGCGAAATCAAGACTCGCTGAGCTGGCGTGGTACATAGCGTCATCCGCATAGAGCGAGAGAGTGACTCCAGGCTGAACAGGCAGGTCGTTCGTGTACACGAGGTACAGAACGGGGCCAAGGACAGATCCCTGAGGTACGCCTGCGGCGACTGGTCGGACGGATGAGTACGACCCTTCGACGCATACCCTAAAGATACGATCGCACAAGTACGATCGGAGAAAATGAACGAATGAGGCAGGGAGGGGGGAGTGGGCCAGTTTGTAGAGAAGGCCTTCGTGCCAGACTCGATCGAAGGCCTTACTCACGTCGAGCAATACAGCGACGGAGGATAGATGCTTGTTGTAGGCGTCCGTCAAATGGGTAACAACCCGGACGAGTTGAAGGGTCGTCGAGTGCTCCCTGCGAAAGCCGAACTGCTCCTGCCGAATGAAACCATCCAGCAGAGGCGCGTACCGACCGTGCAGGAGGCGCTCGAGTACCTTCGATATGACTGGCAACAGTGATATGGGTCGATGGTTTGAGGTGTCAATACGCAGCTTGCGAGGCTTGGGGATCATGATGATTTTCGCACGCTTCCACAGGCTGGGGAAATAATGAAGGCGGAGACATCCATTGAACAGCTCGTGGACCCAGTTGATGAGGCTAGGGGGAGCGTGTTGTAGCGCCGCCGCTCCGATACGATCATCGCCGGGCGCCCTCTTAGGGCGAAGTCGACCAATAGCCGAGACAACATCGGCCCGGTCGAACGGGTCAGGGATGTCAGCTGGAGGGCGGGAAAAATATCCAGATAGGAAGTCTGCGACCTCGGCCGAGTGGACGGGGTCGCAGACGCCTCCGTGGACGGTGAATTGCTCCTCCATGGTTGCGGCAAAGACTTCAGCTTTGCCGGCCGCGGAGTACACAATGCCGTCCGGTGATCTGAGGGGATGGCGGGTCCTTTTGTCGCCATTAAGTCGACTCGCAGCCTGCCAGACAGACTCGGGCCGGACTTCAAGAGACTCGAGGTACGAGTCCCAACGATGTGCAGTGGCATCAAGCAGAAGCTGCTTGACAAGGTCAGATTGGGCGTTTAGCCTGCGTTTGATAGCAGGATCCCGGGTTTTTTGCCATCTCCGGCGGAGTTGGCGCCGAGTTTGGATGGCGAGGAGCACCTCTTCAGGTAGTTGAGACCGGCGATTTGTCTCTGGGACAAGATAGGTGTGTGTGTCCATAGCGGACGTAATGACTTCTTGAAGATAGTCGGCCATACGGTCCGCATCAGCCGTAGAGGCGATGGGGGCCGGGGGGTCAGATGGCACTGTTCGTTGGAGTTCGTCATGATAGGAGCGCCAGTTGACTCTCCGTGGACGAGAGGGGGTTGGAGAGGTGTGTCCAACAGGGGACGAACAGTGATAAGTACCGGGTCGTGGTCGGACGAGAGGTCCGATACAGCACTGACAGTGATAGGAATGGCCAGGTCCTTGACAATGACAATGTCAAGGACATCCGGAAGGCCCCTAGTGGGCACGTGGGTCGGTGAGTCAGGACCAATAACTGAGACCTGCAGATGACGCTGAACGTAGCTGTAGAGCGAGCGGCCACGCGGGTTCGTGACACGGCTGTTCCAAGAGGGATGCTTGGAGTTGAAGTCTCCGGCAGCTATAGTA
The DNA here is from genome assembly GCA_034769895.1 of Magicicada septendecula. NCBI lineage: Eukaryota > Metazoa > Arthropoda > Insecta > Hemiptera > Cicadidae > Magicicada > Magicicada septendecula. Next base: position 1,031,304,067 of record CM068367.1, on the reverse strand, counting down.
GGTAGTTCGTGGTCGAGGAGGGCGTCCCACTCCTCAGGCGGCGGTGGCCCTCCGGGCCCGGGAGGAAGGTACGCCGAAATTAGGCGAACCTCCCGATCCCCGATCCAGAGGGCCACCGCCGTCGTCTCCAAATACCTAGTATCTGGAGGGGGTAAGAGACGATGGGCAATGCGCCTGTGGACGAGAATAGCAGTACCCCCGCTGGGACGAGCGGGGGGTTGTAGCCGGGGCCTATCCGTGCGATATGTAGTGTACGCCGGAAGCTGAAAGGAAGCAGCAGGGGTAAGGAAAGTTTCGGAGAGTAGGATGACATCTAGGTCATATTCAGTGGCAAAGTTAGCCAATTCGGCTCGGCGAAACGGAACACCACACGCGTTCCATGCCACCAGCCGAAGAGGCCTAGACATTGAGAGGCAGGAGAGTCATGAGGGAGGTAAGAATGGTGACTAGCAGAGACTGGACGTCCTTGGCAGCCAAGATTTGAGGGATGAGGGTCTCAACCCAGACACGCAAACGATCGGCAAAGGTCAGGTCCGAGGACCCTTCCTCCGTCGATGGCGCCTGCGGCGTGGGCGGGGGCACTCGATACATGATACCATTATCGGGCCGAGGTGTAGTTGTAGGCTGCCGAGGCTCTTTGGGAGTTGGGGCAGATGCTGACCTAGTTGCAGCGGGCTTGTGCTGCGTGAGGATGGTGGTCGATGACTTTTTCTTCTTTGGCGCGGGTTGCTTTCGCGACGAGGCCAAAGGAGGGAAAGATGCATCGGAGGCGGCGGCTGCCGCGTAACTGAGCGCTCCGGCAGGCGCTGGACAGGTCGGGGGGACTACGGCGGCTGCAGGCGCAGACGAGGTAGCCGGAACTGGGGCCGCCGGGGCGGCAGATGCAGGGGCTGAGGGTTTCTTGGGGGCAGGTGGGATAGGCTTTTGGGCCTTGGTGATACGCTTTAGGGCGTCGTGATAGTGTTTGCACTGGCGAGAGCTTGCCGGGTGAGGTTCACGACAGTTTGCACACGTGGCAGTGGCGGTACGTTCACGAGGACAATCGCCCTTGTGATGACCTTCACCACAACGAATGCAGCGTGTCGGTGACAATAGATGCTGCTGTGCCCGTACCGCTGGCAGTTGTAGCACTGCTTGGGTCCGGGTCGGGACTCGAAAGCTGAAACTTTTACCCGGAGGTAAAAGAGAGAGTCTACCTGGTAAATGGCTTGGAAATTCCCTACCTTGAGGATTTTCACAAGGAAGGCATTTCTGGGAATGCGTCTGCCGGGGGAGAAGAGAGGAGTCACAGAGCTGACAGTAAAGCCCAAAAGTTCAAGGGCGTGCGAGATTGTAGGCTCGGGAACATCGGCGGTGAATCGGCGGGGCGAAAGCATCGCATTAAGTACTTTATGGCATGGCGCGATGCGAGCCTCTCACACACCTTCTTGTTTCTGATTGGCCGGTGATGCTGTACTTACCTGTGCGGGGGTTGCAATTAGTAAACAATTAGCACAGGTAGCATCGCGGGAAATCAGCAGCCTTCCCCACAGTATTTCTTGGAAAACAAGTGAGTACATAATCGCATAGCTTGGTGCGAGCCAATCATACACCATCTCTATTGTGATTGGTTGATGGCGTCATTTTTACCTGTACGTGGGACTTTGCTGAATTTATATGTACAGGTAGCATGGCAGGACAGCTTTAGTCTATACCACAGTACTGTGGGCCTGCACGTAGACACCCAAAGTGCAGAAATTTTATACCACTGATGATGGCAGCCAGTGGAGCTGCCGAAACGTTTGGTTTTGTTTTAAACCAGGGACCACGGCCAAACAGCCCGGATTTCTTGCATAATTCATCTATAACAATGTTTGCCCGTACGGGATCAGTTCCACGAAAAACCATACCTTGGCCTTAAGTGTGGATATTTGTAATCCACAATAATATTAATCTTTAACAATCTTAATGATCGTGTATTATAATTTACCACACGTTGGTAAATTCAAATCTATAACCATTTAAAAGGGTCCCGTAATGATAACAACTATGATTGTGCAACTCACCTTCTTTCCGCCGTTCCTTTCAAAAATTCTCCGTTGCCAACATTTCTTCGTAACTCAAAATATGTTACGTTTATTATATAAAAAACAATTCGGTTTTTAAAAGATGGATAATAATAGTTTAATTAGCCGTTTCTCAAACCCTTTATTTACACAATAATGTTCAAGATTATTTAATCCAAATTGTCGGGCGTCCTTTTTATTTATTACCGGTTGGCTATTCTGTTTATCGATCGGTGATAGTAAAACGATGCTCGATTTCGTCTAATCTCAGTGCGTGTAAATGTCCTTTTGGCTACAGAAAAAAAGTATTGAAACACAAATAAAAGTACAATCTTTACAACAAATGTAAAAATATTATATATTTGGAAAAATATGGCCGACTATGGTCACAAACTACGTTCGAGAGAATTATTGTTTCTAGGTTAAGTTGGTTTATACAGTGTTGAATTAAATTACAATTTTATTACAAGAAATAGCTAAAATAGTGGTTTTGGTGTTAGTTTTAATTGTTCTTTATCAAAATAAGTCCACAATTTTAATTGGTGAGTGTAAAATCAGTGTTATTAATATAATTCACTTTTTCTGTCTTCGTTACGTGATAACTCAAAAATAGTTATACTTAACAACTGTTTCTTCATCTCAGGTCCAGTTAACATGTCTTGGGTATAGTTGGTTTTCTTTTTTGTGATTTATCCACTTCAGTAATCCACTTGGAAATGCTTTTAGATTATTATTAATAACCCTTGAAACTGTATTCAGATTTTTATTATTTAATTCGGTTGTTATATTTTTTTCCTTATAATCTCAAGCTCTATACTTTCTTCAATCTTTACTCATCAATGGTTACTAAAGAACCCCTAATTATTTTCTAAATTTGTTGTTGCTAGGGTTAAAATACGAAATTTGATTGGTGGACATGATGAGATATTGTCATTGAAATACATTGTCATTCTGTACAAAATTAGTCAAATATCTTTAAATTGGTCTAATTCCCTTATACTAACTGTGAATCTAAATCTAATAACATAATTGTCTTGCTTTTAACTTGTACATCAATTTTAAACCAAACAAGGTTACTTTTAGTTAACAAATAATGATTTTACATTTTTACCACCTAATTTTCTTAATAATTAATTTTAAACTACTTATTTCGAATACATTTTTGTTGTGCAGACTAATATCATTAAACCTATTCATATTACATTCATTATGTCACTAAACCTTCCTGTTATACTTTAAAATTTACAATTTTCTAGTTTTTTATATAGGCCTAGTAGCTAACAGGTCTGAAATCTTATACCAACACTTATTCTAACAAATGATATTTATTTTGTTACTTTAAAACATCTTGTATATAAACAAACTAACATAATTAGTTAAAATACAACATTTGTTGGTTTCTAATCCTTATAAAACAATATAAATAAATAATTAACTATTACAATATATCTGAGTAGTTTTAAACAATAATAATGAACCTAATAATTATAAATAACCTCTGATTATTTTAAAATCATCACATAATAGTGCAACTTAATATTTTACATTCATCAGTATTCTCCCCTTGACCTACTGATAATAAAGATTTTATCTTTATTTATTTGTCACTTTATCACTTCTCACTATTTTAATTCACTTGTAACAGTGTTTTTGGTTTTACAATAAATATACTATTATTTTATTATTATTATACTGGTTCATTTACACTTTCTATATCATTTCATTACATGTTTCCTTACTACTCATTATATAATTTCATACTCATTAGTTTGTACTTTTAGATGGTCATTACAAATTATAATTTACTTGGAATAGTGTATTTGGCCTCGAATATTCCTTCATAGTTCATTTTATGTTGTATTTATCTTTCTCCATCACCTTACCTAAACATTTGGATAAGTTATAGTCAGTCATAGTTAGAGTCAGTCAAATATAGTCATTAGTGTTATGCTATCATTCTTTTATTTATTTCTTGTTTTTTTATTGTACAGCTTCTCATTCGTTTATTCTTGCAAATCTTACATGGTTTTATGTCATACCATGTCACGTTACAATATCCACAATAACATTCTCAATCCACAAACAATAATATTTGATAACAATACAATTTTTAATAAATGTAATGGCAATGGTGACATTAGCAGCAGTGATAATAGTGTAGGCCTATTTCTTGTTTAATAGTGGAGCTTCTTTATCTTTGTAAGTATAATAACTGACGATTACTGACTGTTCGAAAGAACATCAGATCAACGCCGTGTTTAATCTGAGTTTTAGGGGCATAGAAAGTATGATTTTTGTGACGAAACCGATTGTTCGGAACAATAGCAGATCCTCTGTTTTCATCTCTTATTGTTATAATATTTAACTGAATTATTTAAATAGTGTAAACTAAGAGATCGGGATGAGAACTCATGGGAATATCGACTGATTCCATTTTGACGATACAGTTTGCTCAGGAGGTTACTTCATCATGGCGATAACGTGCTGGAGTCCCAGATTACCACTTCTATTCTACTGTTGCTAACATCAAAAACTCTACTGTATATCAACTGGTGGTAGTGGAATTCTGAGGGCCGTCAGCGTGCGTTATTGTGATACTTCAATCGGCAGTGAACATCTTGAAATATACTATTTAAAAAAATGTCAGAACAGTCTGATATCACTTCATGCTTTTGCCTCAGACACTTGGTAGTTTTCGTTTCTGTCTGTCTGTCTGTCTGTCTCCCTCATTTGTCTCTATCACTTGCACGTAACGCAAGCAGAGTATATGTATTTACTGATTAATGTCTACTACATAGTTCAGATATTTGTGAACGATTGGGCTGTCTCCTCAAGAAAATTTTCTTGCATCGTCACATAAAGGAAAAACGGTATACATTGTGTCATATAAAGGATAAACGGTACATTAAAGCATCCACACAGAAAACGTAATCAGTCTCACAAAATGAAGAAACGCGCGCTGTTTTATTTTTCATTTAACAGTATTTGTATAAACATTTTCTTTTTTTTGATCGTTGCGCGAACAATGTTTACTTTAATATTCGAAATTATGATATAGTCATCTTATAAAAAGTTCTTAGTCAACGGACTAAAGACTGATAAACTAGAGTTTGCTGGCCTAACATCAGATCACAGTGACTGCTTTTCTGTACATAAACAGATGTTTACAACAGATAATTTAACAATATACCGGTAACAATGTAAGAATTAGGCCCTCCGCACACGGCACGACTACTCTGCAACATGATTGAGCAACTGGTTTGAGACCCGATCGTTTTGAAACTTTAATTGCTAACTGGTTGCTGTTGTCCACAGACGAAGCAATTGAATTCTGACCAAAATGAAATCGGTGTCGGACAACCAGTCCAGTGAAGATGACGTGAATAGAACTGTAGTGAGATGTTTTGTTGACATTCTTCTTAAAATTATTATTAGGCTATTATTATTATTATTATTATTATATACCGTCTCCAATAACTAGATAGGTTGAAATTATATAACACTGGATGCTTTTCCACCTCTTGGACGAATTTGATATCATTCATTTTATAGATGAAAGTATAAAGATAATAAAAATTACAAAAACTATAAAATGAAACTTTAAGAACTTTAAAACTTATAAAATGAATTGACAATAAAAAACGCAGAACGGGAAAGGTCCCACAACTACGCGACACAAGTTGCTTTTCGACCAGGATCCGACTGAAATGTGAATGATATCAAACCGTCTCTTTGCGATCGCGTCGTGTGTGGTGCCCCACTCCATTACGGTGACGGATCTCAAAACAGTTGGTCGCGCAACCTTTTAACGACAAAAGTCGCAAAACAGTCGCGCCGTGTGCGGAGGGCCTTACTGTGTGGTGTTGCTGAAGAATGGTTGAAATTCCGCCATATCAACGTCATCACATTGTATAATCTGTTATTCTATCATCCGTTCTCCGTTTTGATATTTGGGACTTAGAAGGATCGGGATTTGGCGTTCTTTTAACTTTCATAGCTGATGTTACACGAGGCCCTCCCGTAGCAAAGTGAATGTTGTCGGTTCGTTTAATCAAACAAGCACAAATTTGTTTTAAACGCATTGTAACACTTGGTTCTGGAGTGCAACCTTGCAACACCGTACTTCAACTACTTTAACTGTACATATCTAATTTCAGTGATATCGATATCTATCTAACACCACTATCTATAATCCCTTTTCTTCAAACAGAGCAGGCATAGTTGTTTGGTAGAATAGATTGAACTTCTTCGAAAACGTCTTTTACGACAGCCTCCCTTATATGTACAATTCGCCTCCCTTGTTTGGCTATAACAATAACCACAAGAAAAGTGTCTCGTGGGTAGGTATTGTCCTGTGGGTCTTTTTTTACTTCCAGGATGCATGATGATTGACCTCTATGTAGTGTAATAGCGTGTGTTATATTGATTTTTGTTATAATTGGAAGTACAAAAAATATAAGTACTACTGTACTAATATAAATACAAACAGTAAACTAGCTATGATCGACTCTGGGCGTGTACACATGCGTCAGCATTGCTCAGATCTAACATCTCGTTCTTTTGTCACTTGTGACCTGATTGGTTACAGCTGTTGCGTCAAGACTTTCACCCCACAAATGTCAGAACTAGATTTTCAAAAGTACTAGTGTACTTGTGTCAGTAAGTTTGTTTTTACTCCATTATTATTCACCATATTAATTTAATTTTATTTAATAAAGAATTCATATGAATGGTAGGAAATGGATGCACTTTAATAGATCCAATTTTGTTAATAATAGTATACTGATTACGGTAGAGTCCCGTAATTCCAGTCTCCTTAATTCTATGCTTCATGTAATTCGAATCATTTGATTTAAAGGCTTCCATTAAAAAAACATTACCGTCTGTAGTTGTTCAATAATAAATAACGGTTCTCTTCCATGGATACACGTCAAGTCGTGTATATTTCGCGATCAGCGGAATGTTATAGGCTTAAACATGGTTACAAAAAAATGTATGTTAGTCCTGTTATTACGTGTTACGCGTATTTTTTTAAGAGAGTCTACCTAGAGCATTTGGCCGGGTAGGCTGTGTTACTCTTTTTCGCATTTGCGATTGTGGTTTTTAACCGTTAGTAATATCTTTTTCAATCTGTTTTCTTCATCATCATCATCATCGTTCTTCATCATAATCAGTGTGCTACAATTTCAGAAGTGTATTGTGTCGTGCGCGAGTGTTTTTGTGATTCGTGTGCAGTGCGCGTCTGGTGTTCGTGTTCTTTGTCTGTCAGTGTAGTGATTCAGTGCTGGTGAAAGTCACTCTTTCCTAGCCCTTTTTTGCGTCTTCGACGTTCATTTCGGCTCATCCCGAGATGGCGTCGAACACAACTCCCGTTCCTTTGCCGGCACCGCTGGTAACCTTAATGGAAACCTGCGGTACTGGTCCTCATTCTACCCCGCTGCCGTCCCATACAATTAGTGATAGTGAAAGTGAAAGTGATTGTGCGTCGATGTGTAGTGTGGGGACGGGGGACGGTGAATTTTCGCTTGTGGAGGGCAAGTCTGCCAAACGCAAGCGCAAATTGGTCGCCAGCCCGCCACCGGCCGCTGCTACGCATCGGGTATCTAGTCCCGGTAACAGCGCCAGCCAACCTACTCAGCAACACTCCAATTCTGTCCCCAAACCTAAAATTCCGCCGATTGTTATTCCAGACAATCGTAACTACAGGGAAATTCTCCGTTCCCTGCAGAATCTGCTTCCTTCGGCCAAACTCGAGGCCAGGTGCCAAGGCTCCTCGCTTCGAATTGCGGCCACAACAGTCCCGGACTTCCGATCGGTCCAACAGTTTCTTACCGATCGGAAGATCTCCTTCCATACTTTCGCGCTTCCTTCAGAGCGCGAAATTAAAGTTGTTCTTTCCGGACTTCCTTCCTGGACCGCCCCCGATACCGTCAGGCAGGAGCTTGTCGCTTTAGTCTATTCGCCGACGGCGGTAAGTGTCCTGCATGCTGGCAAGGGGGAAGATCGCCGTCCTGTGAATAGTTTCCTAGTGAAACTACTCAAAGTAGGCCAGTTCGAGGAGGTCTATGGCCTCCAAAACTTCCTGCACCTTCGGGTGCAAGTTCGTACTTTTGACCCGCGGCCAGGCCCCTCGCAGTGTTTTAACTGTCAGAGGTTTGGCCACTCCAGCCTATTCTGTAATCACCCTCCGCGTTGCGTGCGATGTACTGAGCCTCATCGTGGGTGTGATAAGCCCAAGACGGGGTTCACGGCCATTTGCTGCGGCGGGGACCATCCGGCTAGTTATAGAGGATGTAGGGACTTTATATCAGCCATGAAGCTGCAGCGGACTCCTGCTCGCCCTGGCGCGCAGGCGGGCCGTGTTGCAGGTCCCCTCCCTAACCGCAGAGAGGCCTTCCCACCTCTCTCCGGAGCATCATCTCAGGCCCCGGCAGCAGTTCCGGCTGCTCCCAGGGCCCCAGTTCCGCCTGCAGTCGACGTTTCGGCGCCGCCTGCAGTCCCATCTGTCCCGGCGCCTGCCGGAGCGCCCGGCCCTTCATACGCGGCTGTGGCCGCTACATCAGTCCCGCCTTCCGCTCCTCGGAGCTCCAAACAGAAGCGCACTCGTCGCCGTCAGCGACAAGTTCCACAGGCCTTGCCTGTAAAACCTCAGCGGGCCCCGCCCGCCCCCAGCCATCAACCTAAGCTCCCAACTGAGGAGACCCCACGTCCGTCCCCGAGCCCTGCGCCATCTGCAACACCGGCCGAGGCCAGCCAGGTCCGTCTTCCGGAATCTCGGGAATCTTCCCGGGCCCCGGTGGACCCCCTGACTGCCTGGGCTGAAACTTTGGTAAACAACATCAGGTCTGCTCCAGATACAACCACGGTTCTCGCCCTGGTGTTTCAATCACTGTCTACCCTCTTTCCTCTTCTTCCTTTGAATGGCTAGGAGTCTTAGGATCGTTGCGTGGAATGCCCATGGGGTAGTCCCTCGACGACCTGAACTGATGACTTTCGTAACGGAGTAAGACGCTGATGTCGTCCTCCTTTGCGAGACTCATCTGGCTCGCTACCATACCTTCAACCTGCCATCTTACATCTGTTTTCGTCAGGATCGTCCCCAACGGCCTGGCTGTCGCCCCTCGGGGGGGACAGCCGTCTTAGTCCACAGGCGGATATCCCACAGGCCACTACCCCCTTTAGATACATCTCTTGTTGAAGGTTGTGCGGTGGCGATAGCCGCTGGCGGATCGGAGTTGCGCGTTGTTGCGGCGTATCTCCGGCCCGGCCTGCGGCTACCTCCACCGCCCGAGGAGTGGGACGCTCTCCTCGATCATCCCCTACCAACCATTGTAGCCGGCGACTTAAATGCCAAGCATCCCTCCTGGAACAGCAGAGTAGCCAACGCCTACGGAAAATCTCTGTATCGGTTCGTCTCCGACGACCCGGTCCTTCAAGTCATCGGCCCAGAAGACCCTACTCACTTCCCCTTTTCCGGTCATCGACCGGACGTCCTTGACATTGTCATAGCCAAGGACGTGACCCATCACATCCAGGTCTCGTCAGTGTGGGATCTCTCATCCGATCACAATCCCCTTTTTATAACTGCCCGTGAGCTGTCGGCCTCACCCCGACCTCCCGCTCAGATTGTTAGGAGAGTCAACTGGCGCTCCTACCATGATGAGCTCTCACGGCGGTTACCATCACTCCCCGCGGACCCGATCGTCACTTGTGACGATTTGGATCTCCGAGCCACTCATCTTCAGGAGTTGGTCCAAGGTGTCATGGATCGACACACATATACTCTCGAGGTGAATCATCGTAAATCGGCCTTACCTGCGGAAGTACTCCACGCCATCTGGCTACGGCCCAATCTCCGCCGCAGATGGCAAAGAACCCGTAATCCCGGCGTCAAAAGGCGCTTTCAGGCCCAGTCTCTTTACGTCCAGCAGCTACTGCGGGACGTAAACTCTGATCGATGGGACTCATACCTTGAGTCTCTTGAAGTCGACCACGCCTCCGTCTGGAGAGCGGCGAGTAGACTGACCCGCGAGAAGAGAACTCGCAACCCACTTGAAACTCCGAACGGGGTTGTATCTTCATCAGAAGGCAAGGCCGAGGTCTTCGCCGACTGCATGGAGGTGCAATTTACTGTTCACCAAGGCGTCTCAGACCCTGCCCACTCGGCAGAAGTCCGTGGCTTCCTATCTGGACATTTTTCACGCCCTCCCGAAATCCCAGCCCTCCCGTTCGACAGGGATGAACTAGTTTCATCTATCTGCCGACTAAATCGCCGTCGCGCCCCCGGTCCTGACCGGATCGGGGCCGCTGCTCTACAAAATCTCCCGGCCTCAGGCGTTGACCTCGTTCTTGAGCTGTTTAACTCCTGTCTCCGGCTACAGTACTTTCCCCGCCTGTGGAAATCAGCCAACATCGTAATGATTCCGAAGCCTCGCAAGCCGCGCATGCTTCCTGAAAGCTATCGTCCAATCTCTCTCTTGCCAGTCATCTCGAAGGTGTTCGAGCGTCTCCTGCTGGCTCGCATCTCGCCGCTGCTAGATGGTTTCATCCGCAGCGAACAGTTCGGGTTTCGCAGAGAGCACTCGACCACGCTTCAATTGGTCCGCGTTGTGACGCACTTGTCAGACGCCACCAACAGGCGAGCGGCTACGGCCGCCGTACTGTTGGACGTGAGCAAGGCCTTCGATAAAGTCTGGCACGAAGGTCTTCTCTTCAAACTTGCCAATTCCCCTCTACCATCGACCATAGTGTTTTTCCTCCGGTCGTATCTCAGCGACCGAACCTTCAGGGTGAGCGTCGACGGGTCCTGTTCTACAGTTCGACCCGTCGCCGCCGGCGTACCTCAGGGATCTGTCCTCGGCCCCGTTCTGTACCTTGTGTACACGAACGACCTGCCTGTCTTGCCCGGAGTCACGTTGTCTTTGTTCGCTGACGATGCTATGTATCACTGCAGCTCCCTGTCCCCGCGATTTGCGAGTACAAAGCTGCAGCGCCAGTTGAACCAGCTTCCGGACTGGCTACGGAAATGGCGGGTGACGATCAACACGGAGAAATCCGAGGCGATCTGCTTCACCCGTAAGTCCATCTCCCGCTGCCAGCCCCTCTCCCTAGCAGGGAGACCCATCGCCTACAAAGAATCGGTGAAGTATTTAGGCGTTCCGCTAGATCGTCGCCTTTGCTTCAACGCCCACGTGACGGAAACCCTTGCCAAGGCTCGCGGCGTCCGAGCCAAATTATCTCCTTTCCTCTCGTGTCGCAGCCGCCTGGCCATGCGCACGAAACTTACCATCTATCTACTATTTCTCAGGTCTGTATTGACCTATGCGGCACCCGCCTGGTGGTCTCTTTTATCCACCACAACAGATGTAGGCTGGAAGCTTTCCAGTCCCGAACACTCCGATCCTTGACGGGGTCCCCTTGGTTTGTAAGGAACGACGTGATTCGAAGGGGTCTCCGTGTTCCTACCTTGACTTCCTTTGTCCGGTCGCTGGCTCTAACTCTCTTTGCTAAAGCCTCGACCTCCACCTTCCCGTACCTACGAACCATCAGTGCATCAGAACCACCACCGCCCATTCGGGTCAAGCGCCCTCGGGCGCTTCTTGATGACCCGCCATAACGCCATCCTCTTTAAATTAAACAAAAACAAGTAATATTCAGTCCTAGACCAGAGTATTTCACCAAACTGTCCTTCTCTCCTTCCTGTCCACCTCCTAGCACGCTGAGCCGGCTGCTTGTCGCTGTCATCATTCACTGGCACGGAGGCTCTCCGCCTCGCGGGGAGCGACCGTCGCCCTCAGGGCGTCTGCTGACTGGACTTGAAACGGGCAACATCTGTTGCTCGAATCGGTACCAGCGGCAGTGCATTAAACAAATAAAAGTTATACTCCCCCGCCTTCTCAGTTAACTGGTTGGCGGTTTCCTTTTCCAGTTTTAGGTAACCTGTCGACATGTACCAGCACTATGTTTACTTCTGGCAGCCATTGGACACGATCCAGATGCTGCAATCAAGCCACGGGTGCAAAGACACCCCGCATCCATAATGCAATGCAATGTTACGCGTAGTATGGCAAATCAAGTTCCTGATATCATAAACTGTATAAAGAAGTTAACATTCCAGTTGGAAATTTTTATAAAAAGTTGGAAATTAAAAAAAAAATAACTTGACTTGGAAAGCGGTATTACTGACCACAGTATCTCCCGACCACAATTCTTCGCTGTTGGGAAGACGCATTATCTATCTAACGCGTCTTCCCACCAGCGAAGAATTTCGGGAGATACTCATGCTTTATTTCTTCCACCCATTACTACGAGTGTGATGCTGCCAATGGATCAGAGGCCTGAAGGAAAAATGTAAACGTCGCCTGGAAAATATTTCTGAATTTCTAGACAAAAAAATTCGTTCATTTTCATTTAAATGTTTTAATTTTTCTGGGCCTAAAACATTCTGTACTGAACTTGTAATGTAATTCCACATAAGCCGAGTTTTCAATAATCCGAGCTACTCTTTACCCCATCCAAGTCGAATTATTGGGACTGCCCAGTACTAAAATCAATCATAGTAGGCCTATTATGGTATTTATTTATTACTGGCAACATTATTATTGTGGTGTGTGAGTTTTGTTTATCAGATTCACCTGTAAGCGTACTAAATACCATGTCACATTTATTTTCATTTTTGCAGACAACACAGTGATTAGGAACCTCAATACAGTTAGATGTTGTAACGTATTCAAAAGAAAAGAATATTCAGTTATAAAAAATTCAGAAGAAAAAATTTTCGTAACTTGTTACAGGATCATGTCACCTAACGTAGAACGAAATAAGCAGACTGTCACGGATAAACGCTAGCAAGCTGCTTTCCATTCACATCGCATGCATATGCTGCACTCGGGCAGAAAACAAATCGCTCTGTTCACAGTTTTCGTCACGTGCTGTATTTTGTCACTTGATTTATTTATTTATTTGTTTAGCTTTTGCTTTGAACCAGTTTTGCAAAGATATGGATATCTTTCATAATACAGGAATCAACGTAATAACTACGATCAGGTTTAAATCGGATGAAACAAAATCCCGTTAATCGTGAGGACGAATCGTAAAATTACTGAAGTTATCGGTTTATGAATCTCCGTGTAATAAATTGTAGAATTATGGCTTTAAAATGTTCACCAATAAAAGAAGAGTGCCTTTTTTATTGAACCACGTAACTTGCAGGTGACTACAATAGTGATTCTATTTTTAGATTTTTTTCATCCGAGGTTTAACTGGGTGTAAATTAAGATTTTTACTAGCAAATCATGCTAACATAGACTTGCTTCCGTACCATTTAAATATTCTCTGGAGGTTAATCCGTCAGTTCGTTTGGTAATACACATTTGAACTAGTCTGAACTGGAGTTACAGTTGAAAACTCTCTGCAGATATTTTTTTTTAATTTCCTTAAATTCGTTTATTCTATCCTGGAATTTGTTTTTCAGTGAATTCCTACCACAGTTTTTAGCGAAATCATTAGTATTTTCCATCAGACGTGGTCCATAAATTGGCGTGTTTGAGACCTGCCTGTTTGTATTTTGAGTATTTTCAGTGTTTGTGTATAGACTAATTAAAATTATAGGATATATGTTTTTACAGTAATTAGTCTTTAAATATTTGCTGTCAGTTTCGAGTCATGTGAGCCACAATTTTTTCTATATTGGCACTTTCTTTAGAAAATTTGACAAAGGATAAAGTGTGATACAACTCACAGTTTACAGATTTCACAATAATCTTTGTTAGTTCCACTACAGAACTTTGTTGACTGTAGAGACAGTGCAGGTATATACGTTTTCTATCTGTAGTGGATAAGTCATTGAAACATTTACTTGACCAATCTTAATCCGTAAACCAAAACTGTTGTTTATTATTAATTATAATAAATCCCTCTTCCATGGAGACACGTCAAGTCATGTCTATTTCGCGTTCAGCGGAATGGTGTAGGCGTAAACAAGAGTACAAAACATATTTTTGTTCGTCCTGTTATTACGTGTTCTACTAGTGTAGTGTGGCAAATCAAGTTCCTGATATCATAAACTGTACAAAGAAGATAACACTCCAACCACAGTCTTATCAATAGTTTATGTAAAATGTATTAAATTAATTTAAAATTTATTACAGTCGACGTTGAGTTACATGAAAGTTTTTTTAGAGTTCATGTGAGGCGCAGTAACATGTTTGTCAATTTGTACCGGTTGCAGGCAGCGTGGTGTACGCTTTTGTAGGCCAGCACTGTATTATGCATGGCGGGCAACTGAAAAACAGACCGCTGCACACCATGTGAGAAATTTTTAGAAATGATATAAATGAAAACAAGGCAGATAAACAAAACTGAAATAATATTGAAATCTTTGTATCCATGGGAATTTATATGTTCATTTGTACTAAACATATTGGAAGTAATCTTATTGTGTACCGGGTGCATTTTAGTGATCGAGTATTCAGGCTCGAGTTTTACCATTGGCGTAAAATGCTATTATGAACGGCCTCTTCAGTGATACAAATATTTGCATTAAATTCATACACTCCTTGGAGACATGTGTCGTAACCCTTCATCGTTCAAGAAACCCTACAGTCAGATAAATCCGGGGAATGTCATAAAGTGGCTTCATTTATCGCGAAAAAATGTGTAATTTTGTTCCACCGTTTGGAGGGAAACACTTCTCGAGTTCACCATCTTGCAATTGGGCGTAAAATTTTGACTTTTACCTCTGTGTTAACAGTCGCCTCAAGAAATATTGACCCAACGACACGATTACAACAAAAAAGTCACACTCTGATTTTTATTGTGACTTAATTTATTTCGGTGACTAGTTGGTAGTTAGCCTCGGTGAACAATTAAGCTACCAAAATAAACACGTTCGGTTTCTACGCATGCGTAGTTGGTGGTAATTTTAGTTGATCAAGAGTGTGCTTTTGTTGCCAAAAGAAATATTAAGATATGTTATTTGAATTTTTGTTACAGGTTACACGTAGTTTAAAAATTAATGCAACTAATTACACATTGGGCACCCTCTAGATTTGGCCCTTATTTGCTGAGTATACCCCTTATAAACATATTAGTTGTTAAAATACTTTGGCGATGTAATGTTATACACCTATATTTCATTGTTTCCTTATCGTACGCCAACAATACTTCTTTCTCGGAAAAAGTAATTGTATATTAGACACTTTAGTTCAAGACTTCATCATATGACAGCAGTTGCAAGTGCAGTTAGATACTTCCGTTGCGAACAAACAAGATGTTCGTAACAAAAAATAATGGCTGATAACTCGTACAAGTCGTAAAATAAAAGTGCACGTAGGATTAAACGTAGCTCAAACAGTGATGTAGACTAGAAACAACAAAACAATAAAACCAGTGTTTCAGTCTCAGACATGAAGAAGAATAATTGAAGTAACACATCAAAGATAACAATTTTCCGTGAGTAATGATTCAGTGGATACATATTTACAATAGAACTAGTGAGCTAAGTACGATTTCCCGTTTCATGGTAACAGGAAAGTGTAATAAAACTGACGGCGGGAATTACTGTACTGAAGTATGCAATCTAGAACTAACATCATTTATAATATCTTATTGTGTAAATTGCATTGTTGTTCCTCGTATTCTTTCATTTATTAAATACTGAAATTAAATTCCCTGCAGTTAATCGAATGTAAAATAATAGTAATTGTAATGATAATAATTATTATTTGTAATTGTTGCCGTAAGTTGGCAGGAAAAACAAAATGGGAGAACCCGATTAATGTATTCTGTTATATTTATTGTACTGTAATACGATATGAAATGTAAAATGTAAATGAAATGTAAAAAATGTAAAAGCCTTTGGGTATTAGTACCTTTATTAATAGCTGATTCAGGTAGGCCTACTGAATTACAAATTTTAAATTACTGAATTTTTTATATTTAAATATTTTTTATGTCCGGAAAGTATCAAATTTTACCTTTTTTTTTGAGTGTGTGATTTTGTCACCAGAAGAAATATTAAGATGTGTTTTCTGAATTCATGTTACAAGTTACATGTGGTGTAAAAGTTAAGGCAGGTTGTACGTTGTCGAGGCAACTAGATGCGTCGAGCGTGGCCAGCACGAAATCCGAATTGGTCGGTGGGGTCCGAATATCGTACCATTTCTTTTCGGGAGGGGTTAAAGAAAAGTGGAGGATATAAATACGCGTCTGATGGTCACCCGCATTTAACAACATTTCTGTAGCTACACAGGCTTAATTGTTACCGCTTTTATAAATAATATTTATGTCTTCCTTAAAAGAACAACAAAATACAAAATAGTACAGTTTCTATTGACTGGGAAATTTGGGGGAGGATTCTACCCCTAACACCTCCCTCTTCGTACACCCATGACACCATGACAGCTTTTGTGCTAGTAACGACAGGAAGTCAACTTTACAGAGGCTGAAAGTTGTAATTATTGTCCGGTTACTCAATACAAATTGTTCACTACCTTAATCGATAATTACTCGTACTATTCATTACATCATAGAATAGGATTAACTGGTTTATACAGAGGCACGATATTTTGCTTAGTTACTTATCTTTACTCAGTTAGCACATGGAAAGAAAATGTTAGAAAAAAGATGAAGATAATATTTTCATCGTAACATTAGCTTCTTTATCGTTTAATACAAATACGTGTACTACAGTAGTACTATGCGATGTATAACACCCTTCCTCATCGCTTTACTCTCCTCCTTGAAAGTTGGGGGAAAATTTGTTTTCTAGTTTCGAGTATTACTATCACGTACACGATATTAGATTTTAACATATATGACTCAAAATAAAACAACTCTTTTGTGTCGTTAATTCAAATTATAATTTGAAGAGTTGGAATACAGGATTTTTGAAAGGTTATAAATTTAAACAAAGTGCTATTCGAGAAAGAACAGGGATTGTTTATTTTGAAATGTTTTACATTACTGCAGGCGGTGAAAAAACATAGGAATATGAAGTTTACACTGATACTTAATAAAAACTAGTCAAAGGGCGTATTTAATTAGTTTTTGTAGTACTGGAGCAGTCGCAAGCCCACTAATAATGTAATCCCTTATCCAATATCCAAATGAGTTGACTGTAGTTACGCCTGATGAAAAGAACTTATCTAGGTATTTATAGACTAGACGATACATTGTATTTGAATTACTAAAGCCAGACTGAAAATAGAATGTGTGCGTTCATTCGCAGAATTATATTTTTAACACCGTTGAAAAGGATTTTTAATTCAAATCGATTGTTTATTGGTCGTATATGTTTTACATGAAAGTGAATAATACGTAGAGGCCTACTAAAAGGACTCAACCATTATTCTTACTATTACTATCTCCGCGCTTAGCTCTTAGTGAAAATTTTTATTTTTTAGGCAAAATATAGAGATTCAATGTTGTTACGCTTATTTTATGAATTACACATCTGCTTCAAAGTACACACTCATTGATCATAGTTTTGCCAATGTTACAAAATTGAATTTCACCGATTTCCGAATAAAGCTGGTTGTTTCGAGACCTGCTAAGAGAGAGTATAAGATTCAAGATCAAGACGCATAAAATGGAAACAACAAAAGTGAAGGCGACCAAAAGAGGAAAGATAAATTTGATAAAGGTACGTATTATGCTATGTAGAGTAAAGTGATACAGAATGTGCCTTGCGAGGAAGACATCAAGAATAATACTATAATAGAGATGGATGGCGTCCTCCCTCCAAGAAGAGAAATGCTAAGTTGAATGCTGTTTAAAGATAAGAAGTTTTGAAAAGTAATATATCCAATACAGTGCTAGAATAAAAAGAGGAGTGTAAACGTTTAAGCTATTGTACTACTGGAAATTAAGTTAATTATTTCTGTGATGGATCAGCGTGACAGAAATGTATTAAATTACACATACGTGACCAACTATTTTCACTAAAGTATTCAATTGTTTGGCACATTTTTCATCGTTTAATTTCCTCAATTACACCACGAAATATAACTCACATCTTTGCGAAACGTTATCACATCTTAAAAAAACAAACAAATAATAAAAGAGGTCAGTGCTTTTATAAATGTTTGAAGTGTTTTTTTCTCCTTTTCTCGTAAAAAAATATGACGATAAACCTATTCCCATTTCACAACGAAACTCTGAAGTGTTTTCATCTGATGCGGTATGAAAAGGCATTACGGTACGAGGGTTAGGACGGGCAGTTGTTTTAGGCATTAACGTTATTAACAAACGTAATTACAAGAGGCAAAACCCTGTAAATATCCTTTTGAGTTTACGTACTACTACTACTACTACTACTACTACTACTACTACTACTACTACTACTACTACTACTACTACTACTGCTGCTGCTGCTGCTGCTGCTACTACTATTACTACTACTACTACTACTACTACTGCTGCTGCTGCTGCTGCTGCTACTGCTGCTGCTGCTACTACTACTACTACTACTACTACTACTACTACTACTACTACTACTACTACTACTGCTGCTGCTACTACTGCTGCTGCTGCTACTACTACTGCTACTACTACTACTACTACTACTACTACTACTACTACTCCGTACAACTTTTGAACAACATACTACTAAGTATCTGAAACCGTATTCATGCGTTTAACATAAGATACTGGTTTCAATGTTCGACTTTAAGGTGATAATTCGAGTGACGGAAAGCGTCGTCCGTATATTTGAAAAGTAAAACGTAGGGCCAAGTTGTATTGCGAAACCAGTATTTGCAGGTGCTTACTGTGTACATTGGTATCGTTATAATTTCAGAAGTTGGTGAAGAATTGTTGTCTGAAGTCTACCAAAAACAAGATTATTATTACTCAAATTCGCGGTGATCTATCGATTGTTCAAATTGATAAAGACAAGTGTAAATCGGATACATGTTTAAAGTTGGTAATGAAATCGCAGTCACGGAGTCACGTTTTTAAACTTTAATAGTCTATTATCATACGATAAGTGTAGAGATATAGGACAGTAGCGTGTAGAAAAATACTTTACATATTCCGAGATAGAAATGTTCAGGAAGTGTTATGGATGTAAAAAATTCTTGGATTTCGTTGTCCATGACGTGTCCGTTACTTAACTAAATATCACTATTGCATTAACGACTCGGAACACTAGGTTTTTTTATAAGTAAAAGCATAAAGTTTTACCTTACAGCCTAAACCGGTTTTCTCCTTTATAAGGCTTCTTCAGAGGCTGCCGTTGGTAGAAGCCTTATCCCCACACATATCTCACCCCACACACACAGCATCAATCTTTTGAAACTCGATTCCGTCGCCTACAACAAGACGGACAGCGCTACCAACGGCAGCCTCTGAAGAAGCCTTATAAAGGAGAAAACCGGTTTAGGCTGTAAGGTAAAACTTTATGCTTTTACTTATAAAAAACCTAGTGTTCCGAGTCGTTAATGCAATAGTGATATTTAGATGTAGAAAACTTTGAAACTGATTGAAGTTACTTACGAAGAGATGATTGGCTGTACCCTCCTGAGTATCGCTGATAAATTTGTTCAGCCTCAATCACTGGTTCTCCGTGACCATATAAATTATGAAAGTTTGATAGCATGTCTAAGTTGATTGTGACTCGCTTCAGAATAATATACCGTGTAGAATATTGCGTATATTATTCTACTTTTCACATGGAAAACCTCAACTATAAATTTTTTCATCAGAAAAATATTTTTTATCAGCTGATTCGTATTCTTTGAGTAAATATATCCAGTTTACCTGGAATCTGATTAAAGCTAGTGTGGCACAAAAGTAGTCAATTGAGTCGGGACAAAATTTGTACCATTCATATCGAGTTAAAGTCATTTGGTGAATGTGAGTGTACATAATGAGAAAGGTATATTTGTCCTACATTAATGAATTATAATTATTACTGATTGACTTGAATTGATAAATTACAATTGAATTGTTAATTATCGCTTTTTCCATTGTTATTGTTTTCCCCTTTATCGTATTCATTCAGCAGCCAGTGCACGGTCTCTCTCCGTTAACAGGTATTATTCTCCAATGTTGCTGCAGATCATATTCCCTGAAAATCGTTAGGAACCATTTTGTTCTGAACCACTTACAATCCAGTAAAATTTCTTCTCGTATGATAACTTTGCTTATTCGTTGATCACGTTCCACAGGCAATCGGCCATTAGCACCAGAACATTTAACACGGTTGTTATCTTATAGGCCTATACGAATCACAAACAGAATTATCACTGTTGCACACCACTATAGAAAAATTATTCCGATTAGCGCTTTCAAGCTTCACAGCTCATCATCAGATCACACTTTTGTAGTGATTATAACCACTAACACAACTTTCTTAATAAAATTTCTATACGAATCAGTTACGTACGTTGAAAAGGCAAAACCCGACGAGTGGATTCTATGTCTGTCTATGTATCTACCTATATATAGGCTATGTATGTAATTAGACATAATTTGAGAGCATGAGCGCACTCACATCAAAATCACAATTTCTACGAGAAGCCTACCGAACAACCCAGAACATTCTCCACTCTCCCCGTCCAGTGTGGCTTGTGTTGCGTCATTCACGTAGGTGGTTCTAGTGAGTTCCAGGAACACTTGAGATGAACATTAATCCGCTGGCGTGCAGTAAGGAGGCAAAGCTGTACTGCACCTCTCCGGACTAGCGTCTGCCAGCGAGCCATAACATCGTGCTGTGCCTGTAATCTAGCGCTTGGTGGGGCGAGAACCCAGCCGCACGGAGGGGCGGAGAGCCCGGGAGAAAGTTAAAGTGTTTCATTGCCCGACATAAGTTCAGTAACAGCTGATCTGATTTTTAAAATTCTTTCACCACCGTGTTTATTGAAGTTTGAGGGGATGGTTTTAGGCATAAATTTTAACCGATAGTTTTAACAATTTTCAAAAACAGAGTCTTCAGACGGTTCCACGTCATGAAGTTTCTTTTTTAATTTTCATGTAGTGAAATTTTCGGCATGCGAGAAACTTTCGTTTTATGAGAGATAGCTATATGGTGTCAGCGAGTGAAAATTATAGAAAATTCCAAATTTTATTTTGGTTTTGTTTCAATAAAATCGGCTTTTTCGTTTTCGAGATATTGGCGTTTTTGTAAGAAATTTAGTTGGCGGTTTTATAAGAAATTAGTTGGTTGGCACATGCAGCGATTTTTCTTGTAACGATTTTTCTTAATAATAAATATTACCGTAACGTAATCATATTTTAATATTTATTATATTATTCTATTTAATAATAAAAATTTCAATTTTCATGTAGTACCTTAATGTAATTTGATTTCCTGGATCTGAAAATAAACGTAGCATTGTTTTCATAGAATTTAAATTTAATAAGCAAATTTCAGATGAAACGGTAACAACTAAACTTTATTTAACAATCACAATTTATATTCCATATAAAGTAACATGGGATCTATATATAGACCTATATGTTATACCGTATAAAGGCATACTGCAAATACTGATTTGTACTTTTCTTCTCTGTTCATTTTCTTTCCTTTTAATATCTCTAATAGTATTGTAAATGGAGAAAGGTTGTAAGTTTTCTTACTTTGTGAGTTTGTAAGAGGCAATTTCAGAAACTTTGCAACAGATTTTTACTATCTGACTTAGCTTATGTATCCAAACAGTTTTACTGTTTCTAAATGCCAGGCATTTAATTTACTTTTAAGTGACTAAGGGCTAACTCAAGCCGAATTAAAATATCAGTTTGTCTCTGTTGATTTTAATTTAAAATATAATTACTCAGAACATTTTGTCAATTGTTTTCTGGTTAATGAGTTATTCACAACTTGGATGGACATGTGTATCTTTGCTTGAAAGATCTTAGAATAGTGACAGTGTTTGACAAGAGTAATTGTGAAATGTGTATAATAGGGTACCGGTACAATGCATAAATGATAGTAAATAGTACACTATAATAAGTAGTACTAGGAGCCTGGCAAAATCTTTCTCAAATGCAACTTACACATATCCCGTTTCTTGCTTAAATGTCATGTGGGCGAGCGAGCGAGCACGCGCGCGCGCGCGCACACACACACACACACACACACACACACACACAACATGTATATAAACCTTACCTCTGATCTGACTTAACTAACTTTTAAAGTTTTTATGAACAAACTATTCTTATAACTTTAAATTGTTTTGTTACTTTTAATTGCTTTTTATTTTTATATTACATTTAATGTTTAATTCACTAATTTGTACTATACTGTACTGCTAAGCCACTTACTAAATTACGTTTATTATAGTACTCGTGCGCGTGCGAGAGAGAGAGAGAGAGAGAGAGAGGGGGGGAGAGGGAGAGAGGCGAGCGCGCGTCTGCTACACACCTGTACATATGCTAAAACAAAACTACTGTATATCAATACATCAAAACAATTATTTCTACTGGTATTTCAAAATCGATTTTTTGTAAGGATCGCTTCGCCTGATATTAAAGAAGTAAAAATACGGAATTGTATTGGATGCCATAAAACACTCAAGATCCGTTTTTTACCTACAGGCGCACGCACACGCGCGGGCACACACACAGTACACTGTTCTGCTAGTTGTGAACAGCGGCATTTGCACCAATTTCACTTGCAGACACTTAGATAAATAAGATAATTAATATTTGTTGATGTAAGAGGGTACTTTTTATACCTGGCGTGCTATGCTACATTTATCAAAGACACATGGAAAAAGTAAAATTTACATTTTTACATGTAAAGTACTCAGATTTAAAAATTAATACCAGTTGTAATGACAGCTGAGTAAAATAAACAGTGCTTATAAAATTTTATTTACTTAACCTAACTCATTTCATATATTTCATTCGCTATATTTTTTAACTAGATTGCTAAGTACATTTATCAAATTAAATTGTGTACCCCCTCCACACACACACACACACACACACACACACACACACACACACACACACACACACACACACACACACACACACACACACACACACACACAGCATACATATAAACCTTACCTCTCAGCTGACTTAACTAACTTTTAAAGTTTTTATGAACAAATTATTTTTATAACTTTAAATTGTTTTGTTACTTTTAATTGCTTTTTATTTTTATATTACATTTAATGTTTAATTCACTAATTTTTACTATACTATACTGCTAAGCCGCTTACTAAATTACATTTATTATAGTACGTGTGCGCGCGTATGAAAGAATGTGTGCGTGTGCGTGCGTCCGCGTGCGAGAGAGAGAGAGAGAGAGAGAGAGGGGTGAGAGGGAGAGAGCGAGTGCGAGCGCGCGTTTGCTACACACATGTACATATGTTAAAACAAAACTAGGTATATCAATACATCAAAACAATTATTTCTACTGGAATTTCAAAATCGATCGCCTCGCCTGATATTAAAGAAGTAAAAATACGGAATTGTATTGGCTGCCGTAAAACGCTCAAGATCCGTTTTTTACCTACAGAAATTTAGAAAGTCTACCTACTTTTGAATATTACTTATTTTGTGCTAATAAAATAAAACAATACAATTCTTACCTTTAAGCGCCTACAGTGGTTTTCGCACTTCGCACAGTAGTTTAGGCTATGCTAAGCATAAGCACTAAGACGAGAATAATAAGCGCGGTAAAATGTTCGGACGTCTTCGTTAAAATTCGTACATAAGCTCGGTCTCGCCCCACCAAGAGCCAGATTACAGTCACAGCACGATGTTATGGCTCGCTGGTAGACGCTAGTCCTCTCCGGGGCTATATAGAGCCATAGCAGGCGTATTGTCAGTTCAGTTACGTGAGCGATTTTCGCTAGTGCGGACTGAGTGGTTGTCATAGTGAAGAAGTATTGTGTTATGTGTTTTATAATGGTGCAAGACTCTATTAGTAGACATTCTTATTGCGTGTGAACAATTTTTATCTGATTTGTTGTAAGAGACTGTGTTGTTAATTACGAACTGTTTAACTGTGAAAATTAAAGGTGGTGATTAGTGACTTAATTGGTGTCATGTATTTTGTTTCTACTGTACCTCCGACGATCAAGTAGACCGTTGTAACAATGTACTAAGAATTTTCAACAATTTACCTCAAAACACCATAAAAAACCATCGAAAATTCAACCATCGAAAACCAACCTAGTAATTCAGCTTTTTCAGAACTTTACCAAAAATTAATTACAACTGTTTACCTCGCTTTTTATTTTAAGAGCTTTCTTTACCTCACATTTTTTTAAAGTAATTTTTCAGAGCTCTCTTTACCTAGCATTTTTAAATCATTTTCCAGAGCTTACTGTTGCAAGCATTTTTGGTGGAAATTTCTAAAAATACATCAAAAACCTCATAAATTTCGATAAGACCTAGGTATCTTCGCTAACATAGTTCTAAGAGACACTGAAATTTATTTAAAAAACATTCACATAATTACGTATGCCCATATTGCATATGAAGTAAAGAATATTAGCATAAGCGCATTTCGCATGTGAAAATAATAAAATTTTAAGTAAAATTATTTTAATTCAGAAATTTAAAAATTATGAAAACAGAATGTTTTGTATTTTTTACAAGTTTTAATCTCCTGGAGACGATTGTAAGTAATATTTACAGATTTTTCATTCATAGTCTTTAAATCAGGTTTCTCAATAATCTTTGTGTATCTTTGTGTGAAGATTTAAAATTTATCATCTGATAAAACGCTTATCGTTTCCCCGTATTGAGTACCAAGTAATTGAAAATTATTAGCTTTATAGTTTTCACCAATTTCTAACTCACTCAACTTTTTAATTTCGAAGAAACTATTGAGTCTACCTAATAGTTGAGTCATTATTTTGTATGTTATTTTCTGTTTGTATTTATATAGTCAAAAATGTTACTAAATTTTTATCTATATAAATAGTGTAGGGAAACATCTACTAAAAAAGCTATGCAAAACGAGTTTAAGATGACTTGTAGTCGTCGAGCTCTTAAAGATATTTCTAACTTTAATAAAAAGAAAAATCCGAAAGATGGTTCACCTTGTGTATTGTTTCCAGCAAGTAATGCTGGAAAGAATACAGAAACATTTTTTCAGAATATACTAACTATTATTAAAGATCTTAATGTGTGGAATTTGTAAACAGAATAAGGATATTTCGTGTTTCCCTAATGAATACAGCAAAGATAAAATTAAATACTTATTGTAAAGCCTATTGTCATGAACTTTATGAGAAAACAAAAACGTTGATTGTATGTGATTGCGGAAGATCAGTTTAAACATTATAATATCTTCCTAAACATTATAAAACTCATATTCTTGAAAAATTAACTCGAAAAATAAATTAACTCCTAACGTGAAAATCTATCATAAAGTTAAAATTATCAAAAACTATTTTTTTCGCTAAATTTGTTTTCTTATAAATAATGAGGTACAAAACCGATCTAACTACTATAATTCATAAAAAAATCACTCAAAATAATAGAAACTTACTTTAAACAAAAACCTCCATAAGTTTGATTTCATTCATTTCAAATTTTCCTAACTAAATACTAAGCATTCAGAATGGAAGCAATCAGCTTGAGCATGTAAACAAAGCAACTATAAAGGATATATTAAAAATAGTGAGACAATTAAGATATATGTATATGTAACATAGATTTTCCTACATATTCCTATAAGATTAATACGTTTTCTAATAAATATTTCGCTAATAAAACTTATAGAAATGGATTTAATAATTTTCTCATATCTTCTAATGAGTATTTCTTATCTGTTAAGTATAATTATCTTCATCTGTTATATAAAAATAATTTCCTTCCCAATTAATTTTATATCTAAGAGTCTCTTTCATTCTGTTATAAAGATTAATTGAATTAGGATTGTAAGTTAGTTTCAAAAGTACAACCGTATTAGGACATCAATTTTCGATATTTTTAAGCTGTTTCTTGAAGTTTCTCCTTTGGCATCTGATAACATAATAATCGTAATGATCAGGATTATACGTTTTAAGTAAAGGGAACAAACTTAAGAGATTTTTATTGTAAGTTTGAGGAATAACATTTGGCTTTAAACTTTCAATAAAATTATATTGCATATTTATAAGATTGCTTTGTTCATTTAAAGTTCGCTGGAAATATGAGCTATTTGCTTTAAGTAATCAATTTCATTAATATAATTTTCTGTAATTTTATAATCACCATGTTTCCTAACAAAAGATAAAACGTCTTCAAAGACCCAATCTTGAAACTTTTCAGCCAAAGGCATTTGAGAATTCATAATTAGCAAATATAGTCCCGGTTCATTAATAAATACCATATGAGGCTGCGTGTTAAGAAGGGGTAAATGAAGATTTCTAAGAACTCTCAGATTAGTGTTGCAGAAGCTAAAAAATTAGATTGTGTATAGAGAAGGAATTAATTAAGAAGTTCAAACAGGCTCAGAAGAAGAAATATATAATAAGGAAATATAATAGAAAGCTTTCAAGCCTATAACAAAAGCTATAGGAAGTGTTGATTATAATATTAAAGATGGATTAAATCAGAATCAAAATTTAATGCAATTAGTACCAGCTCTTGAACAATTTGCTGATATATCAATTCCAGAATCAAGTTATTATGAAGAAGATCAACTACAGCTTCCTTCAAGTACACCTTTTAGAATTATTACAGATATATCTAAGCGTAAACTTTTGTTTCAAGACAAGACGAATTGCAGAATTCTACTCTGTGAAAACTGTAGTTACTCCCGATACTCTTAATAAGATTATCGAACCAGTAGCTCAAAAATATTTATCTGGTGCTAAGGATAATAAATTCGATCGTATTGGAATGAAAAGAAGAATGCTTTTATGACAGGTAACTCTATAGTTGAAATAAATCACAATGATATTACCATTAATGCTAATAAATATAAACATATAAAGATGGTCCAGATAACATATATTATACTCAAGATGATTTGAAAAATTATATAAAGATTCTATTTGATACTGAATCAGTTTATAAAAACAATGATCAAAATACTCATAAACCTAAATCTAGTAAGGGAGATAAGTATATGAATATAATTGCGGAAGTTTTGAATATTAGAAATAAAGTAACAGGATCTGGTATAAAACAATATAGAGAAAACATAGAGTACAAATATATCGATAACGTAAATGAATTATTTAATAAAATTATATTTATGCTCTAGAGAAAGCTGGTGATAATTGTTTCCGTAATAAGAAGATAGGGATAATTCATTATTTTTCAATGAAGATGGAAGATATGATTGATAGTCCTAGGAGACTTAAATTTCTTGATTTATTTCATCATTACCTGGATCGATTTTAAGAGATGAGAAAATTGGATCAGGATTATTTAATAGTATTTTGAATAATCTACCATTTGAATTACAAGATATAATTTTTTTGGACGTGGTACTAAGATAGATTATAGATTAGCTAGAGATGTAGGAATTAATCCTTTAGATGAAGCTGCTTAAGAACATGATATTCATTATCGAGATCATCCTAAAACAAAAGATATGATGGATAGCTAATAGTTCTTCAGGAAAAAGATTGGGAAAGAGTTTTTTCTGAAGATGCTGATTTATCTGAAAGAGCTCTTTCTGTAGTAAAAGAAAATTAGGAATGGGTTTTGATATTGAGCCCGGATTGAGATTTTAATTTTTATATAAAACTTTCTCTAATGTAAATGGAATATAAACCTGTGGCGATTACTCTCTCAGATAAACAGAAAACTAAGCTTTCAGAAATAAATCAGGAGTTACTATTCATTTTTCTTTAGATGAACTTAAAGATGGAAAGGATAAAATACCATTGACAGATAGACAGAATAATATACGTGAAAAGCATAAAAATGAGGGTAAAGGAGTTAGAATAGAATTTTCTTATAATAAGATTTTTAAGAGTCTCATAAAGGTGGCTTATTAAATGATTTATTAAATATAGACTCGAGTAAATATAAAATGTGAAATGTATAAGCTATTAAATGATATATTTTTCACACGCGTAAAGTCATCTATACTGAACCCTGTTATTTGAAAGAAGAGTTTATTGTACTTTCCAAGTTACACAGATGTTATATAATACTTTTTTGAACGCCACTGGCTAAACGTTTTGCAATTTAAAGGTCATTATAAGATACAGATTTTCTTTAAATATTGACTTTCATTGTTAAACTTTACGTTTTAACATGTTACAGGTCCACCGTGATACTGTGTATTGCAAGAGCAATCCGGATTGGAATTTATTAGTTTTTCGAACATTAATTTGTCCGCTTTAGTTAATGACATTTTAAAAAATATAGCCTTTGCAAAGTAATTATACGTACAACAGAATATTGGAAAAGAACGAATTGAATGATAGTCCCAACGGCGTAATTATTGTTTTCATGTTATGTTGTATTTTATATAATGATATTTTGAATATTTTCGAGCATACAGTGTAGCCCTATAATGTGCAGTCTGAATACTGAGTAGACGAGCAATGTTTCCTAGCAATTTTGTATTATGAAATAGCCTATAATGTACACACGACACTTATTTTCGCGTAATTCATATTCAGTTATTCACAGTAAACACATTCATACTTACACGCGGGTATAATTAGGCATAATCCGTTCACGCGCGCGCGCCGAGGTAATCACACATGTGACTGGTACATTCATCCACGTAATCTAAGTTTAAGGGGCGGCGTATTAGGTCACAAAGCGAGGTAATTAGTGAACCTAAGACATACTTCGTAACAGACAATTTATTGGCAACACTGATTAAACATAAGCTTAGTCAAGTCCTTTTCCCAATGGTGATTGAAACGGTACAAGTGCATTTGTATGTGTTGCTGTAGTTCTTACTTAATCTGAAAATTATTTGTTACACAATCTATACATGAGATTAAATTGTGTCCAGGAGTAGTGGAGGATGAGGAACCACGAATGTAGGGAGACGTGGCTGTAATTAAATGGGAACTGGATTTTGGCTTCTTCTGCAGAGTACACGAGAAGAATCCCGGTGGTTTTGCGAAAATTATCTTATTAAATTTGGGTGCTTAGTAAAACATATATTCACTTCATGGTTTTCTGGATAATTTACGTACACAAGTGCGTTAACGTGTAGCCACTCATTACAGAAATTAATTACAAATTAGATTTAAATTGTATTAATTAAGACGGTCTGTATTATAAATACGTGTAATTATGTGTAGTAAAGTAAATCGGATTCGTATGGCTACCTTAGGTTGAGAGTGATGCATATTAAAGAACGCGAAGACAGGTTCGAGAGATTATGCAAAATGAAAATACAAATGTTATAAACAAACTGTATATGGTAAATCTTTAGTGCAGTTGGCACCTCAACAGACAGCAAAAGTCTCGATAAAGTTTAACCTGAAACGGTTTCCTGTCGTTTGTTACATTTTCTACCTCAAAAAATGTCCAAAAATTAAAGTAAATAATCCAGTCTCATGCCGTCCGTATTTCAAACAAAGTTTCTGTTTCAAATAATATAAAACTTTTACTTTTTAGTTTCTTTATTTCCTACCCTGTTTATTTCCACGTCTACTCCCATCCCAGTAAGACAATATTTCCTCAATGTACGTTCTAAAGAGTTTTCTTTATATATTTCTGTCACGTCCTCGTCTTTCTCTGTCAACATTTATATCATTTTTTACTTTTTGGTTGTACTGTACTATGAAAACTTTTCCGAATTCATTTTTCAATACTTGTTTATCATAAGACTTATTACTCTCCGGAAATAACGTTGTTCCATGCACTATGTTCCAGTCACACACCTTTATAATATTCTTGAAATATACCTAAATTAATCTTCATTATTAACAATAGAGATTGTTTTATGTGTCAAATGTAAATTAGTAAACTATAACTACCATATGTTAAAGTATGCAAGACATCAGACATAAAACATGTATTAAACTGTAACATGTTGTATTAGAACTTACGTAAACAAATGTAATGCCCGAATAACCGATTCTATAGTCAGAATGAATTCCGCTAGTCCCTAACTCTTCTGTGAGTCGGTAAAAGCTTCTCATAAGTTTAGTGTCGGTGATTCTGAAATTCAGTATCTACAGTATCCGTAAATACAAACAATGGACATAGCCATCAAGTTTGAGTCGATGCTTTGTAACTGAACTTAACCATCGTAGGACTAATGATATAAAATATAAGCTATACTATGGAGAGGAGGTATCATTTCCAAAGACACTGCAATGATACAGGGTTTACGATATCTATTTACTGTCATATTGGCGAAAGTTATAAATAACGTGGAACCACGTAATCCAGACCGAACACTGTTTAACTCTTTTAGTCCGAAGTTCGTGCTCTGTGTATTCACTGATTGGGAGAAGGGATGGAAAATTAGAAAATTACGGTTGATAAGATGATGCTTATGAATAGAAAAGCTATAATATTTACAAGCGTAATCGTTGCTTGCTTAAATAATGTATAATCATTGTAATGTTCGTTATTTAATTTGATGTTGAATCTTTCCGTGTAAATGTAATTAGTATATTCGATGAGATATGCACATAACAGCTTATGGATATTACCTGATCGAATGTAATTTTTTACATTTCATTTACATGGTCATTTACACACAGAATTCGTAGGTGGATCCTGTTCCTGTAATCCTGCGAGCTAAATAAAGAAAATGTGACTGATTAAGCTATATTTGTGAATATCGTAAGTTTCTAAAAAAACTTTTATATATGAATATATGGTAAAAGAGGCAACGTAATAGGATTTATACGTGGAGTTAGCTGATGAAAAGACGAACTTTTAATCTGATCGCCTTAACCTCTTCCTGTGGGATCACCGTAATATATAATGCCCAATGCTATATAATGGGATTGCTGACACTGTACCCACGTCGTTACATGGGAAGTTGTTTAAAGCTCGAGTTTATTAATTAAATCATTTAATAATCCTGATCCCTTATCGCTTAGGCAAACGATGAAACAACTAATAACGTATTTGGTATCGTTAGTGTCTCTACTAATTCTGCAAGTGTTTCTTTCAAGATCGTGAATAATGACATTTTCTCTTTTTGGAATTTGTTACTGTCAGCAACGTGCAGTAACATATATAACGTGCAGTATGATATACGAGAAGACTGTCTAACTGAGCATTGTACAGAACTTATTTGTATCAACTGGCTACCAGGCAGACACTTCTTCCTCTATACAGTCCGCCAGGCATTTTTAACCAACTCTTTCAACTACTGTCTGTAAGGCCAAGAAAAAGTACAGTATAATGTCAACAGTTGCAGTGAGTAACTGATTTAGTGACAGAATTTACCAGTAAATAACGAACACCGCTCTGTGATTATAGATAATCTGCCAATAATCAGAAACCGATGAGTCGACTATTTTGGCAGAAACATTCACTGGATTGAACCATCCTATACGCTTATTCTACCGAAAATATTCAATTACTTGAGCAACCGTACCAACATGTCGCTGCATCGTCAAAGAGACCCACAGTACAGAAGAAAACTGAATTCTAGGTGTAAACACTGTGCTACGATCATATTATTTAGGACAAATTGTAAAGTGATACAAAAAAATTTACATGCCATCCAGTGATGCTGAAAATGAAAAGATAACTTGCAAGTAAGTACGGACAAAGGAACAAGTAATTATGCTTGCAAGTAAGTATGTAACAAAGGTAGCACATGAAGATTGAAATAACAGATTAACATGTACGAAAATTAAATCAACCAGGAAAAAGAAATAGATTTTAAGGAGAAGCAAATGACAATTTAAATTTGGAATCAGCTAGTGAGATTGGAATGTAACTTATATATTAATAATGGATTTTACTACAAGTAGATATGATTAAAGATGGAAAAGGAACGTTTGACACACAAAAATATTAAACTTGGTACACAGTTATTTCTCAGAATCGTATTGTATTGCGCAAGGTAAATAACGTTGTTATCATAACTGCTTTAATTACATAGTGGTTTCGTTCCTTTCGGATAATACTGAAAAAAGGAATATAAAAAATTACTGTTTTGCTAGTCTCAACGTTACAGTCTGCTATCGATAAATGCGTAAGTATATATTTAGCAACCAACATTTATAAAAAGTGAAGAGGAAGAGATTTCAGAACAAAACAGGAGTAATTGGAAATAGGAAAGTAGCTTCCCCTCACTCTCTCTATTTCTGTCTGCCACTCATTTACACTTCTTATTTATTCGTTTCCTTATTAAGTGAGCTCAGCGCCTCTTGCGAAAGCTGGTCGAAATTGACAATGAAATCACAGTTACACAGTCACGTTTTATACAATAGTTCAAAGACACACGGAGGTCTCGAAACGAGTACCGAAATAATCATTTATAAAGTGTGTATGTTCTCGTTGTCACAGCCATGCCAGCTTCACATTTCTTGCGGAATTATAGAAGTTTTCTCGAGCTCTAATGACTCATAATAATTTTTGTTATTTTTATATAAAATGTTTAACTTCATTCCATGATTTTAATAAAAGAATGACATGAGGCAGATGAACGTTGACAGATAGAAGTCGGGAAATTACAGAACTACTGTATTATTGAATGATTGCTGCAAAAATAGGGATGGTGTCTTTCAGACGATTCAGTATCTGTGGAGCACCGAGTATGCCTAATGACAAAGTGGAGGAAACATTATTTTGTTTCAAGGAAAGTATAGTTTATGTTATCCCCCCCCACCCTAAATAGTGCTGTTATTATGAAAGTCACGAAAATTTGTGACTTGTGATTAAGTGACGTAAGGTTACGAAGTATGGCCCAGAAGTACTGAGAAAGGGGCAAACCGTTAACATGGTGGCAATGACAAACGAGTTACGTAACTTTTATTGACTGACAGTGCATAACGGCTTTCCGGTTTACGATTTCGGTCAGAGTGACGTGTTACAGAACTTGAGGAAGAAATCTTGAACAACGAATGCCAAAGCGAGAATTGGCACTAGCTCCTTCACCTTGCGTCGAACAGGCGGAATGGGCAAATCAAATCAAATCGATGCTGATACGATTTTGCAGTACTTGAGGGATTCAGAAAGAATTTCGGATGCTCAAAGACAAACTGTCAGTCAGAATTACGAACATTACGTGCTTTGAATGTGGTGGTTCTTCATACTTTCCCAAATATTGCTGAAATTTGTATTGTCCATAATGAGAATGCTCCTTTCACACTGTGTGATGTATCATCGATATTTTGGCGAGAATGTGCCCATATTTCCTATTGGCTTTACAAGTCTCTTACTAACATTAACTAAGTCTCTGTGATATCTTTCTTTCCTCAAATCACATTCCACTTTCAAAGCCATGATGCTAGAACCGTGGAAATCTAGGAAGCAGAGAAACAGACTTGGCAGACTAATGGAAGGCTATCACAGTGAACGACTTCCAACGATGCTGCAGAAGTGTCTGACGGTGTGTACGCTCTGAATTACGCTGTTTTGAACGGTGAAAATATTTCATTCTCTACTTAGTAATTATTATTATTATTCTTACTAATATCATTTTACTGTGATTATAAGTATTATTGTTATTGTTTTGTTGTAGCTGTTATCGTCTAAAACTACTTCTACCTTCCGGCGCTGGACTGAATATTTTCTATTCACGTATACACAGCTTTGACCATCTTTTCTCGTCCTTGATTAGTACATTCTCGTCAGGAATTCTCTTCTAAGCCTATTTCACATAAATATCTTTGTAGCAACAGTCTCGTCACGTTTATACCTTGTATACTGTTTCCGCGTGTTTCATTATTGTTCACTAGGACATAATCAGTTAGGTAATTTCCTCACAATTTTAACACATGTTCTTGTGTATGTCATTTTATTTCTATACCTACAGTATAAGGCTGCCGTATGTTGTTGAACATTAACATGAGTTTATAACCTATACTTCGTACTTTTATAGTGTACGTAACTTTAGCTTCTGTATTTTAAAGACATGTTGAAAAGACAGATGGCATTGTGATAAATATTTTAAAAATATTGTTAACGTATAATGATAATATTTTCGTATGTAGTAAAGAACAATTACAACTCGCCAGCAGCACACACGATATGTGAGTCGCGGTATCGTTCATTGATCCTACATATTTAATAAAATGTTTTTATAACGTATGATAATTTTTTAGCTTCCTACATTAACTGCATTTCAAAGAGATCTTGAAATGTCAAAAGTCATTACGATATAACATTTTTAAATAATTATAACGTATAATGATTTTCGTATTTTAATCTACGAGGGGAATACATGATGGGGTTGCGGCATCAATCATACCTACAGGTTTAGGCAGGTGAGACTAATTTCCCCCGATAATTACATCACTTCTGTGGAACTCGCACTCACACAATGTAATTAGCTTCACAATAGCGTGTATAAATCATTTTTTACAAAGCCTAAAACTAGAGCGTATTTTCGAATAGAAAAGCGTTTACGTTACATCATTGATTACACATCTTTGTATCACGGAAATAAGGGTGTAGGAATAATATACTGTTTCTCTCCGAAAGTTTATGTAGGCCTAAATAATGAAAATATGAAACTTCTTAGGCCGATTATAACGCATGTCGATTTTTCTTGTAACAGTACTGAAGTCAGGACAGAACGCCGTGAATTCCGTCAGTACCTGTGTAGCTATAAATAGTTCCAAATGCAGATGAAATTGACATCTAACATTTAAAAAACATAAACGTTTCTCATCCGTTAACAGCAAATAGTTCGTGTTACAAAACTAATGGAAACTATACGTAGGCCTATATAAAGTTTTAACGCAAAGTATAAAATTGCAAAAAAACACAAAAAACAAAGAACATAGCGAGGGATAGAACAGTATGAAAGAAGGTCCAGACATAAGAAAAAGTACTGGTATGTAATTAAACATGAATGATTTTACCGCTTAGATTAATTCTGTGACAAACATATAAAATTAGTATTTATGCAACATTATTTTCTGTTCTTTTAACAGTAAAACGAGTATGTATGTGTATTAATTTTAATATAGTATTGCTGTCGTCTCGTAATTAATACTTTTTTCGGTGGAACAATATATCTATGGATACAAGGTGCACGGGTGTGTGTATTGTTTTTAATTATTTTTTCTGCGTTCATTGTTAAGAATTGTACTTACTTAGTTTAAGGAAGGATTGCGTATTATCCTTCACTGTATCTTGAAGAACCACTAGTGTACGTATTTCACTATTGTAAGCGAATGAAATATATTTGGATTTGCATTTAACCATTAGACATAGGTTCTGGCTTCTACCTTCGGCTAGATATACCGTTGTATTACTGTCGAATATTCCTTAGATAGTAACGCGTATTCTTATCACTTCTGTGTCATTACTTTTTTCAGCATAGATCTGTCATTTCAGTGCGTAATGTGAAATATTTGTTGTGCGATATGTTTTTTTTACGCGTTGGACTGTACCCAAATGTTGTATCTAACATTTGATTCTCCAAACACTGCAGTACCGGTAACATACAGGAGGGAGAGTAACATTTTTAAAGATTTTGCAGTTAACCAGCTTTTACGTAATCAGTGTAATATCACATTGGCGAAGGTTATACGTAAATCGGAAGACAGTAATCCAGGCCGAACTCTGTTTAACCCTTGAGTGAGAATCTCAGGAACTGAGACTTGCTTTTATAAAGAGTTCATTATTTGCAAGACCGGGTGGAAAAATAGACAATGCGTTTGAAAAGAAATTTACAAATATACAAGCTATTGTAGTTACGAGTACATGTGTACATCTCGGTCAAGAGGAAACGTGAAATGCTGTTTCGTACAGGTTAATGGAAAGAAATATTACCGTGCTTGATAGAGGCTTTAACGGCCTGGGGTTTAAAATAAAGGCGAGAATATTAGTTGGTGACAAAAGCCGTTTTATACCGCTGAGAGCGTTTGGTTCAATTAACGCCAAAAAAGTATGACGGTTAAGTGATAATGTCATCACTTACCTAAAACTCTACAAAATGAAATCAGATGATTTGTTACTGCGGGGATAGAAACAAAGGCTGCCAAGAAAAATGAAAGGTGCTGTAATTTTTAATTATCGGCACAGAATTATACAAAATGTAGACCCAAAACTCTTTAATAAGGACCACCTAATTGAAGTGCGCTGAAACATGAAAGAAGAATAATAGTATAAATGTACCGTGATACTTTACACAGGTAAGACAATGGACGAAACCTAAGAGGAGGAGATAGTTGTATTATGTTAAAGGAAAAATGGTACAGAAAGCAGAGTAAGTACAGTAAATAATGAAGTACGAGATGGGACTGTGGCGACCCAAGTATAAAATAATATTACAATTCTCATTTCTAATTTTACTTTGCATCTTGACGTGTAATTGTAATATGTTGTATGCTATCATATATGCACATCACAACTTATGGAATATCCCTGATATAACATAATGCCTTACGTTTTGTTACCTAGTCAGGCAGAACCATAGGCGGATCCTCTGCGTGTATTCCAATCAGTTAAAAAACAAAATGTGACTACTCGTAGTTGCATTACCTTTGCTGGCCTATATGGATATGGTTCCTAAAACGGGTTATGTATGTTTATGGAGAAAAGGGTAACGTATTGCGCTTAATACTTGCAATTAATTGATAAAAGGACTAAATCATAATCTGACCCTCCTTATCCCCTTCCTGTGTGATATGCAAAAATATAATACGTGGAACTCGACGTTCAAAGGGCGAGCTTATTGATTAAATCGTTTAATAGTCCCAGTCCCTTTGTTACTCGCTTAGGCAAACGGTAAACATCTAATTAAATAGTTGGTATCAATAGTGTATTATTTCTGCAAGTGTGTCTTTCAAGATCGAGACTAATGACTTTTCTCTTTTTGGTATTTTGTTGATGTCGGTAACGTGTATTTATACCTGGAGACCCCTAATTAAATATTACTCATTAATTATTTACTTATTATTGTATTCTGTTGGCTACTAGGCACACTTTCCCTATATATTTTTGCAGGCATTTTAGTCAATCCTTTTTCACTATTGGCTGTAAGGCTACGAATAACTTGTAGTGTAATATCTGAATTACACAGGGATAACTGACTCGGTGACAGAATTTAGTACTGGAAAACGGACACCGATCTATGACTAATAGATCATCGACAATGTAGCAAGAATCGAGAATCGATTGTTCGAACATACCAGCAGTTGAATTCACTCCTTGAAACTGTGCTATAAGCTTATTCTGACAAAACCCGTGAATTACTTCAGTAACCAGATCAGTATGTTTCCCCATCATCAATTACGATTCGAAGAGAGAGGGAGTAAAGACTAAATACGGAATTATGGAATTATTACAGCGTTTATTCTAACTTGATCCAGCAAGTTTAAACGTGATCCTACAGATTCTTCAATTTTGTGCACACGCCTTATCCGCTTGATGCAGAAAGTGCAAAGCTGACTTTAACAGAAGTAAACACGAACTTTGTTTGGAGGCAATTACAGGTATGGAGCAAGTGCAGCAGATAAGGATCACATGACGAATTAGCAAATACAAAATTCAAGAGTAAATAGTAAACCAGAGAAACATACAGATTAAGGGGGAGAGAATTTAAATTTTGAATAAACTAGTGAGATGTGAAAATAACTAGCATATTACTAAAGGGTTCTACTAAAAGTGGAAATGATTAAAGATGATAAAATATTAGACATAAAAAACAAGATGTAAAGAAACCACGTGT
This sequence comes from Magicicada septendecula, assembly GCA_034769895.1. Classification (NCBI taxonomy): domain Eukaryota; kingdom Metazoa; phylum Arthropoda; class Insecta; order Hemiptera; family Cicadidae; genus Magicicada; species Magicicada septendecula. The sequence goes on along the minus strand of CM068367.1, from coordinate 1,031,266,321 downwards.
AACAGACGAAATATGGAGTCTAATCGCTGATAGGTGAAAACTCATTAATAGTAAGGACAACGCGAGACAGTATAATACAAATCATGAAAGGAGATTAAAAGAAATATAAAAGCGCACAAGGCAAATGGTTGCGGAAACACAGAGAATATGAGGAGCCAGAGAAGTATGATCACAGGTCAAGTAGAAATATGATGCAGAATAATAAAGCAATATTTCTGGAGAAAGGATAACGCAGTATGCTAGTATCCGTAATGTAGAGGAAAATTGTTCTTGACGAACGAAAAAGCGAGTAGATGTTTAGTAATAACATAAATGAAGAATATCAGATGCTATGGGGATTGTGTAAGCATTATAGAGGAAAAGGATTCTAAAATCACTAAGAAAATCGTCATCAAAACTGATATATATTCGGATTAAAAGTTGGGTTTCATAATGGAGTTCTGTCTTTTAAAGGCCTAGAAAGACTTTGCCCCTCGAATTTTGAAGGGATTGTAAAAATTACGTGGCTAGTTGCTGAGATTTTCCGACCAAGTTGCTTAGTGAAATGCATTATGTACATGAAATACATAAGCTTCCATATGAACGTTTAAATTGGACCTACCTCAGACTTCCTGGGTTCCGAAGACGGACTACGGGAACAACCCAACGAACGACGTCCGTGCTATTCCCTTTGTGGGAGACTTCCACTAAGCCCGGGACACTGTCTTTTCCAGCGTCGAGGCCGGAGCATGTCCTCTATCAGGACGTGGTCGTTGCGCTTCTCGGGCCCGTGGAAAGTCCGGGTGAAGCATTGGGACTCTGGTTTGGTCGTTATTCGCAGGATTCTACGTCAGCCTCATCAGTTTCCAAGGACGGACCCTAGACTCGACCCGTCGAAAGACTTTCCTTTCTCTCAAGGCTTTCATTAACCCCGGGACACCGTATGCCTTTCCGGAAATCGAGGTCGATGGAACTCCTCCGTCAGGACATTGTCATCGCTCTCCTCGGGCCAGGAGGTTTCTACGATGTCGGTCGGTCGTCGGCAGTCCTGGCGAAGCAGTGGGGCTCCAGCCAGGCAGTTGTTTGCAGGATCCGACCTCGGCCTGCCCGGATTCCAAGAACGGACGTAAGAAAGGATGTTTATTGTGTCATTTTCTTTTTAAGTTTTAATTATACATTCTCATGTTTCATTAAGTGTTTTGTTTCTAACATTCTTTCAAACTTACGTTACATACAACGTTTCGGTAGTCAGTGTGACTCGAAGTGATTTGGAAAACAAATGTGTGATTTACACAAGAGCAATTCACATGAGATTATTTATTTATTACTAGCGAGTACCCGGCATGCGTTGCAATGCCACTCGAAGAAAGAAAGTGTTTGTATATATATAATATATAAAGACTTCGTTCGCGTGGTCTTCAATTTAATGCGATAATATATCTAGAACAGAATCTATTCCATTGGGTTGCCATAGTAACCAGATCTAATAAGTTAGTTTTTTAAGACTCCAAAGGACCCCCCCAGAGGATCGTATCGAAAAAACACCTATCCTATGTTGGTTCTCCCTTTGCGTAAAATATTTGTGCCAAGTTTGGTTGAAATCGGTCCAGTGGTTTAGGAGGAGATGTGGAAGACCCCAAAGGACCCCCAAAGGACCCCATCGAAAAAACACCTACCCTATGTTGGTTCTCCCGTTGCATAAAATATTTGTGCCAAGTTTGGTTGAAATCGGTCCAGTGGTTTAGGAGGAGATGTGGAAGACCCCAAAGAACCCCCAAAAGAACCCCATTGAAAAAACACCTATCCTATGTTGGTTCTCCCGTTGCGTAAAATATTTGTGCCAAGTTTGGTTGAAATCGGTCCAGTGGTTTAGGAGGAGATGTGGAAGACCCCAAAGGACCCCCCGAAGTACCATATCGAAAAAACACATATCCTATGTTGGTTCTCCCGTTGCGTAAAATATTTGTGCCAAGTTTGGTTGAAATCGGTCCAGTGGTTTAGGAGAAGATGTGGAAGACCCCAAAGGACCCCCAACGGACCCCATCGAAAAAACACCTACCCTATGTTGGTTCTCCCGTTGCATAAAATATTTGTGCCAAGTTTGGTTGAAATCGGTCCAGTGGTTTAGGAGGAGATGTGGAAGACCCCAAACAACCCCCAAAAGAACCCCATTGAAAAAACACCTATCCTATGTTGGTTCTCCCTTTGCGTAAAATATTTGTGCCAAGTTTGGTTGAAATCGGTCCAGTGGTTTAGGAGGAGATGTGAAAGACCCCAAAGGACCCCCAAAAGGACCCCCGAAGGATCATATCGAAAAAACACATATCCTGTGTTGGTTCTCCCGTTGCGTAAAATATTTGTGCCAAGTTTGGTTGAAATCGGTCCAGTGGTTTAGGAGGAGATGTGGAAGACCCCAAGAACCCCCCAAAGGGCCCCATTGAAAAAAATTCATAAACCTTCGCGGGCGTGCGCACAACAACTCACCGAAGTTTCATCGCAATCGGATGAATGGTATAGGAACGCATACGGGACAAAGAAAGAAACAAACATTCATTTTTATAGATATAGATTTGCATACACATGTACAATAAGTTACACAAAGTTATTCAAGCCCGTTGCAACGATTGCGTTGAGTTGATCAAGAGCAGAAGTTAGCCGTTCATTACAGTTCTTATTACAGAGGCATTCGGTATTAGCAGTCGATTAATTGCATAACCTGTGAGAGAAAGGGAGAAAGAGACATTTCACAGCCTTCTCGAATTTTCATTAATCTGCGACGCTTAGGCTAAGTGTTTGCGTACGCATTTGACTTGTCTTTTAACAAGATGACGACAGAAGGAAACATTATCATTATATAATGTACATACATAGGCCTACAGCCGTTAAGTTCTAAAAATTATTCCCGTCCTGATGCTATTGGTAACACGTTTACGCCACCGGAAAATAAAATTGCTGCCAGCAGCAAGAGGCATGAAACTGAACGTTTGTCTGTTGAGGTCTAATTTAAGCCATTTTTCTTTTGTGGAAATGAATAAAAAATTATCTTGTGGAGGATAATATTTCTATTGTTTTAGCAAAATAACATTCGTTTTCTGAAGTAAGAAAATTGTATTTTTCATTAATTCTGAAGTAGAATGTTCAGAATATAACAAATTATGTAATTTGAATCTTTGGCGTTATAACGGGTACAAAATTTCTGAAGTTCAACTTGGTGACAGGCCTCTATTACGCTATTTATGTAACTTTGCTATTATTTATGTATTTGTGATATTTTTTTTACTTTTCTCATAGTTGTTAAATGAAAACAATTTATGAAATTGAAATTACAAGATTATTTAAATTAATTATTTTTGAATTCTTTAAATTTAAATATTAATTAAATGTCTTCATGTACGTAATCCTTCAGAATTTATAGGTAAATTTAAGTTATTTCAGGACCAGCTGTATTAGGCAACGTATCAAAAGTATTAATTGGCCACACGTACTACGTAAATTATAGTAATAAAATCTGTTCTCAAGTATGTTAGTAATTGGAGCTTTAGGTTAATACAGATTTGTAGTCGGTTAATGTTATAACACAAATATAATGAAGTCGCGGTTATTTTTTGTCGTGTACGTATCATTTGTCGTTTTACGTATGGCGAGCTATATTTAATATCTTTATGTATTTAATTTTCTTTTTATGCTTATTACTGGTACTGATACTTGTTTCTGATTCACATATTCTTTCCGATGCACATGGATATTATAACGTTGCAGAAATCAGACCCTAGAGGGTATCCACAAGTATTAGATTAGTGATAAAAGGTAAAATAATTTAATGAATAATAATGAAAAAAATATAAAATGGAATTAAGAAAGAAAAAAGGAGAATTGTAAACAAGAATAATAAAAAAATGAATAGACTAGACTGACAAAAAAATGACTGTGACCCAACCCCAGAGATTGGCCAGATAAAGACAATAAGATGAGAAAAGAGAAATTAATGATAAAAGGCACAAATGAGTAAAGCAAATATAATAACTAACCATGAATAAAACAATAATAAAGAAAGTACACTAACCACAAGAAATAAGTAAGACAATTATTAGTAGATAAAGTATGTTGTTAAGAACCTTATTATAATGAGAAAGTAAGACACAAAATGCTGAAAGAATAATTATAAATGTATGTTTAAAATATCATTGAAACCAAGAGTGAGAGATAGGTAGGGAGTGATAACCATAAATAGTAAAAGTGATGTGATAAGTGAGGAATAATAATAACTAATCAAACAGGCAGGACTGTGGAAATTAATGAGTTCAGTGAGTGCAAATTTAAGTGTACTCAACCAAAAAGATTAAAAAACAATGTGGGAATAACAATAATAATAATTCCTAATTATGCTTTTCAATGAGTAAGGGGATTGCCAATTTTGGTATTAATTACAAAAGATCCCTATGTTTTGGTAACAGTTAATGTGGATGCAAAGAGACATCAATAACAATAAGATACGTTACTTATTCAGTCAGAAAGAAATAAATTAAATTGTGTTGAAGAAACTGAAATGAGGAAAATAATATTAATGTATGGTAAACAGTTTTGTTAGTTTAAAGAAAATTAGTTTATTTGTTTAGTGTTCATAGGAGTATAAACCAAGAAGGCATAACTTTAAGGTAATATGTTTGTATTTTTAATGTATGTAATGATAGTATAAAGAGATGAGGAGTATGTTCATTTCAAGTAATAACATACAATATAACAATTGTAATTAATAAGAAGGAATATGGCTGAATAATAGACAGACCATTAAATTATTTCTATATTATGTTTTGTTAATAGATTTAAGTGTTAAATAGGTGTGTGAGAAATGGGAGTAGGAATAAACTAGCAATGATATAAACTTAACAAGCAACAGATTAATCACTATTATATAAATAGAAAAGAAAAATATCAGATAAGAAATAATTTTGTAAAAGTATAATACCACTAATAGATGGTAAAACAGTTTCAAAATAATTCAAAAGCCAATAAGTGCGAAATGAAAATAAGCAGAACATATGTATTTAATAAATAATGTTTAAATAGAGCAAAATAAGAAATTCTAAAATGTTACAGGTTAGGCCTATAAATGACATAGCTGTCTAACTTCAGAAAACCAATTGTAAACAATTGAATATTGTATTTGAATAATAAGACCAAGTAAAGTATGTAATTACCATTAACTAACAATAATAATATGTCGTATTTATAATAAACAGTATAAATAAGTGAAATATGTAATAACATAGTATTAAGAATTTTGTCCAAAAACATTAATACAGGACCTAGACCAGCCTTGTGAGATGTCAAATTGATCTTTGAAAGAAAATAGGGACATCTATGTTAATATTTCAAGCATTGGAAATATAACCAAGGAAAAATGACCATTATAAAATATTTATTCATTTTGAATAGAAACTCAGGATTTATAACAATAGGTTCAAATGTATTTAACCAATCAGAATAAAGGCGGTTGCCATAACAACAAAACCTTATTATAATTTTGACCGTTATGTAACGAGAATCCCATTATTAACTATCCAGCGGTATAGACGCTATATTGATGCGGCTCTATTAAAGGCTAATAAAGAATAAAATCAGATATAAATGAAAGTAAAATGAACACAAGACGTCAACCATAGTTCCAGCAACTCAAGGAGGAACAATAAACAAAATATTAAAATTAAAAAATAAAGAAAAATTGAATAAAAGAAACAGACACCAGAAGGAGACGGGCAACCATATCATTGAAAATAAACGAATGTACTATCACAACATTGAAGAAATCCTGACGTCCCATAACCAAAACAACATGGTTTTGTTAAGTATAAATTAAATTATCAATAATTACGAACTAAAACTGATAACTTTTTTCACAATATGTAACTCTCACTCTGAACTTTGAACACCAAATTCTTTCAAGGATTAATAGATCATATTTATTAGCACTGTATGTAACTCTAAGATAACCTATGTCCGAAACCTGTGAAACTGACACACACTTTTAAACAACAAGAGTTGAATTTCATGTAAACGTTTTTAGTATTTAAGTACCACAAATGTAAGGTGGTGTACTTTATTTAAAATCTTGTTTTAAATCTTTTCGTAACCCAAAGAACTCATTGGTAAATTAACTTGTGTAAATAAGTACACTAGCCATTGTGGCGTCAACGACTGCTGCCATCTTTGCTCTCCGCTGAGTGAAAATTAATTTGTTGCCGAGGCGAAGCTGTATTATAATACTCTCTATTGTGTAAAAGTTATCAAAAATTAGTGAATTTTAGACTCAAATAAATAAGTACAAATCATTGTTAACTGTCCTTTGTTTTTATTGAAATTGTATTATATAGTTTGTGTTCTTTAGCGGAGAATAGAATTCTTTGCCAAAACTTTATGTTGGCAACACGTCGAAGAAACAAGCGAAATTCGAGTTCCCGCCAGTCTGCGAGGTAATTCGAATTCATCATCACCGTATAGGAGACGAACTAATTTGAATATTTTAATTGTTTCCTAAAAAATAATTTGGCGCCGTTCGGGAAAGAAAATATATGAAATAAGGACAGGTAAGGATCTCGGTACTGGTTATTCGGGCGTTCGCGACGGACGTAGTCTGCGTGAGATACGTTTTAAAGCGACGACGACATGGTAAGACCTTGAGAGTACTCAGAATACTTTTACCCTTTTACAAATTGGACGGACAAAGGATCGTTATAAAATTGACGCATCCAACGTGTGGCAAAATAACACGGGCGATATAGGTAGGTTCATTACAATATTAAATTTTGTCTTGTTTTGTTTTGCTAGATATTAATTTAATCTAGCTGAAGTTTTGAGATTCTGAAGTAAAGAACAAAATATTCAAGGAAAACATAATCTAGTTATTTAAGTCGTATCTTTTTAGAATAAAAAGAAAATTTTTATTTCAGCTGTTGAAAAAAATACTAAGAAAAGCAACAGCAGTGTTGTTATGAATAGCGTTACAAAAGTGAGCACAGTCTGTACAAACGAAGGATAGTTCGTTTTGCAGACCTGTTGGCACATGGTCCTGTGTTGATGGGACTATGCCCAACTTCATACCGAAAAGACGTGTCGCTCAATCTAACTTTGATGGCTACCTCTGACTGCTTACGGTTAGTTAAGCAATCTCACATGTGCTCGCTTGTGCATGTTATTACGCGTTTATATGCATATGCTGTATCCTTATTCATTTGCTATAGTGTTGAATACTATTATATTGTCATGGGAGTGGATTTGTCATTAATTTTAACATGAATAAACACTTGGATTTCGTTGTCCATGACGTGTCCGTTACTTAACTAAATACCACTATTGTATTAACGAATCGGAACACTAGGTGTTTTATAAGTAAAAGCATAAAAAAGGTAAAAATTTATGCTTTTACTTATAAAAAACCTAGTGTTCCGAGTCATTAATACAATAGTGGTATTTTGATGAATAAACATTTTAGTTGCGCCTCTTTTGGGTCACGATAGCACCCAAACCATGATATCTCTATTCTTGTTATGGTTTTTTGTGAAGTCTGTCTTTAACAAAATTAACTGAACGAACTAAGCGGTTTTAAGTCGACTGTTTGGCATTTATCTGTCTGTCTGTTAAGGGGGATGTCTCCAGAAACTTTTGAATGCATCAGCCGAGTTTCGTAAAACTTATTAGGCGTGACCATACTTTTAGCCCACATATCCCTATTGTTTTGACAGGGAGCCAAAAATATGACGAGACAAAGTTTAGGAAAAAATCGCTAAATTTCATATCTGGTGTCAAATTAACGAGAATTTAAATCATAATCTGAAGGTATTGTTCATTTTGGAAGTTTCCAATTTTTAGGACGCTATTGATCTTTGATCACAAAGAAAGATAAAAAATTGTTTAATCGTAAAATCCATGCCGGATATCAGAATAAAGGGAATTAACCCAAATCCGAATGGAGTGTTTACTTACAAATTTGTTAAAAATTGATTAACTTTAGAGATCAAAAGATGGAAATCAAAATTTTAAAAAAATTTTAAGAGTCTATGAGTATTATAAATAATTTATCAGATTATGAGGAATTTCATTCAAAATACCAATTCAGCATCTGTAGTAATAATTTGAATAAAATTAATATCTATCAACGCCCTTGCAATTTTGGACCTAAAGCTTTGTAAGCTGTTTGAAAAATTGTACACATTCATACTAATTATCTATATTTGTGAAATGTATTAGATAAGTAGTGCATACATGAATATGTAAAGTTTTACGTATTCGCTTAGGACGATATCCTTTTTCCCTAAAAAATCACTGTGATCACTTAACCTTGTTTCTTTTATGTCACGCCAAGGTTTTACTTTTATCTAAACTCTGGATGAATATTAGCTTCTGCTAAACATTGTCTTCGGTGAAGTATTTACAGAACCATTCTCTGCACAGGATTGCTCTTGAACGATCAGATGAATATTAAGTCCTGTACCTGTTAACTGTAAAATCGTTAACAACGGATTAAACAGAATTGGTGTTTATTACATAAAGTGCAGCATATGAAAGTAAATAAAAAGCAAGGTATCGCCAAGAAAGCGTACACATAACACATAGTAATGTAATAATGGCTCTTGTCCTGCCCATAGTCACTTATATCATTCCATGAACTATCATCAGCCCATACTTTCCGTCCTGCAGTCTCGTTTTAAGTACATGGCAGTCCTCGTACATGCGCACTGTCCTTCGACTCATTCAACTTTTCGTTTTCAACCATCTCCTTATACCAACATTAATAATATAACCTCACTCATACCCACAGAAATGTGACACTCATACAAACGTTTACGAATTTTTTTATCTCTACGACAGTTGAAACTCGAACGCTTGGATTTAGTTAAGAACGTTTCCAGTTGCTTCAACACCTCCACTGCATGCCGAACATACAGTCATTTGGTTTATACCAGGTAGAGTAACGTTGGTAACCATCGTCTAACAATTTATTTTTTCAGTATGTCGATAAGATATTTCAGTTTAAAATAACATTCCTGTTTGTGTGAAATTAGTTGTGCTTGTGTTGTTTTTTGTTGTTGTATACTCTCGCATATAAAACATGAGCTACCGCGTATTAAACCCAGACCCGATAAAACGGTCTTAGAATCCTAATTGTAAGAAGAGTCTTGGGTGAGATGACCGTGTTTAGATGTCATTTAAAATGTTCTGCATTATACTTGCCATAAAGACCTATAAAAATGTTTACAAAAGTTCAAAATAAAGAGTAATCATGAAGTGTGTGTGTGTGTTGTTTAGTGTTGCTAACAAACTTATAAGTGTAGTCAAATATTCACGTGTTAAATACAACGCCAATTATTTAATTACTACTTTTAACTGTCTAATTGTGGTATCCTTAGTGTACTTGAATACATATTTAGTATAATTTTTAATGTAGATTATTATTCATTGAATAGTTGTCTTATCGGTTTTTACTTTCCAGGTATAAATAATATAGATTTAGTTAAAACGGATTTAGATAGTTATCGAGTGGTTTTATAAATTTGTGTAGGGTTATCAACCATGAATTATTTTTTTTACTATTTCTTCCTGTCTATCATCCGTTTCTTTTTCTTCTTTTTTATCCCTGTTATAATATATACTGAACTTACATCTTTCTCCCATCTGTCTCTGTCTTTTTCCACCTTTGTCAGTGGAAGACCTGACACTCTCTTTACATAATTACACTACATTTTCGCGGGACCTGTCACTCCTTAAACGCCTGTCTTCAATCTATGCTCTACTTGTATAAAGTTTCATCTTAGGTAAACTGTGTACACCATTCGTTATGTATCTTTCAATGTCTAATCCACTCATCCTTCATTTTATCGCACATTGACCTGCTCAACGTTAACAATAAACACAGCTCTTTGAGTAATTCCCCATAAATACCCGAGTTTGAAGTGCGTGTATTGTAATCGATACATTCCCCTGGTCACTCACTTTGGATCTTAATTATTTGAAATGTTTCGTTTTTACCAAATCGCACATACCGGTTACTTTGTCTTTAATCTTCATGTCTTTGCTGTATTTAAGGAGAGTTACAATTTGCCCTCCATATTTTTTTATCATACTGCATACTCTATATATCTTTAACATTCTGCATCTGAGCTGGTGTGATGAGCAACTGTGGGTCTCAGAGTATATTTTTCCTTCCGATATGCGTATCGCAGAACAAGTTGGTTGAACACATAGCTTCCTACAGATTATCTTTTATTCCCTCATGACCTGAAGATCTCTACTGTCATGAAACGGAACGGGGCCATTAATATATCCTGAATATCTTTAACCATCATAAACAGTTCAAACGATATAACAATTCATCTGTCAGTGTGGTCTATCTTGTTCAGTTAACATTAGTTAACATAAAATTAATTTATTCGACTAGTCTTCTGTTTTAAAGATTCCTTAAAGAGCCTCTGTTAGTTCGTCTTTTTTATTTGTTAGTCGGGAATCTGTTCGTTTGTCAATCATACATTTTAATTGCTACTCTGTTTAGTAACTTTGTTTTGTTTACTAGTTGTCTATTTGTCAAAATTCCCCGCAGTTAAAGTCAGATATATGCCGCCACACAATCAGGTAAGACCACAAGAAAAAGGAGATAGAATTTTTCGTCAGAATTTTTACAACAAGGAGGTGCTCATGGTCGGAGAAAGCCCATGTTCAGCTGGTTGACACTTGATATTATCTTGCTCTCTTGTTAGTCTCTACGTGGCAATTTGTGTTAGTAATTTATACACTTGAGAGAGCAAACTGATACGGCCGTAATTTTCTAAAGTGATATATCCTCCGTTTTTTTTTTTTAGAGAGAGTGATTACACGACGTTATTTTAGTTTTCAAGATTTATCTTGTTTTAAGCCTTCTCGAACAGGAATTTAAGTTATAGTATTACGACGTTTCTTCTTTTTTTCACGTTTACTATCATCTCCGTGCACTTTGTTATTATTCTTTGCAGTTTAATAGACCCATAAAGTTTCAGCTTCATAAATCTCTGACGTGATATCAGTGTTTAGTGTCTATTCTAGTAAAGTCTATTTAGTAATGTCTTTATGCTTTTAAATGTATGAGCTACAAAGTTTTTTGTAGAATATTTCAGTATTTTATCTGTATTCCTAGATTTAAAGCTAACATCATCTTCGTGTCGGTCGGTTGTTCTCTCCTGTTAACTCTTCAGATATTCGTGTTATGTTGTTGTCCGATGCATATTGTACGTCTTGTTCATAACGTCTTTCGAAATCTGTTATTAACATGCGTCTGGGGGTTTTCTTATTTCTCAGCATTTGGCCAGTGGCATAATATCTGCGTTTTCCTTATAGAGATCTTCTTTCCTCTACAGGATTTTTGTGTGCAGTGCAATTTCATCGTCTTATGAATAATACGACTTGCTTGGTCAGTTTTGTTGCTAGGTGTAGAGATACCATCTTTGGGATTATAATGAATACGTTATATATGTTCTTTAAATAGTTTTTTTTGCAGAGTCTATCTATTATAATGTTTCAATCTTAATAAGTGTATATCAAGCGCAAACTAATTTCATTACTACTCCAGTGTAGTAGTGCATGTATAATACGTAATAGTTATAGTGACAGATTTATAATCTGTATTTGATTCCCGATTCGAATCTAGTGTGTCATACGTTAGGTAGATAACTTTGTTCCATGAGTTTCGTATTTGTTAAAGATAAATAAACTGCGCACGTTTAGTGTTATGTTTGAGGAGCACAGTAATGACTTACTTCATTATACTGCACGAGCGAAATTAAATTTTTGTTTGCGACCGACGGTGAAATATCCTTGCGTGTATATATATATATATATATGTATATATATATATATATATTCAATCACTTTCCGCTACAGTTCGTTTCTTGATATATATAAAACATTTAAAATTTATATATTTTACCTCAAGATGTTATTTTCTCCTTATTTGGAACATGTTTCGAGAACTCCTGTGTTCTCATCCTCAGCCTTCGTGATCTTGCGTCTGGTGAAGTATTTGTGTGTTGGCTGGATGTTATTTTGGTTTCTTGTTGGTTTCTGGAACTACGAAATACCTGAACAATTACAAATCAATACAAAACATGTCACAATATTCAAAGCACTCAACATCGAAAATACACAAAATACTAATACATACACCACAATCACACACAATAATACCACTTTAAAATTCCAGAGACCAACAAGAAACCAAAATAACATCCAGCCAACACACAAATACTTCACCAGACGCAAGATCACGAAGGCTGAGGATGAGAATACAGGAGTTCTCGAAACATGTTCCAAATAAGGGAAAAATAACATCTTGAGGTAAAATAAATATAAATTTTAAATATTATATATATATATGTATATATATATATATATATTACAACACTACCAAATTTAATGTGTTGTAAACTTCGTCCACCTAGGCACGCATCATATTTTGAAGCGCTTCCATATCAAAGCCTTTTGATTCATTTAACACACTTTTCTTTAGAGCATTCATTTAACTTAAAATTTTTTTTTTCTTTAAATCTTTAAATGATTATGGTCGAGCCCACACGTTCTTGGGCGTCATTTACAATACTACCAAATTTAATGTGTTTATTTATTGATGTGTGACTAATCTTTATGTAACATTACAACACATTAAATTCGTGTGTGTGCAAGAAGGAAGGGTGTAATCATAATAATAACACTATTCGCTTGGTTTACAAATCATTTCAATTTTTATTAGCAATTTCTTATTTGTTTTGCGGTTTAAAACTCATTATTATTTTCACATAATTATTACGTATAATTTGTAATCTCATATTACAAATTAATTTCTTATTTATTTTACGATTCCAAATGATTATTATCTTTACTTACTTACTACGTATAATTCGTAGTCTTATTTTACACACAAACATATTATATAATCTTATACTCTAATACACTGTTATAGATTTTTATACTGCTCTCAGCTAGCTCAATTATATTATAGATTATCTAACTCTTTTTTTTTCTTGTTATTACTAAGTTCTCTTTCTTACTGCATATGCCTTGCTTTCTATTAATTTCTCTAACGAGGTTGTCATTTACTACTAACAATTATAGTTTTAAATTACAGTTACTGTTAACTCTTATCGTTAAACAGTCTTTCATGTTACCGTACTTAATGATCCAAACATATTTAACCATACAATTTCTTGACTCATATTGTACTTGAATTGTCTATTCTTTTTCTTTGATATTTAAAGTCTTTTGATTAGTCTCGGTTTCTTATAAATGCATGGTTATTTGTCACCTTGTTATTTGTGTGGTACATCTGAAGCGTGTCCTCTTCGGTCCTGGATACTAATGACCCTTATCGTCCTGGAAGTCCTGGAGTCTTGTAGTCCTTCGTCTACTGGAACCTCGAACTCTGGATTACTGCATTCTCGTACTCTAGTACACCTTCGTTCCTGGTCATGGCCTCCGGTTCCAACTGCTCACTCGAATGAATGTTCAGTCTTGAAGTCTTTGGCTTCTGCTTGTGGTTGGTCTACTGTCGTTGTTGTTGCTTCGTAGATTCTTTGGCTGCCATGGTAGTCGATCAAATACAGAAGTTCTAGTTGTTAGACACAGCCTCCAGCTGTTCCGATGATTTAACGAGAAACGAGTTGTTGTCTGGCAGAGCCTCCGGCCGCTTCGGTTGTTGAACAAGTAAGAGAATGATATTTGCGCGTCCCCTGTAACTTATTTATACCCAGGGCGCCAAACTCATGTCTCGACAATATTCTGCATGTCTGAGATTGTCAAGAGCGTCACTCTAACCCACGCTATCTTGTTACACTTAATTTGCACGTCTTCGCGAATTGCGAAATCTTTGGCACATTACCCGATATTCACTCGGTCGGTAATTTATAGGTGTTCCTCATGCAAAAACCGTTTTTTCTTTATTACACTTTTTATTCGTTTTTCACCATTTTTTATATACAGTACCGGTACTTGTTCGTGTTATTTAAATACACATTTTGGTGTTTTCAGTTTTTCGCTACTATGCACACAAGCATTATAATTAAATAAACGCACATAATTTATATCGTTACTGAAAGGGTGGCGCTTTACATGAACAAGTCGCGCGCGCACACACACACACACACACCCTTTACGTGTGTACACACATACAAAGAGCAGCTAGCATTAATCACATGTCCCAACATGCAAGTTAGGCGTTTCTTTTACAATTTATATTGCAGGCTGAATTATTATTATTACCAAAATGCATTATTTATTTCTTCTAATTACTTATTTAAATTACTTTGTGCAATGCATAGTATCCAACATATTTGTACTGTTGCAATATATATTGCAACAGAACACAGGATGACAAGATATGTTGTTTATATCAGAGCACATGGATGACGAGCATTTTCTTGTTTAAATTGGTTTTATGTAATATTTTGTCTTTTAGTCGTAAGTTTTGTATTTAGAAATGGATAAGCATGTAGGGTATACCAAACTCTTCATAAAAAGATGTTCTATATTGTCATTTATTTTTTGTGTGAATTTGTGCGGGTGTGATAATCTGTGATCGCTATAGCTTCAGTGGTAGTTAACCGATTGACGTGAAACTTTGACAAGGAATTATTTAGGTAAATAGCTTCAATTTGTGTATACTCTGAGGTTCATAACTATTTTAGAAATATGGTTTTTTAAGTAAAGAAAAACTCAATTGTGACTCTTATCAATTATAGGGTAATAAAATTTGTAGATAATTTCCATGCAGGACTTTGCTAAATTATACAAAGTTTATCATGAAATTTGTATATTTGTTTGTTCCATCAATCATGTGACTTGGGGTTAGCCTATCAGAATACACTAAATTCAGTGAGATTCATACGCTGTAGAGCTAGGATGGACACAGTCTGTCTGTAGAAGTTGCAAGGGGAAATTGTGCCCGGTGAAGAGAGGTGTTCTCTTACGGACGAAGAAATATCGTATATAAAATAAACCTTGGAAATTCTTAACGAAGTTTTGCGTTAAGAACCGAGAGGGTAAAATATTTAGATACAATTTAAAATATAATACAGTGCTGTTTCGTGTAAGTTAAGATATCCGCTTAGGGAACTTAAAGACACTTCAAGATATCGTGGAAGGTGTACATTAAACGCACCGCATTAGTTAATACCCAGATTAATCCTGAGGTTAAGAAAATATAAGATATAAATTAATAATAAACTGTATGAGTGGAATTTATAAGCATTGTGAGTGAACAATTTATGAAGAAACTAATTAATGTTAGCAGTCAGACATAACAACGAGACTCAGTGAAATATCGCCGCTGGAGCCGCCTGCCGTAGAAGAGGACGACAAGACGAAGAGGACGCCAGGACGAATAGGACACCAGGAAGGAGTGACGCTGTAGAAGAGGACGACGAGAAGAAGAGGACGCCAGGACGGGAGCGATGAGACGAGAGGAGGACGTTACAGAAACCAAGTAAAATCGATTTATATTATCGAACAATAAAAACAATTAATTCTATTATCAGTACATGACAATTTAAAAAAAACAATATAAGTTACATCTTTAAAAACTATATTTATGTATATAATAAATAATTTTTCATCTCCTCCATAATAGACTTGTATGTGTTTTTTTCACACTCACTATATCCTTATTAGTATAATAAAATTTGATCTGTTGCATAAGGATATTTGGCGCTGGCCAACGTTGGGCTCGATTTTTGCATTAATTTTAAAAAAGAAATATTTATTTGAGTGTGCAGAGACTAAATTCATTGAACTATTTATATGTGCTGTTCTGTGTTATCAGAGAGTGTAAATAAAAGTTTGAATACTCTCTCTTATCAGATAGTTGAACAATAGTAGTAATTATCTATATGGAGATTGAATTATTATTTGTATCTGTGTTAGATTAAGCTTGTTTACATTTTATTCAGAGACTGGACTATAATAATAAATAACATAAACGGACGTTATTAGTAATAATAAGTAATAAATATAGTGCCGTTACTATAAATAAAAACTATAGTATTTATTAAATTTATAAAAATAAATAATCAATATGGCCGAATCACTAGTATTACAAAATACATTGGCGGTATTATTGGCAAATATGCAGAAAATGTCGGAAGAGAATAGAGCAAATAAGGAAGAAATTAAAGCAAACATGCAATAGCTCTCAGAAGAAAATAAGGTTGGTAGAGACGAAGCGTTAAAGCAAAACAAGTCGCTACAATCACTTCGTGATGAGAATAAAAAAATTTATACAGCCGTTCATGACCAGGCTAAACAAAGTAAACAACTTTTAGAGTCAACCGAAAAACGTATAGCTGATAAATTAGAATTAATTCGTAGTAGTAGTGAGACCGCCTTAGAAAGGAATAAATCTCACAGCAGGGAATGTGAAGCCAAAATTTATGAAATAGAGGAAAGTGTGGTTGAACATACTATTAATTTGGAGCATACACACAATAATATAGATCAAAGAGAGCGGAATGTAAACATACAGAAACCAGCTGGTAATCGCATAGATAAGATAACGGGTAACGGTGGAGCGCCCGATAAGTAGATAACAGCTGATCAGCGAAAACAATTAAATAATATTTTAAATAAATACGAAAAGAGAAATAGGGAAAACTTTATCACAGTGTTGGTTCACATCTATCCAGATTGGTATGATCAACAGGTAAACGGTGGAGTATTTAAAAACAATAAATGTTATTTGCTGTACCGTGTCTGTAAGTTGCAGATCCATTCTGGTAATGTTTTATCAGTCAGTAATGAAATTTATAAACACTTGAGAAGTCCATACAGTTGTAAAAATGAATATTGTAACCAAACGCGTTACAAATGAAAATTGTGTTATTTAAATTTTTGAGAAAAATTTAAAATATTTTGTTTTGAAAATAAAAAAATTTTATGTTTTAGGTTTTAATGTTTAATAATTTAATAAATAATTCTTGTAAGGGTGTAGTGTTGAACTTTTAAGTTTGTTGGAGTTATTTGTGTCAATAATCTAGCTTATGGTTTTCTGTAACTAAATTCCAGTTAACAGGATTGTCTCAATTCACTAATCGATTGGCGATATTTCTTTTCCTCTGTGTATATTACTTTCCATTGAGTAACGGTCGCCTTTCTGTTAGTCCTGTTGTTAACTAAAACTCTTTTATAAAATTGAGAAATAAATTTAAAACCAAATTGTTGAATTATTATGTTTTTTATTGACAATTATTCAAAAGATCGATTGAAAATCGATTATCATATATAGCTCGACTCTTTCACAGGGGCAATCGATTGTTAATACATCTGTTATTTCATATAAATATTTTCGAAAGGTTTCTTTTAACGGTTATAATTAATAGTCAGAGAAGGGGCAAGTATAGAAAGTATAACATTCACAATAAAATATCTTAATAGTTAGAAAATACACATTTTCATAATAATATATAATGTTTATTAAGTAAGATTTTATACCAAATGACTCGTTGAATACTATTCGAGGTAGGCGCTAGGCATGACGGGAGTTCCAAAATGGCCGCTTGCTCGCTGCGGAAGATAAACAGGAATGGTGTAGCTGGATTTTTCTGTTAATAAAGATGCCTTCTCAACTGCTTCCTTGTCTCCGCAATAGTGAATAATGTCTCTGGTGTTGTTTGGGTTGTCCCGGTTAAGTGTTCTGTGTTTACTTCGATTAAATGTTTTGGATTAGGTGTATTCACTTCTGTCTATGTGTGTGTCGAAAATTGTGAAGTTCGTTTGGTTATGATTAATTAGTGTTTTATAGTTTTATTTCCTTATTCACTTGTATTCGGTTCAATATTAATTGTTTTCAATGTTTGTAGTGGTCGTGTTCACTGCATTTAGGTTTAAGGTAAAATTTCTGTAACTCTCGGTTTATTATTGTAGGCTATGCTCATTTTTTATTCGCCATTTTTGGTTTCGTTATATGTGTTATTAGCGCGAGCTTAATTCAACCGTACACTTCGAATGTTAACTAAGAACTGTTTTACTTCCTTCGTTTCTGAAATCTCTTAGCCGATTTAATATTAGAAAAGTATTGTTTCAATTTTTATTCACTTCCGATGCATGTAATTAAAGTACATTATATCACAGAATATATTTTGGTTATTATTTAATTTCATGTAATAATAAATACATCATCGGTTTCTTTAACTCCTTCTGCTTAATTTGATATAAAATAATCCATCTTTATAAAGTTTTTTATCAAAATTGCTATATTTCTGTCATTTTGGAAAAGTGGGCTCAATATTCTGTTTCGTGTCCTTGTCCAAAATTTAGCCATCTTATGTGTTATAATTATGATTATAATAAATCTCCGATTGAGCTAAATGTTTATCTTTTCTTAAATTCTTGCAAATTTATCCATTGATCATCCTTTTAAATATAATTCATGAATTTATGATTTCCCCCTCTGAAATTGTTAGATATTATATTTGCAAAATTTTTAATAATTTTATACATCTTTTTATGTTATCCTTTTAAAGTATAGTTTTAGTTATAGTATTTGGTGATTAATTCACCTTATATAAATCTCATCAATTTACTTGGTTTATTTAACTTAATTACTCAATTATAATGTTATTGAAATTTACTATTTGTCCTAGATTTTCTGGTTTTACATATACTGTTTTTTGAATAATACTAAGTCTATACCCCTTCTGACTTTCTGAAGTTAATATAATATTAAATAAAATCTCCTTAAATAACTATTAGAACATGTAGCATCGTATTCATGCTCATAATACAAAAACAATATTTAAAATTAACTATTGGTCTTTAAAGTCAGACATTTTAGTTTTAACTATTACTAGTAACACATAACACATAAGTAAGAATAATTGTAATCATGGGAAAATGTATGATTGAACATGATTTTCCCATGACTTCAGTATGTCTTGACTTCAGCACATCTCTTGACTTCAGTATGTGATACACTCTTCCAATGTTTTCTTTTTCTACTTCGTAAGTTCCGTTTTGACATATTATTTTATGTATTATACACAGACTTAGACAAATGACGTCAGAATTAGGATACGCTTATCTGAGTGCGGGAAGGTTGTTGATATCTAGCTATGGGGTTGTTTGTTTACAATTAGTGCTGTCAAAGTGACAGTTGGGAGAAATGTTGTTTGATAGAAGCTATGCAGTTATTTTGATTTTTGAACTTATTATGTATTATTTGGATAATTATGATTATTGGGAATAAGTTATGTCAATTTAGGTTTGGAAGAAAAACAAAATTTTTTGTTTCTATTCCAGATAAAAAATTTTTTTTTACACGTGGTAGGGTTAATCCTGCAACAGAACACAGGATGACAAGATATGTTGTTTATATCAGAGCACATGGATGACGAGCATTTTCTTGTTTAAATTGGTTTTATGTAATATTTTGTCTTTTAGTCGTAAGTTTTGTATTTAGAATTGGATAAGCATGTAGGGTATACCAAACTCTTCATAAAAAGATGTTCTATATTGTCATTTATTTGTGTGTGAATTTGTGCGGGTGTGATAATCTGTGATCGCTATAGCTTCAGTGGTAGTTAACCGATTGACGTGAAACTTTGACAAGGAATTATTTAGGTAAATAGCTTCAATTTGTGTATACTCTGAGGTTCATAACTATTTTAGAAATATGGTTTTTTAAGTAAAGAAAAACTCAATTGTAACTCTTATCAATTATAGGGTAATAAAATTTGTAGATAATTTCCATGCAGGAGTTTGCTAAATTATACAAAGTTTTTCATGAAATTTGTATATCTGTTTGTTCCATCAATCATGTGACTTGGGCTTAGCCTATCAGAATACACTAAATTCAGTGAGATTCATACGCTGTAGAGCTAGGATGGACACAGTCTGTCTGTAGAAGTTGCAAGGGGAAGTTGTGCTCGGTGAAGAGAGTTGTTCTCTTACGAACGAAGAAATATCGTATATAAAATAAACCTTGGAAATTCTTAACGAAGTTTTGCGTTAAGAACCTGAAAGGGTAAAATATTTAGATAAAATTTAAAATATAATACAGTGCTGTTTCGTGTAAGTTAAGATATCCGCTTAGGGAACTTAAAGACACTTCAAGATATCGTGGAAGGTGTACATTAAACGCACCGCATTAGTTAATACCCAGATTAATCCTGAGGTTAAGAAAATATAAGATATAAATTAATAATAAACTGTATGAGTGGAATTTATAAGCATTGTGAGTGAACAATTTATGAAGAAACTAATTAATGTTAGCAGTCAAACATAACAACGAGA
This sequence comes from Magicicada septendecula, assembly GCA_034769895.1. NCBI lineage: Eukaryota > Metazoa > Arthropoda > Insecta > Hemiptera > Cicadidae > Magicicada > Magicicada septendecula. Next base: position 1,031,246,047 of record CM068367.1, on the reverse strand, counting down.
CTCAGTGAAATATCGCCGCTGGAGCCGCCTGCCGTAGAAGAGGATGACAAGACGAAGAGGACGCCAGGACGAAGAGGACACCAGGAAGGAGTGACGCTGTAGAAGAGGACGCCAGGACGAAGAGGACACCAGGAAGGAGTGACGCTGTAGAAGAGGACGACGAGAAGAAGAGGACGCCAGGACGGGAGCGACGAGACGAGAGGAGGACGTTGCAGAAACCAAGTAAAATCGATTTATATTATCGAACAATACAAACAATTAATTCTATTATCAGTACATGACAATTTAAAAAAACAATATAAGTTACATCTTTAAAAACTATATTTATGTATATAATAAATAATTTTTCATCTCCTCCATAATAGACTTGTATGTGATTTTTACACACTCACTATATCCTTATTAGTATAATAAAATTTGGTCTGTTGCAAAATATATATATATATATATATATACATATATATTGTAACGTGTAATCTTGTCTTACCCTTTACAAATCTAATAATCGTTCTTTCTAAATTATATTTTATTTAGATTCACTATTGGGATAGCCAATTTGTTACATTTAGACTCGAATCTATGATTATTTATCTGAATTTGTGTCTTGTTTAACTCTGTTATTATTTGTATATATTTTTGTTAATATTAAATTAAGGATGAGTATCTGTTCAGGGGGATGTTTGTTGAGCGCCAATTTGCAATCACCGTTTGCAAATAAAATTTTATTGGTGAAATATCAATAATAAATTTTTGATATTTCAAATTTATGTAAATACTATATGGTCTCTTTATTCTGTAATGAACTCTCTTTTATTCTTTTCTTTCAGCAATGGATATGATAACTTGTGCTCATCACCACATTTTTAAAAGAAATCTGCTAAGATTTTCAATTGATGAGTGTTGCCAACTTAATCTAATTACTGAAGTCAACTCACAGTATCAGATATTTTGTTCAGAATATCATACCCTTTTTGTTTTCATGAAATAAGAAACAAATAAACCTTTTTCTGTATTTTGTAAACTCAAATCCTTTATTTATTTTTTAATTGGTTCTAAATGTAAAACATAATTTTTAACAAAGTTTGACCAGCTGTATTTTTATAAGCTCAGAGTGGCAGCAGTAACTCTTAGATCTCAGGCTTTTTAAAACCTTTTATAATTTGTTTTTAATAAATAAAATACAATTATAAGGTTTAGTAGGTCCTTTAGACTACGATATAACAACAGTATTGAGAGGGAAAGTACCAAAATACATATGATGAGAAATAGTCACAATGTATCTTAAAAGGATTATATTAAGAGTGTAAAACGGTTCAGTGTATAGGTTAAGTTATAAAAATGTTTTTTAGACTTAATTAGTTTTAAATTAGGGTAGCACTATACATCAATAGGTAGCACTATACATCAATGGTGGCTTATGCTTATGTCCATATTATTAGTCATTATTGTTCTCAGTGAAAGTTAATTATGGTTTTTATAAAGAAACGTATCAAAGTTTTTGAAACCTTTAGATCAGGTTTAACAGGGAATATTTCAGATTAACTTTAGATCAAAAAATACTTCTCTCCCTGTGTCAATTGGTCCAATTTCTTCAGAGATGTCCTGGTTTAATTCTGTAGAGTCTTGTAGCAATTCTTTCGTCTATTTCAATCTTGACATATATAAATTATTCAATTGTTTATCTGGAGATGCACTAATATCACATATATTATAGTTTATTTTTCACTATAAGTATTTAAATCAACCTTTTTGCATGCAGTTTTTTTTTAGAATCCATCTATTTTTTTCCTCAACATATTAGTTGCTAAGGCCTCTCTTAGATATCTCCTTGGTTTCCAAGTAACATTTTTATATCACCCTGGTGACATCATAAGAATAATATAAACAAACCTTTTACTATTTTATATCATTTTCTTTTAAAAGGATATACCTTTTTTATAAGAGCCCTTATCTTCTTTTTATTTGTTTCTTTGTTCTTCTGATAAGAAACTGATCATTTTGACATCACTCTTGACTATTTTCTGATCTATATTTCCTGAGTTAATGATTTACATTTTTTTTATTATTTTTGTTCCAAACTTATTTATTATTTCTTTTGTACCTTTCACTTTCTTAAATTTATTTTATACATTTGGTGATCTTTTAACATAAACTGACATTGTTTCCTTATTATTTTAATAGAAATCTTATTCATATAATTTGACTGACTATGGTTTTGGTACTTTCTTGTTAAGACTAACATTAGTGTTATTAACACTAGTATACATAATATTAATAAATGTGACAGAAACTGATTACTAATAACTATTAGTAATATGTTATAATTCCCCTTAACTGACTGTGTTTATAACTTTACAGTCTGCACACAAAAAACAAATTTCATAAGTAAGTTCTTACTTTAATTATAATAAACATAACATACAATAAACAATTAAAATTAAACATATTCAATTAAGTCTTTCTTAAAATATTATGTCTCCTGGTACTTTTTAATAATATAATCATGGTATATTTATGTTACTAGGGCATGGTAAAAATGTCACGTAACATAATGCCCCCCCAGAAAACAGGTTATTTTAGTAATCATTAGGTTGCTTAAATAAGCTGATTGATTTCACCTTTATGTAGACGTGTTCACTCAATGCTTTTACAACTTTAAGGGGCCCCATGTGTCCATATCTTATATGGTAGTCAATGATTATTGATGATTCAACACTCTTAGGAATATATAATTTCCATTCCTGTTTTCGGGAAGTTGGAGATGTAAATATTAAATTATTATAAATACAATAAAATGCTAAAATTGTGGGGTCATTGCTTGCCAATCTTTCCTTAATTAATTTTAGATTGATATCTAAATTCTGATGAATTTCTATCTGTTTTAATACTTCTGCTAAATCTTCTCTTGACTTCAGTATGTGATACACTCTTCCAATGTTTTCTTTTTCTACTTCGTAAGTTCCGTTTTGCCATATTAATTCTGGATAATCCATCAGCTACAATATTTTGTTTCCCGGGTACATACTCCCAATTTATATGGTACTCTTGTAATATCAAAATCCATCTGGTTAGTCGACCATGATTTAGTTTGCATCTTTTTAGGAAAGATATGGATTTATGATCTGACCTTACTGTTATTTTATATCCTAAAATATAGGTGCGGAACTTTAAGCAGGCAAACACCACACTGAGGAGTTCTTTTTCTGTAACTGTATAATTTCTTTCGCAAGCACTCAAAACTCTACTAGCAAAACTGATTAATAAATGGTTTCTTACTTCATCTTCTTGATATAACTCAACACCTAAACTCACATTACTTGCATCACAATTTAAATAGAACCCCTGGTTAAAATCTGGGTGGTGTAACATAACACTATTTAGGAACTTAGTCTTGATTAAATTAAAGTTATCTTCTTCAGCCTTACCCCATTTCCATTTGTTCTTGGTTGAAAGTAGATTTTCAAATTTAGTGGTCAGCTCGGAATAATTTTGTTGGAACTTGCGATAATAATTACAAATACCTAGAAATGATTGCAATTGTTTGATGTTTCTAGGTCTTGGAAAATTTTGTATAACTTCTACTTTCTCAGGCGACGGCGTGATCCCAGTTTAAGAGAGTATAAACCCAAGAAATTGTAATTCCTGAGTTATGAATTTAGATTTATTTAACTTCAGTGTAATATTATTTTGTTGGAGTTTCCTGAGTACAATTTCAATACGATCACAGTGTTCATCCTATGTTTTAGAGGTAATAAGAATATCATCTACATATACGGTTGCGAACTCTAACGCTTCTTTTCCTAGTATCTGGTCCATGCACTGGATACAAATGGCGACAGAATTAACCAACCCGAAAGGTAAGCGTTTAAATTGGTAGTTGCTTCCCTCGAAGATGAAGGCAACATACTGGCGACTGTCAGGGTGTAACTCTATTTGCCAGTATCCGCAAACAGCATCCCAACTACTCATAAACTTACAACCATGGAATTTCTTCATAGTTTCTTCTATCTCTATTGGAGAGGTGCGATCCGTTATTATAATTTTATTTATTTCCCGTGCATCAAGGCACAACCGTACTTGTCTATCTTTTTTAGGAATCGCCACAATGGGACTGGTATATGGGGAACTACTTCGTTCTATAATATCTTCTTGAAGCATCCTAGCTATTTCTTTTCTAACTGCCTCTTTTGACGATTGAGCAATAGGATACGATTTCTTATTGAAATTAACGGAGACATGAAATTTTAATCGGCATACGAAATCCTTCGCCTTTCCAGGAGAATCGGAAAATACATTACGATAAGTTTTATATATTTCTATTAATTTTTTCTTCTGTTCCACACTAATTGCCTCGGTATACCCCTTTCCTTGAAACGACAATATTCCTGCATTTTTCCTGCCATAATGCTGATTCTGTTACGATCTCATTATCTCCTATGGGTGTCCTTATTATTTCCCTAACGTGGTATGAGTTCTGTACTGAGGGGCTATTGAGCTTCCTATTATCTCAGCAGTCCATTCATAACCTTCTGAGCTCAGTGTTATTTTTCCACTGGCTAAATTAATAATCGCATAGTGACGCCTTAGCGTATCACAGCCTATCAACACCTTAAAAGGTAACCATTGGGCCACCAGAAACACCATAGGAATTCCTACTCCCATACTCGTAACATTCAGACTTACTTGTTGTTTGATTGTCTTGTTTTGTTTGCCAGTCGCTCCTATAATAGCAATATTATTAATAGGCAATGTGGATATTTTTTCCGTACTCAACTCCTGTATTCTGTTCAGCTCTAATCTGTCTATTAAAGAAATGTTTGCTCCTGTATCTATCATAACTTCAGTTAGCACCCCATGTAATTCTACCTTGATGTATACTATGTCCTCATTCGGTTTATCTTCTTCCATGGTAATCTCTTCCAACAAATCTCTCTGTATATTTTTTAAATAAAAGTTTCTTATCACGGTTATTGGTTCTTTAGGGTTTATATCTCTCCTCAGCCCTGGGTCCGCTCGCAGTGATGGGCCGTCCAATGTTCTCACTGAGGCCTCTCGTTTTCCCTATTTACATCACTGTTGGTTTGTTGAACTTGTTCATTGGTGTTTTGGTTTCCAGAGGGTGTCTCCCTTCTTCTGTCCCAGCTTCTGGATCTCGGATAGACTTCTCTGTTATCATTCCATTGTCTCCCATTGTCATTATCTCTTCCATATCGTCGGTCATAATTTCTATCATTATTAAAATTCTGACGTCTTCCTTGAAATCGCCTGTTATTCGGATTTCTATTATATCCCTCCGTACGTACGTGGTTTATTGGCTGTCGACTGTCGTGTGGTTGTTCATTGTTCCTAACATTCCAATCCTGTGTTCTTCTTCGACTCCTGTAATAATAATTTTCCCTCTCAAAACCTTCTAAGAAGCCTCCATTTCTCCAGTAGTTTTTATCTGTCCACACCGACGAGCCCGTACAATGTCTTCTCCAAAGTGATACGACAATTTGGCTATGAGACACTCCTCAGAGATTCTTGGTTGTAAATGTCGAGCAACCCAGACTTCGCCCAAAAAGTAAGCAGTCATTGTCTGTCCTCTTCTAGCATCATATCTGCCAGTGCTTAAATTGTCTCGGACTATATTTTGGATAGATGCAGACCAATACTTTATTTTAAAAATTTGTTTAAATTCGTTATAATTGGTGATTTCATTTCTTACTGCCTTCCACCAGTTATCATTACTATTTTTAAAACTATCATCGAGGAGATTCTTTATTATTGGCCACCGATTTTCTTTGATTCTATTCAGACCTTCTTCTAACCTCTCCAAAAATTCTAGAGGGTTCTGACGATATTCTTTAAAGTTTATCACTTCTTTACTTTCTCCGATTAGTGTAGTTACATTAGTTTATCGGTCTATGTTTTAGTACCTCTATTTCTTCCTTAAGATTTAATATGTCCTTCTGTTGAATTTCCTCTATCTTCTCCCTGTTGTTGGTAACTTGATTTTGTACCTGTATTATCTTAGTTTCTGCCTGATTGTATTGTTCCCCCACCTTATTTTGTAGTGTCTCTAATTGCTCCTGAGTATCCTTGTGAAGTATAACAATACTAGTTTTACTGTTATCTTCCACTTCAGTTATTTTGTTTATCAACTCTTCGCGCAGTTGACTTAAATTTTCCTCGGTTTTCTCAACCTTCTGGTTAGTTTCTGAAATTCTATTCCTTATTTCATCTGTATACTCTTCTAACTGCTGTTTTAATTCCTCATTATTTTTCTCACTCTCTTCCTTCAACAGTCCTTTTAATTCTTCATTACTTTGTCTAATATCTTCCTTCAACTGTTGTTGTAATGTTTCATTATTACTTTCAATTTTTTTTATTTAATTCCTCATGATCTTCCCTCATTTGTTTCTTTAATTCCTCATTATTTTGTTTTAATAATGTTTCATTATCTTTTCTGCCTTCTGTACTCTGTTTTTTCAATGCTTCCTGTAGCATTTCCATTAGGTTATTCATGTTGAAACCTTCGGTTGTTTTGATCGGTTCTATTTTGTCCCCTTGGGCATCCCTTACTACTACTTCCACTTCTTCAGTCGCTGTTACTGGGGTATCCCTTACCATTACTTCCACTTCTTCAACTGTGGTTGCTTCCTTATCTTCTATATTTGACTCTATTCTATATTTGGTTTCCAAGTAACATTTTTATATCACCCTGGTGACATCATAAGAATAATATAAACAAACCTTTTACTATTTTATGTCATTTTCTTTTAAAAGGATATACCTTTTTTATAAGAGCTCTTATCTTCTTTTTAATCATTTTGACATCACTCTTGACTATTTTCTGATCTATATTTCCTGAGTTAATGATTTACATTTTTTTTATTATTTTTGTTCCAAACTTATTTATTATTTCTTTTGTACCTTTCACTTTCTTAAATTTATTTTATACATTTGGTAATCTTTTAACATAAACTGACATTGTTTCCTTATTATTTTAATAGAAATCTTATTTTTATAATTTGACTGACTATGGTTTTGGTACTTTCTTGTTAAGACTAACATTAGTGTTATTAACACTAGTATACATAATATTAATAAATGTGACAGAAACTGATTACTAATAACTATTAGTAATATGTTATAATTCCCCTTAACTGACTGTGTTTATAACTTTACAGTCTGCACACAAAAAACAAATTTCATAAGTAAGTTCTTACTTTAATTATAATAAACATAACATACAATAAACAATTAAAATTAAACATATTCAATTAAGTCTTTCTTAAAATATTATGTCTCCTGGTACTTTTTAATAATATAATCATGGTATATTTATGTTACTAGGGCATGGTAAAAATGTCACGTAACAATATATATATTGCGACAGTACAAATAAGTGATGTACTGAGCATTGAATATAAAAATTTAAATATACAGTAAACTGTAAATTATTAATAATGTATTAGAAATAAGCATGTCAGGGATTGCAAGCTTGGCTCAGACAAAAAAAAAACAGGTGTTTCGACCTGAATCGACGTGCACACACACACAAATGTAACTGAAAGTGTGTACACCAGTATTTTACAAGTGTGTGTGACGCAGGTCTATGCAGGAGAGTTTACCACCCCAAGATGAATAATTGCATAATTACTGTTTTTCCGTAATTATTCATAAACTATAAATAAGGAGTAAAATCCAAAAACACAATAAAATGTAATAAAACTAACTAAATACTTTGTACAAAAACCACGTGAAAGGGACACACCGTACGAGTGTAGTGGTGAAATAACTGTGTACAGAGCGAAAGGGTTTAGTTGCAATGTCCAAAAATACAGTGAACATGTGTAGTGAAAATAGTTATAAGATGAGTGTAAGAGTATACTTACAGGACTCTGCAATTCGCAGAAATATAAGAAATAGCGAAATTGACAAGGCGTGGGGGGACTGAACCCAGAGACAATTTCAGATATGTCGATTTCGTACAACTGCAGGTGTGGACCAAGACGTGGGTATAAATAGGACACACACGCTACAGTTGTTCTCTTTTTTCGATCACCCACAGTGCAGCGGGAGCTTTTGCCCGTCCGCACAGAGTATTTAAATTTTTGTAAATAGTTTCATCCTTCCAGTTACATACAGTTATGTAACTGGATTGTAAAAACAAGCAATTTTAATTAGGAACAGAATTACACGAGAAGAAAATCCATATAAGAAGATCAACTGACGTCCGAAACAGCACGAGAAGAAGTTCCAGAGAGAGAGAGAGAGAGAGAGAGAGAGAGAGAGAGAGAGAGAGAGAGAGAGAGAGAGAGAGAGAGAGAGAGAGAGAGAGAGAGAGCTGACGACTTAGTTCCAGAGAGCGAGACGACGCTGGACAAGAGAGAGACGACGCTGGACTCTAGAGGTGACTGCGCTGGACAAGAGGAACAGTACTGAAGTCTGGAAACGACGCTGGACAAGAGGAGCGACGCTGGACAAGAGGAAGTGATTCTGGAGTTCGAGACGAGGACGATTACAGATGGATCAATTGATTGAGTATGATTGACGACAATAAGGTGATAAACAACTTATTTATCTCTTAATCGAACAATTAACTCAAAGACAATTAAAGACATTCTTGTTCTATTTAAAAGTAAGAGCCAATGTTTATTGTAGACATAGAGAGTTAAAATCATAGATGTTATTGAAGTAAGATTAACGTAAACAAGAGCTCAAATTAGTATTGAAATGAAAAGAATGCAAAGCATTTAAATAAAAATTAGCGTTGTATAAATCAGTACTGATAAAAGAAAGATAAATTCAGTAACTATTAATATTTTTGAGTTTCCATTACAATATCTAAAAAGATATTTAAACATTGATATTTCGAAGCACACTAATTGACTGAGTAGTCAGGAAATGATATTTTTTAATAAAATAATTAGTAGAATAGAATATTTAGTCAGTAAGGATGTATATAGCGTAAGCCTTACAGCATAGTAACAAAGTAATAACGTACAGTATGTTTTAAGTCGAATCAAGTGCCATGCACACAATTTTATTAGTACCAAATAAATTTGAAATACCGTTACACGTTACATCGAGTTCTTATTACAGATACACCTGAAACCCAAATTAAATTGTATTTATGCAAGTAAGTATTGTTATATAAGTTGTCGCTCCAAGATCGTGGGGCTATTCAAACACAAATAGATGTGTATTTGCAACCTGTATACACGCAACTATATATGTACCGTTATATAAATTGGCTCCCAAAGAACGTGGGGCTATACAAATTAAATTACATGTAAATTTATACACATACAACATAAATTATATAACTTATGTACAGTTGTATTGTTGCATAAATTGTCGCTTCCAACGTGGGTCATCACAAATTTAAATTATATTAAATTTGTTACACTATATATATATATATATAAACACGAGTACTTTCATCAGAGAATGTTTTAAACTTTGTTATGTATCACAGGAATTATCTTACGACAGAATCGTCTGTCGTTACGACAGAATAAATTATCAGTTATTGTGTTATGTATTTTTTAAATGTAGTCTACTGACCCTCTAGTCTAACGAACTCGACCATGTAATCCTTTAATGGCGAAACATTTTCATTTCGTAGTAGGGCGTAGTCATCGTTTCGTGCTGTCAAAAAATGAATACGTTTTCATTGCTAATGGGTTATAAAAATAAATGTTCTCATTAAACTGGAGTGAATACTGAGATTACAGACTGAGACTATACTGTAACAATGTTTCGTAGTGTAAGGCGGATTATTATGTAAATACGCTTCAGTAGAGCTATTTTGTTATTGTGTTCTTGTTTAGAAGGAATTAAAGTTTTATTTTGTTTCATTATATAGAGTAAGAGAGAAGCAGTGTTTGCTGTTGCTGAGTAAGTAACATAGAACCTATCTGTCTTTTATTGTCTGTGTCTAGATGGTGTGAAAATAAATTATTTGTTACGTAATAGAAGTGTACTTAAAAACGCTATCTGTGATCATAAATATTTCAGAGGTGACATCTAAGCAGGAACACTCTAGTGCTGATACCGTTTTCTTATTGTAAGACGTTAGCAGTTCTTTCGTTTGTGTGCTTATTGATTCACTTCACTGTTGAAATCATTGCATTCTTTATAAGATGTACAGCAGCCTGCCAACTTGCGGATACTTCCTTTCTTACGAGTGAAATAAATTTTCACTGATATTTACACAACCTTTAAATTTGACTTAACCACTTATTTCATTTCATATTTATCTTAAACTGGGTAAGTAATGTTAATTACTAAATATCTGCGGATTCGTTGCCAAACTTCGTTTAGGGGAGTAATAAATAGCATATTTAAGAAAAACTGGGTTGTTGAAGCAAGAAAAATCTTAAACATTTCCAGTTCTTCATAGCAAGAGGATGATCCAAAGTTCCTTTATCCAAAGAAAATTTTAATAAAGAAGTTGATTTAATAAAAACCATAGCAGAAAATAACGGCTATGACAAAGAAATAATAGACTCTATAATTAAAAAGAAAGAAGAAAATTATTTTAAAAGAATTTTATTCCATAGAGCCAGATCAGGATAATAAAAAAATTTCATTTAACAAATTACATTCCGCTTACATCAGGTAGGATTAATAATACGTTAAAAAAGCGTGGTCTTAACATAGTATCAGTAAATAAACGTAATATTTTCTCATTACTGGTAAACGGTAAAGAAAAATCAACCATACTAGAAAAATATGGAATTAACAAAATAGATTGTGTAGAATGTGATGCTATTTATATTGGACAATGCAGCCGTGCTCTGAAAAATCGCATTTCTGAACATAAGCAAGGGATTTTAAATAATACAGCAAATACAGGTTTTACAGATCATTGCGTAAAACATAAACACTTTTTAGACACAAAAACATAACACTTCTGCATAACATAGAAAATCGTAAAAAAGTGTAGCCTATTTATTGGAAATTTTAGAAATTAGGAAATTAGGAGTAACAAAAATGTAACCAACGAACAGACAAAATTCATTTTATCTCCATTGTTAAAAGCTGTTATTTAGTGTAGTTAATTTTGGAATTTGCATTCCTATTATACTGAGTTTTAACAGTTACTTGATCTTACCTATAGTAGCTTCTCCACCCCCTCCACCATACACACCCCACACACATGTCCATATACACACCCTTAACACATGTCCATATACACACCCTTAACACATGTTAACCCTCCTACACATTCTTTGTATTTAGTTCTTCTTAGCAGCTCTTTGAGAATAGCCTAATAGGCTGAACCAATTATCAGAGGTTAAGAATAAATTGTGAAACTACCAAGTGTTCGTTTAGATTTAATCAGTTCGCACGGTAAGAGATCACTTGAAATTCGTCTAAAATAATTCATCAGCTTTACTGATTTGTTATGTACCTATTTATAACAGGTAGTTTCCAAATGCGGTGTATCTCTAAACGCTGATGTAGCCTATTTATTTCTCGTAAGTTTACTGTAACATTTGACGGGCCTCGGTCCCTACCATGTCGTGGGATTTGAGATTATCTGTGGTCAAATCCAAACAATAAGTCATGTATGTAAAAATGTTGAATAGAGGGAACAGCATCGTGAAGTGAAATAATTACTTTAAATTTGGAAAAAGAATACACCTGTCTTTTTATTCACGAAAATAGTAGGCCTATAATTTTTAAATTTACCCCCTGTTATAAGTATGCGTGAACATAGAATAATCAATTTGTTATTAGTTTTTAAAAGATTATATTTTCAAGTAAGAAACTAATATTCATTTACGACTTAAAGGGGAAAAATACTTTATATTGGGTGACTGACCAAAAAGATAATCAGTCAAATGTTTGAAACATTCTGTTGTGTTGTTTACACACGAATTTGCGCAAATTCTAGTCTACGGATGCAAAAAATTACTACATGTTGTTGGACTCTTTTTTGCATAGTACTGCACAGTTTCGCCCGTTTTCGCGTAAATCGTACATTTTTTGCAGATATAAAATTTCCCATTATTACAAGTTACACACGTAACTATTTAATACACACGCGCGCACACACTCACACAATTCAGTCTCATCTTTTACGGCGTCAAAGTACACGTGTATACGATACATCTACTCCAGCATGCCATTTACAGGATGACTATTAAACGTTTTACACTTTCCTGTTTATATAAGTTTACATATTCATTTTGTACATTTTTGTATTGTTGTCGTAGGCTATATTGTATGGTAAAGATAATGTAGAAAAGGACTGAAATGAATGAACGCGCGTATTGCAAGGTAATCGTAGTCGTAAACCACAAAAACCTTTTCTCAGTTTTAAAAGATGAACTGAGAACTTCAGGATCCACTCACCACTGGAGGACCACTTCTAGAGATAGGCTACTTAACTGTTGACGTCACCTGGCACCTTTACCTATATTTACCCAAAAATGGTATACATGTGATATCTTATGTCATAATAATTTCGCCAGTAGGTTAACCTTTTATACAGTAGCTGTGAGTAATGTGTTGTCATTTATAATTAGCCAAGATGGAGTCGTGTAGGCCTGTCGGAGAGATACTGGATAAAGAATCGAGCACAGGTTACTACTTTAACCTTTCGCGTCTGTTGTGACATTAATGGTGTAATGCGAAATACAATATACAGAACAGAGAAGTGTTTTCAGAATGACGTTTTAACGTTGGCATATTATTTATTAAGTTAATGAAAGGTCGCAGATAGGTAGTTGTCAGCAGTGTTAAGATGAATGATTTTCGCTAAGAAACTTTTTCCGGTTGTAGTGTAACGTGTTAGTTGTAAATATAAATCTGAGCGCGATATGTTTCAGTGAGTTACACGTTACAGTTAAAACTTTGTGGAAAGTTTCAGAGTGTTGTTACTCGCTGAGGAGTATCACGTTGAATAATGATAAGGATTCGTTGCGGAAGTTTGTTTGCGTTATGGAAAACGTTGACCAGGAATTGTATAATACGTTATGTGGTTACATTGTAGTTTTAATGCTGTGACGGCAGCGGTATGCGAACATCTGCTCTCCGGTACCAGCGGTGGACACAGCGAGCCAATCCGGCATCAGCATTCGGAGCGAGCCAATCGGAGATCCCGGTTAGTTAATAAAACCCGGGCCGGCAGAAAATTTTTAAATGCCATTTATAAATAAATTTGAATAAAGTTTTTTATTCAATTTCTTGAGTTCGATTCTGAAGAAGTTGCGTCGACTCTTCTATTATTAGCTGCGGTGAGTTGATCGGTACTTTCCTGTATAGACACTAACATAAACACAACATGTACATGATACTTACTATCAGTTGTAATATGTAGAAAATATTAGATAATGTGGTTGGTGATAATCATTCAATTTGAATGTCCGCTTTGGCTTCTGGTACCAACCGTCTCTGGTTACTCACCTAAGCTGTAATTCTACTTTTTCTAATAAAGGTCAACACTTCTGATTGTTCATAAAACAATAATTGTTTATTCAACTCAAGTAAAATAGTTTGGTTACAATGGTATTATTGATCTTCCTTTTTTAAAATAATAAAAATTGCACATGGACTCTTAAAATAATAAAAAGCTCAGGGTGGTAGGACTGCATTTGGCAAGTCGATTATTTTCTGTTTGTAAATAAATTGATTATTATGCTTCATAAAATTTGTAGGTTCTTTGAGCCTGCAAGATACACAGATATAATAAAATGCACTACTGTAATAATGAGTAGGCGGAGAATAAAATTGTTGGTTTAACATAACATAAAATATGAACGATTGTTCATTGTTTACAATTGAGGTTAGTAAAGGTTCATGTAACCTTGTTTATTTAAAATTGATTAATTATGCTTCTTTGATGCATTACTTATTTAGTATATCATAATAATTTGTTAAATTCAGTGTTATGTACCTGAATAATCTCCAAGACTGGATATAAATAAAACAGGTAAATTAAATTAATTTGATACAACTAGGTTACACTCATGTGTGACTCTGAGTTCAATTACTATAATTAAATACAAAACATTTTTAAATTATTAATTGTCAGGGTTCATTTTCCCTTCATTGATCATTCAATGTCTTTTCTTATACTAATACAATTGAATCAAACAAAGTATTAAAATTGTCGTTATTAAAATCGTTCAATTTGATCACTGTTTATTTGATTTTTTCTAAGTCCCCTTCCTTTTGGAATTCGGGTTATTTATCAATTAATTCAGACAAATTAGATTCGCTATTAGCGTTCTTTAAATTATAAATGATTTGACATGTATAATATAATGGTCATTTGCATTGATACTTGCGTCATCGGTCGATTCGAAGAATTATTACTTTTTATAACTTTTATAATTAATTAATATTTTTTAATTAATTTTCATAAATGCACTTCACACACTGCCTATACGCATGTACTCCGTAATAGAACACTTAAAAATAGACTGCACTATCTTCTTGGGTTGACCTAACCTCCACTCGAAGTTTCGAGGTTAGTTTGTGTGTTTACAGCTGTTGGCTGTCAAACCCACGTTTTTCTGGACGATCGGCTAACGTGGAGTCGCTCTCGTTGTTGATAAAAGACTGTCTGTAGTTACTTGGTCGGCATTCTTCACTTCGTATTTTTTTTGAGCTCTGATTGGTTAATTGTCTTTATTTCGTGTACACTCGGTGAGATCCGTCAAAATAGATGCTTAGCATAGCGTCAGTAGGCCGGGTTCGAGATTATGATTTGTCGGTTACCTACCCACGCGCAAGGACTCGTCACTTTTTAATTATTTCTTATAAGTCAAATATCTTATTTATAATTGCACTGACGATATTTTTATCATTCCCATCGTTTCTATTTTTTGAATACGAGTAATTTGCATGCCCTCATCATATAGTTCTGATTTGGGGCTGATAAAACCGCACTTGGTATAAATTCATAATACTCATTAAGCTATTTAATACTCATAATACTATGGTTTGTTAAGTGAGTTTACTATACTTTATGAAGTTACCTTGTTACATGATTTGTAATCCCTTCAAAGTATTCTCATTATTGTTTGAATGTCTCTTATTATTGTTTTGATAACACTGTTATGATTGTGCAGTAGTTCATTCTGCATTTATTCTAATAATTGCTTTGTTTTAAAGTTATCAAGATTAGTTGCATCTAGTTGTCAACATTGTTTATTTATTATTATTGTTATTTTTGGTATTTAGGTAGCTATAATCCTTGATTAATACTTAATTGAATAGTATTCTGCCTCATTCAATGTTGTTAGTTGAGTTCCTACTCTTTTATAATAAGTTTACAAGATAATTTTGTTGCATCAGTCATCCATTCTATGGCAAGCATATAGTTATATTAAATTACATTAATACAGCTTTTATATTTACTTATTACATTATCTATTGTACACAAATCGTTCCTTATATTATCTATTTATGTCACATTATAATACATTTTAGTTTGACATTGCTTTGGCCTTATTTTTCTATAGTTTTAGTGAAAACTAGTTGCCCAGATTAGGTTATGTTACATTCTAAGTATGCAGCAATGGATTATTGTTGGGTTTGTATTTCTGTATTACATTTGATTTATTTGACTTTATGTAGTGCTGGTATATCTGTTGTTTATTATTAGAGAACCTTTTGTTTGTCTTTTACAGTCCTTATTATTGGTAATTAGTGGTTATTTCTTATATCAATTCCACTTTACAATTGGTCATTGGTGTTTTGGACATAGTCCTCTTTTCATGTCTACACATCATTTAGCTAAAAACTTATCCTATTATTATTCATTCTCTTTGTTATTTGTTATGTTCAATAATTAACTCTTATTGATTATTGTTTGCATTACATTGTCAAGGAAGGTATTCTTTTAATAAGTTTGGGGTCAGTGTTTACTTTACAGCTTACGGGTTTATATCATGTTGTTTATTCCATTTATTCTTTCTTCTTTTATAATAATCCTTTTATTGGCATATGTTAGTTCATTATAATTCATGTTATCTCCCTTTCTGTGTTTGATCTGGATATTTTTCTTCTTCTCTTCACTGATTCCTCTCTCACTCTTAATTAGTTTATACATGGTGTTGCTTTCACTTGTTTCCTTCTCACTGTTTTGATAAGTTTCTTCTCGAAGTGTCTTTCATGGGTTTCCTTCCCACTGTTTGATCTTAATTATTGTTTTTCATTGTGTACTTTTCACTGTTTGTTCTATTTTCTTCTTGAAGTTGCTATCGTTGTGTCCTTCTCACTGTTTGATCTATTTTCTTCTTGAAGTTGCTATCGTTGTGTCCTTCTCACTGTTTGATCTATTGGGTATTTATGTATGTCGTCTCGTCGTTAGTCTTCTTTTATCTTCTTTAGTAGTACATTTACTGGTAATTATTTCTTCATTTGAATTCACTTAGTTTAACTAATGATACTTTCTCTTTTTTATCCATGATTGTATGCTTGACCTTGTAGGTATTCTTAATTGTAGTGGCTTTCAACTTATTTGTGGTACGCTGGTGTTGGTAGTGTCATATGTACCATTACAATATTAATATTTTATAACCTTTGCTGTATGTGATCATATTGCTTGCATACTTTCACACTCATTTTACAGCTAAAACCGACCTGTAAATTACATTTTCTTACAAGGTAACATGTATTTAAATTATGTAGGAGGCATATCTACTGTAAACTGTAAATAATTTGATATACTGTCTGGCAAACAAAAAATAAGTTAAGCTAAAAAAAAATAAGATTCTTACTAGAAATCACAGCTCAGATTTTGCAAAGATAAACACACATGCGACGAACCAGCATTGTAGCGTGCTGAAGAGAGGGGACAGTATTGTGAAGTGTACTAATTACTTTAAATTTGAGAAAAAAAAGAATAAAAACACACAGCTACAACACTTGTAACAATATAATTATAGTATGATTTAAAAATAGCTCAGTAGAGTTTACTCTATATTATAATTGTATATTTTGTATTTGTATATCATATATTATATTATGTATCAATACGGTATTAATATATTGTTAACACGTTCAAAAGAACTCGAAAGTTCGGCTCTAATTTGGCAGTCAATTGTAAAGACGTGATAATAATAACAAATTAAACATTTAAAGTGGAATTAATATTAGCGTACCAACAAGTCAAGGAGCGGATTAGCGTCTCCTGGCTCTTGGATCTTACACGCTGGGCGGCCAGACATAGACTCTGATTTGGGTGGAGTGAGCGACATGTGCCAGATTCATGTTCATGTTGCCTATTTTTTACCACGTTCTCGCCTTGAAAGAGACACGTGAGGACTTAACAAATAGTTTTGGCGTGCGCTCGGTGTTTACCTAAGATGAGATTACGTATGGCAGAATTGGCAACATCAGTGACAACTGCAAGAGACGTTCTCTCGCCAGCCTGAGTTTAGTCATGCCCAGGTGAAAGTTTAATTCGCCTACTGTGATACACAATCGTCTGGATTTATCGTCGTGTAGGGGTACGTAAGATCCTAGTCAAGAATTGCGTATCTAAGCATGATTTTGATTGACTTTAATATATGTATAAACGACATGGAACGGGCCGTAAATGGGATTAGGTAAAATAGCAGAATACAGCAGATCATTGTAACAATTTAACCCAATCAAACAGTTTCATTAAAACCACAGTTACATTTTTTATTTATAACATATTAACTGTGTGTGTGGAGCCCTCCCTGTATTTGATGTTACGAGATTCTTATCTGCTGCCTCTGTTAGAGGAATTGGAAGAAGTAATTAAACATGAGGAGAGATGATTAAATTTATGATAATTATTATAACCTAATTTTAATTTTAAAATGAGGTCAGTATAGTCTAATTCGCTAGTTGTCATTTCTATTTCAACTATGTAGAAGACTATTTTTTTTTATCGGTATATGCTAAATTTGATATTTTTCTCTTTTCAGGTAAGTGTGCTTAGATTCTGTAAGCTGTTTCTGTATATCATTATCAGGTAAGCTTTACACCTACTGTGTGTTTAACGGAAGTTTTTGTATTCAGTGTTCATATCTGCAGGTTCTTAAAGTATGAAAGTTTTAAGTAGCTTAAAGTTGAAAGTACTTTATAACTGGTGCAAGCGATACGTATTAACTGGGTGACAGCCGCAGTGTGGCAGGCTGATCTACTCTTGCGACTCAACCTTTCATTTCTCGTTTATGATTTGTTATACCATTGTTTTCGATACTTTTATACCACTGTTGTACCTTTACTTTTGGGGGAGAAAGTCAAATTTTACTTAGTATAAGTAGGAGTTACCGTATTGTTAGACTATAGGTGCTGTTCGAATAAAATGACGTACGTTGTACTTCAAACGTTTTCTAAAACTATTTTCTGTCTTCAACCCCGATTCACGAAATATGTGTACTACGTAAATATTTTAAAACTATTTATTCTGGATGATTTCAGTAAAATGTTCACATACCCGCGCGCACACACATATCTGATCACATATATAATACTTACAAATAACGGAATGTTAAATGATTTATATTATTTCCAAATAACTTCATTGCGTAGTCCTTAAGTTGCAAAAAATGGAAATGTACTTGTTCCATGTGCCCCTTCCAACTTCTGAGTTAAAGAAAATAAGTAGAATTCTTCACTTAAATATTGTATGAAGAATATTTGAAGCAAGTACAGTTTTACCTCATCTAAAGAGATTAGCGTTATTTTACTAACTCACGTGTTCGTAGAGGTCAATGAAGGTAAAAACTACTTAGGCCTATCCAAACTCTATATAGACGAAAACATTAATTTCAAACTTGTATTTTGTACTTGGGCGGTTTATTGAATAGTGTTACCTATACTAATGATATAATAACGTTTTATTCAGATTTATGACATTAAAATCAATAAACAAATTATCCCAATCAATTATGGATATTTAAACCTAAGACTCGATGTCGTCTTACCAGTGGAAGATGGTATTCGGAACTTCTACCATCATGAGAGAACTAAATGCTGTCAGAAATCCGTCAAACAGGATTAGTCACTGGTCGTCTTCAAGTGTAAACGTACAAGCTCACGCACACATACAACCTAACAAAACCAGAAAGATCTCCTTAAACCGAACACAATATAAAGTAAATTATAATGAAATAAAAGATATGCGTAAATTTCTGAATATCACCACTTCAGCCGACCAATGGGTGTATGTCGTGGTGACGAAAGGAAGATCTGCAGTCCTCGCCCTACTATATGGAATGATCTACAAATTCTAACGCTAGTCCACCACATAGCCGAAACATTCTTACTTTCCTGATAACTCAAACAACTGTTGATAAAAGATGCCGCCAGCATTTTCACCTAAATCATGCTGAAGTCATCATAGATGAAGAATCTCTACAGAGATGCTCCACAGAAATAGCGTCAGAGAAAACAAATTTCAAAATCAACCAGCAGAGCGCTAAACACGCAAAGAAGTGCAAAATGAAGACAGGCAAAGATGATTTTACCAAAGACATTAAACATCGAATCAGCAAGATGCTGAAGAAACACAACATAAACATCATAGTGAACGCCAACCGTCAAACCGATAACATCATTTGGGCACAGACCCACAGTATGTCTCTTCAACGAAAACCTGTCATTATAGGAAATACTCTATGTCTGTGGCAGTAAATGTTGCGTGGGTAACCGAACGAAGGAGGCATTGATCACAGCAAGTCCGTGAAGAAATGAGATAGCAATCTGTGCTAACATAACACCACAGTATCGAGCGCAAACCGACGAGTAAATGATAACAGAGCTTGCCGGACAAAATTAAAAAGGCAGATGTCAAAGAAGACATCACATTATTGAGGAAAACATGGAAAAAGAATGTCAACAAGTCAGGAATGCAAAAGTACCAAGAAGGAGAAGAAGCCAAAACCGAAAAACCAACAACCCCAAAACATTTTTTATTATATAATCAACATATCCAGGTTTATTTACATTTAGTATGTTCTATATGAATATGTTCATATATATATATATATATATATATATATATATTGTAACCAATTAAATTCGTATAGGGTTGAATCTTATTGAAATGTAGCCTCACTTCGGGTTCGTCAACTTGTAACGATAAGAATATTTCGTTACGTACAATGTTATTAGTAATAGGTTAATTGTATCTATGTCGTGTGCACTTGAATTACACCGCCCGTTGGAAGTGTCAACTTGTAATATAGGTAAATAATGTAGCGACAAACTCGCACTGGAGTCGTCGATGTGTAATTATAAATGTGTTATGTTGAACGGCGAATGGTTTTGTAAATTGCCGCTTGCTCCCACTATGCCGCACGTTTCCGTGACGTCACTCAACGATGCCAACTGTCGTGTCCGCTGCAATCTGTGAATTTTATTTCCTAAATGTAACAGCAATAATAACGACACACAAATACCATCAAACATATATCCTTATGGAATCCTTTATTCGGAAAAAACACTGGTTAACTGTTTTAATAAATTTAAACAGGATAATCACAATTGTAGCGCAAACTATAAGTCTTCTTTTACCAGTTGGCAGCAGTAGCCAAACATTCAGTATTTCTTCGAGACCAAAATAATGCTCTTGTTATCGTTCTAATAAAATATAAATTATCTCAGGGCGTATATGGTTCGGGGATTATAATTAAACAAAATATTACACTATTAATCAAAATACAAGTTTTACAATTACAGGATATTACAATGTTAGAGTGTAACGTGCACACAGAAGTTGTATAGTGGTTACAGTTTTAAAAAGGTTATGTCAAATTCAGGCTTTAATAATTATTAAGTAAATCAAAAGTTCTTGTTGTGTTTGAAAAGGTGTCAATCTTAAATAGTGTTATTAGTGATTGTTCTTAGTGTTTGTGTGATATGGTGTCTGAGTTTAGTTGTTTATCTGCTTGAAAGTCGTGTATACAAATGTGGGTGTTGAAGTACAATATAATAAGATGTCAGAATCACCAAATCCTCTTCTTGTATTCTTCCTGGTTGAAGATAGGGCCCACGTCCACGTCAGATCTTCTTCCTTGTCCCTCGTCCACTTCAGATCTTCTTCCTGGTTCTTGTGTCTTCTAATCTATATAATGGGTGTTCTTCTGTTATTATAAAAAGTTCGTGTAGTGTACCTCTAACTGTATTTATATGTTTGTTTCGTTTTTTCACAATTTATGTTATATAATGCAGGACGTTTTAAAAACGCGTCTATCCGCTAAGCTCGTTGTCAAAGAAATCCCATTTTATTTATCCGAAATTTCTGGCTGCTAAGGGTAAACTTGGAATCTGGTTGGCTAATTCGGATATACATTGTCATATACTTTCATTATTCCAAAGTCTAAAATTTGTTCAAAATCTTTAAATTAACATAACTTTTCTATACTGAATGGGAATTTAAAACCATTATCAGCATTATTTTGATCTTCACATTTGTTATATTTAGACACTAAACATGCCTACTTTTACTTAAGAACTATAGATGTTACAATTTTGTTATTTGAAATTTTCTTAAATAACTTGATATGTTATTTTGTTTCTATATTCCTTGTATGCATTATTACCTATAAATACATCTATCCTTTCACATTTGTTTTACAAAATTTCTAACATTATTATTCAAAATTTACTAAAGTTGGTTTCACCTGGCCTATGTACTGGTATTACTTTCATCACCATGTTTTAAAATCTTTAACAATTAAATTAACTTTTAACACTCATCAAAATTGTTTAACATATAACGTTATTTTAACAACACAAAAAATATATTATTCTAATAGTTAAATTCATGCCCACATGGCTATGATTTTACCAAATCCTTGCACAAATAACTGTTTTCTACTCAAACTGTATAAGTGTTTGACACTTAACAAAACATCTTTATATAGTCCATTCTGCTTTGTCAATCAATTTACCATGGTTTAACACCAGTTCTATGGTTATATTTGTTAACACAACATAAAAAAAATGGAATTAATATCATTAAATTGACATTCCTTTAAACTAACTGTATCACCTGCTACATAAAAAAAACACAACACAAATACTATGATATAACACTGTGCTAAAACATAAAACATGCACATTTTACAAAACAAATTCTACACTAATTAGTTAGTCCTTTGTCAGTTAATTTATTAATTACTCTGACACTGTCTATGTTATATTTACTGTTTATATGGGTTTCACTCTTGTTATAAATGTTATTGTGACCAAGTTATTCCTTGTTGTTTACTGGACAATCCTATGAACGCTATATGTGACAATTATTTGTATGGTTCATGTACCTATAATCAGGTGTATTTATATTTTCATTACATCAATTGACTTAATTATTTACTAATATTTCTTTTACATAATATTACATGTTTGGGCCTATTATCCCTGAATTTGTATTTTGATTATCTGGATATTATGATACATTTAATGAAACCATTTGTTTCTTTATAGTACTGGTTCATAAGCCGTTTGTCTTTATAATTCTTTGTTTGGTCATTACTGAAAGTTCATGTCATAATTGGGGTTGAAGGTATTTTGCATCACTTAGCCTAAATCATTAATTTGGGTACGGTCAGTTGTCTTACTAGTCAGTCTAAAATGGTTAGTCATTCCTCTTCACTATCATCTTGGAAGATATTGTTCTCCTTGTTAGCTTCTTAACCAAAGTCTTCATTAAATCAGGTACGATATTAGTTGTTTCAAATGTCATGTTACATACTACCCTGCCACCAAATTTGATTATTTTAATAAAATATTGTTTTTGTTGAAATTATCAATTATCTTATCTTTCACATTATCATTTGTTATTCTTATTATGATCTGGTATACTTGTCTTTAATTATAAGTGTTCTATCCCTGGAACATGTTACTTCCCTAACAAATTAATCACCATATATTCTGGAATCAGTCGGGGGGCTCTCTTGACCTAATACCCCGCTGTCCTTACAATACATAATACATAAATAATATCGATTGCTGGAGCTATCTCATCAGTCAATCACATTTAATAATCACTAGTCTATTCACGACTAAATCAAATAAAAATAATATAATATATTCTTGGGATTGTTCACTCAGTTTAACTTCTCAGATCTAAATATTTCTTTCCATTGATTCTTTCAGATGTTTATTTTCTTGTGGCGATATTAATAACATTTTTTATTTTCAATTGGTACTATCTTCTTTCCTTCTTTATCAGTACTGCTTAATCTTCATTTTTTCATTCACTATTTTCATTCAATTAAAACATAACAAGTATTTGTATCTATAGTTGTTGTTGATTCTCTCACAATCATGACAGGTTATTTGTAGTAAATTCGTTTCTAGTCTTGTCTTATTTTCATCGTCGATTGTCTACATTTGTCCTTTCTTATTCATTTTACAGCACTATGGTTTCTTCTAATTTATGGATGTTGCATCTTTCTTTTAGATTCCATTAATAAGTTCATAACTGTGTTTAATAAGAGGTGCTTATTTTGTTTAGAATTTGGAAATTTATTCCCAGTTGTTTATCTGCTTGATTCATAATAACATTATCAAACTGTACTGTAAGTTGTCCTTACTATTTATTGGAATTCTGAGATATTCAAATTTGTTTATTTGGCTTCATTTAAAATTATATTCTGGATTATCAAAGTTGGTAAGATGAGCTTACTATATTCTTTGAATTTTGAGGTATTATAATAATAAATTCTTCAATTCCAAATTAATTCTCATAAATAATTAGTTGTAAGTTGATCTTACTATTTGTTTGGAATTTGTTGGTTTTATAATAATAAATTCTTCAATTCCAAATTAATTCTCATAAATAATTAGTTGTAAGTTGATCTTACTATTTCTTTAGAATTTTGTGGTTTTATAATAATAAATTCTTCAATTCCATATTAATTCTCATAAATAATTAGTGGTAAGTTGTTCTTACTATTTGTTTGGAATTTTGGTGGTTTTATAATAATAAATTCTTCAATTCCAAACTAATTCTCATAAATAATTAGTTGTAAGTTGATCTTACTATTTCTTTAGAATTTTGTCGGTATTATTCAACTTTGTTTATTAGGTTCATAATACATTTTTAAGGAAACTTGGTTGTATGTCCCCTTAATCTTTTTTGTTTCCACATCACTAATGACATAAGTATTATTGTTATCGTTTTTTATAACAACATATGGTCCATTATACAGTAATAATAGCTTTTTTGCTATTCCTTCCTTAGAACTTGGCAATTCGCGGTTTTTTAACAATACTTTGTCTCCAATCTTGTACTGGATCACTTTCTGCTGAATTATTTTGTATTTTTTCCTTCTTTTCTCCACTTGTTCATTCAGTTTGCTGTGGAATCTCACGTTGTCGAACTGGTAAGCTGGGTTGTTTGGGAAATTGATTATTTCACTAATTTCTCGGGGTGGTAGTCTTTCATGCATTATGGTATATGGAGTATCTTGTATTGCTTCATGGTAAGCTAAGTTGATAAAGCTCTCTGTTTGTGTAATGTAGTCACTCCACTTCTGGTGTTTATCAAAACAATATGTCCTGAGTATACGGCCGACCTCCCTCAGTACTCTTTCCGCCGGGTTGCTATTTGGGTGATAGACAGATGTTTTATATGTCTTGACACCTAAATCTAACAAAGTCTCCTTCCAAACCCTTCCTCGAAACTGAGTTCCGTGATCGGTAATAATTGATCGTGGAGCTCCTAACTCTGGTATGTATTGTTGGATCACTATTTGCAAAATCTTTTTTGTAGTTGCCCGATTAATGGGGTATAGTTTTGTAAACTTGGAGTAATGGTCGAACATGATTATAATAAACTTATACTGTTTTCTCCCTCCACTACGAGGTAACGGTCCACACACATCTAAAAATACTCTCTCTAATTTACCAGTTGATGTAATAGGTTGTATAATTCCTTCTGTTTTTTCGTTATTGCATTTTGCCAATTGACAGATGTGACACTGCCGAATACATTCTCTAACTCTTCTGTTGATATTCTTAATGTAAGTGTGTTCCTCAAGTGCCTTCATTACTTTCAATGCACCCATATGCCCATATCGACTATGGTAGTCCAGTATTAATTCTGTTTCTAAAGCTTTAGGTATCACCACCTTCCATGATCCTTGGTTATTATTTGGTTTGTAAAATAATATGTCTTCATGTAGACAGTAATATGCAATTATTTTTTCATCCTGTTGGATCAGTCTTTGTCTAAAATTGTTGATTTTGGTATCCTCTGTTTGTTGTTGTGCAATTGATTTCATGATGTTTTCCAAATCTGACTTGTTTTTTATTATAGTGTATACCTTGATGATTGTTTCTTTTTCCCCTTCAAAAGTTTGTTGTTCTATGTTAATCCGGGACAATATATCTGCAGCAATATTCTGTTTTCCTGGAACATACTCCCAATTTATATGGTACTCCTGTAGTGCGAGTATCCACCTTGTCAATCTCCCATGGTTAATCTTGCAATTTTTTAGGAAAGATATTGACTTACGATCGCTCCTCACAGTTATCGGGTATCCAAGAATGTAGGTTCTGAATTTCCCACAAGCGAATACAACGCTTAATAACTCCTTTTCCGTTACACTATAATTGCGTTCACATCCATTAAGTATTCTGCTTGCAAAACTCACCACCTGATGTTGTCCCTCACTATCTTCTTGATATAATACAGATCCTAAACTTATATCACTGGCATCACAGTTCATGAAGAAAGGTTGATTGAAATTGGGATGTTTTAATACAACTGAACTTAGGAAATTATGTTTGATCATTTGGAGTAAATTGTCTTGTTCCTGTCCCCAGGACCATTTGTTCTTAGAGGATAATTGTGGAGAAAACTTTGCTGTCATTTCAGAATAATTTCTCTGAAACTTCCTATAATAATTGCAAAGTCCCAGAAATGATTGAAGTTGCTTTTTATTTTTGGGACTTGGGAACTTCTGGATAGCTTCAATTTTTTCATTGGATGGTGTTATTCCTTGTCTTGTTAGGTTAAAACCCAGGAATTGTACTTCACTGGCGATAAGCTTGGATTTTTGAAGTTTTAGGGTAACGTTATTGTCTGATAGTTTTTGTAATACTTGTCCTACTCTGTCACAATGGTCTTCCCAATTCACTGAAGTAATCAACAAGTCATCAACATAGACTGTGGTATATGGAATAGTATCTGGACCCAACACCTGGTCCATACATCTTACGAATACAGCTACTGAGTTTACCAGTCCAAACGGTAGTCTCTTGAACTGATAGTTCCTTCCTTCGAAAATAAAGGCGACGTACTTTCGACTATCTGGGTGTAACTCCACCTGCCAATACCCACAAACCGTATCCCAGGTGCTAATAAATTGTATGCCATTGAATTTTTTCAATATCTCCTCAATCTCTCCGGGAGATGTTCTGTCATTAATTATGATCTTATTAATCTCTCTAGCATCCAAACAGAGTCGTACTTTGCCATCTTTCTTTGGAACTGCTATTAACGGACTGGTATATGGGGAACAGCTATATTCAGTAAAATCTTCTGCTATCATTTTGTCTAGTTCAGCCCTCACTGCTTCTTTTAATGCATAAGCAACGGGATATGATTTTTTATTAAAATTTACAGGCTCCTTGAATTGTAGTGTAAATTGATAATCTTTTACTTTGCCAGGTATATCAGAGAAAACATAGCGGTATTTATTATATATTGATATTAACTTTTCTATTTGTTGTGTGGTTAAATTACATTCATTTTGTTCTGACCGAAATTGTCGGATCTCTTCTAATTTTTCCAACCATAAACTATCTTCACACCCAAAGTATTCCCTTCTTACATTCCATGACTCATCTTGATTATTATTGAATTTTCTTATACTATTGCATGAAGGTACATTTTTATTTTCTACTAATTTTGCTGTCCATTCTATATTATCCACTTTTAATGACACTATGGCTTGTCTCATGTCAATTATTGCTGAGTATTTTCACAAAATATCACAGTCTATTAGTAGATTAAATGGTAGATTACTAGCTATTAGAAAAATCATAGGTATAGCTACATTTCTGCTGGTCACTGTAAATGATACCTGTTTTCTTATTGACTTGTTTTGCCTTCCAGTGGCTCCGATTAAAATTATATTTTGAATTGGTAAAGTTGGTAAGATGGCCTTACTATATTTTTGAATTTTGATGTATTCATTGTTGTCGATTAACGACACGTTTGCGCCCGTATCTATCATGCATCTTGTCTCTAGTCCATTCACTTGGGCGATGATATAAACGATCTCATTATTCGAATTATTTTGCGTTATTGTGTCTTCGTTCAGTAGTTCTTCTCTAACATTTTTTAAGAAATGATTGTGCACTTTCGTCAATGTATCGTCAGTCATTTTGTCTCGTCCTAGTAAGTACCCAAATTGCCGGTTCAGTGATGGGACCTGGTGGATTTTCACTGCCGCAGTCCGTTTAAATCAGGGCTGATCTCCTCAGTCCTGTTGTCTGGTTGATTGGGTCTGTCTCTGCTCTGTGACTCTTGTACCTCAATGGCGTTATTATTGAACGTCACTGAGTTTCGGTTATTTCTGTTGTCGTCGCAGCTTCTACTTCGCCGATGTTCATCGCGGTAGTGCTGGTTACTCTCCTCCTGAAAACTTCTTCCACGGTTCCCATTATAATTTGCTCGTCCCTGGTACCAACGTCTTCCCACATCCCTATCGTCAACGCTTACATAATTCACTTGTCTTCTATATGTTTGATTTTGACTGTTATTATTGCCGTTATTATTATGCCTGTATCGGTTATCATAGTTGTTGTTATAACCCCGGTTGTTCCGGTACTGGTGGTCTCTGTCATTGGGACGCTGGTATCCATTATTGTTATTATTTGTAGGAGGGCTACGGTAATAGTGGTTGTTGTTATTGTTGTTATTATTCGCATTATTTCGTGGATAGTTGTTGGTGTTATTCTGGTTTTGGTAACCGCGCTGATAGTGGTTACCGTTGTTGTTATAACTATTGTTCGGTCGTTGCCCGTTGTTTTCATATGGGGCGTCGCGGCGACCATTATTTCTATTTATTTCATCATTCCTTCGTCTATACTGGAGGAAGTTCTTCTCTTGTTCCATCTCCGCCAATAATGTTGACATCTCCTCGATGGTTTGTATGCGTCCATTTATTCGGCCTATTGTAATTTCGCCACCATAGTGGTAAGCTAATAGCCGCACTAAACATTCTGTAGGAATTGCAGGCTCTAAATGTCTGGCTATGTTTATTTTGCCGAGAAAATATGCGGTTGGAGTTTGCTTGCCGTGCAGGTCATACCTGCCCAATCCTATGTCACTTCTTATCATGTGTTGTGTGGCATCGGACCAATATTTAGATTTGAACTGTTTTTTTAAATTCCTGGAAGTTTTGTATACTCGGCCGCATCGCCGTCCACCAGTTGTCATATACTTTTCGGAACGTCTCGTCCAACATGCTCCTTATTACAAACCATCTGTCTTCTCCGGTTTTGGCTATCTTCTCTTCGACTCGTTCTAAGAATAGCATGGGGTTTCTTCTATAGTTTTGGAAATCGATCACTTCTCGATTTTCCTCGCATGTTGTATGGGCACCGGTACATTGTCTGTTTTTTAAGGAATTAATTTCATCTCTATGTGCAGTTGTTTGGTCTTGCACTCGATTGAGACTAGTACTCATACCTTCTAACCTCTCTCCCATCACTGCTTGGTTGGTTCTTATATTTTCAATTCGTCCATTCGTTTCTTCCCGGACGCTCAGTATCTCTTGGTTCATCCGCTCACACTTTTCCTTGGTCTCGGATTCTACCCTTTTAATTTCAGTCACCGGTTCTTCTAGCTTCTTGTCCCATTCTTCCTGCAATTGCCGGTTATTAATTTCCATCTTGCTATTCCAATCTTCTTTTAATGACTCTTTGTGTTCATCCAATTTTTTCATGGTTTCCTGGTAATTTTCCTTCAATTCTTCCCTCAATGCTTTATTATTTGCGTCAATTTTCTCCTCCATTTTCTTGCTATTCTCTTTCAATTCTCCCATTTTTTCTTCAATTTTCTTATTAGTCTCTCCCAATTTTCGGCTCAACTCCTCCGTAGATTGTTTATTGTCACTTTTTAGTTCTTCCATTTTCTTGCTGAAGTCCTCCTTCATTTCGTCCGTCAGTTTCTTACCAGTTTCCTGCATTAACTCCATCATACGTTTGAACATTTCTTGCGTCTTTTCGCCTTCTGTTTGTGTGGGTTCTTCTGGTTGTTTCTCCGGATCCTTCCTTGTTATAATTTCTATTTCCTCAATCGGTGTCGCTTCTTTATCTTCCATATTTAACTCGTCTACCTTCTCGGCTTCGACCGCTCGTTTTCGCGATGTTTCTCGCTTCCTCATTTTGTTTATTTTTGCTTGTTTGTCTATTAATAATAATTTAATTTATATTAAATTACACGCCTCACACGTTGGTGCGCGAATTTGTAACCAATTAAATTCGTATAGGGTTGAATCTTATTGAAATGTAGCCTCACTTCGGGTTCGTCAACTTGTAACGATAAGAATATTTCGTTACGTACAATGTTATTAGTAATAGGTTAATTGTATCTATGTCGTGTGCACTTGAATTACACCGCCCGTTGGAAGTGTCAACTTGTAATATAGGTAAATAATGTAGCGACAAACTCGCACTGGAGTCGTCGATGTGTAATTATAAATGTGTTATGTTGAACGGCGAATGGTTTTGTAAATTGCCGCTTGCTCCCACTATGCCGCACGTTTCCGTGACGTCACTCAACGATGCCAACTGTCGTGTCCGCTGCAATCTGTGAATTTTATTTCCTAAATGTAACAGCAATAATAACGACACACAAATACCATCAAACATATATCCTTATGGAATCCTTTATTCGGAAAAAACACTGGTTAACTGTTTTAATAAATTTAAACAGGATAATCACAATTGTAGCGCAAACTATAAGTCTTCTTTTACCAGTTGGCAGCAGTAGCCAAACATTCAGTATTTCTTCGAGACCAAAATAATGCTCTTGTTATCGTTCTAATAAAATATAAATTATCTCAGGGCGTATATGGTTCGGGGATTATAATTAAACAAAATATTACACTATTAATCAAAATACAAGTTTTACAATTACAGGATATTACAATGTTAGAGTGTAACGTGCACACAGAAGTTGTATAGTGGTTACAGTTTTAAAAAGGTTATGTCAAATTCAGGCTTTAATAATTATTAAGTAAATCAAAAGTTCTTGTTGTGTTTGAAAAGGTGTCAATCTTAAATAGTGTTATTAGTGATTGTTCTTAGTGTTTGTGTGATATGGTGTCTGAGTTTAGTTGTTTATCTGCTTGAAAGTCGTGTATACAAATGTGGGTGTTGAAGTACAATATAATAAGATGTCAGAATCACCAAATCCTCTTCTTGTATTCTTCCTGGTTGAAGATAGGGCCCACGTCCACGTCAGATCTTCTTCCTTGTCCCTCGTCCACTTCAGATCTTCTTCCTGGTTCTTGTGTCTTCTAATCTATATAATGGGTGTTCTTCTGTTATTATAAAAAGTTCGTGTAGTGTACCTCTAACTGTATTTATATGTTTGTTTCGTTTTTTCACAATTTATGTTATATAATGCAGGACGTTTTAAAAACGCGTCTATCCGCTAAGCTCGTTGTCAAAGAAATCCCATTTTATTTATCCGAAATTTCTGGCTGCTAAGGGTAAACTTGGAATCTGGTTGGCTAATTCGGATATACATTGTCATATACTTTCATTATTCCAAAGTCTAAAATTTGTTCAAAATCTTTAAATTAACATAACTTTTCTATACTGAATGGGAATTTAAAACCATTATCAGCATTATTTTGATCTTCACGTTTGTTATATTTAGACACTAAACATGCTTACTTTTACTTAAGAACTATAGATGTTACAATTTTGTTATTTGAAATTTTCTTAAATAACTTGATATGTTATTTTGTTTCTATATTCCTTGTATACATTATTACCTATAAATACATCTATCCTTTCACATTTGTTTTACAAAATTTCTAACATTATTATTCAAAATTTACTAAAGTTGGTTTCACCTGGCCTATGTACTGGTATTACTTTCATCACCATGTTTTAAAATCTTTAACAATTAAATTAACTTTTAACACTCATCAGAATTGTTTAACATATAACGTTATTTTAACAACACAAAAAATATATTATTCTAATAGTTAAATTCATGCCCTCATGGCTATGATTTTACCAAATCCTTGCACAAATAACTGTTTTCTACTCAAACTGTATAAGTGTTTGACACTTAACAAAACATCTTTATATAGTCCATTCTGCTTTGTCAATCAATTTACCATGGTTTAACACCAGTTCTATGGTTATATTTGTTAACACAACATAAAAAAATGGAATTAATATCATTAAATTGACATTCCTTTAAACTAACTGTATCACCTGCTACATAAAAAAAACACAACACAAATACTATGATATAACACTGTGCTAAAACATAAAACATGCACATTTTACAAAACAAATTCTACACTAATTAGTTAGTCCTTTGTCAGTTAATTTATTAATTACTCTGACACTGTCTATGTTATATTTACTGTTTATATGGGTTTCACTCTTGTTATAAATGTTATTGTGACCAAGTTATTCCTTGTTGTTTACTGGACAATCCTATGAACGCTATATGTGACAATTATTTGTATGGTTCATGTACCTATAATCAGGTGTATTTATATTTTCATTACATCAATTGACTTAATTATTTACTAATATTTCTTTTACATAATATTACATGTTTGGGCCTATTATCCCTGAATTTGTATTTTGATTATCTGGATATTATGATACATTTAATGAAACCATTTATTTCTTTATAGTACTGGTTCATAAGCCGTTTGTCTTTATAATTCTTTGTTTGGTCATTACTGAAAGTTCATGTCATAATTGGGGTTGAAGGTATTTTGCATCACTTAGCCTAAATCATTAATTTGGGTACGGTCAGTTGTCTTACTAGTCAGTCTAAAATGGTTAGTCATTCCTCTTCACTATCATCTTGGAAGATATTGTTCTCCTTGTTAGCTTCTTAACCAAAGTCTTCATTAAATCAGGTACGATATTAGTTGTTCCAAATGTCATGTTACAATATATATATATATATATATATATATATATATATAAATATATATATATTGTAATGGTACATATCTTCACCTAATAATAGTGAAGAAACATGACAAAATAAATTATTTAAATAATTAACACTGTGAATAAAAAGGGATGAGTCAGAGATTAAAGAATGGGTGATTCAAAATAATAATACGATCAAACATTTCAAGGTAATCAGGAAAGTAACCTCTAATAATAAAAAAGTAACAAACAACGAACCGAAACGTTGAAAACGATAATACATGGCGATTTAACCACAATAGCCCAATAGATGGTAAGTGAGAGAGTAGAACCAGCCCCAAAAAACAAGAATATAATATAAATTATGACATTTGTAAATGAATAACTAGAACTAGTCACCACACTAACCTAAGGAGGTATAAATAATTAGCATGGCAGTGAGAAGATAGAACCAGCCCTACCACTAAGGAAGGGGTATATAAAATATAACAAAATGAAGTAAAGACAGTGAAAGTGTACAAAACCAGATAGACCAAGTGAAAAGAGACAAATCAATGATAATTGTATATAATAATGATGATTGTAAACACAGACAAACAATCTATAAATAGAAGTGTTAAATTTTAGTGACTTAAATTGTAGAAGGGTACACTAACCAAAATAAATAGAGATAACTATGACAAATCAAACTAGCATGACACAAACTTATTAATTGTATAATCAAACTTAGGAGAGTGAGAGATAGTGAGTAAAATGATAATGAACATTTTTAAACAAATGAGAAAGAAAATTTTAGTAAGCAATACCCACCAGTAACACTTAAACCATATAGAGTGCAAGGTGTTAGCAATTGAAATACCCCAAAATAAATATAACCCCATTAATAGTGATAAACACTGAGAAGTCAGTGAAAAACGTTTATAAGTGCATAAAAAGTGAGTGAGAGCTAATAATTGCTAAACACAGGAAGGACAGTGGCGATTAAAAGCAATTATAAGTGAACACCAGTATGTGATAAACTAAACTAAAGTGTAGTAGAATTAAGTTAGCAGTAGTAGTAACTACATATCATGTTTTAAATTTTGAACAATTAATATTCTAAGTGACAATTTATACTCTTACCCATGAGTTTAAGAAAAATGGACTATTAGTGTGTTAATACACAGCATAGAGAATTTCTAATATACAGAGGTATAAAACCAATCTTTATTAACCCAAAATGATAAGGGAAAAACAATTAATAATAACATCATCATTATAAGATTTTAAATAAAAATATAGTAAATTGTTATTAGAGTAAGATATTAATGACCTAATGTCATATAGGATTAGTAATAAGGATTTATCATTATAGTCAAAATATTTAATTAATGTTTATATGTTTGTTGTTTATACTGTGTAATAATTGTTACTCACCAAAGAGTATGAGTACATGATGAAAATGAACATTGTGGGTAATGAAAAGTAAATAATTATATTTTTAATGAATAGAATTATGTCTGTGGGAATTGTTAAACCATAAGATTCAATGTTATATGTTAAGTAATAAATAATAAGAAATAATAATTAAAAACAAACAAAAACAGTAAACAAGAAACAAAATAAATACAGACAAAAACAATGATACTAAAAGGCAGTTATGAAAATAGACAAGCCAGAATATGAAACCAGTAAAATCACATATAATTACAAGAACAGACATAAAACCATAGAACAAATGAATAAAATCATGTAGTAAACCAATCAGAACCCATACAAGGGGAAAATAAAATGTAATCTCGTAATTTAATAAAAATAGCCAATTGCTGTTTAGGCCTAGGCAAATGCCTAACTGTAAAACTACAAAAAAACTTCAATTTTGAGAATTAAACAACAACATTAGCAAAACTAAGGCATATAAACAATAAAAGACGATTAGACAATCATGTTAAGAAGGAAATATTAAAGTAATCATGTAAATTAAGAAAACAATGTAATTAAACAAAATCAACAGAACTGTCAAAATGTTAATACCTAAGTAAACACAATAGTAGTGGATGTCAAATTAAACCTTGAACCAAAATACGAACAGTGGTAATGATATTTAATACTTAAAAGGGAATACTGAAGATTAATTGCATTCAGAAGATCTGTAACCATTTAAAATAAAAAATTCAAATCTGCTAACAATGGTCTTAAGCCAATTTTAACCAATCAGAATTTTTGAGTTACCATGACAACAGCAGAATATTGACTATTTTCAGTTAGGAACGTTAGAATCTGTAGTGACGCTTAACTGAAGAGACGCCACGCGATGAAGGGCCCAAAATTTTAACAAAAAAACCTTAAAAGTGCCCATAAATTTCTGAAGATAAGGACCAGAACAACTGATGAGAGGATGTTACAATCAACCAGACCAAGGACCAGTTCAAATTAATCCAGATGCATGGAATATAAGGAATTTAACAAGAAGAAGACGCCAGACGTACCTGAAGCCCAAGATTTGAAGAAAGAAGAATCGACATCGACGAATTAACCTACGTTAACAATTGACAATACACTTCCTATCAACTGACGATAAGTATTGCTGAATTCATTGAACTTTTAAAATAAATTCTCTTTCAAATTTATAACAAAACGGTGAACCTCATTATCACTGAAGGTATTAATTTTCAAGGATTGATGAACAAACATAATTTGTAAACACTGAATAACTGATGATAACCTATGTATTACACCAACGACACTGCCACACACTTTAACACCATAACATTGAATTTAAAGTAAACCTTGTTTGATTTTAATGCTCACGAACATTAAGTGATACATTGTAATTTATTATCTTGTTTTTAATACTTCTTTGTCGTACTTAAAAGGACTCTATTTTGGCAAATTTATTTTGTAAGTAATAACCAACGCTGTCTTGTGGGGAAATGAAACATTATATTGCCAACCCAGCCATCCGCTGAGTGAACGACTATTTATTGCCGAGGCTAAAATTATTATATTGATTATTATTTTGTACAAGCGTTAACAAGAATTAACAGTTCTGAGCCTAATAAAAAAGTGTGTACCATTAACAACTGTCCCGCAATTATTTATAGAAAAATATTATGTATGTTTTGTTGTGTAGCAGTGAGTCAACCAACATTATTTCAAGTTGGTAACACGTTTCCCCCACTCAAACGAGATTCGAGTTCAAGCCAGTCGGTGAACTATTCGAATTTACACTAATACACTGTAAAACAATCCAGGTAAGAACTTTTAATTGTTTTCTCGCAAAACAATTTGGCGCCTATCGGGAAGTACAAAGGAGTGAGAAGGGACAGGTAAGGCACACAGGCTACCACACGCTTTTATAACACCGAACGAAGACTTCATAACGTTCGCATAAAACTACAATATTAAACTTACAAAATTATAAACGACTCAAGTTAAACAATCAACACAAGGCATTCTACAATATATATTAGGCATATTTCGATGTTATTGTGTCTCTGCGCGTCGCCTGTGCCATTAGATGTGTGGTAGATCCTGTATAATAAGAATGATTTCAGATTTTCAGAGCCGTATCCAGTTTGTAACTAAAAACTAAATTAGGTCTGTAAGCATATAGTTTTCATCATCAGCTGTAACATATACATACACACCCCATGTACGCAAATTTGTGTGTGTGCGCGTGCGCGCGTTCGTGCGTTTATGTTTACGTACAGAATACTAATTTCTCACGATATTCCATGTTAGTGTTAAATAATTTTAGTTTTCTGAATATTTTATTATTTATGTGATTAGTTTTAATAGTTTCGTATTTCGTATTATTATTCGTTAGTCTATTATTATCATCACCTTCGTCGTCGTCTTCACCATATCATCATCCAGGTTATTGTTACCAGCGTTATTATCCTTCTTAGTTTCCACCAGCTTTGCCGGGAAGGCATGCGTATCGTAGATACACATATTTATCCTCACAAGGTTGGGTACAGGTCACCTGGTCGACCACCGTCTCGCATCCGTCTACCCATTAGACCACGTAAAAGGCCAATAAAGTCCGTGTATTAATTTACTAATAGATTTTATTTTATGCATTGTTATATGACGGTATTGAGTTTCGTCGGTGTTGTAAATAGCGTTCACAATCATGGAACTGTGTCGACGTAAGTACGATTTCGCTACACACACACAATCTGCTGCACTCACATGCAACGAGACAAATGAAGTTATCTACTCCATCACTGGGCTGAGACACACGCTTCTCGAATACTAATACATCTCCCTCAGTCATTACGTCGAATTCAATCGTTTTAATGTTTTGAGTTCATTGTAGTGAGTCTGTTGCGGAAACGGAGTAAATGATTTCTGATACTTTCTTTGCTTTGACACGCACATATATTCGCGCGCGTGCACCTTTTTTAAATCTACGTAAGTACGCCACGATATATAATGTTAATCATTTTGTACTTTTAAATACAATCACATTTGTGCGCAATGTGTAGTATTTAGATGCGAATTGGGTAACATCAGATAGCGTGAACTTACATAGCAGTAACCTATGTAACTCAGGTTTTGTAATCATTCTAAATTGTGTGCTATATTACATACAGAGAATATATGAAAATAATTTTTAATGTATGAACTCATATGTTGCAAATAATTATTTGAAACATATTACAGATTTATACTATTCTCTCAGCAATTTTATATCTGTAATGGTACTTAAGAGAATATAGGATAATCTCATGATTGCT
This sequence comes from Magicicada septendecula, assembly GCA_034769895.1. Lineage (NCBI taxonomy): Eukaryota > Metazoa > Arthropoda > Insecta > Hemiptera > Cicadidae > Magicicada > Magicicada septendecula. The sequence continues at coordinate 1,031,209,229 of CM068367.1, read as the reverse complement.
AGTAGTGTTGTTTGATAGTTAGCTACCAGTTTCAGTGCTCGTGTTGAATGGATGAAATATCGTAAGCAATTATATTTATTTGCGTTGTATTTTGGACTAATAATAATAATGGCTCCCATGTATACCACCGAAGTAGCTTTAGGAGTAAGGCAGGGTAGGGTGCCTTATGTGAGCTGTACGAAATACAAGAAAGGCAGTGTAGCCAGCACTACGCTTCAGCCGCCCATTATTATCCCCAGGATGTTATCCCAGGTACTCATTTTCAACAGGCTGAGTCGACCTGGGGGCTGAAGAACGCACCTTGCTTTTATGGTGCGGGCCCGGGAATCGAACCCGGGACCTCTAGATTAGTAGCCAGGTGCCATACCCACTGGTCTACTGAGCCGCCTGTAGACCAAATTTTGGACTAAAATTTGTGTAATTCATCTTCTATTTTTAACCGTTCAGAAATGATTCTTGATACTTGTCTCGAACGGCCAACTTCCTATGCGAGAGGCCAAACGTATTATCCGACTTTATTTCTTCAAGAACTGTCGAAAATATGTTTAAAAAGTATGAATTTAGTTAAAAACACATTTAGTTTAAACGTAGCTTCTCTGGTAACTGAAATTAAATGATCAAATATAACATATTTTTGTAGTCAAAATGACAAGAGACTCGATAAACGTTAGACTCTAATTTGGGGACAACAGCTTTGACTGTAATGCCAAACTAAAAATATTATTTTTTAAACAATTTGATTCTAAAATTCGATTTTCTGTGCCATTCCATGATGTGCATACAATAAAATATAATACAACAGAACCACAATAGGGCCGTGTGTTGTATTCTGTGTTTAGGTACAGATTGATGAGTGATGTATTAAAACGATAAATGTGTAGCATATGTGTACGTTTGTATATAGCCTAATATATAGTGTTTTTACAGTGGATAGTGGAACGATAAATGTAAGCAGAAGAGCAGATCGGCTGATGCGACTCGAAGGCAGGACTGTGTGTCGATGATTGGAGAAGCAATTGCTGTGTGTGTGTGTGTGTGTGTGTGTGTGTGTGTGTGTGTGTGTGTGTGTGTGTGTGTGTGTGTGTGTGTGTGTGTGTGTGTGTGTGTGTGTGTGTGTGTGTGTGTGTGTGTGTGTGTGTGTAGATTTCAGTAAAAACCTACAAACGTGTTCCACTTGAAGTTTCATAATATTACTGTAAAGAAGCTGCCAAACCGTGTGTGCTAAGCCAAAAGGGAATACTAGGGTTTCAAAATAAGTAACTACGAGATTTATGTTGTTAAAGGATTAAAGTAAGAATATTTGTCTCCTTGCTTCAAAATGAATCTCAAAGAAGTACTTAATAATTGTAAAGTGAAATGTAGGCCTATGTGTATGGTTGAAAACCTAGTATAGCATACTCGTTACGTTTTGTAGGTGATCAGGAAACGATTACTCAAGATCATTAACGATTTTAACTACTTTGCACGAAATTTCACTGAAAAATCATGAAACTGGGTTCTGGGGGTCAGTGTATAAAATTAATACGTATGTGCGTATGCATTGTAAGGAATAGGCATAATAAGTAAGTCGGGTAATACAATGTCCGACGTAAACATACACTTATATATATACGTACATTACGTAGGCCTGTACAGTTTTTAGAATAAACATTTTAAGACGAAAGATTCAAGAAATAAAAGACAAAGACGTTTCTCTGTGATTATTGTTTTACTGAAAAATACTATCGTTAAGATCATACATAGAATGAGCATACACAAAGCTGTTGGCCAAAGTATCACAGCATACAGCGTGATATCACTGCATAAAAAATGGAAACAGGAACGACGGGGAGATGTGAAGCAGTGAGAATAACGAGACAATTAGATTATTGAGCTGCACATTTTTTGTACATTATTCCAAATAAAATTTAAACTGGTACACAAGACGTAGAAGGAAAACGAGCAGACTATGGAAAAGTCGGAGAAAAAGCACAAAAAAGACGAGAATGAGGGAACTGGGGTCATGAATGAGAGAGATGGCGAAAGAAAGTCTACAAACTCTAAACTTTTCCTACGTTATTGTGTGTGTGTGTGTGTGTGTGTGTGTGTGTGTGTGTGTGTGTGTGTGTGTGTGTGTGTGTGTGTGTGTGTGTGTGTGTGTGTGTGTGTGTTCGAGAAATCCGCTGAACGTTATAATCTGATTACAAAGGACGTCAAGTAACAAAGCACACTTTTCTAACGAAGTAACAAAAATTTTATTTCGATTATCCTAACAAATTATCAAGTTACGCTTACCTTTTTATTGTATTCTTATTCAATCAGTTAATGAAACTGGTTTTATTAAAAAAAGTAAGTACGTTTCGTTTCAAAACGTTTTCTATATCATGGACTTTCTCACAGGCGCGAGTGACGTTCAGTCTACAAATAAAGAACGCAAACCTTTTAATAGAATGAAAACATAGAAATCTGAGTAATTAGAAATATGAAAAAAAAACAATTATAATAAATGTCATTGAAATGAAAAACTTCCACAGATGTAGTATATACGAGTACATACGTATATTTGACACTAGATATTGTATAAGAAGCAGCACTTTCGCAGCCAAATTGAAGGCTGGTCATTCCGCCATTGTGTGGGCGACAAACTTCTAAGTGTGTATTTCATATTGATATTACTGCAGTAAATAATCAGTTAGAATGGTGCAGTCGTATGAAGCATTTAATTGTACGAATAGATGTGGTTACAAGGATGAGAAAGAAAGACAAATTACATTTCATAGTTACATTCCTACTGAACTATTCCACGAAAATTAAAATATTTGGCGAATGGTATAATACTCTTTCCTTTAGAAAAATAATGTTTTTAAGTGAATTTTGTTGCTAAAGGAAATATTTAGTTACAAAAAGTAGGATATCTTCAATAAATTTACAAAACCGATCTATCTATCTGGTGTAGAAATGGAAACTCCCGTGTGTATTTGGTGTTAAATTATGCGTATAATAAATATATTTGGTGTATATTCGTAAAATAAATATGTAAATACTTGTGCGTGTCTGTGTAATTACATTATTAATGTTATTTAAATTCAATTTTATAATATTTTATGTTTTTAGAAACAAGAATAAAATAGATTTCAAATGTATTTAACGATTTATTTATACATTATATTTCGGAAGATTACAATAATTTAAAACTGTCAAAGAATAATTCAAAAAATTTTATGGTGAAAACAATAAAAATATATTCATGTTTACATTATATATTTATTATACAAGTATAAAATACATTTTATTACACACACACAAATAATGTATGTATAAATTTTATATACACTATATTGTGACGGCAGCGAAACAAACATCTTTTTTTTTCGCTCTGGGCTTTGCGGTTGTGCGTCGCAGAGACGAACCGCTCGGGATCTGAGTTCCGAGCTACCTTCTGGAGCTCGTGCCTCGGGGCCCTGCCCAAGTAGGGCGTGTGCTTTATAGCAGGCCGGTTCTCGGCTGTTGTGCTAGCGTACACTAGCGCAGTATACACCGAGGGCGTTTCCACGAATCACCTGGACGTATATGGTACCTGCCCAGCCCAGCCACTAGAGGATTGTCTGGGAATTCGCCGCACGTGCATAAAATTTGCGTGCAAGCGCCTGAATGTTTCGTCTAAGGGGCGGACGCCAAGTCCTCTCCTTAGAAGGCGTGATGAGAAGCGACTGGGGACTTTGGCCGCTAGCCGAAGACCCCTGTCGAGGACGCTCTGCAACTTCTTTATATGCATTGCGGCGAGGTAACCCCAGACCGGGCAAACGTAGGTAATGACCGGCAGCAGATACGCGCCGACGATCATCCTGCCCAATTTCCTGGTCATGGCTGAGCTGATCAGGAGTGGAAACAGTGCGCACAGACGAGCGGATGCTCGCTTATGAATTGTCTGAGCGAGGGTACGCCAGGTGAGCCGACGGTCGAGGTGTAATCCGACCTCCTTGGACCAGCGCAAGTACGTTCTGCCGATACGTAACTGCCTAACAGGGTTCTTCCGTCGTTTAGAGAATTCGACGACTATACTCCTGGTAGCGTTGAGTTGCACTCTCCAATTCTCAGTCCAGTCCACGAGCGTGTTTCGTAAGTCGGCCCTTTCCACATGACGATCGGCCGTAAATACGGCCGTGTCGTCCGCAAAGAGGGCCATCTGGACTCCAGGCTCTCTCGGCACGTCGTTGACGTAGAGCGAGAACAGAAGGGGGCCTAGAACACTACCTTGAGGGACGCCGGCTGTGATTCGTCTCTCGGAAGAGACTGAATCTCCAACTCTCACGCAGAAGGTCCTCTCCGTCAGAAAGCTAGCAACCAGATGGAGGTAGCAGTCCGGGAGCTGGACTTCCCTAAGCTTGAATAATAGGCCATCATGCCATACGCTGTCGAAGGCTTTTTCAACATCTAAGAAACAGCCAACGGTCCGTTCTCTCCGACACCCGGCTTCCGTGACGCATTCCACCATTCTCATCAGTTGATGAGTGGTCGAATGCCCCACACGAAAGCCGAACTGTTCGGGGACCAGCACGTCAAAGTTGGTTAGATGTTCTCGTACAGGACGCTGCACGAGGCGCTCAAAAACCTTGGACGTAGCGGAGAGTAGGCTGATAGGCCGTAGGTCGTCAGGGCGGGTAGCATCCTTTCCCTGCTTCGGGATCACGATGACCGTCGCCTTTCGCCATGTCTTGGGAAAGTAGGCCAGTCTGAGACACGCTGTAAGGACCAAGAATTTTAATTTTTTAAAATTTTGATCGAAAATACGTTACAACTAGCCAAGACACCCCAACACGAGCCAGAAGCGATAAATAAGGAAACAATTTAACGAAGTGTCAACTGAACGTTTGCTAGGAACAATACGAGTACGCTTCACATAACTTTACAATAGGCAGTAAGATTGGCGTGTGACAGACTTGACTCAACCGAGATTTACAGCCCACAACAAGCCGGACAAAGGGAAACTAGGACAGTAGCACTTTACGGAGAAATTGTAACGAGCACACACTGCAAGGTTAATTTGAAGTGTACCAGCAGTAAAAAAGGGTGTAGTTGCACAATGGTACTTACCCTGTACGAGAACAGACAACGATATCTAATGAATAGGATCGAGTCTACGCACAGCGGGAGGACATCTTACTGGCGACAACTGATATTTACGACAGGGAGAAGGAGTGCCGTCTTGGAAACGACGACACGCTGTGTCCGGATAGCTAACGGAAAAGGGTCATGGATAGTCAGACAATAACAAAATACGACACATTGTTCGCGTGAGAACAGCAGCAGAGTTCCGGAGCACACTTAGACAAAGACTTGATCGACAGCCGAGGAATTGCTCTTGTTCCAGGAAAAGGGTACGGAGGCCTTCGACGCGAACTTGGAGGGAGACAAGATACCCAACCAGAATCCAGCATCTACCCAGAGTACAGGTGGAGAGGACCGTCGTCATCATAGCAACGCGAACAACGAATGAGAAGTGGAGAACCATAGTCTTGCATAAGGGTAGGAGTTCATCTGACCTATCATGGTTGACCAGAGGCGTGTTTGCTAGGAGATTGCATTGTGGTAAACGATGCTTAATAAAAACTGTTTACAGAGCACGCGAGAGGTCAGTCTTCATAAATTTTTCAATCATATACTTTGGTAGTCTTCATCAAATTTTCAAACTTATTCTTTGAACAGTCTTCACGGAACTTAAATCTTAATTTTTCTCAGTCTTAATTCAGTTCAGTTAACATACGTATAGCAGTTGGACTTTGAAACTCTGTTACGCGGTATTTTAATCAGTTGACTTAAACATTTCGATATTGGCGAGTTATTCGGTAATAGTGTATCTACAGCCAGTGATTGATAACTCTCAAGTACTTTATCTTACTCAGCTACCGCTTATTAAAAATTAAACTAATCAATCGCAGTCTCGTCAATAACAGACTCGCCGAACTTGTGTTAATACTTTACCGAACAACGAAATCGTAGCGTTGTACAGTGCGAAGCGATACAATACCAATTGTAACAATACACCACGTTATCAAAGACACGATACATTAATGTACATAAGAAGAAGTTCAATAATAGATAGTCAGATATATACACACTAGTTAACGATGAACTTACTCACACGACACATGATTTCATAGACTCTAACAGTGACGGTCGACATCAACAGAAAACACACACAGCGCGAGTGAATCTGATCCGCGTGTGTTGAGTGTTAGTGACATCACGGCTACGCAACTTCGTACATATGGACCACCAGCGGGAAGGAGTTACGCCGATGGAAATATTGGATAATCCACTTTACAAGTAATCTTTATGTTATTCTTGTCATAAGAACTCTACTGTCCTGTCTCTTTTCAAGAAAACACCCTTGAGAATTTAGATTAAACATGGTAAATTTAAATATCGCTATTCATCTGAGGCAAGAAATGAACGCATTAGTATAAGATTTATATGTTGACTATTTATGTTGTTATATGTTCATTGTGTTATATATGTATGTGTATGTTTTTCAGCAAACAACGTACTGGATTCGTATTGTCATTTTATATATATATATATATACATGTGTTTTTTATGAATGTATTTACAGGGAATCATTTATATTTATATATATTGAAGTTTCTTTACTTGAATGACATAAGTGTTTATTTTACTCAGAATATATGCGTTCATTATTGTCAAAGTTACCTCAGAACAGATATTAACGTCACTTGAATGATTTATAGTAGATTTTATTAATTTATACAATAATTAGAGTCTGAGTGCAGTGATCATGCTAACATCAAATAACTAATGTATCACGTAGCTTCAAACAGTTTGGTATAACTAGCCTAATTGGGTGATTACATGATCACATTCTAAAAATTAGTATAATTACATAATTAATTATGCAAACTTAATTTGCATACTCAAACAAAATTGCATTTGGCTCCCAAAGAACGAGGGGCACTACAAACAGCAATTACACCCATTTAATTAATTAAACCCCTGATTAACACATAAATATTGTAACGCGTTGAACAAATCAGTCAAGAATTGAACTCCAGGCTCGGGAAGAAGTCGTAGAGCGGTGTTCGTAACACCGTCCACGCCTGGAGCTTTTCTTGGCTGAAGTTCAGCGAACCGATCTGAGACCTCTTCCAAAGAGATGGGTTCGGGCTCCGCCGTGATCGGAAGAGACAGAAAGTCTTCCACAGCCATCTCGACTTGTTCGTCGAAGTCCCAGTCCATGGACGGGTTGGGAGCGAACTGTCGCTCGAAACACAAGCCCAAGTACTCGGCCTTCTCCTCCGGGCGACCCAGGAGTCGTCCGAACGGTCCAACAATGGCGGGGAGTGGAGGTCGTCGCCTCCGTCCCGTCAATGCGGAAGGTATTCTGTACGGGTGGCTTTGCGGGTCCGCATCCCCCGTTCGGACCACGTCGAGTTCCCAACAGCTACGTCGGAACGCCTTCAGACTGCCACGCAGTCGTCCGGTGAGCCGATTGTATGCTCCCTTATCGGCTGGATCACGGGTCCTCTGCCAACGTTTCCGGATGTAATTCCTCTCGCGTTCGAGAAGAGAGACTTCCTCAGGGATGCGTTGGTAGTCAGGCGTGAAACCAGCTCGCGTACGTGAAGACACGCCTATAGCCGAGATGATTGCCTCTTCGATTCCCGCTACTGCTTCGTCTAGGAGGCGAACGAAATCGAGTGGGGCCGCTGGCGGCAATCTACGGCACAACGCCGGGCCGTAGCGGTCCCAATCGATAACCTTCTTCTTGTCAGAACGTGCATAGGTGTGCTGGGTAGCGACGTGGACCAAGATGGGGTTGTGGTCGGATGTCAGCTCCGTAAGCGAGAATACCTCGACCGGGCAGACAATTCCTTGGGTCACCGCAATATCCAGAACATCGGGAGCCGCGTTAGGTAGTGTCGGAAAGAACGTGGGCTGCGCTGGACCAAATAGCATCGCCCGGCAAGGTTCAACAAAACTGAGCAAGCGCCTCCCGTTCGGAGTAGTCAAGCGACTATTCCAAACGCGATGCTTGCAATTCAGATTGCCGGCCAAAATTACCCTTCGGTGGGAATCGAAGATGACGTCCAGGTCGCCGACAAGGAGTTCAGCTTGTTGGGCTTGTATGCTGAAACCACGAGGACGCCGCGGCTAGAGCTCCGTGGACCTCAATGGCGGTGGTCTCTACGTTGGTTAGCTGCGGCAAAACGACACGATGATGACCTATGGAGGTCCTCACCGCAATCGCCGTGCCGCCTCCTCGTCGGGCAACTCGGTCATCCCGATAGACCACGTAATTTGGTAATCGAAACCGGTTCGCCGGGGTCAGGTGAGTGTACGTGAGGAGAAGTACGTCGGGTTTGAACCGAGCCAGGAATTCTAGAAGGTCGGAATGCTTGGAACCGATGGAGTTAGCATTCCAGGCTATGAGTGAGAGGTCTCGTCTAAGGGCTCGATTGATAGAAGGCCTATGACTTCGCAGGCTTCCACCAAGAGCATGAATCTCTCAGTTGGGTCAGCAGTTTCCAGGCGGTCTCCGATGGACTTTCTTGAGGTCGTAGCCAGACAGAAAGTTGCGGACGAACTGTGCGTCATCGGATATGACTGACTGGGCTCTTTGCCTGGAAACTGAGGCCGCGTAAGAGCGACCAGGTTTTACGGCAGATCGGGTCGTGGTGGAAGCCACAGGACCAGGGGCAGACGGTTTTGAGTGAGCGACAGGAAAAGTACGCTGTTGCGCTTCTTCGGACTTATACCGGGAAGCAGGACTTTTCTTGGGCTGTGGGCAGGCAGGAGCTCGGGGCCGAGCATCCGGTGTCGTTATCCCTGTAGAGTTTTTGTTTTTAATGATGCCTGCTCGCGGAAATCGCGGAGGTGGTAGTGGTGGCGAGGCTACCTCTGGTTCAGAGGCGGGAGTTGGTGGATCCGCGGAGGTGGAGGGTTGATTCTCCGGCTCCATAACCGAGATGGCGGCTACAGGGCTTGTATCTGCTACAGAAGGCGACGCGGTTCGTTTTTGTGCCTTTGTAGGAAGGGCTGGAGGTGGAGCCGGAGAGGGCGCGCGCCGTGCCGGTTGTGCCTTTGGTTGCGGCCTAGCCTGTGTTTTAGGCTGCCTCTTTGGTTGGGGCTGCAAAACTGGCTGCCTTGGCTTCGGGAGGGGCCCCTGCGGCTTTTGCTTCCGCAGGAGTTCCGCCCTGTAGACCGGGCAGTTAATATTATTTGCTGCATGGCTTTGGCCACAATTTATGCAGCGAAAATTGGACTTGTCTGCCACAGTGCAGGCCTGCGTGGAATGTCCCAAGGAACAACGTAAACAGGCCGGGGCACTGCGACAGACGTCGGTATGATGGCCTATCCTCTAGCACCGGTGGCACTGCGCGAGCTTGCCCGGGGTCGACTGGATTCCACCCAGACGCGGAAGCCAAACAGCCGCGTCAGTTGGAATATCTTGTCTGCCGCCTCGCCCTCCTCGAGCTGGAGACGGACGAGTGGGAGAGGTACTCGGGTTTCTGAGTTGGTGAACAGGCGAAAAATTGCCTGCACCGGGTACCCGAGTTCTCGGAGTTCCAAAAGGATCTCCTGGGGATCAGTATGCGCGTCTAGCCCACGCAGAATTACTGACAAGGGCTTGACTCGCTTAGGAGAAAAGGTGTGGTATTGCAGTATAACATCTTAACTTGTGTTATAACTTAGGGAACCCGCATTTATTGGTTCTGCCAATTATACAGGCTGCCTTAGTTGTGACGAGCTGAAAATTAATCACAACAACAAAACAATTAATATAAAAGGATTCTGGGAAGGGGAGACTGTTGATTTATGCACTCAGTTTAGTCGGTACTACTGATGACATCTCTTTATTACATATGGTATTAATTGCTCTACTTAAAATTCTCAACATATATGATTCAACAGCTTACAGTTTACAAGATGATTAAATATTTTATTCTTTCACAAGGGCCCTCAAAATAAGATGTACATCAATTTAATTAATTCCACGGATCCGGGAGTGAATATAGTATGTTAATAATGATCACCTCGCCATATACAATCTTTAAAATTGTGCCATTTGAAGAATGGACTTTATTAATCTTTTTTAAAACAATAAAGCTTTCAGTTTAAACTTTTACTCTTTTACTACAAATAAGAATACAATTACTGTCAGTACTTAAAATGTCTTAATGTTGTTAATTTAATTGTCTTTGGTTGTATATAATATTTAGTATTTCATAACCACGGAAGGCTTGCCTCCGTGTCACCTTTTGGATGTCCTCCAGCTCCTCGTTATTCCAGTCCTCGGTCCTCGGTTGCAGCATGTTTGATGTAGGTCAGGTATCTCTCATTATCTTCGTATTCGGGGATGGTGTAGTCCTGAAGTCTTTTAGATCATTGTGGGTCCTGGTTCTCTGCTCTTGCTAACGGGTAGTAATAGCTCGTTGATTTGAATGATTAACACAAAAGTTTCATTCACCTGTATCCACTTCACATGATTGTTTATTTGTTGCACTTCACTTTATGGTCTTACCACAGTTTTAATTACATAAGTTTTATATTTTAAGATTTTTGTAGAGATGTCATAGGCGCTAAATTTTCATTATTCTTTCTTACTCGTTTACAACATATTTATATGAATCGCGGTTCAACTATATTAACGCAACACATTGTTTAATAGTATAAAGAATGCCTCTGTGTCTTAACTGATGGATTAATCACTTTAGGAAACAAACTATTTTTAACGTTCCACATTACTGCTGTGCGCAGCTTACGGGTTGACCGCTCCATTTCAAGTGGGTGAAAATAGTTTAGGGGTGAGAGTAGTAATCTCGCGACATTTACCAATCAACATAAAAGTAGTTCCATGTTTCTTCTTTATTTAAAGGATTAAAGTTTGACTATTTAATTAAACAGAGATATTCTTAGTTACAGACGTTATTAAAATACATTACAGTGGTCTTTTTTAATTATTTAAATAATGTCAAAATTTACAAGTATATTTAGTTTGTTAAGGGGTCGGAAAACAAGTTAATTCTGGTTTGTGCCTGTCTATGCAGGATTAATTAACAAGCTTTACCCTTTCTGTACAATCGTATTCCTTTTATTTTATTATTAGACTTTTTATTAAATATTATTATTATTAATGATAGCAATAAGATTTAGTTTAAATGTGCGATTTTATTAAAAAATTTATTAAAATTTCTCAGCCTACACATTACCTATTTATTAATTACCATATTTTTTATTAATGAAATCGTTACAGCAGGCTGTGCGCCTGCAGAAAGGCCTCGACCAAGCGATGGACCTCGAGCCGACGGACGACAACCTTGACCGTGTCACCGCCAAACAGCTTGAGATCAAGTTTGTCGGCCGACAGGCCGTGGGCCGCGATCATCCGCCTGTATAAGGCGGCGACATTGGACACCCCGTGGACGAACAGGGGCGGCGCGCGACCAACAGCGGCAGCAGCCGGAGCTGTTACCGAAGCAGTCGGAACCGCAGTCTGTTGGCCCTGAGAAGGTCCGAGGTCCGAGAGGAAGCGGATCCGGTTGAGTGGGTCCTCTTCGGTTTCTTAGTCGGGCGTCTACGCCGACCAACGGTCGCGAATTCGTCCGACTCGTCCACCGGGAGAGGGTGTAGTGAGTTCGGGAGAGGATCGTCCGTCTCCATCGCCCGAGGCGATTCAGGCGAGTCGCCCACGTGGGGCAAGGCAGAGCTGAGCGACTCGGCACTCGAACCGTTGCCCGTAGTGGGCATGCTGGCCAGGTGCGGCTGCCAGGCAGGGACTGCTAGGCAGTCACTGCCAGACGCCAGGGATCTTGGGTCCGGCCGAAGCCGGGTTACCCACGCGACTTCCCTGCTCATGACGATGCGGGAGGAGCTGGGCTAACGACCAGCTTCGTTAGATACCAGTCCTTACCAAGACTGGTGTCCACTGGTCCCTTTACCCCGGCGATATCCAAGCTCGCTTACCACTGGTGGGGGCTCGCAAGTATCGTCCGGGGCAGCGCTACCTAACAGTCGCGAGCAGGTTAGGGTTTAAGCACTGATATACAGCACTCACCAGGAGCCCAGAGCAATCCTCTTCTATCCTGTCCGGGAAGATGGTTTCCGGCGCAGGTGGTCCTAAAAAGGGCAACTTCGGCCAGCTGCTTCTTCTACCAGCTACTCAGTTCACTAGCAGCAGCTGGCTCCTGAGTCTTCTTTCCCTGTTGAAAGCAGTATTCCTCGTCCAAGCGGAGAGGTGGGCGAATGCAGCAAAGCTGTGGCAGCGTCCAGTCCAGGCAGGAGAGAGCAGTCCTTAGAGGTCAGTCCTGTTGAAGAGCTGGATGTCCAGTGACGAACGTCGTACAGCAAACATCTGCTCTCCGGTACCAGCGACGCGAATACCTGGCGGCACATGACACCTGAGGTGTTCGCAGCGAGCCAATCAGCGATCCCGGTCAGGCATGAAAAGAGCGCCGCTAGAAGTTTTTTAGCACTCCATCGCCACGCCATCGGAGGTCTTTTTGGGTGGAGTCTACCTAGAGCTGTTGCCAGGGTAGGCTGCGTTCGTTTGTTACTCTACACAAGTGGAATTTTCCATTGTGCAACGCTGGCTCCAGCTTGTCTGGAGCTCTATATCTCAGTTATTACTCAGTATATTTCCCTCAAACTTTCACATAGTGTTTAACATCATTAGTGCTGTGTGTTACAATTGTGCGGGCAGTGGTGAACTCGAGTTTCTGGTGTTAGTGGTGTTTTGGTGTTCTCCGCTGCTGTCTGTTGCCTGGTAAGTGTTGTAGCTATTAAGTAGTATACCTCACTACCCAGCTAGCGATCCGTAAAGTCTCACCAGCCTAGGCGTAGGTTAACCTCGCCGATGGCCGCAACCAACCTTCCCGTCGGTCCTTCTCAGGGCCACGAAATCCCACCTGGCGCTTTGGCGCAACCTTTACCAACCGAAACCGCGACAGTGTCTGCTGGGACGAGTGCCATGGACACTGAGGAGTGGCAAACTGTGAGTAGCCGGAAACGGCGAAACAGTGGCGACTCCGCGGGGTCCGGGCGGTCTTCCCAGCTGGGTCCTGCCACGGATAGACCCGCTACGGCCACCTCACCACCTACCCCGCCCCGGCGGTTGCCGCCTTTGATCTTTGACCGGCCTACTGACTGGGATAAGGTCATGCGGCGACTTCACCGGGCCGCTCCTGCGAATACCCTGACTGCAGTTTGTCAGGGTGGCCGCTCCGTCAGAATTGAGACCACGACCATCGACAGTTTCCGGCTCGCCCAGAAACTGCTGACTGATCGTGGTATCCCTTACTACACCTACGCCCTGCCGGAGGAGAGGGAACTCAAGGTCGAGATCATCGGCATCCCCGCCGATGTTCCCGAGCCTACAATCTCGCACGCCCTTGAACTTTTGGGCTTTACTGTCAGCTCTGTGACTCCTCTCTTCTCCCCCGGCAGACGCATTCCCAGAAATGCCTTCCTTGTGAAAATCCTCAAGGTAGGGAATTTCCAAGCCATTTACCAAGTAGACTCTCTCTTTTACCTCCGGGTAAAAGTTTCAGCTTTCGAGTCCCGACCCGGACCCAAGCAGTGCTACAACTGCCAGAGGTACGGGCACAGCAGTATCTATTGTCACTACCCGACACGCTGCATTCGTTGTGGTGAAGGTCATCACAAGGGCGATTGTCCTCGTGAACGTACCGCCACTGCCACGTGTGCAAACTGTCGTGAACCACACCCGGCAAGCTCTCGCCAGTGCAAACACTATCATGACGCCCTGAAGCGTATCACCAAGGCCCAAAAGCCTATCCCACCTGCCCCCAAGAAACCCTCAGCCCCTGCATCTGCCGCCCCGGCGGCCCCAGTTCCGGCTACTTCGTCTGCCGCCTCCGATGCATCTTTCCCTCCTTTGGCCTCGTCGCGAAAGCAACCCGCGCCAAAGAAGAAAAAGTCATCGACCACCATCCTCACGCAGCACAAGCCCGCTGCAACTAGGTCAGCATCTGCCCCAGCTCCCCCAGAGCCTCGGCAGCCTACAACTACACCTCGGCCCGATAATGGTATCATGTATCGAGTGCCCCCGCCCACGCCGCAGGCGCCATCGACGGAGGAAGGGTCCTCGGACCCGACCTTTGCCGATCGTTTGCGTGTCTGGGTTGAGACCCTCATCCCTCAAATCTTGGCTGCCAAGGACGTCCAGTCTCTGCTAGTCAGCATTCGTACCTCCCTCATGACTCTCCTGCCTCTCAATGTCTAGGCCTCTTCGGCTGGTGGCTTGGAACGCGTGTGGTGTTCCGTCTCGCCGAGCCGAATTGGCTAACTTTGCCACTGAATATGACCTAGATGTCATCCTACTCTCCGAAACTTTCCTTACCCCTGCTGCTTCCTTTCAGCTTCCGGCGTACACTACATATCGCACGGATAGGCCCCGGCTACAACCCCCCGCTCGTCCCAGCGGGGGTACTGCTATTCTCGTCCACAGGCGCATTGCCCATCGTCTCTTACCCCCTCCAGATACTAGGTATTTGGAGACGACGGCGGTGGCCCTCTGGATCGGGGATCGGGAGGTTCGCCTAATTTCGGCGTACCTTCCTCCCGGGCCCGGAGGGCCTCCGCCGCCTGAGGAGTGGGACGCCCTCCTCGACCACGAACTACCTACTATAGCTGCCGGAGACTTCAACTCCAAGCATCCCTCTTGGAACAGCCGTGTCACGAACCCGCGTGGCCGCTCGCTCTACAGCTACGTTCAGCGTCATCTGCAGGTCTCAGTTATTGGTCCTGACTCACCGACCCACGTGCCCACTAGGGGCCTTCCGGATGTCCTTGACATTGTCATTGTCAAGGACCTGGCCATTCCTATCACTGTCAGTGCTGTATCGGACCTCTCGTCCGACCACGACCCGGTACTTATCACTGTTCGTCCCCTGTTGGACACACCTCTCCAACCCCCCTCTCGTCCACGGAGAGTCAACTGGCGCTCCTATCATGACGCACTCCAACGAACAGTGCCATCTGACCCCCCGGCCCCCATCGCCTCTACGGCTGATGCGGACCGTATGGCCGACTATCTTCAAGAAGTCGTTACGTCCGCTATGGACACACACACCTATCTTGTCCCAGAGACAAATCGCCGGTCTCAACTACCTGAAGAGGTGCTCCTCGCCATCCAAACTCGGCGCCAACTCCGCCGGAGATGGCAACAAACACGGGATCCTGCTATCAAACGCAGGCTAAACGCCCAATCTGACCTTGTCAAGCAGCTTCTGCTTGATGCCACAGCACATCGTTAGGACTCGTACCTCGAGTCTCTTGAAGTCCGGCCCGAGTCTGTCTGGCAGGCTGCGAGTCGACTTAATGGCGACAAAAGGACCCGCCATCCCCTCAGATCACCGGACGGCATTGTGTACTCCGCGGCCGGCAAGGCTGAAGTCTTTGCCGCAACCATGGAGGAGTAATTCACCGTCCACGGAGGCGTCTGCGACCCCGTCCACTCGGCCGAGGTCGCAGACTTCCTATCTGGATATTTTTCCCGCCCTCCAGCTGACATCCCTGACCCGTTCGACCGGGCCGATGTTGTCTCGGCTATTGGTCGACTTCGCCCTAAGAGGGCGCCCGGCGATGATCGTATCGGAGCGGCGGCGCTACAACACGCTCCCCCTAGCCTCATCAACTTGGTCACGAGCTGTTCAAAGGATGTCTCCGGCTTCATTACTTCCCCAGCCTGTGGAAGCGTGCGAAAATCATCATGATCCCCAAGCCTCGCAAGCTGCGTATTGACCCCTCAAACCATCGACCCATCTCACTGTTGCCAGTCATATCGAAGGTACTCGAGCGCCTCCTGCACGGTCGGTACGCGCCTCTGCTGGATGGTTTCATTCGGCAGGAGCAGTTCGGCTTTCGCAGGGAGCACTCGACGACCCTTCAACTCGTCCGGGTTGTTACCCATTTGACGGACGCCTACAACAAGCATCTGTCCTCCGTCGCTGTATTGCTCGACGTGAGTAAGGCCTTCGATCGAGTCTGGCACGAAGGCCTTCTCTACAAACTGGCCCACTCCCCCCTCCCTGCCTCATTCGTTCATTTTCTCCGGTCGTACTTGTGCGATCGTATCTTTAGGGTATGCGTCGAAGGGTCGTACTCATCCGTCCGACCAGTCGCCGCAGGCGTACCACAGGGATCTGTCCTTGGCCCCGTTCTGTACCTCGTGTACACGAACGACCTGCCTGTTCGGCTTGGAGTCACTCTCTCGCTCAATGCGGATGACGCTATGTACCACGCCAGCTCAGCGAGTCTTGATTTCGCAGCTGGCCTGGTGCAGCGTCAGCTCGCCGTACTTCCGGACTGGCTACGGAAGTGGAGGATGGCGGTCAATGCGGAGAAATCCGAGGCGATCGCCTTTTCTCATAAATTAACTTCCCGCTGCCAGTCCCTCTCCCTTGAAGGGAGCCCAATCGAGTGGAAACGGACTGTAAAGTACTTGGGCGTCACTCTTGACCGACGCCTAAGCTTTGCACCTCATGTCTCTCTGAGTCTCCAGCGCGCCAGAGGCGTCAGAGCCAAACTATTTCCCTTTCTCTCTCATCGGGGTTCAGTGCCTGTGCGCACTAAACTCACCATCTACTTGCTCTTTCTTAGGGCAATCCTGACTTACGCAGCCCCCGCCTTTTGGGTACTACTCAGCCCATCCGTTGTCGCCCGTTTGGAAGCTTTCCAATCCCGAACCCTCCGCTACATCTCCAGCTCTCCCTGGTTTGTCAGAAATGATGCCATCAGGCGAGGGTTGAAGGTTCCTTCACTTACCGAATTCGTTCGGTCCCTAGCCCTCAACCTATTCTCCCGAGCCTATGTCTCGACCCATCCCCACATCCGTCGACTAAGCACAGATGTCGGCCCACCACCTAGACGACACAAACGCCCCCGAGCTTTGCTCGACGACCCCCCATAAGCAGTTACAGATCATCTGCCCAATCCCCCCGACCTTGAGTATTTTCACACTCCTCCTCCTTCCTTCTTTCTCTTGTTCGTGCTGGCGCTCGGCGACAGACTGGGGGGGGGGGTCTGCGCTCGCCCTAGGTGTGCTTAGTACCGCCTCTGGTGGACGCTGCCTCCTCGTACGCTCTCTCCCGTGCGCCGACATTGCCGCTTGGCAGCCCTCGGGGACTTTTCCTGAGCGGTTAGGGGCGCCCTACCCGTTGTGGGAGGGTAATTCCTGCTTCTCAAGCGAAAGGTCTTCGAGGTCTCCCCCATTCAGCCGTCACGGGTCTCTTCGAGGTCCCAGGGTCCATGAAAAATCGAACATCCTGTCCCTCCAAAATAAAATTTCTGGAGGTTCCATTCCTTTGAAAGCGCGAGATCGCTAGCCAAGGTAACAGCAAGGCAACATGCAGTCATCGGGTATCACCCGGACACTGCGACCACCGGAGCACGACTAGCTGCTGCTCCGTACACCACTGGACCACTGGACCACTGGCCATCGGAGGCACTTCATATCCTCCCCTCTCTCGGACGACATCGACGCGGAGTCAGCCGGAAGGAACAGCTGAAGAGTAGAACGGACGTTCTGGGCATTCTTCGCCCTGTAACGCACCAGCGATGGGTTCCGCTGGGCCGGCAGCGGACTCGACGCAACCGATTCCGAAAGAAGAGGAGGACTGCAGTACGTCACAAACAGCGGGCGCAGCCGCCGAACATATCAGCGCGTCTCCGGCGGAACAAACACCACACCGTTTTCGCCACACGGCCCTTTTAGGGTCACCAAAATAACGAAGAGTTGTACGTTTGGCGCCATTTGTCATGCGACAAGCCTTTTGTCCGGTGACAATATATATATACATATTGCAATGGAACATCGCAGAAAGGGTATTTGTAGCTACGACTACATGCTTTTATACCAATTTATGACGTTATAGACATGTTGAAAATTGATTTTGTTTAAATTTTGTAAACTAGCTATAAGTTTTGAAATAAGAAATGGGTAATTAACTGTTGTATGTCAAAATGCCCATAAATTTATTTTCTGTCAAGTGCGAATTTAGTGCGCCAGTGCGCATGTTATTCGTATTTACGTGAATATCTGGTATAAATTAACGTATTGAATTGAGACTTGGACAGCTCATACTTCTAAATTAGCGCTACATTTTTCTTATGTAAAGACTCGAAACATATTATTTTAATATGTATTTTTTAACAGAATTCATCTTTCTAAAGAATCCTTATCTTCTGAAAGTCATAAAACTTTTAGATAAAATCTATACATGCTTTTGCCGATTTCAGCAAAATTGATCAGGACTTCTTTCTATCAACTTAACCCATTAATCACGTGCTAGGGGTTTTGACCTATCAGAGGCCCCTATTTTCATTCAGATTGGGTCTTCGCGAAGGAAGTTTCAGTTAGTTCTCCCTAACAGCTCGGCCTTAACAGACATTGCCTCTGTGCGAGTTTGTCGTATCAGTATACGTTTTACGTAAGGGTTAAGAGTACGGAATCTTAGCAACGAGTTGCTCGTTTGCTAAAATCCATTGGGTACTAGAACTAAAATAAAGTAAATTATTAATTAAATAGTGCTTTATCGTGTTAGTGAAGATTTCCTCATAGGGTCAGGTGTATTTACCGTAATACATTTGTGTGAACGCGAGGACACATCAAGACTCGGGAAGGTGTACGTACAATACACCGACACTACATTAATTTAAATTACAACCCATTATCGAGCCCTGAGTAACGATATAAACGCTATCGGTGTATCGGCGTGCGTGAGTGTGCGGAGAGTTTACGTGTCGTCCAGTCCAGCAAATTCAACAGGCCGGGAGAGGTGGCAGTGCAACGGTTCAACGGTTTCGCAAAAGGAATTCAACGACCAAGTAAATAGACATTTAAGGAAAGAAACTTTCAAATCATTTACAGACATTATTAAATTTAGAATAAATAATTTTTTGTCAATCAGACCATTTTAAATTAGTTATATATATATATATATATATATATATATATATACCTTACTCCAAATAAAAGACTCTGGTATTATTGTGTTTTTAATACTATGCCTTCTGTTTGTTTTGTTGCTATATATTATAACAACACAATTTGCATTTATATAATGTATTGAATTCATGGATGTAATCGTAATAATAAGATGATACGTTATTTAAGTTTAAAATTGTTCCATTATTTATTTATTAAACAAAATCTTTCATTTCGCATATTAAATATTGACTCATTATTATATCGTTTGTACGAATCTTTCGAACACTACTTATTGCTAACAAATTACATACACAAGTTATACATAAATCTTATTATCTAATTTTAATTAATTAAATATTTATTTTGCTCTCGGCTTACTCATTGTGTGCTCATCTTTTTGCAATTGCTGATTAATTTGCTTCAATAATGAGTTTACTTGTATTCAGATTTCTTTTATATTAATTTGTTTTAACTTTCTACTGCATATGCATTCTCTTTTATCAACACGACTTTACTAATTACGTTATACATAATTGTTGTGTCTCCAAGTTGCCTATATAATTAAATATTAGAATTACCTTGGTTTCCTTATTTGCAACTTCTTTGTGTTCTCAATATACACTACGCGTTTCGGGACTTAAAGTCCCATCATCAGGTGGATAAACTTTTCACTCATGTAGATCACGTCACTAGATAAAATATATATAAAGGTCACGCACATCTCGCTACTCAGTCGATTTCCCCACTCGCGTTATCTCACGATGCGAATCGCTACCGACCCCGCGGTCAGTCGCTCGCGGGGTCGGTAGCGATTTGTCATTTTACGTATACGTAAAATGAAGAGATTTGTCAGTCGCTCGCGGGGTCGGTAGCGATGCGCATCGTGAGATAACGCGAGTGGGGAAATCGACTTTTATTCTTTTTTACATTTATTCTGCTTACATTTATTCTTTTTTTAAACTTTTTTTCTGCTTTTACATTTATGTACAATTTATTTATTTTAATACTGGTTGAATGTCTTTCATTCCAACTTTAATTAGTGTCTTTCAAATGTCTATAATTACAATAGTTTTTTATCACCTCGTTTGACGTGGTTAATCATCCGTACGTCCTCCTTTGGTCCTCTGGTCGTGTTCTCCGTGTCCTTCTGGTCCTCTGGTCGTGTTTCACTGCATGTATTGTTTAATAGTCGTCTCGCCTCACATCATATGCTGTCAGTGTATTCATAGACTTCATCGTATGTACTCTGCTGCTCTGGTTGGACATCTAGTTTGTCCTGTGACTCTTACTATAGATGTGAATTAGCGTCGTCGACTGACATAGCCTCCTGTGGCAACGGTTGAATCGAGAAGAAGAAACTTTATTAGCGCGACCTGGTATTTATAGTCAGGTCGTGCAAAAACTCATGTCTGAACAATATTTAACCTGTCAGATTCTGTCGATGCGTTACTTCTCCCACTCTGGTTCAATTCACAATTTTCGCCTATCTTCGCGAGTTACGAAGTTTGTCTCACATCACTCGATGCTCAATCGATCACTAATTTTTATATGTTTACTATACGTAAATTACACTTCTTTATGTTAATCACAAAAAGAGCTATTCATTTTTTACGTATAGTAATTGCACCTTACGTCACATCGGTACGGTCTTTTAACACTTTATTCACCTTTAATTTCTATATATATTTTGGTGTCTTTTGTTTTACCCTATCGTACATATTTTTCTTATAATTAAAATAAAACATACAACTATTCTACTTGGAAAGGGTTGGTTACATTTCAGGAACGGACAGGCTTCACACGCACAAACAAAATACGCGTGTACACAACGCTAGCGACAGGTGTCGAAAATGCATGTCCATGCATGAATTCTGCGCTCCCTATTTATAACTACGATAAAGCTTATGCAATTTGAATCATGTTTATTAATTCATATTTATTTATTTTTATAATTTATTTCATTTATTTTGGGAATGCACAGTACCGTTAATGGTTGTACTGTTGCATTATATAAGTATATATTATTATATACTTGTAACATTTTATAATATCAATAATATATTCTTTTTGTTAACATATTCGTAAAATAAATTATAATAAATAATTATATTAACTACTATAATATATTATAATTTATATACACTGTAATTTCAAGGCCTATAATATAATATAAATATTATAATATACAGTGTAAGTTTATATTATTATATAATATATTTTGTAATGTCAGTAATATGTGCATTTACATAAATGTGTATGTTTATGTAAATTATATTTTATATAACGTTGAATACGTTAAACGAAAGTTTGGAATTCATTTTCATATCTAACATATAGTTCACAACAAACTTTTCTTAGTGACTTCAGACGCAAAATGGAGAATATATATGATATAGAACTTTAACAATTTTGTGCAGTTTCTATGGGCTAAATAATGCTCCGTTTCAGGAATATAGATCTATGTAATTTTCTTCCGAACCGTTTTTATCTATCGTTAAAGTCTCTGACGGTTCTTATTCTAATAGTCGTTTTACTAACACCCTTGGTCCCGGCTTGTAAACGCTCGTTTAATCGACTGTTCTACCATATTGTCGATGTTGCTTCTGACTGGTACAATAAATTGCATATATATTTTATTTTGAATACACACATGATGTATTGACTACAACATACATCAGAACGACAGCAGTTTTTTAAGCCATACACGCATTTGTTCGTATGAACAATTTTAATTCGCTCGTCTGATCACCCACACTATGGCGTATGTTCGGGGTTCGCTAATATCTCACTTTCTGATTGGCTTTAGTACACACAGGATGATTTGAGCTATGCAGAGAGAAAGAATAAATATTCTTGTGTCTGTGGATCACTTTTTTAAGGTGCCGTTTAAAATTAAACAGCCAACATTAACTTGAATTGTTTGGTTTTGAGTGTAGTTCTGTTTTAAAAGAAGACAGATTAGACGTACAGACTTAACTTACAAATTCGACTTGAGAAACAGTTAATTATTTTGTAATGATCTGTATTGTGTGCCGTAAACATGTAGAAGTACCTTCTGTAGAAAGTAAAAATACGCGCGCGCGCGCGTGTGTGTTGTGTACTATACACTATAGAAACGCACGTATTACTGCGCGAAGAGTCGGGAAAGGTCATTATTTTTGTGGCTTCAAATGAAATGATTTTATACAATCTCGTAAGAAAAAAAGTTGCAACATAATGTACAAAAAATCGTAGTTATTTTCGGTGTTGTCTTGGTTATTTTAACAGCTTTGATTGGGACTGTTATGCGAAATTATATTTGAAGTTAACTTGTTTGTAAATGTAACGTTACTGTGTGTATTACTCCTTCACGCGTAGTCTGTAGAATAATGTGCGACTCATTGCCTTGTTTTTGCGTGACAGACGTCCGCGGAGTAATCCATTGAGTGCGTATAGACAACCGTTTCAGGTGTTTTGTTGTGACTGAAATTAATTGTTTGGTACTAGCGTTTTGTTCTCACTAAGCACCAGTCAAGTGATCAACCATCACTCGTTCTGACGTGCAACGCACAGTGACTTATCCTCTTCGATTATCCTGAAAAACTTTTAAAAACAGGCTTTTGTCGGATTCAAGGTTAAGGTTTTTGCAAGTAAATAGGATTAGTATGTGATATAATACAGCAACAGACTGTTTGCAGGATTCATGTGTACGAGTAAAGTTGTGAATAACATTCTTTTCTTTAATTTCCGTGACATGCTAATATGCGCGTGAGTCTGTATCCTTTTGGCAGAATACGATTTAGAGATCCCGAAACGTCGCATCAGCCCTTCAAGATCTGAAACAAAAGGAATAGCTTTTTTAAGGGCTCATAGACACGTGTCATCCATTTTAAGAACCAAAACAACATGCTATAAACAACCTGAAACCAACAGAAGCAACGCGCATGAAATCTATTTCAAACCCAAGAATTTCATAAGAAACGCGCGCACGTAGACACGTGATTGCCATGCTTGCAAGCAAATACGGGTACAAGTTATTTTCAATTTTCATTAATACTTTCAGTTTTTGAGGATGTAAACCACGAGTCTGTGACACGTATGCCACTCACTACAATTTAAAACAAAATGTAAATAGTACGGATGTGTGCTGCAGACTTTTATATTGTGTCTAAGATACTGTTACTTGCACAGGTAATTCACGAACCATAAACATTAATTGTACAATCTGTGTTTTACTAAATATCCCTTCTTTTACTATTTCAAAATCAACGTCCTACTTCTATTTCCTTTTTAAATGTATTTTTTACAGTATTCATAATTAAGTTAAGTATTAAAAATAACAATATAATATGCTGATTCTTACAGTCTACTTAAATGAACGTATAACCAAGCCTTTCATGTACTGTTCAATAATTATTAAACAATAATTGTATTCATAAATGCTCAATTATCCTTGTTATATAATTTATATTGTATTAATAATACAACTTTTTACAAGAATATATTTTGTAAATTACATATATGTTTCAATTTAATTGATTTAAAATTTATTAATTTGTATCTGATGATGATAGTTAATATACTATCGAAACATGTATGTAATTTGCAAAATAAAAAAATACATGCTTCTAAAAGTTGTATTATTAATATAATATAAAAATAATTATAATTCTGTGTGTTTAATAATTGTGTTGTCTAATTATTAACTAATTAGTAGTTCGTTTTGAATAAGCGTGTGCCAATAATTCTGAACATTGAATTCATTTGTTATGTTTAATACACAAATCATTTAACAACGTTTCAAACATCCGATTTTCCTGATGTCTGTCAAAAACGTCAGAGCCCGTACGTCTTTCGTTGTCGTGTACATAACTCGTGCTATCCTCGATTTTTCTACGTCCTCAACATCAGTAGTGTCGTCTTCTTCAAGAGCGTTTCCTCTTGCGAAGTCTTCCTTGCAGGTATTTCAAATTGCTGACATTTCAGCTTGAATATTACCTTATCTAACTGTTGCCTGCTAGCTTTAAAAAAATCACAAGACAGGATATCAAGAGCTGTTTCTCTAGGGTGAATCGAATTCGATTGGTAAAATCTGTCGAAAATTATTTTTGCCAGATCTAAACGAAAGGTGTAGAACGTTTTCGACTGTCTTTTATGAACATACAACTAGTGTATAGTAAAATATCGTCACACTTATGTATTTTGTACAATACTTTGCTGCGCCACATTGTATACGTATAGTCACCTGATTCATAATAGTTTGTATTACACAGTGTTACAAATCTCAGTATCTCACTATTGTAAATTATAAGACATGTATGCATATAACATAGTAAGACAGTAACTATGCCACCTGTATGAGATATAACTTTAAAGATCTTTTTTGTAGATCTAATTCATTTTTTTATGTAGATATTCGTTTACATACTTTAAGAACACTCTATACTGACAAACACTCGGTACAGTTCACAAGGCCAACATATAGATGGTATAAATTGTTGGTTCCGTATATTAGATAAGGCGATCGGCTATATTTTACTGACAAGTAAGTTAGTCTTCTTTATATTATTTTATTAAATCAACCCATTCTCTGAAACATCGTATATCCCTATCAGTGGAAACAGTACTTCGTAGAAGAGTAGTGGTAACTGATTTACAATAACCAGTCCTACGATGGAAACATTCCAAGCTCTGGTACTGGAAACGGAGGAACGACGACGACAGGAAGCATAAGAAGCAGAGAAACGACAGGGTGAGAAACAACGAGAAGCGGAAAGATGACAGGAAGCAGTCTTGCTGGAAAACATAAACAGCAGAAAAAGCTGTTGCTCGAGTCCGAGGAACGACAAGACGAGAAACATAAACGGGAAGCAGAGGAACAGAAGCGTGAAACGGAAGAAATAAAGCATTGATACAGGAGCTGATGGAATTACAAGAGGTGGGTCTCCTACGTGGTGACCTCAATGTTCAAGAGGTAAGATTATCGGCAGTAGAAGAATCAATTGCAAATATAAAAGAACAGATAAAAACAAAAGTGGAACAATTAATGAAAACACAACGGTGCGTGTCAACACAAACTGCTGGACAGACTGTACCAATGGTACCCCCGACCACGACAGCGCTTTGTGCTTGCTTGCCGCCCGCCTGAATATACTTTGCCGCCCTTCATATCCCTACTTTGCCACACTATTTAATATTACTTTAATTAAAAGTACTTAATTTTTAAGTATTAAAAATTGATACAGACATAAATAGTAAAAGTGATAAAAAATAAATATATTTTTCAAAAACTTAATTAGCGATATAATTGGACCAGACCAGACCGCCAGACCGTGACCAAAAACGAGACCGTACTTGAAAACGTCTTAAACGTAGCTAACAAATTTCTGTTACTACTTGCAGACTGCTGTTGTTTTGAATACAAGTCGACAGTCCTAAAGGGGCCCGTTCGTCAAAACAAAACAAATAATTTCACATCTTATTGGGTAGGTACTTTGTACTTTGCCAGCGTTGAAATGCACACGCCTGTCTACAAAACCACAAAGAGACAGCAGCTATAACTCAGATATAAATGTCGCGCAACAATACTTACGCTTTCTTGGTAGTCAAAACAAACGCTGATGCCACTACACTGCGGCAATGCTAACAGAACAAATATCAAGAACAACTTAATAAACGTTAATGGCATATACCTAGAAATAGTCTGTATTCTTTGTTTTAATTTATTTTGCAATATCTGCTGATGCATTGGTAGTCTACGGCCGCCTCTTTGGTATGGCCGCCCGTGAGCGGTGCACATTTCGCACGTATGGTAGCGGCGGCCCTGGTTTTCGGTTCTACAACCAAACCAAACCTGTTATCCTTCTTTATCCTTCTTCGAAACCCACACTGTTGCTGCGAATGTCACACCGCGTTTTTATTATGTCACTGGCTATCTTCAGTCGTCGTTTTATCAAACGGTTCGTTTCTCGTAGTTGGTAAGAGAAACCATCTGTGTGTCCGGATGGATGAATCGAAACCATTAACTTTCTTAATTGATGTCACAGTGATGGTTTCAGCCTTTGTATCAGTTTAACCGGTTAGATTTTGGACCGAAACTAATCGTTAGTTAACTACAGACAATTTTACGAATGTTTTATGGTCAGTACGTGTTTTATATACAAAACCGAATGGACACCTATTTAGAATGTACTGAAGTGTCAGAACTTTTGTAATACTTTATCGTAGTCTTATATTTCTATCTCATATCAGTAGTGCAATTTAAAAAATAAGTCATACGTAATTCACACATAATTCACGATGTTAATCATACCACCTACGTTGTGAAGCAATTTAAAGGTTTTATTTTCGTGCATGCTGTACATTATTTAATTTTCCGACTTGTTAACCCTTTCGTTTGCAACGACAAAAAACAGTAGGCCTACATACAGGTAAATAAGTACATTGTTGTCGGTGTTTGCATTTATACACGTAAACTCTTGTTTTTGTCGTTTCATTTAGACAACGCTGTATTTAAAATGTCGCAATATATATGCTGTTAGCTATGCGTTCTAATATAGCTTAACCTGGAATTCCTAACTTCGTATACCAATAAAGCAAGAAGTTGGTTTTACTATTAAAATTTCAATGCGGTACACGATTGGTTGTTGATCAGGAGTATGCGCGTGGCTGAATGCGAAATTCGTGGCGCCACGAAATAATTGTGAATTATAATAACTGGCTGTTACCCGCGGCTTCGCACGCGAATATTTGACTTTTAATAAGTATTTTAATATAATTTTTATTGTCTATGTCTATATGGCGTTCTGTCAGCTCGTATAACAATTTTGTACTCATCAGTCAAATTCTTTCCAAAGCTGTTTTCAACACTTGTACTATTTTAACTTGTACTAAATTATTATGTTGGTGCAACAGCCTTTGGAGATTTAAAAGTACCCGTTTATAAAGCTTTTGGAGATATTTATAAAGTAGCCTACCTGTTAAATCAAAAACGCTAAATTCTTTATTTTAAGTGTTACTGTGTTAGAAGCATTGTATAACACATTAAACGTTATACTTTCCTCAACCATGGCTTTTATTTATTTCAGCAGTAAACTAAAAACCAAAAACCGTTGTCACCTAACCTCACAAATGAAAACAACACGTATTTTCGCTTTGTTTTAAGTAATAGGACAATTTACAATTAGTATACTTCTTCTTTTCCACATCGTAATATATCGATACAATCGCGTATTATATAAAACATCGAAAATGTACTGCAGGAATGGATAAGTGTACTGTTCCGATGCCCCGCTAAATAGCTTTTGTTTATTTACTTGTTACTATGGTAATTAATTCTGGTCTCCATGGTGTTTTGATATCTTTAGTAGTAGTATTAATATATTTCATTACTTATTCATTGCATCATCAGAAATACGTATAAACATAAATTTTATAATCGTTTAAGACAATTACAATATATATATATATTATTACAATACAAATTTACATGTAATTTAATTTGTATAGCCCCACAATTTGTTGGAGCGCCAATACTATAACAATACAAATTGCCAATTTAAATGTATTTTAAATTGTGTAGTGGTATAGCTCATACAACATTACTGATAACGTGTATTTATAAATGGAGTTTGGGTGTAATAGTAATAAGAGTAGTCATTGATTGAATTGTAACATGTTTTCATTAATTTATTTAAAAAAATCACAAGTGTGTTTAAAACCGCATTTACTTCTCCATAAAATATTCATTATTGTTTTGTTTAAACGTTTCATTGTTGCAGTACATTCATCATAAAATAAATCTTATACCTATATTAACAAAAGTATATGCTAAACATTTATTTGTTAATCTAAACTTTCTCGACCGCTCAGTCTGACTGTGTGCTTTATTGCAGTTTTGTTTTCTTTTCTTTATATATTTTTTTATTACATTACTTTCTGCATTGCATACATCTTAATGATTTATAAAAATTTTAATTGACTAAGAGAATTGTTATTCTTTTTATATAACTTCCAACTACGTTACTTTATGCATTGCGTGTAATATTACTCATTGATTACTTTACAGGCTAAATAAAAATTTACATTTACTAAATTAATTGTTAATCATCCAAGCAAAGATTTAAATTAACTTTAAATTAATTGTTCATCATCAAAGAAAATTCTTCTTGAATTTAAATTATATTCGCTTTGCATTATATATCTATCTACATTTTACATAACTTTTATTTATTTTTAAATTTTAACGTGTCTTTTTAATGTCTTTATTCTCTCATTTACAAATTATAAATTGGTTATGTGTCACCTCGATTCTGTAGATCGTACCCATATCCTCCGTTGATCCGTAGGTCCTCTTCTAATGGAGTTCCCTGCACGTTCTCCCGTTCCACTTGTCCTCCAGTTACTCGTCCCTCATGGTCCCATCTGGTTGCTGTAGTGTAGAGTGATATGTTGCTCTGCACCAGCTGCTGTTGTCCTAGCAGACGCCTCTATTGCTCTGCATAGCGTTCCTCTGGCTGATGTGACCTCGTCGGTTGTCTTGAGTGCTGAACGTTTGTGGTTGTAGACTTGTAGAGTATTTTCGATAGTCGTATTTAAAATCAAACTAAGAGTTACTGTTTGATACTTGGATGAACGTATCGTCCTCCGACTTTACAGTTTATTTAAAAAAATCGCGTCGATACTGAACATAGAGTCCCGCCGCTTCTGAAGACTGATTGAGAGTAAAATTGGCTCTACTGTGCCCTTATTTATATTCAATCAAGAAACCACACCTGTCGGAACAGAATTCTGCATGTCAGAAATTTTTTGTGGCGTCGGTTCCCCCACTATCGTCCAATTTCATATTTTCGCAATTTCTGCCAATTGCAATGTCTAATGCGGATTTCAAGGTGTTCTAACATTGTCTGATTTAATTTCACATATTCTGTGTACTGTAATTACCATCGGACTCGCATAATTCGTGTAATTATTACGCTCTTAAAATCGCACAGAGTTCGCACTGAACGTCCTATTCACACAGTTTTCGCACTGCACATGTGTATTATTTTTATGCATATTTAGAAGTCTTTGCAATTTTTCTACCATTTATGGTTTGCTTATAATTAAATAAAACTATAATTTATTATCTATTTGGGGTGAGATTGCAAATTTTCAGGCTTGAACAGGTCTCACGCACACACTCTATTTACTAGTGTACACACTCTCAGTGACAATCGCGTGATCGTGCATGTTGATTCCTGCGTATAAACTCAGCTTTTAATCTCAAACCTGCTAATTTATTACCTATTTCTAACATTAATCTAAATATTTATTTTATTTAATAAATGCACAATACAGCCTATGCTTGTATTGTCGCATTATATATATATATATATATATATATATATGTATGTATGTATGTATGTATGTGTAGGCCTATACAACATTACAAAATATATCAATACAATCGCATATTAAAAACATTAAAAACTACAGGAACGGATAAAAGTACAGTTCTGATACCGCTAAATATCATTTGTTTATTTACTTGTTACTATGGTAATTAATTCTGGTCTCCATGGTGTTGTTGACATCTTTATACACGTCAACTAAAAAGCATAATCAAAAGGGCCTAACTTGTGCGAACGGGACAAAATATCAAATTCCAAGTTAGACAGTATTTTTCGCCTTGTGTCAAAGGTTACCTGTGCAAAATTTGGTGGCAATCGGTGTAACGGTTTAGATTTATATTCTATATTATGGGTATAAATCCTCAGATTTTGAGTTATATATATATATATATATATATATATATATATATATATATATATGTCTGGGAAACATAACAGTCCTGACGAATTTGTTGAAGTGGTGCGCTCTTCATCTTAACAATTTACGTCCATCACAACTTACACTGGATGCTATCCAAATATAAAATGGGATAATAGCAACTGTGTGTATGTGGGTTTGGTACTTATACGTACTTTGTACGAAAGTTAGGATTACTATTGCTTCTTATATATCGCTTACATGATTGGTGACCATCTTCACTGGTTTCTTTAATTTGTTATTTTTTCTTTGTTTTTTTTTAAATTCACCAGATGACTAAAATGAATCCTTAATCTAATGTCACACACCCAAATTATGATTCTGTATGCCAGTTAAGTTTTATCACGTGATAGAATAATTTATCTTTTGTTTATAAATCTCCTAATCTTGCAAAAAAGTGTCATAGGCTGTAAACAATTTCTTTAAGAACCTGCAGAAAAATAAAGTTTTTACATTTACTTTTTTTAATTTATTGCAATATAATTAACCAAAACATTAATTAATTTTCCCCCATCAGTCCTACAATATATATCTAATTAAAATTTGTCACGTACAACACCTGTTTCTCTTACCTGTTTATGACTAAGTTGTAATGATGTAGGTATTTACTTTCGTATACAAAGTTGCAATTGCATAATAAAAGTTGGTATAATCCAATTTAGTTTTTAAGACTGCGAACATTAGAACATAAGGTAGTGGAATATAAAGTACGAATATTATTAAAGGAAACGGTTTTCTTTACAGAATAATTTTTGTTGTAATGTTTTTTTATTGGGTAAAGTTTTTTGATGCGTGAGTATTTAACAAAATTAATGTTTAATACATATCGGACTAAATGTACGAACAACAAAGTAACTTGAAGAAACACGATCCTAAATACTGTTTGTGTTTTTTTTTTATTAACCCATCTTCATATATTTATTCTCTTACATGCGATTCAGGCAGTTGCGATATGCCATATTTTTAAATACAGCATTTTGTAATATTTTATATTTTCATTACTGAATGTCATATTAAAATCCTTCGAGTAAATTTTTAATATAACATTCATATTATGTTTACAGACAGTAATGACGCTTGACGCTCGTTTTCTGATACAAAGAAACTCGTACGAAAATACAGGAGCCCATAACTCACTTGACACTAATGATTACAAACAAGTGTATTTTATACAGATTACACTCTGTATTTTATATCGGGGTTTAGGG
This sequence comes from Magicicada septendecula, assembly GCA_034769895.1. NCBI lineage: Eukaryota > Metazoa > Arthropoda > Insecta > Hemiptera > Cicadidae > Magicicada > Magicicada septendecula. Next base: position 1,031,178,287 of record CM068367.1, on the reverse strand, counting down.
ATGGCGAAATATAGTCGTCAGTGCAAAATAAATATTAAGCAATATAGTGAAATCCATATGATGGGAATATTAGTAATACACTTGAAATATTCTGAGAATGATTAAAGCTATTAAGCATCTTGTACGTCAATTATCTGATCTGTCAGAATTCCAGAAAAGATTCTAGTTATCTACAATACTTCTACAAACTCCTAAACAATAGCAGCACACTTGTACCTACTTATGTCTCCATGGTGTACAGCCTTCGGAGTTCGGCAGGCACCATCTATAAATTTATAGTAACTGTTGTAAAAATCGTTTTCTAAAAGACTGAATCATTACAATTATTGCCCGAATGTCGGTAGTAAAAGTACGAATATTTTGGTCCAAGGCAGTAATTAGAGTATTACTTACCTCTAATCGTCAGAAATCACAAGACTTATGCCTATAAGCATTTGTTTAATACTATATTAAGTAAACCTCTATTGTCAACGTTTTGAATACCAAACAGAATTATCACTGTTGCACACCACTATAGAAAATATCGGTATGGAGAACCATACATGACTTCCATGTTCTAAGATTTATATTTAAAATCATTTACGAAATGAAATGTTTCCATAGAAACTACTACTTTCCACTTATTGCTTCAGCCTTAACCACAGTATTGTGGTCACTAACGTATACCACCACACGTTATCGCACTCGATTTTCACTGATGATGGCAGTCGACGGCACTGCCGAAACGTCTGGTTTTGCAGAAAACATTGGACTACGGCCAAACAGCCCGGGAAGGAATTTTAACAACAAACTACTACTTGTTGCCGATAACGTAGTACATATAAAAAATTATCCCCTCCCCTTTCAACTATAATTTTCATTTATAGAAAATTACTCCCACCCCGTTCAACTAGCCTCTTCATTTATAGATATTTTATCTACGTTTCTACAGTGGATTATTAAGATCTTCTTATCAGGATACTTTATTTATCAAAATTAAGTACTTTACTCTTGTTACAACAAAAAATGTTTCAGGTAAACTACCCTTCCCCGTAACCTATCTTCACCAAAATCAACAGGCCTTGCGTTCTCTACAATGTAGGGATGTATGCAAAAAATTATTTGATTATGGTTGAATTTACGGCAGTTATCGTTAGTCATAGACAAAATTAACCTTGTTATCACATAAAACGTTGCAGGTAATCTACCCCTTTCTCTTAACTGATCTTCACCAAAATCAATAGGTCTTGAGTCCACTACAATTCAGGGATGCATGCAAACCAGCAAAACATTATTTGATTCTGTTTGAATGTGCGGCAGTTATCGTTCGTCATAGAAACAATTACTCTTGTTAAACCATTAAAGGTGGCAGGTAAACTACCCCTTTCCCTTAACCGATCTTCACCAAAATCAATAGACCTTCAGTTCTTTACAAGTCAGGAACGAATACAAAATATTGTTTGATTCCCTTTGAATTTGCGGCTGTTATCGTTTGCCATAGAAAAAAATTACCCTTGATAAAAAAAGACGTTAATAGGTCGTGAGTACTCTACAAATCAGGGCTGTATGCACAGAAATTATTTGATTCTGTTTGAATTTGCAGCTGTTATCGTTTGCCATAGAAAAAAAATCTACAAACACACACACAGACACTTTTCGAAAAACGACTTTTTTCATGTTTTGAGTGTAGTACAATCAGAATCTGCAATAATCTCGAACACGATTTTTTTTGCCATCACCATACTTCCATTCCTTAAGGAATATGGAAGTAAAATTATTCCGATTAGCGCTTTCAAGCTTCTCAGCTCATCGTCAGATTTCCGATCTGACGATGAGCTGAGAAGCTTGAAAGCGCTAATCGGAATAATTTTACTTCCATATTCCTTAAGGAATGGAAGTATGGTGATGGCAAAAAAAATCGTGTTCGAGATTATTGCAGATTCTGATTGTACTACACTCAAAACATGAAAAAAAGTCGTTTTCCGAAAAGTGTCTGTCTGTGTGTCTGTCTGTGTGTCTGTAGATTTTTTTCCTATGGCAAACGATAACTGCCGCAAATTCAAACAGAATCAAATAATTTTTTGCATACAGCCCTGATTTGTAGAGTACTCGCGACCTATTGTTTTTGGTGAAGATCGGTTGAGGGAAAGGGGTAGTTTACCTGCAACGGTTTTTTTTTATCAAGGGAAATTTTTTTTTTTTTTTGCAAACGATAACAGCCGAAAATTCAAACAGAATCAAATAATGTTTCGCATACACCCCTGAACTGTAGAGTTCTCAAGACCTATTGTTTTTGGTGAAGATCGGTTAAGGGAAAGGGGTAGTTTACCTGTAACGTTTTATGTTTTAACAAGGGTATTTCCTATGGCAAACGATAACAGCCGCAAATTCAAACAGAATCAAAAGATTATTTGCATACAGCCCTAAATTGTAGAGTTCTCAAGACCTATTGTTTTTGATGAAGATCGGTTAAGGGAAAGGGGTAGTTTACCTACAACGTTTTTTTAACAAGGGTATTTTCTATGGCAAACGATAACAGCCGCAAATTCAAACAGAATCAAATAATTTTCTGCATACAGTCCTGATTTGTAGAGTACTCAAGACCTATTGTTTTTGGTGAAGATCGGTTAAGGGGAAGGGGTAGTTTACCTGCAACGTTTTTTATCAAGCGTATTTTCTATGGAAAACGATAACTGCCGCAAATTCAAACAGAATCAAATAATTTTTTGCATACCTCCCTGAATTGTAGAGGTCTCAAGGACTTTCGATTTTGGTGAAGATCGGTTAAGGGGAAGGGGTAGTTTACCTGCAACCTTTTACGTTTTAACAAGAGTAAAGTACTTGAAAATTTATTTAAACTTTTTGAAACAATGGTAATTGTTAAAAATAAAATAATTTTGTTGCCAGGCAATAAAATTAAAAATTTTTCATTTTAATGTAATATAATATTTTTCATTTAATACGGCAATAAAAAGGCAGGTAAGACACAAACACACACACACACAATTCACGTTATTTCTGGCCTCACTCATGTTTATTTTCTTACGTTTGCACGCTTTTTAAATGGAAAGTGCCGAAACCCACACCAACATAACGCGTGCAAGCCGAAAAAATGGACATCAATTTGCTTACTGGCGAAGCTAGTAGTTAATGAATGGGTAGGCAAAAATCTTATCTTAAATTTTTTTTAAGGAATCACTAAAAGGACGGTGGTTCAAATCGGACGCTGAGGTAGAGTTTGCTGTAACCGAATGGTTCCACAAACAGCCGTAAGAATTTTACTAGCAGGAAATCTACAGGTTAGTGCAACAGTGGAACTCATGTCTTAATGTTATTGGAGACTTCTTTTAAAATCGTTGAATAAAAAATGCTTTACAGCTCTATACGTGTGTCTATTGAACAATCCTTGTATTAGTCATACACAATAATACAACTGATTGAACTTCAAATTTTTAAACTTGATTAGTTTCTATATATATGTTTAATGTTACAAATAATTCAAATAACAATCTTGATCATCTGTTAGTTCAGCGGAATAACAGTGACACTTTTAATAACCGCATAAAATAAACACTTAGAAACAACACAGGCGCTTTAACTTAACTGTTTGGACCACAGAAGTGAGGCATGCCTCAACGCTCTATGTGTACAGCGCGGGACAATCCCCCCTCCCTACACTTCCCTATTACACCACTACATTGCTTACATACGATGTATACAAAAAACGCTGAGGCAAGTTCAGGTTGCCTCATTCGCTTTAAACGAACTATGCCGAATCTCACCTGTCACCATCTAGCGGTCGCTCAATAAAGCACGTTTCGGTTTAATAAATTTGACAGTCGCAGTAACAATGTATAATCTTTACGTTATGTAGTTCATACGTATTTATAATTTTTATTCTACAGAATTTTTTAGGGTAGGGATTGCCTCAATTGCCTCCATGTAACTTCGCCACTGATATATATGTGTACAACGTTATCGGCAACAAAGAAGTAGTTTTTGTTAAAATTCCTTCCCGGGATATTTGGCCGTAGTCCAATGTTTTCTACAAAACCAGACATTTCGGCAATGCCATCGACTTCCATCATCAGTGAAAATCGAGTGCGATAACGTGAGGTGGTATACGTTAGTGACCACAGTACTGTGGTTAAGGCTGAAGCAGTAAGTAGAAAGAAGTAGTTTCTATGGTAATATTTCATTTCGAAAATGATTTTAAATATAAATCTTAGAATATGGAAGTCATGTATGGTTCTCCATACCGATATTTTCTATAGTGGTGTGCAACAGTGATAATTCTGTTTGTGATTATAACCACTAACACAACTTTCTTAATTAAAATTTTGAATACCGTTAACGCGATTGTCAGCGTTTGCTTTGGAGCACCGCGTACTTCACTGAAAATAGTTTCCGGTATATTATTAAATTTTCGCTTTCATGGTTTCACCGACTGTACTGCATTTTATAGTCTGCTGCTTATTTTTTCTTATGATAGAATTGTCTTCGTTTAACGTGTGCATGATTATTCATTTGACGTAAGCCCTACAATATGAATGAGAGTGGGGTATGTTTAACACTTACTATCTTATTACTAGCACGAGGGAAGCCATGTTATTAAAACCGTAAGTGCTCACCTTTGCCGTGGGTGATAGTTTTGATTACTATTTTATAACTTTCGCGATGCGAACCGATTATTTTACTACGATATATTTAAGAATACTCTTTAATTTTCAAAATATTTAAATCTGAAAAGATTACTACTATTCTGAATGTTTTTTTTTTAGCGAGCAATTTTAATGCCTGTGCTGTTACCTGGGGGACGTGGCATTGAAAATGCCTTCTATGGCGTCACAGTTCGGAGTCGAACCTTAGCCTCCATAATCATCTGCATCCATTTTTCCCTGTCCTTCCTAGGCGTCGATGTCTATCATTTTATTTTAAGTAAAGTATCAGCATCCCTCGCCATTGCGTCAGTCCAGCGATGCTTGGGTCGTTGAAAATGCGTAGTAATGGATAAAAGCACTTAAATGGTCTATCAAAAGCTTCAGCTGTGGGTTTACCTATCAGAGAGAACGCGGTTTGAATACAGACCGGACCGTGTAATAACAGTGGATATTTGCTTATCAGGTCCACTTGGCTCGAATATAAAGCATGAGTTTCTCTTTGATCTGCCTACCCCTTCCCCATCCGCAGTCACAGTATTAATTAACCTGAAATGATCAAATTATTTCAGCCGTGGGCTTTATTGTTATATTCGCTAGCAATAATCGTGTTGAAAAAGTTGTATTTGCAAACCTGTTTGGCAGCAGAGCCGGTCCCGTAGAACTTTGGGCCAGCAACACTCACCCAGTGTTATGTGGACGTACATTGTATTCCCTGTGTAACAGCGTGACCACATCACATTCGTTACGTGCAAGCAGTAATAATCTATATGTAGGCCTACAATATGTATTGCTTACACTACAGGAATCTTTATAGCTTATTCGTTCCTCTGTTAACTGGAATCAAAAAACCAAAATAAAGATAAAACAGTAAGTTGTTTGATCAGACTCATTAGTAGTTTTGCCCCACGTATAATGTTCGTGTCTGTTATATTAGGTGGGTAGTAAATTAAACCGTATACTTTATAAAAAATGTTATTTTACGCGTAAGTACAGTCATTTGTATGTGTAGCCCTACATCCACTCTGACACTCATCTGAAGCGTACTACTAAGCGTTTCTAAAATATCTACGAGAGTCAGTTGAATACCTTTTAGAATTTTCAGAAACGAAAGTGTTACGTTTCGACGAAATCTACTTTATGTAAGAGCAAAGTAGCTAGTCTTTTGTGCAGGAACGACGTTTGCAGTAACCCGAAGACGAGAGTTGGTAACGAACGAGATGTAATGAATTTATCAATTACAGTTAACACCAAAGGGGTACACGTGCGATATTTGCGTGTCTGTTATAGTATTACAGCAATAGATAACTATCCCTTGTAAAGATGCTTTCATGTCGTCATTTTCGATTTTTTCAGGGAGAGAGATAGCCTAGACGTTAGCTACACTGTTCATCATTTAGGATTTGAAATTTGATGGTTATATTTATCAGGACCACTCGCTACGTCGTTTTCTTTCTTATTTGAGTCGAACCTAGAATTTCCTTTCCGTTACGCTGATTTTTAAAATATCGTTTTTCGTAGACGAGTCAAAATTTCTAAGTTTAGATTATCGTCGCTTTGCTGTCGTAGGCCTGTTTTCTCTTGTAAACTAGCAGCAAACAAGTACCAGGTTTACACACGTGTTCGGCTTATTAATTACCACGTAACCGTAACGTCAGTTATCGTTTTTGAAACTCTGCGGTCACTACAACACTGTTTCTATTTTTTGTTCTCACCTTGTTCAGTAGTAATTTTTATGTAGCCATTATCTGAAAGAAACTGTAATTACTTCTTGATCCATTTATAGGGCTATGAGCAGTTATGAATATTAAGTAACACGACTTCACCTTCTGAGTACTATAGGACTTTAAAATACCTTGTTTCTGTGATATTTTACGACATATCGTTGTGAACAATACTGTACAATAAGCATAGTGTAGGAACCCAAATTCTAATCACCCAAAACGTAAAGAATTTGGAGAAAAGATACCAAGGAAAGTACAACACAAGTATGATGGTAGACTACTGCGTCATGTAGATTATGTTACGTGATTATGTTGAAACACGGCATTGCTCAACAAGAGAATTTTCAACCCGCTGGAGAAAAGTTGAAAAAAATTGCTGCTATAGAAAAGCAATGAATAAGAACATTAAGTGCTTATATCTTTACGTTTTATTTTTATTTTTTCTGCCCTGTGTATTTTGAGAACTATTTTGTTTAAAATACATTCATAAAATACTTTGATTTTGTCAAATATTCTATTATTTTTTTCTGTAACACTGACAATCCATAAATAGGTTTTTAGATTACAGTAACTCTTATGTCTTATTCTTATTTGACCTACGTTTACAAAATAAAACATAATTAAGAACTCAGTAAATATTTTTTCAGACAAAAGTATATCACAACCATTTTAATAAATGCATTTTAACATTAAATCTTAAAAAAATATGACATGATAGAAAAATTTCAAATGTATTTCTGAAACCTGCATGAAAAGTATATTAAAAAGTACACAATTTCAGTAAAACGTGGTTTAAACATTCTTAATTCAGACTGACATTTTTTTTGAAATCGTAATTATTTATAACTCTTTTTACATCTCCGTTTATAAAAACTAGCATTTTCATGACATTTTCATTGGTACTTTTATAGTCGTTTGAAACGTTCCTTTAAGGTGTTTTCCGTCTGTTAGTTTCAGTTCATTTTTTTTCAATAGATTAACTAATATCTGTTAGTTATGAGGATGAGAATCTAAAGACATGAGGATGTCTTTAAATTAAATGTTATTCCAGTACAAAGTTGAATGCGTTACCTAAGTGTCGTATATTATAACAGCTAGATCATTTATAGGCCTACTGATATTATCCTTTCCTACAACTGATTGTAAATACTTTCGAAGATGTTTCTGTAACGAAGTCTGTTCACTGATATTTATGAAGTTTTATATTCTTTATAATTGTCTGAAGACATATTTGTAAACACATATCGTATTGCTGGTAATAGGTGTAGGCCTACACATTTAACTCAATTTGATGTCAGTATAACGTGTTGTGTAATAAGGTTTAATTACTTATTGTTTTATTGTGCTGCATTCTTTTATTTATTGTGGTGCTGAATTCGTTTTTATCTATAAATGGCAAGAGATGGCCATAAAATTACGGAAGTCATCGGTTTAAGAATATAACCTGTAACAAATTAGTATTGGTAACTGTAAAATAGGCACCGTAACATGTAAAAACTAACCGGTTTAAAATTTTTATCAGCAAAAGGAATGTTCCTCTATTATTTAGCCATCTAAGTCTGGGGTAATTATGTTAATTATTCTGTCTTAGGTTTTCCCATTCGAGGTTTCTACTGCTTCTCAGTGCAAGATTTTTAACTATTAAAGAGCGATATAGTAGCGTTGGTTCTTCAGTATTAAAAATAATTTAAAATAAGAGGATAAGTCATTAGTTCGTTTGATAATGTTTATTTGAACTAGTCTGATATCAAGAACTACAGATAACAATTACCTAGTTAAGTCTTACTCTAAATTGTTTCATTCGTCCTTACCAGCGTATTTCAACTATACTTTTTAGCGAAATCTGTAGTCTTTTCAATTAGACATGGTCCACAAAATTGGAATGTTTCGACGCTTACTTATTATAAAAAAAGGATTGGAATACTTTCAGTGTTTGTTTACGTACTAAATAAAATTATATGACCTATGTTTTTGTAATTATCAGTCCCTAAACTTTTGGAAGTTCGAATTAACGTAACCCACAATTTTTTCGATTTCGACAATTTCTTCCCAAAATTATGCAAAGGTCGTAGCGCAATATAAACACAGTTTACAGATCTCAGTATAATTTGATTACCTTAACAGTACTTTGTTAATTTGACAGACAGTACGGATGTGAATGTTTTCTTTATACAGTGAATGAGAGAATGAAACGATTACCACGGAAACGTACGTTGACCACTCAATATAGAAATACCGTTTACTGTTAGTTGACCAGTGAGTTTGGTACTACCGCAATAAAGCAGCATGAAATTAGTTTTCAAACACAAAAGTTAACACAGACTGCTGACGTAGTACGAAACAGAAGACCTGCTGCAATAAACTATCCAACTCAAGTGAGAAGTAAAGATTCTTTCGTTAGAGGTTTATCGTTTTACTCTTGTACACTTGTAGTTACAAGAAATAGCGACGAAATTCCACAAAAGAATCCACCCTAGTTTTCAACTTGATCCCATGCACATTGTGTGACAGCGAAATGTAATTGTTCTGTCTCTGTAAGGCAGAAGGAGAAATTCTTTTCCACGAAATAAAAATTCATTTGGGTTAACTGACGATTGAGCATTTGTATTTTTCGTGTTATCAAAATAAAAGTAGCACAGCATGCACAATTGTGATAACTGAATGCTTTTACAGTTTTTTTCTGTTTATAAAACCGTGTAAATACAATCGATTAAAGTTTTTAATTTTTGAGCAAATCCAGCTTATAAAGATCCCATTCTCATATAATACAGAAGTTCGTTAATTCCTGTTTTTTCTTCAATAAATTTTGGAATTTACAATTAAAAGAATTAATTGATTTTAGTCAATTTTGTAAACATTTTTCATACTTAATCTCTATTTTTGATAATAAATCAAAATTATTGCATAATAATAACACCATATTATGATTTATATTACGAATACGCTAGTATATCAGCTACATTTATATATGCTGATTCGAATTTAATTATATGAAAGTGGGCTACAAGTTCTATTGCTAGACACTGTTCTATTGCGTGTGGAGTAGTCTGTACAAAATATTCACCGCATATTTTGTAATTATATTTAATATATATGTCATTTATAAAAAAAATACAAATCATGTTGCACAATGGTTTACGTAAAGTGACTTTGTTGTGTCAGTATTTTTGCCTAATTTTAATTAAGATGTAAAATAGTTTTTTCTTTCCATTCAGTCAGAGATATACGGTTTATATTAATAGTAAAGCTAGTTGGATATATGTGACGTGCTAGTTTGTTTTCCGATCACGAGAAAACATAAAAATTTATAACCAGTGGCGATAGATTATATTACAAACGGTTTATGTACCTTGGACACCAGGCTTTCTGGCACGTGTGCTGTTTGTGTCGAATGAGCGAAGTTACGCTCAGGTTTGACTTAACCGTCTGTCTATTTGTGGTAGCCTATGTCTGACGATAACTTTTGAACGCATTTTCGAACAATTTCGTAAAACTTTGAAAATGTTAAAATTTCATTATGTCAGGGCCCAAGAAGTGGTGAAATTTGTGATAACATCGAAAAAATCCGTGTGTGGTGTAAAAAAGTTGAAGTAAGTTTAAACCACAGTCTGAAAGTAGTGTTCATTTTTAAAAATATCAAAAATTTTGGACGTCAGTGCGAAAAAAGTAGGTGAAAAGTTTGGTAAAATTGCAAAAGTTCGTGCGGGGTATCAGCTTACAAAGAATTTTAACGTCTGAATGTAGTGTTAAGTTTTAAAAATTTCAAAACTTCTAATCTCTAGATTAGATGTCAAAACGTCTAGGCCCAGGAAAGATGTCAAAACGTGAAAAAACTGTGAAAATCCAGCAATCGCAGACCAAAAGTAATTGTAATCCAAATCCAATTGTTTGAATTTTTAGTTTTATTGTATGCTTGTGTGCTCTATAATCGTTATGTTACTAAAGAAATAGTAGAGAAATCGGGATTATAGTAAATTTTTCTCATAATTGAAAAATTATCTGATATCAAAATTTATATAATAATAATGTCCGTTCAAAATAATGAGCGAGTTCTGCAGCTCAGGGAGCTTACTAGTAATATTACCTAGACAAAATGCTTAAAGGATTTATGGGCTACTTGGAGTGATTAAACGTGTAAGTGCTTAAAATGCTTGCATGCGACAATGTGTAATCGTAAACTATAAGTTTTAGTCCTTAGTGCTACATAATTAAATATGGATGCGATCTATGTAATAAAAACCTAGTGAAACGAAATCCAGTCCATCGAATCTTTCAAATTGCAGGGTTGTACAACGTGGAATTTCTCTTATATTCTTATCACCAATACCAGAAATTACGAAATTAGGTGCACGTCTTTCGTGTCTTGTTTCGTCAGCTGCTCCTCATGTCATCACGTTTTTGCCGCTTTCTTGTTTCGTTAGACTTTAAACTAAAAGTACGATTTCTGTTCTGTTATCTTAATTTGCGGAAGTCGTAGTTGAGTTTTGATTTTTTTCTTTCAAAACCTTCAAATTTTCAAAATTATGATCAACTCTGTGCCTATCCAGTTAACGTTTACTTCTGCTTTAAGGTAACGTTTTCCTGATAATTACTGAAACCTGGTTTGACCGTTCGACACCATCAAATTACGCCAATTACCAGAATTATCTTAGGCTGTAACGTGCATAGTGTCCACGCAAATTATTCCTATTTAATTACTATCGATCCCTCATCCGTTATTTGTACTGTTTACTGCAAGATTATACTACTGAATGTGATGAATGAGCGCGCGCGCGTGTGTGATTATTGTGTTTCCAGCTGTCTCGTGTTCAGTGAAATATGGATTATCTGATGTACCCGCTCCGTCGAGTTCCAGGCAGAAGCTTCTTGACCATGTTGTCTTCAGAGCTTCCTCCTTTCATTGTGCTCTTTCCGCCTTGCTTACGCGTGGGGTATGTGTATGGCTACTGTTTGTTACATTTGCTAATGTACATTCTTGTCATGTACGTACACACAATAAGTAAGTGCATTAAGGCTCAGCGTCTATCGTATAAGCTGTCTAGCAGACTGCATTATAACGAACAATGTTTCTGTGTCACGGATGCACCTCAAAACACGTATATGTATTTTCATTGTATGCGTTCTACAGAAATTGAAGTATAAGCCCGAGTAAAGAAAAATATAAAAAAAATATTACTTTTGATCTTGTGTGCACATGTTTCATTCACGTATGATTCTCATTCCAACAGTGGCAAATGAGATTCCTGAAATCATAAACTACAATGACGTTGACAGTGCAAAACATCAGTGGCGTATCTAGACTGGGGGAGGGTGTGCGAGGTCGGTTCGGCTTCATGCAAAAAAAAAAACAAGTTAAGACTAACCAACATTACTATCTGTAAAGTGGCTGAAATCAGTTCCATTAAAGTTAACGGTAATAACAAAAAGAAACGCATTATTGAAACATTGTTTACAAGATACTTATTGCCTGAATTGATTTTCAAATTATATTTCATATTACAAACGAATACGCTAATGCTGTGTAATAAACCTGTTCGTGTATTTAAAAAAGAGTTTCCACTATATTAGCGTACACAGCTGAAAAAATAATAAAACAGCCTAAAAATTAGGAGATTTACAAAATTCGTCAACTCCCCCCCCCCCGGGGCGTCCTTCCCGTTGCCCCCCCCCGTAAATACGCCCCAGAAACACAATCATGTCAGTAGTCAATAGAATGTGTTACATTAATAAAAAATTTATTTTAACCGTGTTCGGTTATTTCATGTGTGTGTTTACTTTATTTCATTTGTGTTACAATATCATATGATCACTGGATGACTGTACACTGGATACAAGCAGTGTGACGTACTATACTGCCTACACCAGTACCGTTCCTGGTGACCACCTCCTGGAAAACAGATCGCTGCACACCACCCAGCCACTAACGAGGCATATTTTATAAATGAAAACAATGAAAATAAATGAAGAGTAGCGAAATCAGTTTACCGTTGGAAATGTTCATACTTTTTTGGACTAAAGACGTTGGAAGTGGTATAATTGTGTAGCGGTGCATTTTGTGCTCGAGTAATCACCTTGTAACTGTCGTAATATATTTTTCTAAGTGGCCTTAGCTGTGCTCAAATTAAATTCATACAATCTATGGAGATTTGGATTGCAAATTTTATCTTTCAAGAAGCCCCACAGCCAGAGAGATCCGGGAATATAATAACGTGGTTTCGTGAATACTGAAACATGTCATTTTGTTCCATTATTTTGTATTAAAAACTCGATTTCACCATTCTTCAGATGGCCGTAAATTAATCCAAAAAGTCTGAGTTGAACCCCTTTGTTCACAGTAATCTCACAAATTGTTAGCCCAATGATACGGTTATGCCAAATACAACACACCATTCTCTATTTCTTATGATGAATTGATATACCGTTCTTCTGTCGAAACTTTTCTGCGGACTAGGAGCTTTATGAATTTACATGTTGATATAAGTGAAAGCATGCTTAGTAACTCATTATCTAAAGCAGCAGCGACAATGTGACGGCTTGCCTGTCTCCTTTCATTGTTACAAGGATATTAGCCTATATGATACACTCTCAAAGCTAAAAATGATAACGTTCTCCAATACTTTAATCCTTATTATTTGTTTATCGTTTTCATATATGTCGTTCGCACAAAATTACCGTATAAGCGGCTGGCTGTGCAGAGAGCTACTTTTATTACAGGAAATTTTGAAGTTCAAGATTAATAAAGAATTTTAAAAAGGTAAACTTTTAAAGTTGAATCAAATATCTTCATTTTGGTTCGCCCATTTCTATGTATTTTGGGGCTTAGGAAACCAGTTGGTATGACGCCTGGCTACTAACTAGAGGTCCCGTTTCGACTCACGGGCGCAGGATTAATCCAAGTGGGTTTTTTAGAAAACCCCAGGTCGACTCAGCTTGTGGAAATGAATACCTGGGGTATACCTGGTAAGATCCTGGAGTAGTGATGGGTGACTGACTCTGCTTAGGGGGTAAAAAAATTATCCATTATTATTATTATTGTGTATGTTTTAAGTTCCAGTTACTTTTTCCAAACCATTGGTGTGATCAACGCTGTTCTATATTTTTAACGTATCAGGTTCTTCTGCATATAGGCTACTCAATAGAACGTTGTTAGAATGACCATCAGTTTTCCAGCATGACACCAGTAAGTGCTTAGAGTTAACAGGTGTCTAATCTGTTTATTGAGGACCGTTCCTACCATCCTTGTGAGTAGCCAATTGAACACGTAAGATCTAAGCGCTTTGTGGAGTATGGTCAGTGCTGTCGCTAATGCAGTTCACGTAATCACGACCTCGTTTGTAACAACGTTTGTCGAGTAACAGTTAATTATCAAGTTCACAAAGCTTCAACCGTTGACGTGAATTTGATTAATGTTGTATCAGTGTTCTTAATGCTGATTACGTGCTAAGTAACACTGACTGATATTGTGAAGTGGTAAAGTGACGTGAACTTGATCTGTCGTCATTGACGTAAACTTCATACGGACGATCGTCTACTTTCTCCGTTTTGATTTTTTTCATTACTGTTTTCTACTCTCTTGAGGATAGATAAAAGTAACACTATTTTCTTCAACGATTCGTTTGTTTGTTAACGATATGTTCGGGTTACACCAGTCTTGGTTAGTTATACTTATCGGGCAGTGATCCATTCTTCTGGCTGCGTTGGAATAATAACAAAACAATGTTAGACCTGTTATTATTATTTTTATTATAGTGTTACATTTTATTGTTAACTACATGTAATTTGTTATTCCTATCATAATTCCTATTCAGCCTACAGATCCGCTACGATTGTACGAGGCCAAATTCAGTACATTATCGTGCAGCACAAAAGTAGATAAGTGTGCTGTGTGAGCAACAAAGATGAAGAAAGGCAGTCTTAGCGGTTTACGTTTACATATAGGCTACATAGATTCTACATGTTTTCGTGAATTATTTAAGAAAGAGGCAATAAAAAAGTCCTTTGTAAAGAAAGTTTGTCAACTAAAGTAGTTTCTACTGTTTAGAGGGAATTTTTTCATATAACTACACAGTTGGAAGTAGGGACTCAGGTGGTGAAAAACTTATTAATATAAGCTTTGACGATGGTTTAATGAGTAAAGTTCCGAAGAATTGTGAAGATTTTACAATATCTATTGAAAGTGAAAAGTAAATTTCAAAGTCTGTTGAATAGTTCGTGGAGCGACGTTTATACCGTAGTGGTAGAACTGAAATTTTTCATGTTTTGTATGATTCATATTTCGTGTAGACACCTGTTAAGTTCCAACTATATATGTCAGTTTATTCATTGTTTAGCGTACCAGCTGTTCGAAATTTACTCTTGTTTTGAAAAATGGACAAAATCAAACATTGAATTGTTTGTTAAAAAGTCTAGCGCCAATGGAAATTCACAACGTAATAATTGTAAATGTCTTAAGAGATGCTGCTCCTTCAGAAACAATGGTTTGAAAGCGGGCACTTCAGTTTATATGTAGTCGTACGAGCACTGAAGATGATCCCTGCAATTGAAGCCCAAAAAGTGCGATAAATTCAGATATCATTACAAAAAATGTCATACTCGATGTTGGAAGGCCAGTGATTGAGAGTGGATGAAATTGCTGAGATCATAGGCATCTCGCATTATATGTGAGTAACATAATCTACATACATAACCTACATATTCTAATTAAAAATAGTTTTAATAATACCAATCACTTATATATATATATATATATATATATATACAGTATTGGTAATATTACTTTGAATGTGGGTTGGGGGTTCCCTAGTATTGGACAAGTTTTGTGTGGGGATATGCAGAATTTCATTTCGGGAGGGAGTTCAACAAAGAATGGAGAGGATAAATATTTTGGTTGCTAATCTCCTAACGTTTCTGTAGATACAAAGTATTAATTGTTATTCGCTGATTGCGAATTTTCAGGGGGATTCGAAGCCTTTTGCCTGTGCCAGTGAATGTTTTTTAGAATATGGGTTGTCGAATTTGAAACAGTTGTACCTACTATACCTTATCCGACAGTCACATGAGACTCACGTCAGATTTTAAGTGAATAACGTGGTGTGAAAAACTTTGTGCAAGATGAGTGTCGCATTTGGACCTGTCGCACTTTTTGGGTGTCCACTGTAGGCATTATCTTCAGTGCTCGTACGATCATTGCCAGTGCCCAGTGACAAACCATTGTTTTGAAGTGCAGCATCTCTTAAGACATTTACAATTACGTTGTGAGTTTCCATTGGCATTTTTGTTGCAAGTTTTAACTGGCTTGCTTAAGACCTTTTTTTATTAGGGGAAGGTCTGGCAGTATCGGACACCTAAGCCATTTTTTGGCGTAACAACTCTAGGTTTGCATGAACTTAAACAAATAGACAATTTTTATGTTCCTTGTTAATCACTTTATAACTGTAATTGAACAATAATACGTTTTAAGTAAACAAAAAAACGTAATCAAGAATTTAAAAAACATCAGTTTTTTGAGGATTTACAAAATTGGCGTACAGTATCGGACAGTGTAATTTTTAACACATATAGTTTATTTCAAACATCATTTTGAACACATATGACATTATTTTGCTTTACATCTATCACAAAGAGCATCCCCTTCGAGATTTGCACAATTTTCATGGGCCCAACCCTTACATACGTTGCACTGGATCCAGTCTTCATTAAAATATTCTCCGCATATGATGCAGTCAGTAGTTTCGTCTCCCTGACATTTAAATTTCAATCTTTTTTTTGCTGTTTTATGGCCCGTATTCTTTTCATTGGATCCTTTCACACATTTGGTTTTATTAATTTTAAGTTTTTGGACTGTACGGACATCTTTTGTTTGTGCTTTTTCTTCAAGGCGAAGCTTGAACGGACTTGAAGTTAGAATTTCACTGCGATCTCCACGTCGTTTCCGCGTGTTGAAGTTTCCAACCATAGCACTTGGAAGTGGACAGATTTCTTGGATGAGGCTTTCACTAAGGGACAAATTAAGGCTACTTATCCCTGCAGTTGTGGTAGCAGCTGGAGCTGATGTTACAGGTGTTGATGTGGAAGGAATGGATTCAGATGTCCTAATGTCTTTTGAAGTTGAAGGTTGGGGTTCAGGTGTTATTTCTCTTGTCAAACGTTGAGTTGGATGGACAGCTTCAGAAGAATCTGGTGCCAGTTCACTCAAAGGTCTGTAGAAGTCTAAGTCACTAAAGATTTGAGGGTTCAACGGGTAGATGCCTGTACAAGCAAATCCCGACTGGGCGACCTCCATGCGACACACTTTGGTAAACGCAGAACCTACTAGTCCACAAATATCTCTCAGCGAGATCTTCAAATTGCTGTACTTTCTCATCCATAAAGAACAGGCTTCATTGTACGCATTTTTAAAAGGTTTCATGACCACATGAAAGCGAAGCGTTTATGCATAAAAGAACCGTGACATTTTTACCCTGTTCCCCAGAAGTCAACTTTCCTACCTGCTTCTTACATGTTTCTCACTGAAATGACCTTTAGTTGATTTTCGTGAACCACAGATACACCCGTCTCGTCAGCATTAAAAATCCTAGATGGCTTGAATGCATATTTGTCCATCAATTCTTTGAGTTTCTCGAAAAATCGATCTACCTGTTCTTTATTAAATCCTGTAGCACGCTGCAAACTTGTGGATTCAGCAGATCTTAAGCTCAGGTCGGCATGTTTCTTCATGAAAGAATAGTAAAATTCTTTGCCAGCTGTTCCTTTCTCTTTATTGAATTGATGTTTTATGTTTAGATGTTCAGCAAACTGGAAAGCTAACTTAGAAATTCGTGTTTACTTAAAGGCATCAATTGGCTGTCTAGCATTTTTACATGGTTGTATAAAGCTTCATCCTGTTCATCGTTAAAAGTAGATTTAAATTTACCCATGATTGGTTTTAAAATTAGTTCACTTCCCGAGGAAAGTAGTTTTATCCTATCACCCAAAGTGCTTTTTGGGACAGAAAATAGCTCACTTGCTTCTCTGATACTTCTCTTACCACCCAAAACCTCATTAATTGCTAGTTTCATATTCTCCTCTGTCCAATTTCCCCGTTTCTTTTCCATTTTGTCCTGCAACAAATTACAGAACAGTCACTTTTTGTGAGAAAATTTGGAAAACCTCTGTCCGATACTGCTCGACCGATTCACTAAGCGTTAAAGCATTACGAAACCAAACATACTAAAAACAGACTAGTTATAGCCTACACTAACTTATAATGACTGACTGAGCATACATTAGTTTTTATTTCACTCACCCGTACTGATGTAACTAGCCGTGCAGAGAGAGACACTATCAAAACAAATAAACCTCGCGCCACGTGTTCACTAACTCAGAATGACGTACGCAAGCTTCCAGCACAACAAGCTTGTATAGCCTGACTGGAAAGTGCTGAAACCTTGCGGGGGACACTAGAAATAGACACTGTCCGATACTATACGCCGTCCGATACTGTCAGACATTCCCCTATATATATCACAAACTTTCACAAGTGAACTTACTTTTGGTTTTTTGTCCCGACCGTTTCGACGTGATGTCCGTCTTCCTCAGTAGGATTTGAAATACAGCAAATCAAATAGCTGTATTTCAAATCCCACTGAGGAAGACGGACACCACGTCGAAACGTTCGGGACAAAAAACCAAAAGTAAGTTCACCTGTGAAAGTTTGTGATATATATATATATATAATATTTAAAAAGTGAATGAAGAGGATGTACCAACAAGACAACCTTTTTTTAATACAAAGTTATTTATTTTTTACACTTTTCAAATCACGTATGTTACGTTAATTTTAAACAGCAGGAAAAAAGTGAATAACTTTTCATTTGACCCTCTTAGACCATCTGTCTAGGCCATAAACAAGACATTGGCGAGTAAAATAATGCATGCGGATAATAATACAAATGTTTTTGGAAACAGTACTGAGGATTAAATAAAATTAACAGAATTCAAATTGTGTGGACACAAACATCTAGATATATTATAAATTTAAATTTGCAAAATTTAGAGGGTGGGTATTCGGCACACGTCAAACAATTTAGTAACGATGTGTTTACTGGAATCTTAGATATTCTAGACGTTTATGGTTAATTACTTCTAATAATGGTTCTAATTACTTCCACGGTTAATGAAGAGGAGAATAGTTGAAATTAATTGAAATAAACGGGCTTAACTGAAATTCGTATTTGAGGATTTTTTTCTATATGAATGTACATAAAATGCTATTCAGTCGGGCGTATGACACACAAACACACACGTTATGTCGCATAAACACGTGTGCATTATGCACATTACGAAGTAAATACAGTGATTTAGTGAGAATTTCAAACTACTAGTTAGTTATACTACTCGCTACCGGACAAATAGAAAGGGGTTGAAACAATCACAGGCTTATACATGAACACGTGCGCGCGCGCGCGCGCACACACACACACGCACACGCACACAAATGTTCTCTCAACTACCGCTTAACCCTACTATTGTCCGATCAATACTTTCTCTCGAGGTTACTCATTTCTATGGCGTTGGTTAAGAAAGTATAAACAGAAATCACGTGAGTATTTATCACATTTTCAATTACAAACACTCCTACTGTTGTATTCCAGTACAGAAGACGTAGCCTAAATGGTTCGAATTCATTACTTCATTCGCTTAATTACCGTGTATATATTACGTCATTCATAAAACTGTTATGTACCAGTTTCAATTTATTTTTCTCTGCGACATGCTGGTTCAAAATAAATCACTGGAATAAGCACAAATTGATTTCGCTACCAAGGCAGCGTCTAGACAAGAGCAAAAAGTTGAGTTTGGTCCGCATCCTCAAGCTAAGCTTTCCTCGACTTTCCTGTGGCGAGCAATAGGCTTCTAACCATGTACTACCCAGTTCCAGTCTACTACACATTGTAATATATCTTCTACTGTATGTGAATTTTCTGCTGAAATACTTCAGTTGTTAGCAAATTGTAAAGAAATACAATGTTTGGGCAAGACACCGACGTTGGCCATGTCAAATTTCCACAGTTTGCCATTATTTACGCTACTGTAAAATTCAATGGTTGACAGCACCATAAGTTATTTTTTATTTGTGTGTTCTTTATTTACCATTGTTCGACTTTTGTATATCATTCTGTTGTTCGGAAAGTTATGATGCTATTAGATATGATTTTCTAACAGGATGTGTTTGTAGAACTACTTATAAACATAATAGTTTAAAAATTAATTACGTTAGCGATGTAGTGGTGTAGGCTATATTTATTTATCCGCTCTGCGTTTCATACCTCTCCTTCTCTCGATTGTATTTTTGTATTTGAAATTTTAGTGTACAAGATTTAGAACTGAAGTAAACGTAGGATTAAAGGTCACTCAAACGGTGAAGTACACTAGAAATAATAAAACATAAAAGCCAGGGTTTCTGTCTCAGACGTCAATAAGACAAATTGAAGTAGCAAATCAAAGATAACAAATTCCCCGTAAATAATGATTTAAAGGGTACGTATTTACAACGCAACTAGTGAGCTAAGTACAGTTTCCTGTTTCGTGGTAACAGTACAGTGTAATAAACGTGACGCAGGGATTACCGTACTGAAGTATGCAGTCTACAACTGACGTCATTTATAATATCGTTATTGTATAAATTGCATTATTGTTTGTTCGTATTCTTTTGTTTACTAAATACTCATATTAAATTCCCTACATTTAATCATCATTAATTTTTGTTGTATTTATTGATATATCTTGCGTAAGAACAATAGTAATTAGTATTATTAAATACCACTATTATATTAACGACTCGGAACACAAAGTTTTTTATAAGTAAAAACATAAAGTTTTACCTTACAGCCTGAACCGGTTTTCGCCTTTAAAAGGCTTCTTCAGAGGCTGCCGCTGGTAGCGCTGTCCGTCCTGTTGTGGAAATCGAATTTCGAAAGATCGATGCTGTGTGTGTGGAGTGAGATATGTTCGAATAATGCGTGCGATTTGAATGTGTCTGTTCGTTTAGGATGTCGTTTTTATTTGTTTTCGTGTGTTTGTATATTTCCAATTGTTCTAGAGTGTCTAGTTTTCGGCCTTTTGTGTGTACGTGTAGTATGTCCATGTTATTGTCGATGTTTTTATATCTGTGGTTTGCTTCAATGAGGTGGTTTGCAAAGGTGGATTCTGTAGTGGAGTGTAGTGCCTTTGTGTGTTCAACGTATCTCTGTTTGAAGCTACGTCCTGTCTGGCCTATGTAGAATTTGTTGCAATTTGATCAATTTAGCTTGTAAACACCGGGTAGATCGAATTTGCTACGATGGTTGGGAGATCGCTGTTTAGGAGGGCGTCCCACTCCTCGTGCGGCGGAGCTCGATGGCCGGGCGGGTGGTACACAGAAACAAAGCGCACCTCCAGGCCGGCAACATCGAGCGCCACAGCACATGCTTCGATGAGGGTCGTTTCAGGGGCAGGGAGTTCTCTATGAGAGTTCCGCCTGTAGACTAAGATCGCCACTCCGCCAGATTCGCGGTGGCGATCGGGACCATTCCTGTCTTTCCTGTAGCAAGCATAGGCTGGCAGGGAGAATCGACGATTAGGGGCAAGATGGGTTTCAGAGAAGAGTACGACATCTGCATCGTACTCCACAAGGAAAGCTGCCAGTTCGGCCCGACGCGCCGGAACACCATCGGCATTCCACGCGACGAACCGAAACTGTCTAGCCATGGTTAGATGTAGGGACAATATGGGCGATCAGGGATGTTAGGATCACCATGAGTATAGACGGGACATCCCGAGCAGCAAGAATTTGCGGGACAATGCCGCTGACCCATGCCATCAGCTGAGCCTCAGTGACCAGTGATGAACCACTGGCCGCAGGGGCCTGACTAGCCGTCGCTGGGGCCGCGGAAGGTGCAGATGCCGCCTCCATGGGAGGTTGGGCAGTTGGAGCAGGCTGCGCGGGGGCTGGCGAGACTTCCGGGGAAGTCGCAGGGGACTGGGCAACAGAAGCAGGCTCCTGGCCGGGCAGATGCTGGGCAGCCGGAGGCGCGTTGTTAGCCTCCGGGAATAGTTGTTTTGCCACTAGTGGCTGTCTAGCCTTGCGCTTAGAGCGCCGTTTCTTAGGCGGCTGGGTCTGTGAGGGGGTAATGCGGGCGTTGCCGCTTGAGGAGATGGCACTCCGGCAGGTGCTAAGGTTCTGGGGGCCACAGGGGGCGCCGTAGCGACCGTTGTAGCGTAAGTTATGGTTCCTCCAGCGGCAGGTGCCGCAGGAAGAGCCGTAGATGCCGAGGCGGGTGGTTGGACTGCCGCCCGCTTCGAGGGTCTAGGAGCAGGGCGAGGAGGTTCAACCTGACGGTTTTGCTCCCGCTGCTACTTCTTTAGGGCCTTCTTAAAGTGATTGCAACCCCTAAAGTTAGCCGGGTGACTGCCTCCCCAGTTGCAGCACGTCGCAGGTGGAGGCTTCACAACGGGACAATTCTCGTTGTGGGCCTCCCCACAGCGTACACAACGCGGCGGCATCTTACAAAAGGCCGATGAGTGACCGAATCGCTGACATTGGACGCACTGGGAAGGCCCAGGCTTACTATTAAAAGCCCTAACCTGTACTCGGAGGCACAGAATGGTTTCTAGCTGGTAAACGTCAGCGAAGGAACCAACCTTCTGGAGTCTGATGTAAAAGGAATTGATTTTCCTTTTTCGGTCACCGGATAGGAGAGGAACGACGGAGGTAGGGAAGAAACCCAGATCCTCCCAGATCCACATGATCGGGGTGTCATGGGGAATCCCGGACACCACAATCTTGAGTTCCCTCTCCTCAGGAAGGGGGAAGGTATGACAGGCACGACCGGAGTCGGCCAGGAATTTCTGGCAAGCCCGAAAGTCCTGGATCGACTTCGGCAGCAGTCGAATTGACGAACCTTGGCTTTTGGCCTCAATTCGTCCGGACGGCATAACTTGTTTAAGCTCCCGCAGGAGGGTATGCCAGTCGCCGCACTGTGGCACGACGATTGGCGGTATCTTTGGTTGTTTTGGTGTTGTTTCTGGTTCTGTGATATCTGGGGAAGGTGATATGCGGCCTGCCGACTCTGCAGCGACGGCTCGTGTCGCCGGGACAGTCCGTTTTGGGGACGTCGGCATGCTTCCACCGCTACCTCGCCGTTTCCGGCTAGGCACGGGCTGGAAGCCGTCCTCCGTCTCCATCTCGGAGTCCGACGACAACGTAGCGCCGAGGGCTGCGGCATAAGCAATGGATAGAGGGTCCTGAGAAGGACCAGAAGAAAGCTACCTTTTTCTTTGTTTAGTGTCTTTTAATTAGGATTTTTTTCAAAAATTAGTTACTATAATTTGAAACGTCATCCTGCAATCCTCTCTGTAGTTTCTCAGAAAAAAACAGTAAAAATGTGTTTAAAAAATATACGACTAGGGATAGTTTTCCGTTAACGGTAAAGAACAGGTTCGAGTGTATGTCAACGGGATTAGATTTTCTCATGAAATGTCATCCCTCTGTAAACCTTCACTTATATAAAACTCGAATATAAACAGCAGTAAGTAAACGTCAAAGTACACGCCCAGTGTCCAACATGTGATTAGCTGGTTAAATTTTTAAAACGAATTTCAGCTCATAACTTGAATACAAATAGTATAGATTTTCAACTGAAACTGTCTTGGTGTTGTGTTTTACCACGGACAGCACGTTTGAGTAGTCTGAATTTAATAGGTAAGACAAAAATCTGTACGATTTGTTTGTCTTTTAATATAATAAAAAAAATACTATACTAAATATACTAAAAAAAAACGAACGTTTCGTACATGACATATTAAAATATAAGTATTATGTGTATGTTATAGTAAACAATGAATGATGATTATTGATGTTAGGAGGTGCACTGATTTTGTATAGAAATTAAAGGAAGGCCCATATATTATGATTGCACTTGTTGTGTAGTAGAGAAGACACAGCAAAGTAGTTGTGGTTAGGTTAGGTTCTGAATTATTCATTGAACAATTTGTAAACAGGAGTTTTAAAAGATTATAATTCAAAGTGCTACTAGGGAATGAATAGAAATTGGTTATTTTCTCTTGTTTTGCACAACCGCAAATTACGAAAACTATAAAAATATGAAATTTACTCTGATATTCAACAAACGACTAGTCAAAGGGCGTATTTAATTGGGCTTTTTTGTAGTACCGAGGCAATTAAATGTGATCTCTCCACCAAATGAATCGACTGTAGCTACGCGTGATGAAAACAGCTTAATCAAGATGTTTATAAACTCTCTGACACGTTGTATTTAAATTACTAGAGCTAAATTTAAAATAGATTTAATCATAACTCTTTGCAAAGTTGTATCATTAACACAGTAGAGAAGAGTTTTTAATCCAGAGCGATTATTTAGTGTTCACATATTTATTACACGAAAACGAACAATAAGTATACTAACAGGAAACAAGCTTGATCACAGCGGTCCTGGGATAATTTATATTTTTTCTTAGGCACCGTAGAAAGCCGCAAGGTTATTTGCCTAATTTTATGAATTATTACAACATCTTTTTCGGACTACATGTTCACCATAGTTGACAAATGGTTGTAAAAATGTATTTCACGGATTTTCGAGTAAGGCTGGTTTTTGGTGGTCTGCGAGTTGAAGGTTATTGAGTGGGTATTGAGTTGAAGGTTAGAGAACAAAAAATCAGTATAAATATAAACAACATTTAAGAATACCAAAATAGACAAGATAGATTTGAGAATGGAACAGTTTTTCCTGCATATAAATAAAGTAATACAGGACAGGCCTAGCCAGGAAGATACCAGGTCTAGAATTGAACTGGTTAGCGACCATCCTCCAAGAAGAGAAATGCTAAGTTGAATACTATTTGAAGTTAAATCTTTAGTTAAATACTATTTGAATTAAAGGTGTTCTGAAAAAATTAATGTAGGGAATACAGCACTTTATAGGAGTACAACCAGACACTAGAAAAAAGACTGTAAACGGTTTAAACTAACGTACTATTGGAAATTAAATGATTTTTGTGTGTGTGATGGAACAATGCTACTAGTAGTTATTAAATCCACACAATTCGCCAGCCATTTCCACTAAACTGTTCAATTGTTTGACACATTTTTATTCGTTTAATTTTTTTAATTACACCACGACAATACAACCCATACTTTTGTGAAAGGTTGTCACAGTCTAACAAAACACAAACTAATAACAAAAGGCGTCAGTGCTTTTATCAGTTTTTGTGGTGTTTTTTTGTCCTCTTTCTCTTAACAAAATATCACGATAAACCTATTCTCATATCACGAAACTATGAAGTGTTTACAGCTAATATGGTATAAACATCATTATGGAATACGGGAATACGGTTTAAAATAGGCATGCATTTAAGTTATGAAAGAGATAAACGTTATTTAAAATGTTTGCTACAGAAGTAGAGCAAAGCCTCAAGCCACATAGAAGCAGAGCAAAGAGACGGTTATAGTTTACAGAAACTTATGAATAAAAAGTTATGTCGGCAACTATTAAAAAACCAAGGCCTGACGAGTAGTGCTAGAATATTATATAGTCTATGTGACAAATACTTCTGAAAGAAATTAATGAAGTAGTGGATTTCTTTATGGGTAAAATTTTCATGCAGATTGTATTGAAACGAAAGATAGAGGCTAAAACGTCCAAAATTAACTCTGAATTATATATAATCTACATCTTGAGTCATGCAAGTAGAATCGTAGCAGTTGAGGGGAGAGGGAATTGATGGGGGCACACACCCCTGATATACTGAAGAGTGGTGTCAACTGTCGGCCAGTCTAGTGGGTGCAGTTTCATAGCCTGAATTTCTTGATAGTTTTTCAGACATACATTTTTTATGCTTGAATTGTTTATTATCATCCGTCGAGTATGATATTAGTCATCTGCCACATTTCATGTAATGATTGACAGAGTCCTACTTTCAAAAAAAGAAAGAAAAAAATGTTGTTTGTATATTTGTTGTTCTTACTGTACATCTACGATTATTATTAGTAACAAAATTCAGTTATATATGTCTTGAAACCTATCTATAGTTATCATTTTATACAGAATATGACGTAGACTCAAGTGGAACTGGAATTGATAATTAAAAAGCTGTCAACTGACATATTTTTCACACAACAAAAGTCAGTTTTACTGTACTGTAGTCATACAAAGAAGACCTGCTTATAATTTCCAAATAGGGAAATTCAAAAA
The DNA here is from genome assembly GCA_034769895.1 of Magicicada septendecula. Classification (NCBI taxonomy): domain Eukaryota; kingdom Metazoa; phylum Arthropoda; class Insecta; order Hemiptera; family Cicadidae; genus Magicicada; species Magicicada septendecula. The sequence continues at coordinate 1,031,152,697 of CM068367.1, read as the reverse complement.
AGCTTGTACTCTATCATTATTTCAATTTAGTTTTGCAAATACTGTAACACTCTCTTAAACCCCAGTAGCTAGCAATTTTAAGTCCGTAATGGGGGAAAATAATTTCTTAAAATGAAACTACTCCGGTTTTACAAACTTTATTATCAAACTTACGCCTTGTTACATTTTACAGGTTGCACCATGAGTTGCAGGCTGTACGAAATATCCGGATAGGAGTTTTACAGTTTTCTAAACATTAATGTGTCTGTTTTAATAACAAAATTGTGAAAAATTTATGCAAAATAATTATACGTACGAAAACTACACTGTTAAAGAATGAATTCCATGATTGCTCCAACCACGTACTCATTGTTTTTAGTTATTTTTTTTTTAATGAAGAGGATGTATGTATGCTATTATAGGCCTTTTGTATAATTACAAGCGTCTAGTGTATTTTATGTAGACTATGAATAGTGTATGCAGCATGTTTTGTTATACGTTTGTATGGAATGTAATGTATATACAACTCGTAATTTCACGTCATTAATATTGTTAGCTCACGAGTATGTACCCGTTTAAGCCCCGCGATGGAGCACCGATTTGTAACTGACTGTTTAATATTTGTTTAGATAAAAAATAAAAACATTTATTTAAGTTCGGTTTAAATGCATTCGTGGTTTATTCTTCGATGTTCTCCGTTAGATAAGACGAATCGGTGTAGGTGACTTCTCGCTGAAATTAGAAGTTATCTGTTACACATATACTTACTAGTAGTGACGTTTTAAAAGCAATGCAGGTTTGTAATGATGGTTAAAATGTTTAAGATTATTTAAACCAACTCGCTGCCGCCACCAGTGCTACCAACCGTGGTTGCTGTCCACCTAAACTGTAACGTCTTAGTCGATGGAAATAATTTGTTGAACTCTTTGGTTGGGTAAAATTATGTTTTATTTCTCCAAAATTATTTATGAAATTATATTAAACCACAATAGTATTGTTAATCATTCTTTTTTAAGTTATTGATAGACTCTTGAAAATTCTTATTTCTCAGGGTTTGCTATTCTGATTCTAGTATTCGCCACATGGGACGTTAATGTTTTGGTTAAGTTATTTTATGAACAATGTAGGTTCTTTGAGATTCCAAGATACAAAAAACATGAAGAATTATACTACTATAATTGTTTAGTAGTAGGAGAGTGATTACATTACTGAAAACTTCTTAATTAATAACATGAAAATTCAACATGTGACTTTTGTCGACATTTGAGGTTAAGGCTGGTTTAATTGACTAAGAACCAGTTAATTTTAACTTACTAACAACTCTTTAACAATATTAAAAATATCCGTAATACACGGTTATAACTTCATTCAGTGCAAAAAATTAATTATCTGCTTCATCAGATTGGATAACAAAAAAAAACAGGTATTTGGATATTCCCAGTTAACATGATTAGACATTATTAAATATTTTGGACAATTATAAAATTAAAACAATACAATATAATTAGTATACTATCGTTCAAAGTTTCTGAAAGTTCATCATTAATCAATTGATACACCCTATCTCTGGATGTTTCTCAGGTTAACTATGAAAATCATGTTCGACTATAGTTCATTCTTTTTTCCATTTTAAAATAGCTTAATAGCTCTCGCTACATTCATGGCATTTCTATTGTCCATATGACAGTGTCTCTTCCATTATAATTACTGTTATTTTTTAAGACAGTTGACCATTTATATAAGTAAAGTCATTTGTCCCTTTTATATTTTTTCTCAATAATAATTATTAGAATTATTAAATTAAATAAGGTTCCAAGCCTTGTAGTGTTCAACTGACATAATGTTATTAATTGTGTTCGATAATCATGTTATCGAAAAAGGTCATAATTATTCTAAGTAATTGATACGTGTCACTATACTTGCGTTCAATGCCTTTTCCTGGATTGGCACTACAGTATTAATTTTTTTTATTAATAATTAATAATGATTACACTGCCTATGCGCACATACTCCGTATAAGTTCACTGACGTTAAACTAATACAACTCTTTGTTTACATTCGGGTTAACCTCAATTTCACTTTTTGAGGTTACGACATGGATGTTTATATACTAACTGGATGCCCGACTGCCAACCCTGTATGCTTGCGAGAGCTGAAGCAAGTGTGACGTTACGCCGCCATCTTTAACCCGGGCAAGAGATCTCGAGCCCACATTTCTACCTATACAACTGGTACATAATTGTGCCATTAATTACGCGACAATTAATTATTTTTTGATGATAAATACATGCTACGGTACGTCCTGAATAATACGATTTTTTGTCAAACCCATCAGCCCGAATGGTAATTCTCACTTACCTGTTAAATCTTTTTCTATTTCTACTCGTAATCAAAGAATTTATTAGCCGACACCGTGGGATCATAGTGTTATGGGAACGTAAAATGAAATTTAAAAACAAAAGTTTTTTCAACGAAGAATTAGAAATAAAAGTCTGTATTTCCAACTTTCATTATTATTAGGGCTATTTATCTGTATGAAAAGGTACCGGTACTCACCAGGAACTCGCGAATTCAAATCCGGGGGAGGTAGATCGATGTAAAAGTTTGGAAAATTCTATAGAGATAAATGAAATTATAAATCTTGAGAAACTTGGGCTTAAAAATGTGCCAGTACTGCATACTACCAGAAAAAGCCATTATTAACTGATGTTTTTGTTGTTGTTATTATTATTATCATCAATCTATATAAAATAAGCTGCTTTCTTCCTTTCAAAAATGATATTCAAAATAAAACAAGAAAAACACAGAATCTAACCCAGTATGCTGGTATCCTTACTTTGTTCTCAGAAATGTGGCCAACCCAGTAAAATGGTTATTAATAGTTTTACAGGTTTTCGATTATTCATTCACACTGGTGTTTTTTGATAATGGCTTTTAGAAGAGAGTACATAATGATAATAAACAGAATGACTGTGTAAACTTATTGACAGTGAATGTAAGTGTTAGCCATAGATTACCATAAAACTTAGGCATTAGGTTTTGCTGGCCAATATCGTGATTTGTAAGAAATTAAAAATTCCACTACTGAATAAAATTAATTAGAACTCTGTGATTTTCAAAATTCGTCAAAAATCAATGGAAACTCGATTATAACAAAAGTTATTTAATTACATATTTGGTTGTATTCTGTGACTAAATAAATCTTGTTTGCATTATAAGCCATTTCGCTCGACTTTGATTTCATGCGTTTGCTAAACATTTTGCGTCTGGGAGAAATGGGACTATACCTTCTGTTTGTGTACACCTTGTTGTTATATGCAGTGAGATGTAATAATTTTATACTGTAACGCAGAAGCAATTAGACGACTGTTTAGCTAGATCTGACTGTAGACATTGTTCGGTTATTTATTCATATAATTACGTGTCAGATTATGCTGTTTCTATGTTGGAAGATATGTTGTTTGTATGTTAGTTTCGTATTTTGTATTCTTTTCGAAGTCATAAGTCAAGCAAGCATTAAATCAATTTACACTCCAAAAGGTCCGCACAAATCAACCTAACTCCACGTCTGTTTACCTTTTTTTGCCCGCTTTAAATATGGCTACCGTGATCTGATTTGCTTCACTAGAGAGCGACCTGTCGGGCATCCAGTTATATTAACATCCATGGGTTACGATGACTCTAGTCAGCTGTATTATATTAATCTTCCATTGTTGAGTACCGCGAACGGCGTGGCTTCCTCGTCGTCCATCTCATCGGTGTCAGAATCTGGCTTCTAATGCTTGATCATGATCGCCGATTGGTCAGTTTTCGTAATTTCCGTACTTCATCGGTATTTTTCGTCAAAACAGACGCGTTCAAAGCGTCCCTTCGCCGGGTTCAAGATTACAAATAATTGGTGTACCTAGTGACGCCCAAGGGATTGTAACTTATTAATTCTTTATAATTAAAACTGTTCCCTTATCTGTACTCTAATTCGCTTTTCATTACCACCATTGCTTCTGTCTTTTTGAGACGAGCAATTTGATTCCCCACACTCTATGTGTCTGATTGTTATTAACAGAATAAACTTATTAACAATTTTTGTTACCTGTTTACATATAATATTTTTTCTTTTATTTTGTTTATTTTATTTTATTTCAATAAACATTTATGGCTACTATCTATTTATCGAATATTACCCCTTTTCATAAGTTATAGGGTGATAATTTGCTAAAATCGTCTTCGGTAGATTAGGCCTACCTCAATATTATTTACTATATCTTAATACCTTACTTCTAGCAATATTTCTTACATTTAATATACCATTATTGTTCACAATTGTCCTCTATGACTTCTTATAACTATTACACTGTTTTATCTGATATGATTAACTAATTATTGATAATAACTATCTTGTCTAGGCACCTTGGTCTATGACACTACCCATTATTTTTGTTCGTTTCATTTTAATATTGGTCTCTAAACCATTTCTATTGTGGCCTAACTATTCTGAGATAAGCACTACATCTTCTGATTATCTCAGTTTTAGTTAGTATGTTGTTGTTTTACTGTACCTACACTTTATATTAGTCTATAGTTCAGCACCTAAGGGTGTTACATTATTTGCTTTTATTCTGTGTTAAAACTTTGTCTTTTGATTCCTTATTGTTTACATAATGTTTATTACAATAATGATAAAGTTTGGCAGTGTTTTGTTCTGCCCTAGGATATTGCCATTTGTTGGTAAATCCTTAACACTTCTTGCACCTAGTTTTACATGACAATTACATTTAATTTCCATAATCATTATTTAATTCATGGCAATTATTATTTATTTGCCTTATATTAGTGGTATTACATCTCAATGGTCCTACTGACATTAATCCCTTCCTCTTTTATTATCATTTTTACATGTTAATTAGATTGGTCATTGTGCAAATTCTATTCTGTCCATTTCAGCATGTTATTTTACACTCATGACGTATACAAGTCTTTCTAGATAACTAGTTTTGTTATTGGAATGACCTTATACTCTCTAGTTTAATTATAGTATAATACACTCTAGTTTAATAACATTTTTGTTATTCATTTTGGTAATTATAATTGACAATTGCTTCTTAGCTTAGGTTATGTGTCACTCTCTTGATTCACAACAATGGTTTCATTCTATAGTTTGTTTCTACAAATTTTACTTAATTCTTCAAATGTATTAGTATTATTCTTTATTATTTATTGTCTGGTATTTCTTTTTATTACTTTCTCAACATTATTGTTGACTAATAGTTTTCTTCTATTCTTATATTTACATTAATTACTTAACTAGTCTTTGTTATACAATTTAGTTATTACTTCTATACATTCTTAATTTATATTAATTCAATTTTTAGACTCACTCTCTTCCTTATTTTTTCTCCTATCATTGCTTTACCTTCGAGTTATGGTCATATTGTCAGGTCAGTTAGATTAATTTATTAATGGTTTGATGTCATTGTTATGTCATATCATAGGGTTTGCATTTAGCTTTTAAAGTAGCCTACTTCTTTTTTCTCCATCATTATCAATATTTCATATTCTCATTATTTGTTTTATTCTTGTCATTTATTTCTTCTTTTAGTTGAGTTCATTTGATTTTCCCTAGTTGCGCTGCTTCTGTTATCATCATTAATAAATATCTTTTTGTGGGTGTTTTAGTCTTCTTCTCACTGTCTGATCTATTGGGTATATTGGTCAACGTTGTTTTGTCTCTAGTCGTTTGTCTTTATTTCTTCCATATTCCATTATTTGTTAATACTAATTTCTTCTTATTCCCCTAAATTAGTCCATACTTGTCCTATATCCTCCTTTAACGTTCACATTTGGTTGTTTATATGGCATTTGATTGATTATAATTGGTTTGAGTTTATGTTGGTATCTTGGTGATTATATTTACTGTTACAATATTTAATGTATAGGCCTATCGTCACACTCTGACGTGAGCGTAATTAGACAGAATACCCCACACACGATCGCGCGCTTTGGGAATCAAATGTGACTGGCACATTCATCCACGTAATCTAAGTTTAAGCGGCCACGTAGGTCACTAAGCGACGTAATTAGTGAACCTAAGACACATTAGGCAAGGGAAATTTTATTGGCAACGCTGATGTAAATCCTTTTCTCCGAGGTGATGTGAACGGCACAAGCGCAAATCTTTGTCAGAATAGTTCTTGTGTTAATATAAAAACAATTTGTCACATAATCTGTATACAGATTAAGTTGTGCCCAGAAGTAGACTACTGAGGGGATGAGGGACCACAAATTTGGGATGACGTGGCTACAATGAAGCGAGAATTGGTTATGCTTACTTTGTGTAGCAAAGGATAACAATCCAGGTGATTTTTTCGAAAAATAACCGTACTAAATTGTGTGTGTGTGTGTGTGTGTGTGTGTGTGTGTGTGTGTGTGTGTGTGCGCGTGCGTGCGTGTGTGTAGGCCTATATATTTTCTGATAATTTATTTGTATTATTTGTATACACATACATGTGATGTACAGTTACAGACGTTAAATGGTATATAATACACATTACGCTTATATCATAAGTATCGTCTTATTATGTGTAGTGGAATAAACAGACTCCTATGGCTGCATTAAGAGAGTCGCATCATGATGATCTAGAAGACCTATTCTAGAATGTATGCAGTATGAAAATACAAATTTTTGAAAAAATCTACTTGATATGAAGAAGCTCTAGTTATTTCAGCACCTCAAACTGCAGCAAAACTTTTGAAGAAGTTTCATCGCAGACTGTTTCCCGTTGCTTGATATATTTTTTTACTTTGCTAAAAGTTCAAGAATTAACGACATGCATCTCCACTCTGCCCACCCGCATCCGTATTTCAAACAAACTTTCTTTTTTCAAATCACATAAAACTGCTAGGCGTACCCTTCGCCTTCTTCATTTCCTATCCCTTTTTATTTCCACATCTGCTACGTTCTCAATAATGCAATATTTCCTCAATATTCGACCTAAAGTTTTTTCTGTACCTAAACATTTATTGGTCCATCGTTTCTTACTTTTTGTTGGTACTTTACTGCAAAATCTTCTCCTTTTCCGTTGGATACGCGCTTAGAGAAACAGTAAAATATCAAATCAAATATTTGATATAATTAGGGTCTCTATTAATTATGCAATTGTGCTTAATAGTTTTTATATGACTTAATAACGGGAAGTGGTTTTATATGTCCACTTAAGTTTTATTTTAAAGGCAGTTCCTCTTTAATGTGCTTCGCTTTACATAATAAACGACCCCATCTTAGTGTATTTAATCGATTATTGATTATTCTTCTAGTACTTGGGTATACCGTTCACCATTCACTTGATCGTTCAGGAGCAATCAGCAATTTTGTTTGCGGCGTACGATTGCGTTAATACCGTACGACAGTATGTAGCAAAATGCTTTGAAGTCTGCAGCAGTACGTAAGCAGATACTATATATTACGTGTTAGTGGACATTGCTGCAATCTGTAGTTTGTATACAGTATTCTGTATTGTCTGTGCCCGTTGGGATATAAAACCTTGCTGTGTGTGTCAGTCGCGTAAAACAAAAAACACGGCATTAATTAAACTTAGTGTATCATGTGTATTAAATAGTGTGTATCATTACTTTGTTTAATGGATTACGAAAGCGACTGAGTAAGCGACTCTCACTTTTGATATAGGCCTATGTGGTGGGAGTAAAGCAAGTGTAAAAACCTCCGCCAATCATGTTACGGAATTCATTCACATCACCATAGTAACGGTCTGTAAGGGTACTGTGTTGCCACGTTCTTACCCAGATAAACACGTAGTCCATTTTGCACCTTGCAACGCTTACAGTTGGCAACGTCGCTAACGAGAAATGTCAGAATCGCTTACTCAACGTCCCGACTATAATAGTGATGTCTTATAAATGGTTTTGAAGTAACAGGAAATATATATTTGACATAAATATAACTTGAAACCCCTGATTTATTTTATTTCAGTTTGTTTGTAAAGGAACGGTTTGATGTGCAGTACCACTTAACGCATAGGCCTACTAGAGTTTTGGGTAGAAACCAGGCCAAGTGTCCCAGGCATGTTACGTGGGCCAGCGATCAGCCGGCGACTCGATGACTATCTCCCACTGTGTTAACTCTTGTGACCAGCATACGTGCATACGTGTCCAATGGTTTACAAGAGGGTTCCATTTTTCCTAAAGAAAGAGAGGATCGCTTTGCATATTGAATTTTGTTGACAGAACCTCGTTTCATTTGAATCACGCCACACATAGACTTAGGTTTGATTTTAATTTTCTTTGTCGGTGTGTGTGTGTGTGTGTGTGTGTGTGTGTGTGTGTGTGTGTGTGTGTTTTAATGTTCAGCTTACTTGTTCCTCATATTGCCTGCATATACTGTCTCCTCATAATTAGACAGCTGCTGCTGCTGTTGCTGTCTCGGTGACTGTCAGTCAGTCGTCCATGGAACAGCTGTTTATGTTAGCATTTCATGTCATATCTTACCACTTATCCTGTAGTATTTTCGTGCTGCGTAGTGCATTTATGCTGTAAACCGCTGCATAGATTTATCCAGAGCAAACAAGCGACAAGATTTTATTATACTAGTCCAATCGGACCACACGCTGAACACATACAGAGTGCGGAGCTAGCAAAGTCCACTAATACGAAGGTATCGATTCCCTATTAATTATCTTATTCCGTACCACGGCTGATAGCAGGCTACATGTAGAATGCCCTGAAGCTTCGTGGTCCCCGCGCTGGGAGCTCTACAAGAAACTCGGGACGCGGCACAATAGCGGGCGACGGGCTTAGGCCTTCACTTCACCCAACCCTTCTTCTGCCTGCCTAATTGTCTAATTTTTCAACATCGAGTAATACCGGATTACGAACTGCTACAGAGTTTAAAGCTTCTGCTAGATGCTGTCTGCGTGAAGTAATTAGACAACGAAATTCCTCTTGAACGATCCAAGTGAACTGTAAGAGCTGTACGGATTAGCGGGACACCCATTACATAAAGTGCAGCATATTAAACAGAATTTAAAAAAAACATACATCGCTAAGAAAACATACATTACATTACGCACACACACAACATGGTGTCAGTGTGGATACACTATTTTTAGTCCATCTAGTAACCTTTATTAATTACTAACTGTACATCAGGTGCCGGTGGCTGTAAATGATGTGTCGTCAGCAAATGTAGTTACTTTCACTCCATCACACTTCGGATTTTTCTCCTGTGTACAACAAGTATAGAATAGACCTGAAGAGACGCCCTTGTGGTATCTCAGCTGAAATATATTTAGCTCAGAATAATCTTCATCACATTTTATCCTAAACTATATCTGAGATATACGAGATATATGCTGAGACACAATAAGATGTTACACTTTTCATTAATGTTCATATTTATACGAAACTAGTTTGTTTGTGTTGATTTTTTTTAACGTCTCACTGTAAAACATGATTTGCAAAATAAGCCCAGTTATGTTGTTAACCTAGGCAAACGGGTTTATGGTAATGGTTATGGTTATGGTAATATGAAGGACACTAAGGTTAGAAGACCATATTTAGGCCCTCTTTTAAATCGTTTCACGATATCTTCACGGCCTGTAAAAATAATAGAATTTGAAATAAATAATAAAAATAATCGTCAAAATATAAAATTATATTTTGTTTATTGTTACTAAACACACTAAAAAGTGTTTGTCAAATATATGTGTGTTAAATACAAGGTTAATTTTTTTAATTACTCTTTAAGTAAAAACTATGATATATTTAACGTACTAAAAAATGAGTTTAGTATATTCTTCGTAGAGGTTATTATTCATTGTACAACCGTCTCAAGGTTTCTGACTGTCACGATGTAAATAATATACAGACCTACTTATAAACCATTTTTTGGAAATTTTAACAAATAGTTTTGTGAATGTATTAAACGTAAAATTTCTTGTTTTTCATTCAGCATAAAAGTTAACTTTCCAAATCGCACATATCGGATATTTTGTCTTTTAACCTCCATATGTAATTAAGCCCTTTTTTCCTGTAGTTAAAATTTTCCGGAGGCCTACATATTTATTCCTTTCATAGTGGATATATTTTTTATCTCTCTGCAACTGAGTTTTAGAGCCAAATAACTGTGGATCTCGGAGCATATTTGTCTTGTTTTTATAACAAATTGATTTGAACATATGCTTTTGTAAGTTACTTATCATGACAGGAAACGAAACTGTGGCAATAACAAATATTGAATGTCTTTTGCCATCATTAACATCTCAAACGATAAAACACGGAAGCCATAAATCTGGTTTAGTCTTGTTCAGCTAACATTAGTTTATTCTTTTTTTTTTAAACATTCCTTCTTCTTTTATAAAAATTCCTTCAACAGCATCTGTTAGATCGTCTTATTCATTTGACAGTCTCAAAGTGCATTGTGAATTCATGCATTTTAATTGCTGCTCTGGCATGTGTTTGTAACTCCCGTTTGTTTGTTTGTGCAAATTGTTGTCCATATTTTAATCGAGTTGTACGCCCTCACGTAATCAATAAAGGCCACGACAAAAAGGAGGTAGCACGTAATACATTTTGTATTAGAATTTTGACAATAAGCAGGTGCTTGTTCTTGTAGAAAACCAATATTCAAGTAGTTGACAGTTGATATTATCTAGCTCTCTCTGGTAGTGTGTTCGTGCCAATTTGTGTTAATAATTTATACACTTGAGTAGTTTAGGAAATGATACGGCCATAATTTTCTAAAGTAATATATCTCCTTTTTTTAGAGAGAGAATAAATACAGCGTTTTTCAGTTTTCCAACATTTCTCTTGTTCCATGCCATACCGAATAAAATTTCAAATTTAGTATTACTATGTCTTTCCCATCTACTCCCCTCTCTTTGGAATTTGACGGGTGCATAAAATTTTAGCTTCACTAAGATCTGACGTGACTTCTGTGTTTAATGTCTGTTCTAGTAAAATCTATTTACTAGTTTCTTTAACCTTGTAAATGTATAAACTATAAATGTTTTGTAGAATAGTTCAGTATTTTATTTGTATTCCTTTTTGTACTGCTTATAGTGTATCTTCACGTCAGTTGAGTTTTCCTTTACATTTGTTTTTAGGAAATTTGTGTTGAGTTTTTGTATGTTGTTATCTATTGCATATTGTATTTCTTGTCTGTAATGTCTTTCGAGACCTATTGATGCGTCTGATTTTTCTTCTTTCTCGGCACATTTCTTATTTTCTTATTTTTTATTTTATCATTGGCACATTTCCTTTTTCCATGTAGAGGTCTTTCTTCCTCTGTGCAAGTTTCATCTAATTTCATTGTTTTATGACTGATAATATTGTCAGGTGATGAGATAGCATGCTTAGATCTTTGCTGATGTTGTCTTGGGGTCGTAATGAACACGTTAAATATTCTTTAAACAGTTACTTCGGAAGAATGTATCTGTAGTCGTAAAAAGTAATAAGCCGACCTAATTTTATTAGTATCACATGTAATATTGTACATGTAACATGTAAATGCACGTTACATAGTCTTATGGATATAAATGTATAGTCTTACGGATAGATTTTTATAATATGTATTCGATTACCGATAAGAATCGATATTATTTCTGTGTTATATAGCCTATACAGTTTTATTTCCTATGATTTGTTGCTTTTTTGACTCATTAGTAAACCGCTAGTCATCCCATGCTTATGGATGTTAAAGTGCATATATAAAACTAGTGTTCTGAAAGTTTCACCTCCATACATTATTAATTGCGTGTAATACAGTACGCTTGTTTGTTAAGATAAACAAAAGTAAACTGCACTCATTTAGGGATATGTTTTAATTGTCCGCAATTATAAAATTAAATTTTTGTTTGCGCCCGATGAGAAACATTCATGGATGTCTTGTAACTCATGTACATTCAGAAGTAATTGTTTTAACCTTTATCACGAATCACGAGACTCATTTTACGCCTAATTTTAGGAAAACATTAGTTATTGTTTTGTGAAAGCGAAGCGAGTGTACTTTTTTTAACGCAATCCACTGATCCTGTCACCAATTACTGTATGGTAGCTGAAAACCACTGTTTCGTGTTGTAAACAATTGGATACTACGAAAAGCCAATAATTTATCTGTAATCGATTATAAAAATCTGTTCTCATAAAGTGGGAGATAATACTTAGTTCACCGTGCACTGTAAAAATATTTTGTGGTAAAAGACACGTTATTAGGTTACACTTTTTTATGAATATATATTTTGCTTCAGTAGACCTATTTCGTTTTTGCTTCATTCTTTGAGAATTATAGTTTTTTGTTCCATTGTTCGTGGTAAAAGAAGCAGTGTTTGCTGCTGTTGATACAGTTTTGTAGTATCCGTGTTTTATTGTTTGCGTTAGGTTGGTATAAAGATAAATTATTTGTAGAGTAGTCTACTTAAAAACACTATCTGGGATTATAAATATTTCAGTTGTGACACCTAAGCAGGAGCACTCTTGTAGCGGACACCCTTGTCTTGATGTAGTTTTTTTTTAATTGTAAAACGTTAGCAATTTTATGTTTGTTCTTTTTTCTTATCGATTCACTTCTCTTTTAAATCATTGCATTATATATGTGAAATGTCCAGCAGTCTGTCAACTTGCCAGGATTTCATTTCGTGCTAGTGAAATAATTCCAAGTATCGTAGACTTTTTGACAACATTTAAATTTCACTTAACGATTTACTTTAGTTCATATCTGTCCTAAACGAAGTAAATAAGGTTAATTACTTACGGTGTTTGAATTCGGTTCCGGACATTCGTTATTGTATTTTTAAGAAAAATTGACTTGTTGAAGTACGTTTAAGAATTCTCGGTTTCTCGTAGGAAAATATCTCAAAACATAATAAAATTGACGATACCTTAACCCACAATTGCGAGTTAATTGATACGCTTATAGTGGAGCCGAAACGATGTCAAAATATTTCAGGCAGTATCTAAGTGTCTGGTACTGAGATCCGAAGACGCCTAGCGTATAACTGATTATTTAAAATGGTCCTTTTGAAAATTTGTAACATGTGTAAGTCAAGCGCTGGTTTGTGCTCTAAGCGTCGTTTTATGGACGACTAATCAGACTTATTTAAGTTAATTTTGTCTACCGAACGGTTTCATTGGTATAGTGTTTGGTTTTAGTCATTCTTCTCGGTACGAAGTCGTTCAGTGTTCTTCTAAAATCAGTAATTTTACTAGACTACAGTGTATCTAGTTAGGCCTATAACTGTTGAGTTTTCAAATTTGTTGCCTCCTCTACAGTACACACTGACAGCTTATTTATTGCTCATGTTGCTCTTAAATATTTATTATAATGGTCGACACGCCCCTGTCCCTTATCTAGTGAAAGAGGAAAACTGTGATTCTAGTGATTACATATCTTTTGATCACCCCGTCCGTGTAACGACATAGCTATCCAACGACAAGAACACGTCGATTCCATTTTCAAACGTTACAATTTTTGTTTAATCATCGCTTACGGTAACGCCAGCTTTTTTCTTCTCGTTTGTTGAATAGCGTTTTTGTTAATCGTGGCATTGACCACAATGAATACTTCACATTATGAAATGCTTTAGTGAAATATGAAATGCTTTAGTTTTTCTCGCTAATTCCCAAAATTCCTAATCCAAGTCGTAGTTTTAACACCAACTTCTTTTAGTTTTTTCACGAGTCTTCTAGTACGAATCATTTGAGATCTTCTTTTCGTACGAATGCTTTCACGAATCTTTTAAATCTTCTTTAAATTTCACCTCCACTTTTTTCACGTTCTGCTTGCAATATTATGTAACGCTTACGTACTGCTAACCCCTGCCCTCTTATTCTGAGTATTACTGACAACCAATTTCTCATATGTAAATAAGTATTGGTAAATGCAGAATCACAAATCATCCATCAAGATTAGTGATTCTACGTGGTGTCGGCGGCGGTAGTCTGTGCGTACCTGCGCGTGTATGAAAAAGAGAAAAGAGCCGCGTAGTCCGTTTGAGCAATCAGTGGTCGGAAATAACAAAAAAAACTCTTCTCAAGTTTAAATAACTAACTGGTGTTACCTGGCAGTTAACCACGGGATAACGCGAGTTATCTAGAAAGACATTTTAATATTTATGAACATATCTCCTATGATTAACCATAAACAGCACGCATGGTGTCATAAATATTCTCGCCATTATGCTCGGTACAGAAGGGAGAATCGAGCTGATGTAGAACTTTTCGCTTACGTCGCAAATATATTATCTAAAGTCTACATGTTTTCTGAAATGCACAGTACACTAATAGAGTAGTGTTTTTCAGAATTCTTTTTAAAGTGGGCATGTTATTTATTAATTTCCTGAAACGCGTTGCAAAAGTGTAGACGCCAGCAGAGGTAAGACCACTGACTTTCCATTAATCTTTTTTTTTACATTCCCTTTCAGATTGTAGTATAACGTAGAAGTTGTAAATGCAAATCTGCGCGCAACGTATTCCAGTTAGCTACATGTTTCAATTAAAACTTTATAGGAGGTAGCACAGTTTTGAAATTATATTTCCGCGCGCTGAAGAGTATTCTTCTGATTAATGATACGGATTCGGAAGTTTGATTACGTTATGGAAACTCCACATAATAAGGGCAGTAGAAAGGACAGATCCCACTACTTTATCTTTGATAACAATAATAATTTTTAAAATGAGAGTTAGATATCACCAAACAGTTAGGAGTTCACTGTACTGTTGAGCTGAACTACATTAGATCGGTATTGGTACGCAAGGCAACGATGATGTAAACTCAGTTTTCCTAACCGTTCCGAAAAAATTAGTTTAGCCTGAAGTGAAGGGGAGTGTGCGTATATGTGAAAACGACTGCCATAGTGTCCCTTAAGCAGCAAGCTAACACAGTGTCAGTGTATTGATATGGTATATTGCAGATAGTTAATTCCCGGGATAAACCAAAATATAAACAGTTGCTGTTAAGGCAGAGCTCGATTTTTAAAAGATTCGAATTACTAAAACAAGTAATAATAACGTTCTAAGGATTTACAAGTACGCTTTGAAAGATAAAATATCCATAATGTTTTTTCATTAAATTCCGTAGAACATACGGTCATTGAACGTTTAATGGTTGCTAAATGTGTGAAATTGAACGACACATCGCAAACAGTAAATTCATTGATATTTACAACATTTGCCATATAATTTCAGATGTAAATCGTACCTATAAACCGTATACCTATAAACGAAAAGGCGAGATGCGTTTGAGTTGTGTGGGATCTACTGTAAACTGTAAGTGACTTGCAATATTTTCTGATAGACGAAAATAAATAAAGCATAAAGAACCAAGAAATCACTAGAACCCATAATACAGATTTAGCAAAGACATCAACACATATAACAATATAATTGTAACATAATTTAATATTAGTACATTTACTATAATATTATGATTCAGAAGAGCATAATTCATTAGAATGAAAACATAATTCATTCTGTATTCATATAGGCCTGTGCCTACATAATTAATACATTCATAAGAGATGAAAAGAGCGGTTTTAACTTAGCAGTTAGTGTAACGCCGAGATGATGGTAATAAGTAAACCTAAACATAGAAAAGGAATTAATATCGGGTACTAACAAGGGGCAAAAGGCAGTAGTTTTATTAGCGTCTGCTGGCTCTCGGTTCACATACGCTGGTCGACCAGAGAAAAACTGACTACTGTGCTGTAGTGAGAACGAAAGGCGCAGGAATACGATCACGTTGCCACATTAATGGTATGTTTTGCCACGTTGTCTTCTAGAAAGAAAGTCGTGGGCAGGTAACACTCATGTTCAGGCGGTCGCGTAAAGCAGCTCTCGGTATACACCTGAGTTTACATCCGACAAAGTTGGCAACGTAGCCGAGTCGTTCTCTTGCCTCGAGGTAACACCCAAGTTCTGGTGTCGCGTAAAGCAGCTCTCGGTATACACCTGAGATTACATCCGACAAAGTTGGCAACGTAGCCGAGTCGTTCTCTTGCCTCGAGGTAACACTCAAGTTGTGGCGTCGCGTAAACGCAGCTCTCGGTATACACCTGAGATTACATACGACAAAGTTGACAACGTAGCCGAGTCGTTCTCTCGCCTTGAGGTAACACTCAAGTTCTGGCGTCGCGTAAAGCAGCTCTCGGTATACACCTGAGATTGCATACGACAAAGTTGGCAACGTAGCCGAGTCGTTCTCTCGCCTCGAGGTAACACTCAAGTTGTGGCGTCGCGTAAACGCAGCTCTCGGTATACACCTGAGATTACATACGACAAAGTGACAACGTAGCCGAGTCGTTCTCTCGCCTTGAGGTAACACTCAAGTTCAGGTGGTCGCGTAAACGCAGCTCTGGGTATACACCTGAGATTACATACGACAAAGTTGGCAACGTGGCCGAGTCGTTCTCTCGCCTCGAGGTAACACTCAAGTTCTGGTGTCGCGTAAAGCAGCTCTTGGTATACACCTGAGATTACATACGACAAAGTTGGCAACGTAGCCGAGTCGTTCTCTCGCCTCGAGGTAACACTCAAGTTCTGGCGGTCGCGTAAACGCAGCTCTAGGTATACACCTGAGATTACATACGACAAAGTGACAACGTAGCCGAGTCGTTCTCTCGCCTTGAGGTAACACTCAAGTTCAGGTGGTCGCGTAAACGCAGCTCTGGGTATACACCTGAGATTACATACGACAAAGTTGGCAACGTGGCCGAGTCGTTCTCTCGCCTCGAGGTAACACTCAAGTTCTGGTGTCGCGTAAAGCAGCTCTTGGTATACACCTGAGATTACATACGACAAAGTTGGCAACGTAGCCGAGTCGTTCTCTCGCCTCGAGGTAACACTCAAGTTCTGGCGGTCGCGTAAACGCAGCTCGGGGTATACACCTGAGATTACATACGACAAAGTTGACAACGTAGCCGAGTCGTTCTCTCGCCTCGAGGTAACACTAAAGTTCTGGCGTCGCGTAAAGCAGCTCTCGGTATACACCTGAGATTACATACGACAAAGTTGACAACGTAGCCGAGTCGATCTCTCGCCTTGAGGTAACACTCAAGTTGTGGCGTCGCGTAAACGAAGCTCTCGGTGTACACCTGAGATTACATACGACAAAGTTGGTAACGTAGCCGAGTCGTTCTCTCGCCTCTAGGTAACACTCAAGTTCTGGTGTCGCGTAAAGCAGCTCTCGGTATACACCTGAGATTACATTGACAAAGTTGGCAACGTAGCCGAGTCGTTCTCTCACCTCGAGGTAACACTCAAGTTCTGGCGTCGCGTAAAGCAGCTCTCGGTATACACCTGAGATTACATACGACAAAGTTGGCAACGTAGCCGAGTCGTTCTCTCGCTTTGAGGTAACACTCAAGTTGTGGCGTCGCGTAAACGCAGCTCTAGGTATACACCTGAGATTACATACGACAAAGTTGACAACGTAGCCGAGTCGTTCTCTCGCCTCGAGGTAACACTAAAGTTCTGGCGTCGCGTAAAGCAGCTCTCGGTATACACCTGAGATTACATACGACAAAGTTGACAACGTAGCCGAGTCGTTCTCACGCCTCGAGGTAACACTCAAGTTCTGGCGTCGCGTAAAGCAGCTCTCGGTATACACCTGAGATTACATACGACAAAGTTGACAACGTAGCCGAGTCGTTCTCTCGCCTTGAGGTAACACTCAAGTTGTGGCGTCGCGTAAACGCAGCTCTAGGTATACACCTGAGATTACATACGACAAAGTTGACAACGTAGCCGAGTCGTTCTCTCGCCTTGAGGTAACACTCAAGTTCAGGTGGTCGCGTAAACGCAGCTCTGGGTATACACCTGAGATTACATACGACAAAGTTGGCAACGTGGCCGAGTCGTTCTCTCGCCTCGAGGTAACACTCAAGTTCTGGTGTCGCGTAAAGCAGCTCTTGGTATACACCTAAGATTACATACGACAAAGTTGGCAACGTAGCCGAGTCGTTCTCTCGCCTCGAGGTAACACTCAAGTTCTGGCGGTCGCGTAAACGCAGCTCGGGGTATACACCTGAGATTACATACGACAAAGTTGACAACGTAGCCGAGTCGTTCTCTCGCCTCGAGGTAACACTAAAGTTCTGGCGTCGCGTAAAGCAGCTCTCGGTATTCACCTGAGATTACATACGACAAAGTTGACAACGTAGCCGAGTCGTTCTCTCGCCTTGAGGTAACCTTCAAGTTCTGGCGTCGCGTAAACGCAGCTCTCGGTATACACCTGAGATTACATACGACAAAGTTGACAACGTAGCCGAGTCGTTCTCTCGCCTTGAGGTAACACTCAAGTTGTGGCGTCGCGTAAAGCAGCTCTCGGTATACACCTGAGATTACATACGACAAAGTTGACAACGTAGCCGAGTCGTTCTCACGCCTTGAGGTAACACTCAAGTTCTGGTGTCGCGTAAAGCAGCTCTCGGTATACACCTGAGATTACATACGACAAAGTTGGCAACGTAGCCGAGTCGTTCTCTCGCCTTGAGGTAACACTCAAGTTCTGGCGTCGCGTAAAGCAGCTCTCGGTATACACCTGAGATTACATACGACAAAGTTGACAACGTAGCCGAGTCGTTCTCTCGCCTCGAGGTAACACTCAAGTTCTGGCGGTCACGTAAACGCAGCTCGGGGTATACACCTGAGATTACATACGACAAAGTTGACAACGTAGCCTAGTCGTTCTCTCGCCTCGAGGTAACACTAAAGTTCTGGCGTCGCGTAAAGCAGCTCTCGGTATTCACCTGAGATTACATACGACAAAGTTGACAACGTAGCCGAGTCGTTCTCTCGCCTTGAGATAAACCTTCAAGTTCTGGCGTCGCGTAAACGCAGCTCTCGGTATACACCTGAGATTACATACGACAAAGTTGACAACGTAGCCGAGTCGTTCTCTCGCCTTGAGGTAACACTCAAGTTCTGGCGTCGCGTAAAGCAGCTCTTGGTATACACCTGAGATTACATACGACAAAGTTGGCAACGTAGCCGAGTCGTTCTCTCGCCTCGAGGTAACACTCAAGTTCTGGCGGTCGCGTAAACGCAGCTCGGGGTATACACCTGAGATTACATACGACAAAGTTGACAACGTAGCCGAGTCGTTCTCTCGCCTCGAGGTAACACTAAAGTTCTGGCGTCGCGTAAAGCAGCTCTCGGTATACACCTGAGATTACATACGACAAAGTTGACAACGTAGCCGAGTCGATCTCTCGCCTTGAGGTAACACTCAAGTTGTGGCGTCGCGTAAACGAAGCTCTCGGTGTACACCTGAGATTACATACGACAAAGTTGGTAACGTAGCCGAGTCGTTCTCTCGCCTCGAGGTAACACTCAAGTTCTGGTGTCGCGTAAAGCAGCTCTCGGTATACACCTGAGATTACATTGACAAAGTTGGCAACGTAGCCGAGTCGTTCTCTCGCCTCGAGGTAACACTCAAGTTCTGGCGTCGTGTAAAGCAGCTCTCGGTATAACCTGAGATTACATACGACAAAGTTGGCAACGTAGCCGAGTCGTTCTCTCGCCTTGAGGTAACACTCAAGTTGTGGCGTCGCGTAAACGCAGCTCTAGGTATACACCTGAGATTACATACGACAAAGTTGACAACGTAGCCGAGTCGTTCTCTCGCCTTGAGGTAACACTCAAGTTCAGGTGGTCGCGTAAACGCAGCTCTGGGTATACACCTGAGATTACATACGACAAAATTGGCAACGTGGCCGAGTCGATCTCTCGCCTCGAGGTAACACTCAAGTTCTGGTGTCGCGTAAAGCAGCTCTTGGTATACACCTAAGATTACATACGACAAAGTTGGCAACGTAGCCGAGTCGTTCTCTCGCCTCGAGGTAACACTCAAGTTCTGGCGGTCGCGTAAACGCAGCTCGGGGTATACACCTGAGATTACATACGACAAAGTTGACAACGTAGCCGAGTCGTTCTCTCGCCTCGAGGTAACACTAAAGTTCTGGCGTCGCGTAAAGCAGCTCTCGGTATACACCTGAGATTACATACGACAAAGTTGACAACGTAGCCGAGTCGTTCTCACGCCTCGAGGTAACACTCAAGTTCTGGTGTCGCGTAAAGCAGCTCTCGGTATACACCTGAGATTACATACGACAAAGTTGGCAACGTAGCCGAGTCGTTCTCTCGCCTTGAGGTAACACTCAAGTTCTGGCGTCGCGTAAAGCAGCTCTCGGTATACACCTGAGATTACATACGACAAAGTTGACAACGTAGCCGAGTCGTTCTCTCGCCTCGAGGTAACACTCAAGTTGTGGCGTCGCGTAAACGAAGCTCTCGGTATACACCTGAGATTACATACGACAAAGTTGGTAACGTAGCCGAGTCGTTCTCTCGCCTCGAGGTAACACTCAAGTTCTGGCGGTCGCGTAAACGCAGCTCGGGGTATACACCTGAGATTACATACGACAAAGTTGACAACGTAGCCGAGTCGTTCTCTCGCCTCGAGGTAACACTAAAGTTCTGGCGTCGCGTAAAGCAGCTCTCGGTATACACCTGAGATTACATACGACAAAGTTGACAACGTAGCCGAGTCGTTCTCTCGCCTCGAGGTAACACTCAAGTTGTGGAGTCGCGTAAACGAAGCTCTCGGTATACACCTTAGATTACATACGACAAAGTTGGTAACGTAGCCGAGTCGTTCTCTCGCCTCGAGGTAACACTGAAGTTGTGGTGTCGCGTAAAGCAGCTCTCGTTATACACCTGAGATTACATCGACAAAGTTGGCAACGTAGCCGAGTCGTTCTCTCGCCTCGAGGTAACACTCAAGTTGTGGCGTCGCGTAAACGCAGCTCTCGGTATACACCTAAGATTACATACGACAAAGTTGACAACGTAGCCGAGTCGTTCTCTCGCCTTGAGGTAACACTCAAGTTCTGGCGTCGCGTAAAGCAGCTCTCGGTATACACCTAAGATTACATACGACAAAGTTGGCAACGTAGCCGAGTCGTTCTCTCGCCTTGAGGTAACACTCAAGTTGTGGCGTCGCGTAAACGCAGCTCTAGGTATACACCTGAGGTTACATACGACAAAGTTGACAACGTAGCCGAGTCGTTCTCTCGCCTTGAGGTAACACTCAAGTTCAGGTGGTCGCGTAAACGCAGCTCTGGGTATACACCTGAGATTACATTCGACAAAGTTGGCAACGTGGCCGAGTCGTTCTCTCGCCTCGAGGTAACACTCAAGTTCTGGTGTCGCGTAAAGCAGCTCTTGGTATACACCTAAGATTACATATGACAAAGTTGGCAACGTAGCCGAGTCGTTCTCTCGCCTCGAGGTAACACTCAAGTTCTGGCGGTCGCGTAAACGCAGCTCGGGGTATACACCTGAGATTACATACGACAAAGTTGACAACGTAGCCGAGTCGTTCTCTCGCCTCGAGGTAACACTAAAGTTCTGGCGTCGCGTAAAGCAGCTCTCGGTATTCACCTGAGATTACATACGACAAAGTTGACAACGTAGCCGAGTCGTTCTCTCGCCTTGAGGTAACCTTCAAGTTCTGGCGTCGCGTAAACGCAGCTCTCGGTATACACCTGAGATTACATACGACAAATTTGACAACGTAGCCGAGTCGTTCTCTCGCCTTGAGGTAACACTCAAGTTCTGGCGTCGCGTAAAGCAGCTCTCGGTATACACCTGAGATTACATACGACAAAGTTGGTAACGTAGCCGAGTCGTTCTCTCGCCTCGAGGTAACACTAAAGTTCTGGCGTCGCGTAAAGCAGCTCTCGGTATACACCTGAGATTACATACGACAAAGTTGACAACGTAGCCGAGTCGTTCTCACGCCTTGAGGTAACACTCAAGTTCTGGTGTCGCGTAAAGCAGCTCTCGGTATACACCTGAGATTACATACGACAAAGTTGGCAACGTAGCCGAGTCGTTCTCTCGCCTTGAGGTAACACTCAAGTTCTGGCGTCGCGTAAAGCAGCTCTCGGTATACACCTGAGATTACATACGACAAAGTTGACAACGTAGCCGAGTCGTTCTCTCGCCTCGAGGTAACACTCAAGTTGTGGCGTCGCGTAAACGAAGCTCTCGGTATACACCTGAGATTACATACGACAAAGTTGGTAACGTAGCCGAGTCGTTCTCTCGCCTCGAGGTAACACTCAAGTTCTGGCGGTCACGTAAACGCAGCTCGGGGTATACACCTGAGATTACATACGACAAAGTTGACAACGTAGCCTAGTCGTTCTTTCGCCTCGAGGTAACACTAAAGTTCTGGCGTCGCGTAAAGCAGCTCTCGGTATTCACCTGAGATTACATACGACAAAGTTGACAACGTAGCCGAGTCGTTCTCTCGCCTTGAGATAAACCTTCAAGTTCTGGCGTCGCGTAAACGCAGCTCTCGGTATACACCTGAGATTACATACGACAAAGTTGACAACGTAGCCGAGGCGTTCTCTCGCCTTGAGGTAACACTCAAGTTCTGGCGTCGCGTAAAGCAGCTCTCGGTATACACCTGAGATTACATACGACAAAGTTGGTAACGTAGCCGAGTCGTTCTCTCGCCTCGAGGTAACACTAAAGTTCTGGCGTCGCGTAAAGCAGCTCTCTGTATACACCTGAGATTACATACGACAAAGTTGACAACGTAGCCGAGTCGTTCTCACGCCTTGAGGTAACACTCAAGTTCTGGTGTCGCGTAAAGCAGCTCTCGGTATACACCTGAGATTACATACAACAAAGTTGGCAACGTAGCCGAGTCGTTCTCTCGCCTTGAGGTAACACTCAAGTTCTGGCGTCGCGTAAAGCAGCTCTCGGTATACACCTGAGATTACATACGACCAAGTTGACAACGTAGCCGAGTCGTTCTCTCGCCTCGAGGTAACACTCAAGTTGTGGCGTCGCGTAAACGAAGCTCTCGGTATACACCTGAAATTACATACGACAAAGTTGGTAACGTAGCCGAGTCGTTCTCTCGCCTCGAGGTAACACTCAAATTCTGGTGTCGCGTAAAGCAGCTCTCGGTATACACCTGAGATTACATCGACAAAGTTGGCAACGTAGCCGAGTCGTTCTCTCGCCTCGAGGTAACACTCAAGTTGTGGCGTCGCGTAAATGCAGCTCTCGGTATACACCTAAGATTACATACGAAAAAGTTGACAACGTAGCCGAGTCGTTCTCTCGCCTTGAGGTAACACTCAAGTTGTGGCGTCGCGTAAACGCATTTCTGGGTATACACCTGAGATTACATACGACAAAGTTGACAACATAGCCGACCGTTAGTTCCCATTTATATTTCGGCTATGTAGAAGATTATTTCTTTGCCGATAGACATATACGCTAAACTTTACATTTTCCTTTTTTCAGGTAAGTCGGCTTACATTTCATCATTACAGTCTGTTTGTGTGAAATCATTATCAGGTAATATTTACGACTGCTCTCTTTAGCTGAACTTACAACATTTTGTTTTCACAGTTCAGATCTGAAAATTTTTGAAATATGAAGTTCTTAAAGTTGAAATTTTAATGATTTCGTCTAATTACACGATACGAGTTTGTTGAACGTTTCTGTTGGTAGCGATATATATTATTAAAATAAAATCAGAAACACCGACGACATATTAACCAAAATAGAACAAGCTTCCTAATTGGTGACTTTACTGTGATGCTGTGTAGGCGAGATGAAAATCATGAGGAAATTATACGAGGTCAAGGCATTAGAAAGAGGGAATACACTCCTAAATCTGTCATATCAAAACATCATTACTACAATGAATACATTATATAATGTTTATTATTTATTTATTTCAGTGACCGTCAGTGTTCTAAATTAATTATTTAGAATTACACGATCTCAACTGCAATGTCGTTAATACATTTTAATGAGTTTCTACAATTTTAAATTTGTTTCCTTCCTTAACCGAGTAAAAAATGTAACAGAACTAATAACGTTAATACCGAATAATTTAACTTTCTTTGAAGAACATTTGTCGCTCCTCCTCTATACACTCCAATTTAGCGATTACATTAGTACTAATGATGTAGGAACTATTTTAGCTCGCATTTTAAGCCAACAAAACTTGGATATTAAATGATCTACAAAAGAGGAGCACATTCGAATAAAATTGTTTGTCACAGATACGTGTGAATTTACAAGGTGAATAATTATACAATATTGAGAATGTCTTCAGAGAGTCTTCATTTAAAAATGTTTTGTGGTGAATAGCGACATTGGATTACTGAGGACAGTATCGGTAAAGTAATTTCGTTGCATGTGGTGACCAGAGAACTTATTTTATTATTTCAATTATTAGTTATTGTGTGAGATGTGAAAAGGTAAACTGACGTTACTGTGAATCATAAGTTAAATGGAAAGCTATTACTGTAATAAGCCAACAAGTTCATTATTAAGCGTAATTTGAACTTTTCCACTTGTTTAGAATAACAGACTGTAACTACTATTATTGATAGTACCTTTGTTATTGTAAGGTCTCTGGTTAATTGAAAACTATTTCAGTATGGTTTGAACACAACACTTCATTGCTTTCATGTTTGTTAATTATTCTACACTTTTCAGAGGTAGTTTGTTGTTTGCGTACTAGTTAGTTCTAAGGAAATACACTGGTCATGTCTTGGTGATAGTAAGGTATGCCTTTTATTGCTTTGGTTTTACTCAAACCAGATACAGCGAATCAACTTTTATTTTCTGACGATTATCAGGCTAAGTTTTTATAAATATTACTCTCAGCTCGTAACATGTTCATTCTAACTCACTTTTTTCACGTTTAATGTTTGACAAATGAGTACCTATTTATAATTTTTCAAATATTTAGAGTTTTGTTGTTCAAATATACTAGAGAAATATTATGGTGTAACAGTACATCTAATACATTGGCTGTTTACTAGAAGCCGATTAGTTTTATTATATTGTCATAATTATTCAAAGCTGTAGAAATACATTTTTGACTTATGCAGTATTTTATTTTGATTTCTTTTTTGCTGTGTTCCTGTCGGTAAAATCCTTAGCATGCATTAGCGACTCGAGCATTTTTGAACGTAAAGTATTTGAATGTCGACATTGAATATAAAGCATTCGAGTTCGGTAGAGTCACTTTCTAGCTACTGCTGGACCAATAGAGATCCTGAATATTTCACAGTACTGGATGTTCCCATTTTTTTAATTCTACGTATTTTTAGTATTTTTAATTTAAAGTATAGATGATAATTACTTAAAAAGTTGTATCAAATATAACTGTTACACCTCCACATGTCGAACTTAATAAAGTTGTTTTCAGTATGTGTAGTTTTTGTTCATACATTACATAGTGTGTGCACACTGTACGTCAGTTGGAATATAGAAAGTAAGTTTAACAACAATAAATAATAAGTCTGCTATGTTTTGTAGCTGGTAATAAGTTTGTATTTTGTGATAAACGAATTAATTTATTTTTTTACGATAAGTAAGAAGTCGCCGCGTAAGTACGTTTGAATCATACCCTCTGCGTTAAACATATTCAGTATATATATTATTTCTTTGTTAGTAACTCGTTGAGTTTCCTGCAGGTCTCCCATGTAATATCTTCAAATAAATACACTGCAAGTAAGTTTATTTTCACCTGACGCACGTTTCACAGAAATTATTCTATATCTTCAGAGGTTTGTTTGAATTGTAACTGAATGTTTCATTTACAATATAGTTAACGGATAATCGATTTTACTTCCATTATATTTTAGATTGTTAATGTCAAATTATCTGGGGAAATCTTTATATTTACAAACACAATAATAATAATCTACTAATTAAGGAACAAATTCAAATAAAAACAAAACAAGAGGATTTATTTAAAAGCATACATTTATTAGTATAAAAATCATTAAATGTATAATAAATAGCTGACTACATTAAGTAGTCTATTATTTATTATATTATATTATATTTATTACTGTATTATATTATTATTTATTATGTAGGTCTATATGAAACAACAAAAACGCAATACACTACTTGCAGAAACCTATATTGAATATTATCACAATATTATATATATATATATATTTCAAGCACTTTCTGCTACAGTCCGTTTCTTGATGTATATAATACTATAATACTTATAACTAATTTACCTCAAGATATACTTTTTTCCTTTAGGAACATGTTTCGGGAGATCTTGTTCTCCCATCTTCAGCCTTCGCCATCTTGTTTCTGGTGAAGTATTTGTGTGTTGGCTTCTGGGTGTTATTAAGGTAGTTTGTTGGTCTTTGGTCCTTCAAAGTTGCATTATTGTGTGTGGTTGTGGTATCTGTTTTTGTATTTTGTGTATTTTCGATGTTGAGTGCTTTGAATATTGTGTCATGTTTTGTATTGATTTGTATTTGTTCTGGTATTAATTTGTTTTGTGTTTTATGTTTGTAAATCTGTAAATTTTTCCAAATGTTCATTATGGTGCCTTTGTGTGGTATATGTTTTATTAGTGTTACATTGGTTATGTCTGGGAATTCATGTCCTGTGTTTATTGCATGTGTGGCTAAATTTGATTTATATATATTTGGATTTTGTATGCATTTAGGTGTTCAAAATAACTTTTTTTCAGTTGTTTTTTTGTTTGTCCTATATAACATTTAT
The DNA here is from genome assembly GCA_034769895.1 of Magicicada septendecula. Classification (NCBI taxonomy): domain Eukaryota; kingdom Metazoa; phylum Arthropoda; class Insecta; order Hemiptera; family Cicadidae; genus Magicicada; species Magicicada septendecula. The sequence continues at coordinate 1,031,126,129 of CM068367.1, read as the reverse complement.
TGCAATCTTGGCATTCAATTTTGTATATACCGTTGGTTGTTGTATTATCTTTGTTGTGTGAGCTATTTAGATTTTGTAATTTATTTTTATTATTTTTGTATTTATTTATAAATAAAATATGATTTTGTATTTATTTATAAATAGCATACAAAACTTGCAGAAAAGAATGCACAATTAGTGAAATTTAATACATTTATTGTTCTTTCTTCTACACACTCTTGTATTAAAATGTGCTTTTGTTATTCGACATATAATTAACTTCTTGTTGATCAAAAAATCTGTTTTGCAATATTTTTAAATAAATGTTTTCTTGACTTAAACAGTTCTGTCAATTTTTAATTATTCAAAGTCTCTTTTTTCTTTTCTTTTTAAACAAAATTATATTTTATATTAATGTTCTTTTACGTGATACTTTAATGTTTTACAATGTGATAACAATTTTAAATTTTGCTTCCCTGTTTGGTCGTCTTCTCTGTCCTCCCGGTCGACGATCTCGATCCGGCCTCCAGCGATCCGTCGTCTCGGTTCCACGTTCCAGCAACCGTCTCCAGAAACTGCCTTGCTCAAGGTCTCCGTATTCCAGCCGCCACGATCAGTAAACGATGCTCAGGAACGGTAGCCGACAATCTCGCACTCCGATGGTTTCCTGCTGACACTCGCTGCTAACACGACTCTATGGGCCCAAGGACTGTCTGCGACCGCCTTCGCTGAGTATGACGTACTTTCAGGGAAAGAACTTAGAGAAGACTGGCTGCTCCTTTTATAACGCAGATGAATGTAAGCCGTCGCGCTGCCGCATGACGTCACCGCCGATATGCGCGTAGGCGTCTTTTCAATTTACTATTAATATATTCAGGAGCGCGCACGTGCACGCCGACTTCCTTTTTCTTGAATCTTCTAGAACACATCTTTGTAATACATGAATATACTTCCCTAACATTCTATTTGCTACTCACATTACACAACACTTTACTCACATATAAAATTATATCTTCATGGTTCTACATTGTCTTATTTTCTAATTTATCCTATTAATTTTAATTGTTTTTATTAATACTATTTATTTCCACGCATTCTTTTATCGTTGGGACACTTATAATAGCTGATAATAATTACTCGCCACATTCACCTATACTGAGACAGCTTGTCACGTTGCAATATATATATAATATTGTAATAATATTCAATATATGTGTGCGTGTGTGTAGGCGCGCGCGCATGTGCGTGTTTGTGTCTGTTAATTGACATGCCCGTTAATTTAAATAGCTTTAACTCTGCAGCCCAAACCTGCTCAGGTGAGACAGTATACGCAGCAACGTTCTAACGACTGTGAACATGTAAAGTCAGAAACCTCCTTTTTTTTGGTAACGCTGACGGCTCTCATCAATAACATATGCGTATACGTCAGTTGTTGACACTGCCCAGTCTGAACTCTTAATAGTGGGCACTGGAGAAAATAAAACTTAAGCCTATATTCTCCTGTCTTCTAAATAACTCACTAGCGGGGTCGCTAATCTTCTGTGGTCGGCTCTCCTAACGAACAGAAACGTTGCATTCTGCATCGATAGTCGTGCCAATGAAAAAAATTTAATACTACAACTTGAAACTGGCGATGTAAGTGCAACATTCCCCTTTACCGGAGTCTAGACAGTATATTCCGATAATCTTGTATTCGTAACCAGAAGAGCAAAACACTGGACGGCAGAGTTACCGATAGAACGGCACTTTATTGTGTTCAAAGAATTTAGAGACACGCGTGGTCAAGGTTAGAGACCTTGAATGGTCAAGGTTTATGTGGTGCGTGTATGTATGTGTATATAAAGTATGCATATACTATTTTAGAGAGCTATATGAAATATGAATAACTATAATTTAGATAAAACACGCTCTGGTAATTGTGTCTGAAGTTTTAGTGGTTCCGTTTGAATACCCAAGTTATTGCTGAATGGGATTGTTTGTAGGAGTTCACAGTGCCCGCACAAATGGGTCTGTCTGAACTCCGTACTTATCTTAGCGAGTACGGGGACAATAGACAGTTCTCCTTTAATTTAGTATCAAAATTACATGATAAGCTGATACACCAGAAATGTAAGAATAATATTCTGGAGAGCTGTAACTCATGGCTGCTATAATAAAAGTTTTACATTCTAATTTATTAATAACGTGAGTCATGTTGTGTAATGCTTTTCGGCGCTTAAACGATTAAATTTAATACGTTATGTATGTTATACATGTGTTGCAAAAAGCTTTGCTACCATTGCTAAACAACTATATGAACTAACGGAGAATAGATGAACATTCCAGTGGTAAATAGAGTGTGGTAAAACCTTCAAGACTTAAAAAATATCATTATGGTCGCGGCCTAATCTTCCTTCCCAACTTCTGAAGGGAAGTGTATCCTAGACACTGATGAAAGCAATAGCCTACTGGTCTAAGTGTAACTTTGTCCTACTGAAAAATAGTCAAGAACGAGTTATACGAGCTTTCGATAGCAGAGGGAATCTAGTGTGTGACACAAAGAGAGTTGTTGGCTACTTTCCGAGCTTTGGAGGACTTTCATAAGTATCTGTTTGGAAGGGAGTTTTCACTATGTATCTGATCATACGCTGCTCTTCAATGGTTTTTGAGGTTTAACAATCCGGAACGGAAGCTATGCAAGAATATGACTTCAAGGTACAACATCGGTGGGAGTGTCTTCGTGATAATACAGATGGCTTATCTTGAAGACCATGGTCACAAGATTGGCGACATGGCTGCAGAATCAAAACGAGTGAACCAATTTCAAGTCATTACAGCAGAGACTTCTTGCTTTGGACGACGCCATGATTTCCGACAAAACAAAATGGCTGACGAAGATATTGGACTGACCTAAACGGCAAGAGAGGAGAGTCGTCGCCCTGGTTGGCAAGATATCTACCATTGTTCGGAAATGCTGAATGGTATTGTGAACACAGTGGAATCTTTAACCTTGGAACAAGCTTACTAAAAAGAGCTTGGGAAAGTGCAAACGCACGAGCTCCGTGCTCTGAGCGCCTATCAACAAACTGACCGTGCTCGTAACGCCCACTTATCTTCTTGTCTTCTTCAATTACTTAGATAATGAAAAATTGTTTCTGTAAACCACACTACAATATGTGTATGCCTGCTGTCTGTACTTGGTCATACTTTGTCCAGGTATTACTCAGCTTTCCAATTTACCGTTTAGATTTAATAGTCTTGTAGTTCAAACTGTTTATTAAATTTTCCAGTTTCTATAATTTTTTATAATAATAAATAATCCTTAATATTATACCGGTACTTTTAATGTTATTAGTATTAGCCTATTATTATAACTGCTACTATTTAATTATTATTAATATTATTATTTAATATTTTCAGTATTATGTAGACTAATAATTATGCATCACACACGACTACAGAAATCACAGTTTAATTCGCAAACTACAAGTGTTTGTGTTAGTGTGGGAGGGAGCGCGTGCGCATGCGTGAGAGAGCGAGAGAGTGAGAGGGAGCGTGTGTGTCTGTTAGTGAGAAGTACAATCACTTAGTTAAAAGTCATAAAAGTAGTCAAGTATTGTAGGCCTGGTGCTGTGTAAAGGAACGGATGAATGTTGTCTTATACATTTTTCATAAGCCTGAAACTTTCTCTTTGAAATATTTTATGATGCATCTAATAGTGCTTTTGCACATGTCTATGTAGCGAATGAGCCTCTTTATTATCTTAGGGTTCTCGGTTGGTTAGGACGAACAAATTTGAGGAGAGATTAAAAGAAAGTGGTTCAATACAAATGTAATTAGAAATTTAAAATACGTTCTTGTAACGGGTAGCTGATCTGTATATGTGCGTATATATAACGCTGATCACAGAACGTGCAATATAAGCATATTGATAAGAAAGCAAAGCTCACTGGTGTGCGATTATATTTTGTTATCCGTTATGTGTATTTGTGAATAACGTCAGATATAAACCCATAGATATCTATGGAAACATACATAAACTGAAAAGCTATGACTAAATTATTTGTCATTAAGTATTGTGGTTACAAATTTAACGAAAAGTCCAATGAAGAATTTCGGAAATTTTAATATTTACGTTATGACTGTCTCCTCTACAATTGTTATGTTACTAATAAAATAGTAGAGTAGTTGGGTTTTCATAGTTTTTCTGATAATATAAAAAAATGTTTAATATTCAGAATTAAACAACTTAATAGTAAACGTATTTCGTTCAAAAGAGTTGGAGAGTCTGTAGCTCCGGGGCTTACTAGTGGTGCGATAATGTCTTTTAACAATGAATTGTATAAATTTTCATAGGGCCGCTAGTGTTGACTACGGAGTTGGAGAACAATGGATAGACAGATATGCAGCCAGGTGTTACAGCGTCTAATGATGCATAGATAAGCTCGGCGCACAGAACACGGATTTGTCAGGGGGGCGCACAGAGCACGATTTCAGCGTTGGCGCTGAGAGCACGGGCGCTCTGAGCACGCTACCAATGCACGAGACGTGGTCATGCAGATATTAGTTTCGAGAAGTAATGTGTGCAATGAAAATCATCCGCATAAATAAGTTAGAGCAGGATCCGAATGCGTGATGGAGCATTCGGAGGTCATCTTGGTGTCAATAAAACAATTGACAAATACGGAAACCATCCTATTGGCTATTGGAAGTAGGGATATGGTGTCAGATCTGTGAAATATGTGTCGCAAACAAGGGCCCACAAAACAAACAGATGAGAAAATGAGACAGTATTATGTTTTACTTCTGTTCGCGAGAAGTGCATTGCTGGACTTCTTTTACAGACGACGGAAACCAGTGCATCATGGTTACAGGTGAACTAATTTACCAAGTGAGTGGAAGCTTATGCTATCCCCAAATCAGGAGGTTACCACTTTGGCAAAAGGGTAAGTTCACAACTTCTGTTGCCGTTAGGGAGTAGATATGCAAAACCCCGACGGATGAATAGAAGAATTTCGAGTCAATAGGACACATGAACACCATCTACCGAAGGTTGTCGATGAGAACCAAAGAAACTGGGATCAGCGTGTACCATTATTCCTAATGGCGTAACCCTTTGGTGGAACTAGTTCTTGGGGGAAACGTTCGTCTTCCCGGGGACTTATATAGGCCTAATATTCGGATCACTTGACACTCAGTTTCAGGAACCGTAGAACTGTTCTTCGCAGTTGCAGAACCTACCGCGGTAAAAAAATCGATTGATAAGAAGACGGCAGAAGGCAGCCAGTGTTAAATTAAAACGTGGTATGATATCCGCAGTAATATGTGGGTTTTGAAGAATGAGATCAGGTTTGGTTGTACAAACCTGTCGTGGTCGCTCCTCGAAATTCAGTCTAACTGGGAAGCCTCTTGCTTCCTTCCTTTCAAACTCAGAGGAAGAGAATCAATTTTGTTGTTTGTCGAATACAACGAGAAGATTAACGGACTTTGAAGGTCACCTATCTTGTTCGCCTGGTGAAGTGTTTCTGTACAGATGATTTATTTGCCAGTTCAGGACGAACGGGCTTAAGGAGAGGCAGTCTTACGCCAATAAGATAGGATAGGGAGTGTGTGTGTTATACGGATGTGTACAAAGTCGAAATTGACGTAGTATGGAATTTTCCTGTGATTTCTAGGTGTCATCGCCATCGTGATTCTCGAGGCATCGCCCAGATAGCGGTAAAAATCGTCTCTCAACCTCCCGGTATAGATACAGAGTAAGGAAACAGCCCGAAATGAATTCTTGATAGTGCGATTCGGTATACGTTTAATGTTAAGTGATAATTGTTAATTACGGAGTGCACACATCTTAATTGGTGGGTTATATTTATTTAGTACGACACTGTTAAACAGAGAATATTTATTGTGTGTTTCTTTAATGTGTGTTGGACAGTTGTAAGCTTGGAGGATTGCATACGAGAACCTTTGTTTCTTTATACAAGAATTAAAGTTGCGAGTAACGATTCGTCTGGGTGTTCGCTCATTTGATTTCCACTTTTTAGACACGGCAGTACGTATGACCGTTGTAACGGTGCTTTCTGTCATGCTGTGTAATTAAATTTCTTTGAATGCTTTAATTATTTTCTCCATTCCTATGTATTTGTCAAAAAATATCGTTACTGCATACATAATATAGAATCATTAATGAATATACCGTATATCCATCAATAAATCAATTGATATTCATCAATAACTATGTTTAAATTTATTAGACATCTGTATAATAATAATTTTCTGGTTTTCATGTGTGAACACCAATATTCAATAATATTATCCTCTACATCTGTGTTTTACACAGCACTGACTGGGCAGTTGCGTCTGTGATAACAGACCAGCCGGAGCAATGTTATTGCTTACCTGTCTGTCTGCTTACGGTTAATTAAGCAATTCTGTACGCACACATACACGCGCGCGCGCGAGTTGATGTGTTGTGTTTGTACGTACATGCTGTGTCATAGTGCAGTTTGGTATAGTAGTGGTGGAATGTTAATGTCGGAATATGTGAGTTTAGATATATAATATTGTGGACTCCGTTATGCCTTGTACGAAATCATAGTCTATATTCTCTTTAAGTTTCTACGTGCGTATTTATGATAAAATGATATTATTTATATGATGTATTTGTAACTACTATGTGTTATCACACAGACTGATGTTTTTGGCAGTCACGACATGCGTTATAACTGTATGTTTAATTTGAATGCCAAATTGACTTGAGTGGAAAAAAGGCAACACACATGCCATATAAGTGAAAGTTATAATTTGCGGTTTCATCGTAAACGGCTGACAGCTACTGTATAGTTCTAACTGACCACAGTTATGCCATAATGAGGAGGTGAATTATGGGATGTGTTCCTGTGTACAGCGAAACAAGCACTGTAGACTCAGCAGTCAAGCTTAGCATAGAGTATATTAAATTTAATTTTCAATAATTGAAAATTTGCTAGAAAATTAGGCCCAAAACGAGGAGAATGAGATGATAGAAATCTCTGGCGACAGGATATACAGTATCAGTGTACATGCGCTCGCACATATATGAATTGAAAATTTGATGTAGGTGACTTCAATACAATTCTTTAATTATGTTTATGTAGACCATTAAAATAAACATCACTTTTACAAGGAACGAACGTTCGCGACTGATACAGTGATAAAAGTTGATTATCACATCATGTGCTGATGGTTAATAATGACACAATTCTTAATAAGCGTTAATGGCGTTGGTGGCATTGACAGCAGTGATATTAATGTAGGTGTTGTATGATTAGTTTTTTTATCTCAGTTAGTAAACTACTACTAGTACTAGTAAGTTCCCCGAGTTGCATAACTCGCTCACTGTTCTAAAAGAAATATGTTTATTATTAGCTAACTTTCAGAGTTATAAAAGTTAAAGAAGTTTTCAGAGTAAACACTACATTGGATTCAAATACCCTTTAATCTGATATCTTGGTTGGATTTGTACAGTCTTGTCCAAATTTTTTATTCTTTTTTGGGCCATGGTATCCTTAAGTCTCAGAATTTCAAAAATATTAACACTCTGTTCGGATTGATGTCTCTTTATAATTTGACTCCACATAGACTTTAGACATTTTTTCAAATTTTTTATTCACCGAGTTCTCAGAATTCTGAAATTTTTAAAACTGAATTCTGTACTCAGATTTTGCCTAAACGTGCCTTTAATTTGATACCCCAGTGCATCTTTGCGATATTTTTCAAAATTGTGGCCACTTGCATTTTTGCCTCCCGGTATCTTATTGGGGGGGGGGGGGTCGCATATTATTGCCTAGTAGTGACGTAACGTTTGTTTTTACGTAGCCATGATTATCATTGTTGGCTGAGGACTTGCACTCCACAAACGTCAGTCCTAAATTCCTAAATATACTAGCGTAATTGTGTAGACGCTTATCAGAACCGACCACATTAAATACCACGCTTAATTCAGCACATTCAGCGTATTAATTTAATTTTAATAAAGAATTTTTATGAATGGTAGGAAAAGATGCATGTTAATGGCACAGTTTTCTTAGTCATAATAATTAGTTACCAAATCCATTCACAGTATTTTGAAATTTGTTACTTGTTACATTATTACTGAAGAGCTCTGTGATTATCAAAGTCACTTGTAAGCGTACTAAATACCATGACACATTTATTCTCACTTTTGTAGACAACAGAGTGATTAGGAAACTCAATTCAGTTAGATGTTATAATGTATTAAAGCAAATGTATTCAATTAGAAATAAATATTGGGAAGAAGAAAGTTTCAAAACTTGTTACTGAAGCATGTGACCTAACGTAGAATGAAATAAGCAGACTGTCAGGGACAAGCTGCTTCCCATTCATTACACATGCATATTGCTGCACTCAGGCAGAAAACATATTGGCCTGTGCACAGTTTACGTAACGTGTTGTATTTTATATTTTGATTAATTATCCGCATTACTTTTTGCTTTGCATGTAAAGAGGAAATACCTTTAGTAGCACTAGAATCGATGTAATAAAGACGATCAGATTTACAACCGATAAAACAGTATACTAAGATCTCGAGCATGTCGTCGCTTTTGTAACAGTCACATTTAACTAATGATAATGTGATGTATTTTTATATACTTACACTTATTGTTTTACTAATGGTACCTATAATTCAAAAGAATACAATAGAAAATTAAGTCACATTTAAATTACATTAGCTTCTGTTCTTTAGGATTGTTATTTTGATACCATTTACTCCTTTCTGATTTTCATTTAATGCAAATTTTTAAATTTAAACTACAAAAATGTAAACAGTTGGCCTACAGATACGCTTTTCATAAATTTTAAACAAAGGAAGTATGCATATAAATTCAGATACATAAAATTTATTGACTTTTAAAGGCGAAGGTTTTGCCTTACAGATGTAGATAGTAAAATATGTATTTGAACTGTGTTGAAATGTTTCTACTTAATTATGAAATTGAATCAAAATTAGTGATTAAATGTCTGTCATATTTTGATATCTACAATAGTCAAGAGGCGGTATATAAAATAAACAGCTTTCAAGACTAACGTGTACTGTTGGTTCGTGACACGAGTAAGATGTATTAAAACACAGGTGGGAGTAATGTGAAACTGCCTGTATGACTTGTGTTATCATATTTGTAATACTGTATTAGTGGATATAAACGACATGTGCTAGTATACAGTACATTGACGGTATAGTCTACGGTAAAGTTCAGTGAGCTTACGGTACGGCTTCAACGAGTCATTGTCACGTTCATGTTTGCTTTTGGTAAATTTAGATACTATCGTCAGTTGTGTCTCTTTTGATATTTTGGAATAAAATGTTACGTTTCGACAGAATTTGGTTTGTGACAGTAAAATAAGTATAGAGAGATGGGCCAGAGATGAGAATTTGTAACAGGAAATATTGAATTGTCAGTAATAAATATCACGTGTTATATTTGTACATATATAGTAGTATTACAGTAAGTAATTATCCGAACCCTTTATAAAAGATTTCTTCTCTGTATCGTTTTCGTTTTAATCGAGAAGAGAGGTAGCCTTGACGCCAGCTAGAATACTGTCTGTTGTCATTGAACAGTTGTCATTAAACATTTGTTCATAGATGACAGTTGAAAAGATGGTGGCACAGTATGAGAGAGGAAGGTTAACTGGACTAGTAGATCAATATAAATTGCGTGATGTCATCCTAATAGTAAGATTTTTGTTATTCATGGTACGGAGACCAGGAAGGCCCGAAATCTGCACCCGTTGTACGTATTAAAATTTACTCACTAGTTTAAAATAAAAATGCTTAAAAACACTTTTTCGCGGCTGTGTATACGACTCTTTATCGTTGTTTTTGTAAAACGAAATTGTATAAAGTCAGAGTAACGGTAAGTACTTACTTTCCCTTTTTTGCAAAATTATGTGATTTTGTTTTGATTAACATTGTGTAGTAATTTGTTTACATAATTTTCTAAACCGTCCGCATTTTAAAATATTTGTCTTATTTAACATCGAGGAAACTTGTACAGTTCGTGTAGATTTTTCTCGGCATTTTCTAGTTCTCCTTGTGATTTTTTATTTTCCGTTGTAGTCTTTATTACTACTATCGTTCGTCGCTTTATAAGTGTGTATTGTAGCTGTATTTATTAAAACTGGTATTTTCGTGAGATTACTCATTAACATATTGGTACTGCTGTTGTTACGACGGTCTCACCAGTCGTCGTGTTGTACAAAGGAAACAGAATAACTGACACCATTGAAGTCACTAATTACAAATTTTAATTAGACACAAACAACAGTTGTTATTCAACAAAGGCATTCTTACACAATAATTCAAGTTAAATTTGTCGAACAACGACAATAAATCTCACCTTATTACAGTTTCGTACTAAATAACACACTAATCATTTTTTACTAAACCGCAACAAACACTTCAATCCGCGCTTGAATATCGCCAGGTGTAAACTGAACTGGGTCGCTCCGAAATCCAGTATTTATACCTTCGCAGTGTAGCGAGTTAGTGGGCCAGGATGCTGGTAGAGTAGTCGAGGGAACGTCTGGAAGGAGCACAGACAGTCTGGAAGAATCGATAACGTTATGGAACTCTGCCGCGCAGAATGATCTCCAATTAATGTTAATAATATTTGACTCTCGTGGATTACGTCAAAATACACGTGAATCAAACATTTGACTATAAATAAATATTTGTTTTTTATTTATTTTCGTTCTATGCGTTGAGCGGAAAGGAAGTTATAGGCATAAATAAAGTCAAAAAAAGTACGTTTGACCTTTTATTACGTGTTTCGCTGCAACCACAATCATTTCATCAGTTTATATTACAACAGTACAAGTATGTAAAATGGATACACTTCAGTCCATGTACCCAACGGAACTGTATAGTGTTAATCACCGGCTATATTAGTATTCCTTTGTTAAATCATATTCTGTTCTTTATGAGTTCTTTCTTTGTTTAACATAAAATTTAATTGTTCATTGCCACCTCCGTATTGTTGAAGTTACCGTTGCGAAGCTGTCACTCCGTGCATGTATACGCGCGCGCGCGCGCGTGTGCCTCTCCTGAATGTTGACAATAACGATGATGATGATGATGATGATGACGACGATGCTTCCTCAGTGTTCTATAACCTGATGTTGATGGTGGTCCTTCGCTCCTCCATCAATCGTAATGTGTTGCAGATGATGGTGATGAGTTTAAGTCGCTGATCAACAGATACAGTGTTTCCGTGTGTTAGCGTCTGTTCTCTGTCAATTAGCAAACAGACATAGTGTCCTCGTGTGTTACATCCCGTCTGTCTCTCGTCCAAAATTGCCGAAGGTGTTTATAGTAGACAGCGATTCTGACATGTCAGATGCTGTTTCTGACATGTTCAACTTTGTCTTTGTATGTAGCGTCCCTTTTTAACTGATCACTTTTTAGAGTGTGTTTTTGCGATAACGTAAACTTGATCTTTAGGCGAATGGTTGCATTGTCTTTGTAATTTTTCACTCGTCATTTACATATAACACACTCGTTAATTACTAGTTAATTGAGGTAGTAATTAACTTTAATTTGTATAACGTCTTTATTATTGCACTTTCCTGTAATAATTTTGCATCACCATACGCGTTTACATGTCCTTATTCTGATGGTGTTTTTAGAATTGTGATATGTCTTTTGTATCAGGTAAGAAAACATATTCGGCAGGCTTCCGCATCTCACACACCTGTACTTACACGCACCAATTTTTTTTAAACTATTCATCATATTCTCTCTTTACTAAATATTTACAAAATACTGCCCTGGGAAAATATGCAAATATATGTATTCTTGGAATACATAATATGTTATATTAATTTCAGATTTCAGTAACTTCAAAGTGTTCAAGTACCTCAGTTCAGTAACCATAAGTATTTAGTAACCAGTGTCAAAATGATTTAGTTCACGTGAGTTACAGTAATATGTTTTGTGCAGATTTGTACTGGTTGCAGGCAGTGTGATGTACGTATACTATATATTATGCATTGTGGGAACTGAAAACCTATCGGTGCACGCCAGCCAGTCGCGCTGAAAATTTTTATAAATCAGATGAATAAAACTAATGGAAATAAAAGAAAATGAAAAAAGTACTTTTATCTGTGGAACTTGAAATTATCTGTATTCACAGTAAATATATATTTAAGTGACCCCATTGTGTAGAGGACTACTTTTTTGTGCACAATAAATCACCTGAAGTTAAATGGTATTCTGAGTAACCTCAGCGTCGGTACAGTCGTACAATTTCTGAATATTTGTGTCGTAACCTTTGTCCTACAAGAAGCTCAAGATAAATCCGAGGAATGTAATAAAGCGGTTTCACGAATCACGAAACATGTGTTATTTTGTTTCATTGCTTGAAGAAAACACTTCTCGAGTTCACCGTCCTTTAACGTCCCGTAAAATTCTTTAAAAACCTGAGTTGTATCTCTGCATTAACAGTTGTCTCAAAAAAACTATATCACGCAACACATCACGCTCCGACTGTTTATGGTAATGGGATTTATCGTTCAGCTGTTTAGAATTTTCTGCAGGACAATACTTGGAGTTTTGTGAATTAACGTGGTCAGGTAAGTGAAGCCGTGCTTTGTCATTCATATTATAAGTCTACAGCATTGAATATGGTTCATCGTCACCGACTTTGTCGAGAAGCCAATGACAGTAATTTACGTACAGTCCTTACCTGCTTCCTTCCATTGTTACACAGATAGCCCTACAGTCCTTCCATAATACAGTCTCAAAGTTAACAAAAATGAAGTACTTCAGCATGTTCATTCTTATTATTGTTCTATATTATTTATTGCATAGTTCTTCTGAAAATTCTTAAAATTTATAGACATTCATAAAAATTACATATGAATTGCTGGCTGTGCAGTGGGCCAGTTTTAGTTTCTCTATATAGTCCTATATCTAGTTCAGAGCTATAAAGATTTTAATAACGTAAATTCATTCGTTCAAACCAGCGTTTAACGTTGATTCCTATATTTTCTTTTTAGATTGTTGTGTATATTTCAATAACACTAAATTTGTTTATACCATTGATGTGAACACGGGTTTCCTATTTTTTTAACTTACCACTTTTTTTTCAAAAAGTATACAGACAGAATATAAGTTAAACAACGCTGTAGTTTCTACCTGTGACACCAGGAAGTGCTTAGAGTTGACGCGTGTCTAACCTGTTTAGCGACATTTCCAACATCCTTGTGAGTAACCAATTGAACATGCAAGCTGCAAGCGTTCGTCGGAGGTATGTTCAGTGCCGTCGTCAATGCAGTTCGCGTAATCACGAGCTCGTTTCTAACAACGTTTGTCGGGTAACATTTAATTAGCACAAAGCTTTACCCGTTGACATGAATTTGATTAATGTTGTTTCAGTGTTCTTAATGCTGATTACGTGCTCAGTAACACTGACTGAGGTAAATCCTGACGGACGGTGGCGAAGTTTCAATGAGTAAAGGCTCTTCATAATAGAATGTTAATGATGTTACTGTATGTATGAAGCAAAGAAAATTAAAAGTACGTATTAGTACGTCTAAATAAATCATAAACAAAACACTGGCGACTAGAGTAATAAACAAACTGCAAATCAAGTTTCTGGGCATAATGTGCTGAGATTAAGAATTGCCAGTAACAGAACTCAGGTCGTCTGGGCACAAACAGAAGAGTGAAGGTCCGTTATAAAATTAAAGTGGCAACATTCAGAGGTCGAATGTTTAGACTACACATCAAACAATTTGATAATGATTGGAATTTTAGAAATACTAGACGTTCTCGAAGGCAGAAATAGCTGAAATTAATTGCAAAGAATATGAAGTAAACGGCCTTTGCTGAAATATACGAGGACGTCCCCTGCACTAATTTGTGTACAAAATCGATTTTACACTCGTGTGAAATATGTATGCCGATTATCGTGTGCGAAACTGGTGTGTACTGTACGGAAATTACGGTATAATATAGTGAGAATTTCAACGTAATGGTTAGTTACACCACTGGCCTCCGGACAAGTGGGGTGGAGATAAACCAGTCTCAGGCTTACACATACACACACAGTGTTGTCTCATCTAGCGCTTAACATTGCTATTCCCCGATCGATACGTTCTCTCGAGAATGCCCATTTATGATTCAGAAAATATAAACAGAAAACACGCGAGTGTTCAACAAATAGCAAAATAGGCGTACTTTTGATTATAAACACTTGTCGACAGTAAAGTATCGAACTCATTGCGTCACTTGTGTATAAGTTATATTATGTCATTTGAAAAAGTAACTTCAACAATTAACAGTGTCAGTAGCAAGTAATACGATGCACCGATTTACACTACAACTACACTGACACAAAGCGCCAACATAACTAAGTCAACTTTGGCTAGTAGGTTATTTACTTATTTAGAACGCCAAAGTTTATTAATTATGCAATTTTTAAGAAAAATTACTGTTCTTTGAATCTTGTAGTATACGGTTGTTAAAATCACGTTCGACGACTAGTAACAGATCTTTGGTTCTAAAAATGTGGTCTGCAGGCAGCAATTATAGTGCTTCTTGTGATTTGTACTATGCGGTTCATAATGTCCTTTTCTCATTGCTTTACTCGCCTGCACCAAAATAAGCGGGAAAGAGCTCTTTACTTGTGTGTCACAGTAGGACGTACATGATATTAGACTGTTACATAAGTTGCTAAAAATAAATTAGTTCATGTGCGTTGATAGTCCAGATTTCTCTTTAAAGAGTTCTTACACCGAATTTTAAAATATTGTAGGTTTAAAAAGTCGTATTCGGGAAACAAGAAAGATTATTTATTATCACGTGTTTTTCACAACTGCAATCGACGGAAACCATAAAAGTATGACATTTACACTGATACTCAACAAACGACTAGTCAAAGGGTAACTTAATTAATTTTTTGTGTAGTACCGAGGTAGTCTCTAGCTTTTAAGTGTGATCGCTTCTCCAAGTCAATCAACTGTAGTAGTTACACTTGACGAAAAGAGCTTATTTAGGTATTTTAATTACCTATATTTTAGGAGCTGACATTATATTTTAATTATTAGAGGGATATTTGTGTATTTCATTCGTAAAACTATATCCTCAACAACGTATACAAGGATTTTAAATTCAGGTCAATTATTTATTATTCACATATTTTTTACATGAAAATGAAGAATAAGAATAAGTGACTATAAATAAACAACCACTACTCTTATGGGTCGTTCTGAAATTAAGTGGAAATTTCAGACTAGCAAAAAAAATATTATGTACAAAATAATTTCAGTTTTATTATTTAATAATAGTGTCCCTATGATGTAATCAAATACATGTAAACTATTAAACGAGGTCAACGAATGATTTTTAGCCTTTCAGAGCTAATTTTCAATTTTCATAAGACTTGGAGGTGACATCGCTACCACGGAGGTGACATATGAGAGCTTAAGTTTCAATGTAAAGTACAAGTTAAAAATCTTAGATATGTTAGTTATTTGATGTAGGAAAGTTAAATAATAATCCTTGCAGTAGTAAATTGTAATTATATTTTATGTAAACAAATTTATTTATGTACAGTAGGATACATAACAATTGGAACTTAAGTTTTTCAAAAACACAAGAGAATTATTGTTAAATAAAGAGGCAAAATCTGAATTACTAGAACGATTGCCTAAATTCCCTACATGGCATGGGCTCAATTAGGCTTCTAACTTAATTAAAAAACTTTAAATCTAATTCATCGGGGAGGTCGAAAACATACTGCATTCTTGAATTCAAAATTGGCTGTTTCAAAACAGCAATAACTTCTTTACTATGAACATAAGCTTCCAGCACTTTTGTAAAAACAAATTTGTTTTTTGTGTTCTGGCACCTTTGCATGAAACGGACATACAATGAATCTTTTGCACACTCTGTGACATTTGCCACATAAAGAGAGGCTGATTGTTTTTTTCCAAAGACTTTGACAACGACATAGTCATTTATGTTAGCAGTGTGTTTTGCTCCGTCTTCACTAGTGTCACTGTTGTAGATGTCTTCATAGTGTAACCTGTCCTTTATCTGGCGTGATTTTCCTGGCAGGTTAAATGTACATATTTCTTTTTGTTTAGGTCTTGAGTTGAAAACCCCAGTGCCGTAATGAGAACAATTCTTTGTTGTTCCACAGTTGAAACAACTTAATCTGCGCATTTCAAGATTCTGTGCTGTTTTCTCCACACTACTTGATGTATTTTCATTGTGCCAGCGCATGATGGAATGTCCTTTTCAATTAGAGAATCTATGTCTTCTTTGTTTACTAAAAAAAGCTTGACATTCTCACAAGTTCTTTGTAAAGTGTTGTATAATACCTGGAATGTGGGCAAGTCAGTTCCTTCAGCTACAAGGTGGTTGGCTGTTCTTTTCAAGTATCCTCCGATCCCATCGGGGGCTCCTTTACCATGCCCACATTCGGAGTAATTGCTTTGGTACCCCTGAATTTTCCCAGGTAATTGAGATCAGGTGAAAAATGGTTCTATTGCAATGTGTTGTTGGGCTATCACTCAAAAAATGGATAATTTTTATTTCTTGAACGACTGCCTTTGCATATATCAAAATCGGCTTCAAATGTGCTATAATGGCACTGGCATCATGTCTCAAGCTTTGTGACATAGAACAGAATGAAAGACACTGAGTTGTGTCATTGATATCATTTTCATCTTTGTAATACATTACACCAGTATGTAGTGTTACTTGTTGGCGTGACCCGCCAAAATGAACACGTATTTCTTTTGTGTATTTACATTCATAATTTTGACTAAAGCCTACATGAGTGAGTAGTTCATTTGATTTCATGGATTTCTTCTCGTCTTTTATTGATTTATACTTGTGCATTATATTGCAAACATGTTGCATGAAAGAAGGTACTATATCATACAACTTTTCAAAAAGAGCTTTAACTTCAATATCCACTGTTTCTTTTACTACCTTTTTGGCAAACTTTTTAGTTCCTTTTACAGTGTACTCAACATTTTTTCTTTTCCATTGTTCTACACTTGTCATGCTGTTTTCGAATTCATCAATTTCAATACTTTTATTCAGACAGTTTGGGCATCTTCTTTCCAAACATTCTTCTAGAGTTTTTAGTTCGTTCAAATTGCAACATAGAGACTTAACCAATTCATCTAAATCCGTGTATTTCAGGACTTTTACGCTTTTCAATTTTTCAAAAATCAATCCTATATTTTTGTGCTTTTCACACGCACAGGTATCTCTGTTTTTTACATTCGGCAACAATACCCAAAATGGTCGAAATGAACATAATGTAGAATATGGTACACTATATCCAAATTCTGCCTCAAATTTTTTGTGGAGGTTTTTGAGGCTTTCCATTAAAGTTCTCTTTTGCTTTTTGATCTTATTTTTTGTTTTAGTATCTTTTATGCCAGGCTCGACTCTACTTATGTCATCTTGTTCAAAGAACTTATAACATCACCTTTCTTTCTCACTTCATTTTTTGTATTGTATTTCATTGCATTTTTCATTATGTCAGTAATTTTTTTCCCCTCACCAATCCTCTTTAAATTTTTCCAGTATTTGTGTACTGGAAGCAAGTGCATGAATCGATACTTTTTCACTATTTTACCTGACAATACCAAACCAAAAACTTTTTTACTTTTCTTTGAATCTATGTTTTTCTTGAAATTTTCCTCTATCTGGGTAGCTAGCACAGATCCTAATTCAAGATGTCTCCTCACTTTAGTGGAAACTCTTTCTCCCTGTAAAATACTTTTAACTTTTTGCTGTGGACTATTTAAATTTTTGTTATTATTTTCTTTCAAACAAAAGAACCTTTTTTCTTTTATTTTTCTTTACATCTTTACAGTTTTACTATTTCTTTCTTTTCTTTTTCCAGCTCTTTTTTTAGACGCTCTATCTCTCTGTACGCTTTAGATTTGTTTCTTTTAGCAACTTTTTTCCCACTCAGTTCTCTGCTGCTTCCAGCTCTCCCAATGACTCCATTTTTCAAGGTTATCAGCGCCAGCATCTGCCTCTACTTCACTGTCTTGTGGAGTATTTGTAATAAATAATTCTAATTGATCCTCTACTTTTTTCTTGTTCAAGCGAGATTTTCTTGTTTTTTCAACCCATTTTTTCCATCTAACTCTTTTTTCTCTAGCGCTGAGCTGTGAAATTTTTTTTATTTTTCCCTCACCTTTCTCGCTCTCTCTTTTTGGCTTCTTCATACAAAATTGGATCATTTCTGATTTTATCTCTTCTTTTTTGCTCTGATTCCTTCATTATTCTTCTTAACTTTTCAATTTCAACTTTCTTGCATTTAACTGGTGCCATTTGTTTTAGCTAAAAAAATAAATAACAGTTTTTAACAAAACTAAACTTTATTATTTTTATAAAATAGTAATTAGCTTCAGTTGAAAGTAGTGTTAAGCATTTTGGTTTGTATATTCAAGAAACTATAATGTATACAAACAAGCAGTATTATAATTTGACACTTTGACTTTGACATTATTGAAATTAAAGCTCTCTTTCAAAGTACAAAATCGAATTAATGAGGCCTAAAATAAGTTAGGTAAGGCTGCCTTCAGATAAAAAGTATATATAACCTAAAAATAAAGGTGTTTAATTCCCATGTTAGTTAAAGGTGGCTTAAAAATATTTTGAAATACTTAATAAATAGCTAATGTTAGCCAATGACAACTTTTTGTCACCTTCATGCATCATCATCACCTCCATGGAACGATTTAACCATGGAGGTGACATTTTCATGATTTTTTTACATGTGAGGCTAACCTGTAAGAAGCTCAGCAATGTAATTTGGTTTATTGTTTTAAGTACTTTAAGTAGTAACTTATACTATTGAAAAGTCAATATATAAAAAAAAACTTACTAAGTTAAAGAATCCACGGAGTTGACACGATGAAAAAGAACTCTCGAATTTACAAAGTTTAACTAATTAAAACAGTCCAAAACAATGCTCACTGTTGGACCAACTCACACCACAATCAAGATGGCTGTCTTAGGCTCCTTCAACTTCTTTGTTAAGCTTGTGTTGCCATCTGTTAAATTTTTATGAAACTAATAGAATTATTCCATAGAGGTGACTCAGACTGTGGTGACATGGAAAGTTGTGTATTTTTCAACATAAAAATGTTTTTTTTAAATAGTTGCTTTCAATAAATTATGATGTAAATGAGTTTTTTAATATGAATATGACTTTATAACAGTCATAAATATAAAATATTATAAATTGCATTAACATATTCTCCTAAAAACTCAATCGGGGACACCCATGGAGGTGGACATTTTTTACTGTTAATATATTTTTTCCCATTAATATGCATTTATATTTTTTTTACTTTTGCGTATAATAAATAATACAACAATCTTTAAAATAAAATCAGTTTTGTAGCTTTCTACAGGATATTAATTAATAAAAAAATGCAAATGACTGAAATTTCCAATTAATTTCAGAACGACCCTTATATCATTATCTCCGCGTTTGGAACTTGGTGAGAATTATGTTTTTTAGGCAACATTAAAATCACAAAGTTGTTTCGCTTATTTTATTGATTAATTATTGCAACATCTGTTTCAGAACACAGCAATTTTGACATATTTGCCTAATGTCTTAAAAAGAATTTCACCGATTATCTTGTACGGCTGGTCGTTTGTGCGTGATCTACCAGGAGAGTGTATTAGATTGAAGATCAAGAAACATAAGTAGAAATATAACAACAGTGAGGGTGATGAGAATAATAAGATAAATTTGAGAAAGGAATCTTGGTACATAAGATTCAGGACGGGCCTTGCGAGTACGACATCAAGACTAGACTAGTGGTGTATAACGACCTTTGTCAGGCCTTAGTTAAATAATAAGGTTACAGATGCTTTGAAAAGTAATATAGCAAAACAGGACTTTAAAGAAGACATACCTGACGCTAGGAAAGAATATAAACATTTCAACTATTGTATCTCTGAAAATTAAATTGTTTCTGTGATGGAACAGTGCCACTAAAATTTACTTAATTCCACATAATTCATCAACTGTTTTCACTAAACTATTAAATTATTTGACACATTTATCTTAGCTTAATTTCTTTAATTACACCACGACTATACATTTCATAGCATCGTGAAAAGTTGTCACACTTTAACAAAAAACAAATAACAAAAAGGGCTAGTGCTTTTATAATTGTTTGAAGTATTTTTTCTCTTCAAAAATATGGACGATACGCCTACTGTCATTTCACAATGAAGCTGAAGTTTTTTTCGTCTACTACGGTATAAAAAGGCATTACGGGGCGAGGGTTAGAACGGGGAAATATTTTAGACACGAACGACAGGGCACTGCCCTTATTAACAAAGCTAATTACAACAGACAGAGTACTGTATATAAGTATACTTTTGTGTTTACCTAAGTGAATAATACGTACAACCAAGTATCTGAAAGTGAATAACAACGTGTACCAAGTATATGAAACCGTGTTCATGTATTTAACATTGGAAACTATATTCACTGTTGGAGTTTCATGCGACGATTCGACTGACTTAAAGCGTCATCCCTATATTTCTAACTAAAACATAAGTTCTATTACAAAACCAGTATTTTCACATATTTATTACGTACATTGGCATCGTCTTGCCTTCAAATATGAATAAAGATTTGTTGTCTGAAGTCTACCCAGAGGTGCCTCAAGGCCTCATGTGATCCTAGCCCCGGACTCCTGTAACCCCCACACCATATCCACCTAAAACGAAACAACAAACTTCTCAGCCCATTCCTCATATTTTATATAACACTGTTTTAACGTTCTAGAGAAAAGCTGTCTCTATCATACTGAATGAAGTTGAAGTTGGATTATAATTATAACCCTTAAAACGCATTCAATTAATTCACCTGAATGTTTTGTATTATTTAATGTAATTTATCATAATATACGCTAAACAAGAACTCGAAACATCTTGCCGTTTTTCCTTGCAAAAAAAAACAGCGACAGACAAACACGGTAGTAGAATAAAGAGTGACAAAAAAAGTTTTCGCTAACGTCAATTCAGAGCAAGTGGCATTGGTCGCTAAGTCCCATTTGTTATCACAAACGCAAGCCCGGCACTTTTACAGATCTAGTTAGTATCAAAATATTATATATACAAACTTAGTACGCAATCTGTTCTCAAAAACTAATTGTATTGCGCAAGGCGAATAACGTTTAACTAGATAGTGATTTGATTCCTGTCAGCTTTGTATACAATATTCGGAACAATACGGAAAACCAATATCAAAATTATTGTTTTTCTAGTCATGACGTTGTTGTCTGCTGTCAGTAAGTGGATAATGTCAATTTTCCAACCGATATTTATAAAACTTAAAGAGAAAGGAGTTTCAGACAACAAATCAAGAATAATTTAAAATAAGCAATTAGTTATCCAGAGGACGCTTATGAGTTTATTAGTATTACGTCATTACGGAGACTTGAAATGAAAATAAGCAGGCCGAAGTTGATAATGAAATCACAGTTTCACAGTAACGTTTTTATATAACAGCTACGTGACAACAAGGAGGTGTTCGAAACGAGTGCCCTTTTGTTTTGACCATGTTACGTATTAACCGAAAATAATCATTTATAAATTATTTCTTTTCTCGGTGTCACAGCCATGCCAGCTTTACATTTCTTGCACTATTATAGCAGTTTTCTCGAGCTCTTTGGGCCCATAAATGTTTTGTTGTGTTTAGACGAAATGTTAATGACGTAACTCCTTCATTCCGTAATAGGACCAAACATAATGGTATGGTAACATGAGACAGATAAAAGTTAACAGATACAAGTCGCCTAGTGTCGGGAAATGCAGAACTACTGTGTTACTGAATTATTACTGCAAAAATAGGGATTCTGTATTTCAGACCATTCAGTATTAGTAGAGTATTCATGATAAAGTGAACGGAACATTTTGTTTCAAAAAAAGTATAATGTGTGTTATGAACCCCCCCCCCACACTGTTGTTCTTAAGAAAGTCATGAAAGTTAACGGCTTAAGATTAAATGACGTTAGGTTACGAAATGCGGCCTAGAATTACTGAGATTTCCAGTTCGCGCAAAGTGGACTATCGTTAGCATGGTGACAAGACAAACGATTCAAGTAACTTTGATTGACTGATAGTGCGTTACGGTATTTCGGTCTACAACGATTTAATCAAGAGTGGCGCGTTACGGTATTTGAGGAAGAAATCTTAAACAACGAATGCCAAAGCGAGAAATGGCACTTCCTTACCTTGCCTCGAAAAGGCAGTATAGGCAAATAAAAAAATCAGATCGATGCTGCTAAGACTTTTTCGATATACGTATACTCGAGCGATTTACAAGGAATTATGCGCAAAGACATACTGTCAGTCAAAATTATGAACATGACATGCTTTGAATGCGAAGGTTCTTCATATTTACCCAAATAGTGCAGATATTTGACTACTCCATAACGAAAATTCTCCTTTCACCGTACGTTATCTACCATCGATATTTCGACGAGAAAGTGGCCATATTTTCTATTAGCTTGGCAAGCCTCTTAGTAATATTAAGATCAGTTTGAAGGCCATTTGTAAAGAAACATGGGAATGTAGGAAAGAAAAGAAAAAGACTAGGCAGACTAATGAAATCGAAGGCCTCTGAACGACCTCTAACGATGCTGCAGGACATTGTCTGGCACTGTTTACGCTGGGAAGGACACTGTTTTGACAGTAACAATATTTCATTCTTTACTTCATCATCATTATCATCGTCATCATATTTATTATTATTATTATCATTATTTTATCATTGTTAATTGTTATTTTTCATTGCTGTTATGGTAAAAAACTCCTACCTTTCGGTGTCTGACTGTGTATCTTCTGTTCTACACAAACTTTGACCATCTTTTCTTGTCCTTTGTTAGTACATTCGCATCTGAAATTGTCTTTGAAGTATATTTCATATAAGTAGCTTTATAACAACAGTCTCATCACATGTATTTCACAATTTGTGTACTATTTCCGCACGCATGATTATTGTTCATTAGGGCATATATCGGTTGTTTTCAATTACGTAATTTCCTCACAGTGGTAACAGATTTTGCTGTGTATGCCTTTTTATTTCTATACCTATAAGGGTAGCTATATCCTGTTATACATCAAAGTGTGTTTATAACGTATAGGCCTACTGCCCACGTTTATGGTGTATGTAATTTTAGCTCCTGTTATTAACAGTATCTCAGAGACATCTTGAAAAGACATTTGTGTCGTTACGATAAATAAATTTGTTTAAAATAGTTTTAAAGTATAGTGGTAATACTGCCATGTGTATTGGAGAACAATTACGACACACACGATCGTCATGTGTGGGTCGCGGTGTCATTCTTTGATACCTACACACTTGATAAATCATGTTTATATTATATGGTAATTTTAGCTGCCTTCATTAACTGCATTTCAAAGAGATATTAAATAATCAGAAGTCATTACGATAAATCTATTATTTTAACATGATAATGTTTTTAGGCTGGGGGTCATTCCACAAAATGCGTGATGCAAAATGTGTAACGTCATCGAAAAATGTAACGCTCCAGGTGATGTTAACACTATATTTTTTCCGCACTTTCGATTCCCCACAGTCTAGAAATCTTATTTTAATATGTATAACGTATTTATTATTTATAACATTATACGTCTCTAATGATAATATTTTCGTGTATAGTGAAGATAGATTACAATTCGCGTGCGGCATACGAGATATGTGGGTCGCGGTATCAATCATTCCTACAGGTTTAGACGAGGAAGAGTTATTACCCCCAATAATTTCATCACCACTTGGAAAGGCGCATTCACACGACGTAATTAGCTACAAAATAGCTTATATTAATCATTTTAACAAAAGCCTAAAACTGGAGCGTATTTTCGAATAGAAAAGGGTTGCATGTTACATCGTTGGTTATCCCAGCATCTTTATTCAGCTTCTATCACCGCTTTGTGTGACAGTATCAATTATCAAAGTTTGATAGAAAGTCTAGGTTTTTTCAGATGCATAGTAACATACTCTTCAGAATATTACGTGCCGACTTTTATTATGCAAAACCTCAATCATAAGTTAGCTTTATTACAAACATATCTTGTATCAGCCGACGCATAAATTTAATGTACATCCTCTTTAATTGGATTGTGATTAAGGCTAGTGAAGTAGAAACGAGGAACGTAGTCGGTTGACAAGTTGAGAAAACGTTATATGCCTATAATTCATAATTAAGGTGCAGTCATGTTGTGACTGTATGTGTACGTAATGATATAGACATGTTTATTGTATATATTTATTAATTATCGCTGTCTTTCAGCTGTTATTTATTCTCTCCACGATCGTATCCATTCACCATTAACCCGTTCACGGTTCCTCTCTGTTAACGTGTATTCCTCACAGATCTCATTCTCTGAAAATCCTGGGGAACATTTTGTTCTGAACCCCTTATCATACAGGTAACTCTCCCCTCCTGTAACAGTTTTTTCTTCTTCGGTGGTCACTTTTCAGATTCTTCTTCCTGGATTCATCGTCATCTGGCAGTCGGCCGTTAACAACCGATCATTAATTAACAAGGTCGCGTTATCTTACAAGTTGGGTACCTATTATAAACACGAGATTCATAGTTTACAGTAACTAATAAAACCAAAGTCGGTAACTGCAGGAAACCAAAAAACTGTCCATCAGTGCTAGAATATTATGCTCTCAGTTTTACAATACCAGTGAAAGAAATTAGTATATCAGTCGATTTTTTTATGAGTGAAAATTTCACGGAGAATTGTTGGAGTGAAAAAATAAAGTTAGTGTATCCAGAATGAAGTCAGAATGATACATAATCTAAATCTTGATTTCTGGCTGTCAATGGGTACAGAATCTTTGCAAGGGGCGGAGCGGAGAGCCTAGCTATGACATATTGAACAGTGGCGTCAGTTCCCTAGTGGGTGGAATTTCACGTACTGACTGTGTTCCTTAAATTCTTGTCAGTTTTTATCAAACATAAAATTTTCATTCTTGAACTGATCATTATAGTTCATCGAATACCGTTCTAGACACCCCCCACATTTCCACATTTCAGATAATCTCTGCTAGAAGCCTAGTAACAAAAAAATGAAGAGAAAAAAATTTGTTTGTGTCTTTTTTTTTATCTACTGTACAGCTATTAATTGTAACAATTTTGGGTAAAATATTTTTCTAAACCTACCTAAATTTGTATTTTTACATAAAAGATGATATAGACTCAAGTGCAACTCGATTGGGTAATGAAAGAGCTGTTCAACTCACACAGCAAAAGTCAGTTTTACTGTACTGTGTTCGTTGATTTCCAAATACACTGAGCTTCTTATAATTTCAAAATAGAGTACTGCAGAAAAGAATTTACAGTAATATTATTTCTTATTAATTTTAAAGAAGTTTTAACACGTTTATAAATGCCATTAGCTAATATTTATGCAATTTCAAGTCCGTTATGGGAAAACAGAACTAGTTAAAACGTGACTTCTAAGATTTTGCAGACTTACTTTAATTATTAAACTTACCCCTTGTAACAAGTTACATGTCGCACCGTGAAGTTGTGTGCTATAAAAAAAATTCGGATAAGAATTTAACAGTTTTGCAAACATTAATTTGTCTGTTTTAATAGCAACATTTAAAAAAATTATGTAAAGTAATTATACCTCAAAAAGTAGATAGTTGGTTGAAGAACGAATGAAGTGAAAGACCATATGGTGTTAGGTTCATCGTTTGTGTTAGGTTCGTCTTTAAAGAACAGGGTACTTTATATAACGACATTTTGGATACTTACGAGCGAATAGTGTATAATACGTAGTCTTTGGGTATGTAAGTATAAAGGCTTACTAAACAAATGTTCAGACCGTGGATTTTCAGATAGGTTAGTATTGAACAACTATTCAGAAAAGGTACTGAATACAAATTACGCCTTAATAAGTTTATTACCTTTATTATAAGTACGATTAATTATATGCAAGAAAATAAAGCAGATTCCTCTGTGCAGAGAGGCAAGTAGTAAATAATGGAAAGGCATGTTCGAGGTATATGAAATACGAAAATACGATATTTTTTTAAAAAGTTGATATGATATGACACTCTCGTTTAACTCAGTACCTCAAAAGACAACAAGAGTTTGGAGGAAGTTTCATGTCAGACAGTTTCCTGTCGGTTATTACGTTTTCTACCTCGCAAAATGTCAAAAAATTAACGATCTGCGTACCCACTCTCATGCCCGCATCCGTATTTCAAACAAACTTTCTTCTTTAAATCATATAAAACGCACGCATCACCTTTAGCTTCTTTACTTTATATCCCTTGTATTTTCACATCTACTCCATTCCCGGTAAGACAGTATTTTCAAAGACTTTACAGTGAACCAGCGTTTACTTTATCAGTTTAGTAGGACACTGGGGAAGATTGTAAGTAAATTGGAAGAAATAATGGAGACCGAACTCTGTTAATCCTTGACTGAGACTCTCGGGTATTGGGACTGGCTTCTATAAGGAGTTCATTAATTGCGAGAAAGGGTGGAAAATTAGAAAAATGCGGTTGAAAAGATGGTATTTAGGAATTCACAAGCTATAGTATTTACGAGTACATGTTTTCATATCGACAAGAAGAAACTTGAAAGGCCATTCAATGCAGTTCAAGGGAAAGAAATATTACCTTGCTCTGGATAGGATAGAAAATGATCAGGCGATCAAAACAAAGGCGAGAACATTAGCTGGTAACAAACGCAATTTTACACCGCTGAGAGCGTTTGGTTCAATTAAGGCCAACAAAATATGACAATTAAATAGTCGATAGTCAGCTGTAACCGAAATGACATCGGGCGATGTATTTCTGCGAAGATAGAAACAAAGGCTGCCAAGAAAATTGAAAGGTGCTGTAATTTTTAATTATCGACATAGAATTATAAAAAATGTGGACCCAAAGCTCTTTAATAAGCACCAGTTGATTGAAGTTGGCTGATACATGAAAGAAGAATAACATTTATAAGTCTCCCATGATACTTTACACACAGAAGCCAATGGACTAAACCTAAGAGGATCAGATAGTTATCTCATGTTAAAGGAAAAATGATACAGAAAATAGAGTAAGTACAGTAAATAACGAAATACGGGATGGGACTGTATGAAATAATATTATAATTTTAATTTTTAATTTTACGTTGCATCTTGACGTGTCAATGTAATTTGTTGTATTCGATCTGATATGCACGTCACAACTTTTGGATATTACGTCATACGATCTTATTTCTTACAACATTGTCGTATTTTGTTGCTTCTCTGCTATGTACAATTTTCCCTCGAACGAGGCCTTTCGGTTTCGCAACCATTATCAAGTTCTTACTACAACAAAATTAAAATACCTACTTCCCTTCTTCATTTGTTCCCTCCCACACCACCAAAATGTTGTCTACGTACCTTATCCATTCCTTTATTTTATCCTTATATTTTGATTCCATTAGGACACGCCTCTCAAAACAATTCATATATATTTCCTCCATTACTGGTGACAACGGACAACCCATTGGTAGCCCCTCCAACGAAATTAATCAAATTGAAAATAAAATTAAGTTCAAAGAGGAAATAGGTGGAGTACAAATAAATTACCTAGATCTAAATATAAAGATGGAGTGTGGTGTTTTTAAATTTGATGTATTTAGAAAAGAAACGTATACAGACTTAATTATACCTAAGGAATCATACCATCTCGTAAGTCACAAGATGGCTGCACTAAACTCATTTTGTTATAGGGCAATAAAATACTTGGAAGATGATTCATGTAAAAAAGAAGAGTTAAAAAGAATAGAAGAAATAGCGAAAAATAATAATTATAAACCAGGCATAGTAGAGAAAATTGTAAAAAGAATAGAAGGAAATAGTAGACAAGAAGAGGAGAAAGAAAACAAATACATAGGATCAATAACGTATCTGGGATTTCAAACGAGGAACATAATCAAGTGCTTTGAAAAACACAATATAGATGTAGCGGTGAAAAAGACAAAGACAGGTTTTGATTATATAAAGAATAGTAGTACTGAAATAACGCCTGAATTACAGAAAAGCGGTGTTTATAAGTTGAACTGTAAACAGTGTGATAAGGTTTATCTGGGTGAAACAGGACGTAAGTTCGAAATTAGATTGAGAGAGCATGCGAGAGGAGAAGGATACAGAACTACGAATTCGCTCTACGCGAGACATTTTAGTGAAACAGGGCATAGGTTTTTAGACCCAACAGAGAACGTCGAAATAGTAAGGTTAGAGAATAACATAAGTAAACGCAAATTGTATGAAGAATTAGAAATATTAAAAGTAAGGAAAAAAAATAGGAATGCGTTGTTGAATATAAAGATTGAATTTAGTAATGAGGATATATTTTACTATATTTTGAAAGAGTAATGTATAAAAGGTGTAATACGGTTATAGGATATGTGTTCAGAAGGTAGAAAACCAGGAGTTTTCTAGAGGGTAATGTATGTGACGAGGTCAAGTTGACTAAGTAAGGGGCGGGACTAACAAGGACTGGGCGGTAAGTAATGCCTCCTATTGGTTGAATGTAACCGGTTATGCGTGGGAGGGTTAGTATATATATATTATAAAAAAGAGAGATTGTGTGTTTTGTGTGTTGTAATGTCGGGTGTTACACTCCGCGCACTTTTAATACTTACTAATTGCTGGGTTCTCTGCGACGATGTTGTCCTGCAAACACAACTTAATCTAATATGTGTATGTGGGCGCCACTTGGATATTTGTTCCAAGAAATTATTATTATTATTAAATTTGATTTCTTAGTTGTTAAGTTAATTATATAAAAAAATGTGAACAAGACAGTTTGAATTGTAAATAACGTATGTTTAATGATTTTTCTTTTCATAAAAATCGTCTGAAGGACTAACACTCTAATTAAACAAAATTGCAGAGTTACAAAAAATTATTATTGACAAGTTTTTTAAGTAAGTATCGGCTAATAAATATTTTATTGCTCAGTTGAATAGCATGAATTTAATGTATGAAAAAACTTTATACTCAGGACGTGACTCCTTTGAACTATCAAGACAAATCAGTGGGATGCTTTACAAAAATTGTGTGATTTGAAGGTGTTTGACATGTGTAGTACAACTGTGTGACAATGATACCAGGTATAAATGATTTTAACTTTTGAACAACTCACGTTCCGGTGGGTAAGTATTTCCTTCACTGGACACTTTTCTTGGGGACGATACCAATCTTGCGCCTCTTCGTGTTTACGTTCCTCACGCACTGGTAATTATTTATAAGTCAAATTACGGTTTTAAAACTCCGCACGATTGAAATAAATTCGTACTGTATCTATGCTTTGAATTCTGGCGGCGGCGAACAGCTGTCTTCGTGGTTTCTCTATTCGGCCGTCACAGCGCTAGTTCCAAACTCAATGTAGAAGGCTCGTGTCAGTAAATTGTTTTGGGAATGTTGTCAAAGTCGGTTTGTCTTAGCAAATACCAGCAAAATTGATTTTCTCTATTAAAATCGGTCCTTTTCAGGGCCGCTGGATATCTGGCTGTGTGCGTTTCTATTAAATATGGCGTGTTGCTGCTCTATTCAACAACACGTTAGCGTATACTCCTTATATAGGTTAAGTCAGTCTTTTGTCATGTACGGGAAAAAGCCTTTCTGTGTTCTCGTGTTGAATTCTTGTTCTTCGACTTCGCCTTGGACGAGATGATCGGATTCGTAGGTGATGTGTCTCTTATGGATTCAAAGCATAAACTGTTTTTTGTGTCAAATTTCGTCTTCCTTTTGTACTCTGTAAGGGGCATTGTTTTAATTTTTAAACATGAACTTCCGGTATTTTTGAGTAATATTTTCTTCTGGAACGTTCGAGAATATGCAAATAGAACATCATAGAACAAATTTGACTTCCGTAGAAGCTTTAGAACAAAAACTTCTTATTCTTCATACTCAAGGATATTACTGAAATTATTCTGGTATTTGTCAAACAATTTTACAGAACTACTTACAATCTGCATGCCATTATTATTTTTGGATTCTCTGCTTTCAACTGAATACAATGATACCATACACGATTGGTTTTGAACAAATTAAATCTAATAAATTAACATAAAATACAATTCTTACCTTGTAGTGTTTGCACAAAATTCTAATTCTCTAATTATTAAAATGTTATGAAGTTGCTTGGTTCTTGCTATAACATTAATACATAACATATTTATCCTTTCATAACAAAATAAACAAACATTAAAACATATAACACATAAATAAGTTCATTTTTCTATAGGCATTACATATGGCCTAGATTTTTGTCATTAGTTTTTGATGATAATTTGTCTTTTTCGGTATTATTATGGGATTTTTTGGGTATTCACTTAGAGTTTGTTATATTGTTTATCTTTGGGAATACCTGGTTTATCCTGATACATTTTATTTTTACTGTAATATTACTTAGCATCAGTGGCGGCTCGTGAGTAAACTCACCAGGGGTTCACACAGATAATATTGTACGTTATTAATCCATGTGCCTGCTAATATTTGCACTGACAGTAGCATTTCCAATAATTTTTCAACATTAAAGTAAATGACGTTACTAAGAAATTTTAAATAATTTTAGTAAGTAATATTAACAAAATGAATCTAACATTGTAGTTTACTAAGCTTCAACTGGATTATTTATTTAATTAATCTTAGAAAAATTAAATTTAGTAATAATGATAGCAATCACGTTCTGAAACAATAGTAAAATTATATACATACTACTTACAAGTATCAGTAGGTTAATCGGATCTTTAACAAAAACTAAGTGAACTTCTTGTAAACAAAGTCCATCCTTCGGTCTTTCTTGGAAACAAATCTATCAATCACTATTTCATTAAACTTAGGGAGGGTCTTCACCAGTTCTTTCTCTATTGATAACATGGCTGAGGCATTAAGTCTTTCTTGAGACATCGTACTTCTCAAAAAGGTTTTTATCCTCTTCAGAGTCGAGAAGCATCGTTCGGCTTCAGCTGAAGTCATTGGGATTGTCGATATCATCCTTAAAAGCTTATATGACTCTGAAAACGAATCTTTCAGATCATTTTGTATAAGAAATTGCAGTAAGCTCACAGCACCATTCATACATCTTATGTCTTCACGTCGGTAAAACACTCCAAGTTCGGTTTTTAGCTTTGCTTTGTCCAAAAAGGGGTATTTTTCTATTGTTTCATCTAATGCAGATTGAGGAAATGATTTACTGTACTCACTAAATTTTTGAGGAACAATAAGGGATACGGCTGAATGGTGCGATGTAAATGAAAACCGCTCTTTTATTTGCGTCAAAATTACATCACATACTTCTTTAGCCGCGATTGTCCTATTAGCATGACCGCCTTCTTCATGTCTTGCTCTTTTGCGTTGTAGAGGCATCTGGTCTACAGCACTTTTCACGGAGTTCATTTTTTCTCTTTCTTTATTTATTTCCCTCAGAAAGGTTTCCACGTCCTTTTTTGTTCGCACAGGATCTGTATAGGTAAGCTGAATTTGTCTGTACAAAATGTCGACGTGTGGCATTATATTATGGAAAACTGTAAGCCAAAACACAAAAGTTGGGTCTTCCAGCATTCGCCGGATTGCTCCAGCTTTGGTAATAGAAGATTCTTGTTTAGAGGTTGATTCTATTTCCTCCATACAGGTAATAAGGTCTTCCCAATGTTCGAATACTGTATTTACAGTTCTGCTTTTAAAATTCCATCTAGTGCTTGAAGCTCGAGGGATTCTTTTCCCGACAATATTATCCAAAATTTCTGCTCTTGAGGTGAATTGCTGAAAAAGTTTGTTACATCACTCAAATTCGCGAAAAATATCCGCACTTGCTGATTTTGGCTAGCAGCTCGAGTAATCACTACATTTAATTGATGAGCATAGCAATGGATATAAAAAGCATACTCGTAATGTCGTTGAATAATTGTTTGTACACCGGTTAGATGTCCGCTCATCACGTTTGCTCCATCATAACTCTGAGAGATTAACTTTTCCGGCTTATCAACAACATTTTTTAGGGCGCCAAGAATGCATCCAGCGATCGAGTCTGAGTCGTGTCCGGGGGGATGTATAAACCCCCAAAATCTTTCTACTGGTTCTCCATTAGGTAATACGTAGCGAAAAACAATAGCTAATTGAAATGTCAAACTAACATCTGTGGTCTCATCAGCGATTACAGAGAAGAAATCTGCAAATTTTATTTCCTCCTTAATCTTTTCCTGGCAAACAAGAAGCATACAATCGAGCAGGTCGTTTTGAATTTCTTTTGATGTTCCTTTAAAAACGGTTGCATCACGTAAGTGTTCTCTTAGTGAGGCATCAATCTGAGCAGCAAAATCCACTAAGCCTCGAAAAATCCCAGGATTTGAAGAATCATCTCCTTCCCTGTGTCCCCGAAGTGCCAGTTCAAAAGCGCCGCAAAATTTAATGCAGTCAATTATTTTTGATAATGCATAACGATTTTTCTCTACTTTTTCATTATGTTCTTTTACATTCCTCCGATAAGCGCTGTTCAACTGCTGACGTATGTCGACTTTACCAAGCAAGTTAAACTCTAGCAAAGAGTTTAAATGAGTTTGAGAACATTCATGTTTTTTTAATTTTCGAGAGTAAATGACCTAAATCATTCACACCATACTTAATCCAGTTTAAGTTTTCAGAGCTTTGTTTTGCAAATAGCAAACAAGGGAAACAATATAGTTTATTTGTAGCTTCACAACCGCAGAGCCAAGAAGTCTTTTCATATAAAGTTTCTTTAAATTCCCTTTTGAAATCTCTATCTTTACCTTTGGTCACTTGTACGATATTAAGCTTTGGGGTCGGACGACCACGTTGTTTTATTTCGAGTTTCTTTTCTAATGAAATACTTGAAAAAATTGTTTCTTTTAACACAGACACAGGGGTAGCAGCCATTGCTAATCGATCACCAACATTAACACAACACAAACACAACTGCACTGGGCGCGAGCGACACTGGGAGAGCGAGTAACGTGACGCCTACAACGGCTAGAACAGCACTGGTTCACAAACCGAATGTGCGCACATTCTTTACATGGGAGAGGTTTGCCCCCACCACCGCGCCAATGCCGCATCACGTCACCGCTCTCATTTGATCCAGCAGCGCACGTACAGAGCTGTGCGCACACCTTACACTGCGTCGACTGCACGACTGTTTTACCAGATCGAGCATTTTGTTATTGCATCATAAAACTAAACCAAATTATTTCCCGTTTATTTAGTGTTTGTTAAAATTAATTAATTTATATTTATTTATGTAGGGGGTTCACGTGCTCATGTGCACCAATTAAGAAACCGCCACTGCTTAGCATCTTACTGTTTTGCACAGATGAGTTATTTTCTTGGTATGACAATTTTCACATTTATATTTAAAAATCTCTAAGAATTAAGCTTGTCTTCAACTGAGCAAGTATGTTTCCATTGTACATTATAGGATTGTACCTTTTTCCTTTATTGTTTCTAATATTCTGCAATTATTCTGTCAAATATGACTATTTTTGTGATTGTTTTTTGGCCTCAGCCTGGTATGGTATAGGTAAATAGTTCCATAACTTGACTGTTAAAGTGTTTTAGGTGGTCATATATATAAGTATAGTTACTTTATATTGTGTTTCAACTTTAGAATACAATTTTGTTGTATTTTGACAACATTAAATTCATAAATATTACAATTTTATATGTTCATCACATGTTTTCAGTTTAACACTGTTTTTGATTATTTTAATTGATTTATAATCAATTTACAGCTTTCTCTATTTAAGATAATTTGTTTGTCTTTGTCTAATTGACATTTACATATAGTTTTTATATTAATTCTATAATAATTAATTTTCACATAAAATCTGAGTGATTGGTCTCAAATCCAAAACCTATTTTTGTCATAACATTTATATATTTTTTATTTTAACTTACATCCTTTTTAATAAAGTATTCAAATCATTTAATACATTTATTTTATTTATATTACAAAGTATAACAATATATCTTGTCCATTAATTCACAATAAATAGTTTTTTGTGTAACCTATTCAGAGTTACATTTCTTAATATGTCATGACCTCACTTTGGTCATTTCTGAGATTATCTGTTTCTCTTATAGTATATTATCAGTTTTACACTATTCTTCACTTAAACAATATATATGGGGTTTGAGTCTTAGTCATAGTCTTTGTCGTTTTTTCATGTTAATGATATTAATTATCGGACATTACAAAATTTTTCGGATTACTTGGGTTCGATACTGTTCACCTCACCTTCCTCTTATGATAATTTACTTTGCAATTAAATTCCTTTATGGAACGTTCTGTGACGTTACAATATATATATATATATATATATATATATATATATATATATATATATATATATAGTAACGTCTCTCGTCTAGGCTTTCCGATTAAGTAAATTTACGTCTATAAATTACTTTTCAAAAAAAAATCTAGCTTAATTAAGAGTTACAGAATTTGTTATCTTTGTGTTATATGCCTTCAAAATCAAGGGTGTGTGATTATGCATTAGATATTTTGTGATTTTCTTAAATTTTGTTTATATCAAACTAATACCGTTGTTTGACAGTAGTTAGGAGAGAGAGTAAAGAAAGGCAAAGAGAATTACTCTCTTAGTATACGATTGAGTATTTCAAATTTTTCCGCTCGTGGCATCATCTGATCTCTACTTTTACGAACCCATTTGAGGTTAAATGACTTCAAATAGTACGTAATAATTTCTTGATATCCGGGCTGATTTCCTTTCTCTTCTCGATCTTCTTATTATCTGTAACCAACTACCATCTACTGGAAATAATACACATTTTATTATTTAAACCACAAGGCATTCCTTGAATTTATTTAACATTTTATGGTCTCCCAGCACATGAATGGATACTCGATTATTTCATAAATTACAGAGTTATTTCGATCTTACTTTTACAAACATATATCACATAACAAATATTTTTATTTTTTCAGTTTTAATAACGAGAAAGAATTATGTAATTAATTTCCCAGGGTTATTTAAGGTTCTTTGAACTTTGAGGAAGTCAGAAATGTATATGGGTCGGTATCAAACTTTACATAAATTATTTTAAAATTTTAGTATAATCTATATCATGCAGTTGATTTTTTGACCGCTAGAGCGCAGGTTACGTTTCTTCACCGACGAAAACGAACACTAAATTAATGGCTGCCGGAATGTTAATAACCAAGCCACATTTTTCTGTTTTTGGGTTAATTAAAATAAAGTGTATGTTCACCTTGTTCCCAGATGAATTTAAAGAGATGGTGCTGTTTCTAATGTTCTAAGTTTACAGTTGAGGTGTAATTTAGTTAAATTTGAATAGGAAACGATCTCGCCCAATGACGTTGAATTTCTGGAGACTAGGCTTGAAAATGGATGGCTGACTTTACAATTTCCATCAAATTGCTGGCGTGAACATATTCTGTTCAAAGGATGTCTAAGATGTAGTGGATATCACTCATAAAATTTATTCATTTTGTGATGGTTAGTTCCGAATCGTAGTTATTATTTTCTTAATTTTTACCGAACATTACATTAGTTTCAACTGCTCACTTCCAATATATCTGAACAATTAACAATTTTTTTGTTAGTTAGTTACTCCTAGTAACCAAGAATGTTTATGGTTTTTTATTGGCTAATCTAGATACCTTTTAGTATATAGGCTAATAATAATTATTATTATTTCATTTCTTCTTTTTTAGAAAAAATAATACTTTACAAATTTTACCTATAATCAAATTTAATTTATTTACGGTTTTTCTTTATATCTTTACTTAAACTTGTCTACTGGTATTTTATATTTTAATTCCTTTTATTTTGGTTTATTTATGATTTATAATTCATTTAAAGTATCCTTACTCTACACTATTTTTTACATGCCATCTTGCTAACAGTATTATTTGGCTATTATTATTATTTTATATATAACCCTGGATTATTTTACATCTAAACAAAATAATTATAATAAACAAAAATATTACTCCTAGTTATAAGACCTTTGTGGCCTACACAATGTAAAATTACAACAAATACAAAAAATACAAAACTTGTCAATAGTATCATAGTCTATTGCTACAATATTGATTTTTTTTCATCTCCAGCACAAATTTGTGAGATGCTCTTTTTAAATGTTTGACACTTTCACCGATTACACTATGTTCCGCTTTGTACACTGCACTTTTATGATTATTGTTTACAGTGTTTTTAGAGTACAAAGGTTCTCATAGCTTGATACCTAATCCCCATTTCTGACTTTTAAAAATGGGTGATTACTGGATTTTACTCTGGTGATTATGTTATCATATTTGGGCAGGGGTTATGTAACGTTACAATATATATTCAATCACTTTCTGCTACAGTTCATTTCTTGATATATATAAAGTATTTAAAATTTATATTTATATTACCTCAAGATGTTATTTTTCCTTATTCGGAACATGTTTCGAGAGCTCTCGTACTCTCATTCTCAGCCTTCGCGATCTTGCGTCTGGTGAAGTATTTGTGTGTTGGCTGGATGCTATTAAGGTTTCTTGTTGGTCTCTGGTATTTTAAAGTTGTATTATTGTGTGTGATTATGGTATATGTATTTGTATTTTGTGTGTTTTCGATGTCGAGTGCTTTGAATATTGTGTCATGTTTTGTATTGATTTGTATTTGTTCAAGTATTAGTTTGTTTTGTGTTTTATGTTTGTATATTTGTAAATTTTCCCAAATGTTCATTATGGTGCCTTTGTGTGGTATATGTTTTATTAGTGTCACATTGGTTATGTCTGGGAAGTCATGTCCTGTGTTTATTGCATGTGTGGCTAAATTGGATTTATATATTTCTCGTTTTTTGTATGCGTTTAGGTGTTCAAAATAACGTTTTTTCAGCTGTTTTTTTATTTGTCCTATGTAACATTTATTGCAATCTTGGCATTCAATTTTGTATATACCGTTAGTTGTTGTATTATCTTTGTTGTGTGGGCTATTTAGTTTTCGTAAATTATTTTTATTAGTTTTGTATGCTATTTTTATATCTGTGTTTTTAAATAGTTTTGTTAGCTTTGTCACTTTATTATTTAAGTATGTGAATGTGGCCCATTTTTGTTGTTGTTATTATTTATGTGTTGTTCATTTTGATTAATTCTTAATTGTTCAGTTTTTATTTTATATTTGATTTTATTTTCTATTTTGTTTACAGTATTTTTATTGTATCCATTTTCATAACCAATTTGGTATATTATATTTCTTTCTTTGTCAGTTTCTTGTTTGTTTAGGGGAATTTTGTACATTCTGTTAAATAACGAATAGAATGCTGCCATTTTATGTTGTGGTGGGTGGTCATAATGGTTAGGTATAATGATGTTGGTAGAAGTCGGTTTTCTGTATATTGCATATTGTATGTGGTTGTTGTTTCTTGTTATGGTTATGTCTAAATAGTTGATTTTGTTATGTTTTTCTTTGTCTTCTGTGAATTGTATTTTTGGATGTATGTTATTGATTTGTTTTAATATGTTATCATCAATTCATCACTTTCGTGTGAATTGTAATTTTGGATGTATGTTATTCTATTTGTATTATAATTGTCTATTTGTTCTAGACAAATACAATCATATTATATTCGCTTACTGTAGTTTACATCAGTTAAACAACACATAATAATGAGTAGTCAGTGTAACGCTCCCCGTGGTGGAATGCACTATTTTTTTTACCCCCCATCATACAGCTGATCGGTGCGTTGACGGCTCA
The DNA here is from genome assembly GCA_034769895.1 of Magicicada septendecula. Classification (NCBI taxonomy): domain Eukaryota; kingdom Metazoa; phylum Arthropoda; class Insecta; order Hemiptera; family Cicadidae; genus Magicicada; species Magicicada septendecula. Next base: position 1,031,088,317 of record CM068367.1, on the reverse strand, counting down.
GTGTCATTGTCCCACTCTCACTCCCTCTTCTCAATATTCATACGTAGAATTTCTTGAATGACGTCGCATGATATTTGCCGATGTCTTTTTCCTTCCTCTCATCGTATACGATGAATGTGTGTCTTCCCACGCGTTGTTTCAACGTATAAGGTCCATTGTACAGCCGGAAGAATTTCTTCGCTGTGTTGCCCACTGCGTTTTCCTACGGGATTTAGCTTTCAACAGAATTTGTTCTCCTACGTCGAATCGTTGTAATTTATGCATTCTATTGAACTTTTCTCTCCTCTTGTTACCTTGTTCTATGATGCGTTGTTTAGCATACTCCACCTTCACACTTAATGGAATAGGTACGTTTTGATTCTCTGGCTTGCTTACATATTTGGTCCAGAATCTAATAGGTTTTTTTGTCTCCATCTAGCTCGATTGGCGTATAACTTGTTGCTTCGCTATAATTTTCATTTATTGCTTTCTCAAAGAAAGGTACATACTCTGCCCAGTTATTGTGTTGATCGTGACAGTAGATTCGTAGATATTTACCTAACTCTTTATTTACTCTTTCCGCAAGATTTCCCTGTGGGTGTCGTACTGATGTGAGTACAGGTTGGATTCCATTTTCACGAAGGGTCCTCTCCCATACCTCGCTTTGGAACTGCACTCCTTGGTCGCTAAGTACCTTCTTCATTTTACCATATGCAGGAATGTATTTCTGCAAGAGTATTTTCAAAACAACTTTAGTTGTGGGTCGCATAATTGGATACAGATGGACGGCTTTGGAAAATACACCTATACAAACAAGTATGTGTTTCACTCCCCGACTTGATCTCGGAAGTGGTCCAAGAAAATCCACTGCAATTAGCTCTCCTTTCTGGTCCTTTTGGATACTCTGCATTTCCACATAGGTATGTAGATTCGGTCCTTTTGCTGTTTGACACTCATAACATTTCTTACTTTCGTTTTTAATCTTCCTGAACATATTATTGATGGTGAAATCTTCACGTAGGCTTAGGTAACATTTAAGTGCAGCAGCATGTGCTAAACTTTCGTGTGTTGGTCGAATTAATTTATGCAACATATCATTTGTTAATACCACCTTCCAATCTTGCATCATTAGTTTATATAAAACTCCATTTTGTACCTTGTAATGGTCTGGTAGGTGATCTCGTAGCTTAAATTCTCTCGTAGCATCATCTAAGTCTTGTTGTTGAGCTAGATTCTTCAGCATGTGTTTAACATCATTATCAGCAGTAAATTTAATAGGTAACAGTTGTAACTCATTATGGTTCTTTTCGTAGACTTCTTCACACTCTTCTGTGACGTATCTACTTAAAGTATCGGCTATAAAATTATCTTTCCCTTTACAATATTTTATAGTAAAGAATACTCACCGATTGCTAGGATCCATCGTAATAATCGAGCGTTGGTTACTTTACATTTTAATAGAAATGATAACGCTTGATGGTTCGTATGTATTTCAAAATGCGTTCCGTAAATATAATATCGAAACTGTTTCAGGGCGTATACTATAGCAAGTATCTCCTTCTCAGATGTAGAGTACTGCTTCTCTGCTCCTTTGAATACTCTACTGGCGTATGCAATGCCACGGTGTTCTCCAGTAGCATCTTGTTGATACAGTACACTTCCACACGCGTAGTCACTAGCGTCTGCGTAGATAACGAATCTTCCATCTCGCTGTGGATGATGAAGCATTATGTTTTCAATAAACAACTTCTTGACTTGGTCGAAGGCATCTTGATGGTTCTTCTCCCACTTCCATTTGTGATTTTTCTTTGTTAACTCCAACAATGGTTGGGTTTTATCTGCATATTGTTGTGAGAATCTTCTATAATACCCTGTGAGTCCCAAAAATGCCCGTAACCCTTTAATGTTCTTAGGTGTAGGGAAATCGGTAATACTGGATATCTTTATGGGATCGGGTTGAATACCTGAGGATGAAATAATATGACCTAGGAATTGGATTGAGGATTTTATGAATTCACACTTGTCTAGGTTAAGGGATATATGAGCTTCCCTAAACTTGTGGAATATAGTGTTAAGATGTTCAACGTATTCGTCAAGTGTTTTTGATAAACACCATGGTGTAAGGCTCCACTTCTGATCCTAATGCTTTCTCCAGACATTTTACAATTGCAGCCAAACTCGTGCTCAAACCAAAGGGAACTACCTTGTGTTGGTAGCATTTATTTTTGTATAGGAAGGCGGTGTATTTTCTATATTCTCTTCTAATTGGAATTTGCCAAAAACTTGACAGTAAATCCAACTTAGTCAAATAACGTGCTCCTTCACACTTTGCAAATAACTCGTCCGCAGGTGGTGCACAATCGAATTCACGTAGAACGACGCTATTCAAACTCCTCATGTCCAGGCATAAACGTACTTCTCCATTCTTCTTCTTTACTACAACTAGAGGATTAAGAAAGTTGCTGTTCGACCGCTCAATGATCTCATTTTCTATCATCCGTCGTATTTCCAGTTCAACTTCTCCCTCGTACTTCATGGGTATTGGATACGTTCGTCTGACAAATTTTGTAGGGTCTGATACCATAATAGCGTGTTCGTAGACTGTGGTCTGCGTCGGTACATCGCTGAATACTTCATTATACTCTTCTATTAATTTACATAACTTCGCTTCTTCCTGAGATGACATTCCTTCTTCGGCTGAATTAGCATGCTGAGTAGGTGCATATCGTATACGTGGCTTGGATACGACAATAGGTTTTTCACTTACTTCACCATTTTCTTCATTTTCATTCATAATTAGTAGGGTAAGAATGAGAGTTCTAACGCGGAAGTGACGTCACAGCCCCCCCCTTTTGGCGCGAAATTCAAAAATCCCTGTGGTGGGGGTAGACTTCCGGCGCAGCGTGTCGTCATGTGCAGAGGTTATGATGGACCGGGGGGGGGTAGTGGTGTGTCCCACGTGACCTCGATGGGCGTAACGAAGTTGTCGGCCATGTTGTCGGCGTTCGGCCATGTTGTCGTCGTCGTCCATTTTGCGTGGTTCCGTGTGCGTTGATTGGCGGAGGCGTGGCCGCCGTTCGTCGACAAAATGGACGACGACCCCACCACGACGGGCGAGGATCAAGCCAGGCCGCCGCCCAGGGACGATGACGACGTCAACGACGACGGCGAAGGGCGAACGGCGAACATGGCCACGCCTGGTGGCCATGTTGGGAAAGCTGTGATGTTGTCGGATTGTGCGTGTGTGCTGGTTAAGGTTTGGCCACGTTGTCGGATCGTGGTGTGTTATAGTGTATGGTTTGGGTATATGTTTTGTTTTTCCGGAAGGGCGGCCATGTTGGAAAAGCGTCGACGTTGTCAACTTGTGCCACGTTGTCGGCTCGTGCATGTGTTATAGTGTACGGGTTTTGTATATGTTTACACTGCCGTTGTCGGCTCGGTGTTATAGTGTACGGGTTTTGTATATGTTTACACTGCCACGTCGACGTTGTCAACTTGTGCCGGCCACGGCTCGGTGTTATAGTGTACAGGTTTTGTATATGTTTACACTGCCACCATTGTTGCCAACTCATGAACTGTAAATTTGAATGTGTGCTTTTGTGGTAAGTATATATTGTAAAAATACAAAAAATGTGCACAGCATCGATGTGAAACTCTTGTTGACTGGCTATTGTGGTGTAATTGTTTTGATTGACACTTCACTTATAAAACATGCATGATAGAAGGAAAAAGGATAGTTGAAAAGAAAAGAAATAACTAAGCAAATTCAAAAAATTTACATTGTTGTGTACATGTAAGAAAATACACATGATATGCATTGCATAATTGAATGTCTAGTTGTAATGAATTGGCTTCGGTTATCTGAGCATAATATGTACACATGCTGGTGATGATGTAATCAATCCATCTGTGTGCCCATCTGTTACCAAAGCGTGTGAACGAAAGCTTTATTAGTCGTACATAATTTGAAGAACGCGAGTCGTTGGTGATGTAATATTATTAATTGGGCTCCAGCTGTCTGTGCGCGCTTGTGTGTGCGTACATCCATTTGTTTAATAACAGAACCCTAGCCGTTGACTAACTAATGAATAATAATTGGCTTCGCCTATCTGAGCATATGTACACATGCTGGTGATGATGTAATTGTCTAGCCATCTATTATCAAAGCGTGAGAGCTGAGGCTTTAATAGCCGTACATAATTTGAAGAACACAAGTCGTTGGTGATGTAATATTTTAATTGGGCTCCAGCTGTCTGCGCATTTGTTAATGTGTGTGTGAACGAAGTGATGACCGTACATAAATTATTGTGTGAAACAGAAAGCCAAGCCAAGCTAAGTGATTGTCCTTGACTGCACGTGTAGTAGCTCTAGGTTTTTTTTGTCGTCGAAACAGAAAAGCCAAGCTAAATGGTTGTCCTTGACTGCACGTGTAGCAGCTCTGGTTGATACCAGCTGCTTTCGCGTTCATCCTTGAGATAGCGTATATATACGCTGTACGAATTGCTCACATCATCACATTGTTCAACGAGACTAGAACTCGTACAGTGTGAGTTTTTCATTTTTAAATAAGTTTTCATTTTTTTAATAATTTTTTTAATTTTCGTTCGTTAAGATTCACATTCAGTCGTACAGAGTGAGTTTCATTTTTTTTTTAAATAATTTTCATTTTTTAAATAATTTTTTTAATTTTCGTTCGACGAGATTCACATTCAGTAACTCAACTAGAACTCGTACAAGGTAAGTTTCATTTTTAAATAATTTTTTAATTTCTAAAATATAATATAATCAAGCAATTCTCAACTATAGCTCGTACAAGGTAAGTTTTATTTTAAAATAATTTTTGTAATTTCTAATCAAGCAATTATTGTTTAATAATATTGATTTTTTAAATTAGTTATATGTAATAACACATGAATGCACATTGCGCAACATTTCTTTTAGCTTGTATATTGAGTGATGATTAGTGTTAATCTTTCAAGGATTTGTGAAATAAATATAGAATAAAAATGTTAAAGCAATATTATTTAATTAAAATACAAGTAATCAAAATATATTAAAATTTAAAATAAATATTATGTAACAGTAAACAGTGGTGACAAGTACAAAATACATAATATGTAAACATATACAATATGACATTTGTGTACAATATTCATCTAAATAAAGTAATTACAAATTAAAATATGATGACGTACACAGTAATGACAAAAATTAATATGTAAACATGTGTGACAATTGTGTATGAATTACAAATAAGTAAAACTAATAAATACATTTGTATACATTTATATTATGTGTAAGCAAATTAGATTTTAATTTATAAATTCATTACGCATAATAATTTATTATTTGTAATTGTTTTAATAATTGTTTTGAATTACATTAAAATAAATAAGTTTAAGCACATTATATTTACTATTTGTGTACGTGTGCAATGACAATTTTGAACAAATATATTTGTTAATTTTGAAGATGTACACCATGTAAGCCTTGTTTTATTATCTAGATATACAGTAAATACATTGATAATTAAATATAATTAAATTAAATGAAATATATGTGTAAGCACAATATATTATAAATTAAAATACAACTAAGTACATGTTAATATATAATTGTACGTGCAGCTAATGACAATTATGTGTATTTACAATGAAAATTATACATGGTAAGTGAGTATGTCCATTCGGTCTTACTGTACAATTTCTACTATGTACGCTCTATCCTTTTCTCCACGAAAAATTAGATGCAGCGAACACGGTACTAAATCTTTTAATTCATCATCTTCGAAAACGCTCGCGTATCTTTTAGGTAGATATACGCGATATTTTAGTTTAGGGTCTTTATAATCTTGAAGAGTGACGAGTACGGCTTTCCCGTACTTCGCGTCTATATTCTGCATTTCTTCTATCGGATATTTTACACCGATTATTAATTCTTTTATTTTTTTATATTCAATTGCGCTAATAGTTGCAAATTTTTCAGTGAATGATGCCATTTTAAAATAAAGAATTTTATATTTGTCTCGCGCGTCTCTCAAGGACTGAACGAATAACGCTCGCGCACAGCGGAATAAATAGGGAGGTAGTTGTGGAGGTGGAACCAGAGAGGGGGAACTACATAACGTACAGTAAGCGTTTATTTTTAACCGTGTGAACAGGATACGACTTGTCTTCTCACGACTCGATGGGTAGGCGGGGAAGAGGAGACGAGTCGGTTATTTTTTTTTATGAATAGACAGAATGATGTAATTAACAGCACTCATGCGTGTTAGAACATGTTGCTGAAGCTAAATTTTTTATCGTACAGTAAGCGTTTATTTTTATCCGTGTGAACAGGATACGACTTGACTTCTCACGACTCGATGGGTAGGCGGGGAAGAGGAGACGACTCGGTTATTTTTTTTATGAATAGACAGAATGATTTAATTAACAGCACTCATGCGTGTTAGAACATGTCGGTGAATCTAATTTTTTTTATATGACTATACAGAGTGATGTAATCGTCAGAAAGGTTAATTTGTTTTACGTAAGCGCTAAACAATAATGTTTTCAATTAGTAATTTATTAGAAACATATTGATTACTCTAAAATCTGATACAACCCACTCGCGTAAAGCGTGTACTCTAGTATTTGTACATATTTCTGGAAGTAAGTGGTGCACGAGACAGACTGTTCCATGTATTGATTGTAATTGATCGAGTTTAGGACAACCGAAATCTTCTAAATTTATAATATTAAAATGTACGATACGCTTCTGTAGAAATTTTTTTTTTTGCAATCCTTTTACGAACACAAATTTAAAAGGAAATGTATATTTTTCTAATATCGGCACAAGATGTTCATACGATGTGTCCCCGTCCGTCCACGCTAGTCCATGATAATGCTCTGTTAACCATCTGTTTGTCCTCGCATGTTTATGATTCGAAACAATCATGTTTGCTGGAGGTGAAAATATCCAATGTCTGCTGGCAAATGCAGTGACATCCATAATGGATAGTTCCTTAACGAGTTCGTTTCCATCGTTGTCGATGAAACAGTGAAAGTCATGGATGACTGCTAGATTATCCTCGCACATCCTTTTTTCGTTATAAATAATGTGTTTGGTGTTACTAAGAACGCTGCAGATCCGTCCGTCTTACGAAACAGACACGTTGTATGTTGTGAAACGCTCGTAAAGAATTTTTTTGGAACGTTTATTTTGTACCTTATATTTTCGTCACGGATCAGTGCAACAAATTTACAGGTCAAAATGTTGTATACAAAAATGTCTATAGGGTATAGTATTGTGTGCTTTAATTCACTACAGCGTATGTACTGGTACGGAGATAACAGCTCCATGCGTCCGTCTTCAACGCGTGCTGTTCAAACACTGTGGTATGCGATATTAGTGGACTCGGATTAAACACTTTTGCCACGGCAGCATATATTTTCAAACCTTGTGTTCACTAATCGATTAAATTAAGGCGTGAAAATGAACTAGAAATACGCTCTCATGTAAGCGGTGCATGTGGTTCTACATAAAGGACAAGTATGTAGGGTTATGGCGCAATTCACACATGTGATAAAATGTCGACAGGGAATAAGTACAACTTCCACGTTCTGTGCGTAACAGACTTTGCACATTGTATCACGATTAGAGCTTCCTTCTATGTTTTTTATATTCTCCTTGATAGTGTCGACGTGTTGTTCGTTCTCTGCTGTCGCTATTGCTGTTGGTGCTTGCGCTTCGGTAACGATACCCAGTGCCTTGATGATAAAATTTTTATCTTTCATTAACATTACGTAAGAGCACGCAGGGAAATGACGTGCGTGTTCCATCCAAGCATATTCTCCACGTTCCCATTTGTTTAATCCGCCTCCACAGCAAAAACAAATCACTCTATCGTTGCATCCAGTGTAAAAGAAACCCGCTTCTGATAATTCTTTAGGTGTTATCGTTAACGATACAGGCCATTCTTTAAAACTCTTTAAACGATTTTCCAAGCTTCTGTAACGCGGGTACGGAGATGTGATTTTTTGAATTAAGATGACTTGCACTTCTTTATCGTCTGGTGATAAGGACTTGATTGTTGTTGCTGTCGCTTCACCGCATTGTTTGAAATAGCGGTCGTTCTTGGGTTTGGTATCATCATCATCGAAATCGTGTGAAAGCATCTTGTGCGTCCTCTCGCGAGTCGTGTTGATGAAACACTGAGCAAAAAAAAATAGGAAGAAGAGGATAATCGTTTCCCCCTCCACAAAATAAAATACATGAAAAATGATTACATTTTTTTTTAATAAAAAATTACATACATGTAAGTCATACATTACATTCTATTTACAGCAAATACATAAAAATTGATTACATTTTTTTTTTTTTAAATAAAAATCGCATACATGTAACACATACATTACATTCTAAAAAGCAACATTATATTTACAGCAAAAAAAAACAATAATTTATAGTAAATGTTTAATTATGTCTGCGCACTGTGTTGGATAACGGAGTGTACACGTTGAGCGAATCATGCAGTATCAAGCAGTAGGCCGCGGTCTGAGCGGGGAAATTGCTCGATGACTCGAATTCCAATCTGACGTCGACTGGTGAAGACTTGAGCGACTCATCCTGTCTGCTACAATCGAAGACGAATAACGGTGCTTTTGCTATGAACTCAGTAGGCGTTAGAAGTACGTTGGGTTGACTTCTGTGGTAGTATGACTTTTGAAATCGTGTATACATGTCGTACAGCAACGCATAACGTCCGTTATCGATATCCAGGTTCAGGTTATCGTACGGGTAGTATTTGTCGTTCAGAAAGAGTCTCGCATTTGTCACATTGCAGTGATCGAATTCGCCGGCATGTTTTTTCAGATTATTCTTTCTGCTGGTCTGGAAGGTGAGTATCACGTACCGCGGTTTCTCCAGTTGTGTAGTTGTTTTCACTGTCCAAGTCTGTCTGTCAGTCGTTGGTAAAACCGGGTACTCGTGCAGTTCCCAACTACGAAACGGTAAGAATAGTGGTAGGTCTTTGCGTATGATATCCAATAATCGTATCCGTACTTCATTGTTCACATACACGAACGGAATCATCCAAGAGATTTTTGTTAGTTCTATATCAGCGTTAGCGGGCGCATCCGTAGACGAGAACAGAGCGTTAACGTCAGTGGAAGTGCGTAATAGTATCAGTTCTTGTTTCATGTTTAAAATAACATGTGTGAAATCTTCAGCAAATCCCATCAGCATCCTCAACGGTATGCAAAAGTTGAATTCATTATTTTTACCAGATGGTGTTAGCTCGTCAGCTGTAGGAGCAACCCAACCGGCATTTTGCATCGAAACAATGTCCTGCTTGCTGGCAGATAGTATGGTTTTAATAGTGGATGTGATGCCAACACTCTTGGTACGATCTACTTCCACGCCGGCCAATTCGTAACGGATTTCTTCGAAGAGAAACGCAATCGCATTGTTTATCATTTTCACGTTCACATTACCAGTGGCAGTGGTTTTTTTGCTCAACTTGCCTTCAACGTACAGGAAACTTTCCATCGGTAAAGTGAAGACTTCCTGTTGCAGGATAGGTATGCGTATCTCATCATTATTTCCATATCGTGACGCCGACGCGTACGGTGCATGAGGATGATATTCATAATGTGTGATGTTGTCTTCAAAGAACGGTCGACGTTCAACCGATAAGACTATACCGCTGTCCGTCATGTTACTTGTTTCTCTTGAGTTTGAATCCTAGTGAAATCAGGTAGCGTCGGTTAGTTGCTGTTAATCGTGTCAACGACGAACGTCTACTGATACCTTTTCCAAAAGTGTTGTCCTCTTTTATCTTGCAGTGCAAACCGTCGCTACCTCCGCTCTTCATCATCATGGAGGTTTCGGTGAAATAAATTCCCATGATTACTACACACGTTTCAAATGTATACGTGCGGTGATGACTTCCCCTTGAAAATTCACAATATCACCGTCCTGATCGTGTACGGACACTGTAACGTTACGCAAGTGTATTGTTCAATTCTCCATTTATGGTTAAATTGTAATTCACTTGAAACGTGCGAAGGTAGGCGTCCATATCGATGGTAGTGTTGTCCGTGAGTCGTAAACTATCGTCGGGCACGTATCCGTATCGCACCAAATAATCTATAGCGAAATCTACATCGTTAGCGTTAACGGACGATGCGACGACGACGGCGCTTGTGCACGCAATAATAAACAGTAGCACGATATCCATGTTGTCACAACCAATCGTGGAATGTCCCCCGGTGCGTGTACGACAGTATTATTTATACTTTATCGGCTTTCAGAATCGAATAGGGAGCACATGGCATTAACGAGTCCTTTAAGATCGATTCCATGCTGCTGCTGCTAATGTCAGATGGTATATACCGCTCTTGTTATACGATTATGTCTGCTTCACGTAGTTCTTCCACTATGGAGACGATTTCGTTCGTGTGCCCACTGTTTCCAACACGTTGTGATGCCATTAACAGTCGCAATCTGTCCACCAGTTCGTTCGGATCGTCCCAGTGCACGTAATCGATTTTGTCTTTTTTTCTCGTTAGCGTCATATACGATGTATCAATATTATTATGCCCCTGTCCTGTACGTTTCGATGGAAACAGTTGCGATATTATTCGTTTATACTTTACACCTCTGTTCGCGTTCACCTGTGCGTTCGCTAAGTAATACTGCTTATGCGCGTTGGTGTTACGCAGTATATCTTTGTACGTTTTCAGATCTGATTCCTTGTAAATATTTTCATTAGGATGCTTCATGAATACAAGTTCGTAGAGTCCAGGTGTACCTTTGTATCGTTTACCGTTGATAAGAATCGTATCGTCCTTATCGATTTCGAACTGTGAATCACCAATCATCCATTTTCCGTTTTCATGTCTTACACCGTACGTATAGTCCATCAGACGATCGCGTTCGGACGAAACGATCATACGCATGTACTTGTTCGCTAACGATTCACTGTCGTATTTGTCCTGAAAATATCTACGCGCTTCACGTCTTCCTTCCGGTGTGTCTAACATTTTTTCAATGTTTTGACTAGGATCGTCCTCATCGTCATCACCTGATGTTTCGGCTATCACGGGTGTTTTCAGGAAAGACGGTTTCGTTCGGGAACGAAGTGGTGTTCCTACATCGCTCTTACTAATTGCATCTAATGGATCCTCTTCTTCTTCTTCTTCCTCTTCTTCTTGTTTCATTTTTTTCACTCTTATCGGCTTTTCATTTGTTGTTTTACGTTTCTTTTCAAGCAATGCTTGTGAAATATTTTGTAACGGTTCCAGAATCGGTTTGTAACTTTTGGATAACGTTGCTTCTTCTTCACGAATACCATGTTTTAACGCACGGTATTTCTTCCGTATGTCATCACTGATCGTGTCGATATCACGTGCTAATCGTTTTTTCTTGTCATCCATCTCGATAAACGGTAGTACGACAACTAAAGTCGTTGACAGCAGGACACGTGTATTTAGCTAAACTTTTGACAATTTTTTTTTGTTTAATCGTTAGGTGCGACTACTATGAAACGATCGAAACCGACTCTGTACCTACCGGTGTCGATAGAAGAATCCTTGTCCACAACGAGAAAGCCATAACGATCTTTCCACGCTTCAGCGCACATGTTCTTAAACGTGTCATATTTCATGTCCGTGTTGACATGATCGTTATACACATGCTTCAAGTTGCGATCGTCCTGTTTGAACAATACTATTAGATTGGCATTATCACGAACCAACTGTTTTGGCACTTGACTGTACGTCTGACAAAGGTAAAACGCGTCCACACCGCTGTGACGTCCCATAGAGAAATACTTGCGTATATTGTGTTGTCTTTCACAAGACACATCATCGAACACCATAATAGAATCAGGATCGACCTCGTCGGGAGGCGGTACCTCTTCGTTATCGTTGTAGGCGTGATAACCCATTCCTTCGTTGGAAAGTTGTGTCATCAAGGTCTCCAGCATCTGATATTTAGGTTGAAATAGTGATTTAGAAAACACGTATAAGTTCGCGAATCTTAATCCGTTTACATCGAACAACAGGTTGAACATGACGTTTGTCTTCCCGCACGCAGAAGGTCCGCAGATGATCGAACGAACGGTATCGGGCAGAAGACGTCCGTGTTTACGTTTTTTTCTGCCACAACCACCCCCACCACCATCGCCGCACAATTTCGAATAGTCCACGTCCTTTATTTTTAATCTGTGCGCTTGTTGCAATATTTTCATGTTGACGTTCCGTGCACAGTCTATTTAATAGTCGCACTATATTGCAGCAGTCGGTAGATATGTAACTGCATACACAAGTGTCCGGACCCGTTTCACAGTTCGGATCCGACCAAACACATTCTTTGTAGTGATCGAATCCGGTACCACTTGGTACTATTTCGTTAAGACGGAATTTCTTCACACGATTGATAACCCGTTGCCAGTACTCGTGCACTGTCAAGATCCTACGCATGCGTTCAACGTCGTTTGCAGTCGTGTTCACGATGTACTCATCGTAACCAGGATGTGACACAATGTCTTTTACACTGTACACAGCGTGCATGTTGTCATCATAACGTATCGATGCATACTGGTTCTATTTCCATGAGTCGAATAGTTGTTATAGCAAGTTCTTCTTGTGTATCCACGAATCGTGTTTACCATCGAATCCTAACCATCTGACTTTTACACGATCGCCTTTACGTTGTACAATCTTTTCTACCAAGTACACGTCACCAACGTTCGATTTACTGATTTCATGTTCATAAAAACCACCTTTCAACACTTCTCCTGTATGATCCTTTAGCGAATAGGTAATGGGTACGCTGCCGGTACGCACCGAATGAACGAGAAATATCTCGTTTGTCCAATTTGGTGTGTATCCTTTGGCGAATGTCATTTTGTGTTTGCTTATACGCACACGATCGCCTACTTTGAATTTCGGTCGTTTATAAACGATGCTCCTCGCTGTGTTCACACGAATCCTTTGTAGCACTGTACGTTCGTTGGATTCTTTCACCTGACACGGTTTCATTCCAATCGTTCTGTGCACGCTGTTGTTGTACGTGTTGACTAGTTCCGGCAACATATCCAACCAACGATAATGACCTTGTTCACTGAACGCACGATACATGTGCGTTTTCAACGTACGGTTAAAACGTTCCACAATGGAGGCCTTTTTTTCACTGTACGTGGAATAGAGTGTGATACCGTATCTGCTCAGCAATTTTTGTACGCTACTGTTATAGTACTCTTTCCCGTTGTCTGTCTGCAGATATTTCATTTTATTAGCACGAAGAATCGGTTCCAGAGCTCGTGCGACCTCTACGCCCGTTTTTGTTTTCAACGGAACAGCGTACGCGTACTTGCTAAACGCGTTAATGATTGTCATAAGGTACTTGAATCCCTTGTTCACCTTCGCGTGCGGTATCATCTCTACCAGGTCCGCTTGGTACAAGTCGTGAAGTCCCTTTAACTCCACCGCACGTCTCGGAAAATTCCTTCTTACCGGTCTGTGCAACTCCTTCGCGATAGTCTTGCGAACGCTCTGCTGTATGTTCTTCACCTGTCGTTTCATTCTCATATCGTACGAACCGTGATTCACAATACGTCGGAACGTGGTAAAGCGTTAACTCAGTGCTGAATGTAACTCTCCTCGGTACCGTTCTGGTACGTCTGCTTTCCATCGCGTGACTGTAGTAAGATTTCCACTCCACGTCCAGTTATATCATCTCGACCGAACGGAAAAACAACGCGTTCTTCTTGTGATTGCGTAAGTACGTTAAAACATGCGCTAAACTGATTTTCATACGTCCATTACGCACGAGACTCATACCGATGTAATATCTCATGAGCGTGTGTTGTTTCATGTCCAACGCTCTTACGGTCTTGACGGAATTCATGTCTTTGAACATGACGCTGCGTATAACGTTGGCACGATACTCGTGCATTTCCGCGACTATGACGTTATCGTTTACGGGTAGATGCTCGCACATGTGTTTAGCTTTGAGTTCTATGATCGGACGATGACTTCTCGACTCCATATGCAGGTGTATAAGATACGAGTTCAACAACCAAAACTCGTCTGCCATAGCACCTGTACATCGTTGCCACTGTTCGTATAAACGTCGATCTTTCACTGTGTACCCTTTTTCATGTGAATACTGCAGACCGAAGTATTCACAATACTTGCGGAGTGTAGGCAATGATTCCTTCAGAAAGGCTACTGAAAACAATCCCTGCGCCTTGTTGTTCACCAATGTGAACTGTTTCCCTCTCGCAAGTGTCGGTAACGAAGATGGCGGGCAGCGCACGTCAAAACTTACGTTGTAGCTAGGATCCACTGCGCACTTTGGTGCTATCATAATCGCGCTTCTGTATATTTCAATCGCTGTACGTATCGGAATAGTGCGCTCTGTAATGACAATGCAACATAAAGCGTGTGGGATTGAACTTCCGTAGGCGAGCATGTCTGTGTACACAGTCGCATAGTTCATTTGTCCGTGTGAATCATGTAAGCCGTGAACACGTTGAACGGCATGATACAGTTCAGGAATCGGTCGGAAACGTGAAATAAAATTCCACGCGTGACGTACTGTACACTTGAACATATTCTTTTCATAAACCACGAGTTCAATCGGTACATTGTTTCGATCACACTCTTCGATAAAATGAAGCCATCGTGATTTGTTGTGTATACGATCAGAGATTATCATCAACAGCACGATCGGCGGGAGATAACCGCTACGTTTCTTTATGTGACGCCAACAACGTCCGTGATATTTGTCAACACCAAACTTATAACGTGTACAGTAGTTACCACAAAACCGTTTTTTCTTCACAAAATACATAGAACACAAGTTGGAACGTATCGTGCTTCGTAACGGTTTTGTTAGTGTGAAATGTTTCCCATCATCGTATCGATAAACATCCATTGTGTCATCGATCTGCGATGCAAGTGATACAGCTTCGAAATTGTCATGATATTTAATAGGTATAATTTTTATGAAATCTTTTGTTTTATTTTTTTATCATTGACGCCATCAGTCAGACATTGAATTGTGTACACACATTTAGTAGTAGTACTAGTAATAGTAATATATATAGTACTATTAGTACTAGTATAGTACTAACACAGAGTACTACTAGTACTACCCAAACGGGTATGTTTGTACATGAGTTTATGTTGGCTCTGAAAAGAGCCGTTTTTGCGTGCGTCGACTTCTACAAGTGTTCACGAACGAAACTACATGTAGGCATTGACGCCTTATGGACTTGGACAGGATCATCACCCGCCATCCAATCCATAATTCGTATTTTACAATTGCAGCATCTTACAACATCATCATCGCCTTCATAAATAAACCCGGCTTTGGCTAGGTCAAAAAATCTCACGTTCGTATTCGGAAATTTACGCACGTAAAATTTAATGTTACCTCGACGATGGATGTTATAAAAGCTTTTTAATCGGCTTGCAAAAGAATATGTGTGCACGTCCATATCTGAAGCAAGAATGTTGGTTTGTTGCGCTGCATTTCACTTCCTCAGTGGTAGCTGCGCGCGCAATCGTAGTGGGGATTGCTGTCGTCAATTGGTCGGTATGAAATAAAGCACAGTAGTGGGAACAAATAGCTGCGCACGCACTCATCATAGATAGTATAAGTGGAGCGGTGATCGCTGCCTGCGTTCACCTTCGAGTCTCGTGCAGGCTAACTTTCACGCACTGCTTATAAAATGTTACTTATTTTCTAACTTTGTATCAGTATTCTAATGTTCTTCAAGTGAGCAAGTAATTGATTTTGCTTTTATCGTTATTCTAACAATGCAGACGTTTTCTGTTGATCGTAAACATTCGTTGCGTGGCTCGTTGGTGTCGTACGTTTACACACCTCTTGTAGAGGAAGAAGAAGAATGTGTCAACGATGTCATTACCTTTTTCGATGAAATTCACGATATGTTACGTACGGACATTCTAAACGAACTGACACGTTTGCTTACTATAAAGTGGCATATAGCGCTAAAAGCGAGATTTGTCAAGTACATTGTAAATGCCGACACGAACGAGGACGAAGAAGTGACGAGTGAAGGCTATTTTCATGGACGATGTCATACGACATTGATCGCTGATCAGAACGTATTGCCTGAACGTTTAGAAGCTTCGTACGAAAAAATCATCGAATCGATTTATAAATTCACTCGTGAGGGTAGCGGTTGGGCGTTGGATCATATAATCTCGTTAGAACTCGTTCTCTCACGATACCAACCGCTGGCCGCCTCCAGTTTCATCCGTACACCTCCTGAATTGTCTTGTACTAAATCCATCATCAATGTAAACAATACAGGCGATCAAATGTGTTTTATATGGTCAGTGTTGGCCGCACTGTTTCCACAACACAGAGACAGCGAGCGTGTATCCAAATACAAATCACATATTCACAGTATCACCACTTCTGGTATAACTTATCCCACCCGCCTATGCGATATTGTGAAGTTCGAACGAGACAACTCTGACATTTCTATAAATGTTTTTGGTTACGAAGAAAATGAAATTTACCCGCTAAGAATAACTCCTTTCAGTGACAGACAACACCATTTTAATCTATTACTTCTCACCACCACTGACCGAAAACATTACTGTTTAATAAAAAATATTAGCCGCTTACTATCTTCACTAACCAAACACAACGGACGTTCTTTCTATTGCAACTACTGTCTGCATAGATTCTGTGAAGAACGACTCCTTAGTGAACATGTCCCTCGTTGTTCACCGTATGGTGAACAAAGAATTCGTTTACCAACGAAAGAGAAGGAGAAGGTTATGTACTTCAAAAATTACACGTACTGTCATAAAGTCCCTTTCGCTATATATGCAGACTTTGAATCGTTCATTGTACCTTGCCATCGTTGTGATGCTCCTCCACACACATCGTCCACCACAACAGAGTCGTTACATCTTCCTTCAGGTTTTTCCTACCTCATAGTCGACCACGAGGGCAACATTTTCAAACCACAGGTCGTTTATCGCGGTGTGAACGTGATAGAAACCTTTTTAGATAGACTAATCGATGAAGAGCATGAACTGTACAGGATCATGCGTACCAATATCCCTATGACTATGAGTGATCGTGACGTATTATCTTTCACGAATGCTGTCGTATGCCTTCTGCGAAAAACTGCTGACTGATGACGACAAGGTGCGCAACCATTGTCATCTGACTGGACGATACCTTGGCGCAGCTCACAACGTATGTAACCTCAACTCCAAGTCCGCCCAACATATTCCTGTCTTTTTCCATAACTTACGAGGTTACGACGCACATCACTTGATACAAGGGTTGGGTAAATACAATGATGAAACTCTCACTTGTATCGCTACCACTAGTGAACGCTTCGTATCAGTCACGTTGGGTGCCCTACGTTTCGTAGACACGTTACAATTTTTGAACACGTCCTTGGATACACTTGTTGGAAACTTGCGCGCGAGCGGTGCGGATTTCGCTTTAACAAAGCAATGTTTCGAAGAACACTTCGAGCTACTCTTACGTAAGGGGGTGTACCCTTACGATTACATGACAGGTAGCGAGAAGTTCGACGAAACATGTCTGCCCGCACGCGAACACTTTTTCAATAGGCTGAGTGAATCACCCGTGTTGGACGAAGATTACGCACATGCACAGAATGTGTGGCAGACTTTCGGAATCCGCACGCTGGGTGATTATCACGATCTTTATCTTAAAACAGATGTACTGCTGCTGGCTGACGTCTTCGAGGCGTTTCGTGAGATGGCCATACGGTACTACCAGATTGATCCGGCTCATCTTTACTCGCTTCCCGGCGTTGCTTGGCACGCGATGTTAAAGATGACCGGTGTGCGACTGGAACTGTTGACGGATATAGATCAGCATCTTTTTATTGAATCAGCCGTTCGCGGTGGTGTTAGCATGGTACCCAACCGCTATGCCAAGGCCAACAACCCGCTAATCGCTGATCAGTATGATGCTTCAAAGCCGACCTCTTTCATATTGTACACCGACTGCAACAACCTTTACGGTGCAGCCATGTCACAGCCACTCCCTTACGGTGACTTTAGATGGCTCGATCGTAACGAGATCGACTCACTGGACGTACGTACTCTGAGTGATGACAGTGACATGGGCTACATACTTGAGGTCGACCTACACTATCCATCCGAACTTCATGATCTTCACTCAGATTATCCACTAGCACCTGTGCGTTCCTGCGTCAATCCTGACATACTTTCACCGTACTCTCGACGACTTCACACACGACTACACTATACAAAAGGGTATAACGGATCAGAAACGCCCTCATCGTCCGTCCCCAAGTTGCTAACGACTTTGGACGATAAGCAAAAATACGTTCTTCATTTTCGAAATTTAAAGTTGTATCTGAACCTTGGTCTAAAATTGAAAGCGATCCATAGGGTGTTGAGTTTTAAACAGAAAGCGTGGATGAAACCGTTTATCGATTTCAACACACAAAAGAGAGCAGCAGCCACCAACAGTTTTGAAAAAGATTTTTTCAAACTGATGGTCAACGCTGTCTATGGTAAATCGCTGGAGAACGTAAGGAAACGAATAGACTTCCAACTAGTCTCTACCAAAGGGCGGCTGCAGAAACTTGTTTCCAATCCACGACTAAAGCGTATGATCCGCTACACCGACGACTTGGTCGGATTGGCTTTACGAAACAGAACTATATACCTTTCCCGTCCAGTGTATGTTGGTTTCACAGTACTTGATGTCAGTAAATTGATAATGTACGATTTTCATTATCGGTACGCTGTCAGCAAGTACGGACAACGATTAACATTATTAATGACCGATACCGACAGTTTACTTTACAGCATACAGACTGACGATGTGTACTTGGATATGAAAGAGGATCTCCACCTTTTCGACACGTCGGACTATCCCTCAGATCATCCTTGTCATTGCGACGACAACAAAAAAGTCGTGGGGAAGTTCAAGGATGAAACTAATGGGAAACCCATCAGGGAATTCGTCGGACTCAGAGCTAAATGTTACTCGCTCCTGTTGTCCGACTGTACCGACAAAAAGGTGGCGAAAGGTGTTCCAAGAACGGCAATAAAAAAAAGGTTACGTCATCAGTTATACAGCGAGTGTCTTTTCGATAGTCGTACAGTTTTCACCTCTGCCGAGTGTATACGAAGCGATCGTCATAAGCTGTACACGCAACGTGTAACAAAACTTTCCCTGTCTCCTTATGACGATAAGAGGTACGTACTGGACGATGGTGTAACTACACTCGCGTACGGACACTACAGAGTGTGTAAACGTGCGTTAACCAATGACGATACCAGTCCTAACATGAAGAGACTAAGATACACAGAGCAGTAACTCATGGTAATAATAAACTTGTATTGCAAATATAAAATTTATTTATTTACTTTCATTTAATTTTCAATTGGTAGGAGAGGTGAGGTAGACGATTAGACATTAATGGTTAATATTTATAACAGGATGTAATCGACTCCCACTGAGACCTTCCCACACTATGCACATGTGCAGTTAATTTTATTCGCTGACTAGCCATATGTTATCGCAGCGTGTGAACTTTGTGATGGCGAGGGGCTTTGTTACGTACAGGATGCAAGCCGTGTGTGTGTGTGTGTGTGTGTGTGTGTGTGTGTGTGTGTGTGTGTGTGTGTGTGTGTGTGTGTGTGTGGTGAACACTTTGAGGGTAAGGGGACTTTGTCTATAGCAGACTCCTACCAAGCATATACGTATATATAAGCATTTCGTCATAATAAGTATTATCACATTCATTATAATTTTTCAATTTGCATGTAAGTACTTACTATATTTTTACGTTAATATTTGACATTACACACACACACACACACACACACACACACACACACACACACACACATTATTATGTTAGCAAATTACTATACAACATTTTTCTTGTTACGTTTTACAGAATGAGTGGAAGCGATAATAGATTATATAAAAGAGTCTGTGAGGAGCAGCGACGAGTTCGAAGGTAAATTACAACATTTTTTTTATTTAACGAGTACAAACAGAATACAACATTCGACTGACTTACTGTTTATTTTTTATAGTTCCCAAAGGTTACGTCAGGCCTTATTGGGACCTTCATCAGTATCACAACAAAACTCGAGTCGGTAAGACCATTTTTATTAACAATCACTTGTACTATTGCGTTTACGTTCGGTATTCAAATGTATTTTTTTTTTTTTTTTTTTTTTTCAGTGATGCTACCGGTTCAGCTGCTGCTACTGCTGTTGTTGCTGCTGCTGCTGCTGCTGCTGCTGCTGCTGCTGCATCTCAGGAAGCCGGCACGAGTCGGTACGTTTTTTTTCATTAACGTTCACTTGTACTATTGCGTTTACATCTGGTATTAAAAGTGTACTTTTTTTCAGCAATGATGAGATGATGGTTTATGATGACGATGATAGTGACAGTGATACGTTACTGCTTGACGAAAGAACTAATAATGATGATGATGAAAATAATGTTGATGAGCATCAACAACAACAACAATTACCTACCATCACATTTAATATGTAAGTCTTCTTCTTATGTCTACATACTTTCATGTTTTTTTTTTACATGATTTTTATATTTATTCTTTTCACCAGTGACATTCGTCCACAAGCACGACAAATAACGATCACACCGCCACAATCACCACCACCACAATCGCCATCACCACCGCCACAACCACAGGAACAGCCGCAACCACGTCCGCAATGGATAAGTACAGCACGACAACCAGAATCGCAATCCCCACAGCCTCAACAGCAGCCACAACCTCAGCAGCCTCAACCACAACCTCAGCAACAGCATATGCGGCACGATCCACGATTACAGTCCCCTCCAGAAGACGCGCCATGTGTGTTTTATGATATTATCGACACGGTGGAACCAAGGATGCATAGCGAAGTCGCCACGATGAGACTACTTCTCAGAAGTAGATTTCCAACGTGGCGATGGAGCCGTGGAGATCTCTGCCCCATTCAGGGTATGTTAGGGCACACATCTTGTAGTGTGTGCCAAGAAAATTATACTGAGGGGCAGAGACTCCTCGGCTTAATGTGTGGGCACACATACCACTATCTGTGCATCATCAACTGGTTTCAAACCGTGGCACTGGAGGGGTCGCCGCCAGGATGTCCGCAATGTCGGGTGTATGCATTCAGCAGGCCAATACACCCATTTTATGCACGCATGCATTTTTGAGGTATGTAACAGTACACATTATTCTAATCCATCCTACGCCTATCAATTATACATCACTAATATTGTTTTTGTTTCTGTTACAGATGGTCGTGCACATTAAATATGAACAACGTGATGTTTTTTTTCATATAATGTTTTATTTTCTGTATATTGTATCCATATTTTTTTTTTTTTTACTATTGTAATATACAAAGTGATGTTTTTTTGATATAATGTTTTATTTTTTGTATATATATTATAACCGTTTTTTTTGTCTGTATATATATTGTATATAAAATGTAATATAAACTGAACTTTTTATTTATTTTTTCATTAAATTATATTATTTATATGTCTATTTATAATGTTTTTTTTCTGTATATATATATTGTATTTGTAATTTTTTTTCGGTATATATATTGTATATAAATATGTAAATTTTTTGAATTTGCTTAGTTATTTCTTTTCTTTTCAACTATCCTTTTTCCTTCTATCATGCATGTTTTATAAGTGAAGTGTCAATCAAAACAATTACACCACAATAGCCAGTCAACAAGAGTTTCACATCGATGCTGTGCACATTTTTTGTATTTTTACAATATATACTTACCACAAAAGCACACATTCAAATTTACAGTTCATGAGTTGGCAACAATGGTGGCAGTGTAAACATATACAAAACCTGTACACTATAACACCGAGCCGTGGCCGGCACAAGTTGACAACGTCGACGTGGCAGTGTAAACATATACAAAACCCGTACACTATAACACCGAGCCGACAACGGCAGTGTAAACATATACAAAACCCGTACACTATAACACATGCACGAGCCGACAACGTGGCACAAGTTGACAACGTCGACGCTTTTCCAACATGGCCGCCCTTCCGGAAAAACAAAACATATACCCAAACCATACACTATAACACACCACGATCCGACAACGTGGCCAAACCTTAACCAGCACACACGCACAATCCGACAACATCACAGCTTTCCCAACATGGCCACCAGGCGTGGCCATGTTCGCCGTTCGCCCTTCGCCGTCGTCGTTGACGTCGTCATCGTCGCTGGGCGGCGGCCTGGCTTGATCCTCGCCCGTCGTGGTGGGGTCGTCGTCCATTTTGTCGACGAACGGCGGCCACGCCTCCGCCAATCAACGCACACGGAACCACGCAAAATGGACGACGACGACAACATGGCCGAACGCCGACAACATGGCCGACAACTTCGGTACGCCCATCGAGGTCACGTGGGACACACCACTACCCCCCCGGTCCATCATAACCTCTGCACATGACGACACGCTGCGCCGGAAGTCTACCCCCACCACAGGGATTTTTGAATTTCGCGCCAAAAGGGGGGGCTGTGACGTCACTTCCGCGTTAGAACTCTCATTCTTACCCTACTATAATTAATTCATATAGAACATTATTATAATTACATAACATCTTATTGTTATTGACATCAATCCTTGCACTTAAAGTGTTTAATAAATCTATTCCAATAATTCCATCATAAATAAGTTTATTCATTATGATCATAGGATATGTTATTTCTAAGTCCTTACAACTTAAAGTTACGTAAGCTTGCTGTCTAACCTTTTCTCTCTTATTCATGGCTGTAATAACATTTATATTATTGACAGATAATATAGCCGTTTGTTTAAAATATTTTTTATTTTGTTGTACCCACTTATTACTTAGTACAGTTGCTTGGCTACCTGTATCGATTAACATTTTAATTCTACATCCATTAATTCGTACATTAATTATAGGACAATTTATTTCTGGTTGATTCAGTGTCACCCTTCTCTCGGTGTCTAATAACTCATTTCTTATATCGCACGGATATATATTGTTTATTGTGTAGCCGTACGTCCTGTTTTTCGGTCATTGTTTTGTGTCATGGGAACAGGATGGTTGAACAGAGCTTTGTCGCTGTCTCGCTTTTATTTCTCCCTCTGCGCTCTCTCTCTCTCTCTCTCTCTCTCTCTCTCTCTCTCTCTCTCTCTCTCTCTCTCTCTCTCTCTCTCTCTCTCTTGCTCTGCATTGTGGATACGGAGCGATCATATGTTTTATTAAACCTTTTCTTCCAATTTGTATCACGCACGTTTCTCTCAGAGTGTGGTTCCTTCTGTACGTCGCGTACGTTATTCACAGCTGTGTTTTGTTTTACACTGTGCGCTGGCTGCGTGAATCTTCGCCTATAATTATCACGATTTTGCGTATCATCACGTTCTCGTGCTTTATCACTACGGTCGTAACTAGTGTGATAATTAATCCGTGTTTGTTGATTGTGTGGTGAAGTGTTACTCTTGTTAATATTTTGTGATTGAGTGACAAGTATTAAGAATTGTTCGATCGTTTTGACACCCTGCGTATATACAGCTAACTGGATATCTCTATGGAAATGGTAAGACAACTTAGACACTATCTCATACTCAGAAAATTTTGATTTTAAATGTTTTACGCATTCGATTTGGGCAATTGCGTATTGTTCGATACTCTGTTGTCCTTGTGCGTTGAACTTTCCATACTCAAGTTGATCTCTCACCTGTCGTTGGGTATGTACGTTCCAGTATCTGTTCTCGAATGCCTCACGAAACTGCTGATAGGTACTGACGTTATCTCTAATAATAGAGTACCATTGACTGGCTGAATCTTTAAGATATCGCGTGACGAAGTCTATCTTCTCGTCGTCATTTATTGCACTGCCAATCTTCTCTATTTCCTTCTCCACTCTAGCTAGGAATTCCATACTGTTCTCCCATTTACCACCTGAGAACTTAAGTGTGCTCCTCTCGTCCATCGGTGTAGGAAACATTGTTATTTGATTCTGTCGTCTTCTCAACTCACTTCGTAGCTGGTTCATTTCCTCTTGGATTTCCTCTTTCATATGTGATACGTCTCCCGAACGGTCCTTCGTAGTTTCTTCAATTCTATTTTCGATGACTACTGTACGTGTTTCTATTTCTCTAAGTTTACTAGTATTTGCTTGCGACATATTATTAACAGTTTGAATTTTATCATCCTGCTCTAGCGTTATAGTAGTTAAAGTATCATTTACTTGTTTATGCGATTGTTTTATATCTTTTTTCCACTCTAGACGTAATTCTTTTTGTTTATTTTCAATCCTTACGGCTTGCTCATGTAAGGCTTGTTTAAAATTATTCTCTAAAGTATCAATACGTATGTTGGTGTCAACAAATTTTTCTGTTAACTCTTCTAGCTTTCCGTATTTTTATAGTGTCCTGTTTAAAATTTTCGGTATGTTGTTCTAATCTATTATTTATTTCGTCCTTCAGCTGGACATTGTCTTGTCTTAGCTCATTTAAATTTTCTGTTAGATTTTCTGTTTGTTCTTTAAGTTTAGCATTTATATTTTCTGTTTGTTTTGTGCTTATCTCATCTACCCAAGCACCCATCATTGTCTGAAAGGCCTCCATATCTAAGTTTCCTGGAGTTGTCATGTCGAATTATTAAAAAAATATTTATTTATAATTTATTATTATTAGTGAACCGTATGCAAGCTTTTATTTACGTATTGTTTAATTATTATTATTTTCTTGGATTTCGTTGTCCATGACGTGTCCGTTACTTAACTAAATATCACTATAATATTGACGACTCGGAACACAAAGTTTTTTATAAGTAAAAACGTAAAGTTTTACCTTACAGCCTAAACCGGCTTTCACCTGTAGAAGGCTTCATCAGAGGCTGTCGTTAGTAGCGCTGCTCGTCTTGTTGTTGGCGACGAGAAAGTGTTTCGAAAGATTGAAGCTGTGTGTGTGTGGTGAGATGTGTTCGAATAATGCGTGCGATTTGAATTGTGTCTGTTCGTTTAGGATGTCGTTTTTATTTGTTTTTGTGTGTTTGTATATTTCTAATTGTTCTAGAGTGTCTAGTTTTCGGCCTTTTGTGTGTACGTGTAGTATGTACATTCATATGAGATACATTGAACACACAAAAGCACTCCACACCACTACAAAATCTACCTTCGCAAACCACCTCATTGAAGCAAACCACACATATAAAAACATCGACAATAACATGAACATACTACACGTACACACAAAAGGCCGAAAACTAGACACTCTAGAACAATTAGAAATATACAAACACACAAAAACAAATAAAAACGACATCCTAAACGAACAGACACAATTCAAATCGCACGCATTATTCGAACACATCTCACCACACACACACAGCTTCAATCTTTCGAAACACTTTCTCGTCGCCAACAACAAGACGAGCAGCGCTACTAACGACAGCCTCTGATGAAGCCTTCTACAGGTGAAAGCCGGTTTAGGCTGTAAGGTAAAACTTTACGTTTGTACTTATAAAAAACTTTGTGTTCCGAGTCGTCAATATTATAGTGATATTTATTATTATTTATTTATTTTTATTTACTCCTGTTACAATTACACCTGTTTATTGAGTGGGCGCTAGTTGCGTTATTACAATACAATACACAACAATTTAAAATATACTAACATACAAAATTAATTGAAATATAATATTAGTTATAACATATAAATTATAAAACACTGGTAATCATAGAGCATACATTAATTATTAAATGTAGGCCTGTCGTGCCACACATTGACGGGCGACAAAATTATACAACGACACAAATTGCATATATAAATGTATTTGCGTTTGAGGAACCCCACATTCTTTGTGACGCCAAAGTTATGCAAATTTACAGATGACTGTTTAAGATACTGTAATTTATGGAGGTTGTATAACGATATCAGGTGTAATTATAATAAGAGTATTAGATTTATGAGTATTTAAAAATTCATATTTATTGTTTACTCAATCTCGTAAATAATAAACATCGTTAATAATCTTCGGTCACGATATCACTCATTATTAAATGTTTATCTCTTATACTATAAGGTGTTACACACATTTAAAACCCTCTTACATCTAGACATGTTAATAATCTTAATCTAGACATGTTAATAATTTGATTTACTAAAACAAATAAAATTAAAATGTAATTTGAATTGAATTCTTTTAATTCAGATCTGACTCAGTCTATACCAATGTTTAAAAATTAAATTTAAATTTATATTAATTACTTTTAGGCTGGCATTTGTTTTATATTCAAAATTTAAATTATTCTTTTCTATAAAGCAAATATCAAATCAATTTAACTATTTACTTTGATAAACAAAATCTATTCTCTCAACTTTAAATTCTTTTTTTTCTCTTATTTCTTTATATGCGATCGCTCATTCTTACGACTAAACATTTATCTACATTTCTAAAATATTATTTCTAATTATAACTTTTTTCTTTGTTTTAATTTATTGTCTTTTGATATAGTCTTTATGAGCTCTTTTTTAAAAATCATTTATAAATGCATTATGCATGTCACCTCGAGTTTTGATGATCTTACGACTTAGTGACGGGGTCCAGCGTTGTCCAGAGTTGCTTTCCATTCCTCCTGGCTTGGCGTGGTCCTGGATATGTCCAGCGTCCAGCGTCGTTCTCCAGCAGTGTGTGGTCCGTCTCAGAGAATTGCTATCTGCTGCAAGGTGAATCTTAAACGTCGGTTAGGCGTCAAAAAAACATCGTCTAACGTCCAGCATTCCTCGTCGCTCTGGTAGCTTCTCCGTAGATACTCTTTGTAGACTTAAACGGTCCCGTTACTTTACGCTTTCCGAAATATTGTCAACCTAATTGTTGAACATCTTATTAGTTCGTTAATGAGACTTAAAAAAAATAAAACTGTTCTGCCGACGGACAGCATGTCCGACTGCAACTGTGTCTTGAAATGAAGAGAAGGGTTTTCCGTAGAACCCTTAATTTATACCCTCACGAGATTCCGCGCCTGTTGGCTCCTAAATCGTCCTGTCGGTACCTCCAGATCACATGATAGCCCCCACTCCCGAACCTTTCCATATATTTGCAATTATTAGCAAATAGCAACGTTTTGCACGGAATCGAGATAGCACAAATCATAGCTATTTTGATTAAGCATTCACTGTATTAATTTGAGCGTCTTCTGGTAATTTGCGTATTTTTTGGCACGTTTATTTCGCACTGACTTCGCGTAGCGTGTCCTATTAACGTCATTTTTTCACTGGGGATAACTATAAAATTTACACACACTTTGGTGCCTTTTGTTTGTTTATAAACTAATTAGTTTTCACACAGTGAAATTAAATAATTATTTTATTAATTACTTGGGGCGGGTAGCTGAGATTCCTGTCTGTACATGAATCACTAACACACACAATCGAGCAGGTGTTCCTTGCCTGTCGGAACAGGTTAATTTCTCCCCTAATCTAACAATGAAATATTTTTACAATCTCAGACCTGTCCATTTACCCTTAACGTATAATAATTCCACAAATTTTATATTTATTCAAATCAATGCCTAATACAGCATATGGCTGTATCGTTGCAAAATATATATGTATAGGCTACATATAAGGGAAGTAGGTATTTTAATTTTGTTGTAGTAAGAACTTGATAATGGTTGCGAAACCGAAAGTCCTCGTTCGAGGGAAAATTGTACGTAGCAGAGAAGCAACAAAATACGACAAAGTTGTTATGAAGACTGCTAACACAGATAAAATAGCTGATTATTTCTTACAATTCCTTTACGTAATCAGTACAGACAGAACCGTAGGCTCATCCTCTTCCTGTCATCCGCTGAGCTAGAAAACAAAATTTGTCTGGTTGAAGTACATTTATATACGAGTATGAAATGGGGGGGGGGTTCTAAAAACGTTTTATATGAATTTATGGAGAAAGAGGTAACGTAGTGGGCGTTATGGATAAAAGACTAAATTTTAATTTGATCGCCTTAAACCGCTTTGTGTGTGACCTGCAAAATATATAATACGGAAAGCGAGATACATGATACTGTCCCACATCAATACCAGGAACTTATAAGGGCGAGCTTATTGATTAAATCGTTTAATAATCCCAGTCCCTTTGTTACTCGCTTACGCAAACGGTAAAGCGACTAATTAAATAGTTGGTATCAATAGTGTATTAATTCTGCAAGTGTATCTTTCAAGATCGTGACTAATGGTATGTTTTCGTTTCCGAACTTTAGTAGTGTCAGTAACGAGCATTTACACGAGGAGACGCCTAACTAAACATTACTCAGTAATTAGTTACGTATTCTTGTATTCTGTTGACTAGTAGGCAGACATTTCTTCCGCTGTATACTGTTCCAAACCTTTTAAACCATCTCCTTCCACTAGTACCTATACACGCCACGAACAATTTATACTTTAATATCTGAATTATCCAGGGAATACTAACTGACTCAGTGACAGAATTTAGCACTGAAAAACCGACACCGGCACTGAAAAATGCTACATAGTTTTGCCATCTTCCTTCCTGATAAATAGGCTTTACATTTTAAAACCATTTATATATCTTGGAGCGTGGCTGAGGTACGGCTATAATTAGAGCTAGGAATTTTAAGTGAAAATTTTTGGTAAAAAAGGTGCAAAAAAGGTGATTTAATTTAGCTGAAAAAGGTGCAAATTTCAAATGTAAATATTCATACAAACAGTACCAAAACCAATTACATCCACATATAAGGACTCAAAATTCACTCATGTAAAGCCTATTAAAAAAAATCTGCCTAAAACAAATCCCAGAACACAATGTTATTAAAGTCACAAGTCCAGAAAAAGTACCCCATCTAGTGAGAATTGGTGAACTTGGAAGAGGAAGTCCTGTAATTTCAACATATTTTTGTATCCTAGCAGCCTTTTGCGTTTTTCAGCAATTTCTTAATGCAAGACAGAAATTCATTAGCATATGAATATTCATCTGTTAGTGCTTCACAAACACGATGCAATGCATGTGCAATGTAGGTCACACGTTTTGGATTAGATTATATAGGTTTCATGTTAGCAATAGCCAATAACAAGTAAGGTCCTTGGTCCATAAGTACTAGCCACACTTGATCATATTCTATTCCTTCAGGCGACAACACAATACATGCGTTGTTGAAACTTTGCATCACACTGGCATTGTCTGTTTTGTTCAAAAAGTATGTTTTCAACAGCATGGGCTTTACTTGCTGTCCATTTAGGGGTGCTACTAAAATGTTTAGAACATATCTCATCTGCTTATCAGTGGTTTCATCTAGTATAAAATATAGTAGATGCTGTGATGCCGCACACGTTCGGTGTTCCTTGTTTAATTATTATAGGAATAAAATGTGGCAAAGGAGCCAAAAAAAGGGTAAAAAAAGTGCAAAAACGTGATGACATTGAGAAAAGGTGTAAAAAGGTGATTGCATTGAAAAAAAGTGCAAAAAGGTGCAATCAAAACACAGTTAGGAGTGTTTATTTAATGTTTTCTTTGCAAGACAAGCTAATTTGGGCATTTTAATAGCAAAAAAAAAATTAAGGTGCAGCACCTAAAATTCCTAGCTCTAGCTATAATAATTAGAGTATACTAAAGACATACAAAAGAAATTTTATAAAGCTATAGCTGTACTGAGACGTATAACTGTGCCACGGGATTCTGGATATAACGCAGTAATGATGAATATAATGGTTATGGACAATAGGTATAAACGGCTAGTAACGAAGAAACATCCCCGACATACTGAAATTTGTAAAAAAGCAGTCTTATAACTGTTCTCAACCTGATTAGGAAAGGAAACGAAAATTCCCTTCACTGTTTGCCTTTCTCTCGTATTCAGAGAGCTCAGTAAGTAGGCACATTAGAGTAGAGCAGAGTTCAGTAAAGAAGAAATATTATAGATAGTAAGTAGTACATATTTAATTATTGTGCGTGTGTAACCAATCCATCGGATTATGTGTATTGCATACATTAATATATTGTAAGTAAATCTAACTTGGGTATTAAATAATTGTTTTCCTGTGTTTGCAACAATTTGTTTCAACGTAGTAGATAGTCGTAATCGACATACGAGATACCACGTAGGCCTAATAATTTAATATCTTTAGCAGTGACAACTCGGAAAATGAGCATCGTTAGGTGTTTAGAGCTAATTGAATTTAATATGTGGACATAAGTTTAGTCCGTGTAATAGAATATTTACAATAGATAGAAGAAAAGATAAATTCCGGCAGAACATACGTGTGAAGCAGGAAACAGTAACTTGTAAGTAAATATCCAGTTTTGTTTCAAAAAGAACGTTTTATTTTCGTCATTCTATTCCGCCTAGTGGGTCCCAGAAAGGACCATAAAGCAAACGTGATTGAACACAGAACTATTTATTGCTTAAAAAATGTGTAAAGAATGTACCAAGAGATAAAGTAACTGGGAGAAATTGGATGGGTTGGTTAGGAATTTAAACAGGTGTGAAAACTGTCAAATTACATGACGTTTGTAAAATTTTCAAAATAGTTTATTGTTGGATATTTAGCCTGCAGATAAAGCAGGGTTTATAGTCAACTGCGTCGTCTGTAATGACATTATAAAATGAGGTCTACTTTAGTGTAGACCAAATGGTGCAAGAAGCATTTAAGGAAAACTGGAACGACGAGTGTTGAAATGAAATGTTTTTATTAAGAATGAAAACCACAAAACCGTACGAGTGAGATTGTATGTGTACTGTAAAAGGTACCGGAGTTTCGCCCTAGAAAACATTCTTAATTTACATATTAAAATATCGGTATAGAGAACCATACATTTCTTCCGTGTTTAAGATTTATATTTAAAATCAGTTTCTAAATAAAATATTTCCATAGAAACTACTTCTTTCTACTTACTGCTTCAGCCTTAACCACAGTACTGTTTTAGATCAGAAATGACCAAACCACCGTGTAAAAACAAATAGTTACTGTCATGTATAATAAGAAACGCTATAAAAATATTAAATACAAAAAAAATCTTGCCACTTATTTGCATATGATAAGTCAGACTCCTCGAAACCAGTTCCCTGTTGATACACACACTCCACGCATTACATACCAACTGAACTATTCATTAGGTGAAAGTAAACAGTACAGCTGAACTACTTGACTAGGTGAAAGCAAACAGAACAAAAAACAACACACCATTCTGCGAGAAGTAATAATTTATGACGTTGTCGAAGTTGAATTCCCACTGTTTTATCATTGTTTACGCTACCGTAAAATACAATGGCTGTCGGCAGCAAGAGGCGTGAAATTAAACGTCTGTGTATTGAGAGCTAATGTAAGCCATTTTTTGTATGTAGAAAAAAAAATTTTTTCTAGAGGATAATATTAATAGCTATCATTTTAGCAAAAACACAAATCACTTTTCTGAAGTAAAAAAATTATATTTTTTTGTTCTTTCTGAGATAGAGTGTTGTCTAGAGTGTGCCATTCTTCTTCACTTAAACAGCCCACTTTGCGAAAGACACGATGGCACTGCTGTACTACGATAACGGAAAACACTATCCACTGGTTCTTTATTTTATAAGAAAGCCGTGTCTTATTATAAATCGTTTAAGTTTGGTCCTATCCAGTGAACTTCAGTGAAGTTAGGCCTACTTACTTGTTCAGTGTGTCGATCTTTAAGCTCTTTAAGTTAACTAACTAGTAATGGATTTGTGACCTTAACAGACTCAGCAAATTCGACTAAATTGACAGAATCATTTCATGTGTCTCATACAACAAAATTCGCATGTAAAAAATTAATTCTTCTTTTAATAAAACAATGTTTGAAATAGGTTTTCGTTTTCTGTGATCTAGTCTACAAGGATCACATGGATCTTACCTTGAGGTAAAGTAGAGAATAAATCACTAAATGCCAGAGAAATCGATAATCAAAATCTTAATTGACCCTTCTCTAACAGTAAAATATTACAGTGGTTCACCTAGTTATTCGTTTATCGTGTGTGCACTATACACTGCGATTAGTAAAAGTCGCCAATTTAATTAAATATCATTGTCCGTGATCTGTAACAATACAATGATACCATTCTACTAACACACACTATAACTGCTTATATAAACAATTCACAAAACTAACTACTCGCTTTGTCGCTATTTGTGTTTACGTAGTGCAGCAAAGGTCACATGAAGTGTAAAAAAAAACTGTGAAATTCCAGATGATTCTCACTAATTGGGGCAGATATCTCCGGAATATGCAAGTGTCTGCTCGTTTTGTTAGAACGTAATTGAATATCGTGTCTATTTGTTTATTCAGCTGTACTGTATAATATATGTATAACAATATGTATAGTAGTCTTATACTTATCGTGGAGTAACATTACAATTATTTTCTCATGCTTCAAATGTCATATATCTACTTTTTCTTTTAATTTAGCTAGTTGCACATTGTTGCTTTACTAGCGGAGAGATCTTTACGTATTTCGCTTAAACGAATAGCAAAACTGCTTGTAACCAATTACAAAGTTTGCTTCACGATCAAATTAAGTCAAGCGTACGTGAGAGATTTGAAGCTCGTGTTACTGAAATGCATACTATACGTCACCTCCAGCCAGCTCTTTACCGTACACAACCACCGACTACAATGCTGTAGAAACTTTTCGTTAAGCGGAAACAACAGATAAATTTTTCCAAGAATCTCAGTAGTCATGTTGAAAACGAAGTACAGTTACTTACGCTGTGTTATTCCGGCATAGTGACGTTCTGTATTGCCGTTGTAGTGATGATATCGTTCAAAACTTCCCCGTTTTGTAAAATATCTTCTTTTATAGTGACTGTTTTTGTAGTCTGTTAATTGAACATTAGAAAATATAATTTAGACTTGAACAAAAAACTTTTGTGTGCTGGATATGTGAGACTAAATCAAGTATACATGCGTATATGAACTTGCGAAGTTGACCGTAACTCTATCGTTTGTTGTCCCTCTTTTTGTACAGTTTTGATGTTAGAATCGAGTCCATTGCTACAATACTTTTGTAACAGTTTGCGTAATGTCTCAAGTCTTATGTCTCGATACAGTAATAAGAAAGAGTAAATTTTGTTTAACACTTTTCATACATCTGAATGATTTTTAAAAGTATTTTTCAGTTAATATTTCATTTTAACATTCATAATATGGGCCTGAATTTCGAGCGTATAAAATATGTATCAGCCTTTTCATCGTTTTATGAATAATGCTGTCTGTCGCTTGCCTGTTAGTGTGGCGAATATGAATTATTACGCTATATGTTAACTAGCAGTTTTGTTGTATGAGTTTCGATTTTTTTCTCATTAACAAACAGTCGGTCACGGCGTGTGACTATGGGTATTAAACTGTAGAATAGAAAACTAGTGTCATGAAAGCTTCTGTTCTGCACATTACTGAGTACTAATTAACTCTAAATTAATATTTAATATTATAAATATTATATTAATATTTAATATAATAAATTAATATTTATACAAATGTTACAGTAAATCTATTTGTTAACGATAAATAAACTGCAGTCGTTTAGGGCTATGTTTGAGGAGTACAATAATGATTTACTTCATTGCTCTGCACGATAAAAAATTAAATTTTGTACACCCGGCGGTGAAGCTTCCATGCGTATATATATGAACACGTGTAATTTCATCAGACAATGTTTCAAACTTTGTCATGTAGGCCTGTCACTAGACTCATATTACGGCAGGAAATTTTTTTAGTTATTGTGGTGTCTAAAATACTTGTGACTCGTGAAGCGAGTGAATTTTTTTTTTTTAACGTCGCCTACTGATTCTGTCATTGACACTAGACACTCTATGATGGATGTTAATCATATAATATGAATGCGACCATCCTACGTTTTGATGGCGATACATTAACAGTTCGTGGTAGGGCGTGATCATCCTTTCGTGCTGTCAAAAACTGAATACCATTTCTATCGCGAATCGATTATAAAAATAAATGTTCTCATTAAGTGGGGGTCACTGTTGAGGTTATCTGCACCCCAACTGCATTTCGCTATAAAATATGAGTTTTTATGTATATACATTTTATGTTTCTGTGGAGCTATTTTGTTTTTGTTTTCTTCTTTAGGAGGATTAAAGTTCCATTATTCATGGTAAGAAGGAAGCAGTGTTTGCTGCTGTTCATTCAGTACTGTAGTATCTGCGTTTTATTATCTGTGTCTGGATGGTGTGAAGATAAATTATTTGTATCGTAATAGAAGTGTACTTAAAAACGCTATCTGAGATCATAAATATTTCAGAGGTGACACCTAAGCAGGGCCACTCTTGCAGCGAATACTCCTCTGTTTTCTTATTGTGAAATGTTAGCAGATCTTTCGTTTGTGTGTTTATTGATTAATTTCTCTGTTTAAATCATTCTATTCTGTAGGCTATAGGATGTACAGCAGTTTGTCAACTTGAGGTGACTTTGTTTCTAGTGGGTAAAATAATT
This sequence comes from Magicicada septendecula, assembly GCA_034769895.1. Taxonomy (NCBI): domain Eukaryota; kingdom Metazoa; phylum Arthropoda; class Insecta; order Hemiptera; family Cicadidae; genus Magicicada; species Magicicada septendecula. Next base: position 1,031,053,817 of record CM068367.1, on the reverse strand, counting down.
TCAAGTACCATAGACGTTCACACATTTAAATTTCCCTTAACGATTTATTTCACTTCATTCCCATCTTAAAGTAAGCAAATAATGATAATTATTTACGGGTGTCCGGATCCGATGCCAAACTTTACATAGACGAGTAGTGAGTGTTTAAGAAAAATAGGCTTCTTGAAGTAAGAAAAATTTGAGGACATAGACTTTGCCAGTTGGTTCTCTCATCTAGAACCGAAATGATGTCAAAGTGTTTTGAGCAATATCTTAGCATCTAAGTACTGACATTCGAACACACGAAATGTATAACTGGATTAAAATAAATGATTAAAAATGACCATTTTCAAAATGTTTAACACTTGTAAGTCTGGTGCACTAACATGGAAGACTAAAAATAACTTCAAAATTCATCTACCGTAGGATTTCCTGCTAGAACACAGTGCGACATTCAGGTACTAAATATGTGTAGGCGTCTTCAGGTCAGCGGTAACTAACATATTAGATGGATAAAAAAATCAACAGTATATAATTTAAAAAACAAACTTACTGTTTCGTGAACGTAGAACCTTGGGGCCGCTTGTCTCAGAGAATATTCTAGAAATCGAAAACATCAAAGTTAAAATTACAGAAAAAAAAATCGAAACAAACATTAAGTATACTGTATTTATTCGTAGCGAATATCCGTACTTTTAGTAATTATTAAGCTCCATCACAGATTTAAGGATATTCATTGATATAGTGATTAGTTTTAATAATTTCTTACTGTACGACATCATTTCAAATTCTTCTAAAATCATTCATAATTTTTATTGACTTTCAACGTACCTGCTTATAACAGCTAGCTTCCAATTGCGATACATGCTGTAAACACTGATGTAGGCTATTTATTTCTCCATTGTTTACTGTAACTTTAGACAAGCCCCGGCCGCTTAGCTAGTAAGAAAGGCGACATTCTAGCGACAACAGATTTTTCGACCGTCCCGATTCCTTAAGATCATTACTTTTAGTAATATGAAGTTTTGGTTCGTGTTTATTAAATAACGTGTAACGTGTTAATTGTGGTATTGAACATAATGTTCCAAAATTCCAGAACCGAGACATTATTTAACACCAGCTGGTTTTCAGTTCCTCTCACGAATCTTGTGCATCCCTTTTGAGAACTGCTTTAAGTTTGATCTTTACCTTCGTTACGCTTGAAACATCTGAAACTTGCCCCTGAATTTTTTATTAAGGTTTTGTAAGTGTTTTTTTTCAGGGGTCGTTACTTATTCTTTAAAACTAGACGCGTGATCTAGATGGAAAAAGATGCGCTGAGCCCAGTGTGACAGGACTTGCAATAAAACACTTGCATAACGATAACAGCTTTTACTAGTGTTCCTTTTTTTTATAATGATAACATATTTTTTACAATATGCACGGCTATATTTTCAACGTTCACTAATAAACGTGCATCTCTCAAATATTGAATAACAATTGGCAGTATTAACAAACAATTAATTTTGAATATAATTAATCAACAACAAATTATTCAAACACATTTAAGTGCATTGCCTTCACATAAGCTGACATCACTAAGTATTAACCGTTATTCATATGACTTTTCTAAATAAGTTCTAATAAACAATTACTAAATCTTGGATATGTAGATACCTTATGAATTAAACTGACACTCAAACAATGATACACCATGCCTAACAAGAACATGTAATATGCCGTTTTATATTTGCCAAATTAAATATTTCTCTTTTCCTTTTAAAATAAATTATGCATCACAGGATTAATATATATATATATATACATATATATATATATATATATATATCTTGATACTATCACCATGTCTTATACACACCAGCTGCCCCCTTTAAAAAAATTTTTTAAGGTGTCATACTACAAGAATTGTTCTGGCTCAATTCTGTAACAGCCCATGATAAGGACTGTTATATATATATATATATATATATATATATATATATCTTGATACTATCACCATGTCTTATACACACCAGCTGCCCCCTTTAAAAAAATTTTTTAAGGTGTCATACTACAAGAATTGTTCTGGCTCAATTCTGTAACAGCCCATGATAAGGACCTGTTCACACAAGAAGATTTAGGAAGGAACTACTCCATAGTTATTTATCAATGCGTTAAGTATAAGTTGTTAATGACATTTTATCTTCATAAGAAACAGTTAATTAAACTGCCCCACTAACAGTTTTAAATTTTGCTAGCTAATTAATCAGAACAAAAGGCAAATGGTGTTCTATAAAATACATCATAGTAATTGACATTCTTCAACGGGTAGATTCTTTAATTCAGTTAATTACACTAGTCACTATATGTCCACCGGACATGCTACAACAGACAGTTAGTCATTGAACATCAGAAATTACTGTTTGTGAAGATGTCTTTCGTTTCATGTTTTAAATCCAATAGGTTGCTGTTTTTTGTGGATTAAAATATAAGGAATAGTCCCACCTGTGTTTAGGGTTACTCAGAAGATTTGTAGTTACTCAGAATGCGCGATGATGCTGACTATGGTGCAACAGCTGGTGTCTCCGAAATCCTGTGCTTCATTTCGTCCTTAGGGCAGTCGTTTTAGGCTGGCAGTGTGGGGATTTCTAGAGGTCTGACGGCATTGGGGTGGTGCTGCGATATTCTGCAGATGAAGACTGATGTTCTGTTTCCATCTCCGTTGTCCCTTTTCCCTCCCGGCTAAGCGGGAACCCTGGAAAACATTTTATTTGTAAGTAGCTGTCAGGAAAAATACCAGACACACACTGTCACAATTCTATCCCGAAAATTAAGTGTCAATAAAAATATTACTCCTCACAATTTTTCTATAAATTATCAACTTTTAGAATTCAAATTACTTTTAACCTTCAATCTTTATTACTTTACATTTGAATATAATTCTAACGGCAACTTCTATTTAATTTTCATACAAGCAAAGGCAAGTCGGCAACGTGCTCTTAACAATCCAACACGCAACACACAAACATCACACACACAAAAATACATACATATAATATAATATAATACCCCGCAAGCGCTTAGTTAATTACTATTAATGCATCACGTGTGGCTCACCTGAAGCTCATTAACTGATCACCAACTCATTTCAAAGGATGAATCTCAATTTATAACGCCGCCAGACCAGTGTCCCGTTTGAGTGCAAAAGAAGAAATGAGGTCGAATGTCGGCGCCTGCCGTCCCACGAGGGCAGAAAAATGAACAAAACAGCTGACGCGCTCGCCCACTTAATTACGTCGTCGTGAAACAGTGGCAGCACACGGAATCTCGTTACCGCTCGCCGGAATGGCGTTTACATTACTTCGACCGTGACTGTCTTCTGCTACGACGTCACGGCGCGATATTTTAAACTCGCCGGGGCAATACCTACAGCACACATCATGTAGGCTAATGCTCACGCAATGCAGTGAACTCCTGACGTCTAATTGCTAGGATAATAATTACTGGCAACTAATTGTTTCGTATATAAATTAAATATTTATACACGCGCTGAACATACTATTATTATCTGTCAGTAGGCCTAACATACGTTCAAGTTTAGTTATTTCACATGTTGGGATACCTTTACGATTCGGAGCTCATAACAGGTTAACAAAATTCAAGCCTTGTTAATAGTGGAGGTAGTGAATATAATAATTACTCTCAAGTAACCGGTATTTCTTGTTACCGGTAACTAGGAAGACGGTCATTAAAAAGTCCGTATTTCTCATCACTTAAAATAGAGAAAAGATAGCGAACATTCAAAGATCGAATCAGATAAGAATAAAAAAGTGGTATACAGAAAAATTTAGTAATAATCCAAGTGTTGCCCAACAGTATCAAGAAAGTTTGAGAAACAGTTTTGCTATCGTCCGCACAGATGATGAGATGAAGGATGTGGAGAATTGCTGGAAGAAGTTTGAAAAAACAATTAAAGTAGCTGCAGATGACGTCATTGGAGAAAGACAAAGAACTGGAAATGGAGCTGGTTCGATGGGGAATGGATGGAAATTATAAAGAAGGAAAAAGCACGGTAACGTATAATACAGAGAAACACAAGAAATAATGCCGAAATATACTCAGAAGAGAGACCAATACTATGCTCAAAAAAAAAAGAGAAGAAAGATGATTATGAAACAGTTGGAAGAGATTAATGAGTTATATGAACAAAGTGAGACTAGACAATTCCTTGTGGCGGTTAGAATAACAAAGGCATTCCAACCAATTGTGGAAGATGACAGAAGGGTTTTTGAGAGGTGGCTGGAACATTTTAGGGAGCTGTTGAATGAAGATGAAAAGGAAGAAGAGGTGGGAGCCCAGACAACGCATTATGTTGATCATGTGGTAGATTACCCCACACTAAACGAAATATAAGTGGCAGTTGGAACGCTCAAGAACAACAAAGCCACAGGATAGGATTCTTGCCCGCAGAATCATGCAAGGGGGCGAGACTGTTAATACATAATTAATGATCTAATTCGTACGATCTGGATAAAAGAAATAATCTACGAAGAGCGGAACACTGAAATAATATTCCCAATTTAGAAGAAGGGAAATAAACTGGACTGCAACAATTGTAGTGCCATATCATTACTCAGCACTGCACAGAAAGTACTGACCACGATAATTAATGAAAGGCTCAAACAGTTGGCCGAATAAGTGTAGGAGAATACTAATGTGGTTTCCGACCAAAAACAGGAACTTCTGGTCAGTCCTTTGTTATCAGGAAGATTATAGAAAAGTAATCTATGAGCATAATATAGATCTTCACTTGCTGTTTGTAGACTTTAGACAGGCATTTGATAGTGTGCGAGGTGTAAAACTTTATGAAGCCACACTGGATATAGGAATTCCCTTGAAACTTATAAAGTTAACGAAGGTTGCCATGAGATACCCAAAAGAAAAATTTAAGTATGATATCCTGAGTGGATCGCTTGCATTTAATAAGGGAGTTAAGCAAAGTGTCTATTGTTAAGCAAGGAGTTAAACTAAATAAAAAATCCGCTGGAATGGGACTGCTTCCGCTGGTAATTTCAGCATCAGAAAGGAGAATAAATCTGTATTTATGCATAGAGAGTAGTTCATTTGATGCGGTTAATAAGATCAGATACCGGGGTATCAACATGAAAGATGATGAAGGGTCCATAAACACGACGATACGTGACAGGATACAAACAGGAAATAGGGCATCTAATGCTAAGTAGACTATTGAGAACCAGACTATTCATTACTCATAACACAAAAATGAAAAACACTTATCAGACCGATTGTTACGTAAGTAGGTGGGACATAGACATTAGCAAAAAAGGAACAAGAAGGTTAAGAAGGTTTGAAATAAAGATTGTACGACGTTTATGGCCCGGTTAAGGAAGATGAATGGAGAAGAAAATTAACCAGGAGAGAGAGGAGCTATTGGATCATGAGGACAATGTAGGATGCGCAAAGGCTTAACGAATAGCTAGGCCACCTAGAGCGGATGGATGGTCAGCGTATGCCAAAGAAAATCGTGTTGGCGCAAGTCTCTAAATGTAGAAAGAGGGGTCGACCTAGGATAAGATGGTTGGATGATGTGCTGGAGGATTTCAGAAGAATGGATATTACGCTGAGATGACAACGGGTAGGAGACATTAATTTGAGAAGGTTGGTGTTTGAAGCCCGGGTTTGGTAGGTGGAAATTTTCATTTTTAGTGTGCATTTTAATATAGTTTTAAATGTCTGTGTCTAATATGCAGTGGGTGATAACACTAACTTTAGCAGATGTACTTTTTTTCTGTAAAAATATACTGCCTTATTATATTACACACATATCCAACACACAGATTGTCGATGGAACAATGAAAACACAATAACTGACACCAGTGAAGTCACTAATTACAGAATTTACTTAGACACAAACAAGATTATAAATCAACAAAGAATTTGTATTTAATAATACAAGTTGATTTAGTTCAACACTCAACAATAAATGTCAACTAATTACAGTTTTGCACTAATTATCACAGTAATCACTTGCCACTGATCTGCAACAATCAATTGATCCGCAGCACCAAATAAATCGCCAACTGTAACTGAATTCCTAAGATGGGCGCTCACGCTTATACAGTATATACGCCCCTGACGTTAAAGAAGAATTGTCCTTTCTTCGGGCAGCGTACCGACATAATTTGCCAGATGCGCTAGGTGCACCACATCTTGAACAGCCTCGAATGAGCGGGTTGCACGCGCTGGGCTAGTCGAGGAACGTGTAGAACGACACTCTCGAATTCACAAGAGCGTAAGTAATTCCTTTCACTCAACGAACGTAGCAGTATTTTACATATGTATCAAAATTCATCAGCACATATCAATTAATTTACAAACAGAGTTAATACTAAATTCATGACGTACACAATATATTGACATACACAATAACAATATACATTTACATACATACACACATTTTTTACTGAAGTGCTTCGTTATAGACTACATTTTTTGTACTGCCATCAGAACGAATTAAGATGCTACTTTTGCTGACTTGAGAACATGCTACATATAATTGTATAAATGTCGGTCATACAGAATAATGCTACATAGAGAATAATTGCCGGTCAGAAAAGCATTAATTTCATCAGTCTACGCCTGCTGTAGGTAAAGACCACCCTTGCCTTTTATTGTTTGTCATTGCAAAGCAAAAATTCACCGGAAACTGAAGTATTTCCAGTTGAAATGAAAACTTTCTGGGCTTCTTGGAATTCTCGGGATAAATACTGTATTTCCATTAGCACAGCCTGTTACGATAGTTGCCTCAATTGTAATAAGGTGAATCAACCGGCCGAGTCGTCTTTCCACTTCAAAGTTTTACAGCGAAGTCAAACAATATTAATCGATCATGTATCAGTTTCATTTACGTAATCCATGAGTTTTATAAGTAAAACCACTATTTAATTTATTTTCTACCTCAAAGAAATTTGTTCAGCCCTTGGAGTAATTCTAACATTTGTTTGCCTATTTCGTTCAGCTTTAAGCCTTTCATCCTGTTCTTGTTGCGTTTCCGATGTTTTAGAAAGTCTTTCCATTTAGAATTTATCGTCGACCTTTCTACAGATGATTTTCTCTTTGGCATTTTGAATATGAATAACTGAAAGTCAATATATTTGGCGTAAACTCATTAATCGATCTCATACGTTATTATTTCGAACGTTATTTGACTTATAAATGGACACTGCTGACAAAAGTAACGAAAACCGAAATCACATCAAACGTATAAGAAATACTTTGAGAAAAAACATTAAAATCAATTGTTCCTTCCAGCACTAATCTCCCTTTCACTCGTAATAAAGTACTCCCTATTCCTAATAACTCAAGTAATAGATAGGGATGGGGGAGAGGATAAAAAATGCGGTATAGATTAGTTTACTTTGTATATTGATAATATTGAATATCTTGCTGGGACTTAAACTCATGACCATGTCTGCTAAGAGACATGATTTTTCTTCTTTGTCTAACTCGTCTCTTTTTTGTTTTGATATTTCGAAATGAAACCGTCTAAAATCTTCTTCGAAATAGCCACTGTAAGCATGCAACATTTCATTCAGATCGTTGTAATAGGTTCTGAGATTAGCGCGGCCAAATATTTTCCCCTACAGATTTATTATTATAGATTAGTAGATTTTGTTTTTGCGTCGTACTGCTCAGTTTTGCACATTTTGAGTAAAACGTGTAGTTCTTACGAGTATCAAATTTTACTGTCAACACAATCGCGCGCGCGTGCACACACAATTCAGTCTCACCACTCATAACGTCATATCAGTTGATATACCCGCTTCAGCGTGCCATTTATATTACAGGGTGTATATTATACATTTTATACTTTCTTGTTGATATTAATTTACACATTCATTTTGTACATTTTGCATGCACAATTTTGTATTGTTGCCATATGAGAAAGAGAAAGTAGAACAAGAAAGAGAATGAAAGAACGTGCGTATTTCAACCACACGAGGTAAATACGGAGGATTACATGACCTATCAGTCGTCAGAAATCACAAGTAACGTTTCTCGGTTTGAAAACGTTAACTGAGAACATTCAGCCAGCATGTAGAGAACCTGTGTTTTACTTCTAAAGAAATTAAAAATTGATGGCACTTCCTGTCTTGTATCCACAAACGGCATACATGGTGGCATCTTGCGTAATAAATAATTTCGCCAGTAGGTTAACCTTTTATACAGTAACGGTGAGTAATACGTTGTTACGTTTTATAATTAGCCAAGATGGAATCGTGTAGGCCTGTCGGAGAGATATACTGGATAAGGAATCGAGCACAGTTACTACTTTAACCTTTCGCGTCTGACATTAATTGTGTAATGCGAAACACAATGCACGGTACAATACAGAGCAGTGCTTTCAGAATGACGTTTTAAAGTAGGCATATTATTTATTAATTTAATGAAATGTGTCGCAGGTAGGTAGTTGTCAGCGGGGTTAAGATGAATTACTTTCGCTAAGAAACCCTTCCGGTTGTAGTGTTACGTGTTAGTTATAAACACAGATCTGAGTGTAATATGATTCAGTGAGTTACACGTTACAGTTAATACTTTATGGAAAGTTTCACAGTGTTGAAATTGTTGTTACTCGCTGAGGAGTATCATGTTGAATAATGATAAGGATTCGTTGCTGAAGTTTGATTGCGTATGGAAAACGTTAAGCAGGAATTACGTAGTAAGTTATATGATACGTTATAGTTGTAATGCATGTGACCTACAAATGACCGCCTGAAGACACGTGATGCTATGATAATTAAGATAACAGTATAGTTGTTAGTAAAAATAATATTATGCATGCGTCAGAGTTTTAAATTATTTTTACCAGAGAAGACAGTCCCATCACTTTAGTTTTGATAACCATAATTTGAATATAGTAGATAGATATTACAAAGGGAATTCACATTACTGTTACGCGTCTACGTCACAAGGGACCGATGATGTAAATTCAATTTTCCTAACGGTTCGGGAAAAAATTAGTTTAGCTTCAGTGAAGGGGAACGTGCCTACATATCAACACAGGAACACTTTTTTTTCTGATACGGTAGTCAACAAGTAAGCGTACTTGATTCCCGGTGCATAACCAAGCTAACAACAATGGCTGCTAAGACAGTATTTGAAGTTTAAGCATTTATTTCCGAAATACTGAAACAAGTAATAATGTTTAAACGAATTTAGAAATAAGCTTTAAGGATAATGATTTTTAGAATGTGAGGTTAGTTAACGTGTTTTTGTAGGCGAGTGTTTTAAACGTTAGAGTACAGTGTTTGTTTAACGTTGTTTTAATATTAATGTGTGTATGAATATTTTATCCTTCGTCATATGTGAACATATTTAATTGCATACTTTTCACACATATTTCACATGTAAATCCTACCTGTATACCGTATTTTATTTACAAGATGACAAGCATTTCAGTTGTGTAGAAACGTGAGTCTTTTTGAGCGGTGAGCTACCCCGACGTATCATCGAATGAATTATCCCCACTTAAAATGATAGCATAAGTTGTCCAGAGAGGACAGAGGGGAGACAACGCGATAGCCGTTTTCCGAGTCATTTGCACGCTATCTCTCTCTCTCTGACACATACTGTAATTTCACAATATTAGCATGCTTCCTATGTTTTCGTCAGCCTTTTTGCAGCCGATATTCACAATGTCTGTAGAATACTATTGTGCGCATTTGCGAAGTGAATGAACATTTTGTTAGCCTCCTAACGAGGTGTTTATCTGCTGCGCATTTCTAAATGACTCTTCAAAATCCATCTTCAGATCTATAGGATCTACTGTAAACTGTAAATAATTTGACATATTGTCTGGTAAACAAAAATAAATAAAGCCAGTTTACTACTATCGTCGCTAGAAGCCACACTCAGATTTAGCAAACATATTAACACGTGTAGCAATATAATTAGGCCTATAATGTAACTTTAAAGAGTTCAGAAAAACGTATACTAATTCTGTGCAATGTGTTAATCTGTATTCTATTATATGTTAATGTCGAATTAATACATTATTAGTGCGTTCAGAAGAACTCGGAAGTGCCGCTACAACATGGCAATTAGTCTAAATAACATAAATACTTATGATAATAATTAAAACGCCTAAGCATTAATATCGGGGTACGATATTATTCTTCTTTCCTAAAAAGAGAGGAAAGAAGCAGTAGTTTTTGTTGGCATTCAGTGGCCTTCGGGTCTTACACACTGGGATAGACTCTGACTTTTGGTGCTCATGACGGAAGCGAAAGGCACAGAAATTCGATCTCATTATCACAATAACACTATTTTATTCCTAGAAATAAACACGTGGACAGTTAGCAAATAGTTTTGGCTTACTGCGTAATGGCTGTCGGTGTATAGCTGAGGTGAGATTACGTGGGGATTTTCCCCCACACTGGCGAAATTTGAAGCCTCAAAATGGCAAGTGGAGAAATGGTGAGGATTTATGTAAATGTGACGAATTGTTGGTGATTTCAAATAATTCAAATTTCAAATAATGCAGATGTGACCAAACTGCAGTACAGAAATCCTGCAAAGTTTACAAAACTACAAAATATTTATGTAGATGCTATAAGTGCACTGTGATTTTGGAAAGTAAAAATCCAAATCTCTCACTTGAAAAAATACAAAATTTTAGAGTAAAATGCTTAAACTTTTATGCTGAATGTGCACAACCAAATTTACAGCCGATTTTCTTTTAACAGTTCAAAGCCTAAAACATCTAGAATTTCTAGACAGAAAAAAATTAAAATAAACATGGTAAATGTAGACAGGGAATAGGAAGAGTTCTTAGGAATACAAATATTAACACCGGTACAGATGAAAGTTTATTAAGCTTTTAGAGATAATTTAAAAATACAAAGAACGCGAATGATACTGAAGCTTTTCCAATTTAAATAATTTTATGGCTCATCTATTTACTTTACCAGTTTAGTAGTGGGTGTGTTGAAAGGATTTTTAGTGCAATCAATGTTAATAAAAACAAAAAAAGAAATAAATTGGGTACTGAGACACTGTTTGGTCAGTTGCATATGAAAAACGTTCAAGCAAACAAATCCTGTTTCGATTGTACTACAAATTATTCAATGCTGGTGAAACACAGCAACTATATGTAGGTCCATATGTACTAAAACAGGCGTAAATGAGTGTAATTTTTGTTGTGAATTAAACTATTGGAAAGTTGTTAAATATAGTGTAATGTGTGAATATTGACTCAAGCCTTTAACGAACTAAGTGCATAAAAAGGATTTCAAAAAGTACTAGGCTGACCTCAGCAGGTGAGACCATTTTCTTTTATCGTACTTAAAAAACAAGGTTTTTAATATTTATATCATTCTTGTAATAGAATTTAAACATTTAGAATATACTCAAACTCTATAAAATGAGACACTCTGCATAAAGTACACGAATTTGTGGCAGTGGGGATTTTGATGGCAAAGTGGGGAAATTTTGCGTAACCATGTGGGGAAAAGAGGACCGATTGACCTGGCAACACTGGTTTATTCGAACCCAGCTTAAAGCTCAGTTCACCTGCTTTGGTACACAATCGTCTGGATTTGTCATCGTGTAGTGGCTTATAAAATCTTAGCCAAAAATTTAAATCTTAATGTATGCATAGACATGCCTCAGATCAAGTACGTGAATATATTTTGATTACATTTACGACGTTCTCGCCTAGAAAGAGACGGTGGCACGAAGAGTGCGGACACCGGTACAGTCTGATACCTGAGGAGGGTAGACTGTGAAGTCACAAACATTGGACATGCGAAGAGTGCGCACTGAACTTGCACGTTTTATTGGCGTAACATAAAAACAAGTTAATCATAGGTGACACCCACTTAGGCACTTAAATTTACTTTACTGCTACTAACTGAAATAGTTGACCAAGCGTTTATGTTTTTTAAGGTAAGACAACATTCTTTACAATGAATGAGCAGTTTTGCGTTTGTAAATAAAAAATCGTATTGCTAGTATTTTTTACAGGCAAAGAAGAGAGCCCGTGAGGAATGCATCTCCATATCCCAAATATATACAGAAGTAGTGGGCGACCTGCATAACTGACGTTACGATTTTGTAACAGAAATTCCGCCATCTAGCACTTTGAAGGCAACAATGCAAAAAGAATAATTGAAAACGCGCTATGAAAATGTTCTTTACTACGAGTGTTTGAAAATGAATGGCAGAACCAGCTTTCTTTTAAGTGACAACTCCTCAAAAGAAAGGCTTGTACTGTTCAGTGGCAAAAAAGGCAAAGAAAGTCCGAAGCACGTCAAGATATTTTCCATGGATGGAACGTTCAAGAGTTGCAGTAAGCTGTTTGCACAAATTTCTACCAGTCATGCAGACTTCGAAAGTAGAAATGAGGAAACAAACGTTTTTCATGTGGCATTTGCCTTTGGCAGAGAAAAATGGTTGCATTTTTCACATGAAGTGTTTGTGGAGGAGAGTACTGGAACTTGGCCTTACCAGCGATTACCGAGAAATCCAAGAAATTAGATTACACATAAGGATGCACGCAGCCCTCGTCTTTCTTAAGCCAGAACATGTAGAAGATAGATTTGTTGAGATTCAGTCTCAAGCTCCGGATTATGAGAAACTGTCTGGGGTTTTTATTATTTTGTTGATCAGTAGTTAGAAAATGAATAAAACGCTTTATCACTGTGGACTTGCTTACCAAAGACGACACAGAACAATAAACGCTGTTGAGGGATGGCATCATAAAATCAACAGCATTCTTCTGAATTCCAAGCCGAAAGTGAAAGATGTCATACGATGTTTAAAAAGGAAGTGGAGGTCACCGACAATATGTATATGAGAATTGAATTAAGCATGGAAGGAAATAAGAGGAAAAGAAAGTACGTGAAGATGGACGAAAGGATAGAAAGAACTGTTCAAAAGTATGAAGAAACAGGCGATATCAAATCATACTTAAAACGTATTTTTCATTCAAAAAATGCAGTAGGTCAATGTTGAATTTATGTAGTCCTATGTGTATGTATGTGTATAGTCGAAAATGTAACAGATAACAAAATTGAAAGACGAAAACTATTAAAAATCAATAAATACAAAAATGTGACAAAAAACGAGACACGCAAAAATGATTGTCAGCCTTACTGTCATTTTGCCAGTCCAAAACCTGGGAAGTGCTATGGGAATCAGATTGCAAAAACGTAAAGATGCTTGAATACAATTTATCTGATATTATCTAAACGATAAATATTCAGTGTCTCTACTCGATCCCCCCCCCCACCTCATAGTCCGCGGTGGTGTCCGCACTCTTCGCATGTCAAATATTTGTGAAATCCCAGTCTACCCTCCTTAGGTGTCAGACTGTATCATTGTCCGCACTCTTCGCAACATTGCTGTTGTCGCACTCTTCGTATATCCAAAGAGACACTTGAGCACTTAGCAAATAGGTTTGGCGTGCGCGCAAACCCAGCGCTCGGTATTTAGCTAGGTGAGATTACGTATGGCAGAATTGGCAACGTCGCTGACAACTGTCTTAGAGTCGTTCTTTCGCCGGCCTTAGTTTAGTCAAGCCCAAGTTGAAGCTCAGTTCACCATCTATGGTACACAATCGTCGTCGTGCTGGATTTGCTGGTACTGGATTTGTCGTCGTGCAGTGGTACGTGAAATCGTAGTCAAGAATTCGTGTGTGAGCATAATTTTGATTGACTTTAATATGTGTAGAAATGACATGCGATGGACTGTAAAGTGGATTGTTTAAGATAGCAGAACGTATCAAATTATTGTAGCGAATTGAACCTGATCAGAACAGATTTATTAATAATAACTTGTTTTTCTTATATATAACACAGTAATTGTGTGGAACCCTTTGTTTGAGGTTAAGGGTTTCTTATCTATTGCCTTTGTTAGCTGGCATGCAAAGTAGTATATCAGTTGAACCAGAGATAAAGGAGGAAGTAATTAAATATGTGGAGTGATGAATAATTTTTATTAAGCTAATTTTAATTTTAATTTTCTTGAAACAATTATAGTCACTATCATTAATTGCCACTTAGTTTTCATCTATGTAGCAGACTACTTATTTATTGGTGTATGCTAAATTTGATGTATTTTCTTTTTTCAGGTAAGTCTGCTTACATTTCATAAGCTGTTTCTGAAAAAATCATTATCAGGTAAGTTTTGGTATAATGTTTTAATTAACTTTACTACTGTACTCAATGAAGATTTAATTGCTTTTTGTAATTTTACTTATTTTAAGCAGAAAGTACCGAAAGTATACGCCTATATACATGAAATGTTAGACCATAAGTTCTATTCGAATAACATGATAATTTTACCACAAATTTTATGTAAAATTCTATCTTGTGTCTTAAGCACCGAGTCACAAAGTGCTATATGAATATTGTAAAACTATGTTGTGCTGAACGATTTCAACAAACACAAACACACACACACACACACACACACACACACACAAAATGTATTATGTTGTATGTATATATGTTCTATATAATAGTTAAAAACGAACGTTAAACGTTTTATGTTATTTGTAAGTAAATAGACAATTTCATTACGTAATCTTCACATTGTAAACAGTCTGAAAGTACATGTTTCAAGTGTCGTTGCAACTTCTGATTGCAGGTAAGAAAACTTTCGTTTTTCATTCAGAAGTTCTATCAAGCAACTTTGTAGGAAGTACTTTTTTACCTCGGTTAAATAGGTGTGTCTTATGCTGTATATGTTAAAACAATCAGCGTGTAATTTGCTTATCAAGAATGTGTACAGGTCACTGCATTAACTTCAAAATTTTGTTTTGTATTTGACAGTTTCACTGAAAAAAAACTATATTGGCCTACATGAAAACACGGTATCTACTATTTTTAGCTTAACTATGGTAGTTTCCCGTACAACAATATCTTATAAAAACTTGTGATGTTTTTGCAGACTTGATCGACTACTATGTTGGCTGTGGCCTCGAATTCATCTGGCAGAATTCAGAGGCCAGTTTATTACGTGACTGTGACCACACTGGGTTTGTTGCAAGCAGATAGGTTCGTGTCATGCTACATTCTCAAAGCACGGGTGCGTAGCGTGCTCCGGAATGTTTACAGTATACGATACAACTGGTTATTTTTTGTCACGTACAAAGCGCTTCAAATGTTATAAAACATTCTGATTAAGAAGTCATATCATTATCACTACACCACCACCATGATGATGATCGTCAAGTTAGCTCATGTTTGTTCACTGCAGTACACAGTCCTCTCTAAATCGTTCCATTCCTCTCTAAATTGACCTTTCTGACCAAGTCGCTGCCAGCAAGTCGTCTGAGGTCATCTACCCATCTCGGCGGAGATCTCACAGTCGTCTGAGTGTTGTTGGTCCCCAGACTGTTATACTCTTCATCCATTTGCCATTCTCCCCTCACATAATGTGGCCTGCGTAGTTCCATTTCAATAGTGGAACATTGTTTCCTTTTTCGTGTTTCCTGATCTTTTCGGTCTCGATGTCACAAAGAGTACGTCATAAACAGAGTAAAACTTTTAAAACCTATGTCAAAGTAATTCAAGTGTATAGTCCAGCACAAGAATGCAGCGGCGGTGATGTAGAGTAGTTTCATGGGGCATTGTAAAAATAAATTGCGAAAACACCAACGATATGGTAACCACCTTTCTATTGGCTGATGTTAGTGCGAAGCTTTGGAGGAGAGAAGGAAATCATGAGGAAACTACAGGAGATCACGGCTTTAGAAGCAGACACATCAGAGAGAATACGCTCCTAATTTTTTGATATCAAACATCATTGCCGTAGTGGATAAATTCTTCAAAGAGGGAACAATCAGGAAAATGTAATGGGAATCTATAAGAAACAAAATGAGGTCACGATATCAAGTAACAAAATAAGAATTGAGGATATGTCTGTATCGGAAATGACCACATCTTTAGAGCTAAAGTAATTACGGAAAAATGAAATCGCTAAGTTCAGTCTGTGTCTGAAGTTCTAATACTGAGTACACGTATGTACTTGTGGAAATTCTATTTAATGTTTCCAGAAAGTACGTTGTTACTATATGATATAAGTACATCATTTCTCGAAATTCAAATTCGTTTTTCACACTTGTTACCCAGTTCAAAAGGTAACTGAACTAGAACTAATAAACTTCAGTACTGACTAATGTATCTTCTTTTATTTTTGAAAATATTTATTACATCTCTATACACGCTATTTTAATTATTGCAGTACTTACTAAGGTTGATCAGTGTATGAACTGTTTTAATTAGAATATTAAGCTTAACGTTTCAGTGATAAGTGACATGGTTAACAAAAAAGTAAACGTTATCTCTCTCTTTTACCAAAATAGTTACTTGAAAGCAAAAGTATGGCGAGAAACCAGAATATGTTTATTAGCTCTTGGTATCAAGTGTGTGCGTGTCTCTCTCTCTCTCTCTCTCTCTCTCTCTCTCTCTCTCTCTCTCTCTCTCTCTCTCTCTCTCTCTCTCTCTCTCTCTCTCTCTCTCTCTCTCTCTCTCTCTCTCTCTCTCGCTCTCTCATGTGTGTGTGTGTGTGTGTGTGTGTGTGTGTGTGTGTGTGTGTGTGTGTGTGTGTGTGTGTGTGTGTGTGTGTGTGTGTCTGTGTGTTTTAATATATATTTTGTACTGATCTTTTTCAGATCTAGGTCCGTTAATATTAAATTTACTTTGTTTTTTTATTCTATAGCATGAATTAATGACTCGTGTATCTCAGGGCTGCAGTACATAAAAATAAAAAATATATAGAGTTTTAGAATCAAGTTATTTATTAATGAATATATTGTTTTTCTTTTTTATACAATTTATAAAAAGAAGAAAAAAATTCTATCTGTATAATTTATTACAGTTTCCACGTTTGTCTACCAGAGCGCAGCACTGGCTGTAGATACACAAAATATAATTTTTCACTTACTCGCCTGTGGCGCTAGTTAGTGAGTGTATTTAGTAAAATAACAAATGTACGATGTTCATTTGCTTTTAGTTAATTCTTTACAAATAAATAATATTTTATAGCATAGTTGTCGTTAGCATAGTTTTATAGCATAATATAATAAGATGAAAGCGCTACAACATCTCTATAAGTGTAAAAGAAGAATCGTTACTTTTAAAGTAAATTAGTAGGCCTACAGTAGGCCCTACGTACATGCTTTAATAACATTGAATAGTTGGTTCAAGAGAGAAATTTGTTTATTTTCGTCTCTAGTTCTTGTTTTTATTTATGAACTTTTTTTAAATTACAGTTTTCAGTAAGAACTTACTCAAATCATTATCGTCATTTAGATTCAATGATTAGCTTCAAAGGACTTGACACAGTAGTTGGCTGAAGAAAGAAATTTTGAATAGGTTATATACTACTGGTAGCCTGTGTGTAAGCCTGCGTTCGAAACGAGATGAGTTCGGTACTCAAAGACAAGAATCATCAGTGACAAGTAAGCCTGGGTGGAGTAGGCCTAAATTTTGTTAGTAGACAGAAGAAATGGTGGAAAAAGTACACATATATTGCAACAGTACGAATGTAGGCCTATATGGTACTGTGCATTGCACAATTAGTTAAGATAATTTGTGTAAATTAAATAAATAATCAATATTGTCAGTAGTAATAATAATTCAGATAGAAAGCTGTAAAGGTGAACATCGAATTTGCCTGCTTGAACAGGTAGGTCACGCCACACACAGCTGCGTCTGTGTACACGTGTATCTTACGTGTGTGAGTGCAGCCAGTTAATTCCTGCAAAGCATCACCCCTAAATAAACGTTAATAAATATATAAATTATTTAAATTGTGATAAGTGTGTGTGAAATATCACAAAACAAAATACGCTACAGTGTAAATAATATAAAGACGCATGCGTATACGAGAGATTGTGCGAAAATAATAAAAAGTGCAAATACAGTGCAAATTAATATAAATAAAACCCATAATAATTGAGATAGAGAAAAACGGTTAACACACAGTTGTACACATAAAAATTACCGACCAGATGAATATCGGGTAATTTGCAAAAGACTTCGCATGGTGCGAAGGTCAGTGAAATAAGTGTGTAAATAATTTTTTGTAAAAGGACACTACGACAGACTGATTCCTGCAGAGAATTTTCGAAACATGATTTTTGCGCCCTAGACTATAAATACGCGAGACACACCAGCCTTGTTCTCTTTCTCGTTCGACTACAGCGGCAGCCGGAGGCTATGCCCGGCAACTTCAACTCTTTCTCGATCAAGTAGAGCGGCAGCCGGAGGCTATGTCCGACAACATCATCACTTTCGTGAGATCACCACTGCAGACAGAGGCTATTACGGAAGACGAGAGAGCAGCACACTACATGGCGTAGATTCCAGACGTAGAGTACGAGTCATCGGACTACTGAGAGGATCCGGAGGACGAGGAACGGACTCCAGGACTACACGACTACGCAGAATCAACCAGGATCAAGGACTCAGGACCAGAAGAGGATACGCTGAGGAACCACCACGATTAAGGTGAAAGAAAGCCATGTATTCATCAAAACGAAAGACTTAATCAATTAAACATTGAAAAAACAAAGACAATATAATTTCAAAAAAAAATGTATTTAATAATTTGTAAATGTAACTGTTCTTGTGTAGTAATTATAGTAATATTTGAATTATGAAAGTATATTTTTGAAATGATAATTTATTGGAAATATTTAAATTAATTTTGATAGAATAATAATTTTTCTAAAGTAATTAATAAGTCGTAAATAAGAACTGCATATGCAACAACAATAAGAATTTCAAAAAAGAAAGATTAGAAAATTTAATAATAATTTAATCATAATAAATTGAGCAAGTCGAGAGCAATATTATATAATAAGCAATGTTAGTTATAGTTATAAGATTATTTTATGTTTCTATGTAATATGAGATTAACACGGAAGGTTCTGCGAGTACACATACACATGCAAATAATAATGAGTTTTTAGCTCGCAATTTAAATCAAAGTTTTAATTAATAAATGTTTTGAAAGATTCTAAACAATTCACGTTGTTATTATTATTACGATTACACCCATTGAATATTTATAACGTAAGTATCGTCAACGATATAGATAGACAACATAGTCAGAAACGTTATAATATATACGGTTATGAAAAGTAAATTTCGGTCACGGGAAGGTGTGAGACTTATTCTATAAACAAAAAAAGTTAGTGTCCAAATGACATGATTACGTCGTGTTAGGCCTAATGCGTCGTGTGCATAAGAGCCTACTACGTGATCTAAAGTAACTGTCATGGAAAGTGTGCAAGTCAACCAACGATAGAATACCATAAGACAGAATGTTATCGTAAAGTTCGTAATGGTCATGAGAGCTATCGCTAAGAACCACACATAAAGAGTTTGGTTGAGAGTGTACTGTTAACTGAAGGCCTCATGTAAGACCTAATTGTTTTAATTAGATTCGTCATCGTAGTCGTTGTCAACAAAGTTGATTGTCGTCAAATTCATCAATACGGTTGTTGTACTGAATCCCTCTCCATTAAAAAATATCATCCTCAATGTGAAGGATTGAGTGTAAAAATAATAAGAATCATATAAGGTCGGATAACCAGTGCCGTGGCGTGGGTGCATAACACCTGTTGCGGTTTTGGTAGGCTTAAAACTTATTCGAACTTATAAGCTTAAAAATTAATTCGAATTTTTTCTTGTACCAAGTATTTTTTTTTAATAATATATATAAAACTTTCACTACTGAACTTACTGTTGTCACTTCCCAAACGTTTCGAGATGTTGTTTCTCTTCTTCAGTGGGTGTAATACTGACTGTCGATTACAGAATAACCGTTACGGAAAACAAGTATTTTTGTAGACCATTTTCTATCATTCGCTGGGAAAAGAAGAGGGTCCCGGTTCAACGGGATCTGACTCTCATTATACTTACACAGAATAAATCAGAACACAAACAACCGAATTAATAATAATAAAGACAAACAGAGAAACGTATGACTAAACGAACAAAACACAAATAGGTACGTAGTATCTGCTGCGCGTCAGTTCCGAAAACGCTGAGTATGATCCTGGACATAGCTGCAAACTTAGCGTTTTGCCGGTTTATACAGCGGCAACACATGGGTGGACAGTTTGTACAGTGACAACTATTACGAGGTCAATGACCGTACGCAGTAAAACATTGCCGATGTCTGAGCCGGCAACACAAGACGGTGCAAGCGCCCAGTAGTTCGAAAGCAGTGCTCCACTTTTAAGTTTACCCTCTTATATTGTTCGGATTTCAAATTAAAGTATTTATTGTGTAATATGGCGGTTACTTGGACGCCACGCTACAGTTGACGCATATTATGGATTATTCTGGAACACTTGTGCTACCTATTTAATAAACAACAGCAGCTTTGTCAGTTCAGTGTATGTTGGGCGAGTTATCAAGTGATATCAAGTGGTTGTTGTGCATAATTAGTAAGGTATTCTTTATAGTCGACATTATCATTGCATGTGGACAAATTTAACTCGAATTATTGTACCAGTTGTTTGCAAAATTGTTATTTGTCATTAATTTAAAGCTGGTAATTAGTGACTTCATTGGTGCCTGTTTGTTTCCACGACGTTCAGTGAGACCGTCGCAACATTATTGTGCTCAACGCGTCGCGTGTGTCACATTAGATACGTGTAGTAGACCCGGTAATAAAGATGATTTTAGTTTTTGAGAGTCGTATCCAAATAACTAAATTATATCTGTAAATTTTTAGTTTTAATATACTGTAAACACACACAAACACACACACACACACACACACACACACACACACACACACATATGAATTATTATTATAAACATAATAAACGTTTATGTTTACATACGTACGGCAGAAGACTAATTCTCAGGATATTTCATATCAGTGCTAAATCATTTTAGTCCTCCAAATATTTTAATTATTTAGTGGTTATTTTAATTATTATTAACATTTAATTATTCTCATCATCTTCGTCGTCGTCACCGACGTCATCATCATCCACGTGATTGTTACCAGCGTCATTATCCTTCTTAGTTTCCAGCTGCAGTTCTCACCAGCTTTGCCAGGAAAGCCTGCGTATCGTAAATACACAATTTATCCTCTCAAGGTTGGGTACAGGTCTCCCGCTGGAGCACTCTCGCATCTTAGTAAGAATGCTACTCATTAGAGCACGTAAAAGGCCAATAAAGTCCGCGCATTAATTTACTAATAGATTTTATTTTATGTATTTTTATATGACGGTATTGAGTTTCGTTGGCTTTGTAAATAGCGTTCACAATCATGGAACTGTGTCGACGTAATTACGATTTCGCTACACACACACACAATCTGCTGCACTCACATGCGACGAGAGAAATGAAGTTATCTACTCCATCAGTGGGCTGAGACACACGCTTCTCGAATACTAAATACAGTACCCCCTCCTCAATCATTACGTCGTATTCAATCGTTTTATTGTTTTGAGTTCATTCTAATGAGAGTGTTGCGGAAACAGAGTAAATGATTTCTTATATTTTCTTTGTTCTGACACGCACGTATATTCGCGCACGCACCTCTGTTTTGAAAACTTCATAAGTATCGCATAATCACATTTGCGTTGTGTGCTATTTGTAGATGTGTATTCTGAAACCCCCCTTTTATTTTTTTTTATTTTATTTTTTTTTTTAAGGAGAGACATAATATTTAAAACTAGGTAATGAACCTAGAGGAAGCCTAAAGTGTGCAAAGACCCAAGCCACAATTTCAGACATGTCCACTGGTTGGATGACAGGACTTGCAAATAACAAACTCTATTAACAGTAACAAACTTATATTTATTTGATGTCCAGTCTATACATAATATAATAA
Source organism: Magicicada septendecula (assembly GCA_034769895.1). Classification (NCBI taxonomy): domain Eukaryota; kingdom Metazoa; phylum Arthropoda; class Insecta; order Hemiptera; family Cicadidae; genus Magicicada; species Magicicada septendecula. The sequence continues at coordinate 1,031,031,968 of CM068367.1, read as the reverse complement.
GCGTGAGTAAAGTACAATTATATAAATGCCACTGAGTAATATTAAAATACAAAAATATATATGTATATCCTTGATCAAGCCCTAAGCATCATGTGAATGTATGCAAGAATTTTCAATCCACAAAATGTATTGTTCTGCATATGACAGTCATCACTATTATAAGTTATGTACATATATATATGTTAATTACCTCACTATGTTGTGTGAGAGCATCTATATATATATATATATATATATATAAAAATCATTATGCATGTACAATTATTGTAAAACACCATAGATTTAGGCATGAATGCTTAATGCAGTGGCTAGTAAAAAAAATAAATGCAACTCAAGGATTGATATTTGATATTAACATCTAATATTCGATATTTGATAATTGATATACGGTATTTGATATATATTATTTGATATATGATATCCAATATATGATAGTTAATATATAACACTTGATATGTGATATCTGATACATGCTATTTGATCTATGATATTCAATATATAGTATTTGATGGCAACGTAGCTTAGAATTGCTAGTTCTGTCGACAGTCATGATAGCACATGTGTTATACATCATTAACATTATATTATATTCCCCCCTTTTTTTTATAATTACACATAAACACGTACTACACACACATATAACACACACCCCAATTCCTGCATCAACCTTCTCGCTATAGCCCATCACATAATAGAAACTTTACAACTATACCCAACTTACAATTCAGATACTTGTGTCACCATTAAGATGAAAATTCATATAGCCAAAGCAACTGATTTGCCCCCACATTACAAGATAACTTAAATTTGTAATTTAATACAGGATTCATGCAGTCTAGATTAACAACTCAGGGAAATAGCCATAATTACTGTTAAGACCTCAATAATGGCACGAAATTCAAACACCCCGGTCCTGCATTATGCCCACATGGAACTACATGATTAAGCAGGCCACAACCAACACTTTGATACATTGAACACGAGAAACAAGGAAACTCAGAGCTGTTCATCTAAGCACACGTATATGTGTAATCCCTTACATAGTATAAAAGTGTCTTAAATATACATAAGGTGTTTATCTGTGTACAGTGTCCGAGCATGCAGGCACGAAACCTAACATGTGTTTGCAGATTTTCAGCAAGTTCTGAGTGGATTTTTAAGACTGTTTTTGAGAATGTCTGCAGATGCACCGTGTTGTGGTAGATGATGGGGGTAAGTAAATTAAGATGGATCACATCTGAATTGTCCAATGTAGTAGGTGGCCATGTGTCTAGGTTGAGCAGTAGTTGAAACGGATGATTTCTGGGGGCAGAAATTTCTCTAAGAGTTTGCATCTCTGTCCCGACTGACGGCGTCTCAAGGCTTATGTAGTTTCTCTGCACAAGGGGTTGGCAGGTCTTAGGCCAACCCCGACACCCATCTCGCCATTGGCCGAGCACCTGGAGCTAGCTTTAAATTATTTTCCCATAGTAAGGCTTCAACCAGGCAGAATGATTCAGGCGCCGTCAGTCGTAACCAGTGAAGATTTCTCTGAGAAGGTCAGAAGAGAAATGAGGCAGAACACGTGGCGAATTGCACCCACGAGACTTCGCTTTTTACAGGTTACGGCAACAACAGCTGGCCCTGGCCGACATAATTTTCGTCGTCGCAACTAACAACGTAGCCCGCTACACACAGCGACGATGCACCATACATAGCAGTGCACGACGGAGAGAACGCGCGAGTTTTTAAAATGAACTGGTATACGCGCATACCACCGAACTTAGCATATTAACAACGGAGCGCCGAACGAAGTACGGCACAATTCTGTAACGTAAGATAGCATGTATTTACGTAGCAGTGACCGATATAATTAAACTTCATTATTATTTCAAATTGTGTGTTGTATTACAGCCAGGTAAGATGTGATAATTGTTTTTAATATATGGACTCGTATACTACGAATTAATTATTTGGCACGTGTCACAGGTTTATACTATTCCTCTGTGAATATTAAAAAAAATACGTTTTAAATCTGCAAAGGTACTTAACACAATATGAAGACTATTGGTATAAAGAACTTCATAAGTCACACTTTCACTTTTTTACAGGAATTTTAAAACATATTCACTGTGTACCGTAGCTTATATTTTTCATTAAATTTTTATATTTCTACAGTGCCATGTTCTTTTAATGCACGGATATACCTATATAGAAATTTGTAATCTTGTTATTGGATTTATAATTATTGTTCGTGATGGCGACATGGCCTTATTATGTTATTCCCTTAAATTCTTTTTTCTAATTAAAATATTAAGTTAGCTAAAAGATAGGGTAATTAAAAGAAAAAAACTGTTATTTAGTTATTACAACTTCTATTTATTAATTTTCAGACTATTTTTTAGTCTTTAATCTTCAGTTAAACTAAACTAATGCTTTTATACTTTAACGCTGTGAACTTACTAAAGTAGTTCTTGGCTTTAGGCCACCGCAGAATTTTTTTTTTATGAAACAGTCAAAGAATACCTTTAATAATATATAAAGGGTTTTTAGTACTTACAAGTACACCTCTAGGTATTCCAGTCTGTGATTTGCTTAGTTTTTCATCCGAGATGCATTTCGGAACAGTTGTGTTCCATATTCAATCGGAATCATTTAGTAAACTTACATATATAAAAAATTTCCACTCAGGTGAGCGTCGTCGACACAGGTACATAAAACATAACACTTAAAAACACATAAAAACACAACACTTAAAATTTTAAAAATAACGTTAACATTACAGCGAAAACCGAATTCGAACGGATGATGTAAATAATCGTAGCTGGCCAGCATTTGTTGCCAGCACGTCATACGGAAGCCGACTAACGATAAATTACCCTACGCGCGATCTTTGTGCGTACTCTCCGAGGTAATCTAATATTTTAAATGTAACCAAATCCCTATAATCCTCTTTTCTGTTAAGCAGTGTTTTCTCACCGACTCTTCGTTTGTATTTGTAAATATGGTATTGCTCGTGTATTTTACTCAAGTAATATTTTAATTTCTTTTGTATATGTACCACGTGGTGACAAAAAATGTCCACTGACTGACGGATCAGGGAAATCGTACACAAAATGGAATTAAAAACAGAACAAACGTCGTCTGCTCCTTTATTTGCAATAGTTTCTGGGTAACCGAAGAGTAACTGGCACCACATTGTAGAACATGAATGTTCAATACGAAGACAGATAGTTGTCTTTTGTAGGAAAAATTGTTTGTATCAATGTTTGGACATGCAAAATTCTTACTAAAACCCGTCGTTACGGCTTGCTTTGTTGAAGATTTTTTTGAATTTTCTTTTGCGTTTCGTTTTAGGCCCTAAAACATGTGCGTTTTTCCTAAATGTAGCTGGTGTTTAATTTCAAGATCATCTATTTCCTTACTAACCCTATTCTTATGTTTTACACTGTATTCTCAGCCAGCTCTACTTAAAAGTGTTTTTCTGTAGAAAGTTTGTCACATGCTACAAGTGTCAGACTTATGTTAAATCCAGTATTTAATTATATTTCGGTGACTCTCATAAGATATTGGAAAGTCATAGTACTTTTTTTTAAACAAATCAAACATATTTTTAATATCGACAGTCTCATCAAGATAAATTGTATCTGTCTTTTTTTGAAACTGCAGTGAAGAATTAATGTGTTAATGAAGTGCTTTAACATCTTCGTTTATTTTATGGGGGCGGTTTTCATGTTTGCCCCTAAAATCTATGGGAATTTAAAGTCATTTCTCACTTTCTTCACAAGGCTGCATATTAACTCTATTACTACCATGCAAAGGAACAAAAGCTTTTTTACAGACCTGCATTTCCTTCACGCTGTTTCCACGTTTCATTCTCACGCGATAACATACTGAATGGTTACGAAACTGCGCTTTATTTTCATCTTCTCTTGGTCTTCTTAATTGTTCTGGTACCAGATTAATTAATCCCACAAGGTGTAGAATCACTTCATCATTATGTGTCATGGAGTTCGTATTCTTTATTGTTTCCTTCATTCGTTCTCAGTAATTAAATCAGAATACTTTTGGGCAACTACAAGCCTCACCTGTTTGATGCGATTATAGTTTTAATTTCTGAGTAACATCTCGAAACATCCCAAAACTTTTCCTTTTTTTACTCTTGTTTTTCTTCTTTTTCTCTCACAGCCATCTTAACAACAAATCCTTGCACAACAAATGCGACCTCCAAACGACATACTTAAAATGAAAAATTAACAGAATTAGAGCGAATTGTACAGTAACAAAACTTAACGAACACAAGCAATAACATAACGTCACAAAACAACACAATAAAGCGCAAAAATAACAGCTGTGTATTGTTTAGCTAACATATCAGCTAACTTTGAATTTACCTGGACTTATCAACTTCTCTTCTATTTAGCCAACAGGCTGTGAGTTTTGCCAACATACACACCAACTAATTGTGAATCTACCTGGACTTGTCAACTGTCAACTTTTCCCCTGTTGCACATGAACTAGTCAAGTTCTTTCCCTGTAGGCTATAGGGTTTTTTAAAGTGCTTATATTTAGAGACGTATTAGGATTTTCTACTGTACCAGTTAGTACTATTCTTTTTTTGCCAAATTATGGCAGAAAAATCTCAAAACTCCAGAAAATGGACTTATCACATTCTTCCCCTGTGATATTCGTTTACGATAATCTCGTCAGTGTTTGTAATGTTTTTTGGTAATTAACTACTTGTTCCATTGTCCGTGTAGAATATATAACATACCATAAGCAATAACGTTTATTGAGCAGGTTTTGGGGCTACGTTTGAGCTCATTTGTATTTTTATCTCTTTACGAATGATTCTATATACTTGACTTTGTAAGTGGGCAAAACTTATTATCAGACTTGATTTTACCAAGCATTATTGAAATTTTGTGTAGAAAGTGCTTTTAGATAAAAAAAATATATGTCGTTGAAACGTAGGTCTAATAAATTAAATCGAATAGATAAGATAAACAATTTGGTGTAGTCCCTTAGAAGCATACCTGAGCAATAGCTTTGATCAACATTATATACTAATATATTGACACTTTAGCGACCTTAGCTTTGACTCTAATGGCAGACTAAACAGATCATTTCGTAAACAGTGTGATTTTACTTGCCGTTCCACAGTGTGTATCAATAACATATAATACAGTAGAACTTCACTAGGTCCTATATTACTTAGGTACAGGTTGAAGACTGGAGAATTAAAATGATAAATATCTACATATTTAATAATAAATATCTGCATATTTAATAATAAATATCTACATTATATATATGCATATATCTACATTTTTAAATAATATATGTTGTTTCTACAGTGGATAGTGGAAAACTAAATGTAAGGCTGTTGCGCAGGTCAGTGGAAGATAAGATCGGAGAAGTAGGAAAACGTGCATTTCAGTTTCTGTTTGTAGATTTGAATAGAAACCTACAAATGTTTTCGACTTATGAAGGTCCAGCAACTCCTTTTGTAAAAGGTTAATGTTACTGCAAAAGCAACTGAATATGTCCGACATTGTGTGCAGCGCCAATAATGAATAATAAGATTTTAAAATAAATAAGTACGAGATTTATATCGCTAAGGGATTAAGTTGTGTACTTGCCTCATGATATATCTCAAAGAAGCACCCAATAATTAAAAGGTGAAACGTATGTGCATGATGTGCATGAAACGTAACCTAACCTACTCTTGATGTGTTGCTGGTGATCTGGAGATTATTGTCAAAGATCATCAACGATTTTAACTACTTTCCACAAAAGTTTACTAAGTAATTCTGAAGACTGAATTTGTGTGCTTAACTATAGGCTATTTGCGTATAAATTGTAGGATATAGGTATGTTCATCAATATCAAGTCGTGTAAAACAATATCCGTGTTAAACATTATTATACATTTTTAAGAATAAAAATTTCACGACGAAAGACTGAAGAAAGAAAAGACGTCTCCGTGTTGATTACTGTTTTACGAAAAGAAAAACTATTATCGCGAAGAAAATAAAAGAAGCAATTATACATAGCTGCTGAGAAAAGTACTACACCTTACGATCCTATGCCGCTGATGTAAGCACAGGGAACAGGAGCTACGGAGAGATTCAGGGAGTGAAAATAACGAGAAATTAGTTCATGTGCAGCACGTGGTTTGTGTATACTCCGACGGAAGTGTCGGAGGAAAAGCACAAGAATGGCGATTGAAAGTCGAGGAACTCATAAACTTGTTCTACTTTATTGTGTGTGCGCGCGCGCGTTCGAGAGATCCACAGTACGTTATTTTCTGATTACAAAGGGCATCAAGTGACAAAGCACACTTTTGTAACAAAATAACAAAACGTATTATTTTGATTATACTAACAAATTAGTAAGTTACACATTTTTATTGTCGCAAGTTTTTTATTACGTTTTAATTAATTAAATTGGTTTTATTAATAAGATAATGTAAATATATTTTATTTGAAAACATTTTTTAAGTCTTGGACATTCCGTTGCGAATGAATTCCAACCTATAAACAAAAACTAATGGAATGAAATCCTAGAAAGCTGAGTAATTAGACGTATTAAAAGACAAGAGAGTTATAATGAAAGTCATTCTAATTATATTCTTTGTAATAACGTCTCAGCATTTGAAATTACAGAGAAAAAGCTCATTTCTCACTTTCTGAATGGCCTCAATACAAAAAGGATGATTTGGGCTATCCAAAGTGAAAGAATAAATTCGTGTGTCTGTCGATCTCGAATTCATATGGCGTTAAAAAATGAAACAGCGAATATTAACTTGAATTGGCTGATTTTGAGTATAGTTCTGTTGTCAAATAAGACAAATTTGACTTACAACCTACTTGAGGAACGATTAATTATTGTTTGTAATGATTCGTATTGTGGGCGTTAAACACGTAGAAGTACTTCTGTAGAAGATGTATAATTTATTGATAATATATAATAGAATACACGTGTACACTACAGAAATGCACGTATTACTGCGCGAAGAGTCGGGAAAAACTTAATGGATTTCAAAAATTCAAATATAAAATATTTAGTATAATCTTGAAGAATAAAAGTGACAACATAGTCTACGCAAAATAAACATAAGGTTATTTTTGGTGTTGTCTTGGGCACCTTCACAGGTGATGGGTTTAGTTAAACGTACTGTATGTGTAAACGTAACGTTACTCTGTGTGTGTATTACGCGCATAGAACAATGTGCGACGTTACGCATTGTCTCGTTTTTCTGTGGCAGACCCGTCCGTGGAGTAATTTCTTGAGTGCGTATAGACAACCGTTTCAATTGTTTTGTTGTGACTGAAATTAATTGTTTGGTACTAACGTTTTGTTCTCACTAAGCACCGGTGGATCAACCATCACTCGTTCTGACGATGTCAGCTTGCGTCGCACAGTGACTTATCCTCTTCGATTATTCAGCAAAACTTACAAAAACAGGCTTTTGCAAGAATAACGTTTTTGCGCGTAAACAGGATTAACAAGTGACGTAATACAGTCTTATCAGCAACATACTGTTACAAATTCATTGCAAAAAAATAAAGTTGCTTATAATATATTTTATTCTGTCATTTCCGTTAAATTGCTAATATACGCACGTGTCTATTTCATTTCGGAGAATATGATTTAGAGGTGAGAGTGGTGATGACGTCGTATGAGTCCTTTCAAGGTCTGTAACAACAGGAATAGTCGTTTTAAGGACGCGGTAAGCAACAGAAATAACGTGGTAAACACTCCGAAAAATATTTCGCCTCCATGAATTTCAGAAGGAAAGTGGGCGCATGCGCATACATATGCTTAGAACTAAATATAGGCTATAGAAATTATTTTTCATTTTCGTTAATAGTTTCAGAATCGATTATGCAGACAATGAGTCTGTCTAACGGACGCGTATGCGAGGCACTACAATTTTAAAGTTTTAAATAAATAAATTTAGATGACGCGAGCGCCTCTGTGTGTGTGTGTTGCCGCACTACAGGTTGGGGTTCATACAGAAACTGCAGAAGTTCTTATGACGAGTGATTAATACATTTATCGGTAGCGTTACTACGAAATTTTGTACAAAAAAGTTTTATTAGTTGTTCTTTTCATGTATTTGAAATGAATTCATTTTTACTTTAAGTTGAAATACATTGATTTAAGTTGAATGACAAAACTCAAATCGGGGGAGGGGCCAAGATAAGGCAACCCACTGATAAGCGCCGGCCACCTGGTCAGTTCACAGACATTTTCTGAAGTGCAGAACAATGATTGAGGTTCGTTTTGTTCACTTGGAACTGTCCCTGTTTTAAAATAGGTTTGCGTTTAATTGCAGCATCGTATGTTCCAATTATAATTTAATTAGTTTTTCATAGTTTAAGTTTTTTAATATTACTTTTATAATTTTTTAATAGTTTTATATATTATTATGACTTGTTGGTTTTCATCATTATTTTCCTAGAATTTTAGATTTTTTCCAATAACAACCTGCCATAATTTGTCAGTTTGAGATTCTCAAATTTTGCTCTGTCGGTTTTACTTTTCTTCTGAAAGATTTTGAGACTATTTTTCTTAAATTATTTAGTTTCATTTTATTAGAGTGAAATTTAAGTTTATTTTCCCCACTTGAAAATGTTAATTTTCTTTATGAATTTTCGTAAATTATGAAAGTACAACGAAGTCATTAGGCCTATTTATATTACTTACAGGTAAGGTTTCTATAAAGAGAAAGAAGAGAACTAGTTTATTTTTTGTTACACTTTTTTATTTCGGTTCCATGCATAATTTCTAAACTAGAAATGACGATACTATAATGACGATAAAATAACTAGAAGTTAAGAAAATATCGGTATGGAGAACCATACATGACTTCCATATTCTAAGATTTATATTTAAAATCATTTTCAGCCAAACAGCCAGGCTGTGTCTTACCTGCCTTTTTATTGCTGTATTAAATGAAAAATATTATATTACATTAAAATGAAAAAATTATAATTTTATTGCCTGGCAACAAAATTATTTTATTTTTAACAATTACCATTGTTTCAAAAAGTTTAAATAAATTTTCAAGTACTTTACTCTTGTTAAAACGTAAAAGGTTGCAGGTAAACTACCCCTTCCCCTCAACCGATCTTCACCAAAATCGAAAGTCATTGAGACCTCTACAATTCAGGGACGTGTGCAAAACATTATTTGATTCTGTTTGAATTTGCGGCTGTTATCGTTTGCCATACAAAATACGCTTGATAAAAAAACGTTGCAGGTAAACTACCCCTTCCCCTTAACCGATCTTCACCAAAAACAATAGGTCTTGAGTACTCTACAAATCAGGACTGTATGCAAAACATTATTTGATTCTGTTTGAATTTGCGGCTGTTATCGTTTGCCATAAAAAATACCCTTGTTAAAAAAACGTTGCAGGTAAACTACCCCTTTCCCTCAACCGATCTTCACCAAAAACAATAGGTCTTGAGAAATCTACAATTCAGGGCTGTATGCGAAACATTATTTGATTCTGTTTGAATTTGCGGCTGTTATCGTTTGCCAAAAAAAAAAAATTTCCCTTGATAAAAAAAACCTTTGCAGGTAAACTACCCCTTCCCCTCAACCGATCTTCACCAAAAACAATAGGTCGCGAGTACTCTACAAATCAGGGCTGTATGCAAAAAATTATTTGATTCTGTTTGAATTTGCGGCAGTTGTCGTTTGCCATAGAAAATACGCATGATAAAAAACGTTGCTGGTAAACTACCCCTTCCCCTCAACCGATCTTCACCAAAAACAATAGGTCTTGAGTACTCTACAAATCAGGGCTGTATGCAGAAAATTATTTGATTCTGTTTGAATTTGCGGCTGTTATCGTTTGCCATAGAAAATACCCTTGTTAAAAAAACGTTGTAGGTAAACTACCCCTTTCCCTTAACCGATCTTCACTAAAAACAAAAGGTATTGAGAACTCTACAATTTAGGGCTGTATGCAAATAATCTTTTCATTATGTTTGAATTTGCGGCTGTTATCGTTTGCCATAGGAAATACCCTTGTTAAAACATAAAACGTTACAGGTAAACTACCCCTTTCCCTTAACCGATCTTCACCAAAAACAATAGGTCTTGAGAACTCTACAATTCAGGGCTGTATGCGAAACATTATTTGATTCTGTTTGAATTTGCGGCTGTTATCGTTTGCCAAACAAACAAAATTACCCTTGCTAAAAAAAAACCGTTGCAGGTAAACTACCCCTTTCCCTCAACCGATCTTCACCAAAAACAATAGGTCGCGAGAACTCTGCAAAACCGAGCTGTATGCAAAAAATTATTTGATTCTGTTTGAATTTGCGGCAGTTATCGTTTGCCATAGAAAAAAAATCTACAGACAGACAGACAGACACATAGACAGACAGACAGACACACAGACACTTTTCGGAAAACGACTTTTTTTCATGTTTTGAGTGTAGTAGTATCAGAATCTGCAATAATCTCGAACACGATTTTTTTTGCCATCACCATACTTCCATTCCTTAAGGAATATGGAAGTAAAAATGAACTCGATTAATGCATGTTTACGTAGTGTCTCCGCATCACCCGCCCGTTCCGTAGTCTTTCCTTTCACCAGAATTGCCTTTCGTGGCAGCTGCAGTTAATATGTCGTCGGTATGGAGAACCATACATGACTTCCATATTCTAAGATTTATATTTAAAATCATTTTCAGCCAAACAGCCAGGCTGTGTCTTACCTGCCTTTTTATTGCTGTATTAAATAAAAAATATTATATTACATTAAAATGAAAAAATTATAATTCTATTGCCTGGCAACAAAATTATTTTATTTTTAACAATTACCATTGTTTCAAAAAGTTTAAATAAATTTTCAAGTACTTAACTCTTGTTAAAACGTAAAAGGTTGCTGGTAAACTACCCCTTCCCCTTAACCGATCTTCACCAAAATCTAAAGTCATCGAGACCTCTACAATTCAGGGATGTATGCAAAAAATTACTTGATTCTGTTTGAATTTGCGGCTGTTATCGTTTGCCATAGAAAATACGCTTGATAAAAAAACGTTGCAGGTAAACTACCCCTTCCCCTTAACCGATCTTCACCAAAAACAATAGATATTGAGTACTCTACAAATCAGGGCTGTATGCAAAACATTATTTGATTCTGTTTGAATTTGCGGCTGTTATCGTTTGCCATAGAAAATACCCTTGTTAAAAAAACGTTGCAGGTAAACTACCCCTTTCCCTCAACCGATCTTCACCAAAAACAATAGGCCTTGAGTACTCTACAAATCAGGGCTGTATGCAAAACATTATTTGATTCTGTTTGAATTTGCGGCTGTTATCGTTTGCCATAGAAAATACCCTTGTTAAAAAAACGTTGCAGGTAAACTACCCCTTTCCCTCAACCGATCTTCACCAAAAACAATAGGTCTTGAGAACTCTACAATTTAGGGCTGTATGCAAATAATCTTTTGATTCTGTTTGAATTTGCGGCTGTTATCGTTTGCCATAGGAAATACCCTTGTTAAAACATAAAACGTTACAGGTAAACTACCCCTTTCCCTTAACCGATCTTCACCAAAAACAACAGGTCTTGAGTACTCTACAAATCAGGGCTGTATGCAAAACATTATTTGATTCTGTTTGAATTTGCGGCTGTTATCGTTTGCCATAGAAAATACCCTTGTTAAAAAAATGTTGCAGGTAAACTACCCCTTTCCCTCAACCGAACTTCACGAAAAACAATAGGTCTTGAGAACTCTACAATTTAGGGCTGTATGCAAATAATCTTTTGATTCTGTTTGAATTTGCGGCTGTTATCGTTTGCCATAGGAAATACCCTTGTTAAAACATAAAACGTTACAGGTAAACTACCCCTTTCCCTTAACCGATCTTCACCAAAATCAACAGATCTTGAGAACTCTACAATTCAGGGCCGTATGCGAAACATTATTTTATTCTGTTTGAATTTGCGGCTGTTATCGTTTGCCAAACAAACAAAATTACCCTTGCTAAAAAAAAAACCGTTGCAGGTAAACTACCCCTTTCCCTCAACCGATCTTCACCAAAAACAATAGGTCGCGAGTACTCTGCAAATCAGGGCTGCATGCAAAAAATTATTTGATTCTGTTTGAATTTGCGGCAGTTATCGTTTGCCATAGAAAAAAAATCTACAGACAGACACACAGACAGACAGACACACACACAGACACTTTTCGGAAAACGACTTTTTTTCATGTTTTGAGTGTAGTAGAATCAGAATCTGCAATAATCTCGAACACGATTTTTTTTGCCATCACCATACTTCCATTCCTTAAGGAATATGGAAGTAAAAACGACTTTTTTTCATGTTTTGAGTGTAGTACAATCAGAATCTGCAATAATCTCGAACACGATTTTTTTTGCCATCACCATACTTCCATTTCCTTAAGGAACATGGAAGTAAAAATTAAGTACTTCACTCTCGTTGAATCATAAAATGTTTCAGGTAAACTACCCCTTCCTCTTAACCGATCTTCTCCAAAATCAATAAACCTTCAGTCCTCTACCATTCAGGGATGCATGCAAAAAAATATTTGATTCTGTTTGAATGTGCGGCAGTTATCGTTCGTCATGGAAACATTTCGCTTGTTACAACTTAAAATGTTGCAGGTAAACTACCCCTTTCCCTTAACCGATCTTCACCAAAATCAACAGACCTTGAGTACCCTAAAATTCACGAAGGTGTGGAAAAAATTATTTGATTCTCTTTGAATTTTTGGCAGTTATTGTTCGTCATAAAAAAATTAACCTTTTTAAAACATAAAACGTTGCTGATAAACTACCCTTTTCCCTCAACCGATCTTCAACAAAATCAACAGACCTTGAGTTCTCTTTAGTTCAAAAAGGTATGCAAAAACGTAGTTGATTCTGTTTGAATTTACGGCAGTTATCATTCGTCATATAAAAAATTACCCTTGTTAAAACATAAAATGTTGCAGGTAAAATACCCCCTTCCCTTAACCGATCTTCACCAACACCAATAAGTATTGAGAACTCTACAATACAGGGCTGTATGCAAAACATCATTTGATTCTGTTTGAATTTGTGGCTGTTATCGTTTGCCATAGAAAAAAAATTACCCTTGATAAAAAACCGTTGCCGGTAAACTACCCCTTCCCCTTAACCGATCTTCACCAAAAACAGTAGGTCTTGAGTACTCTACACATCAGGGTTGCATGCAAAAAAGTATTTGATTCTGTTTGAATTTGCGACTCTTATCGTTTGCCATAAAAAATACCCTTTTAAAACATAAAACGTTACAGGTAAACTACCCCTTCCCCTTAACCGATCTTCACCAAAATCAAGAGGTCTTGAGTACTCTACAAATCAGGGCTACTTGCAAAAAAGTATTTGATTCTGTTTGAATTTGCGACTCTTATCGTTTGCCATAAAAAATACCCTTTTAAAACATAAAACGTTACAGGTAAACTACCCCTTCCCCTTAACCGATCTTCACCTAAAACAATTGGTCTTGAGTACTCAACAGACCAGGGCTGTATGCAAAACATTATTTGATTCTGTTTGAATTTGCGGCTCTTATCGTTTGCCATAGAAAATACCCTTTTAAAACATAAAACGTAGCAGGTAAACTACCCCTTTCTCTTAACCGATCTTCACCAAAAGCAATAGGTCTTGAGTATTCTACAAATCAGGGCTGTATGCAAAACATTATTTGATTCTGTTTGAATTTGCGGCTGTTATCGTTTGCCATAGAAAATACGCTTGATAAAAAAACGTTGCAGGTAAACTACCCCTTCCCCTTAACCGATCTTCACCAACAGCAATAGGTCTTGAGTATTCTACAAATCAGGGCTGTATGCAAAACATTATTTGATTCTGTTTGAATTTGCGGCTGTTATCGTTTGCCATAGAAAATACCCTTGTTAAAAAAACGTTGCAGGTAAACTACCCCTTTCCCTCAAGCGATCTTCACCAAAAACAATAGATCTTGAGAACTCTACAATTTAGGGCTGTATGCAGATAATCTTTTGATTCTGTTTGAATTTGCGGCTGTTATCGTTTGCCATAGGAAATACCCTTGTTAAAACATAAAACGTTACAGGTAAACTACCCCTTTCCCTTAACCGATCTTCACCAAAATCAACAGGTCTTGAGAACTTTAGAATTCAGGGCTGTATGCGAAATATTATTTGATTCTGTTTGAATTTGCGGCTGTTATCGTTTGCCAAACAAACAAAATTACCCTTGCTAAAAAAAAACCGTTGCAGGTAAACTACCCCTTTCCCTCAACCGATCTTCACCAAAAACAATAGGTCGCGAGTACTCTTCAAATCAGGGCTGCATGCAAAAAATTATTTGATTCTGTTTGAATTTGCGGCAGTTATCGTTTGCCATAGAAAAAAAATCTACAGACAGACACACAGACAGACAGACAGACAGACAGACACACAGACACTTTTCGGAAAACGACTTTTTTTCATGTTTTGAGTGTAGTACAATCAGAATCTGCAATAATCTCGAACACGATTTTTTTTGCCATCACCATACTTCCATTCCTTAAGGAATATGGAAGTAAAAATGATACATCTCTTGACGAAGGGTTGTATTTTCGGACCAAATAGGTGTACGTGTGCATTGTGGAGTGGCAGAAACAGGGTCTACCTTGCTGTGGTTGCAGGGAAAGATCAAGCCAGCTGACGTTGACATGATCATCAGTGTGGAAATCCCTGATACTGAGCTTGATTCTGCCATTTACTTTATTATTAAGTCAGCCATGGTGCACGGTCCTTGCGGCAGTTAAAACAGATCAGCGGTGTCTGCAGGAACCGTTTCTACATAAAAGAAACCCACACTGGAGACGATAGATATCCCAAGTATCGTCGGCGCTCTCCAGGCGATGGCGGTTTCAGTGTTGCTGTCAATGGGGTAGAGTGGATAACCGCTTGGTGTTTCCTTACAACCCTGTCCTTCTCGTACTGTTCAGGCTAATATCAATGTGGACTTCTGTAGTTCTGTAAAATCCATAAAATATATATTGTAATATAACTAACTAAATAGATTCGATGTGTCGCTCTTTAGTTATGCGTCAGTTTGTAATATAACTAAATAGAGAATGTTCTCTTATATATTATCCACGTTGTAAGCGTTAATTTGCTATATAAATAAAAGATGAATGTGTTGTATTTTCATTGTCTATATGGTTTATTTATAAAAAGTCGTTAAGAAAAGGGTGTTCAGAGAGATTTTCGGAGATACGAGTTTAATTCTCCCAAAACAATTTGGTTTGTGATGTATTATTATGTCTAGCGTTGTTGAAGTTAATCTCTAATATATTATAACAAGTAAATCAGCCCTGAACGAGTAGCGTGTAATATTAGTTTAGTATATTTGGTGGTTAGACAGTTCCTATTAAGGCCTAGACGGTACAACAACGTTAAGATAGGGGAGTATAAGCCTTGAATTGCTTTTCTCTTCTCTCGCAGTTCGACTACCGTATGAGCGCTTGTGCTGTGGTTTATCGTCAGCCAATTATTTGAGGTTACGTCCTTCCAATCGCAGTATATCTATCGTTTCTCTCTCTGTAAACTACAAATTATCTAAAACACACTAAATAGTCAGCAAATAATAAGTCATAATTTTCATGAAGCATTCTTTTATTGTTTATTTTTTCTTTAAAGAAAAAAAACAGACGTTCTCTCTTCGCTCGGTTTCAACAGATCGACCACACTTAAGTGAATCGACTATGTTACAGCATTCGATTCTCAGATATTAAATTTTAACTATATTATTATTTTTTCTTAATCTCAGGGTTCAAAATGTTCTTGTGACTATTAGGAAGGTCAGAAAATGCTAAATAAAAGTACAAGGTATTACAAATTTAAGTATAAAATCTTATTAACTAATATCTTTAAACGTACGTTGGTTTTACCGTCTCACGACAAGGTTCACTCGTAATGGCAGCGTACCGATAATTCCGTGATGGCTGCTTAACCAGTCTACAGATGTCTGTGTCGTATTGTCGCCAATCTCCAGTTCCGAAAATAAAAGTTGGGTGTATTTGTCCCTGGATGGAGTAGAATTTCCAATTCTTAATCTTCACTAATGTTGAAGTTTCTCGTGGTTATGGATTACCATGGATTTTGTGTAGCAATAGTTTTTTTCACTTGGTTGTAAGAAAGTGAGGTTTAGCATTCGATTTTCTTTTTTAATTTTTCTTTAATTTATTGCATTAATTTCTTTACGTCATTCGTCCTCTTCATTTTATTTATAATTTATTACTTTCATTTTTGAATCAAAAGTTATTTGAATTATCTTGAAAATTAGTTCTTTTAGATTTTTTTTCTCTACTCATAAAGCTGGACTCTTCTCTTTCACCGTTAACAATGGAATCAACAAACTTTCTTGCCTCTATGTTGTCCTTGACAACCAATCTCTGTTCTGTTATTGGTTAATATTTGTAATCCTTGAGCCATCTAATACCGGCCATAATTAAAAAATGTTCTTGCACTTACTTAATAAAATACTCCTTTACAAAAGTCACGTTATGTCATATTGAATTTTCATAGATTCTTTGTTATAAAATTACATACATTTTGCTACCTTTCTCATCTTAATCTTATCATTCTAACAAGTACTATCTTCTCATTACTAAATACTAATTTTGGGACCTATTCTCCTATTACATATATTATGTTTTTTATTGTAATTTATGGCACTTACGTGCTATTAATAACTACTATTGCCTTCTTCTAATTTATTATATAAAATTTAGTGTCTTTACATTGGTTGGTTGCCTAACTTTTCTGATATGGCTTACTGTACAATTTGTCACTGGCTTAGGGCCAATAATTCAATTTTTACTCCATTCTGGTTTTTAATTTATCATTACATAGTTTTTTTAGTATAGAACCCTTCATATGTCCACAACATAGTTACAGTAAAACCCTTTGGCATATTGTCACCAATTATTGCCTTCCTGGCCAAGTTTACAATTATAATCTAACAACACAACCATTATCTATGCAATGTAGTTATAAAATATTTACTCTATATAAATTTTAACATAAATCCCATGGTGACATGTTCATTTTTATAAATTAACTAAACATCAATTAACTAATACACTCTTAATGCGGTTATTTAACACCTCCTACATATAAAACTCCAACATAAATGCCATGATGACAAGTTCATTTTTATAAATTAACTAAACATCAATTAACTAAAACTGCACTTATCACTCACTCTTTGCACTGACCCCTTCACTAACCACTTCATAGTTGTCTATACGTATATTGATATATTGTCGTATTTCTATACATTTATCTTTGTCTCTGCTACCTTGTATTTTTATTTAATATCATTTATTTTTACTCAATAAGGTTTACACTTACCTGACCTTCGTTACAATAAATAACTCTAGTGTTTTTTATTATAATTTTTATGAACGTAGGTGACCTTGGTTTTTATTCGTTACATATACTCCCCCTCCCAAATAAGTTTATTTTATCTGACTGTGGTTTGGGTAAAATAAACTTATAATCTTCATGCTTTGGTTTACTTTCTCCTTATTCGCAGTATTTTTTAATTCTGAGATGTTATATGTTCCCTTTACTCTCTTTGTGTTTGAGTCCATGATGACATATGTGTTGTCATTATTGTTTTTGCTTATTAGGAACGGTCCATGATATAATAGCAGCAACTTCTTCATTATGCCTTCTGCCCCACTCGGCTGCTGTCTGTTTCTGATTAACACTTTCTCTCCAACCTCAAACTTGATTTCGGGTGTTCCCCTTTTGTCCCGTCTTCTCTTCTTTAATTCTGTTTTATGTAATATCCGGTTGTACACTCGGGTTAAATCTACTCCTTCACTCGGCATTTCTGGAAAATTTATTATTTCAGTTATTTGTCGGGGTGGTGGCTTGTTGAACATTATTTGGCACGGACTGATTCCCAGGGTTTCGTGGCATGCTAAATTCAAATACATTTCTGCGTTAGGGACATATTCACTCCATAGTCTATGGTTCTCGTGGCAGTACGTCCTGAGGATTCTACCCACTTCTCGTAGTACTCTCTCGGCAGGATTGCTCGAAGGGTGGTAGATAGAGGTTTTATAAGTTTTAATATTTTTATTCAGCATTTCCTCTCTCCACTTCCTACCTTTGAACTGAGTTCCATGGTCAGTGACGATGGTTTCTGGGGTTCCAACATCAATTACATATTTTTCATTGATTATTTTAATAATGACGTTTGTTGACGCTTTACTGATTGGGTATAACTTCGTGTACTTAGAAAAGTGATCCCACACTATTACGATATACTTATATCGACGCCTACCTCCACTTCGGGGAAATGGCCCGCAGATGTCGAGAAATATTTTCTCCAGCTTCCTGTTTGAAGTGATTGTTATTAGCGCTCCTTCTTTCCTGAAGTTGTTTATTTTAACTTTTTGACAAATGACACATCTCACAATTTGCCTAACTCTTTTATTCGTACCTTTTATGAACACGTGCTCTTCTAGGGCACTAACCACCTTGGCGGGTCCCGTATGACCGTACATATGATGATAATTTTCAATTAGTCTCTGTTCCAATGATTTTGGGATATATAATTTCCATTGATTATTTTTAGTATTGGGCTTAGTAAATATTAGTTCTTTATGTAGTTGGTAAAATGGTGTTATTCTTAAGTCATTATTCAGGATCCGTTCTCTGATCTGAGCTAATTTTTGGTCTGTGACTTGTTCTTCTTGGATCCTACCCAGTATATTTGCAAGTTCTTTTTTACTTATTAATGTGTAGTACACCTTCCCGATGTCTTCTCTATCTACTTCAAAAGTGCCCTTTTCCAAGTTCACTCTCGATAGAGCGTCCGCAACTGTGTTCTTTTTGCCGGATACGTATTCCCACGTGATGTGGTATTCTTGTAATGCCAAAATCCAGCGACTCACCCTTCCATGGCTTAGTTTGCATCTTTGTAGAAAGGAAATAGACTTATGGTCAGACCTCACCGTAATAGGATATCCCAATATATAAGTTCGGAATTTATTGCAAGCGAAGACTACACTCAGTAGACCCTTTTCTGTGACGTTGTAGTTATGTTCGCTCTGGTTAAGCACACGATTGGCGAAACTGATAACTAGATGGTCTCCCTCATCACTCTCTTGAGTGATGTTCCGCTCCTAGACTCACGTCACTTGCGTCGCAATTAATAAAGAATCTTCGGTTGAAGTCGGGATGGTGAAGCATGATCTTCTCTAGAAATTTTTCTTTAATTGTTTTGAACGTTTGATCATCTTCTTCACCCCACTTCCACTTGTACTTCAAGGATAATAAATGCTTAAAACGGGATGTTAATTTAGAATAATCTTTTTGAAAGTTTCGGTAGTAGTTACAGATCCCCAAGAATGATTGTAACTGTCTTACATTTCTTGGTTGTGGGAAATTCTGGATTGCTTCTACCTTTTCTGGAAACGTTGTTATCCCTGTTTCAGTGAGTATGAAACCGAGAAAATTCAATTTATTTGTAAGCAGTTGTGATTTTTCTAACTTGAGTGTGATATTATTCTCTGCTAATCTATGTAATACCATCTCTACCCGTTTGCAATGTTCTTCCCAAGTTTTGGATGTTATAAGTAAGTCATCTACATATACCGTGGCAAACTCCAACACCACCCTGCCTAAAACTTGATCCATCACCTTTACAAATACCGATACCGAATTTACTAGCCCAAATGGGAGTCTTTTAAAGTAATAATTTCGGCCCTCGAAGATGAAAGCTACATATTTTCTGCTGTGTGGGTGCAGTTCGACCTGCCAGTATCCACATACTGCGTCTAAGATGGTCATGTATTTGCAATCCTTGAATTTCTTCATGATCTCTTCGATCTCACCCGGTGACGTCCTGTCGTTAATAATATATTTATTGATTTGCCGTGCGTCTAGGCACAAACGTACCGCCCCATCTTTTTTCTGCACTGCGACAATTGGACTCGTGAACGGTGATGAACTACTTTCAATTATATCCTGGTCAATCATCCGTTGTATCTCCTTCCTTACTGCTGGTTTCAAGGACTGTGCAATAGGGTATGATTTTTTATTAAAGTTTATGGGATGGTTGAAAGTCAGTTCACTTATAAAGTTTTTAGCTTTACCGGGCAAATTTGAAAAAAATTTTTTGTACTTATTATATACCGCTACCAGTTGATCTTTCTGTTCTGTATTTTACTTCTCTGTATTTGTAACTTGAAATGAATATATTTCCTGTAACTTCTGAGTCCATATCTCTTCTTTTGGATAGTCTGATTCATGGTTCAATGTCTTCTTATCCTCCCTATCATTATATATCAAGGTGAACGTTTGCCGATCGTGAGTGGCACAATTTCGGCCTACAATCTCACTCGACCATTGACCTTGTTCATGGTACAGCGTTACCTTCCCACTGCCCATATCAATAACAGCTGAGTGCCGCCGTAGCGTATCACACCCAATCATAACTTTGAATGGTAGCCCTTGGGCTACTAAGAACACCATTGGAATCATTTTATCTTTACTAGATACTTCTATTTGTACCTGTTTCTTGATGGACTTATTTGCTTTACCTGTTGCTCCCATGATTATCATATTACTAACTGGTAGTGCAGGTATGTTTTCTTTACATGCATCTTTAATTCTGTTAAACTCTGTTTGATCTATTAGTGATATATTTGCCCCGGTATCAACCATTACTTCCGTCATTACCCCTTGCAACTCAGCAGTAATAAATATAATCTGAGTGTTATTGTTATTTGTAGAGGATGACACTTCTTCCATTAATTCCTCTCGAATGTTCTTCAAGTAGTTAGTTTTCATACAGGTAGTTTCATTAATAGCACACCCGTTCAATTCTCGCAGTGATGGGCCGGTCTCTGTTGTCACTGCCGCATCTAATTTTCCGCCCTGTCCTGAGGTTGGTTACCTTGGACAGTCTCTTCTTGGTTTCTTGGATGTCTGTCTTCTACACTCCTATTCCTAGGTTGGTTTCTTCTGTCATTATCTTGGTATCCTCTACCGTTGTCGAAATTCCTTCTCCCTTCCCTATACATATTATTATTATTATTACCATTTCGGTTGTAATTGTCATTATTATTATTATTATTATTATTATTATTATTATGATAGTTACGGTTATGATATGTATTACTATTATGATTATTATTATGTTGGTTGTGGTCGTTCCTATTGGCATGGTTTGTCCTTTGATGCTGATCACGATTTTGTTCCTCCCTATTAAAAGTCGTTCGTTCAGATTGTCTTCTCGATGTGCTGTAATAATCTTGTTGTTCATAATCCCCCAGCAATGCTTCCATGGCTGTTATGGTCTTGATCTGACCGCAAAGTCTAGCCTGGACGATCCCTTCATCAAAATGATAGGCCATTTTATTTACTAGACATTCTTCCGAAATGTGTGGTTCCAACTTGCGAGCTACACACACCTTACCCAGGAAATAGGCTGTTGGTGACCGGCCTAGATTGGGATTGTATTTTCCATTACCGAGATTATCTCTCACTATATTTTGTATTGATTCCGACCAGTATTTGGACCGAAAAGCTCGTTTAAATTCTTCGTAGGTGTTAATTTCATTCCTTACCGCTGACCACCAATTGTCTGTTATCCCTTTGAAACCGTCGTCCAACAAGGTCTTAATTATGCTCCATCTGTTTCCTTTCATTCGACTTAGTCCTTCGTTTACGCGTTCCAGAAATTCAATGGGGTATTTCCTGTAATCTTTGAAATTCACGCTGTCTCTGTTCTCTAGTGTGGTGTGGTGAGTACTGCATGTCAGTCTGATGTTTAGTCTATCCATTTCTTCCTGTATGTTTAGTTGGATGTGTTGCATACTTTCTAGTTTTTCTTTGTTACCGTTTACCTCATTCTTCACTTGGTCTACTTCGTCACTTATTTTTGTCATTCTGCTGGACATATTACTTTGTATCTCATCCCGCTTTTCCTGCGTTTCTTGCTGTATTGCCATTACCTTGACTTGACTCCCATTTTCTACTTTGTCTATTCTGGTCTCTACTTCTACTCTGAATTGTCCAATGGTTTCTTCAGTTTTCACTAGTCTTTCCTTGGCTTGTTGTATTTCTTGATTTGTCTCTTCCCATTTCTGATTCACCTCCGCATTTTGTTGTTTAATGCTCGTTGTATTTTCCTCCATTTGATCCTTCATTTCTCTACGTATTTCCGTCATTTGTTCCTCTATCTTCTTACTCATCTGGGTATTATTCTCTTCTATTGTTCTACTCAGTGTTTCCATGTTCTTTTGGTTATCTTCTTTTGTGGATTTATTAGTATCCTCTATTTTCTTACTTAATTCTTCCTTTAACGTTCCTATATTTTTCTGGTTATCTTCTTTTGTGGATTTATTAGTATCCTCTATTTTCTTACTAAATTCTTCCTTTAACGTTCCTATATTTTTCTGGTTATCTTCTTTTAATTCCTTGTTACTATCAAGGAATAAATATTTTCTTATTTATCTCCATCATTAGCCTTATCATTTTTTGCATGCCTACGTTCTCCGTCTGTTTTGCTTCAACTGGCTGATTTTCTGGTTGATCGCCGACTATTACTTCTACTTCAGGTGCGGGTTGAACCTCCTTGTCACCCGCCTGTTGTTCCATCTGTGTCCTCTTCTTCGAACGACCTCTTGTGTGCATCCCTGTGCCTCTAATAGTCGCCTGCTCAAGTTAAGTAATAATGTTGGAGTCTATGTTTTACTTAACTCAAGCCCTGCAAGTTGAGCGCCAATTTGTAATATAACTAAAATAGCGAATGTGCTCTTCCAATCCTTATCCACCTTGTGGTGCCAATCTGTAATGGATTAATGTTTTAATTTAGCCTCACGTTGTAAGCGTTAATTTGCTATATAAATAAAAGATGAATGTGTTGTATTTCCACTGTCTATATGGTTTATTTATAAAAAGTCGTTAAGAAAAGGGCGTTCAGAGAGATTTTCGGAGATATGAGTTTAATTCTTCCAAAACAATTTGGTTTGTTGGTGATGTATTATTATGTTGTAGGGTCTAGCGTTGTTGAAGTAATCTCTAATATATTATAACAAGTAAATCAGTCCTGAACGAGTAGCGTGTAATATTAGTTTAGTATATTTGGTGGTTAGACCGTTCCTATTAAGGCTTAGACGGTACAACAACGTTAAGAGGGGGGAGTATAAGCCGTGAATTGCTTTTCTCTTCTCTCGCAGTTCGACTACCGTATGAGCGCTTGTGCTGTGGTTTATCGTCAGCCAATTATTTGAGGTTACGTCCTTCCAATCGCAGTATATCTATCGTTTCTCTCTCTGTAAACTACAAATTATCTAAAACACACTAAATAGTCAGCAAATAAAAAGTCATAATTTTCATGAAGGATTCTTTTATTGTTTATTTTTTCTTTAAAAAAAAAAAAGAAAGACGTTCTCTCTTCGCTCGGTTTCAACAGATCGACCACACTTAAGTGAATCGACTATGTTACAGCATTCGATTCTCAGATATTAAATTTTAACTATATTATTATTTTTTCTTAATCTCAGGGTTCAAAATGTTCTTGTGACTATTAGGAAGCTCAGAAAATGCCAAATAAAAGTACAAGGTATTACAAATTTAAGTATAAAATCTTATTAACTAATATCTTTAAACGTACGTTGGTTTTACCGTCTCACGACAAGGTTCACTCGTAATGGCAGCGTACCGATAATTCCGTGATGGCTGCTTAACCAGTCTACAGATGTCTGTGTCGTATTGTCGCCAATCTCCAGTTCCGAAAATAAAAGTTGGGTGTATTTGTCCCTGGATGGAGTAGAATTTCCAATTCTTAATCTTCACTAATGTTGAAGTTTCTCGTGGTTATGGATTACCATGGATTTTGTGTAGCAATAGTTTTTTTCACTTGGTTGTAAGAAAGTGAGGTTTAGCATTCGATTTTCTTTTTTAATTTTTCTTTAATTTATTGCATTAATTTCTTTACGTCATTCGTCCTCTTCATTTTATTTATAATTTATTACTTTCATTTTTGAATCAAAAGTTATTTGAATTATCTTGAAAATTAGTTCTTTTAGATTTTTTTTCTCTACTCATAAAGCTGGACTCTTCTCTTTCACCGTTAACAATGGAATCAACAAACTTTCTTGCCTCTATGTCGTCCTTGAAAACCAATCTCTGTTCTGTTATTGGTTAATATTTGTAATCCTTGAGCCATCTAATACCGGCCATAATTAAAAAATGTTCTTGCACTTACTTAATAAAATACTCCTTTACAAAAGTCACGTTATATCATATTGAATTTTCATAGATTCTTTGTTATAAAATTACATACATTTTGCTACCTTTCTCAT
This sequence comes from Magicicada septendecula, assembly GCA_034769895.1. Classification (NCBI taxonomy): domain Eukaryota; kingdom Metazoa; phylum Arthropoda; class Insecta; order Hemiptera; family Cicadidae; genus Magicicada; species Magicicada septendecula. The sequence goes on along the minus strand of CM068367.1, from coordinate 1,031,007,611 downwards.
CTTAATCTTATCTTTCTAACAAGTACTATCTCCTCATTACTAAATACTAATTTTGGGACCTATTCTCCTATTACATATATTATGTTTTTTATTGTAATTTATGGCACTTACGTGCTATTAATAACTACTATTGCCTTCTTCTAATTTATTATATAAAATTTAGTGTCTTTACATTGGTTGGTTGCCTAACTTTTCTGACATGGCTTCCTGTACAATTTGTCACTGGCTTAGGGCCAATAATTCAATTTTTACTCCATTCTGGTTTTTAATTTATCATTACATAGTTTTTTAGTATAGAACCCTTCATATGTCCACAACATAGTTACAGTAAAACCCTTTGGCATATTATCACCAATTATTGCCTTCCTGGCCAAGTTTACAATTATAATCTAACAACACAACCATTATCTATTCAATGTAGTTATAAAATATTTACTCTATATAAATTTTAACATAAATTCCATGGTGACATGTTCATTTTTATAAATTAACTAAACATCAATTAACTAATACACTCTTAATGTAGTTATTCAACACCTCCTACATACAAAACTCCAACATAAATGCCATGATGACATGTTCATTTTTATAAATTAACTAAACATCAATTAACTAAAACTGCACTTATCACTCACATTTTGCACTGACCCCTTCACTGACCACTTCATAGTTTGTATTTCTATACATTTATCTTTGTCTCTACTACCTTGTATTTTTATTTAATATCATTTATTTTTACTCAATAAGGGTTTACACTTACCTGACCTTCGTTACAATGAATAACTCTAGTGTTTTTTATTATAATTTTTATGTAACGTAGGGGACCTTGGTTTTGATAGGTTATAATATGCAAGTAGGGTAACAAAGAGTCTGACCAAGCGATATTTACTGTGGAGAATGAAAATGACTAAGTAACGAGATACGAGTCAGCCCGCTACATCAGCAGTTCAACTGTCTGACCAATATTGTACTTCCCTCCTTTTGTGCATCTCATCTCACTGTTCATCTTGAGAATGGCCAGAGAGTGTATTTTACAAGTGAAAGCTTAACTTACGAAAATTAACAATCTTCCAAAAACAACTCTCGTGGCCTTCTTCGACTTACGTAAAACAATAGCTTCGCAAGAACCCTTCTTTACTACGAGGGTCCATTGAACTAAGTGTGGAAGAACAAGTTTAGCATGAAGAAGCAGGGGAAGTCCGAGTCAGGTAAACCAGGTTATTTGGTCCGAGAGACCAGGTTATTTTGTGCAGAGTCTTCGCGGTGCATCCTAACTTATTTTCTTTCTTAACGCTCCCGGAGGGACTGGAAGAACCTTCTTTATTAATCTGCTGCTTTCTAGAGTAAGGAGAGATAGAAAAGTAGCTATTGCTTTGGTTTCCTTAGGCAGCGCAGCGACTCTGCTGAAAGGTGGTAAGGCGGCTCACTCTGCCTTTTAACTGCCTCTCTACCCCAACACTTCTGAAACATCAGTCTGTAACATACATAAACAAAGCAACATCGCTCAGGTACTGAAGGACTGTGTGTTGCTATGTAGCCTGCAGAGGAGGTATTGATGCACTTGGCGCAACTCTTCTGGACATTAGAACCAATTACGAGGATTGTTTAATAGAAACACGTTTAGAGGCTGTAAAGCATTTTTTATTCAACGATTTTAAAAGAAGTCTCCATGAACATTAAGACATGAGTCCCACTGTTGCACTAATCTGTAGATTCCCTGCTGGTAAAATTCTTGAAGCTGTTTGCGGAACCATTCGCTATCGGCAAACTCTACCTCAGTGAACCGCCGTCATTTTAGTGATGTCTTTAATGGGCCAAAAACATGATAATCGCACGGGGACTGTAAGGCGGATGTTGTAAGACTTCTTACTTCATACGACCAAGCAGATCTTGAATCGTCTGGGCTAAATGGGGTCGAGAATTATCATACAGAAGAATGACTCCATTTGTGAGCTTCCCGGGACGTTCATTCTTGATGCTGACCCATAAGCGTTTTAAGCTGTCTGCATATAGCTCAGCGTTGATGTTGACACCAGGTTCTTTAAAATCTAAGAGCAGCACACCCTGATAATCAAAAAATACAGTCACCATTACTTTTCCTGCTGAAGGTTGGGACCGACATTGTTTCGCCTTCGGAGATTGTGCATGCTTCCACTGCATACTCTGACGTTTGGATTCTGGTTTGTAGCGATAACACCAAGACTCATCACCGGCAACAATTCGGTGAAGAAAGGCATTACGTTGTTGTAGATAGACATTACCTTGTTGTTGACAAGACCGAACGCAAATTTTTCTCCTCATCAGTAAGCAGTCGGTGAATCCACTGAGCAGTAACTTTCTGATACCCAAGACTATGAATGATGGAATGAACAGTTCCCACGCTGATGCTCAACATTTGAGAAAGTTCTCTAACTTTGATGCGCCTATTTGCGCGTAAAGCGGTTTCAAGCTGTCTCACATTTTCATCTGATGCTGGAACACGTGCAGGTCTGGGACGGGCCAAATCTTTAGTGGATTCTCTTCTTTGTCCAAATTTATTGCACCGTTCAACCACTGCCGTATGAGAATAACTATAGTCACCATATACAGCTTTCAGTCTCGTATAAATTTCCATTGGCTGACGCCCCTCAGCGGACAAAAACTGAATAACGGCAGGCAGATTATCTTTGGACGGATTTTCTATCATAGATGCCATTTTTCAATCCAGTCACAACGTTTAGAAAAGAGCAAACTACAAATATTTTTGACAGTCGCGTCACTAGTACTTAAACAGACAATATAAACAAACGAATTCCGTTGCCATGGCGACGAAGTCACGGCTGCGCAGATCAAACGTGTTTCTATTGAACAATCCTCGTAGAGTCTGTTATGTGGAGTAACTGTACTGTTGGCAGGGGAGTTCGGGCAAACCTTGCCTGTAGTACTCGCCCTGGCGAGGTCCAAGCCTGCCTTAAGTCCTCTTGCCTCTGGTCTAGAATTAAAGTTCTCACTCTCATACTAAACCTGAAGGTTCATCTGAACAACGACTTGAGGGCAGGGGAGAGTGCTGATTATATCCCGATCCTGATAGACTGAGAGAAAAATATGTGTCTTGGTTGAGGAAGGGGAACATATTAATGAATAAGAATAACACGGCAGCGCTCATATCAGCGACTTGCCCTTGGAGGGTTTTACTTCCAGTCAGTGGATTCGGTGGTGAAGGTGGACAACGCAGTGCATTATCCTGTCGAATTCCTCCACACTCTCAAGGACGGGACACCAGTAATAATTCTTAAAACCTGAACCTCAACTTTGCAACAGTACCAGGCCTCAAACAAAGGAGCTCCATAAACATCTTCTCAGGTTGTGAGGAGGGTGAAACTGTTGTCTTTCCCCGCATCCCTCTCATTCGGCCCGACTACCCCTTCCGGTTTAATCACCATCAGTTCCCCGTGAAAGTTTGTTTCGCCATGACCATCAACAAGGTTTAGGGGCAGTCTCTGAAGATGGTCGAGGGGGGCGTAAGAAACGAATGCTTCTCCCACGACCAGCTGATGTACCCTGTTCCCGAGTAAATTACGCTGACATCCAGAAGGTAAAACAGGGAAAGTAGTGTATAAGAAGGTGCTTTAATTTTAAATTTTAAATCCCATTTGTCACGCTTACTTTTTGGGTTGCATCATTTATTTATTAACAATTAAACACGGAACAATAATAATTTGTCTCAGAATTTTGATATGTTAGTTTGAATTACAAACCTTTTTATTCAGTCAAATGAAAATCAAATAGTAAAAGTTATCATACTCAGTACAAGCTGTATTGAAAATTTAATTTCTATTTTTCCCTAATCCGTAGCGAAGGCGCATCGGTATCGGTATTGCATTGCGATAAGTTTTTTAAGGTATTCAGCTAGTACGTCATATTCCTTACAACAAAAGCATTCTTCTCTATTCTAGCAGTGTGTATGGGGAACTTTATATTTCTCAAAGAAATTGTCTGCTGCGTTATCAGTGCTCCAGAGGCGTTTTCTTTTCCAATATTTTCTCCCCGTTTTAAAATTGTCGCAGTTTGTGAGTATTCATAAATTTCTCCTCACGAGTTGCATTTTTACGTTCGATCTGATTACATTGTTCAGATTGCATTGGTACGTTATTGGAAAGGTTACTTTTTCTACTTTTAATGTAGTTAAGTATTTGCTAGTTTCCTTTTCCCTTAACTCCCGTGAATTATATTGTGTTATGTGATTGTAGTTCATGTTTAAACGTTTTCTCCCAAATACCGTGACATGTATTTTGTTAACCTTGATAATAATAATTTACCAGTTAAAAATAATTAACCTCGAATAATTTACCAGTTATTTGATGACTCGCTTTGTTAGATTACTTTTAAGATCGAACATTTCTTTCAGTGTGGGTTACATTCCATGTTATTCAAGTGTATGTGTCCACAACGTATTCATAACCGTTTTCCTTGTTCGTCAAGTACGTCCATGAGTGTTTCTTGAGGAGTGTGTTCAGTACCTCCTCATGACTTCGTGAGCTTGTGAAAAAACATCAGTGAAGACTACTACTAGTAGACCTACCTGGCTTATCAGACGACTACTTTTGGGGACGGTCTAACTTTAACATTTTAAGGTTTTTATTAACTTTCTTGTATGATAACGTAAGGCGGGTTTATTCTGTTCAGACAAAAAATAAATTAAAATTATTTTGACTGTGTCCAGGTGGATGAATCAAGGTTTTAAATTTCTAAAACTGTGTCACAGTCACGATTTCAGCCAAAATCAGTTTAACCGGTGTTGCGGTTTGGAATCTCTTGAAGAGTCTCGAGTTATTCCAAAGACGCTATGCAGGAAAGGCTGGATTGTATGTAAGAAAAGAAGTGGACTGTATTACGGATATTTGACATGCGTTTATTGAAGTTTTAAAGTATTGATTATGATCGGCACGTGCGGATGCATTTGAGGCAATAACGCCCGAAAATTAGTTTTGAACGAAATCGTGGTCCATTGTAGATGGACGCAGGTAGTCTGAATTAAATTAACTCTTACGAATACATATTTAAAAAATGTCCAGAAGCCGCGGCTGGAAGAGAAATGTTTTACGAGAGATCCGCTCGGAGCTTTGTTAGAAACTAAACTAAACTTGTCTACCGACGGCCGAGATGGCCGGCGGCAGCGTTTGATAAGCGCGTGACGTCATCCGCTCGTGCCGCATTGCAGCAGTACACTGCGTACAGCTGATAAACAAGTACAAAGTTTAAACATACTGCCCGCCAAAATCTGGACGATTTTGTACATTAAACATTAACTGGGAACAGTATATTACAAAGATTATCAATGTATATATATATATATATATATATAAACAGTACATAATACACTTAAAGGCTTATACATTAAATTGACTCTTGGATTAAAGTAACTCACTTCTAACATAAAATTTGTAGAAAACAAAATTCATTAAGCTAACACAAGAGCTCAAAGTCAAAACAAAACAATTTCTGTGCTAGAAAAGGTACAAAAAATAAAAAAATCATGATAAAAACGAGTCTTTACATAACTAAACATGATCTCTCTTGAAGCATAACATATGGATAAGAAATACATATATTGAAACCTTGACAAACGTAAGTGACAACTTTAAATTATATAAGAGAAACCATCTTGAACACTGCTTCATATATAATAATACAAATAATAAGAACATAATGTTATCATAATCACATCAAAGTTCAATGGTACATGACATTGAAAAATACAATACATACGTAGAATAATTGACACCATAAGTAACACTTGTAGTTCTCGGAATTTGAATTATATAAACGTATGACACTACACAACATCCATAATAATTGATAGTACATATGAAACACAGTCACTGTTGCAGTAATAGCTAGCGGCGCGTAAACAATATTACAATGCTTATGATACTTACAATGTTTATGATACAATTGACTTGTATGCTCGCCCGGGGAATGTCCCGGGCGTAGTCCAGGCAATGTGACACGCACACACTCACACACACATACACACACACACACACACACACACGTCTCGTATGGCACGCATACGATTAGTTTGTTGCCACCGGAAGGGGGCATAATTTGTGGATGGGTCGGCGTAAGATACCTAGCGCGGTGCGAACTTCTGCGACGCGTACTAAGGAATCTTGACCCGGAAAAACATTGGTAATTACCCCACGCTTCCATTCTAGAGGGGGGGAATTGTCATCCAAAATGAGGACAAGCTGTCCGACATTCAAATTCCTTAACGGGGTGCGCCATTTATTGCGCTGCTGCAGCTAGTGCAGATAATCCCTACACACACACACACACACACACACACACACACACACACACATACATATGAATAGTGCGATGTATGCCTTGGTCGTGGACTTAGAGCGCTGCCCGCCATGGCGCAAAAGTACAGGACCGGCGTAGTCCACGGCCGACTGTGAAAATGGCCTTGAAGGCGTGACCCTAGAAGGGGGTAACTGACCTAGTAGTTGATTCGCGCCTCTAGCCCGGAAACGAAAACAAGTGACACACTTATGTATCACTGAGCGGATATAGGATTTGTCGTGTATGATCCAATATTTTCGCCTAAGCGAAGCTTGAGTTGATTGCACCCCAGCGTGCAACAAACGGATATGTTCGTATTCAATTATTAATCGCGTGAGATGAGAGTGCGGGTGCAAAATTATTTGGTGTTTACTCGCGTAGCTAAGTGGGGAGAATTGCAAGCGTCCACCCACTCTTAAAATGCCTGATTCATCCAGGAATGGGTTGAGAGCAAGAATTTTACTACTGCGAGGAAGGCACCGGTGTGCCTCAAGTTCCATAACTTCTACGCCGAAATGTAACTGCTGAGATTGCCGGACAAAAATCAAGAGCGTGTCAGACAATTCTTGAGCCGACAAAAAGGACGTGTCTCGGTCAACAACCGCGAGCCTAGAATTGCGAAAAAATCTGCGGCAATATGCGAAGACGCGAATAAGCCTAGTAAGTGATGAATAATTTTCAACATAACTATGTGTTGAGGACGCGACAATTAGTGAGGTTTGAACCTGCTTGCGACGTTCCTGCTCAAGGTCGGGATAAGTACAGGGAGTATTAATGTCGAAAGCGCTGACTGGCCATGATGCTGACTCATGCGCTAACCAGGACGGACCATGCCACCATTGAGAATGACAGTGCAAACTACGAGGGAGGCAACCGCGCGATAAAATGTCGGCAGGGTTGTCATTTGATACTACATGATGCCAGGTTCCCCTGCTGTTAACAAGACGCTGTATTTCCGCGACACGGTTGGCCAGAAATACTTTCCAGCGGGAAGATTGTTGATGTATCCAATACAACGCTATCATCGAGTCCGAATAGAGATATAGTCCGTCAAAATTGTAATTGATGGCGTTTAAAACCTTGGACGTTAATTGCGCCAGCAATAAACAAGCACAAAGCTCAAGACGTGGTAGCGTTATTTGTTTCAGCGGCGCGACCCTAGATTTAGCATACAACAAGTTTGACGATATGGCGCCGTTCGAATAGACCGCCCGCACATAAATGCAACACGCGTAACCTTTAGCCGAAGCGTCGGCGAATCCGTGCAGCTGTAATGAACTAATTGGGTAATTGTTCGAACTCTTAACCGACCTCGTAATCTTAAAATGAGTGTCGGAGACTAATTGAGCGTATAATTCTAACCACTGATTGGTAATGACCCAGATAGGGGTTCGTCCCAATCTGTGCCCGCCAACCACAACTGTTGCACGAAATGCTTGCAGTAAAATGTGATGGGTGCGATCAGACCTAATGGATCATAGATCCCGGCGATGACCGACAACACGCTTCTCTTGTTGAACACGGTCAAATTATCATCACCCCTAACGGTGTATAAAATGTTATCCCTTTCAACGTTCCATTGGATTCCCAATGTACGCACGTTTTGACCTTTGCTGAAGTCATGGGTTACTTGGGCGCGAAGGGTCATAATCTTATGGTGGTTAGAGAACCACTTATGTAACGTGAAACCATACCTACTCAACAACTTCACGATCTCGCATTTCATTTCAGCTAAGCCGTTCGGATCATCCGAACCCGTTATGAGATCGTCTACGTAAAAATCATTTGCTATGGCCCTAGAAGCTGTAGGGTAGTCGGATTTATTTTCGTAGGCTATTTGAGCCAGACAACGTGTAGCAAGGAAGGAGGCACTAGCAGTGCCATATGTAACCGTCCTTAAAGCGTAATGTCGCAATTCCTTATGCGGCGCATCACGCCAAACGATGCGTTGCAGGTTTGAATCCTTAGGGTTAACAATGATCTGGCGATACATCTTTTCTATGTCCGCAATAAGTACATGTCGGTGGGTACGGAACCGAACCATTATCGAAAACAGATCCTGCTGGATCGTAGGACCGACCATTAAAGTATCGTTGAGGGACAGATTATTTGTGGTTTTAGCGGAGGCGTCAAATACCACGCGCAATTTAGTGGTTAAGCTAGAGTCCTTGAAGACTGCGTGATGGGGCAGATAAAAAATCTCTGAGCTGTCAAGCGACAAATCGTAGTCATTAAGTGGCGACATATGGCCAAGTTTCAAGTAGTCACTCATGAACTCGCTATAATCCTTATGAAGGATAGGGTTCTGCTTGAACTTGAACTCTAACGATTGGAATCTGCGGATGGCTCCGCGGAGAGAATCTCTCAAATGAAATTTATCGGATCTGCGGGGCAGGGATATCACGAATCTCCCATCGCGGTTACGGCTAGTGTTTTCCACGAAATGTTTTTCACACGGCGAGTCCTCAGAGCGGGCTTCGCGACTAGAGATCTCCTCCAACTTCCAAAATTCTTTTAGTTGCGAGGAAATCTGATTATCATCCTTGCAGACCATAAAGGAAGAAACTGGTTTAGTTATATCGACGTTAAAGGGTAAGTCACCGGCCAAAATAAATCCTAACTTGGTTTCCTGAATTATAGGAAAGTGTGGTCCGCGCGTAAATTTCATAGGTTCAATTAGTTGGAGAAAATATTGAGCGCCGAGTAATATATCGACTTGCGCCGAGAAATGTAGGTGAGGATCCGCCAAGAATATGCGCTTGGGTACATTCAAAGAGGCAAGATTGAACGACTCCGCCGGTAAATTATTAGTTATACTGGGCAATACGGCACAATGCACGTTTAACGTGAAGGGTTTATAGCGAGAATGTAGCCTTACCTTCGTACTAAAGTCAGCCTGGGAAAGCGAGTTGTTTATACCCTTGATGGGTAGTTGCGATTTAACCATTTGGAGGCCCATTCTGCGGGCGAAATCCATTGTGCAAAAATTCGCTTGAGAACCGGAATCCAGTAATATCCTAACGGGAAATATTCTACCGACCTTATTTGCGGTCATACAGACGGCGGTGGATAACAATACCGATTTATTGGTCTGTGATTTCAGTGAGCATTGGTTGTTAACAGAAGCTACGTCCCTGTTGGGGACATGAATCGTGGTGTGGTGACGCCTAGAACATTTTTTGCTTGAGAATTTTGAGGGACATTTTGAGCTTTCGTGTCCCGAATGGAGGCAGTTTAAGCAAAGTTTGTTTTTTATTAACACTTTTTTTCTGTCAGGGATAGACAGCGATGTAAATTGTAGGCAGTCGATAATTCTATGTTCACCGTTACACAGCCTACATAAATTGTTTCTGATATGAGAATGGAATGCGCCCTTTGGAGCGCTTATCTGTTTAACTGCCTTGCGATAAGGAGACTTATCGCTTTTGTTCAACCTGCTCGTTGGGGTAGTCGCGTTATCAAGATTTTGCAGTAATTTTCTTCGTGAATTTAGAAAATTCATAAAATTATTAAAATCAGGGAATTTATGCTCCGACAAACTCTCTTTCCACAAACGGAAAGTGTAATTATCAAGTTTTTTAGCTAAATAATTTACGACAATAATTTCGAATGTGTTGACTGGCAGTTTGAGATTATTTAAAGCGTTTATATTGGCAGAGATTTCATCAATAAATTTCGATATGCTGACTTGGGATTCTTGTTGAACTAATGGTACGTCCAGGACATTCCCTACATGATGGGCGGAAACAATTAGCTTACTGTCATATCTATTCCTCAACAGATCGATAGCCACCGCGTAATTCTCATGAGTGATTGGTAACGATTTTATTACGTTAAGCGCCTCGCCATGTAATGACGAGTGCAAATAGTGAAGTTTCTGTATATACGTCAGATCTGCTCTGACGTGAATTAATTCAAGAAAAATATGGTAATAATGTTGCCACTCAACAATACTACCCGCAACCCGTGGTAATTTGATTGGTTCCAATTGAATGGGGGGTGTTTTAAGCTGTTTACTTTCAGCATTAATTACTGGTTTTTGGTTCATATGCTCAGCTTGCTCCAGCAGGTGTTGCAATTTACATTCTATATTACAAAGATCGTCTTCCGTTTGTACCCTATCAGTCGTTAAAGCAACGTCCGCTTCCTCAGCTTCGATTTGGGACTGAATCTCATCATATTTGGTGGATAATTCCATCAAATGACGCAGTTTTATTTTCAGCGCATGAGGATCGCTGGTTACCAAATCGAAGTTATCCGCGAAAGTATTTACGCGTGATATTGAGGCCTTAATTGTGCCTCGTTTTTTTATTAGAGCCCTGACATCTGCCATTATTACAGTTTAAGAGAAAAAGGAAAAATATCTTGACAGAATTTGAGCATAGAGCATGTGAACCATAAACTTAAGTTTCAATGAATTTGAATACGTTGCGGTAGCTAGCGATCGTTGTTTAGAACATAGACTTACTCTCTCTAACTAATCAAGCTTTGTTGGCAATTAAAATTATTAAAATTATGAATTTAAGTGATAGCAACATATATCTTTATCTTTGAAGTTTTAACTGATAATGAGCTGCCAACCATTTATTAAGCTGTATTGTGTAATGACGGTGTTTGTTTATACAAATGTGTTAAGAAATAACTGCTAAAAGTGAAATATTGTTAAACATCAAATATAAGTAAAAAGTTTATAGTCACGTGGCCGTTGATCCATTCGTGATGAAGCTGGCTTCGATCCCGTTGTTCGATCCTGTTAGGAGCTGTTGCACCTCCTGTCTCCGCTGGTCAGATGACGCCTCATGTTGTAACCCTCCATGATTTAAAGCTGTAGAATCTTTTTTTGATGACCTCGCAAATGCTGTCCTGCCGTGTCCCGTCGTCTCTGGTCTACTGCTTGGCCGAATCTTGTCGAGATGACTGCGATGTGATTCACAACAATGGTGTCGCTCAGGACGAGAATGATGCCCGTAGGGCGTGACTAAATTCAGATCGGTTGGGCCAGAAATGATGCGTACAAAGAAATGCTGTCGCTTGTGGACCCAAACATGAGGAATCCGTCCCGTGGTGACCAAAAACGTTTTCGTTTTTGTGCCAAAAATAAGAAATCCTGCCCGGTGGGACCAAAAATGTTGCGGTTTGGAAGCTCTTGAAGAGTCTCGAGTTATTCCAAAGACGCTATGCAGGAAAGGCTGGATTGTATGTAAGAAAAGAAGTGGACTGTATTACGGATATTTGACATGCGTTTATTGAAGTTTTAAAGTATTGATTATGATCGGCACGTGCGGATGCATTTGAGGCAATAACGCCCGAAAATTAGTTTTGAACGAAATCGTGGTCCATTGTAGATGGACGCAGGTAGTCTGAATTAAATTAACTCTTACGAATACATATTTAAAAAATGTCCAGAAGCCGCGGCTGGAAGAGAAATGTTTTACGAGAGATCCGCTCGGAGCTTTGTTAGAAACTAAACTAAACTTGTCTACCGACGGCCGAGATGGCCGGCGGCAGCGTTTGATAAGCGCGTGACGTCATTCGCTCGTGCCGCATTGCAGCAGTACACTGCGTACAGCTGATAAACAAGTACAAAGTTTAAACAACCGGATTCATTTTGAGCCGAGACAAATCATGGAATTAGCTGCAGACAATTTGACGACTGTTTTATTACAATTAAATGTTTTCTCTGTACAAAATCGACTGTACTCCTATTATGTAGAACGTTATAAATTATCAAATGGTTTTTAACGTTTTATAAAGTTCTTATGTTTCTGTCTCATCTCAGTAGTTTAAATTAAGAAATAAGTTAGACATAAAAATATTAATAAGAAATCACGATGTTGGTTATAGGCATATCGCCTACATGTTGAAGCAATTTGAAGGTTTCATTTTTGCACAGTCTGTACGCCGTTTCATTTTCCAACTTGTTAACAGGTTCGTTTGAGACAAAAACAGTAGGCCTACATACTATAAGGAAGTGCGTTGCTGTCGGTACCTGCGTGTACCGACTATATGACGTACTGATTGTTGTATTAGGCTGATCAGCCACATTTTATATAAGTAAATTCAATTTTTTATCATTTCATTTAAATAACAATCCATTTGAAGTGCCACGGTGTATATGTCAGTGTACTGCTAAAAGTGACCAAGTCAAAAAATATGAAAATTGAGTTAAAGTGCCCAAGTTATTCTTTACAAGTACAGTCAGGAAGATCCACAATTCCAAGTTATTCAAACTTATGGTCGTGGTCGTCCTCCAGTTACCACAGCAGATTTCCCAAAATTATACAACTTATTACCAATTTCAGAAGCAAAAAAGAAAGACCTGATTAAGTTGTGTACTATGAATGTTAATCCTGAAGAATTTCATGCGTGGTACAAGTCGCTTTCAGTGGACACAACCAAGAAAGACCGAGCTCCAGAACCAGCTATTGATTCTGATGACTGTGATGAAAATGATTGTTTAGATTAAGATTGTGTGATTTTATAACAAAAATAATTAGACGTATTTTACCTTAAAAAAATTGTCTACTTTAGTTTTTTTTCAATTACAAAACACTGCTTGTACTCTGATTTAATAATTTTTAGTTAGTTGTAACAGTCAGATTGTTATTTTGTAATTAGTGGGGTGTTTTAATCATAATTTTAATAGAAAATAATGAAATGGTTTTGTGAGCCTTTTAAAGATTTTTATTTTAGACGTTACCTGACAACTACTGTTTCTGTTTCAATTGTTCTTGATTATAATCTTCTCAGCTTAGTTGCAATTGTAGTAATTTTTTATTCTTATTATTATTTGTTTAAGGTGGTTCTAGGGGGGGGGCTAATTCTTTTTATATTTACGAACAATTTTTCATTATTCTGTAAGTTTAGAAAATTGTTTCTTATTAAATTTAATTGATAATCATTCTGATTCTATTGATAGTTACCTCATTTTTTTGTTTACTTTAGAATGTTGACATTTTATTTCAAGTTAAGTATAAATGAGGTTTTGACTGAAAACTTTAAACAGGACAATTAAGTGATTCTATTATATCTACGACCGGTTTTATTATCATGATGCTATGTTATTAGTTGTTTTTTTTTTTAGTTTTAACATTGCTGTCTTAGTCCTCATTGTTTGTATTTTTAATTATGGTTTTGTAGATTTTTCTCATTAATTTTGTTGTTGCTCATCTTGTAGTGGTGCTCTTAATTTTCGTAACAACTTCTTTCTTTATTAAAATTCATAAAGTTGAAATTAATAAATTCGTCCTGGTACATTTATTGCACAGGCTAACATTATTTCAAATGCTATTATCAGTTTTTTAATTAAATTACATTCTTTTTTGGAGGAAAAAGCTTTGTTCACTAGTCGTCTTATGAATCAATAATAGTGAGTAAAAAGTGACCAAGTCACATTATACGGAAAATGCATTCGTGACCAAGTCAAAATCCACCCTCCAAAATTGCTTACCTAACAAAAAATATTGAATTAAGAATAAAAAGTAAAAGATACTAAAAAAGGAAAACCGTTGCATTATGACAGAAATATTTAAATTCTGATTTTTCACATTATTTGAAACTTTAAATTGTAATTTCCCACAAAGTACGTTTTTTGACTTGGTCACTTTTAGCAGTACACCGACCATATGCTGTACCTGTACATTCTAACATAACTTAACCGAGTGATACTCCTAACTCTGTAGACCAAAGAAGTGGAAAATTGTTTTTGCTACTAAAATTAGAATACAGTACACGACTGTTTGTTGATAAGGAGTATGCATAGCTGTTTGCAACTAAATAAGTGTGATTTCTAATGATCGTTGTGGAAAATATAACAGTCATAACGAACTTGCTGAAGTGAGCGTGAGCGTAACAATTTACACTGAAGGCTGTCCAGATGTCTAATACGACAATAGGAATTGTATATAAATTGGTTTCTGCATTTGTACGTAACTAGCACAGATGTTAGGGTGTACTATTCCCGCTTACATACCGCTTGCACGCTGCTGACCAATGTTTACTGCTTTATTTAATTTTTCTGTATTTTTTTAAATTCATCACGTGAACAAAATGACTCCTTAATGTGATTCTCTATCCCAGTCCAGTGTCGTCAACATAATAATTTATCTTTTGTTTATTAATTCACGAATCTTATTAAAAAATGTTACTTGCATTAAAAAAACATATTATTAGGAACTGGCGAAGAAAATTATTGAATATGAATATAGTTTTTTAATTTAATAGAATTTTTTATGCCGCACAATTAACTTCCTCAATCACTTCTGCAGTCTACATCAAATTAAAATTAATCACATTCAAATACAAGTTTACTGTTAACGATTTATGATTCAGTTATAATGATGTTGTTATTAACTTTTGTATACCCAGTCATAATTGCATGACAAAAGTTGGTTAGATCTAATTTAGTTTTTAATCTCGCAAACATTGGGATTTAAGGTAGTAGCATATGAGGTCTTCATGTTATTGGAACAATCTTTTTTTGTATTTTTTGTTGTGCCGTTTCTGTTGTTTGTTTGACGCACGAGTATAAAACAAAATAAATATTGAAATACAACCTGAATAAATGTGTTTAGTACTGTAATTTAAAGAACCGCGTTCCTCAGTGTGTATGTTTTATCAATACTATTCATTCATTCACATATACACCATTCAGGGAGTTACGACTTGTCACATTTTTAAATACCGGTATTGTATTATCGTTATTAAATATCACATGGAAACCGTTTCAATAAATGTTTAATACCAAAAATCATCATTTGTTTACAAACCGTAGTGATACTTTTTTCCTGATACGAAGAAACTTGTACGTAAATACAGGAGGGCCATAAGTCACTTGGCACTAGTGACTATAAACAAGTGTATATTGTCAAGTGACGTCCCTCTGTACTGTATGTCATCTTTTCGGAATGAAAAAATATATTCGCCACTGCAAAGTAAATATTAAGCAACACAGTGAAAGCCATATGATGGAAATATTAGTAATACACTTGAAATATTCTGTGAATCAGTGAAGCTGTTAGCTTGTTGTAAATCATTCATGTGATCTCTTATTATTCCAGAGCACCATCCTACTTATCTAAAAGTATTCATAAGCTTATGTCCAGTAGTAACCATAAAACTTGTAGCTACTTATATCCCCATGCTGTACAGCCTTTGGTCAGTCACTTTTTTAAAACACGCAAGTCTTTACAGTAGCAAAAGTGTCAGTCATGTAAATACGAATTTTAGCCAAAGTCAGAACTGGAGTAATACTCAAGTCTAGACTTACGCTATTAGAATTTGTTTAGAATTATGTTAAGTAAATTGCTATTGTTAACGTCAAGAATACTGTTAACGCGTTTGTCATTGTCTACATGGGAACACCGCTTAAGCTAAATTTAAAATAGTTTCTGGTTTACAATAAACTTTTTTCATTCAAGAGTTCAACCACTGCACTCCATTTAGTCTCATGCTTATTTTTCATTATGATAGATTTGTTTAATGCAGTGTAGAAAAGCACAAAACTCCAGTAGCAGATATAGAATTTGGTTAAAAGAGCCAGCTACTTTCAGATCTTATGAATTGCACGCGGGAAAGCCGATATTTTGTTATTAAAGCATTATAGGTACCCGCCATCGCCGTACTGCCTTAGTTTTCATCACTGTTTTGTCACTTTTTCATCGCCAAAACCGAATATTTTTTTATGACACATTGAAGAATACTCTTTAATTTTTAAGAAGCTTCAAGTCTGTAAGCAATTACTATTCGGAATTTTTTCTGGCGGCGACTTTTAAGGACTGTGCTAGTCCCTCATGGATCCGCCACTGGAAAATATCTAGTAATGGATAAATTTTGTATCAAAAGTTTCAAATGTAGGTTTACATATCAGAGACAACGCGATCTGAATACAGACCGGACTTTGTGATAACAATGTATATTTGCTTATCAGGTTCACTTGCCTTGATTATAAATCATGAGTTTCCCTTTGAAACTCATTAGTGACTGCAGTCATTAGTCATTGGTGTATATATGATTGCTCCGTCTATCCTTCCCCAACCACGGGTACAGTAGTAAATACCTTTAAATGATCACATTATATACACTGTAAACTTTATTGTTTTATTATATTCACTAGTTGCGGTCTCAAACATACTTTATAGCAGAGCCGATACCAGTGGATTTAGTTTATGCAACTAAATTAGATATCCCTTCCCAAACTCAGCATCTCTCACATTCATTGGATATATTATGTACTCCCTATGTAACAGAATAATCACATCGCATACTTACGTGCAAGCGATAATGATCTACACGTAACATATATATTGTTTACTCTATAGATCATTCCTCTATCAACTGTATTCGAAGAGACCAAAATAAAGATGATTCAGTGAGTTGTCTGTTCGGTTGTACGCCTAAGTCCAGTGATCCTTACCTGTACATGAACTATGGCACTCATCTAAGCCTCCAGCAGCGTGTTAATATGACCTGATTGTTAGTGAAGATTATTTATTTAATACCTACAATGCAGTGAATGATTTACAACAATACAAGAGGTTATATGGAAACCGATTTTGATTCAACTACATAACGACGCTTCTTTTCCTTCTGCATTATGTTCATAAGCTCCCTCAAGCTCAGTACAATTATGCAACGGATCTCCAGATCACGTGCAACGGTGTTGCCCTTTTTTTGTCAAAGTCAAAATGAAGGTAATGTGTTATTCAACTCTCAACACATGTAGTAAGTGAGAAACAATTTAATTATTCACATCCAAAGTGTGCGTACAACACATTTGCAATTTCGTGATGTGTACTTTAGTATATACAAAATATAAATATTTATGCTTATCGTTATCGAATGCTTAACAGTTGTGCAGAAATGTTATACGATGGAGTGTGTTACTTACAAAATTGCGCTATCGGTGAAGGAATAAACACGTTAATGGAGCATTTCTGTTTGTGTATTATTACATTTGATGGTTTTCTAGCCATTGCAGATCAATGTATGCCCGTTTCAGTATGCTCAAAAACGGAAATTCAGAAAATGCACCCACGTACTTCCTTTAATAAAGGGCGTCATGTGAAACGCATTTCGTAATAGGAATGTCATTTGTGGGTTTCCACTTGAAATTACACACGTAACGTGTTCAGTGTTGCTTAATGTACTTTGAGCACGCTATACGTCTATATAGTGTGTAGGTGTTATATCTTTCAGCCGACTACACAACATCCAATAACAGCGCCTAGTGAGAAAATATATTACTTTTTTGACTGTATATCGTGTTAGAACGTGTTCGTTAGTGTTAAAATTGCCAGGTATGGATTGTTGAGTGTAGTTGGAATGTTGTAGACTCTAATGATAATGTGATGTATTTGTAATATACACACTCTTACTGTTTACTAATGGTACCTATAATCTCAATTTTCGATTGTAGTATATTTACTGTTCATAGCCTAAAGGTGCCATACATATGATTTGCAATAAAGTTTTAATTACTCACATTCTTAAACACGATCGATTTCGGTCATAGACCATCGTCAGGTCATATACAGTACACTTGCGGTCACAATATCGGAAAACAGCCACTATTTACAAAAACGAACTCGTAGAAATTGATTAATGAACGTGATACGTACGTCGGTGTCCAAAGTATCGAGACATATCCTCACATATCCTCTACGCAAGAAACCGTATGAAAAAGAGATACACATCATAAAGCAAATAGCTCACCAATGGGTATCAGCCTCAGATGATCGATAAAATCATTTAAAAACAAAAAAGAAATTAATCAAAAACAAATAACATATCAATCAAGAGGAAGAAAACCTAAATACCTGCACTTTACAAAGACGACAACTCTCAAAAATTAGCTAGAACATTTGCAAAATACAACTATCAATTAGCTTTCAAACAGTGACTCTACAACAATCTGAAAATAGGCAATAAAAAAAAAGAAAAGCATGTATGAAAAAGCTGGAGTTTACCAATATCAATGCCAGCCTGCTAACTCGTCAGAATATAATGTGCGGTGCAACAAAAGTACATAAGATTCACTTCAAGATGTTTTAAACACAGATATATTGAACATGCCAAACATTGTCAGCATTCAAATCCGTACTCTGCAGTAGCCAAACACATAAAACAACAGTCTTGTGAATTTGGTCCAATACAGCAACCGTATTGAGAACATGCAGTGATGAAATAAGATCTAATATATATGAGCAATACCGAATATACAAACGTGTAAAAGAAGAGGGCCACGAAAATCTATTGAACTTCATTAGGGACTTCAAAAATCGTATCACATTTGAAATATTGCGGCAAAATGAAAATCAACATACAGTAATCAGCTGTTATAATATATAGAACTGAATGTAAACATAAACACTCTGTAACAAAGTCAGTTCTCGAGAAACTTTGGACACCGACGTATGTATCACGTTCATTAATCAATGTCTACGAATTCGTTTTTGTAAATAGTGGCTGTTTTACGATACTGTGACCGCAAGTGCACTATATATGACCTGACGATGGTCTATGACCGAAATCGATCGTGTTTAAGAATGTGAGTAATTAAAACTTTATTGCAAATCATATGTATGGTACATTTAGGCTATGAACAATAAAATTAATACACTACAATAGAAAAAAGTTGTAGATTCATGAGATATTAAACCAGCGGTTCCAATCAGTTTTTACTTGCTATCTCGTGACAGTTTATTTTGACTAATTGCACCTCTCTTTAAAAAAAACGTTTTGAATTGACACTTTAGCATTCACACATTCACCATGTTAAAGAATTACAGCACAAGGGCTGAAGAGAAGGTATGAAATCAGTTTGTTTTATATATAAGATAAAGTTCCGTTTACTTTGTATATAAAAAATATATGATTGATAAAACTCATTATAAGTCCATGCATCCCTTTCGCTCTTTATAATGAATTACGTAAACGTCTCCTGAATCGTCCAGACGCTGGTGGCACATAACTATGCTATTTACCATCGTTATTATTTTTCTCGCGTACTCCGGAATTGTCAACCGCCTACCCACATAGGGTAGGAATCGTACTAAGATATAGGAGGAAAGTATTTCCAAGTGTGGACGAGGGATACTACTTTATTTAGGGCAAACGTGAGCGACATATTTAATTTGTAAAGAACACATAACATTCACTTTCCATTTATAGGACAGTCGTTTTCACCTCAGAAAGTACGTAAGTTATACGCTGATTTTATTTGAAATAAATCGGGTACTTTAGAGGCAAAACAAAAAGTTGTTTCCTGTTGAAACAAGACAGTAAGTAAAAAAAATATTAATAATTCATAATATTTTCGAAAGAATTTCCAAGTATACTTGTATTATTTAGATTTTGGTTTGGCTATATTTGGAGAACGTTATTTAACAATTGGAGTAGTGGCCAATCCTAACGTTGTTGTCACAGCTAACGTCACGTCAGTTATATGCAATACACAGTTTTGTGCATACAGCAATAGTAATGATGACTGTGATATGGAGGTACTTTATCCACGCCCCAACGATAGCCCATAATACGCAAAACAGTCAGTATTATGTATATGTATTGTGTTTGTAAACTTGTATAAAAAAATAGCCCACAAATTTAAAAAAGCAGGATATAGAGTCGCATACAAAACTACAAACAAAACAGAACACACACTATAAAAAAAAGCAACAAAACAAATTTGATCTACCTTGTGTTTAAAAACTAAACTGCTCAGATTACAACAAATTCTACATAGGACAGACTGGACGTTGCTTCAAACAGAAATGCATTGAACATACAAAGGCTCCACTACCGAATCCACCTTTGCAAACCACCTCATTGAAGCAAACCACACATACACAAACATCAAATGCAACATGGATATTCTACACAAAAGGCCGAAAACTAGACACTTCTGAACAACTAGAAATATACAAACACATAAAAACGACATCCTAAACGAACAGACACAATTAAACACACATATCACACCTCACACACACAACATCGATCTTTCAAACGACGGCGCCGTCACCAAGAACAAGACAGACTTCTAGGCTGGCTTCTAGCGCCAGCCTCTGACGAAGCTTGAAATAACCGAAAACTAGTTCAGGCTACAAGGTAAAAGTTATACATTTTTACAACAACAAAAAATTAGTGTTCCGAGTCAGTAGTGTTATACTTATAATCAATCTATAGGCCTATCGGGTATCAGGCTGAAAGTAAGTTTTACCAAATCCGAACGCTGTGTTTGATTCTAAATGTGTTTTTTTACTTAGGCATCACGGATCCAAAATGGAAGTCAAAATTTTAAGATAATTGTGGGACATCAAGTTATATGGAATTTTATTCAAAATACAAACTTGACTTCTTAAATGATTTCATAAAATTAGTATCTGTCAACACCCTCCCAAATTTTGGACCGCCTTGAAAACGTTTGTTTGTAAACACGTTATGCTTACATATTGTTATGAGTTATGTATATTTGTGAATAATATTAGATACACGCCTATAAATGTCTATAGACATACATATACTTAAAACTAGGACTAAACTATGTGTCATTTTGGCTTATTATTAACTCCTAAAGGCAAATGCCTTGTCGCTGTAGCCACGTCACTCTATCCCTTGCGATATTCTTCATTTCTTCATAGGACCCACTAATCACGACACTCATTGTGCTGCGGAAGTATGCAGTTCTTGGTCTTCTTTTGAGCTTCTTCCCCACTACTTTGCCCTCAAAGATGTTAGTTAAAAAAGCACTATGTCTGATCACATGCCCTATCAACTTAATCTTCCTCACCTCTATACTCCTAAGCAGTGTTCTATTCTCATTTATTTCCTCTAAGATCTGTTCATTCGTCTTCCTATCTGTCCAACTAGTTTTTGTCATTCTCCGCCAAATCCACATCTCCATCGCCTGAAGTCTGTCACTCTCCACCTTCCCTAAGGTCCATGATTCACACCCGTAAGTTAAAACACTCCATACAAATACCTTAACAAACTTTTTCCTTGTTTCAATACTAATATGGTTGCTTGTTAATAAGTTCCTTTTGCTCTGGAATGCTTGTTTTGCCAGAGCTACTCTCCTCTTAATCTCTGCCAGACACTTATTCCCACTTCTAACTATGCTACCCAGGTAACAAAATTCAGTAACGTGCTCCAATATTGTGTTGTTCAACATAATGGTTGATTTAATGTCTTCTCTTTTTTTTACTTACAACCATTATTTTAGTTTTCTTAACATTTATCCTCAATCTCCAAGCGTGAAGAATTTTGTTAAACGTACCTAACATTCGGGTCATATCCTTTTCTGAGTCAGCCATCAGTACAATATCATCTGCGAAGCGAATACTGTGTATCTGTTCCCCATTTATTTTAATTCCCCTAGAACTCCTTTCCATCTGAGTTACAACATCTTCTATAAACAAATTAAACAAGTACGGTGACAGTGGGCAACCTTGTCTTACCCCCCTTCTTATTATTGCTTCCTTTTTACATCCATTTATGTCTATTTCAGTACTTTGCAACCTATAAATATTGAAGATTACCCTTCTAACTTTCCAGTCAAGTCCTGACTTCCTCATAGTTTGAAACAACAGCTTCCAATCAACATTGTCGAACGCCTTCTCGAGATCCACAAATACTAAATAGGTTTTCCTATTCACTTCAATTCTCCTCTCCAAGATCTGCCGCAGAGCCAAGATTGCTTCTCTGGTTCCTCTACCTGCTCTAAATCCAAACTGATCCTCCTCCAAAGTGTGATAAATCTTTTCTTCCAGTCTGTTCTTCACTATGTTCAGCAAAATCTTAGCAGCATGAGATATTAAGGCTATCGTTCTATAATTAGCACAGTCGTCTACTTTACCTGTCTTTGGTATTGTGATTGTTCTACTTTTAATGAAATCAACTGGCAATACTCCCTCTTCATAGCACCCAGTAATTATTCGAAATAGCTGGTCTTTCGTTCTCTCCCCTACATTTTTCAAAAACTCTGCTGGGAGACTGTCAGGCCCTGTCGCTTTTTTCATACTCAGACCTTTAAGGGCATAATCAAATGTCATTTTGGCTTATAGTTATAAATTTGGCTAAAAGAGAAACCAATGCAGTAGTACAGAATTCTAGGGTTTATTATATGATTGCCTACTTTACAGTTGTTATTTTACTAAAAACAAAATAGTTGATATTCCTCTTTACGACGTTTTCTGGCAATTAAAGTAATGTGTAATCTTGAAATTTATCTATTAATAAATGCTGTTTTTTTTTTTTCAAATTAGTGAGCGGGTTATGCAGCTCAGGAGAGCTTACTAGTTTATGAATTTATGAAGTACTTTTATATAATGAACTATACTTCTGTATGAAAATACTGTATACGGTGACTACGTAGGCATATTACAGTGTATGCCTTTTTACGCGTAAAACGCTTCAGTAATAGTAGGACAGATTGTTTAATCGAGTACAGGATGATGTCAAGGTTAAAACGATTTAAATCAGTTATATGAATGTACATCACACCCTACTCCACATTAAATAATTAATTATAAGTTAGTTACCGATACTGTAATATCATACCGCAGATAAATGTATCGGGGATTAATGTATAAAGCTGCACAAAGACTAGTATTAGTATTATGCGTATGTGTATCGTATCTAAACGTATTAGTAAGCACTTCCTCTATCTGCAGGCTAATTTTAATCATAATTCATTATTCGCGAGAACACGAAACAAAACTTAAAATGTAAATCAATATTAATAAAATTGGAAGGAAAATAATTCTAAAGTTAACTTTGGTACGACTCACCACTGCAACTCAGCACTTCATACTCTACATTTTCTTGTGAGCAATACATTCTCTTTCTAAAATACAGTGTAACTATAAAAGAAGTTACGTAACGGTATTCTTTTGTTCAACTATTGGAACAAAGTTTTAAAACTTCATTTGTGTAAAAAATTAACATTTATAAGTTGCTACTTATAGCTAGCTGAAGACACGGTTTAATCTTGAAAGTCATTAAATTATAAGGCTTCCATGTAGGAAAAAATAGTTATTGAGGTATGTGATTGTAAAACTGTGATTTCTTTAACATTTTTCGGACATGTATCCGGTTCCCATCTTATCCGTATAGCCTACTTATTGACATTTGTCGATGTTAATAATGTTAGAAAATATATTGATTAAGCATTAAGAATTTTTATTCATGGTAGATTCAGTAGATGGAAAAACAAATATTTGTACTCACATTTGAAGAAATTACGATTCCAGAGTTTAAGTTAAACGTGTGAGATAATCTTATATTTCACAGTATTTTTGTTTCTTTTTACTTCCATGTTCCAAGGAAGTGGAAGTATGGCGATTGCGAAAAAACTCGTGTTCGGGATAACGGCAGCTCTGATTGGCAAACGATAACAGCCGCAAATTCAAACAGAATCAAATAATTTTTTGCATAAAGCCCTGAATTGTAGAAGACTCAAGGCCTATTGTTTTTGGTGAAGATCGGTTAAGGGAAAGGGGTAGTTTACCTGCAACGTTTTACGTTTTAACAAGAGTAAATTGCTTAATTTTGATAAATAAAGTATCCTGAAAAGAAGGTCATAATAATCCACTGTAGAAAGGTAGATGAAATATCTATAAATGAAAAGGGTAGTTGAAGGGGGAGGGGGTAATTTTTTTACTTCCATATTCCTTAAGGAATGGAAGTATGGTGATGGCAAAAAAAATCGTGTTCGAGATTATTGCAGATTCTGATTCTACTACACTCAAAACATGAAAAAAGTCGTTTTCCGAAAAGTGTCTGTGTGTGTGTCTGTCTGTGTGTGTGTCTGTAGATTTTTTTTCTATGGCAAACGATAACTGCCGCAAATTCAAACAGAATCAAATAATTTTTTGCATACAGCCCTGATTTGTAGAGTACTCGCGACTTATTGTTTTTGGTGAAGATCGGTTGAGGGAAAGGGGTAGTTTACCTGCAACGGTTTTTTTTTTATCAAGGGAAATTTTTTTTTGGCAAACGATAACAGCCGCAAATTCAAACAGAATCAAATAATGTTTCGCATACAGCCCTGAATTGTAGAGTTCTCAAGACCTATTGTTTTTGGTGAAGATCGGTTAAGGGAAAGGGGTAGTTTACCTATAACGTTTTATGTTTTAACAAGGGTATTTCCTATGGCAAACGATAACAGCCGCAAATTCAAACAGAATCAAAATATTATTTGCATACAGCCCTAAATTGTAGAGTTCTCAAGACCTG
Organism: Magicicada septendecula; assembly: GCA_034769895.1. Lineage (NCBI taxonomy): Eukaryota > Metazoa > Arthropoda > Insecta > Hemiptera > Cicadidae > Magicicada > Magicicada septendecula. Next base: position 1,030,983,050 of record CM068367.1, on the reverse strand, counting down.
TTGTTTTTGGTGAAGATCGGTTAAGGGAAAGGGGTAGTTTACCTACAAAGTTTTTTTAACAAGGGTATTTTCTATGGCAAACGATAACGGCCGCAAATTCAAACAGAATCAAATAATTTTCTGCATACAGCCCTGATTTGTAGAGTACTCAAGACCTATTGTTTTTGGTGAAGATCGGTTGAGGGGAAGGGGTAGTTTACCTGCAACGTTTTTTATCAAGCGTATTTTCTATGGCAAACGATAACAGCCGCAAATTCAAACAGAATCAAATAAGTTTTTGCATACGTCCCTGAATTGTAGAGGTTTCAAGGACTTTCGATTTTGGTGAAGATCGGTTAAGGGGAAGGGGTAGTTTACCTGCAACCTTTTACGTTTTAACAAGAGTAAAGTACTTGAAAATTTTATTTAAACTTTTTGAAACAATGGTAATTGTTAAAAATAAAATAATTTTGTTGCCAGGCAATAAAATTATAATTTTTTCATTTTAATGTAAATTATGTTTGAGTTAATATCTTTATATATACAGTGGAACTTGGTTATTACGGCCTCGGCTGTTACGTCAACTCGGGTGTAGCGTTATTTTGTCAAACTGATATCTTTAACATTATAAAAATTCCCGGTTTTAACGTCACTAAATATTGTACTACTCTGTTATAGCGTCAAATATTTCTCAGATATTTTACTCTAAATTTCATTAAACGTATATATGTGCGCGCGCGCGCGCGCTAGCCCATGGCTACAGACATACATTGTATGCAAGCAATAAGCACTGTAACAGGACTGCCGGCGCCAGCCATTTTACGTGCTCCAACGGATGGCTAGATCGATTTAAGGCCCGACACTCGATTTCCTTTGCAAAAATTTGTGGTGAGGCAAAATGCGTAGATCTGAACGTTACAGGCGATTGGGTGCGTAACACTTGGCCAGAAATTAGACGATCATATAAAGATGAAGACATCTTTAATGGACATGAAGCTGGAATTTTTTATAAATTAACTCCAGATAAGACTTTCAAATTTAAAAATGAAAAGTGCGTTGGTGGGAAGCTCTCTAAACAAAGAGTTACAGTTTTTGTTTGTGCGAACATGACGGGAACCGAAAAAAGGAAACTTTTAGTTATCGGGAAAAGTTTGCATCCTAGATGTTTTAAAAACATCAAAAAACTTCCTGTAAGTTACACTGCCAACATAAAAGCGTGGACGACTTCTAGTATTTTTGAAGATGACTTCTGTACGTGTGTATGTCACTGAACTCCTCCATGTATAAAATAATATATCGTTCGTGGCAGGTAAGCATATCTCAGTTATGTAATGGTTACGTTTCCATTTTATTATTATGCCTACAGCAATAAAAAGGCAGGTAAGACACACACACACACACACACACACACACACACACACACACACACACACACACACACACACAATTCACGTTATTTCTGGCCTCACTCATGTTTATTTTCTTACATTTGCACGCTTTTTAAATGGAAAGTGCCGAAACCCACACCAACATAACGCGTGCAAGCCGAAAAAATTGACATCAATTTGCTTCCTGTGGATCGCTGGGCAATGTAACTGCACGTGTTTACAGAGGAACGATTCATAGACAGACTTTTCGTCTTTAGGGAATGAACCCTCTGCAAGATGCTGAGGGTCCATGAGTGACTTCGGAGCGCTCCTTCTTTTTCGCGTGTTTGTTCTGTGAAACATACACTGTAGATTCGCAGCTTTACTCTAAGCAACGCTCAATAGGAAATGTTGAAAATTTTTGTCCACAGTGTACCCTCATTCACACTAAACCTGCTCTGATGTTTTAATTACGGACATCATGGTATTAAAACTTTGGAAACTTGAGCACTACTTAATGGAGATCAATCATTAACTTATACAAGCCATTAATTTTATGCATATTTTTTATATATATGTGTACAACGTTATCGGCAACAAAGAAGTAGTTTTTGTTAAAATTCCTTCTCGGGATATTTGGCCGTAGTCCAATGTTTTCTACAAAACCAGACGTTTCGGCAATGCCATCGACTTCCATCATCAGTGAATATCGAGTGCGATAACGTGAGGTGGTATATGTTAGTGACCACAGTACTGTGGTTAAGGCTGAAGCAGTAAGTAGAAAGAAGTATTTTCTATAGTAATATTTCATTTCGAAAATGATTTTAAAAATAAATCTTAGAATATGGAAGTCATGTATGGTTCTCCATACCGATATTAATAAATTAAAATGGTAGTTGATGTTGGAGGAAGTAAATTTTATAAGTTTTATATGTGTAATACGTTAATGACAACGCAGAAGTAGTTTCTATGGAAACATTTCATTTCACTGTAACAAAATTGTTTTTTCATTTTAATTTAAATCTTATATGAGTGAAAACATATCGTTCCTGGCAGGCAAGCATATCTCAATTATGTAATGTTTCCGTTCCCAAAGTTTTATTGTTGTGATTACTGCAATAAAAAGCAGGCAGGACACACACACACACACACACACACACACACACACACACACACACACACACACACACACACACAATTCGCGTTATTTTTGGCCTCACTCATTTTTATTTTCTTACGTTTGCACGCTTTTTAAATGGAAAGTGCCAAAATCCACATCAACACAACGTGTGCAAGCCGAAAATGTGTCCAGCGTGGACAGCGATTTGCTTCTTGTGGATCGCTCACCAGTGTAACTGCACGTGTTTACAGAGGAACGGTTCATAGACAGACTTTTCGTCTTTAGGGAGTGAACCCTCTGCAAGATGCTCAGGGTCCATGAGAGACTTCGGAGCGATCCTTCTTTTCCGCGTGTTTGTTCTGTGAAACGTACACTGTAGATTCGCAGCTTTACTCTGAGCAACAGGGAATGTTGAATTTTTGTCCACGGTGTACGCTCATGCACACTAAAACCTGCATGAAAAAACCTGTAATGTTTTGATTACGGACATAATAATATTAAAACTTTGGAAACTTGAGCACTACTTAATGGAGATCAAACATTAACTTTTACAAGCCATTAATTTTATGCATATTTTGAAGCAATAAATGTTTTAATAAATTAATACAATCTGTGTACTTATTTCTGTTATAATATAAGAATTACAAACTAATATGTGCATGTGTGTATGTATGAAAAATATATAAATATTTTTCTCCTCTGGAAAATTGTTTGCCCCTCCAGGAAAATATTTTGACCTCACTGATGACTAGTTATTTACTAGCCTGTGTGGAATATAGCGTTATGACATGGATCAGAATGGTGGGTGTTAAACAGAAGACACAAACTTATTAAGGAAGAAATGTTTTGCTGAGAAATGTATAATTATACGGGTAAACAGAATCGTCGTTCTGGAATTCAGAAGACGAATGGAAAGAAAGAAAGAAAGACTCGATTTTAAAAAAGAAAAATGACCAGTTTGTATTAACAGGAAAGACTTTGATAACACTATAGACATCATTCACCCTCGGCCGATAACTCCCAGCAGGAGCCTAAGTTCGTTACAGGAATCAGATCGCAGCTCCCTTTGGCCAGCTCTTCGTTCACAAACATTTTATTCAAAAGTACAGTCCTTCCTCACGAAGGTTGAGGATAGTCTTCACCCACCTGACATGGGGGTACCATTTTAGCTGATACGTCATTTCTTCAGAACTCAAGCATCCACTTAGTTAATATTTAAATGATTTTAAATATAAATTTTATGACACGGAAGTCATGTATTATGTGTCATATCCATACCGATTTTTATATGTGTGCTACGTTAACGGCAACGAAGAAGTAATTTCTATGGAAATTTTTCATTTCAATTTGTCAAACATAAAACTCGATTTACAAACCACACACCCAACTTGTTAGAAATTATCGAATCGAATTCAAGTGAATGATATAAATCTTAGAACATGGAAGTCATGTGTGGTTCTCTGGTTCTCCATACCGATATTTAAATATACCGATATTTGTAAGACTCTTTCAATCTTACAAATCGTACGTTGTAACTCGTACACCGAATTCTATGAACATCTGAACGTAGCTTCAAATATTTTTTGGTTACTTAAGTACTTAAACAAAAAATACAGGTATTTCGGCATCGTTCCAGCTTTGTTAATACTGTTAGAAGGCGTTTTAATTTTATTCACAAGTTAAACTTTCTCGTATGTCCTTCTCACGCACGTTTTACACGTCCCGTTCGTAATCCCTTTTTACGCCGATGTTACATGAAAATACCGCAGAGTTTCGTCCTAAATTTCAACGAAGTGTTCGCTTATCTTCACATTTACTGTGCGAGCGTGTGGCATCGTCCTAAACCGTTACACCAACAGCTATGGAAATCAGAAATATACAATCGTACAGTACACCGACGTTCGTTTACACATTATTAACTTTATGTAGTACACATTTTTAGTCTTTCTCGACGCGCAGAATCCACTTTATCATGTTCAAATGTGAAATACTGTACTTACATTTCATGCATCAAATTCAATGAAGTTTAAGTTGGTACATTAAATCACACATTGATTGGTGAAATAAGGCACGATCAATAAACAAAGATTTGTTAAGTAGATTGATGATCTGTCGTGTTACATTATGTTATTTTTCTGTTGCTTGGTAAAAACAGTAAAGGCATTAGAATATATTTAAAAAGAGGTTATAGTGTTTGTCATACACTACTTGATGCAGACCCCAGTATTACAGTATTTGACACAGTAAGCCGTTTAATAACTTTCCATTTACAAAATAATTTTAACGTAGTTATGTTGTTTTGTAAAATTTTTGAAATATAATTTACTTAATAAATAGTCTTAATTAATCGGCACTGAAAAGTATTTTTACCATCTTTATCATGACAAGTTACAACGACTAAGACAATCGACATGTTATGTTATTAACTTAAAAAAATGAAAACATACAGACCAATAATTAGGTGTGCATGCATAAAACAAGTAGAGGGATCCAAGTTACACAGTTTACTTTAATTAGGTGTATCGCGTTCATGAATGAGGAGCTGAAGTGAACGAAACTTCTGATGACATTCGATCCAAGTGGACTATAGTTAGGCTAGTACTAGGTAGGGAAGGTTATGAATAAGGAAGGATGGAGCAAATTATAAAGGCTCTCTTCTACGTACAGGGAGTCCTATGTTCGCAACACTCATTATCGCTTCTCAGATAAGACTGTTATGTTCTTCAATTAATGTAAGGTCCGCAACGTGCTACACGTCAATCTCCCTACCATCATACAGTGTCTCGTATGCATAAAAGTAAACTGGAAACTGAAGAACAGAAGTAATGTTTCCACATGTGATAATGCTTACATATTTATATGTTATAGATGTGTGTGTGTGTGTGTGTGTGTGTGTGTGTGTGTGTGTGTGTGTGTGTGTGTGTGTGTGTGTGTGTGTGTGTGTGTGTGTTCGTGTAACTTGTAATTTCTTGCATTTTTTATAATAGGACGTGTCAACAATAAATGCCAAAAATCTTAATTGTTTTTATCGTTTAATAACTTTTTACTGCTTGTTTAATATCATTTTACTAAGTAATTATAAGTGATAATGTTTGTAACATATTTTTTTTGTATAACTGAATCAAATGATTTTCTTAAAATTAATTGTTGACGTTTGAGTTTCCAGTGACAAGCATTGTTGTGTATTTGGTAATGTTGGGAAATAAAAGTTGAAAGATGCAGGAAAAATTAAGAATAGAAATGCAAATGAAAAGATGAAGAAAGAACAGGAAAGCATTAAAAACGATAAAGAAAAACCAAGGAGCGTGTAGCAAACAATAGAGCATTGAAGAAAACAAGGTTAGGAAGTGAAAATTAGTCCTGTTGTTTATAAAAGTTCATGTCGGTAGGCTAATGCTTTACCAAAATCATCATTAAAAAGCCAGTTTATTTTTTCAGAAACGATTTGAAATTATGTGTGCATAAATGAAAGTAAAACACGCAAGTTTTTAATAAAGCAATTCTTTAGCTTTGGAAGTTCTTTTTGAGTGCATACAAACATCAGAATTTCCATTTGTTGTAAGCGATATTAAAATGAAATGTGTACCAGATTTTGTTATACATATCAGCGAAGGCAGTTTCTATGTGTTGTCTTATTTTTGTGTTTACTTTTTCATTTACTTGTTAAAACCTCATTTATAGATCATTTTTATGAAGGAGACAAAATGTAACATGAGTTACCGAGAAATCAACGGCTTCATTTGTTTACAAAACCACCATGTCTTTGAAATTAATTTAAATTTTAATGACATATTTGCAAAAGTCAAATGTATATCTTCCAGAAATTCTATAATATATCAAGGAAAACAGAAAATTGTTTACTACGAATCTCGTGTCCCTTTTGTAACGTCAGTCACGTGTCTGGTAACAAGAGTTTGGAATTAATCATCCTATAATCTAACAGTCATAAAAACACAGATGTGTGGCATAATTAAAGGTTCACTAAGGACACACATAATAACAGTAATTCTGTGTGTTAACATTTTCTTGTTTAAATTTAACATTGCAATATCCTTGGAAAGTTTAGCCAATCTGTAACGTGAGTTAGACACGCCCAGTGCCTAAAACTAAGTATCACAGTATTAAATTGCAAATATCAGTTGCAAGAGAAAGTCGTTATTTTATAAAACACACACACACACACACACACACAGTATGTGTGTGACTGTTGAAATAAGTATACTAGTAACTAATAAATAACAGATTACGAAAATACAGTGTTACTAGTAATTTTAGCTTATTATTCACAGTAGAACCTCGTTAAGTCGGATCAATTGGGACTGGAGCTGATCCGGGGTTACGAAACCAAAGACTGTTGGGTTAACCTAACCGGACATTGTCGGAAAAATCAATAAAAGACAATATACTTAACAGAAAATTTTCTTTATTATGAACAAAAACTTTTGAAATATATTTACACATGACAAACACGTTATCACACATAAAAAACATATATGAAGTAAAGTCTATTTATTGAAGTAACTCGTAAGCTTCTGCTGCGTCAAATAACAATAACAGTCAAATAACTGTTTATTGTAAGCTTTAGGTATCTGTGATTGTCCTCCAAGGCTTCTTAACCTTCATGTTTTTATTTCAAATTATATTAATTCCTAAATCGGCCCGGGTTATCCGGAGACCCGAGTTAAATGTCGCCGACTTAACGAGGTTCTACTGTACTTTAAAATCGTTTAAATAATTTTGATAACAGTTGACAAGACACCAGTTGGAAGGGACAACTTACACACTAAACTGGGCCCAAGGGCGCGCATTCACGGATATGTGACGCACACACGTAGGTGTTTGTGAATGCATTCATTGCGTTCAACTTTCATTACTCAGTTTCAGCGACAATTGCATTAGGCCTACAGTGTGATTATGATTTGTATTACAAACTATTAGGCCTTATGATGTGCAGACTTAAATCAAACGATAAATTGAATTTTACTTAATGAAAATTATTGACTATTGTTTAAAAAAATGTAATACACATTCAACAATTCTGTTTGAATTACGCATGACAATTAAACTTTCAGCATTCCGTACCAGCTAATTTAGGCCTAACTTTATATCAGTTTTCAAACTAGTTATGTAAATTTCAGTGAGTTATTCAATCATGAAAATATTATTTTATATCCTTATTCATCTAAATGCATCTCTTGGTCTCTTGATTAGTGTAATACCCCAAAAGTCAACCATTTAAGTTTTTGTTGTTTACATAAATAAATACATGCGTGAGATAATTACGAGGGTCGATAAAATCTAAATGAGACTGTTTTAGAAGCGTTTTATTGGATTAATACGTATATGTGAAAACGAATACAAAATTATTTTAATACACAGTTTTCCCTACTGTTGTTTACATAAATAAATACACGCGTGAGGTAAATACGAGGGTCGATAAAATCTAAACGAGACTGTTTGAAAAGCGTTTTATTGGATTATTATTGTGAAAATAAATACAAAATTATTTTACTACACAGCTTTCCCTACTGTCCACACATTTTTCCATCGCACTGGTAGTTTCCTTCCTAAACAGTTGTTGGACTGTTCATAGGAACAGTTGCGCATGAGGTCTTGCATGTCTTTGTCACTGAAAAATATTTTCCCGTGTACATTTCTTTGAAGGGTCCAAACAAAGGAAATCACGTGGTAACAAATCTGGACTGTTAGGGGCATGATCCAAAGCTGTCCAGTTAAGTTCTTCCAGTTTTGCTTGCTTAGCAGTAGCAGTGTGGGGCTGGGCGTTGTCGTGAAGAAGCAAGACTTTGCGCATTAGAATGTTGCGCCTTCTACACCGACAGGCCTCTCTAACTTTGCCGAAGAGTAATACTCAGCATTCGTTGTTTTTTCTTCAAATGAAAAATCGACGTACACAACACATTTACACTCCCAAAAAACAATTGTGGAAACTCTGCCAGCAGACAAACCGTATTCGCCTTCACTGGGGTTGTTTCGTCATCTGCACGCCTATCCGTACTCGTCCTCTTGATTTCAGGAGTACAGTGCAAGTATTCGAAGAGATTAACTTGCAAGAACTTAATGGTTTAGTATGGGGAGGAATATGGGGACCATATAGTAGAGGAGATAAGAAGGAAATTGTTGAGTCAGAAAGTAGATTTTCAATCGTTATTGATGAATCAATCATAGTCAGCCAAAAGTCTGTGCTAATCGTAAGTTGCTGTACTTTTCTTGAGCGTGTTGAAAATAAAGACCTATTGAACATTTTTTTGTGGACCTGATTGAACTTGACAATGTCGCTACGAATGGAATATTAAAGTGTTTAACGTCTCACAGTGGGGCACTGGGATTAACAGAAGAATTTTTTAAAGACTATCTGGTATCTTTAACTTGTGATAGAGCTGCTGTAATGCTAGATACTCATGGCATTGTTGCTGCTCTCTTAAAAAAAAATTATCCTGACAAAATGATTTGGCACTGTGCCAACCGTAGGCTAGAATTTCCAGATAATGGTGCAGTTAGAGATACAGGGGTAGTGAATAGGTTTAAAGTCTTCCTGGTGGAACCTGTATTCCTTTTGGCGAACCTGTGTGCCATATATCATGGTTCACAAAAAAACACAAGGGAGGTGTGTGTGTGTTCCTTTTTAGAAACTCAGCTGCTGAGAATTGGTAGAGTTTTGTCACTGCATGGGTGTCATCAAAGTATAGTGCTGTTTTTCATGCGTAACAAAATTATGAAACTTTGATTTCTCACTTAGATGTAATAAGAGTTGATCAGAGCCGTGATAAGAAAGAGTAGTGTTTATAAAATGGTGTCCAGGAAAATAACTTGAACAAAGTTTGTTTTAGACTTTGGACTGCAAGAGCTTTACAGAACTCAATGTTGACCTACAAGAAAGAAACATTGGCAAGTACAAAACGAAGTCTAGTTAAAATTTAAAAAAAAAGTAAGAGATTCCCGGTACTGCTTATAAACACTCACAACAGGCGGTGCTGCACTACACGAGACAGCTAAAGCAGGAGACTCAAAATATCTCCAAACGTATTTTAAATCAACCTGAAGCAATATGTAGAGAAACGAGCTTCTTTCGAGGAACTGTCAATATACGACAAAGAAGTAACTCTATTGATCTTCTAGTCATCTTGTGTTAGCTTAATAAGTTCAACTTTATTTAAACCGTTTTCAAAATTTTTTAATTTTTTAAATCCAAGTTGATTTCATTTCTATTAGAATATAAGGTGCACTATGAAACTAAAACAATTAAATGTTAATAATTTGTAATAGTGATTTATTTTCCCGTTATTTATGAATTGTGTCTACGACTTGGAAGTTCCAATTTTGCATTACTCGTAGATTAAAAGTTACCGTGCACCGCGGTCAATAACCCTCTCCCTACACAACATTTCATCAATGAGATCCACCACCTTTTTATCTACAAAAAAGAACTGATTATAAGTGAAAATAAAATCGGTCGTATATCGGTCAATTTTTGTAGGACTGAGGCAAACAAAAAACAAATTAAAGGCAATTGTAAACGTCTAAGAAAAGATCTGATTATATTTTTCTAAATAAAGTACGTAGTTTTTGAGTATCATACAAAAACGCGTATATTTTATTATCGCGCAACGTACCAGCGAGTGCAATGAAACCATCCCTTCTCAATCAATTTTAATCATTTAAAATAAAAAATACAGGAAACAATAAAAACGTTTTGATTATAATTTTTGATAAAATGTACATTAAAATTTTGGGGGGGGAGGGATTACTGTAACGCCGCACTTAAATTCTCTCTTCCAATTAACAAATGATGTTTCACCCTACTCATATCGGCAGGTTCTTTGCATTCTTAGTGGGTAGAATCATTTTACTCTCGTAAATTAAATATTCCTACTTTTTTTTAAGTTTCCGTTAACAATCCATGAAGAAACGCACTGTTGCTTTTTAAAATATATATTTTAAGTGTGTGAATTCAGTTAACCCATCAACAGTTTAAAATTGACAATAAATAACAATTCTTTCAAACAGTAAGCTGAGACGGATTTCAAAACCAAATGCTTTCTCAACAAATCTCTCGCTTACACCACGCAACTACCACCAATAATAAAACAGATTCTCGGCGACTGACTTTTTTCCCTCACTACTGAAATACACCTGAACGTAATGGAACAAAATATTCTTTTCTTTGCTTCAGGTAATACATTATGCAATTTAATGACACCGTAGTCTCAGTAGTACAGGCGAGCGGTTTCTCCATAAGAACAATGTGTTTCCCTATCTCGCCCATAGTCTCATGTGACTGTTGGACAAGGTATAGTTTGGTTGCGTATCGACTTACTTGTTTTCCTACCTTGCCTTCTGTTGTTTTTTCCTCGCTTCTCTTTGCAGTCCCCAGATTTTGTATAATTGTCGTGTACCTTCCTCATTTACCCCCATTGCTGATCGTGATCAGCAAATTAAGAGAAGCCGAATAATAATATAGCATATAAGACTCTTCGTGTTCCTCTTTCTTACTCTAGGGATATCAGTCTCACATTCAGTTTGATCTTTGTGCGAGGTATAAGTCTACGTTGTTAGTGTGTAGTTACATAGTTTAACACTGGTTCGGGTCGGTTAATACACGAAAACTGGCTACAAAAAAAAAATATTCAGGGAGTATTCTTGATACTCCCGTCGGATCATCTTTATTTCGTGAATGCGAAATTACATACGTTACTCTCGTTATTGGGAGATTCTTTTGTTTTGTTTGTCAGAAAGAAAGTTGAAATGAAAGAAAGAAAATTACGCTATACATAACATTTATTCATCGAAATCATTAGTACAAATGGCTAACCTATGAACAATTGGTCGATGGTAACTAAAATATGAAACGTAGGGCATAATCGTCGGACTAAGTTGACGTACAAACGTTAAGTCGGTTGTGGTGTTTCCAAGTGTAGTCGGAGAGGTTTGTACAAGTTGTAGATCGTATTCTTGTTGCATATATGGAACCAGCCAATCATTTCTCGGATCGTTGGGTCGACATTGAAATCACCAGTAAGAAATATTGGCGTTGTAATGTCGAGCTCAATTTCCTCAATGACCTTAGATATTGAGCGCCCAAATCTACAAAGACTTCGAAAGAGGAGAAGTTTAATGTATTTTGTTTCTGCATTTGGATGAATATACAATGAGGCAGCAATGAATCTGAAAGAATTGTTGACTGTGATTTGTGCCAATGCAATATCGCCTGTGTACACCATTGTATAACGTATACACCAAGTCGTTGGGTTATATTGTTTGGTATATTGAAAGGCATAGCACATAGCTTGTTGCTACGACGTTGATAAATTGCAACACCGCCAGCCTTTCTATTTCGTTGTTGTTGTTGTTGTTGTTCAGTGGGGTTATTATCCATGGCTTCGTATTCATATGAGATGAGATTATAATTTTCAAGCTGCACAGACTCGTCATTTGTAATCCATGTTTCTGAAACCATAAGAAAATCAGCTCTCGTTAAGACAGGATCCGTTTCAATGTCAAGTTTGTGTGCAACGAGACTTTGCGCAATCATTCCAACAAAGAATATTACAATCGTGTCGTCTTCAATCAAACTGTCGGAGCAATTCATAAACAGTTCAACACGTTTGGTAAGTGTATTAAGTGGATGGCTCTCGAGTCGCAGATATTCATTTCGCATTTCTCTAACAGTTGAGCTGTCGCAACCAAGTCCGTGATAGAATTTAAAGTCGTTGCGCGAGTTCGTAATGTAAAGGCCTTCGATGCTTGTTACTCGACTCATTGCAACATAGACCAATTGTATTTGCTGACTTTTGCTGTAGTCATACACAACCGTGTCAAATGTGCCTCCCTGACTTTTGTGTATGGTTATGGCACAAGCGGGTACAATTGGAAATTGCATTCGTTTACAACTTATAGAACCACCGAGTTTGATGTTAGCGTACAGATGGGTGTCCAAGTTCGATCTATTAGACCATTGCTGCAAATTACTCTTGGTGCTGCTTTTAGTCTTGCCATTTTGCCGATGTGGGCTTGTGGAAAGTGTAGCCACAATCTGATATAAGGATTGATTTGTGTAGACTCGTCGCATTGTTGGACTAATTGAACTGCTGTCTCATGAGTGACTTCTTCGATGTACTCAAGTATTTTTATTGCACCATTAACAATTCCATCGTCCACATCAATGTTAGTTGTAATCATATAAGGCATACCACTCTGTAAATTAAACAGATACGGCAAACCGCCAGTTTCCATCACACTGAGCTTGTGTAATTTGACTCGTGCAGTGCCAAGTTGAGTGCTGTTATTGTAGCCAGTGATCAAATCGGAGGCACTGTTACAAATTCTGTCTGATATTGCAAGTCGGTTGTAAGCATCCACATCATGATTTCTATGGAAGAGACGTATTGCATTTGGTTCGTGTTCCCTACACCATTCAACTGTTCTGAAACGAGACTCGATCGCTGCCATTTCTTCAGAGTCTAAACTTTTCCATCACCAATCTTCGTCAAAATTTTAGAGAATAGGTCGCTTTGCCGCATAACCTGAGTGAGCGGATAGAAATCAACTGATTGCCACAATACGCACCCACCCAAGTTGTTTCGTGGTGATTTATAAACGGGGGTAGCATTTACAGGCGGTAATTGCCGAAAATCTCCAGTCAGAATGATATCCATGCCGCCAAATGGTTGATCATATTGTAACGTCTCGCGGGTATTTCTCTCAGTCGTTAAATAGTATCGTTTGATCTTATCGTCACTATTGCGATCGTCACTGTAATTATTTATTGAAATAATGTTTTATTTGCCCCACGCTATGAGCGTCATCTTGTAACGTCTCGCGGGTAATCTCTCGGTGTATTATAGAAATTTTACGTCTATTTATGCTCTTCGAAAATCTCGCTTTAATGAGTCACAGAATAATTTATGTTCAATGTTTCCAAAAATCGAGTGTGTGTGATTATGCACATATTTCCCTTAGATTTTATTTGGGTGAAATCAATACCGTAGTTAGGAGAGAGAGTGCAAAGAGAATTACTCTCTTAGCATACGATTAATTAATTTAAATTTCTCCGCTCATGAGACCAGCTGACTGTGACATTTACAAACACATTTTAGGTTAAATTAACCCCAAATGGTATGTAATATTTTCTGGTTGTCCGTTCTCTTCTCTGTCTCCAGACAATCTGTAACCAACTACCATCTACTGAAAATAATACACACTTTTATTCAAACAACAAAGTATTCATTGATTTATTTAGCAAATTTTTGTTTTATCTTCTCCCAAAACAGAAAGGTATAATCGATTCTTACTGACAACACAACATTAGTTCGATCTTATTTTTTAAACATATAACAAATATTTTTATTTATTTTTTATTTCAATAACAATAAAGAAACAATTTATTAATTTCCCAGGGTTATTTTTGAGTTCTTTGTACTATGAGACGGTCAGAAATGAATATTGGTTAATACCAAGCTTTACATAAATTAATTTATTATACTTTGTAGTATTTAGATTATGTAGTTCCTTGGTTATCCGCTAGAGCGCAGATTATGTTTCTTCACTAAAACACGAAATTTCTTTAATGGCGGCAAGAAATTCACAGGAATTCGTTCTGCTGGTTTTTTGGTTAACTAAAATAATAAAGTTTTTTTTCACCTCTTTTCCTGAAGTGTTTAAAGATATGGTGCTGTTTCTAGTGTTATGAAGTTATAGTTGAGATGTAATTTAGTTAAATTTTACTTGGTAACGATCTCACCAAAATGTCGACGTTCTGTGGACTAGGCCTGGATCTCGGAGGTTGATTTTTCAAAGTTTCATCAAATTACGGGCGTGAATGGTCCTATTCGAAGGAGTTCTAATATGTAGTGGACATCACTTGTCAATTTTATTAATTTTGCACTACTTATTCCAAATGGTTTTTGTTAATTTCTCAAATTTTTATAGGCATTACACTTTTTCAAAACGTTCACTTCCAAATCGTTTTAACAATTAACAATTAATTCAAATCTTGTTAGTTGGTTACTCGTAGTAACCAAGAGTTTTTTATGGTTTTTTATTGGTGAATCTATATACTTTTTTGTATATAGGCTATTATTAATTATTATAAATTTATTTCTTCTTTTTATAAAAATAATCCTTTTTAGATTTTATTTATTATCCAATTTAATTTATTTAAGATTTTTCTTTATATTTTCCCTTAAGCTTGTACATTGGTATTTTATATTTTAATCTCCTTTAATTTAATTTATTTATGATTTATCATTTACTGAATGTATCCTTACTCTAGACTATTTTTCCTATGCAATCTTGCTAACATAGTATTATTTTATATTATTATTATTTTATATTATTATTATTTTATATCTAACCCTGGGTTATCTTATATTTAAACAAAATCATTATATTAAACACAAAGATTATTCCTAGGTACAAGACCTTTGTGGCCTACACAATACAAAATTACACAAAATACAAAAAATACAAATCTTGTCAGCAGCAATATAGTCCACTGCTACAATATTAATAGTTTTTCATCTCCAGTACCAATCTGTGAGATGCTCTTTTTTTAAAAGTTTACACTCTCACCAAGTACACTATATTTCACTTGATACACTGCACTTTTATTATATTGTTTACAGTGTTTTGTAGTACAATGTTTTTTTATAGCTTGGTACATAATACCCATTTCTGACTTTTAGAATGGGGTGATTACTGGTTTTAACGATGGTGATTGTGTTATATTTGGGCATGGGTTATGTAACGTTACAATATACGCCCGTAATTTCATTCAGTCTAGAGTTGATTTTATTGAAAACATCGGACCCAATCATACTTATTTCGTCAACTATTACACATTTTACTCCAACGAAGGTAGTTCGGAAACACTGCAAAGCTTCATGGGGCAATGAAATTGATGTTCGCAGTAGACTTATACGAAACGCAGAGTGAACGGTCGTACCCTGCAAATTTACAGCGGCCTTTCCAGTCGACGCACAAGCAATGTAAGCATCTCGTCGTGTAGTGTATTGTTGAGTGTATCGGTTATAGGTCTCCATGGCTACACGTAACACATAAGTTTTGCCACTACCGGCTGGCCCAGTGAGATACACTTGGATTGGCGGCGAACCGAATGTATGGATCCGATGTATAATTTCCAATATGAATTCTCGCTGGCGTTTATTAGTACTGCGTAACAGCTTGCAGTAGTCTTCTTTTGAAAGCACATTCGATCGTTTTCGTACAGCAGATATGCCCACAGACGAAGCCTGTGCTGCATCGATGTCATCGTTATTCTCTTGGTTGCCATCATTCAACACGCTACTCACAAAATTATCTCGATTTTTTTGCTCCTCATTTGTCGCATTTTCGTCTATATCGTTATGAATATATAATTCTTGAATTTCTCGCATCACTTCTTCAATATTTATGTTGGACTCATATTCACGACGTTTAGTAAGAATTGCGGATTCATTGGTGTCATAGATCTCGACAAACCTATTACGATCGAGTATATCAACTGTCTCATTTCGAAACGGATAGTATAGCGTAACCATTTCCCGTTTGTAATTGACCACATCACTAATATCATATTGTCTGTAACGTATAACACATGGAACTGACCGCTTCTTATTGATAAATCGAACCTCATCATTCTGATCGGCGTTTGGATCGTCACATTCGTCCGGCTGCTGTTGTACTGACTTCTTTCCAGAATACCAAGCTAAGAAATCAGCGAGGCATAGATCTTTTAACGATTCATCGCGTTCCTCATAACGTTCGATTTTATTTTTGGTCCACACATCCGTACTATCATCAGCCAAATTTTCAAAGTCCATTTGACGTTTCAATTTCCTTGATCGTTGTCGTTCTTGTGGCCACACCGTTGGAATATACACAACTTGACGACTACAATGGCTCATCGATTGACGAAGCAAATACCAGGCCGCCTCCTGTGCCGACATTTCGACCGAATTAAGAACTTTCACACCAATCTTGCGTACTAACTCGGTGAAGTCCAACTCCGGATTCTCTTCTTGTAATTTTATGAGTTCTCGTTGCAAATGACTTATTCCACGATTCGCCTTGTTAACATATTCTACAACATATGTCGCACAACTATATTCGTACAGTATAAATTGCAAGTCACTATTTGAGCCCAACACTCTGGCTAACCACGGATTGAAAGTATTGATGTAGATTTCAGACATATTACGTTTGAACAACATCGTCGGCCGTCGCAGTGAAGCTCGAATTGTATCGAGGTATTTGTCAAATGGTTGTCTACAAGAAATTCTTCAACACTGTCATACACTTTCTGCTCCAGTATTGTTTTTAAACGCTCAGCTGATTTCTGCATGGTAGCTTTTCTCGGATCACCTTTAGCGAGCGGCAACAGTACCATTGTCTTTCGCATTGGCCAATACGGGATTCCAAAGCGACACGTTGATTCTCCACGCTTGGTACAAGTAAACGTATGCTGGTGCGTTTGATTGGAGTACATCTCTGCAGGCAAATCTCCCCTCGATACGCTCGCCAATGTATTCATCAACTCAATTGTACGTGGCATATCTTCAATGATTCTTTAGGATCATTGTTCAACCACAAGAGTATATGCGCATGTGGACTGCCTCGATGCTGGAACTCGATGCGCTTAAAGTAATCAACGACTCGATACCGATCACCAAATGGATTCGCCTTTGTCTTACTGCACAACATACTCATCAAAATGTCGACCAGTTTGTTAAACACAATGCAACACGTAACTGGATCTTCATTCACCAAATGACACCGCATTGATCTGCTAAGTGCCTCAACATTTTGCACATCTTTATACGAATCACTTAGGCGATGCAACACCGACAGCAAACCTGGCCAACGAATTTCATTTGCACTCAACGTAAGAAACACAGTAGGCTTCCCAAGCTGGCGCATCATTGCAAACAAGTCACGCTTACGATCCTGCCAATACTGCATCGAATTTGGAATGGATTTAAGAAATGACAAATTCTTTTCCATGCAATCACGTATGAACTCCTTATCATTTAACATAGCACGAGTCACATTAACTGTGCTGGACGTTTTGAAAGTATGAAACATTCCCTCGACGACTCTCATTCTCAAGATTTTCATCGCCATATACAAGATGTGTTGTGGGGTCACACCTCGCCGATCTTTACGTCTAATTTCACTCGTGGCCATCATATAAGGAGTCACTCTTACACCATCTTTGTAGCGACGATCTATACCCAAGTAAATATTTGGAAACGACAATTCCTCGGCGTGTGTATCGTACACAATATTCAACGGCATACTGTGTTGGCCGGGCGCTATATCAAGACAGTTCTCCTCGTTCCACAGAAGTGTATGTTGCCTGGCCACAATGCAATCCGAGTCTAACACTGGTGCCTATTCTACACAATCCCCATCATCGTCAATTCTGTCGACACATATATTGTCCAACAAAGTTCCATCGATGGTAATTCCATACATACGGTACAACGGCTGTTTTACCAAGTACTGCAGCCATTGCATTACATTGGATTTCCGAACATACCCGCTCAAATATGACGATTTGTGCATTAATTACCTCTTGATGTTAACATTTATCGCATAATCGTCGTCCAACTGTCGAGGCAATTGTTTCACCATATTGTTCACATCAACTGGAACATTTATTACTTGACCAATGATGCCATAACTGCCCTCGTGTCGAAGTCGGCGAATTTGCATGAAAGGCAGCCTAGGTGATATCAACCGTTCCTCTACCGGACTCAACACTGGCAAAGTTTTAGGCCGATCAGGATATTTGAAACCGTTAGACACACTCATAGATGGGATTTTATTAGTATCCAAGCATCGACGGCAATTTACACATGCTACCATAGCCTCCAATACTTGGTCGGGGAACTCGCTGCGCAAAATGTTACAGTGTTTAACTTTAACGAGCTTAAGATCCTTCTTGAACCAAAGTCGATTACAAACATCACAACCAAGTCCAAATTCATTGTCAAAGAACATTTTCACAAAGTGGCGATCGCATGCAGCATACTTATTTGTCAAATCGAGCGAAAGGTCTGAACGCGCCATTGACGGACCGATGTTACCGTCCGTACGAGTCTCAGTATTGTCATCCTGCATACCAATGGAATCGTCGTTGCTTTCTACGTCTATTGGACCACTTTCCAAATCCATTCTACACGATGACGAAGTGCTAGGTTGCTCCAAACGTTGTACGCACTCGCTACTTGTACTGGGCGCTCCACTTCCACCATCCAAATTCGAATTCTAGCGTCTTCTTTCCTATTCCTTTTGTTGCAATCGACGTAGCCGACAAAGTTCTATATTTGTAAGTCGTGGTGCACGCATTTTGTTCGGAGTTCCAGATTTTACAGCCTTCTTTCTCTTCTGAGCTCTCCGTAGACACCTCGATCATTAAAATCGACCAACTCGTTCCGGAGATACAACTGAACTGAGCGCGCGCCGTGCCCACACAAGCCCAAATTTAGACCCCCACGCGCAGCGCTGTGACGTTATCCAGTCATAGTTTTAGATATTCTGTAATCCTTATAGTTTTTGCACACGAGGCCCTCGAAAGTACACAAATATTGGTCGCGGCAAAACCTTACATGACACTGAACATGACCATAAGATGTTCATTCGCATTCACATCAAAAAGTTAACGTGGTTTCACTATTGAAATGGTTTCCTACCTTAATAAATACGATTAAGGTTGACGAAAGAGTAACTCTTAGACTATAAGTATAGTTTTAAAAGGGAGGGATCTTACTCAAACGAACTCGTTACAGTATCATCATTTCATTAGTGGATTAAAAAGAATACTATAAATCCAGTGGAGGTATAAACAAAATCCTGTTTTAAATTACAAGGAACGTTAAATTGAAGATAACAGACTTCACTGAAGTCTGAAGCTTTATTTGCTACTTGCCTTTTGTTTGTTATAAATATCATTTCGCTCCCTCTGACATTTCTTTTGTTTGAGAAACTGATTATCTCCACCGTTCCCACTATAGTCACCATCGCTTTGAAAATTTAAAAATTTTGTATACCTTCCTGTAGTTCAACTGGACGTAATGTCTATCATTATACTGTAAATTGTAAATATTTGCTTCCATTTTTATTAACATTGCCCCTTTTAATTAAATCATCAAGTATACAGTGATTACTGTGTTCACCGATTACTGCGATTGTTGTGCTTATTACCATCAAATAAAAAAGTCGGGTTCTAATCACAAATTAGATGTTTTTCCTATTGTGTGATTATATATTTTAATTTCGCTATTTATTATGATCATCATAAATTGACAAATCGTAAATTCAGAAAATCAGAATCTCTGATACAAGACGGGACTCTATTTCGTAGTAAAATAAATGCTGAAGATAATAAAATCAGGACACACAAATCAGCAACAGACTCCCTTTCCCAGCCGATAAAGAAACTCTTTCATGTGACTTGACGTTGTCATGACGACGTAATTTCGAAAACATTGACACTGATTCGAAAAGAAAGCGCCAAGGAAAATATAACACGGAAAAAGCTGTACTCATGTAATTAAAAGCAGGTCAGCTTTGTTTATGTCCCTATTAATTTACAGCATTCTGTTCCATAAGGCTAATTATTTAACTCAAAAAAGTTGGTTAGCAATCAGCTACAACGAACATTTATTGGAAGGATAGGCACGATATAGCGTATAAGTACTGTACCGAGGAAAACAGCATTCTGAAGTTAGTTCAGCAAAAGACTAGGCAGGAGACTCGGGAAAACTGTGCTATAATAAACAGACTCGGGATTAACAATTAAAAAAATTAACGATTAACTGAACCGTTAAATTTTAAAGTGGGTAACTTTAATCATTAATCGTTACATTTTTTTGTTAACGATTAAAAAGTTAACGAATTAATTTTTTTGGCTGTCCAAGAAGTAGCCAGAATAGCTGTTGAAGGCAATATTGGAGAAAGTTTGTTCTAGGGTATTCCTAATCCGTTGGCAGACAATGGACTGATCCCCCCCCCCCATGGTACCGTTAGGTCTCCTTTGTGTCCTTTTTGACAAGGTCCGGGTAGCAAGGATGGTTTTCTGTCTTTTGTTGAATTATTCCCATGGCTGCCCCAGACAAGTAGATAAACAACTTCTGTTTTGAAAGACATCTGAAGTAGTGGAAATACAGTATTGCTAACATATGTTTTAATAACATACTCAGACCTAAAACGAAATTTCACGTGTTTATTTGCCCGAACCGGCAACATTCATCTGCTGCTGGGCGAGCCCGTCATAAATGATTGGCTAGTTTAAAGAACGCCAAATTCCACTCCTACTACCCAGGTATCACAAAGGAGATTAATTTAAATAGATTTTCAATTCCACCAATTTATCGTCCACTGTCCTTTCTCGTGTACTTGTCATTTTTGTATTAGTGTTGTCTGCGTAGTGGTAATTGTTATTGTTATGTTTCTACAGTTTCGTGTTAATTGTTTTGTAAATAGAGTAGGTTTTTTGTTACGTATTTTGTTTTTTCACGAATTTATTTTTCTTCCGCCTCATTTATTATTTTTATATTAATATGGCAGCGTCACCTTGACCGCAAATTTCTAGATTTTTTTTAACATACTGAGAAAGTACGCGGTCTCAACTTAACTTTTAAGTGCTTGATGTGTGTGCTCAAGGACAAACATATTAAAACATGGCTGACTTTGGTGTCTAATTTGAGGACACACATAAAGGTAGGCAGATTAATAGATTATAAAAGTAATCAATAGAGTAACCTAGTTATTGTTTCTTCTATTAAGTCATTTAATACTAAATTGCCCTGCAGGCACAATACAATATCAGTAGTCAATACTGTGAACTGAAAAATGCAATAGACAAATAATATTTGATTACCTGCTGCAATTTAAAATAATGTTAATATAATCCAATGATTGAAATAAAATCATCTGTGATATTACTTATTTAAGTATTAATTATTGAATTTTTAATGATAAATATTTTGTCATTTTTTTCTGCATCGGAAATTTTAATTAATTTTTTTTGTAAAAGTGTAGTTTGTGGATTTATTTAACACGATTTTAATTATTTCAACAGCCATAGCAGCTTACTCAGTAAAACAACAAAAAAAGACAACACACATTTTTAACTTTTAATCAGTTAATTTGGTTTTAACTTTAACTTTAATCAGTTACTTTTTGCACGCATTAATTTTAACTTTAACTAAGTTAACTTTTGGGGGCATTAACTTTAACTTTAAACAGTTAAAAAATTGTATTAACTTTCCCAAGTTTGATAATAAAGTGGTATGCACTAGAGAATATTGACTAGATGAAACACTACTTTACTATAGAGCGACACCAGATTTGTGTGTGATTTTCAAAAATATGTAGCTTCTGCTGGTAAGAAAATTCACGCCAGAATTGCAGTTTCTATTACTTGCATTATGACATTTTCATACCGTATAGAATGAGAGACCCAAGTCCTCTGCGGGTGAATCATTTTCTACAATAGGTAAACGAATTAATTTTAACCGGATTTACGCCACAGTGGTTTTTAGTGAATCGTATTAGATGACAGATGCCAAGTCGGAACTTTAATAACAGCACTTGGGAGGCACTAAAGAATGGTGGCTTGATAAAAATATATTTTTGTATACTTTCTAGTGATGGAATTTTGTGAAAGGTCAATCATTAAATAGACGCAATTTTAAAAAATTTATATGGACATTTCGATACTTGATTGTCGAAGTTAGAAATGTTTACTATCATACGGAAAACACACACGCACACACATTATGGAATAATATAATTTTTCTTGTTAAGATAAGACTTTTGTATATATTACTTAATACTTTACTAATAAATATGCTTAATACAATCAGGACATTAAAATAGAATGCCCATAAATATGCGTAACGTCATAAAGCCAGTTGGTCTCCCAAACCGACGAGTATAGAAGATACGAAAATTACAACAGATCAGCCACTGTTGTTGTAGAGTTTTGATACGCTATTGAGAACGATTGATTGGTCGTCAATGGAACATAATAGAGTTTTACAAAGAAAAAAGCGAGATGATGCGGTGTATCACAGTAGCTTGCTGTTAAAAGGGGGAGCGACTATTTGTTATCAAGTCTCCACGATCATTGATTTTGTTCTCATTCATTGTGGACATCTTGAAGTTGTAATATGCCTTGCTAATACTATTGGCCAATTTAATGGCCAGGAATAGTTTAGTGTCGGAATTAAGAACAAACAGGAATGATGCTCAGTGCCTTCAGAGAATAGCAAAAAATGACAGAACATCGTCTAGCGGAGTCTCCAGAAAAGGCGTTGGGACGTCGTTGACATTATTGAATTCAAAAGTGAAAGATATATGGTTATATAATATTGTTTCTCAGAAAAATTGTTTGCGACGCATATATCAGTTTACACTAGGCCTACTTCTAGATTCTTGTGCCCGAAGAGTTACTGTTTCGAAGGAAGTTCTGGACGACTCTATCTGTCATCGAAGATTGCTGAAAGCATCTTTTAGAGGACTGTAAGACTACCTGAAGTTCTGATGGCTGCTAAGATTGGTATTCTCGTTTGAAAGAGGTGACCGGAGAGTTGTGAAATATATAGAGAAGTACGAAACAATAACTTCGGCTGGAATGACAACCAAGAATTACTGGGTGAAGGTAAAATGCAAAAATTTCAGTTGCAATAGAATGTTTTTGATTCTGACATCCCCTCTAGATGTAGAAGTTCTGTTCGAGATACAAGACGAAACGGAATATGTAATAGCAACACTAGCAGAGAGGGAAAACCCACTTCCATGTGAATATCAGGTTAAAGAGGAGTTTCATCAATGTAAGAGAAGTAGCCTTACAAAACCACGGTGGCTGCGCTATGAAAGAATTTTAGGTATATTGAAACTGCTCATTTTTAAAGAACTGAAGCTATTACATAATAATATACAATTATTTTATGTGTACTCTTTGTGGACAATACGAAAAGAGAGAATGCAAGTATAGTAGATATTTTGATGTTGAGTAGTTTGTTTTGTTGATGTTTATGTGTGAGTTGGTTACCACACATCTTTTAGAGAATATATTCTGAATTGTTCTAACAACTGTGTCTTATCTCTAAATTTAATAGTTGACATTAGTATAATTCTTTTAAACTGAGCACGCACAAATGAAAAATCCAAAGAAGAGAAAGTCGCTCACTCATCTTCGGTGTAAAAGGCCACTGCATCTTGTTGTTAACGACTACATACAGGACGATAGCTATACCGCACACGAAGAATTTATAAAAGCTTATAAATAAGGTAGCTGGACCAATATTGTGTTAGATACAAATATTAACCCGTGCCGCGTATAATGAAGAGACGATGGTGTCCCCAAGAAGAAATGTAATGAGTCTGTGTCCGACACAGTCAAATTGATTGGACTGTACCGCCAGTCGGTGTTAGCGACTGTTCGTTAAGAATGACATTCATAGGAATAACGTAGTTGGTCCCATTTTTACGCTTCAGTTCGAAGCTCCGAAGTCGGCGCATCTGTAAAATATTGTTATATCATTAGGACACAGGTCCTAAACAATTTAGCGTCGGTGTGACTAGAAAGTCAAGAGTGCTCAGCGAGGTCGTCTTTAAACGACTTGCTGGGTCACTGTAAAAGACAAAGTAATGAGTGAAGTACTAACTATAGAAGTGAAGTCCATGTACAAAACGTTGTGTCATTACTTCAAACTAACAGAGGTAAGTTAGTTTGCTTTTATTTTCTTGTATGAGATTTAGATTTGTACGTGGTAGCTGTAAGATTCGAGTTACAATGTTTTTCTATAGACTTTACAAACTACCTTCGTCCCTTTATTTGTGTAGTGTGGGCTGATACCCCTTATCGATTACTCTTGTCATTGACTGTATCCAGAGATTTCTAATAATAAATATTTCTTTTACTTAGTTGTAGCCTACGTATTTTATTTTTGATCGTTATTCTTTCACGCAGCACTACTTTTTTTACGTATTCTTGTTTGCTCTGTCAACGATATTTGTCTAATTTGTTGTGTTTGCTTTATTTGTGATCGTGTTTCATCTGTTTACCTAACATTTCGTGTATATATTAAGCGCTGACGTCATTTCTTGAGAACCCAAATGCTTGCTGGATTTTGTATTCATTTGCCGTCTTACTGCGTTACGTATATCGCTATCAGAAGAAATAAGGACACGAAAATTGTAGATTAACTTGCTAACAGAAATCTGCTCTCCATTTTGTTTCATCATTTTGTATGAGTATTTTTTTTGTAGTTCACTTTCGTAAAAATAGAGTATTTATGTATGTAAATTGTGCACTGAATGTAATTACTGCGCTGAATAAAGTATCACCTGACTATACCAGTTCTTACCTGAGCTCACGCGTGTCTCCATTACAAAGGCCTGCGGACACCTCATAACACTCCAAGTCGTATTGTCGCAAGCTCTCATACAGACACCGATAGTGTGTAATGCGTATGTAATTATTCCTTATCACGTATTAGTTACTTAACTATTCTGAGGGATTATATTGAACTTATCTACAAAACGAAAACGCGTTCGTCGTAGACCAGTGCTGCACTCGCCAGTACAGTGAGGTCGGGCTCACTTTTGCATTAGCATCATAAAAACAAGCAAAAACCAACCAACTATTTTAATCTCGATCATAGGACAGAATAGAAAACGTGAATCAGCATAAATTAAAATTACTATTCTTTAAAAAGGAAATGGACGTCTCTGCCAACTGCTCTATACGGTTGCACGTAGGGACAACACTATTAGCCTTGCTGTTAATCCTATAGTTTTTCATAAAACGTGCACAAAGTGCGGTAACTTTGTATTCTTGATTTTTAATGACATTTAAAGAACTTTCAGCGACCATAAGTGCTACTGTTTAGTCTTTTCTTTCATGGTTTTTGAAAAGTAGTCTTCCCGACGGACTTTTGGCATATTAGCATCGTCAAACCGATGAAAATATAAGTCGCGCATGTTATTACAAGCATTCTATTCCCCACGACATTCAGCTGGGAAATATGTATTTATAGTCACTGTAACACGCCAGATACAGACTCGATTAATACCATATTTACATATTGTGGGAAAGAGAACATTTAGAATTTAGCATTAACTAACGTAATCTGACTATACTAATATCTACCAGCTGCTCAACAGCTGTAGCATCTTTACACTACCAGTTTTGTTCTTAGTTTTATCTCTTCTTGCTAACATCATGTAATCTTTGATTAACGTGTTTTCATTTATTTTAACAACAAAAATCAAATGAAGATTACGTATCTGTATTCTAAAGCTTAATATTGTACAATTTCTGTTGGTACAACACTTGAATTGTAATTCAAATTATTATTTAAATTGTTTTCCAAAATTTCAGTATTAAGAAAAGAGTAAGTAACGTTTAACCGTGAGTTGTGAAAATTGACTAGGAATAAATTCCTATTGTTTTCAACGATTTGCAACGCATTCAATTTTGGATTTAAATCACATTGTTTAATATTGCATCTTGGCAACGCCGTACTCAACATAGTTTCAAAAAAATAAATTATATTATAAGATATATTGCCATATATATTTGGATGAAGTGTTAATATTAAATCACTACTCTAATAGAATTCAGAAACACTTGTAACATGTGACGTGGCTTTTGTCAGTAAAAATTGTTTGGAGGTTAAATATGGTCACGCTGATCGCATGGATCGTCGTGTGTGGCCGGTGAAAATAAAATAACGGAATACCAGAGAAATCGCTATTTAGAACTTTAACGAAAGTTTAAATAACACAACAATTAACACTCATACGCAAAAAATTCTCAAAGCTTACGATTGTCCAATACACACTAATGTAGCAAGGAAATAAACTCCTAATTAACTCTGACGCAATAAATATCGACACTAATTACAGATGTCTGTTCACAATATTTCACTATAATCAGTTTACACTAAACCTCTGTAAAACAGCGCACTGAAATTGCAGTCTCAAAGTGACCACTGGCCGCTTCCGAGCTTGGGAGATTCATCTACCACTTTCTGGGTGATGTGTCGAGAACAATCACGTACTTGAAGGTTCTGGAAAATGCCATACGTTACTTCCAACCTATCCATATGACCCACAGCCACGCAAGTTGCCTATCTTGTATACGTAAGAATGTTTTTTTTCACCCGATAAAGTAGACAAATTTGTTTTAGAAATTTTTAGATCGGAATTTTTATGTGATTTTGTTAGTACCCCGCAGTTCCCATTATGTAGTATCTGTCCTCCATAAACATCATGTTTCCTGGATAGAAAATAGGAATTTTCGAGTTACGAGATGTAAATTTAAGTATACATTGGGCTTAAATTTCAATTTAAAATGTTTTTCTATAGACTTTGCAATGGCCTTCCTTTGTTAACTTGTAAAGTGTAGGCTGATGCTCCGTATCTATAATTGAAAAGAATAACTAGAATATGAAATTCAGAAATATTATCTACATTCACTAAGAAGCACTTTCCTAATTCCTGAAAACGTCTTTTCGTTTTTCTTATCACAGTAAACTCTGGAACTTGTAAGTGTGTTAAAAAGGCTTTGTCAACTTCCCTCTTACACGTTGTCTCGGATATTGATGCAGTACTTAGGTATTTTAAAATCTGTTTTCAACCTATTTCGTTATTCCGTGAAAAGAGAAGTACTGTGTTAAGTGTCCTTGCTTTGTTCCTTGTAGCTTAAAACTCTTACTTTCGTACTTGAAGCGTCACCTAATGGAAGGAGTTCGAGTTCTTCGTCAACGTGTTTCCAAACTTTCATGCCTTCGTGAATACAAAACTTAATCGGGCTTAGAAAGTCAAGATGCAGACGAATTTCCTCAGTATAGTAATCATTCTAAAATACAAGGTTAAATGCTACGGAAAGCCAACTGATTAACACCGTACTTCAGACTTGACCTCATACTCGCAAATTTCGCCACGGCTTGACAATATGCATGAATTATTTTAGCTTGGTATGAAATTAGCAACACGACTTTTAAAGTAAGGGTACATCTAAGAATAGAAACAAACGTAATTCAATACTGTGTAGCTCTTATTCATGTAGAAGCTAGAAAATGGATTTCGGTTTTAATATTTTCATTACTAACCTACAGTTATAATTCTTTGGGCGTATTTAAATTTAATGCCTTCTATGTTGGGCTTTTTCAAGACATGAAAGTCTTTCACTTCGAGTAAACTGACGAACATATATTGACGCGTAGTACATAGCTATGAAATATTTGTAATTATAATATCCTAATAATAAGGATAGTAGACACTACTCCATAAGCTTACGCGGGGATACTGTTATAATGTAAATGTTTGTTCTGTAAGATAAGATTGTCGTTCTGTAAATGGATACTCTTTGAAATATAAGTTTACTTCTTCCACTGCCAAGCCAGTATACCAGCCCTTATCGTTGTATGGCATTTTGTTATTCCGATAGTAGTGCATCACTTATTGCCTTCTGTCTCCCATTCACTATTTTAGCGTAGATCTTAGATGTTATATCTAGCAAGGAGATCCCTCTGTAATTGTCCGTCTTTCTCCAGGCTTATTTTTTAAAATAACTACATTATTTTTGCTTTTGACCATTCTGTAGGAATAGTGATCACTCCAACATATATTCAAAAATGTAAATAGGCCCAAATGCAGCAGAATGTCTTCGTATCTCAAAAGCTGCCTTCGTATTCACACCATCACCTGGTGAGTTGCGATTTTTGCAATCTTCAAATGCTTGTAATAATTCTTCTAAAGGTACTATCAGTTTCATTTATATCATTTCTTTTGTAATTATCATCTTCTATTTCCCCTTCTTGTTCCTCGACACTGTACCAAAGCTTGGTGTAGTGATATTTCCATGCACCTAC
Source organism: Magicicada septendecula (assembly GCA_034769895.1). Lineage (NCBI taxonomy): Eukaryota > Metazoa > Arthropoda > Insecta > Hemiptera > Cicadidae > Magicicada > Magicicada septendecula. The sequence goes on along the minus strand of CM068367.1, from coordinate 1,030,954,674 downwards.
TTCAATTGTAACAAAAGATAATGATTTTCTTTCATGTCTGTTCAGTGTTTTAAATATTTTGAAAGCCATGCCTTGCCTCATTATCATGTTCGACATTTGTGGCAAATCCATCACAGATTTGCCTGTTTTTGCCTAACAGTTCTTTTTGCTTTACTCCTGGCTTCTTTATATTATTCTTAATTTTCAAGGTTTGGAGAATTTAGATAGGCCTAATTAATATATGATATTTGTTTTTCAGCTACTTCCACTTCTTCTGTTGCACTTCTTCTGTTCATATTTTGAGACCTCATCTTCTCCTAAATCTTTTTAGAGACTTGGCTTTGGCTGCTTGTAATATATAAATTATTTTACGTTACACCATTCCTCTTCTATATCATTGCTTGTAGATACTCTATTCAGTTGTATGTGTATTCTGTCTTCATAGAATCTCTGAATACTTTTCTGTTCAAATAAATACACTTTAAATACTTCTTCATTTTCTTGTTTTATAGATGTTCTAATTAGTATTGTCAGGGTTCAGATGAAAACCTCCAGGGGAGGAACACGAGGCCCCGATATAGAATATCATTTCTGACGTACCATGAGATCCCCGAGGGAATGACATCCCTGGTTTGGAATGCTGCCAGCTTACGCTTGTTGTTAGCCGATACGAGAGACTATCAAGCAGGAGCCGCGTACATGATTGCTGCCCGTAAGAACAGCAGATACAGTGATATTTTGGTGCGGACATTTAGGCGTCTGTTCCACGAAAGTATAGGGAAACGTTTAGCTCGAGCAATTTTTAGTGTATCAATCACGTGGTTGATGAAATCGAGACAGCGCCCAAAACTCCAGGTACTTCACCAGTTTAGCCCACTGGATTTGTCTCGAATCCAAGCAGACAGATTGATATATTGGCGTACGGAAATGCACTTACGAGTAAAGCAGGTCGCAAACCCGAGAGCACGCCCCACAGATTCTCGTCCTGAAGGCTCTGTCAGTTAAGTACGACCGTATGAGATGCACAGTGGACGCTAGTGTTGTAGTGTAGACCAGTTTATAGAGCCAGACTTTGTTCGCGTCCAACAGGACAGCGTGGACTGATGCCTGTTGGTGGCCTCTGCAGCTGGGTAACGACTCACAGGACAGCGTGGACTGATGCCTGTTGGTGGCCTCTACAGCTGGGTAACGACTCTCATTAGCTGAGGAGTAGTCTAGTGCCCCGTCAAAACTCGAACTGATTCTCGCATATGATGCCGTCCATCAGGGGGCAGATATAGGCATATAGGAGTCCCTAGAATACTTTCGATATTGCTGGGAAGAACGCTATTGGGCTGTAGATTCCAGGAAGCGACTTCTTAGGTTTCGGAATCAAAAGGATGTTTGCGATCTTCCGTAAGCAGGTGAAGTACCATATCTTCTTCATGTTGATTACTTTAGTTTTACAAAATTCAAGACTTTGTGTTCTACTCGAGGTTCCTCGTTTAAAAAACAAACGTTTATCCATAGCAGTAAACGTCTCTTCGGCTTCTCAGTTCTCTGATGTTGCATTCATTCACCACATAAATACAAAACTTGCACACCTTCTAACAAAGAATTGCTTCCTATTCTTTGTTACGCAAATAACAAATATAGAAAATCTACGTTTAAACTGATATGTACACTTTAAACATATTCCCAACAAACTGCGTGACACGTTGGTAAACTATAACAAGCCTCTACAGCCTACATAGTTTTAAGTAGTGGAAACTTCGTTTTGTTTCACTACGTGGTTTAACGGGATTTTTAATTTGTAGTTTATCGTAATTTTTCTCTGATTTTCAATAAGACTTTTAAAAAATAAATTTAGATTGGGAACTGACGAAGACTTTTTATGAAAACACGTTATGTCGAGTACCAACCTGCCCCCTTCCTCCTGCCCCTGGGTACAATCCTGGAGTAAGAAAATTGCTTGGAAACATGTGCAAAATGTTCACTTGTGCTCAGATTATTAATACTGTAATGCAATTCTAAAATATCTTACCTTTATATACAATTTCAAGATCAAGATCAAGACAAGCTCATCATCGAATGCCAGTGCAACATCACTCGAGCCCATTTGTTGGTTTTAAAACGTTTTTCAGTTATTATACATATTCTATGAGACTCTTCAGGCGCTGAGTAGTTATTTGCTCATGAAGTCGATTGACATTGTTTTCATACATTGATATTTGTTTTGAATCTCGTGACTTGGAGTTAGTATCACTGCCAGGCGATACATGGGCGGTAATTTTTTACTTAATTGGAAAATATTTCAAGCTTGGTCTCACTATCATTTCGACAAATTTCCATTAACAAGGAGCATACTTTAATATCGTAACCATACTGATATGCTGCAACAACATTCTGACAAATATTACAACGCAATGATAAATACCTTTCGTTAACAGTATTATGTGTAGGTGTTACATTGTGTAAGTTAATTTGGAGAACAGAGACTTGAACGATATGTTGTAAAATATCATAATGAACAGTTACAAGAGAGCTGAACAGAACCATTCATAAAAATGTACTTCTGCGTGTTTCCCCATGTCAGAAATTATAGCTGGTATTAACTGAAATAGATGTAATTGTAGTTTGGAAAAGTAAAAAGCAAGAGCGCTCAAGAAACCAAAATGCATTCGCTTCAACGAAATACATTTGATTTTAAATCATTTCTAACAATTTTTCCCGAATTAGTTTCCTTGTATTTTTATGTGTATATTCTTATTCTTTTAATTTTGCTTAATCTCGCATTTACTATCTGTTTTTGTATACATAGTAAATCCGGTCTATATCTCTAATTCCTAGCTAAATGTTTAGCACTATAACAGTTTGTATTCATTTTTATATACTAATTGTATTTCAGTAACTAATACAGAAAATTCTGTGGCCTCATTTTACCAGTTTTCACTTTTAAACGTGCTTTTTGATTAATACTAGCATCTTTGTATCACGTTTTATTGCATTTAAAAATCTAGTGCTGAAAATAAGAATTTGACTTAATGAAACACAAATAAACTCTTTTTTATAAGCTGTGTGGTATGGCCAGAATTTCGTGTCGGAGTCTGTTTTCCACGGCTGGTACCTCTCGTGAATAATAAAGACCCTCTAAGCCATAAGACTCATAAGTAAGTGGATATACTCAACGGCATTTTGATTTACACAACATTATATATCCTGAAACAAAGTACAAAAATTATAATCACTCTGTGTATTTTCGTATATGCTGTTGTCGAACACGAATTATTTTAGAGGAAACAACCCTACTGTCTTTTTCTTTGTAAAAGTAACGGCACTATATATGTTCTTAATAAATTGCAGCATGATTTAAATTCCCACGTACAATTATTTACACACTAACAGTACTCTGTGAGGACAAAGAAAAAAAATCATTTAAAAAAAACTGTTTATCATGTTACGCATAGACATCATATTTCAAAACTTTTGTAAAGAAAATTTTCGTATGGAACTGATGAGTATTATTAAGGAAGTCGACAGAATTATTAATTAATCATTATTAATTACGAACGTCTGTTCTTCCTTACTTTCAATTATATGGTTTGTTCCCATAGCATTGTTTCACATATTTATTCTGTTTGTTTATCAATTATTTCACATATATTTTCTCCAATAATGTCAATATGTGAGTTGGTATCAACAATCTTTTCTGTTAACCCTTTTAACTTCTTCGTTATTTTTATGGTGTCTTGTTTAAAATTTTCAGACTGTTTTTCTAATTTATTTTCTAAACTTTCTGACTGTTGTTCTAATTTATTTTCTAAACTTTCTGTTTGGTTCTTATTAAATTCTTTTAATTCGTCTATTCTCGCATTCAAATTTTCTGTCTGTTTTGTGCTTATTTCATCTACCCAAGCACGCATTATATTTTGAAGTGCTTCCATTTTCAGGCTTTCTGGTGCTGCCATAATGAATATGATGTATTTAAATTTATTTTTAGAATTATTATTATTGTACAACCGTTCGCCACTTTTACTGGTTTATTTGTTTATTTTTATTAATGGTTATTATTATTACTCTTATTATACTTACACCTGTTATCATATACAATCAGTGGTATTGGTGGGCGCCAGTTGTGTCATTACACACAACAAATAAACAACATAAAAGTATTCATACATAAACATCAATTATTATACATAAAATCCTATGCACACTTTTAACAATAGAGCATACATTTACTTATTAAATATAGGCGTGTCGAGCCCCACGTTGGGCGCCAAAATGTATAACAACAAATTGAATAGTTTATTTCAGAAACAACATAAGTCACCAACCCCTAATTTTGAGTAATTAAAAAAAAACTATTTGGTTTTTAAACGAGTGCAGATAAAAATTGCAAAACAGTCGTACAGTAAAATTTCGCCCTGGAAATGTACCCGAAGAAAGATTTACAATAAAACAAAAAAATAAGTGTGTTGTACCCTTTACAAAATGCTAGACTTATGTTGTTTCTGAAATAAATGCATTTTTTAACTTTTCAAATTTTTTTTTACTAGTTTTTTCATAGGAATAAGCAAATAAATACAAAATTTTATTTTGAAAAACTATTTTTACTATCAAAGAATATGAAATAAATTAAAAAAGCTTAATTTACTTAAAAATTACACTACATGTTAACAAAATTTTTATTTTATTCAATATTTTCTTTATCGCACGTGGGCCAGGAATAAATTTCATTATAAAAACCTTGAATTTCTTCATCTTGTGGAAGGTACTGTTTCAGCTTCACCAAATCTTCCATTTTATTTTTATTTATTGGGATTTGTCCATCTGCATATACTGGGGTGCTTGGCATCGAAAGAGATGCTGGGTCTGAGCCCAGTATTCGAAATGTGTGGCACTGAAGGCCACCGATAAAGTTTCTTGTAGTGACAACACCCTTGTTTTCACAAGAATGAGTATAATGCATGAATTGGCTTACTTTTAGCTGCACTTTTTCACCTCTAGGTGTTTGGTTCCCTGCTGTTTCAACGGAAAGCACATTTTTTTATAAAACTTCGGCCACCAGTTCATATAATCTATTATATCCTGTGAATCAGGTATTATAACTAAAAATGTATTCTTGTTACTGGAGTGCAGAATAAGTTCAACATATTCTTTTATGGTGTAAATGCGATCGCACTTCTTAATCTTCCTTTTGACGACAGAGAAATCTCTGTCGCAAGGTAAAAAGGAATGCCCTCTTATAGGAAAGTATTGGTCAATCGTTTTGTATTTTCCCAGTGATACTAAAGCTGACAGAACTCTCATTAATGTGTTATTTTTATTTTGTGCTCCACACCCATCTGAAAAAATGTGGAGGTTTTCAATGCCTGCCACAACAGACATATCTAGGTATTTCAGGATGAAACTTGCAACTTCATTAGGGCTTTTGGTAGCTATTCCTTCATGATAAATAAAAAACACAACGCTGTCATCTTTTAAATTGTGAATACAAAAAACATTGACCGTTAGTTGCCTAAGATAAAAGGTTTCTTGTACTGGAATACACGGAAGTTGTAAATTTTGCATGTAGTCTATGCATATTCCTCCTGCAGTTGCATTAGTCTTTGCAAGAACTGAAATTTCCTGTATTTTCTTATAAAATTTTTTTGCTCTCCGAATATGAACAAGTTTTTCGGCAATATAAACTCTCTTAGCGGTGTCATTTAAAAAATTACTTTTAATTTTTACCTCCAATTCCTCGCACGTACAACAGGTATCGATCTGCGGACGTCCAAATGTAAGAGAAAAGTGTTCTACAAAGACTTCGATAAAAATTATAATTTACATTAAGGTCAGGATATTTTTGCACAAAAAGCTTGTGCATTTCAAGGAGATTAAGTCTTTCGCTTAAATAATAGTATTCTTTATTAGTGTAATGTCCAACTTTAGCGGGGAAAGATGATATATGTTGTTTAATATTATCTATCATTAAACCAGGTTTTGCATTCCCAGATTTATTTTTACCACGCATATCCGCTGGTGATTTCCCTTGAGACAGTAAAGTGGTCAACCGACGAACTCGTTCATTGGTTATACCATGGATATTAATAAAGGCTTTCTTACATACTTTGTATTTTCTCAGAAGCACAGGATATTTTGTATACATATGTACTACCTCTATCTGTTTTATTTGAATCACTAAGGTCTTTTCTTCTCCGTCGTTGTTTTACTGGTATTGTTGAAATCATTCCTTGTAAATAACAATCTTGTTCATTTTTGGTTTGTAAGCTTCTAAATGTTTGAAATATGTTAGTACGTTCCTCTTCGCATATTAAATCATAACACATCTTTTTACATCTGCAAAAAATGACAAACATCGTTCATTAGTCTAAAATAAAAACAAAGAAACAGAAACACAAAATAGGTTTCTAGTGTAAATTTTATACTAGTGTTTAAAATATTAGTCAAATACAACGAGAGAATTTTATTTCTCTATGTAGAAATAAATATTTATTTCTTTATGTAGCTGCTACCTTACTTTATTTTTCATATTTCATAAATTTAATTCATATCGAATGCTGTCGATGAGTTACTTATTTTCATTAGAATGTTTTTCGTAAATTAAAATTAAAACTTTTTTTTGTCGAGATAACAAAAAATACATATAACGTAAGAGAAATTCATTCATTGATTCTTGTAGTTCAATACTTTAAGAGCTGGAATTTTGTAATTTATTAGTGTTTAAAGTAATAATTTATCATAAGTTTGTAATGTATTATTGTTTAAAATAATAATTTTTAAGTCAGTTTTACCAAAAATATTAGAAACACGTCATATTATGGTATTTAAGAGTAGGCATAGCATAGATTACGTACCTAACTTAACCTATTTTTATTCTAATTTCAACTTACTTCCAATGCTCTCCTTGTACTATTAGAGGTTTATCTTCACCTTTCCAATTCTTATAAGGTAATCCTTTCACTCTAGCATGTTTAATAACATTTCTTTTATAAACACTATCATTTGTTACTCCTCGTTTTCTTCTATTTTCTTTAATTATTACATTATCTGTCTGACTTTCATCGCTTGAAGTATCCATTTTGCTACAGTAACAACAACCTCTGAATAATGTACTGCGCATGCTCGAATAGGTAGACTTGCTGAGATCCTTGCCCAATCTCGAGCTGTTTACAGCAGAAACAACACAAGTCGCTGACTAATGTTGTTTCTGAAATAAACAAGCAATTCAAACACAATGAAAATAGTGTAAATTATACCTGACTGATGTTGTTTTTGTGTATAACATGTATTTATGTATATACAATATAAATACAGTGTTAACTCAATTTCGCCAAAACAGTGACTTATGTTATTTCTGAAATAAACGATTCAATTGCAAAACAAATGTAAATTAATTTGTGCTGTGCCAACATGTATCTAACATTACTGTTAATATGTACCAATTACTGGGGTTTGGGTGTAATCGTAATAAGAGTAGTCATTTATTGAATTTTAACAAGTTTTCATCAATTTATTCAAAACAAAAGCATTTTTAAAAATCTCATTTACTTCGTCATAAACCTTTATTACTGTTTGCTTAACGTTCAATCATTGCAGTACATTTATCATAAATGAATCTTATATCTTACAGTAACAAAACTATATTCTAAGTCTTTACTTGTTAATCTTAAATTTTCGACTGCTCGGTCTGATTGTGTGCTTTTACTGCAGTTTTGTTTTATTTTCTTTACATAACTTCAAACTACGTTACTGTATGCATTGCATACCCTCTTAATCATTTATTGCTTTACAACTTTAAACAAAATTTAAATTTACTAAATTAATTGTTAATCATCAAAGCAAAGATTTATTGACTTTAAATTAACTTTTAATCATCAACGAAAATTCTTATTGAATGTAAATTAGATTCTCTTATCTCTATCTACATTTTACATAACTTTTATTTATTTTAAAATTTAAAGTGTCTTTTCAATGTGTTTATTCTCTCATTTACAAATTATAAATTGATTATTTGTCACCTCGATTCTGAAGATAGTACCCATGTCCTCCGTTGATCCGTAGGTCCTCTTCTGATGGAGTTCCGTGTACGTTCCTCCGGTTCCACTCGTCGTCCTCCAGTTAGTCGTCCCTCATGGTCCCATCTGGTTGCTGTAGTGTAGAGTGATATGTTGTTCTGCACTCACTGTTGTTGTTCTAGTAGACGCCTCTATTGTTCTGCCTGATGTGACCTCGTCGCTTGTCTTGAGTGATGAACGTTTGTGGGTGTAGACATTGTCGAGTATGTTCTATAATCGTATTTGTAATCAAACTAAGAGTTACTGTTTGATACTTAGATGAACATATCGTCCATCTGACTTTGTAGTTCAATTAACAAATTTTACAAATCGCGTCGATGTTGAACATAGCGTCCCGCCGCTTCTGAAGACTGATTGAGAGTAATTTGGCTTCATTTGTGCCCTTATTTATATTCGAGCATCTTACTGCACCTGCTGGGCCAGAATTCAGCATGTCAGGAATTGTTTGGTGGCGTCAGTTCCCCCACTATCGTCCAATTTAATATTTTCGCACATTTCTGCCAATTGCAATGTCTAATGTGGATTACAAGGTGTTCTGACGGTGCCTGATTTAATTACACATGTTCAGTGTAATTACCATCGTAATCGCGTAATCCGTGTAATTACTACGCTCTTAAATTCGCACTGCACGTCCTATTCACGCCGAATTCGCACTGCGCATGTGTCTTAATTTTATACATATTTAGAAGTCTTTGCAATTTTCCTACCATTTATGGGTTTCTTATAATTAAATAAAAACTATTATTTAACATCTATTTGGGGTGAGATTGCAAACTTTCAGGCTTGAACCGGCCTCACGCACACACATTATTTACTTTTGTACACTCTCTCAGCGACAATCGCGTGATCGTGCAGGTCGATTCCTGCGTGTAAACTCAGCTTTCAATCTCACACCTGCTTATTTATTACACATTTCTAAATTTAATCTAAATATTTATTTTATCTAATAAATGCACATTACAGCATATGCTTGTATTGTCGCAATATATACGTTTTCGCGTTTCCAAGGTCATTCGACTGCTAAACATTCGTCTTTATGTGGACATTGGTCCATATTTTGGTCGGTTAAAACCGATGTACTATTTCTAAAATTTAAATAGTGCATTCACAGTTAACCTGTTGGTAAAAGGAAAATCGGAAGGAGGGCAAAAACTGAGATGGAGAGACGGCGTGAGTCAGGACATCAGTACTCTTGGAATTAGAAACTGGAGGAGTGTGGATATGAATAGAGAAGAATGGTGAAATACGAAGAAGGCCAGGGACCACAAAGGGCTGTCGAGCCAATAATGATGATAGACATTTAACCTGATTCAAATATATTTTAAACTGGAGATCAGAGTTTCTCTCCCACGATACTGGTGGCATTGATATCAGTAGTACGCTTATAGTTGGCATTTGTTCTTCGTTATTTAACGCTTTCTAAATGTGTTTCGTATTGAGAAACAAATTAGTAAAACGATATAACCCAAGTACCAAATATTTTCAGTGTCAATGTCTTTATTACAGATTAAACCGATCCGTGAATTACGAAGTATAAATATGTTAAAGGTATTCTCCGACTTGCACGTATTTTACCAGTATTTGAATCTAACTTATGCTTTAAATAAATCTGTTGTTCTATGTATTTTCTTAAATTATTCGCTATAACTGAACTTCTTGAATAAATTACTTTTCATCTTTACCGGTTCTTTTTAAATGAAAATTGAGTATTGCTTGGAGTTTCCTAAAAAGGAATTCCCTTGGAAAAAATATTAATTTTTATACATTGATTCCTCATAGTCGGGCGTCATGGTTGTGTGTTTAATGTACTGTGATTCGACTTGTAAATTCAAGCGTCACCTGCATGAATACAAAACCTGCTTGTGTGGCAACACGACACGTTGTACGGGAACCTTTAAACTCGTATGGGCAGTCAGGGGGTAAAGATTCGATTCAAAGAAACCTCCGTAAATTTTTAAACGATTTACTCACTGTTTCTATCTGAAATGTAGGTTCGAATCGATACTTGCTGAATAATACTGCCTACATTAAATAAAAGAAGTTAATTAATAAAAACTGAAAATTTTCACAAGATTTGCTAATTTTATGATGTCAGAGCTCAAATAGACACTTGTGTGTATTTCAGTTAACCATTATAAATTATATAAAATTATTTTAAATGACACAAACCCTAAATGTAAGGAGATGTTTTCCACTTTATATCTTCTCAAACATCATTTTCCTTTTTTTATCTTTTCTACTCTCTTAGTTTTATTTTTCAAGAATTTCTAATATTGTAACGTATATTATTTTATATTGCCTGTTTATGTAAGAGGCCATTGCTCGAAATGGTGTCAGTTGGTTTTGACTTGGATGGTGTTAACCTCTTTTTGGTGATTCATCGTCTCGCTTTCCCGTCCCCCGAAACAATAGAATACAAGCAATTGTGCGACGCGGTAAGGATTCCGACGCTGCCAAATGGATCTCCGCTGTATAGTGCGGCATTGTTTGTGGAAAGGATCAAATATGGAACTGCCTTATCTGTATTCGTTGCGTTTTTATTGTCATCCGTGCAGAACGTTTTTTGTTGTGTACTAGTATTAGGTTTTATGAGATATTATGTACTGAACGAAAGAGTCATAAATTTGTTGTAAATATTTTACGGTCGGTTCTCTGCTTGTTTAGTACTTGCTGGATTTTATCGTACAATTCAATTCAAACAGAACAAGAACCTACGTAAAATCTGTAATCAACACAAATGGTTCTTGAATCTGCGTGTCGTGTGTCCTTCAGTGACAGTGGTTCTTTCTACTTCTAATGCGATGCACTGATTAATTAACTGTTTAAATGTTCGAGGAAGTTAATATTAGTAACTCTTTCAACATTATTTTGTTTCTGAAGTCCATAAGAACATCCACTGAACAGTTAGAGCTACATTATATCCACTGCAACTGCCAGTATACGCTACCCGAAAACAATACCTAACACTGATGTGACGTTTTGCCTACAATTTGTAATATTTGTCCACGAAAGTCACCTTATCCTGGTTAAAAATATTGTAAAGTTTGCTTAATCTGTTGCGCTGGAGCTTGGTGTTTTGTATGTGTATAAATGCTAGTTGCAAGTTGATAATGTCAGCTTTATTAATGTCAGCTTTATTAAGCTCAATGGCTACAGGCTATGTGTACATCAATATTCAGTCGAATCTATGTCGATTGATAATTGTACTACAGAAAATGATCTTTAATATTCCAATATTCTGATTCTGATTGCTTTTGTTGTATGTTAGTATAAGTTTAGGATGATATTGATTTTCAAGTGCTGGCGTAAGGAAAGTCATAAAGCTTTTACCGTTATAATCATGCGTTGGAGACTATTATATCCTACCTAAATAACATACGGTACGCATGTCACACCCAAGGTCGCAACGTACGCGGTCAAAGCTACCATTAAAGGCAAATCTACCACTTCGGCTTTTTAAATTACAAAATAAAGCACAAATTTCGTGAGTAAACAGACATTATTTTGGGTAATGAAGAGTTGCATGTGCGAGATCACGTGATTGCGATAGGTAGTCTATTTGCAAAAGTTAGAATGCTGGATGTGACTGTGCTCATAGCTTCACATCCGAAATCGTGTTCGTAGCGGCCACACCTTATAAACCCGTGTTCTGTGCGCCCCGTTTTATGTACGCATCACTGGACGCATTAAAACCTGGTTTGTTCATCCACACACGAGCCAATACTAACGTCCGATTTCTATGGCATTTGGTATAAACCATTGCTAGAGCCGTTGTATTAATTTCAACTAAAGTCTACAGCCGAAAAGAAACATTAGTTTATTTCCCGTGGCAGTGCGATACACAAAGGTGTGATACTAGGCTTAGTCTCGGGAATAGAAATGAAATGAATAGGTTCGGGAATATTCTATACTGGATAGGTTCGAACTCTCTCACATTTTATCCAGCCTTGTGACTGGATTTGTTTAAAGATCTTAATACAACAAAGAGTATTTTTATGATCCTGTTGTGTGAAACAGGGTTTTTAAATCTAGGCGTGTTTTACTGGTTTTAATTGTTTATTTTTTATTAACCATTATTACTTAATGATAATGTGATGTATTTATAATATACACACACTTATTGTTTACTAATGGTACCTATAATCTCAATTTTCTGTTGTATTGTATTTATTGTTCATAGCCTAAAGGTACCATACATAGATTTTCAATAAAATTTTTTATTACTCACATTATTAAAAACGATCGATTTCGGTCACAGACCATCGTCAGGTCATACACAGCACACTTGCGGTCACAATATATTAAAACATTCACTATTTACAAAAACTAATTCGTAGACATTGATTAATGAACTTGATACGTATGTCGTTGTCCAAAGTTTCCCGAGAACTGATCTTGTTACAGAGTGTTCATGTTTACATTCCGTTCTATACATTATATCAGCTGATTACTGAATGTTAATTTTCATTTTGCCGCAATATTTCAAATGTGATACGATTTTTGAAGTCTGTCATGATGTTCAATAGATTTTCATGGCCCTCTTCTTTTACATGTTTGTATATTCGGTATTGTTCATATATATTAGATTTTATTTCATCACTGCATGTTTTCAATACGGTTAAATGTTGCTGTATTGGACCATATTCACAAGACTGTTGTTTTATGTGTTTGGCTACTGTTGAGTTCGGATTTGAGTGCTGAGAGTGTTTGGTATGTTCAATATATCTGTGTTTAAATGATCTTGAAGTGAATCCTATGTATTTTTTGTTGCACCGTACATCACATCCTGTCGAATTAGCAGGCTGACATTGATATTGGTAGACTCCAGCTTTTTCATAAATGCTTTTCTTTTTTATTTTCAGATTGTAGTAGATGTCATTGCTTGTTGTGAACGCTAATTGATAATCGTATTTTGCAAATGTTCTAGCTAATTTTTGAGAGTTGTCGTCAATGTAATGTGCAGGTAGGCCTATATAGGTTTTCTTCCTTTTGATTAATATGTTATTTGTTTCTGATTTATTTCTTTTTTGTTTTTCAATAATTTTATCAATCATTTGAGGCTGATATCCATTGCTTTGAGCTATTTGCTTTATGATGTGTATCTCTTTTTCATACTGCTTCCTGCATAGAGGATATGTGAGGGCTCGATATATCATGCTGTTGTATGCAAAAATTTTGTATAAGTAGGGATGGTTGCTCTCTGCGTGAATGGTAATATCTGTTTGAGTATCTTTTCTGTATATAGAGAAATTATGTTTGCTTGCATGGCGTTTTATGGTAAGGTCTAGGAAGTTTATTTCGCCTTTATTCGCTATTTCTTTTGTAAATTTAATGTCAGAATTGATGGAGTTGATGTATGCTAGAAGTTGGCCGATTTGTCTAGCAGTACCTACAAATAATCAGATGACATCATCCACATACCAATATTTGATGTGTTGTATAAATGGATTTTTGGTTGTGAGTATAAAATTTTCTTCTAGTTGCTGTAGGTACATTTCACTCAAGATTAATGAAAGTGGAGGCCCCATTGCAAGACCATTTTTGTTCTCATAGTGGTGATTTTCATATACGAAATAATTTTGGTTAATTATTTTTACTAATTTGACCAAATTTTCAATTTCATTTTTTTTGTAATTTATTGGTTTTTCTAAATTCTTTTTTAATACTAACAATAAATCATCCCCCGGTATACTGGTGTACATATCAGAAACATCAAATGATATAAATTTACTATTGCTAGGTACATTTACCTATTTATAATCTTTCACTTTACTAGTAAATTCAAAACCACTCTTGATTTGAGACTTCGATGATTATGTGATATTATCTTGGATTAGATGTTGTAGAAATTTTGCCACTCTGTATGAAAGTGCTGTTCTACTATCAATTAAAGGACGCACTGGTTTTTCAGCTTTATGTGTCTTCAGAATTGGGTTGAATGTAGGTGCAGATATTTTGTGTTTTGTTAACCATTTTTTCTTTTTTGGGTTTATTATGTTGGAATATTCAATCGCTTCTCTTATTTCTTTTTTGTATTGGTGCGTAGGGTCCTTATTTAATTTTTCTGCTTTATTCTTTTCTAAAGTGGTGATGACTTTTTGATCGACTTAATTCTTCTGTATAACTTAATTACGACAGCCCTTAATTTATCTCCAGGTATAATGACACAGTTGTTTTTAATTAATTTGTTCTTAAGCGATTTTAATGTTCTTTTGTGTTTTTATGTATTATGTGCCTCTTTTTGTATTTCCGGTTGTTACATTTTTTCAGAATTATTAGCGAGTTCATGTCGCACTCTCTCTTGGACGTTTGAGTTTACTTTTAACAAGTTTATTTCAGAGCCAATTACTAAATCTTCGGAATATTTAATGGATGTAGTGTCTGGTAATAAATAAAACTTAGTGCCTTTATCTAAAAGGTTTTCTTCTGTCTTTGATAATTTCATTGCTGTTTCATTAATAATTCGAGGATAGAATGTATGAATTGGTTTAACTTTCTTTTTGTAATCTTCTTTCTTATTGTTTATTAAATCGTTCAGTTTTTTTGTATATAACTTTCTTTTTTGTGGAAGCAATGGTAGAGATCTCACTTCGCATTTTCTCTATTATATCATAATACTCTGCTGACTCAAAGTTTTGTTTAATTTTTTCGAAGTTCTTAAGAATTATGTTTTTCCGTTAATATTGATATCTTATTTCATTATTAAGCCGGTAGCGTTCAGCATAAGCTTTGGTTTTGATACCTGTATTACTTGTATACTTCAGGCAGCTGGTTGTACCGTTGACTTTTTTCAGCATTTTGTTACTTGATAAGCACAATGTTCAGTTCATTCATTGAAGTTTTTTTAATGTGATTCAATGCCTTTAAACATCATACACGTTTCCATGTTCGTGTAACCGGCTCCAAAATTTGTTTCTAGCCCTTATAAGTTTGTTATTTGTTTTCTTCTCTATCAATGGAAGCCAAACCATTTGGCTTGGATTTGAGCTATTATATGCTCTGCTCCTACGAGTATAAGTTTTTCTACTAGGAAGCTTACATTAGGTTGTCGCCTTCCTACCAACACGTTGAGGTTTTCGTTTTAACGTTTTAAAGCATTTTTTATTCTCTGTCTTCCTCCAAAGGCATACTACAATTGAAGTGCTATATTTTGTCCCTTAAAGAACGCTTTCGTCTTTTACACAACTTTCTAGTCAGAAACCAACACAAACGGTAAACATGGTTTCAGCGTCTATGTTTCTACAGATCTTGTTACTGAATTACATATCTTTAACTTCGTTTCACTGCCGATAACTTGAAACTTGACAGCCATTTGATAATCTAAGGCTTCAAAGTTCCACACAGATTATGTTTTATGCAAAGGACAATATTTATCAGCTGTGACAAAGCTTAGAATAGGCTTATAGAATGCAGGTAAAAGGACATGTTGGATAGAAGGTAAATCAGGACAAGAAAAGTCACAACTAGACACAAATTAAAAATGGGTAACATGTATACGATAAAATTGAAAGGTTCAGAAGGGACATCACTTGCCAGAGCCATTTGCTTTAACAAGGAGAGTGTCATGAACTTTTTCGACCTTCTGGAAACGGAATACGCGAAGCATCGTTATCCTCCAGATCGAATTTTTAATGTGGACGAATCTGGTCTGAGTGTAGTGCAGACAAAACTTCCGCATGTGATTGGAATGAAAGGTAAAAAGCAGATAGGATCTCTTACTGCAGCAGAGAGGGGAAGTCTTGTAACGATCATAGCTTGCATGAGTGCAGGAGGAAATTTCGTCCCTCCAATGATGATTTTTCCACGCACGAACTGGACAGACCGATTGATGAAGGGGGCACCCCCAGGAGCTATAGGGAAATGTCATCCATCAGGCTGGGTGCAGTCCTACCTTTTCACCAAATGGTTTTCCCATTTCATTGAACATACAAAGCCAGTTTTACTGAATCTCAGTTTTACTTATACTGGATGGACACTTTTCCCATACAAGGAACCTTGATGTTATCTTAAAGGCAAAAGACAACCATGTAATGATCCTGTGTTTGCCGCCTCACACAACTCATAGACTTCAGCCTTTGGACCGAACATTCATGGGTCCCCTAAAGACTTATTATAGCGAAGAGGTTAGGCAGGCACTGAGAACAGGCGGGTTGGACACATATGACATTGCTGAGAAGTTTGCAAATGCATATCTCAAGGTTCAAACTGGGATAATAGCAGTCAGTGGTTTTAAGTGCACCGGGATATATCCAGTAAACAGGAACGTCTTCTCCGAGACTGACTTCATTGCGGCTCAACATGAAGCAGAAAATGTGGCGGACAACAGTGAACTTCATGAAGCCGGCGACGAGGATGGTGATGATGATCTGCATCCTTCTGGATCAGAAAGCAGTGCTGTCTTGAGGAACGGCAACGAGAGAACACTAGAGGAAGCTGGAGGCTCCTCATCGACACCTATAAGCCACGTCACTCCACAAGACATATTTCCAATTCTAAGTGCAAAGAAGAAGATAACATCAAACAGAGGTCGGAAAGCACTTTCTGCCACTATTATAACTAGTTCTTCATGTAAGGACGCTTTAAAATCGTCAGTTGATAAAAAAGCAACTAAACTGAACTCAAAGAAGAAGGGACCTCCAGCTCACAAAGCAGCTGTCAGATATAAAAACCAAATGAGTCAACCCGGAACTAGCAAAGGAACATCCCAGAATAAGAAAAATGAACGACGAAGTCTATTTTCCAAGAGAAGGAGAAATGAAGATGGAACTTCTAGCGATGAGGATGAGACGGGAGGGTGTCTGTCTTCTGGAAGCTCAAACATATCAGCACCTATTGGGCAGGAAGTTCCAGCGGAAGATGATGCAGATTGTCTATTTTGTTGCGAGACATTCAATAAATCAAAATCTGCAGAACTTTGGGTTCAATGTGTGATGTGCCAGAAATGGGCTCATGTGTTGTGCAGTGCGTGTGAAAATGATGTTTTTATTTGCGACTTCTGTTCGTAAAGAACTTTGTCCAATTTGTCTTAGTTTTTTTCCTATGTTCAAAAAGTTTTATTAGCATCTAAAAGTATAATTTGTTTTTTTTTTACGTTTAAGAGAATAAAATGGGGCATTACTGTAATAATAAAAGTAATAAAGTACTCACAATATTAAAATAAAATATTTTGAATTTATTCTTATACTTGTTTCATATTACCACCCTGCTCTTCAAAACTGCTGTCTGTTTAAAAAATAATAATTTACTATGGAACAGTTTAATTTTTGTCCATAGCTACTCATAATACATTACAAGGAACGTATTTGTTAATTGTAGTGATGATTAATGATGAATAGCTACATTGTAAATCGAGTATTTTGCCCAAAACAAAAAACCGGTCCATATTACCACCACCTCCCCTACATCAAAATAGTTCGACTGCAAACACAGAATGCTGAATTATTATTTGACTGGTCTTGGGTCAATTAATGGTCATAGGATGCACCATTTAAGGACGACTGCAAAGATGGCGGTGTTTGTGAAGACAGCTAGCAATTCTTTGTGTAGGCGAAACAGTATTCTCTAACAGCTTAAATCAGTGACGGCAAACGTCCGTTTTTCAAATTTACATTCACAGTCATTTTAAGTACACTGATTTCAGTGAAACAAGGCCCAAAATTTTAATCTCGTACTTCCGTACTCAACGATAATAATATTAAAGTAAAACAAATTCATAAAAAATGCGTATGTCTTAGAAAAGACGACCGAGGGCTACTTGCACAGCGACAGAGGGACTTCGCCGTCGCCTTTACAAAATTAGTGACTTCCGTCAGGTTCACAAATAAGCTATACGCAGCTGCAAAAACGCGCAAATTATGCGTCGGTGCTCACCAACTCAGCTGTCTTGAATTTAAACTAGCCGGTTCAAGGTTATACACGATACGTGCGCTGCATTCTGTACCCTTCCTGCATAACAAATTCTGCATAATTTGTTTTTCCTGTTGAAGTACTACTATCCCATCAGTATAAATTACTACTATCTGTATGTGACAGAAGTAGGGATGCAGTATTTCTTGCAGTCATACTGTTGAATGATGTTACCATTTAATAATAAGACATATGCGTGCATATATGAATATGTCCTGTTGCATATGTTTTATTAGAATATATATGTGGTCATAATCAGCCACAATAAAATAATAAGAGAACATTTGTTCCACAGTACTTCATAGTGAACGTAACGTTATTTTGTCTAACTGTGTTAAAGCGATGTCAAATTATTTAAAGCTAAAATGTATAATAATTTTAAAGATAATATTTTCAAGAAAATGTGAAACACAAGAATTTTTTAACTGTTACAGGTACAAAGAAATTATAATTATTCCGCTGGTAGTGAAAATAAGCAAAACGTTTATTGACTTATCCCTTAAGTAGCGCCAACATTGTAAAATGTTGACAAACACAAACACTGCATATACTTTGAAAGTAATATTTTCAGCTTTTGATTTCAGGTTATTTTAATGAGATCACTGGCGTATTCCGTTATTCCATTAGACAAACTGCCTAGCGATCAAAGCTTCGTCGAAACAAGAGTCCCGAAGTTTGAATCTTTCAGTCTTATAAACTTCTTATTTAAAGTGACGCTTATGAAAAGTACAAAGAACGGTAGTTTTTAAAATATTGTTTTAAGTGACATCATCACATTAAGCGATGTTGGTAGACCGAGGAGAAGGAGGGTTCCGGAACATGTCAACTAGGGCCTAATCCGTGGAGTGAATAAGAAGTTGTATTTATCATATCAATAAGTAACACTAAATACAGCAAAAATAATTAAAAATTATTATTTTAATAATGATAACACTAGAAAGTTTTTCATCTTTGTGACCATTTCATATCTCCTAAAATTTAACAAACACTAATTATCAAAATTATTAATTCTAAGGGCTACCATAATTATAGTAACTATATTATTCACTATAACCTTTCTGTTATAATTTTATGCATGTGAACTTTCTTGCAACGTGAAGAAATATTTTCCGTAGACACTATATAAAGAGTGCAGAAGTATGGAAGAGAAACGTTCTGAGAATATGTTTTTCAACTCTGTGTTTCATTGTACTCAAGCATACAACACTCAAACCGCTTCATAAGGTTACACGACTATTTATAAAATTCTCAGTGATATGAAAGTGACAATTTTTCTTTAAATATCATTTTTTGAGCGGAATGGAACAGACATGGCAAATTTTTCTGTTGAGCATTTATAACAAATTACAAAAGGTTTTATTTTAATACACAACTATTTGTATGTAAGCACTTGCTCATTTGAACAGAAACGAGTAGCTCCGGGCATCGTAATCGGTAACAGGAAATACAACATGCCTTTCAAAATATAAAACACTACTGTAGTGTGACATTTATCGCGCCGGAAAGTCTGGCACGATAGTTCCAGCCCGCACCCACAGTAACCAACAGAATAATAAAAAAGGTCCATTAATACGAGCCTGTATTCTTCTCAAAAATTGATGAGATTTCAGATTGTGACGTAGCACAGATAATGTGTACTTGGTTTATTTGCAAAGTATAGGCCTAAACCATCATTTTTTATTTATCATATTTTTTCTGATGTAAATATAAATTGTTTAACATATTGTAGCAGTTTGTAAAAGACGTGTTTCTTATGCAGTACAGGAGAAAACATGCACACACAGTACGCGAAAAGAAATCTGAATAGAATTGTAAATAAGCAACGTAACGCAGGGGCACACGTCTTTCAGTGCCGCTTTGTGTTGACAAATCTTGTGTATCAGTATGCGCAAATGTTTCTGTACACACTATGCCATTACTCTATTTATAGCTGACAGCTAATTCCACATCGTCTTTTGAATGAGCCATTATACTTTTTGTACAGATGTTTTATACTTCTCCATTTATCTACTGTCGTTCCTCAGATGTATGTTGTTCCTCATTGATCCGTACTTTCGCATGCAATATGTTCGTAATATTTTCTTTAATGAACGTAAATAATTAATTAAAACTTCATTTTAATTCGAAGTGTAGTCAGCGATGTTTTAAAATAGGCGTGTTTATATTTTTTGAATGTTTAATATTATTGTGGTTTTTATATTGTTTTTTCAATATTCCATGAAGCCAACTAACATGAAGATATCTAGACAACTGATAAGGTGGCGAACCGTCTCAAATCACGTAACTTGCCCGGTTGTTATTCAGATTCCGTTCTCAGTGATGAGTTTTCACCAGTATCAGACTCATCTGGACCCTAGTTTCTTCCTATACCGGTTACCGATCCGAAACCATTTCCTACTTCAGATTATCACCCAAATCGGAAACGGTGTAAACTTGTCTTCTTCTTCTTCCGTAGTTAGCAATCCGCAGATTGGTCTGTGGCAGCTCTCCACACCGATCTTCTCTATACTTTCCGTTTCATCTCCTTATAGGAATTACAACTTACATCACCAATAACCTGTTTCATATATTGGGGTCCCAGTCTTCCTCTTCCGGTTTTCCCATCAATGTAACCTTTTATTGTTGTTTTTAACAATTCCTCTTGACGCATAATATAGCCAACAGGTTCAACCTTGCGCTTCACAATATTTTGGCAGAACCTTCTTTTTTTCCAACTCTAGTCAGAATCTCATCATTACAAACCTTGTCGATCCATCTTACTTTCAATAACTTCCTATAACACCACATTTCCGGAGATTCAAGTCTTCTTCTTTCCTCTGTTCCAATTGTCCACATCTCACATCCAGTTGTCCACATTCATAGAGATGGTAGGCATGGTTTGGTACGCAGAATCCACTCTGAGCAACTCAGCTTCATTGTACTCCAGCAATCATGATATTATATTTATGATTTGTAATAGGGTACCATACCAAGATTTAAAACCATAACCAAACAGTCTAGTTATAAAATCCGGTCCACATAGCATTGCTGAGTTGAGTGGTTGTCCCTAACGTCTTTTCTTTTACGTAAAACGCAACATAAACTATTTGTATTCACATTAAGTCGTATTTCTTGCTTGGAAATTGTTTTTTTGCACTATCAAAACATATCTCTTATTTTAATTTCGATAATATCATATTTTTTTTAATAATTTTCTATATGTCCTTACTCCGTAGATGTAGGGCATATAATAGCTCTGTATCACCATTGTTTTACCTTCTCAATAGTTTCAGTATTGTCAACAAGCAATAAAGCTGCTCGCTTTTGTTTCGGAATTTTTAAGCAAAAAATGTTAACTCGAAATACTATTTCACTACATAGGGCACGCACGTACATAAAAGCATTCACCTGTTTATAGAAAACCTAACTTACGTGCTCCGCAATGACAATGGAAGGGTGCCTACGGTTTGTTTTTATAAAAAGTGCCGTTAGGTGTGTGCAGAAAAAAAATAGTGTATACGACATTGTATTTTAAATGTTGGTTTTGATAATCATTGTGTGTGTGTGTGTGTGTGTGTGGTTATATCCACCCACACAAAATACTCTCTTATCGAAATAAAACTGATTCATTTGCTGGAGCTACTCAGAACATATGACAGTCCATACTCACATACAATCCATTTGAAGACAGTAGTCACTTCTTCGATTTGATGTCAAGCAAAAAGCCTGCGCTCAGCATACTCTTGAAAAGTATGGAATATTTTTATATCTACGTGCATCATAAAATGTATACGTATTATACAAAACTATGTAGTTTTTCAGGTTACTTTACTATAAAAAAAATATGTAATAATAAGTTAATTTAACATAGTTTACAAATATATCAATAACTGAATATAAATGTTATAATGTAGTCTAAATAATTAACTATACTAGTAGATCACACGTAAATAAATGTGTATTGTAACATAAGTTCAAGCGAGTGACATCAGTACTAATGGGTGTTGAATACAACAACGTTTTTATTAAGGCACGACGATCTCAACTGCATGCCAGTTTTCATATGCTTAGTGTATTTTTCGGAAGATAGCGCGTTCCACAGATACTTCTCCACGTCCTCTACCGGGGAATGTGTTCCTATATCTTTACGTTTCATATGGCTTTACTGTTACTTAAATACCATTTATGAAGTTCGTGCAACTCGTCGTATTCGAGGTTTTCTGGCGGCATTCTGTGTTGGACTTGTAATTTATGTACTCGATAAAATCAGTTCTGCGCTCTTCACATTCCAACGACAGTGTCCGATTTTCGCGATTAACTTTATTACAATAAATATCGATTTCTAAGTTAAGCCAACCGATTGGTGCTCATTATACTTTTGTTTCAGTGGAGCACAACCTACAGACATATAAGAGGCTGTGTTTAACCCGAAAATTCTATTATTTTATGCCTTTGTGACCTGTTACCTGTACGCAGTTATACCGTGTTAATTTATAGCAGAGTACTGACAGAGATGTGTGTGTCAAGCTAAACACTGACGTCTGTACATGCTTTGCTAATTAAGTAGGAAGCATACATACAGTCAGGGCTAATAATGTTGTCCTTTGGTGTAGAACATAAGACGATCAATTACAAATAACCTGTATCCATATTGTTTATCTCGCAATCTCGAATGATACAGCAGACACGTGTGTCATCCACCGTCTGTTTTGCTTATAATTAACAGACACATTGTAAGGTGTGAGTCACTTCTTGGTTTGTTGTATTATCACAACCCTTATTTTGTCCACTTTTGTTTGTATTCGACGTTTCTATATGTGATGTGTAATGAACATTAAATGCGATGTTTTCTGGTATATACGTGTCTAAAGATTTGACTACACAGGATATTGTGCAGCACATGTAACGTGTTAGCTCTGCATGTTGTACTAAACACTTAGTTCCTTACGGTCTACTTGAAAATGAAGTTACCGTGAAAATGAAAAATATCAGTTTATTGAACGTGTGTACAAGCCGGTACCAATCTGAAAGCTTGACCTTGAAACAGTTCCGACAGGCGGGGTAAGGAAGGACGGGTTGTATGCAGTTGGAACTGAAAACATCCGCTGTCAACGGCTTGCAAATGAATGGATTTTTTTTGTTTTACGATTTTAAACAACACTGATTCAACGAAATATGCCTAGAAGAAAACAATGTGTGTGTGTGTGTGTGTGTGTGTGTGTGTGTGTGTGTGTGTGTGTGTGTGTGTGTGTGTGTGTGTGTGTGTGTGTGTGTGTGTGTGTGTGTGTGTGTGTGTTTAATATTATAACATATAAGCTTACACACCCCATCCCACCATGCATACATAAGCACAACACAGGTCCCGTCTTTTCTGTTAATGCTCAGCTACGCTCTGCTTACATCCTTGATATCTCGGAACTTACACTTAGTCGGATTGTGATCTTAAAATTTTAGTTGGACTTTCAGAAAACGGTTAATCAAAAAAAAGTGTAGGTCATCGCTTTGGAAAAAAAGTTCCCCTCTGGATGAAAAAATGCTTACGCTCGCGTACTTATTGCCTGTTTGAAAAAATTTACAATTAGGATACATTAATAATTTACAGCTTTAGTATTCAACTACTTCTCAGAAAATGTATAAATTTAAGTATACCAAAGAGTTGTTATAAATGAGCGCAAACTATTAAAATATGATCCGGTATAAAGTAAAGCAAATATTCACCTATAGAGTAACGGCACGATATTTTTAAGTAGACTATTAGCTGTTGTCCTTGCCAGCTGTCGTCAAGGTCAAGCTTTCAGATTGGTACCGGCGTGTATAAAAGAGATCTACACGGAAATTTCTTTATGCCTTGTGACGATTTTAAAAAATATAGTAAATCGCACAAATAAAAAATTTTTAATTTCTAACAAGTAAGAGTATTATCCACCCTTACCTATACCCAGATTCCTGAATGAACTTGAAATTGTCCCGTACCAACACGCAAAGAAAGGTGTTAATTAAATAATAATAATAATTACGTTAATTATTTAAAATACGACTATATAAATAAGGAAATCTCTAATTCGTAACAAAGTTAACGTAAAGTATTTACATTCTAATTGATGAGTAATTAATAATAAATAAAAGAACGAACTATTTTCTCAGTGCGTAAATACGCGCCAGCTTACTGACCCCTTGCCCCTAAACTATGCACGCAGTCGCCAGTAGAACTTCGACATGTAAAGATGTGAGTTTTGTGTTGTCCACATACACGTAGGTGTATGCCGTTTAAAAAGGTATCCAGTTTGAGGTGATTTTATTTTGAAGAATGTAGTGTGGAAAATAATAACAAAAATAAATAATGTAGTGTGTGTAGAGTTAAAAAATATATAAAGAAAGGAAAACTTAGCCGACACATCTCTTTTAAAAAATAAAACTGTAAGTTGTAAGGTATGTAACTTACCAGACTTTAGTACTGCAAAGTAAGAACTATCATTAAGGTGTAAAATGTGAACTACAAACTCCAGACGTAGAAAACTCAAAATACAACAGTATGAACTTCAAGTAAAAATCCGATCGTCGAGACCAGATATAATCAACCCGATGTAGCTTCAAGAGGAACCACGTACACCACCCTAGAAGACGACAGAAGATGACCACCAAGGACCCAGCCACAACCTCATGTTAAATTCAGGTGATATCCAAACACAACATTTGTACATATTCGTTTCAATAAGAGAAGTAACAAAAGAACACTAAAGAACTTTTAATAATGTAAAGAATAACTTATCAGATTTGTAATTTTTGTAATGAAGTAGTAGTAACAGCACTAGATCTAAATGTAAGGTAATTCTGTAGTTTACAACCAATATTATTCTTCCAATAATTTGGTTAAAATTGTGATAAATTAATTTTTAACAAAGTTCAGACCCGGATCCGAGGTACTTAAAACAACATCTAGATGAGTACTTTTGAGATAAAAGGAATAATACACTTAATATTTTTAAAGCATTAAAAGCAGAATTTGCTAGAGTAATTCTTTTTGAAAAACAAAGTAAATCATGAGATTTGAATAGTAATAAAGAGATGTTTTTGCTAACACCAAGTGAGTGAATAAATTTGTGCAATCCTTGTCTATTTCCTATGTAAAAATTGTGTTGTAATTTGTTGGTAAGGAAGTTTTACTAACAACGGCAGCTAGTTTAATTAACTGGTAACGAATTGAACTAGTTCCCGACTTTTGTGTTGTCTTAACAAGGGAGACGTCACAAAATTGCGCCACTCTGCTATTGTGTAAAAACTGCTCTGCTTAATTATATAATAGGTTTGTAAGCATCGTGACGCCTACAAAATTGCGTCACTGTTCTTTGTAAAAATAATAATAATTGTATATTGTTATAATTCGTTAACAATAACTTTGACAAGCATAAATTTATTCACTCTGAAATAAACAAAAAAATAAATGAGTAAAATTTTAATTAAGTTATAATAATATTAGTATCGTGACTTTGCCGTAATAAACAAGTCATCGCTGATAAGTATTCCATTCTAAACCTGTCGGTAGAAACCAGTCTGTTCATGTTAAATACGTGTTGAGGAATGTAAACTCTCCCCTTTTGTATGCACGCATCTCATTCAAAACCTCCCCTCGCTAACCAAACAAACCACCTTAGACATGCTCTTTCCTGTTTTGAATTGTCCTGAATTACCACCCTATGCAACTAGACGACTCCCCAAAACAGCTGACCCTTTGTGCTATTGTTAAAGCAATGAACTTTTCGTATATGAAATTTCTCTCTACTATACAATGGTATTAGCGTTTTGTTTTGACTAATTATATATGACAGTACAGAAAATTGAATTGTTGTGAGATAAGTTTATGTTGATTAATTAATATAAGATTCCATATGTAATAAGATATATATATGTATGTGTTTAAATGAATTCACGTTTTATAAGAATTTAAAATAGATGACATAAGATTTGTCGTTCGTAATACGTCGTGTATTTGAAGCTGTTATTAACAAAAATGGCTCAATTTAACCCCGACTTGTTGTTGAAAGACGAATTAAGCTATGAAGCATTATTGCGTGGTCTTCCCTACTCAAATGTAACTGTCGCGGAACTTCGCAAGACGTTACGTGAAAATAAACCGGACAAACCCTCATTATTAAATCGTTTAAGTGTTTTAGATTTTGAAAGCGAAAAAGAAACATGTTATCACAAGTATACAGAACTAACTTCGATCGCACAAACCCTGCGTGATGAAAAATCCCCCGCAGTAATTTTACGCACCACCCAAAGAATCGAACATCTGACCCGCCGTATCACCAATTTGTTGAATTGGCCCGGTGATAAAGTTACCCCTCATGATGTACAAAAATTCGCCGAGGAAGCATTACAACAATTACCCGAGATCATGCGCGAATTACGTCGAACATCCAAATAGTTTAGATTAGAGGAGATTGAAGAAGCAATGACGAAACTAAATATTTCCCCTACCCAATCCCCGACTCAAGAACAGCTAAACGGTACTGCAAAACTTCAGCTTCTGCAGGAATCGAATATAGACCCATTTAAAGAAAGGTTAACTGATAGACAAGTAAATATCCAACCAGTAAACGTTACGTTACTCCCTAATGAACTAGAAAATATGACCCGTACCTACGATTTACCTCCTCACTTGCGGACGAATCAATCTGCGGAAAAACCTAGAATGATGACTCAAGTAAATCTAAATACCGATCTCTATGGAAAGATAACCCACCCTGTAGAAAGTATTTTGTCTGACATACCAATCACTGATGGGCTGAATATTACAAAGCTCCTAGATTTTTTCAAGCACATTTTACAATTAAAGGACCTACAACAACTAAGAGATAACCAGATTTTACAAGTAATTTTACCTAAATGTAGACCTCCTTTAAAAGATAGAGTGTTAGAATCCCTAAGGTATAATCACCCAGTAGAAGAACTTCATACCACCCTAATAGGACATTTCGTTCCCACCGGTATCTACGAAGAATTGAAGAGAAACTTAGTACTTCGTGTACAAGGAACATACGAGAGATTAGCTCATTATATATCTGAGGTAAGAGAATCTGCTTTATTGCTACAAGTTAAATGGAGTGAACAACAGTTAGTAGACACTATCTTAGTAGGACTATCTCCCGAGGAGCGATCTCGCCTAGCACTCATGAAGCGACCAACTACTTTCACCGAACTAGAACTATGTTGTATACATTCGTCCAACGTCTGGTATTCTGACCAGAACAGACGCGTTTCTATGTCCCAGACTCAACACAGAGATTCTTTCCAAACTCGACCAATTGGAACTGATACCCGAACCTACCGCGATAAGCGATTCGTGAGGACATCAAAAACCCAAAGCTACCCCCATGTTTCATACTCTAGACCAATACCCCGACAACCTACGAGCGAAGTAAATGATGAAATAAGATGTTATAACTGTGGAAAGGCCGGACACATTAGCAAGGTATGTAAACAAAAGCGCTACCAACAGAAAACCGACCAATCAAAAAACATGTGAAGCTGGAAGAACGAAAATCCTACGTCTTCCGAAGCACCAGAAGGAAAGGTAACAATAATAATAATCATCGAATAAAAATAAATAGAAATAAACGCAGAGACCCTTACTTAACAAGATTTATCGAGAAGTGCAACTCTATTGGTGCATGTAAAACAAGTATATACCAACTACCCTATGTACAGATAGACCTTGGAGCAACGAATACCCTTGGCTTAATTGATTCCGGATCTACCCGTAGTATAATTAGTAAACAGTTAGTCACCGTATTAGCTAATCATAATCTGATTAAACGTAGCCAAAACGTGAACATAAAGTGTGCCACCGCAAATAAACAAAACCTAAAGATATCGCGCAGTATTACGGTGAAATTAAAAATAAAGAATTTTACTTGGTATATTCCCCTACTAGTAGCTGAAGTGTTAGGACAAAACTTAATACTAGGCGCTGATTTTATAAGTAAAACTGGCTTAATCCTTGATATGTATGCAAAACAATATTTCTTCAGATTTGATCGTACTCGAAAATATCAGTTCGACTCCGAGTTAAGTAACGACGTTAATTGTGAAACCTCAACTATTCAATCAGAGCACCAAGAGTCTAGTCTGAGTCATTTAAAAGGAAATGATAGACTAAGAATTCAAAAGTTAATAAAAGAATTTTCTACTGTACTCACCCCCAAGTTAGGATTAACTCATTTAATCGAATATAAAATAAATCTGAGTGACAACAAGGTAATACGACTCCACCCATACAAATTATCACCGCCCAAGATGGAAATAATTAGAAACCACATTAACAAACTCCTTGATCAGCACGTCATAGAACCGTCAACTTCTCCATACTCATCACCTGCATTCCTAGTACCAAAAGGAACTGACAAACATAGACTAGTCGTGGATTATAGACAGCTAAATAAGAGTATAGAATTTGAATCGATACCACTGCCCGACATTCACAGCGCGTTTCACTATTTTACAAGAGCGAAAATCTTCACTATAATGGACCTCAACCAAGCATTCCACCAGATCCCACTAGCTGAGGAATCAAAACATTTAACTGCTTTTGCTGTGCCATTTAATCTATATCAATTCACGAGAGTACCATTCGGTATATCACAAGGAAGTTCAGTATGTAGCAGACTGTTAGAAAAAATTTTCCATGACGTTAAATTTAAATTTGTATATCATTATCTTGACGATATAGTAGTATATAGTGAATCAATGGATCTACATGTTGATCACTTGCGTGAAGTATTATCCAGGTTAAAGAAAGCTGGACTGACCGTAAACCCGAGTAAAGTTAATTTCGCAGTAAAACAATTCTCCTTCTTAGGTCACATAGTATCAGCCGAAGGTAAGGTTAGCATTGATCCCGAACGTAGACGCGCAATCCGAGAATTCTTACCGCCGAGAGACGCCAAAGGTATAGCTCGATTTTTAGGTATGATTAATTATTTTCATAAGTACATACCCCACTTAGCGGATATAGCAGCCCCATTGAATGCTTTAAGAAAGAAAGGAACGAAATTCGAGTGGAGTACTCAACACCAAGAAGCGTTTGAAATACTTAAAGAAAGCATAATATCCCCACCTGTATTGCAGTTAGCGGATTTCAGTAAACCATTTGTCGTACAGACTGACAGTTCAAGTGTAGCATTAGGAGCCGTAATATATCAGGAAATAAATAATACTAGACTCCCGATCAGCTATGCATCCCGTACGTTGACCGAGCAAGAAAGGAAGTTCTCAGCCTACGAACTTGAATGTTTAGCCGTAGTATTCGCCTTTGATAAATTCAAACCATTTTGGGAACACAAAGAATTTCTACTAGAAACCGATAATCAAGCTTTATCATGGTTATTGAATCACCCAAAACAGTTAGGTCGTATCGGAAGATGGGTGTTAAGATTAAATTGCTACAAGTTCAAAGTGCAACATATTCGTGGTACTCAAAATGTAGTAGCCGATACTCTATCCCGCATGTTCCAACTACCCAATACAAGATCTGGAGAAGACAATATTGAAACCACTACCGTTAATACACTAATTACTAACTTTCCCCTTGCATTTAAGGATATAGCATATCACCAACAACAAGATCCGAAATTGTGCAAAATAATAGAACAAATAGAAAAAGGAAATAATTCTGACAAATATACCTTGAGTAAAAGAGTACTTTGTTTTAAAAAGGCAAACGGAAAATTACTGAGAATAATCGCCCCGGAAATAATCAAACCCATGTTAATGGACTACTACCATTCATCGACAATTGGAGCTCATATGGGAATTAGGAAAACTATACATCGTATTCGCAAGGAATACCACTGGGAAAACATGAATAGTGAAATAAAAAAGTTCGTGAAAGAATGCGAAATTTGTGCCCTGAGCAAACCAGCAAGAACCAGTCAAGTCGGAAAATTAATCTCCGAAATACCTACCACTCCCTTCTCGAAAATATACATAGACTATTCTGGACCTTATCCCCGCTCTAAATCCGGAAATACTATGCTGTTAATTTGTGTAGACTCCTTCATTAAATTCGTGTGGATGTATCCTATGCGTCGTGCATTAGCATCTACGACAATTAAGATTCTACAAGAAAGACTATTTAAAGATTATGGTACACCTTTAAACCTAATATCTGACAATGGACCCCAGTTTAAGTCGAAAGAATTTAACGACATGTGTTTTAAATTAGGGATAAATCATATTACCGTGACCGAGTACAGACCGCAAGGAAACCTAGCAGAAAGATACTTGCGTAACTTAAAATCAGCATTAATATCTTATCATGCTAAAGACCAGACAACCTGGGATCAAAATATTTCATGGATAAAATTTGCGTTCAACTCAGCGTATCATGAAGGACATAAATCAACACCATTTGATTTACTGTACAAGTATAAACCCAACCATCCTTTAACCACAAAGTGGAAAATCCATGAGTTATTACCCCGCGACATAAATGGGAATAACATACGAAAAATATGGAACGAAGCTCGTGCAAATTTGAGAGCGAATTTACAAAAATCAAGGAAGTATCATGAGCAGAATAATAGGCAAATAGAGTATAAAGTAGGTGATTTAGTAATGTATAAAACTCATCCTATGAGTAAAGCCGTTGATAGGACCACTTCGAAACTATCATATCGATGGTGTGGCCCCTACCAAATTCATAAGTTCATCACCCCCGTTACTGTAGCTCTGTATGAACCCAATACAGAAAACTACGTTCGCAGAAGCCATCTGTCTCAAATAAAAAAATGTTTTTCGTGTCAAAATACAGAAGAACGACTACGAGAAAGATAGAAAACCGAGAATACTATTTAAGTATTGAGAATAATATGTTGTATATACTTATACCGAAATACGATAAGATTTTGCAACATCCTATACCATAAGTGAGTATAAACTCAAAACCCCTCGTACGAATACTAGCGAGGCCTGATCAACCTTAGCTAATGTCCTGCGAGAATGATATAATACATGAGAAGTCAGTTGACGATGATAATGAAGATGACGAGAGAGACAAAGAAAGAAAAATAATCCCTAGCGCAGTAAACTAAAAGTAATTCGATTGTTATTACAATACGTGATTATTATTAGTAATATACTCATGAGTAGAACTCCGTAAAACGGAGAATGATATAATACATGAGAAGTCAGTTGACGATGATAATGAAGATGACGAGAGAGACAAAGAAAGAAAAATAATCCCTAGCGCAGTAAACTAAAAGTAATTCGATTGTTATTACAATACGTGATTATTATTAGTAATATACTCATGAGTAGAACTCCGTAAAACGAGTGATGTATTCAAAGAAAAACCGGTAGTAGATGTAAGAATTAAAATAAGGTAGATTTACGTTTTGTGTATTTTATTTGTAGTAGATGTATTAGAATTTAAATATTTTGTGTAAGTGTAAGATAATCAATTGTTGAATAGAAATAATCTGAGAGAGGGAAATTTCAGTATGAGATTCTGTGTCCAAATATAATTGTGTTTATTAGATTTTCTATGATTACCCCACCACCCCGTTTTCATAGTTAGGTGCAGGAGGATGTGACGATTTTAAAAAATATAGTAAATCGCACAAATAAAAAATTTTTAATTTCTAACAAGTAAGAGTATTATCCACCCTTACCTATACCCAGATTCCTGAATCAACTTGAAATTGTCCCGTACCAACACGCAAAGAAAGGTGTTAATTAAATAATAATAATAATTACGTTAATTATTTAAAATACGACTATATAAATAAGGAAATCTCTAATTCGTAACAAAGTTAACGTAAAGTCTTTACATTCTAATTGATGAGTAATTAATAATAAATAAAAGAACGAACTATTTTCTCAGTGCGTAAATACGCGCCAGCTTACTGACCCCTCGCCCCTAAACTATGCACGCAGTCGCCAGTAGAACTTCGACATGTAAAGATGTGAGTTTTGTGTTGTCCACATACACGTAGGTGTATGCCGTTTAAAAAGGTATCCAGTTTGAGGTGATTTTATTTTGAAGAATGTAGTGTGGAAAATAATAACAAAAATAAATAATGTAATGTGTGTAGAGTTAAAAAAAATATAAAGAAAGGAAAACTTAGCCGACACATCTCTTTTAAAAAATAAAACTGTAAGTTGTAAGATATGTAACTTACCAGACTTTAGTACTGCAAAGTAAGAACTATCATTAAGGTGTAAAATGTGAACTACAAACTCCAGACGTAGAAAACTCAAAATACAACAGTATGAACTTCAAGTAAAAATCCGATCGTCGAGACCAGATATAATCAACCCGATGTAGCTTCAAGAGGAACCACGTACACCACCCTAGAAGACGACAGAAGATGACCACCAAGGACCCAGCCACAACCTCATGTTAAATTCAGGTGATATCCAAACACAACATTTGTACATATTCGTTTCAATAAGAGAAGTAACAAAAGAACACTAAAGAACTTTTAATAATGTAAAGAATAACTTATCAGATTTGTAATTTTTGTAATGAAGTAGTAGTAACAGCACTAGATCTAAATGTAAGGTAATTCTGTAGTTTACAACCAATATTATTCTTCCAATAATTTGGTTAAAATTGTGATAAATTAATTTTTAACAAGGTTCAGACCCGGATCCGAGGTACTTAAAACAACATCTAGATGAGTACTTTTGAGATAAAAGGAATAATACACTTAATATTTTTAAAGCATTAAAAGCAGAATTTGCTAGAGTAATTCTTTTTGAAAAACAAAGTAAATCATGAGATTTGAATAGTAATAAAGAGATGTTTTTGCTAACACCAAGTGAGTGAATAAATTTGTGCAATCCTTGTCTATTTCCTATGTAAAAATTGTGTTGTAATTTGTTGGTAAGGAAGTTTTACTAACAACGGCAGCTAGTTTAATTAACTGGTAACGAATTGAACTAGTTCCCGACTTTTGTGTTGTCTTAACAAGGGAGACGTCACATCTTGACACGCACGCACGCACACGCGCGCGCGCGCGAGCGAACACACACACGATCATTACCAAAACGTATGTATACTACCCAAAGTAAACCAACTTCATGTTGAAGGTACGAACGTACGAAATAATGTTTCATGGACAAATATGTAATGAAAATTGTGTATATCCCAAATATATAGCACAAACTGTGACACGAAAGTTATCGTCACCTGTTTCGCATTCGTTGGCCAGTGTTGTTTTTAGAACGCTGCCACAGATGTATGTGTGGTACTTTTTCAAGTCTAATAGCTTTGCTGCCAGTGTGTTTAACGGTGAATAAATAAAACTTAGTGAACATGACATTGCATTTAATAGTAATTTTGGAAACGAGAATTAAAGTACTTTAGAAGTAATATTTATAAAACTCGTTTCACGTGCTACTGTGTTCGCTGGTTCTCGGAATATCAATCACTTCGGCTACACTTTTGTGTGGATTGAAAATTCGTGCTTATTTCTGTATCCTCCCATATGTGCCCCGTCGCGTCGGTTTAATATTCTGCCAATCCGAACACATTAAATTTTAAATATCCTTCAGTTTTTAGAATAAAATATAATCTTCGTATTCCAAATTTGTTGTAAATCAGTTTCATCGTATTATTGTTTTCTCGAGTTAATGTAAACCGACATTAACGGTGTAACTTCGTCAGAAGATGAATATTTAAATACAAATTAATATCCTATAAATAACAATAATTTATAAATGGCCTAAATACGATCTTATTTTAAATGGCCTGTGTAGTTCACGAGTATGAAGATATGCTCGCATAGACGTAACCTAATGCATGTACATGATCGCATGCACTTACACTATAAATTAAATGTGTTTGTTCACACACACACGAAGTATGAAGATACAAGAGAAGATAGATAAAGTATGCTGTTCCTACATAAACCGTTAGGTATTGACGTGTGCACCCACTGTCACACTCTCCCTTTCAAAGCACTTTACGTGTTGAGTGCTCGTTGTTGTTTCAAGTCATTACTGTGTATCGACAGTTCCTAACAGCGGAGTGGGCTTTTAATGAATACATAGCATAACGCAGCTCCACACGAGTATTTTCCTTTTTGTTATAACTGACGTCTCCGCTTATGAAAGGAAATTTAATTAAGAGATCGCTCAACTCCGCTTGTCGTGTTTAATGAAATATTTTTATTTCGCTGTAACCTATGTGCAAATAAAATTTAAATCTATCGCGTATAAGTTGTATATCTTTTAGGTCCATCATTTCCAGCTTATGTTGTGAATGGTTTGTAATGATCGACATTGTTATAATTTAACTTTGACTGGAATAGTTCACTTCTTAGGTAACTGTGTTTTTCCTAAACTAATGTAGGCCTAAAGGAAAAAAAATATGTAGGCATGAAGAAACTCAGCGATCATTTTAAGTCTATTTAGAGATTTCTCAACATAATTTTGGAACAATTTAAAGGAAAACGTTTGTTAGTTTTAGCAGTTAACAAATAAGATGAGAATTTCTCGATAATTATTTTCTCTAAATAATGTAATGCAGAAATAACTGATACGGAATAGTAGTTGACCTTTGCAGGTTATACTTTTATAGAACATATGGGACAGTATACTGGTTGTAAGTCCAGTATGCACTTATGTCTTCAGTGAAAATTAATATAAAATGAAAATGTGAAAATGAAAATAAACGAAAGAGTGTACAGTACGACTGTATACGAAATTTATGAACGATTCTTTTAGACAAAAGAGAAAAAGGAATATGGAAGTAAAACAGCGTTGTACGATGTGATAACAATAAACAAGGAAAATTGTACACTAATAATGTCTACACTTACCTGAATACAAGGGTGTACGTATAACCGGGTTAACTGTAGGCGAATACTTTGTACTTTGTGATTTTGCTTTGGAACTAATGCTTTAGACTTGTAGCTTTTTTTAGTTTCACTTAACATATTACAAAACGTAATTGCGTAGCCTATACCTATGACAGTCATGACGTCCCTTTTATTTGCGTGTAGCATATTTTCTTTCGAAAATGTATAGCCTATTTGTAATTATAATCACTTATGAACAACAGGGAGCGAAGGGAATGGAGGACTTATTGTCCGCATTTTGCCATTTACAAATTTTGTATGTTCTTTTAATGCTAATGGGCAGTTATAATCGTGGTTCTATAAATCGTTCGTGCCTGGACACTGTTTGAATTCTACCATCTTCTCCGGTCTTGCGGGGTGTATCCAGTTTTTGGCATTTTCTTTTATATCTTGTGTTCACATAATGCAAATAGATGTGCTCCCACGTTTTATATTATTTTAAAAAAGTTAATAAAACCCTTTTATTCGTTTCTGAGAATTCAATCATCAATAAATCCAGTTGATTTACTGTGCAAAAAATTCAATTTTCACTAGTCTAACAAGAATATGTAACAAAAATTGCGCTCCACGATACATATGGGTACCCGCTATGTGTGTGAATGCACGTATCCAATATTATAAAGCGAAATTCAGGAGCGTAATGAAACTATTTGCCATGGGCTGTCCGCTGAAGGTAAACTACTAGACAATTCCATTATAGCACGTTAATACCGCCTGAACAGCGATTGTTCAATAATGAAACCTTCTGTGTATAGGCTACAGTATTTGTTTATGAATATTTCTTTAATCATACATTCATAGTTCCCACCAAACATGGTGATAACATCTAATACTGAGACTAAATTAAAAGACGTAGTCGCAGCACGGATAAAGAAAAAGGTATTTATTAATTTCAATTTCACTGCGACTGGAGACCAAATATAATGAATCTTGAAGCCGGTCAGGCAAACCTGGTCTATAAATATAAGAACGTTAAGATGAAAGTAATTAAGACTAGTCTCAACATTAAATTCATTAAGAAATGTTTACACAACAACATAACACCAAATTTTTCCAAAATTAATATTTAAAATAAGTCATTAGCAGCGGTTAAAACTAAATCAATAGCACAGAAGATATGGCAAAAAGAAGAAATTAAGCAATTGTGTGTGAAAAAGGACAGATTGAACCGTATTTTGTATATTGCACATTTAAAAATATTAAACAGTTTGCATCCTGCTATCATTAGCAATGTTATGGAATTGATAGAAGCACTGATAAGAGAAGTAATTAAAGTCATTATATCGAAACACATTAAGAAGTTTGATAACCTATACAAGAAACCACACATGTATGATAACATAAATTGTAAACATAACTTTTATAAACGCGTAGTAAATTATACCAATATCGAATTATCTAATGACGAGACAGAATTAATATCTAAAGGTTTAAAATATAACTTACCTAAACTTAGCAAAAACAGCCTATTACGTGGAGTTATAAACGCTGAAGCTGCTATAAAATGCATTAAAAACCAAGAAACCCAACAAGTAACACGATCGGTAATCAACAATAAATTGGATCGCATATTGAAAATGGATGGCTTAAGTAAAAATAAAAACCAGTTTCTAAAATACAAGAAGGAGCTCAACCTTATGAAAACAATAAAACAAAAGATTGACGTAAATAAGGCAATAGTTACCAAAGCCGATAAAGGCAATACTGTAGTTATATTGAGTCAAGGAGATTACACGCAGAAAGGTTAATGAATTTATTAACAATAACAATATTAAGACACTTGAGCATGACCCCACCAGCAAGTACACAAAGGAACTAAATTCCGCTGTGAACAAATGCATAAATTTATTTGACGCAAATGTTAGACACCATATTAAACAAATAAATGCACAGGCACCCGCATTCACAGGTTTGCCAAAAATACATAAGGACAACATGCCAATACGTCCCTTAGTTAACTACACGTCGGCACCTGGGTACAAAATCGCAAAAAAACTTCAACATATAATAAAAAACAGTATAAAGCTAGAGAATAATCATAGTATCAAGAACAATAAAGATTTCATAAACAAAATTAATTCCATCGACTTATTACCGAGTTATAAGCTGGTTTCTTTTGATATTGTCAATTTGTACACAAATATATCTATACAAGAAACAATAGAGATTCTCCAAAACAATTTACTTAATACGGCAATATTAAATCCATAGAAAATTAACGAATTAATCTTGATATTACGAATAGTATTAAACAAAATTATTTTACGTTCGACGGCAAGTTTTTTGAACAAGGAGAAGGGTTGGCAATGGGGTCTCCTTTAAGTGGATTACTGGCAGATATATACCTTAACTTTTATGAAAATAATTATCTACTATCTAACTGTAACAGTTACCACGATACAATTATCTCATACACGCGATATGTTGACGATACGTTCATGGTTTTTAATGGCACTTGTAGACAAATGGACATGTTACTCAAATACATGAACAACATAAATAACAACATACAATTCACCGTGGAAGTAGAAAATGAAAATTGCCTAAACTTTTTAGACCTTTCTGTTCGAAGAAACGCTGATTGTATCACATATAAAATATACAGGAAACCCACTACCACGGATATAACTGTCCATGCTGATTCATTCCACCCATATACACAGAAAATGGCCTCTTTTAATGCTTTCGTAAATAGACTTTTAACTATACCTATGAACCAGGAAGATTTTCAAGATGAAGTAAATATTATTAAACATATAGCTGTCAATAATGGATATAAAAGTGATATAATAGATAACTTAATAAGCAAACATAGGAATAAAATGGAAAGAAAATCAAAATTAGATGGTAAAAAGAACCGTTATATTTCAGTTGAATACACTAATTTGATTCCTAATATAATAAAAAATGAATTAAGAAAATTAGACATCATCATGTCCTTCAAAACTACCAATAACATATTGAACATATTAAAACCTCGAACACAAAAAACAACCGAAAACAGTTCTGGCATATATAGAATCCAGTGTAGTGACTGTGATAAATTCTACATAGGACAAACGGGCAGGAAATTTAAAGATAGATACAAAGAACATTTGCCAAAAAAGAACATCAAGTCAATCAAATCCAACTTTGCTTTACATCTGGTAAACAGCAATCACAGTTATAGTGGTTTCACAGATAACTTTACGCCCATACATATATGCAGTAAGAGCCGATACATGGATGCCATGAAGAATATGAAATATATAAAGCGTTTTTATTTCAACCAAACCTACTGCTTAATGATCAATTAACATTTAAATATAACTGTTTATATGATACTGTATTGAAGAGTGATAACGCTTGTGTACACCAGCCGAATATATAGTTTGACTACGCGGTCAGTTATAGTACGGCAGTGCGCACTGTTACGTGGACTGAGTTCTATCGTACTCATTGTGTTATGTGTTTGTGTATTGATGTGTTTTAATTAATATACTCTTGACACGTTCGTTATGAACTAGAAGAAAATACGATTTTACCTGATGATGGGAACGTGTTCCCGAAACATGTCGTAAGACATCAAAGACGTAGTCGCAGCACGGATAAAGAAAAAGGTATTTATTAATTTCTAATACACCAGTTAACCAGTTACAGTATCGGTTTACGGTGTGAAATTATATGTAACCGTGCCGGCGAGAACTATTTACAGGGTCCGGAAGGGGACCCTGAGGCTGGACAGGGTATATTGACCCTCGAGTTTCTCCAGATAGCATCAACTCGTGGTGTAAAGGATCTGCAGTCGACATTACAGGGAAGTGATCTTATATTATTTTCTGCACACTTATAAAAATGTATTGAAAAGAAAAGAAATTTACTGACTCTGTTTCAAGTTACATCAGTAAAGACTTTATAGTTTAGATAATACAAAGAGACCTTTCTAAATATCAATTTATTTCACTGTACAAAAATTAAATTTTTAGTTTGTGTTACGAAGGTTGAGAGAGACAAATTTTTTTGTAACCCGTATTAAAGGTACAGTAAATTGTCTGAAAAAGTAATAGCATTATTAATGAATCCGTTTCATTCCAATAACCTCTATCTCGACTGTTTATTCTATGCGATCCTTATACATCGCAATGTGTGTGTGTGCTGTTTCTTTGTGAGTAACTCGTTAAGTTTCATGCAGGCTTCTTGTATAACAGGTAGAATGTTCTTAATAAAATAAAACGATAAAAAATAAGAACATTTTACAATTGCAGAAGTAATTATAATTTTATTGTGTGTGTGTGTGTGTGTGTGTGTGTGTGTGTGTGTGTGTGTGTGTGTGTGTGTGTGTGTGTGTGTGTGTGTGTGTGTGTGTGTGTGTGTGTGTGTGTGTGTGTGTGTGTGTGTGTGTGTGTGATAGCTCTGGCGATGTTGAACAAAAATTGCTCCATCGAAACTAGATAGTATGCAAGGAAGTAAAATAAATACATTGTACAAGTAACAATCAAAATAACTATCTTAGTTATAGTAAACGTTCAACCAGAGAACTTATCTGTGCTCATAAAGAGATTTCTCATTATGAAACTGACGTTCTTTGTATCGTCCGGTTTAACGTACGGTTTCACATTACAAACACATTTCTTGCCTCTTCTGCTCTCCATTCAACATTTGACTGTACGTTACGTGTCTCATTACCTCTAACAAGGTTTGGATCTCGGATATAGCTCGTCAATAACTGGAAAGCTAATAACCTCGTTATTTCCGGAAAGATGGTAAATAATATAACAACAAATTCTGTTACGGAGGACGGTCAACGTAAAGATTTGTACCTTTTCTCTTTATTATACGAGAACTTTTTATTTTCTCGTAGTTTGTATATAATGTGACCACCAAGTTTCGTATAAACTATATGTCGGTATTGCAAGCATACGCAGCATAGGCTGTACTTTTTTCTTATTTTGTAATTTCTAAAAAACTTTAGAAACTCTACACGGTAGAGTTAATACACGTGGAACTGTGTAAGGGAAGTTACTGTGTGTTCACGTGCCACGTCTTGACAACAGTGAACTCGAGATTCCAGTGATAGCATTTTTATTGAGATAACAGTGTCTCAAATCAGTTCGTAGTTATTATCGTTTAATTAATTATCATTTTGGGGTAACATAAAAATAGCAATGGTGTAATCATCCCCATGGTATTCTTGGTAGCAAACGGTCTACCTTTCAGTGTACTAATAGGATGTGATATGTTGAGACAATATTCAGCAATCATTGACATGAGCAGAGAGAAGGTGTCTCTGACCTCAGATGGTATAGTATGGACGGCTGAGTTCATTGGAAGCCAATGTGCCCCTCAGAACCGAACCAGCTATCATTTTAGGGAAGAAGATTATTGTAGGGATTATACACCAGACGAGATAATTAAATATCAGGATGGCAATAACGAATTATGGCGTTGTAAATTAGAAGAGATAAAAAAATTTCAACAAGAAAAGACGGGAGTAAAGTTGAGTGAAGAACAGGTAGAAAAACTAATATTAATCTATAATAAGTATCGGCATATTTTTTCAGATGCACCCGGTAAGGTCAAAGGTTATCAATGTAAGTTAACATTCAGAGAACCCGTTGAATTAAGAAATCTTACCCCATTGCTTATTCATTACAGGAAGCGGTAAGGACAGAAATTATTAGAATGATGGCAGATGACATTATTGAGTACAGTCATTCTCCATATACTAGTCCCATAGTAGCAATCCCTAAGAAGAATGGTAAGGTACGACTTTGTCTTGACGCTAGGGAAATTAACAAAACGATCATTAATGACCGGACGTCTCCTGGAGAAATTGAGGAAATATTGAAAAAATTTCATGGAACTAAATTCATTAGCACGTGGGATACAGTGTGCGGATATTGGCAGCTGAAACTACACCCTGATAGTCGTAAATATGTGGCATTTATTTTTGACGGGAGGAACTATCAATTCAAAAGACTACCCTTTGGACTTATCAATTCCGTAGCCATATTTGTTAAATGCGTGGACCAAATCTTAGGTCAAGAAACATTACAATTCATCACCGTATACGTCGATGACTTACTAATTACTTCATCAAATTGGGACGAACATTGCAATAGAGTCGAGCATGTGCTACAAAAGCTATCTGACAATACTATCACTCTGAAACTTGATAAATCTAAATTTATAGCAGATGAAGTCCAATTTTTAGGCTTTAATTTATCAGAATCCGGTATCTCTCCATCACTAGACAAAGTAAATGCAATTCAGCAGTTTCCTACACCCAAGAATAGAAGACAATTGCAATCATTTCTGGGAATATGCAGCTACTATCGTAAGTTTCAACTGAATTATTCAGAATTGACGGCGAAATTCCAACATCAGTTATCTTCCAAAGACAAATGGACATGGGAACATGAACAGGATATAATATTGCAATTAATTAAAGACAAATGTTTAGAGTCCGTTATGTTACACCATCCTGATTTTAGTAAGCCTTTCTATTTAAACTGTGACGCTAGTAATGTAAGTCTGGGAGCGGAATTATATCAGGACGATGAAGAAGGAAACCACATGGTTATTAGTTTTGCCAGTAGGGTACTGAACAGCTGCGAACGAAACTACAATGTCACCGAAAAGGAGTTACTGAGTGTGGTATTTGCGTGCAATAAGTTCAGAACTTACATCTTAGGATACCCAATAACGGTCAGGTCTGATCATAAATCCATATCATTTCTAAAGAAGTGTAAATTGAACCATGGCAGGTTAACCAGATGGGTACTAGCATTACAGGAGTACAA
Source organism: Magicicada septendecula (assembly GCA_034769895.1). NCBI lineage: Eukaryota > Metazoa > Arthropoda > Insecta > Hemiptera > Cicadidae > Magicicada > Magicicada septendecula. The sequence continues at coordinate 1,030,913,097 of CM068367.1, read as the reverse complement.
TATAAATTGGGAATATATAGCAGGAAAAGAAAAATATCGCAGCAGATGGACTATCTTGAATTAACTTAGAAAACCAGACTTTTGAAAGAGAAAAAGAAGAAATAGCAAGGATATACCATATAATAAAGAATAGATCTGATTTGGAGAACATTGTTAGAGAAATTAAACAACAACAAAAGACGGATGCAAAATTAATTAAAATCAGACAAAGATTAACTGAGCAAGATGACAATATAGTGCAATTTTACTGTATACATGACGACATATTATTTGTAAAAACTAAATTCAACCAGAATAATTGGAAATTAATAATACCCAGAACCACTGAAAAAGAGTTAATCTTGGACTACCACATTCGATATGGACACATGGGAGCACTAAAGGTAATAAAAGCGTTGGAAGAGCATGTGTACATTAAAGATATCAATAGAAGAGTCCGAAGCTATATACAAACTTGTCATGTTTGCCAATTAGCAAAATGTAACAATGAGGAAAAAGAAGGAGTAATGATACCCATAACATCAAAACATAAATTAGAGAAAGTATATATGCGGACCATTTCCTCGCAGTGGAGGACGACACGAATATAAATTTATAGTAATAATGTTTGATCATTTTACAAAATTATATCCCATTACCCGCGCCACCACCAATAAGATAATCGATGTAATCATTAATCAGTATATACCTGTAACCCCTCATTCAAAAACTAGTTATTTAAAACTAGGCGGAAGGCCTAGAGAAGCCAAAAATGCGCTGGGTCCAGTGAGACGGGACTTGCAATTAAACTCGGCTGTTAAACAACAATAACAATTTTATTCTGAATTCTAAGTTGTACACGTTCATTCATAATAGTCGCAAATTCAGTAATTCTATATTCATTGTAGGTTCAACATAGATATATTCAACATCATTCAATAATTCAATAAATTCTTAAAATCCAACAATTCACTATTAATATAAAATATACAACTCTTAAACCTTATTTCAAGTTCAACCTCAATACAAATATAAAATTCAAATTTCGAAAATACCATGTAATGTAAATTTACAACTTTTAACTTTTACTTCAATGTTAAAGCAAAATATAAGGTTTAGATTTTTTGATAGTCTAATTGCAATACCAAGTGTAACTTTAAACTTGAGTTCAATTTTAATACAATTACAAATTTTAGATTTTCCAGCATTCAATTTCAACATAAAATAAAACCCTTGAATTTTAGTTGAATGCGACTACAAGTGTGAGGTTTAGATTCTACATAGTTCAATTCTAGATTCCGTAAAATATCACCTGTAAAATTTATGCAATGTTAAAACTCCGATTTAAGGTTTAGATTTTCATTACTTGATTTCAAACTGAAATGCAAACTTCAAAATTCTTAATTCCTCATGATTCTAAAATCTTCTTGATATCTGCACATAGGTATACTCTCATAGTGATTTGAATATTCTCAACATCATTTACATAATAATATAATGATCCGAATTCCTTAAACCTAGCATATAATTTATATAAATAGCCCTTTACACATACTCAATATTACAGCACATACTTTCACATAAATACAGATATAAATACACATACAGATATACATAAACACATCACAGACACAACATGATATCATACATCATGAAGCCAGTATGACACTTTTTAATTATTTTTTTTATTTAATACAATTTTTGTCTCATCATTTTGTCAACCGGACGGTTTTCAATTTCAAATTCGATTAAACAATACTTGTTATTTTCGTTACTCTTAGTAACCCATAATTTTTATATACCTTTTTATTGGTGCTACTATTTACTTTTTAGTATATAGGCGGTTTGTAATTATTATAAATATATTTTTGATTTACAGAAATATAATTCTTTTTAATTTTGGTTTCTTTCCCAATTTGATTTACATAATAGTTTTCTGTTTAGTTTCTTATAACTTTGGATATAAGTCTTTAATATTATTATTAACTTTACATGAATTTATATATTATTTATTAATCTCTTATAGTATTCTTACACTGCACTATTTCCTTCTGCCATTTTCCTCATACAGTATTATTTTAATTTTTATTATCATCTGATATTTAAATCTTTTATGTTTTTAAAAACCCTGGGTTATCTTATACAATAACACAATTATTTTATAAAAATATAAAATTAACATAGGTATTAAATTTTGTTGCCTACACAATATAAATACTACAATAACTAAACAAAATACATAATTAGTTAGTAGCATCATAGTCTACTATTATAGTCTATAATTCTCACATCTACAGCACAATTCTGTAAGAAGTTCCCTTCCTTCACTTATTACCTCATTGGGTACACTATAACTCACTTGTCACTGTATATCACTTTAATATTGTTTATAATGTTTAGTGATACAACTTAATTTTTAGCTAGTTATAGTTTACCCATTTCTGACCTTTATGGTATTACAAGAGTTATCATTTATTGGGACTGGGTTATGTACCGTTACATAAAGCCCCCCCCCCACTAGAACAAATTTATTTTTTTTTACTGGTTTACTAAAATAAATTGTTGATTGCTTCTACTTTCAGAATATTCCTGGTTTTATTCTTCATAATATCTTCCTTTATTTCAAACTGGTTGTAAACTGACTGGTAATTCAGACTGGTGGTAATTGCTGTTTTCTTACTCTACACTCTCTCTCTTGGAGGCAAATTCATCAATTATTTATTTCTCTGGGTAGTGGTACTTCCACATTTTATTTGATAAGGACTGGTCACACTAATCATATTAAACTTGTTTTAACACTCATTTCTATTTACTTCTATAAATTAGCTTAATCAATTAAGCTTCGGTCTGCTATCGTCCTTCTATTTTCTTCATCTATACTTCTGGAATCTAATATCAATCTATACAGCTATTTTATAATTTTTATCCCCTAAATATTCAATTTCCCTAACATTTTTCCCTATCTTGTGCGGTGGTACCAGTCGGGTGGCCACTTTTGGGTCCATACTCCTCTGTCCATCCTTACACCTTCTGAGACCAGGGGAACATCATCCCTGCTCAGGAAAATTATTGCCGGAACATTTCTACGGTCAATACATAAAAATAAAAAAATTATAAGTAGTAGTCAATTAGCGACTAGTACTAAACACTTTTGGGATTCTTCATACAGTAGCTGTTTGCATTTATTTATATATTTCTTCTTCTCCTTGATTCCTTCTTCTTTTCCATTAACTAATAGCATATAACATTATTGATAGGCCTTATGTTAAAATTCTTTTGACTTTACTTCTTGTGACATATTTCTCCGTATCATTTCTTCTTATATAATCTTCAATTCCGAGAAATTCTAATTATTGTATTAATTATCATCCTCCTTCAGTTTCATTGGAGTCATTAAATTATTCTTTATTCTTCTTATCTGAGCACATTACCATCAATTGTTTTTGTTCATTTAATTTTTCTTCTGTTTGTTACCATTAAAAATTGTACTTTTTCCTATTATTTCATTTTAAATCAATTCTTTATAACTCTTATTTACTAATCTGTTATTATTTTTTGTTAAATCAAATGGTTTCAAAATATCTTAAATCGTATTATTTCTGAATAAATTAAGTAAGTTGTCCTTACGTACTTTTGGAATTTTGGGGTTTTCTTCCGCTATTCAATGGGTTGCTTGGTCGATTTTCAAAAATTCAGTCCCCTTTTTTTCTGGTTTGTTATTATTTAGGTTAACCATGGTCCATTAACTCAGGTACTCAATGTTCTCGGATTACTGCAGTGTCCATAATGATTTTTTTTCTTGTTAAATATCTCTCGTGTATCTGGTACTGTAACTCGGCTGATACAAAGTCTTCATTTAAGTCACGGTTTTCGGTCATATTTAGATCCTTCTTAATTAATAGGTATTGTATCTCCTCTATTTTAATGTAATCACTCATATATGCCACTATTCCATTCTCTTTGACCTCTGTATTATTTACACAATGTTCTGTTGGTATACTCCGTCTTGAAAATATAATTGATGTGGTCAGATACTCTTTGATCGTCGATATTTTTAACTGATATTTAAATTTATTCAAGTTTTTTGTTATTATTCTATGGTGGTTTACCTTTGATATTTTTGTTGAGTTTTGTCTACAATTTCTAACTTTATTTAACTCCCTTCGTTTATTAATGGGAGGGTTAAATATATTAATTAATCCACTCTTCCTCATCTCCATTTCTTCTTTTGTATTGAATATTTTCTTTCTCCGTATTTTCCGTATTTTCTTGATATTCTCTTCCATGTTCGTACTTACTTTAAAACCTTCGGAAGTGCTGTTTAACGTTTCATCCAAATTATTAAAACCACTGTCCATTTGCTTATTCGTCTCCTCCTTGTATGTATCTTCTTTTTGGATAAGCGTATTAACATTTTCAAACTTCTCTCCGAAAGTTTTCCATATCTCCTTATTGAACTTCTCCATCTTACCCTCAATCCGCTTTAAACTTTCTTCGTTTATTTTCTCAATTTGTTTTAAACTATCCCTCAAAGTTTCATTTTGCTTCCTTGAGTTCTCTTCCTGTTTCTTAAAATTCTCATCTATTTTGTCAAATTTTTCGCTCAAGGTTTCATTTTGTTTCCTTGAGTTCTCATCTATTTTATCAAATTTTTCGCTCAAGGTTTCATTTTGTTTCCTTGAGTTCTCATCTATTTTATCAAATTTCTGGGCTATAAATCTCATCATGTCTTGCCAATTTGGTTCTCTCCTGGCTTCCGCTTTTTCTGGTTGGTCCCCTTGGGCATCCTCTTCCACTATTTCCTTTTCCGTGCTCATAATTGCTTCAGTTTCTTCTTTATCACCCATTGGTTGTTCCATTTCACTGTCTGTAAATAATTCTATCTCTCGTTCCTGTCCACCTTCTTCCTTCTCCTTTTCTTCTGCCCTCTTCTTCGATCTGCCTCTGGTATTATGCATTTCTTGTTTTCTCATAACTGCCGACGATAATTAGGTTTCTTCGTATATTAATTTATTAAATATATCAAAATTCTTTTCTAATTACAGCCCTTTTACGTTGAGCGCCAATTCTGTAACGTAACGCTTAAGAGGTGTTAGCGAAACGTCCGTCTTATGCAAGTCCCAATGTTGGGTTCGCCAATTCTGTAACGTTATCGCTTATATCAAAGGTTTCCGCCTCTCCAAGAGTGTATTGTAATTACGGGTTTGTAGTTAATTCAGCCCCACTGTAGTAAACGCCTATTTTTCTAACGTACCGCCTTTAGAGTGAGGGTGTGACGTCCGTCTTTTTTACAGTCTCGGATCGGTCAGAACACCTCTTAGCAATCGCCACTTATGAATTATAAAGACTGAAGTTTAAATAAAGTTGTTGGTAATGTTACTCAAACAAAGCAGAAATTGAGTGTGTGTGATTTGGGTCAAGTAGGGAAGTTGTTTAGCCTTCTTTTGAAGAGAGAGCAAGTACCGTTTGTTTACCCTCGGTTTAGACGATTTCTAAAATTTTTCAAATATTTGCCGTGAACCGAATCAGCTGATTTTGACATTAGTCTCCAAATATAGGTTAACCAAACGACACTGTTGCTGAATACGACCTGGTGGATCGTCCTCTTCTTATTTTTTCTGAAATCTACTACAACTACCCACTACAATAAAGGAAACACTTTTTATTATTCAATATCATTTCTCAATAATATTTATTTATAATATTATTGGTTTTTCTCGTTCTAGAAACCACACACAGCCGTTCGAGGTCTGAAAAACAACGGGGACGGTCTGCGAACACCAAACGGGATCTCTCTTGGGGCGTCACCCCTTCTAAAATAATTCTAACGATATCCTTCTCGGGCAACCCCAACCTCAAAATCCGGGCACTTTTACGGATATCCTGCACAAAGTCCCCCAACGCCTCCCCGTTGGCCTGTGCACGATAGAACCGAATATGTTTCAAATGCTCACGTTGCCGACGGGGTATGAAAGAGTCCAACACCTCCCCATGGAGAGAGTCGATACTGCCACCACGACGCAGAGTGTCGGTGACCAGCTCAGCCAATGAACCCCGGCAGTACGGATATATAACGGACAAGAGGACCTCATCGGACAGCCCCGGAAAATCCGCCAACTGCAGGACGATGTCCAGAAAAACCAACAACTTGCCCTCATCTTCTCCATCCACCACCGGAAGTCTCTGGAGAATGCCGGAAATAGGGTTGGGTAGTCTCTGGTAACCTACCCCCGCCAGAATCACACAATACACCAAACATAACAATCAAACATAATCACAAAATTTTGGGAAAAAACCGAGGTACTGTCCTTCCTTTGAGCGACCCCCGGGTTCTCTAGCGCTGCGGAGACCTGGCCTACTTCGGAACCACAGAAGGAGACAAGCAACAACCAACAATACTGAACACACATAACATCAAACATCAATTCGACACACACGTCTCACCAACACATAACTCACAGAAACCAACTAGCAATCAGAATTCATAATTCGGGAACTAGTAATCAAAAGTGAACAGGAATTAAGTCGGTGACGGTACCGACTTCCGATCGGGCCATACCGCATCCCGCTAATGTCACACGCTAAACTCCGGCCTCGAATCAGCAACATTCTATCACCCAGGCAACGCTTGAGACCTCCCGGCAGTTCAACCTATCAAATTTTCCGAACACAAATACCCGCCCCAGTGGTGCGACCAGACTCACAAGTTATATGACCTAAACTAGCCTACACAGGCCTATACCTAAAAAAAACAATGTCATAACAATAGCATAGTATTTCCGAGTTTGCAAGCCCCGTCACACCCAAGGACCCAAGGTTCAACCCTAGAATGAACCACGCTCTCTGCTACCATTTGGAACCCCCTCTTTCCTTTTTATGCTTTTATCTATAGAAAACCAACTCCCCCTTTTTTCCTTTTTTTTTGCATTTAATTTTGTATTTCTTTATTTTTTTTTTATTTTTTTGAAAGAGAAGCCACAAGTTATTTAAAACTAGGCCGGAGCCTAGAGAAGCCAAAAATGTGCTGGGTCCAGTATGACGGGACCTGCAATGAAACTCGGCTGTAATTTAACAATAACAACTTTTATTTTGCCCCCATAATTCGTTACATATAGTGTGCTGCAAATCACATAAGTCACATGACAAGGGCAATAGCCCTCAAAATACATAATGAACAAATAATTTTCATATCCTTAATCGTGTCAAGACAATATCTCTCTATCCCTATAAACGTATATATATATATATATATATATATATATATCAGGTAACATTCTGTAATTATATAATTCCCCCCCTTTTTGTTACTAACACTTAACATTGACAACACGTACAGAAACATAAAGACACGACACTCATAATTATATACACATATTATAAACACCTAATACCCTTGGAATACGCATGCTCAACAGGCAGTGTTTCTACAAAGCCCTAAAACCGGCAATCATAAATGTTCGCCCTTCAGTCACCGTCATTCATCAATTTCCATTAATTTAAATAATTAAGAAAAGCCCCCGAAAGGATGATAATCACTCATAAACCATAAGAGAGACCGGACCGCCCATATGTATAGATAGCATCTGATAATTGGCCCACCATGAGCATATGAAATTCTTTTAAGTTTCTTAGACATCACATAAATGAGAAAAATCCTCATCACCTGATTTTACGCAATTGGTATGAGTTTAGAAAACGTTAATTTTGTTTTACAAATCCAGATGGATACATGTATCAGTATATGCTTTTACAATATCAAAAAATTAATCAGTATATGCTTTTACAATGCCAAAAAATTAATCAGTATATGCTTTACAAGGTAAAAAAAAATTAATCAGTATATACTTTTACAAGGTCAAAAAAAAAATTAATCAGTATATGCTTTTACAAGGTCAAAAAAATTAATCAGTATATGCCCAGAAAAATATGAAAGTTCTTTTCTGTTAAAGCCGGATGGCTGTATATAAATGAGTTTATAATAACTGACTGTTGTATCCTAGCATATGTGGGAGCGCGCCAGCCTGTACTTAACCATGTGTGACAGGAATAAAACCTGCCTTAAACTGCATGAACATGTGCCTGGCAAAAACTATGTCCCCTTTTATCCCCCGAAAACAGCCTAAAAAAAAGAAAACGAAACCCCCCCAGCCCTTACCTGTTAAACCAAAATGAAATTAAAATATAAACCACGTTCTGAACCAGCCGGAACAGAACCCCTAACATGTGACATAAATTTTGTAGTAAGCATAGTCATAACTATTGGGTATATATGAAAATATTTAAGTGTAAAAAAATCTCTAGCACGCTCCCCCAGTGCAGCACACAATTACAAACAAAGTACTTAGTGTTAGGAAGTTAAATTATTAAAGTCACATGATGTTCAGAAGGAATGTTCAGCTGACACACCCTATAGCAGACTGTCTAGCCACGTGGGCACATGGTTTCAAAAGAAATTAAAACTGTGAATCAGGAGCACGGCAGGCCCGGCCAACAAAAAATAAAAGAGTTCATATCACCTTAATTATGAGCATGTGCTTCATCTTGAGTGTGTTCACCAGACTCCCTCCTCCGAACAGGTGTGTGTATGATGGTTCATGGCTGATGAAGATGGAGTTCTATCAGCAAGACCAGCATCTCCGGCTTAGGCGAGACCCTGGGAATTCATAAAAATTAGAAATGCTGTTCATAAAAAAATGTCCACCCAAGTTCCCAGGTAAATAACCTCAGAACGGGCCTTCAACCAACTCAAGATAAATGCCCAAAGTTTTGGTTATTATTTCTTTGCAAATTGCTTAAAGAGTAATAAAGTCTACCATGGGATGATTAATTCAAAAAATAAAAGATATTATTAAAAGGTGTAGAGTAAAAGTCACTTGCACGCTCTTAACACGCGCCGACAGAATCCAACAGGTTAGATTGCCACGTGGTGGCACAATTATTGCAATTTGCCAAAAAATGATCACCTTCAAGGCACTCACAGTTGCACACCACTAAAATATTAATAGTGTTTCCTCTAAGGGTGGTCTCACAAGTTATTTTACTGCCATAATTAATTAACGAGAACACGCGTACAATCTGTTGCATGCACGTGCACAATTCAACTCCATGCCTACGCACTGACTTTAGCTTATAATTTATATAACATTCTATGAAGCGATTACAGTGACTCTTACAATACAATAATCATAAAAGGAATATGAGCTGTATATACTGAACATTAAATAATCTTTCAATATACCCACTGCCGGGTCGCACCACATGCATTCGTCTTTCTCATACGGCAGCATACATTTCGTTAATTAAATTTAATTATTTTTGACGCATTCAATAAGAGGCTACGATCACTTACCGGGAAGTCTCGTAAATTTAGCCTGCCATTAGAGTAGAAGAAGCAACTATGTAGTACAATCTGTTCGGATCAGGAGTCTGCTGCTTCTATGCGTGCCGGTCTCTGACTGAATTAAGCAGCTACGATCTAACAAACAGCCAAACCTCCCCACAGAGTGCGCGCGCAGTTTTAACGGTGCCGTCTAAATCTCGTCGCCGTAACTGACATTTGTGTTCGCGTTGTATTAAATACAATTTTATAAAACCTTCGACAGCCGGGTTAGGCAAACACCGGCACAGTACATTCTACCTTTGTAGATGTGGTGTCGTCCTTCAAGAAAGGAAACTCTTCTTTCAGGGTTTTGGAGAAAGTACACTTTCTTTTCCCCATATTAATAGGCACGTGTATCTCGAACCAAGCGAACAACAGACAATGGAGCAAGCTCGCCACGCCAAGCGTTAAAACTAACCAAACAAAAAAAGGTAACCTTGATTGCCTCACTCACCCTTGACGCACTCTGGCGGAAACCAGAGATCATTATTTCTTTTCGCGATTGCGTTCCCTTAACCATTCGAAACCCGTCTTGACCTCAGTAAGAAAGTTTAAACGAACGAGACCAAAATGACTCAAAAACAAATAAAAACTCAAAACGAAGCGAAGATAAAAGATTAGGTTATCCGTTATTGCAAGTACAGAAAAACGGGACATTTGACGTCCCGTTAATAATTTGCCGGGACAACGGGACACATAATGAAAAAAGGGACAATCCCGTTAAAAACGGGACGTCTGGTCACCCTATTCTAGACAACAAATTAAGTTTTGTTTGTGGAGTTTGTGATCGTATATAGTTTCAAAATGAGTTAAAACGACCCAATGCAGCTATGTTGCAATTATTACAAGAATTCACAGATGAAGACGTTCAACAGTTTATGTTGTTCTCAAACTGCTGGACATCTGTAAAACAAGGAAATAAGAGTACAACATTGAATAAGAGTAACGGCTTCACATATCCACCGAAGCCCAGTGGCGTAGCTAGGCTTTTTGGCGCCCGGGGCAAGGAGATCGTCAGCCATCTTTCCTTCATAATTGAAAGGGGACAAAAGATCAAAAATGAAGGCCCATCCAGTGAACAAAGTACTTTATAAATGCAAATGTGTAGTTTTTTGTATGAAAGCATGTCTAGCAAACGTCTTAAGAATATTTTTTAAGTCAAAAATGAGAAATTACATATTATTACCAGTATTAAGTTTGTATACATTTATTAATAACAAATGTAGACTATATAAAATGTAGTAAAATAAAAAATGTATAACATAACAATGTTCTAATAAACATGCAAATTCCTTGTAGGTCTAAAGAGCATCATCAAAACAATATCCTAAAGCAACATAAAGTTAAACAAATAACTACATTAAAAGTAATGAAATAAATCACTTACATTACAGGTTAATGGTTCCGTCTTCTGTTAATAAACACTTAATATTTATTTTTAATATTTAATAAATATTTAAAATGAGACATTTTAAAATGTAACTTTCCTGGTCTTAATTGCTGCAAAGTCGGTTATTAAATCACTGTAATTTAAAGACGAAGCAATGTCGTTTTCAAATGAAAGTATCGCTAGATTTGATACCCTGTCTTGAGATACTGTTGATCGTAGGTAAGATTTAATCAATTTAAGTTTACTAAACGATTTTTCACAAGAAGACGCAGACACTGGTAAAGTAAAAACATTTTTTTTAAAGCTGTTGCTAATGTTTTGTGGTCTTCTAATCCCATTGAAGAAATGCACTGTAGCAGTCGCTGAGGTGTAAAGTCCATTTGTTATCCGTTAACTTTTGCCCTTTTTAATGAAAATATGACGTCTTTCAAGTCACTGAACTGTTTAGGTCATGCGGATACAGTTTTGTAAGCACTGTGCACTTAATATTGATTTGAGAAAGCTATTCCTTAAAATGTTTATCTTCATCATTTACGAACACTTCAAATTTACAGAGGAACTCAAAGCGTTTTTGTAACTCTTACATGTTAGAGAAACGGCTTGAAATTTCAACTGACAGTTTGTCCAAAATTTCTATTAGAGAACGTCGCATTTCTTGCTGAACGGTTAATGCAGAATCGTCTGCATGCTCTCCTGACATCATGCGCTTCCTTCTTATCCTTTTTGTGATACTGACACCCCATTCATTACATACCTGCTCTGCCTTAGAAATGGCATTGTCACACAGCTCATTCCTCCAAACGTTTAATTTGTCCGTTAGCTTCTCCAGAAGTGTCAATGCTTGAATAAAGCTTATTTCTTTGGTCTGCAAGATTTTTCTGGATTTAGGCCATAGAAGAAAGAATATCTGTCCCGAAAAAGAGCAAGGTCACAAAATTAAAGTTGTCTATCGCATTAATTATTAATGTTGGATCTTCCTTCGTATCAATTGTTTCACTCGGTGTATCCCTCAGTTTCTCCAGTGCAGCTATCACTTCATGTAGCTGAGCGGATATTGCTTTCACCGCATCTGCTTTTGAACTCCACGTGGTATCACAGTGTCCTTTTAGAGTAATATTTCGAAGTCTTTAAGAACACTGCATCTATAAGTGAAACAGGAAAAGAAGGTGAATAGACGTTCTACTGTCCCAAAAAATGTCACTACCTGAACATTTAGATGAGCTGCATGAACTCCAACCAAGTTAGTTGAATGGTTGTCACAGGCAACAAACACAGCTAGTGGATTCAAATCTAATATTCCCTTCTGAACTCCTGAATGGATACCAGCCATTGTTGCTTGATTGTCATACGATTGACCTCTGCAATCGCTAAGATTCAATCCATCTCTCTCAAGTTTACTTGTAATAGCTTGTGTGATCCCCTCTGCTGTTTTCAATTCTAAAGGAATAAAATCTATGAAAGCTTTCTTGATAGCAACAGAATTACGTTTAATTTCAACAAATCTTATAATCTGAAGCATTTGTTCTACATGTGCAGCATCTGGTGTTATGTCAAATATAATACTTCGCCTTCTTACATACAGTAATAACATATTTGCGCACTCTTTCTCCTAACAGGCTTATTATTTTATTTTGAATAATTGGCGAAAGATACGATATACACCCAGATTTACGAGAGACTGAATCCAAATGAGATCTTATGACAGGGTCAAATTTAGCCAAGTATTTTACCAAAGCCAGAAAGTTTTCAGGATTTTTATCGTTAGTAATTGACTCTCGATGTCTTTTCAGTGCCAAATTTTGTTGTGCAAGAGATTGTACTGTGGCAATGACCGTTCGAGGATTTCTTTCCATGTCTTAGCTGCTTTACTCATTTCTTCCTGAAGTAGATCATCAATAAGTCCACCTTTGTTTAAAGAACATTACAATGCCTTCCATTCCAAAACCCAGAGCGATGAGCAGGACTATTTTCATGATCCTGAATACGGGGATTTAATTTTTGCCACGACTAATGCCCATTTTCACCATTGAAATGGCTTCTTTGATAATTTTTTTTTTTGTCGGAAATCAAGTGCTACAAAACCAAAATAGGGATTTTTTTAGTTGGAGAGAATCACATCCAAGTCGGATTTACCTTTTCGACATTTTGCAAGGTTTTATCAAACAAATACTTGTTTAAGGATCGTCCAGCTTCATCTTCAGGAAAATGGTTATCCTTGTTCTGCAACTGACATGTTCCTCTATTCACCATTATCTCTCGGAAGGATTGATATATCTCACTTGGCCAAGCTCCCATACCTTGTAGAGCAGCACCGGGAACACGGTCTACACTGTTGCTAGTAATGTTCTGCCCTTCATCGCCTGTAATTTCAAGACCGTACGCTCCAACATCATCCATGGTACTAGAACCAACTGAATCTTGTAACTGTACTTTGTCACTTCCACAGTTTGAAGCATTCACATTGTTAACTTTACTGTATTTATCAACAGCCTCGTCGCTAACAATATCCATTTTATGATCGGAACTTGATTCCTTGTTAATTGTAATCTTTTGACACTCAGGGTTCGATTTTCCTTGAATAAAAGATTTCACGAACTCTTTCGAATTTGTTGTAGTTCTTAATCTTTCTTTCCTCCGCTTCCGAAACTGGACACCACTGAATTTACTTCGTTTAATATCAGCTTCAAATAAAATTTTAAAAAAAATCGATTTTCAATAATAGTATTAGTAGTATTAGTATGAACACATACAAGTGAAGTGCGTATTACAAGAGCCGTAATACGGCTTGATAACTGCCGTAAATTAAAACAGAATCAAATAATGTTTTGCATACTGCCCTGAATTTTAGAGTTCTCAAGACCTATTGTTTTTGTTGAAGATAGGTTTAGGGAAAGGGGTAGTTTACCTGCAACGTTTTATGTCATGACATGGGTAATTTTTTCTATGACGAATGATAACTGCCGTAAATTCAATCAAAATCAAATAATTGTTTGCATACCTTCTTGAGTTATAAAGAACTCAATGTCTGTTGATTTTAGTGAAGATCGGTTAAGGGAAAGAGGTAGTTTACCTGCAACATTTTATGTTTTAACAGCGGTAATTTTTTCTATGACGAACGATAACTGCCGCACATTCAAACAAAATCAAATATGTTTTTGTATACGTTATAACGTACCGCCTTTTTAGTGTGTACCTTCCGCGGAGTCTGTGTATGTGGCCTATTGAGTGCTCGTCTTATTTAATTAAGACGCACTGTTGTAAGCGCCAATTCTGTAACGTCCCGCCTTTTTAGTGTGTGTGTGTGACGTCCGTCTTTTTTACAGTCTCAGATCGGTCAGAACACCTCTTAGCAGTCGCCACTTATGAATTATAAAGACTGAGGTTTAAATAAAGTTGGTGGTAATGTTACCCAAACCAAGCAGAAATCGAGTGTGTGTGATTTTGGTTAAGTAGGGAAGTTGTTTAGCCTTCTTTTGAAGAGAGAGCAAGTACCGTTTGTTTACCCTCGGATTAGACAATTTCTAAATTTTTAAATATTTGCCGTGAACCGAATCAGCTGATTTTGACATTTGTCTCCAAATATAGGTTAATCAGACGACACTGTGGCAGAATACGACCTGGTGGATTGTCCTCTTCTTATTTATTCTGAAATTGATTACAACTACCCACTACAATAAAGGAAACACATTTTATTATTCAATATCATTTCTCAATAATATTTATTGATAATATTATCGGTTTTTCTCTTCGGCCAAAATACAAATAATACAATCGATATTTTCATTAACTAGTACATGATATCGACTTCATTGAGTAAACATGGAATTGTAAAAAAAATATGGTTTTGACCAATTTTATCTTTTATTTAAACATCAATCAACATATAATTCTTTTATTTATTTCCCCAGGGTTAAGGGTAAGTTCTTTTTGTTATGAGATGGTCAGAAATGGATAATTATACTACGCTTTACAAATATAGAAAAACTTCGAAAATTTGTAATTCTCTGAGTACGTAGTTCCGGCTTTGTCCGTAAGAGAGCAGATTGTTTTATTTTTATTAAAACATGTGATTACACTTGGAAAGTTTTGTACTGAACGACAATTTGATTTGAGTTTTCTTTGTTAAATATTAAAAGAACTGTTTATATTACCTCTCTTCTCGAAGTTCTTACTTGTGTGAAGCTGTTTCTCAGGTGGTGTTCTTAGTTGTTTGTAATTTCATAACCGTCTGTCAAATACTATCTCGTCAAAACTCAAAACTCGGCTAGGCTATGCCTAATCGTCCAAAATGGTTTTTTCACTTTTATTATGGAGTATAGCAAGTTAACTTTAATAATTAAGGTAGTAGTACCTAATGTTTATACTGTTATTTAATTTTGTAACAATTTTGTGCTGTTCTAAGATTTCTAAAGGATAATTTAATAAAATTTTTGTCTCATCATTTTGTCAACCGGACAGGTTTCAATTTCAAATTCGATTAAACAATACTTGTTATTTCGTTACTCTTAGTAACCCATAATTTTATATATACCTTTTTATTGGTTCTGCTATTTACTTTTTAGTATATAGGCGGTTTGTAATTATTATAAATTTATTTTTGATTTACAGAAAAATAATTCTTTTTCATTTTGGTTTCTTTCCCCATTTGGTTTACATAATAGGTTTCTGTTTATTTTCTTATAACTTTGGATATAAGCCTTTAATATTATTATTAACTTTACATGAATTTATATATTATTTATTAATCTCTTATAGTATTCCTACACTACACTACTTCCTTCTGCCATTTTCCTCATACAGTATTATTTTAATTTATATTATCACCTGATATTTAAATCTTTTATGTTTTTTAAAAACCGTGGGTTATCTTATACAATAACACAATTATTTTATAAAAATATAAAATTAACATAGGTATTAAATTTTGTTGTCTACACAATATAAATACTACAATAACTAAACAAAATACATAATTAATTAGTAGCATCATAGTCTACTGTTATAGTTGATAATTCTCACATCTACAGCACACTTCTGTAAGAAGTTCCCTTCACCTTCACTTATTACCTCATTGGGTACACTATAACTCACTTGTCACTGTATATCACTTTAATATTGTTTATAATGTTTAGTGATACAACTTAATTTTTAGCTAGTTATAGTTTACCCATCTCTGACCTTTATGGTATTACAAGAGTTATCATTTAGTAAGACTGGGTTATGTACCGTTACATAAAGCCCCCCCCCCACTAGAACAAATTTATTTTGGTTTTACTCGTTTACTAAAATAAATTGTTGATTGCTTCTACTTTCAGAATATTCCTGGTTTTATTCTTCATAATATCTTCCTTTATTTCAAACTGGTTGTAAACTGACTGGTAATTCAGACTGGTGGTAATTGCTGTTTTCTTACTCTACTCTCTCTCTCTCTTGGAGGCAAAATCATCAATTATTTATTTCTCTGGGTAGTGGTACTTCCACATTTTATTTGATAAGGACTGGTCACACTAATCATATTAAACTTGTTTTAACACTCATTTCTATGTACTTCTATAAATTAGCTTTATCAATTAAGCTTCGGTCTGCTATCTTCCTTGTATTTTCTTCATCTACACTTCTGGAATCTAATATCAATCTATACAGCTATTTTATAATTTTTATCCCCTAAATATTCAATTTCCCTAACATTTTTCCCTATCTTGTGCGGTGGTACCAGTCGGGTGGCCACTTTTGGGTCCATACTCCTCTGTCCATCCTTACACCTTCTGAGACCAGGGGAACATCATCCCTGCTCAGGAAAATTATTGCCGGAACATTTCTACGGTCAATACATAAAATAAAAAGATTATAAGTAGTAGTCAATTAGCGACTAGTATTAAACACTTTTGGGATCCTTCATACTGTAGCTGTTTGTATTTATTTATATATTTCTTCTTCTTCTTGATTCCTTCTTCTTTTCCATTAACTAATAGCATATAACATTATTGATAGGCATTATTTTAAAAGCCTTTTAACTTTCCTTCTTGTGACAGATGTTCTTTGTATCATTTCTTCCTATATCATTTTCAACTCCAAGAAATTCTAAATCGTAGTTGTATTAATCATTATCATTCTTTAGCTTCATTGTAGTTATTAAATTATTCATTATTCTTCTTATTTTACCTTCTTATCTTAGCACATTACCATTAATTGTTTTTATTCATTTAATTTTCAATCAGTTCTTTATAAATATTATTTAATCATCTGTTCTCTTTTTCTTGGTGGTTTGTTGTTTGTTAAATCAAATTGTTGCAAAATATATTAAGTAAGTTGTACTTACATACTTTTTGAATTTTGGGTTTTTTTCTTTCCAATGGGTTGCTGGGTCGGTTTTCAGAAAATCAGTCCCCTTTTTTTCTGGTTGGTTATTGTTTAGTTTAACCATGGTCCATTAATTCAGGTACTCCCTTTACTCGGATTACTGGGGTATTCATAATGATTTTGGTATTTGTTAAATACCTCTCTTTCACCTGGCATCGTAACTCAGCTGATACAAAGTCTTCATTGACGTCACGGTTTTCCGTCATTGTTAGTTCTTTTTTAACTAACAGGTATTGCACCTTCTCTAACATAACATATTCACTCATTTTTAATATCATTCCATTCCCGTTTTCCTCTGGATTATTTACCAAATATTTTAATGATATATTCCGTCTTGATGATATGACTGATATCTTCTGATGCACTTCAATCGTCGACATTTTTAACTGATATTTAAATTTATTCATGTTTTTTTTTATTACTCTATGGTGGTTTACCTTTGATATTTTTATTGAGTTTTGTCTACAATTTCTAACTTTATTTAACTCCCTTTGTTTATTAATGGGAGGGTTAAATATATTAATTAATCCACCCTTCCTCATCTCCATTTCTTCTTTTGTATTGAATATTTTCTTTCTCCATATTTTCCTTATTTTCTTGATATTCTCTTCCATGTTCGTACTTACTTTAAAACCTTCGGAAGTGCTGTTTAACGTTTCATCCAAATTATTAAAACCACTGTCCATTTGCTTATTCGTCTCCTCCTTGTATGTATCTGCTTTTTGGATAAGAGTATTAACATTTTCAAACTTCTCTCCGAAAGTTTTCCATATCTCCTTATTGAACTTCTCCATCTTACCCTCAATCCGCTTTAAACTTTCTTCGTTTATTTTCTCAATTTGTTTTAAACTATCCCTCAAAGTTTCATTTTGCTTCCTTGAGTTCTCTTCCAGTTTCTTAAAATCCTTATCTATTTTGTCAAATTTTTCGCTCAAGGTTTCATTTTGTTTCCTTGAGTTCTCATCTATTTTATCAAATTTTTCGCTCAAGGTTTCATTTTGTTTCCTTGAGTTCTCATCTATTTTATCAAATTTCTCGGCTATAAATCTCATCATGTCTTGCCAATTTGGTTCTCTCCTGGCTTCCGCTTTGTCTGGTTGGTCCCCTTGGGCATCCTCTTCCACTATTTCCTTTTCCGTGCTTATAATTGCTTCAGTTTCTTCTTTATCACCCACCGGTTGTTCCATTTCACTGTCCGTAAATATTTCTCTCTCTCGTTCCTGTCCACCTTCTTCCTTCTCCTTTTCTTCTGCCCTCTTCTTCGATCTGCCTGTGGTATTATGCATTTCTTGTTTTCTCATAACTGCCGACGATAATTAGGTTTTTTCGTATATTAATTTATTAAATATATCAAATTTCTTTTCTAATTACAGCCCTTTTACGTTGAGCGCCATTTCTATAACGTACCGCCTTTTTAGTGTGTACCTTCCGCGGAGTCTGTGTATGTGGCCTATTGAGTACTCGTCTTATTTAATTAAGACGCACTGTTGTAAGCGCCAATTCTGTAACGTCCCGCCTTTTTAGTGTGTGTGTGTGACGTCCGTCTTTTTTACAGTCTCAGATCGGTCAGAACACCTCTTAGCAGTCGCCACTTATGAATTATAAAGACTGAGGTTTAAATAAAGTTGGTGGTAATGTTACCCAAACCAAGCAGAAATCGAGTGTGTGTGATTTTGGTTAAGTAGGGAAGTTGTTTAGCCTTCTTTTGAAGAGAGAGCAAGTACCGTTTGTTTACCCTCGGATTAGACAATTTCTAAATTTTTAAATATTTGCCGTGAACCGAATCAGCTGATTTTGACATTTGTCTCCAAATATAGGTTAATCAGACGACACTGTGGCAGAATACGACCTGGTGGATTGTCCTCTTCTTATTTATTCTGAAATTGATTACAACTACCCACTACAATAAAGGAAACACATTTTATTATTCAATATCATTTCTCAATAATATTTATTGATAATATTATCGGTTTTTCTCTTCGGCCAAAATACAAATAATACAATCGATATTTTCATTAACTAGTACATGATATCGACTTCATTGAGTAAACATGGAATTGTAAAAAAAATATGGTTTTGACCAATTTTATCTTTTATTTAAACATCAATCAACATATAATTCTTTTATTTATTTCCCCAGGGTTAAGGGTAAGTTCTTTTTGTTATGAGATGGTCAGAAATGGATAATTATACTACGCTTTACAAATATAGAAAAACTTCGAAAATTTGTAATTCTCTGAGTACGTAGTTCCGGCTTTGTCCGTAAGAGAGCAGATTGTTTTATTTTTATTAAAACATGTGATTACACTTGGAAAGTTTTGTACTGAACGACAATTTGATTTGAGTTTTCTTTGTTAAATATTAAAAGAACTGTTTATATTACCTCTCTTCTCGAAGTTCTTACTTGTGTGAAGCTGTTTCTCAGGTGGTGTTCTTAGTTGTTTGTAATTTCATAACCGTCTGTCAAATACTATCTCGTCAAAACTCAAAACTCGGCTAGGCTATGCCTAATCGTCCAAAATGGTTTTTTCACTTTTATTATGGAGTATAGCAAGTTAACTTTAATAATTAAGGTAGTAGTACCTAATGTTTATACTGTTATTTAATTTTGTAACAATTTTGTGCTGTTCTAAGATTTCTAAAGGATAATTTAATAAAATTTTTGTCTCATCATTTTGTCAACCGGACAGGTTTCAATTTCAAATTCGATTAAACAATACTTGTTATTTCGTTACTCTTAGTAACCCATAATTTTATATATACCTTTTTATTGGTTCTGCTATTTACTTTTTAGTATATAGGCGGTTTGTAATTATTATAAATTTATTTTTGATTTACAGAAAAATAATTCTTTTTCATTTTGGTTTCTTTCCCCATTTGGTTTACATAATAGGTTTCTGTTTATTTTCTTATAACTTTGGATATAAGCCTTTAATATTATTATTAACTTTACATGAATTTATATATTATTTATTAATCTCTTATAGTATTCCTACACTACACTACTTCCTTCTGCCATTTTCCTCATACAGTATTATTTTAATTTATATTATCACCTGATATTTAAATCTTTTATGTTTTTTAAAAACCGTGGGTTATCTTATACAATAACACAATTATTTTATAAAAATATAAAATTAACATAGGTATTAAATTTTGTTGTCTACACAATATAAATACTACAATAACTAAACAAAATACATAATTAATTAGTAGCATCATAGTCTACTGTTATAGTTGATAATTCTCACATCTACAGCACACTTCTGTAAGAAGTTCCCTTCACCTTCACTTATTACCTCATTGGGTACACTATAACTCACTTGTCACTGTATATCACTTTAATATTGTTTATAATGTTTAGTGATACAACTTAATTTTTAGCTAGTTATAGTTTACCCATCTCTGACCTTTATGGTATTACAAGAGTTATCATTTAGTAAGACTGGGTTATGTACCGTTACATAAAGCCCCCCCCCCCACTAGAACAAATTTATTTTGGTTTTACTCGTTTACTAAAATAAATTGTTGATTGCTTCTACTTTCAGAATATTCCTGGTTTTATTCTTCATAATATCTTCCTTTATTTCAAACTGGTTGTAAACTGACTGGTAATTCAGACTGGTGGTAATTGCTGTTTTCTTACTCTACTCTCTCTCTCTCTTGGAGGCAAAATCATCAATTATTTATTTCTCTGGGTAGTGGTACTTCCACATTTTATTTGATAAGGACTGGTCACACTAATCATATTAAACTTGTTTTAACACTCATTTCTATGTACTTCTATAAATTAGCTTTATCAATTAAGCTTCGGTCTGCTATCTTCCTTGTATTTTCTTCATCTACACTTCTGGAATCTAATATCAATCTATACAGCTATTTTATAATTTTTATCCCCTAAATATTCAATTTCCCTAACATTTTTCCCTATCTTGTGCGGTGGTACCAGTCGGGTGGCCACTTTTGGGTCCATACTCCTCTGTCCATCCTTACACCTTCTGAGACCAGGGGAACATCATCCCTGCTCAGGAAAATTATTGCCGGAACATTTCTACGGTCAATACATAAAATAAAAAGATTATAAGTAGTAGTCAATTAGCGACTAGTATTAAACACTTTTGGGATCCTTCATACTGTAGCTGTTTGTATTTATTTATATATTTCTTCTTCTTCTTGATTCCTTCTTCTTTTCCATTAACTAATAGCATATAACATTATTGATAGGCATTATTTTAAAAGCCTTTTAACTTTCCTTCTTGTGACAGATGTTCTTTGTATCATTTCTTCCTATATCATTTTCAACTCCAAGAAATTCTAAATCGTAGTTGTATTAATCATTATCATTCTTTAGCTTCATTGTAGTTATTAAATTATTCATTATTCTTCTTATTTTACCTTCTTATCTTAGCACATTACCATTAATTGTTTTTATTCATTTAATTTTCAATCAGTTCTTTATAAATATTATTTAATCATCTGTTCTCTTTTTCTTGGTGGTTTGTTGTTTGTTAAATCAAATTGTTGCAAAATATATTAAGTAAGTTGTACTTACATACTTTTTGAATTTTGGGTTTTTTTCTTTCCAATGGGTTGCTGGGTCGGTTTTCAGAAAATCAGTCCCCTTTTTTTCTGGTTGGTTATTGTTTAGTTTAACCATGGTCCATTAATTCAGGTACTCCCTTTACTCGGATTACTGGGGTATTCATAATGATTTTGGTATTTGTTAAATACCTCTCTTTCACCTGGCATCGTAACTCAGCTGATACAAAGTCTTCATTGACGTCACGGTTTTCCGTCATTGTTAGTTCTTTTTTAACTAACAGGTATTGCACCTTCTCTAACATAACATATTCACTCATTTTTAATATCATTCCATTCCCGTTTTCCTCTGGATTATTTACCAAATATTTTAATGATATATTCCGTCTTGATGATATGACTGATATCTTCTGATGCACTTCAATCGTCGACATTTTTAACTGATATTTAAATTTATTCATGTTTTTTTTTATTACTCTATGGTGGTTTACCTTTGATATTTTTATTGAGTTTTGTCTACAATTTCTAACTTTATTTAACTCCCTTTGTTTATTAATGGGAGGGTTAAATATATTAATTAATCCACCCTTCCTCATCTCCATTTCTTCTTTTGTATTGAATATTTTCTTTCTCCATATTTTCCTTATTTTCTTGATATTCTCTTCCATGTTCGTACTTACTTTAAAACCTTCGGAAGTGCTGTTTAACGTTTCATCCAAATTATTAAAACCACTGTCCATTTGCTTATTCGTCTCCTCCTTGTATGTATCTGCTTTTTGGATAAGAGTATTAACATTTTCAAACTTCTCTCCGAAAGTTTTCCATATCTCCTTATTGAACTTCTCCATCTTACCCTCAATCCGCTTTAAACTTTCTTCGTTTATTTTCTCAATTTGTTTTAAACTATCCCTCAAAGTTTCATTTTGCTTCCTTGAGTTCTCTTCCAGTTTCTTAAAATCCTTATCTATTTTGTCAAATTTTTCGCTCAAGGTTTCATTTTGTTTCCTTGAGTTCTCATCTATTTTATCAAATTTTTCGCTCAAGGTTTCATTTTGTTTCCTTGAGTTCTCATCTATTTTATCAAATTTCTCGGCTATAAATCTCATCATGTCTTGCCAATTTGGTTCTCTCCTGGCTTCCGCTTTGTCTGGTTGGTCCCCTTGGGCATCCTCTTCCACTATTTCCTTTTCCGTGCTTATAATTGCTTCAGTTTCTTCTTTATCACCCACCGGTTGTTCCATTTCACTGTCCGTAAATATTTCTCTCTCTCGTTCCTGTCCACCTTCTTCCTTCTCCTTTTCTTCTGCCCTCTTCTTCGATCTGCCTGTGGTATTATGCATTTCTTGTTTTCTCATAACTGCCGACGATAATTAGGTTTTTTCGTATATTAATTTATTAAATATATCAAATTTCTTTTCTAATTACAGCCCTTTTACGTTGAGCGCCATTTCTATAACGTACCGCCTTTTTAGTGTGTACCTTCCGCGGAGTCTGTGTATGTGGCCTATTGAGTACTCGTCTTATTTAATTAAGACGCACTGTTGTAAGCGCCAATTCTGTAACGTCCCGCCTTTTTAGTGTGTGTGTGTGACGTCCGTCTTTTTTACAGTCTCAGATCGGTCAGAACACCTCTTAGCAGTCGCCACTTATGAATTATAAAGACTGAGGTTTAAATAAAGTTGGTGGTAATGTTACCCAAACCAAGCAGAAATCGAGTGTGTGTGATTTTGGTTAAGTAGGGAAGTTGTTTAGCCTTCTTTTGAAGAGAGAGCAAGTACCGTTTGTTTACCCTCGGATTAGACAATTTCTAAATTTTTAAATATTTGCCGTGAACCGAATCAGCTGATTTTGACATTTGTCTCCAAATATAGGTTAATCAGACGACACTGTGGCAGAATACGACCTGGTGGATTGTCCTCTTCTTATTTATTCTGAAATTGATTACAACTACCCACTACAATAAAGGAAACACATTTTATTATTCAATATCATTTCTCAATAATATTTATTGATAATATTATCGGTTTTTCTCTTCGGCCAAAATACAAATAATACAATCGATATTTTCATTAACTAGTACATGATATCGACTTCATTGAGTAAACATGGAATTGTAAAAAAAATATGGTTTTGACCAATTTTATCTTTTATTTAAACATCAATCAACATATAATTCTTTTATTTATTTCCCCAGGGTTAAGGGTAAGTTCTTTTTGTTATGAGATGGTCAGAAATGGATAATTATACTACGCTTTACAAATATAGAAAAACTTCGAAAATTTGTAATTCTCTGAGTACGTAGTTCCGGCTTTGTCCGTAAGAGAGCAGATTGTTTTATTTTTATTAAAACATGTGATTACACTTGGAAAGTTTTGTACTGAACGACAATTTGATTTGAGTTTTCTTTGTTAAATATTAAAAGAACTGTTTATATTACCTCTCTTCTCGAAGTTCTTACTTGTGTGAAGCTGTTTCTCAGGTGGTGTTCTTAGTTGTTTGTAATTTCATAACCGTCTGTCAAATACTATCTCGTCAAAACTCAAAACTCGGCTAGGCTATGCCTAATCGTCCAAAATGGTTTTTTCACTTTTATTATGGAGTATAGCAAGTTAACTTTAATAATTAAGGTAGTAGTACCTAATGTTTATACTGTTATTTAATTTTGTAACAATTTTGTGCTGTTCTAAGATTTCTAAAGGATAATTTAATAAAATTTTTGTCTCATCATTTTGTCAACCGGACAGGTTTCAATTTCAAATTCGATTAAACAATACTTGTTATTTCGTTACTCTTAGTAACCCATAATTTTATATATACCTTTTTATTGGTTCTGCTATTTACTTTTTAGTATATAGGCGGTTTGTAATTATTATAAATTTATTTTTGATTTACAGAAAAATAATTCTTTTTCATTTTGGTTTCTTTCCCCATTTGGTTTACATAATAGGTTTCTGTTTATTTTCTTATAACTTTGGATATAAGCCTTTAATATTATTATTAACTTTACATGAATTTATATATTATTTATTAATCTCTTATAGTATTCCTACACTACACTACTTCCTTCTGCCATTTTCCTCATACAGTATTATTTTAATTTATATTATCACCTGATATTTAAATCTTTTATGTTTTTTAAAAACCGTGGGTTATCTTATACAATAACACAATTATTTTATAAAAATATAAAATTAACATAGGTATTAAATTTTGTTGTCTACACAATATAAATACTACAATAACTAAACAAAATACATAATTAGTTAGTAGCATCATAGTCTACTGTTATAGTTGATAATTCTCACATCTACAGCACAATTCTGTAAGAAGTTCCCTTCACCTTCACTTATTACCTCATTGGGTACACTATAACTCACTTGTCACTGTATATCACTTTAATATTGTTTATAATGTTTAGTGATACAACTTAATTTTTAGCTAGTTATAGTTTACCCATCTCTGACCTTTATGGTATTACAAGAGTTATCATTTAGTAAGACTGGGTTATGTACTGTTACATAAAGCCCCCCCTCCCCCCACTAGAACAAATTTATTTTGGTTTTACTCGTTTACTAAAATAAATTGTTGATTGCTTCTATTTTCAGAATATTCTTGGTTTTATTCTTCATAATATCTTCCTTTATTTCAAACTGGTTGTAAACTGACTGGTAATTCAGACTGGTGGTAATTGCTGTTTTCTTACTCTACTCTCTCTCTCTCTTGGAGGCAAAATCATCAATTATTTATTTCTCTGGGTAGTGGTACTTCCACATTTTATTTGATAAGGACTGGTCACACTAATCATATTAAACTTGTTTTAACACTCATTTCTATGTACTTCTATAAATTAGCTTTATCAATTAAGCTTCGGTCTGCTATCTTCCTTGTATTTTCTTCATCTACACTTCTGGAATCTAATATCAATCTATACAGCTATTTTATAATTTTTATCCCCTAAATATTCAATTTCCCTAACATTTTTCCCTATCTTGTGCGGTGGTACCAGTCGGGTGGCCACTTTTGGGTCCATACTCCTCTGTCCATCCTTACACCTTCTGAGACCAGGGGAACATCATCCCTGCTCAGGAAAATTATTGCCGGAACATTTCTACGGTCAATACATAAAATAAAAAGATTATAAGTAGTAGTCAATTAGCGACTAGTATTAAACACTTTTGGGATCCTTCATACTGTAGCTGTTTGTATTTATTTATATATTTCTTCTTCTTCTTGATTCCTTCTTCTTTTCCATTAACTAATAGCATATAACATTATTGATAGGCATTATTTTAAAAGCCTTTTAACTTTCCTTCTTGTGACAGATGTTCTTTGTATCATTTCTTCCTATATCATTTTCAACTCCAAGAAATTCTAAATCGTAGTTGTATTAATCATTATCATTCTTTAGCTTCATTGTAGTTATTAAATTATTCATTATTCTTCTTATTTTACCTTCTTATCTTAGCACATTACCATTAATTGTTTTTATTCATTTAATTTTCAATCAGTTCTTTATAAATATTATTTAATCATCTGTTCTCTTTTTCTTGGTGGTTTGTTGTTTGTTAAATCAAATTGTTGCAAAATATATTAAGTAAGTTGTACTTACATACTTTTTGAATTTTGGGTTTTTTTCTTTCCAATGGGTTGCTGGGTCGGTTTTCAGAAAATCAGTCCCCTTTTTTTCTGGTTGGTTATTGTTTAGTTTAACCATGGTCCATTAATTCAGGTACTCCCTTTACTCGGATTACTGGGGTATTCATAATGATTTTGGTATTTGTTAAATACCTCTCTTTCACCTGGCATCGTAATTCAGCTGATACAAAGTCTTCATTGACGTCACGGTTTTCCGTCATTGTTAGTTCTTTTTTAACTAACAGGTATTGCACCTTCTCTGACATAACATATTCACTCGTTTTTAATATCATTCCATTCCCGTTTTCCTCTGGATTATTTACCAAATATTTTAATGATATATTCCGTCTTGATGATATGACTGATATCTTCTGATGCACTTCAATCGTCGACATTTTTAACTGATATTTAAATTTATTCATGTTTTTTTTTATTACTCTATGGTGGTTTACCTTTGATATTTTTATTGAGTTTTGTCTACAATTTCTAACTTTATTTAACTCCCTTTGTTTATTAATGGGAGGGTTAAATATATTAATTAATCCACCCTTCCTCATCTCCATTTCTTCTTTTGTATTGAATATTTTCTTTCTCCATATTTTCCTTATTTTCTTGATATTCTCTTCCATGTTCGTACTTACTTTAAAACCTTCGGAAGTGCTGTTTAACGTTTCATCCAAATTATTAAAACCACTGTCCATTTGCTTATTCGTCTCCTCCTTGTATGTATCTGCTTTTTGGATAAGAGTATTAACATTTTCAAACTTCTCTCCGAAAGTTTTCCATATCTCCTTATTGAACTTCTCCATCTTACCCTCAATCCGCTTTAAACTTTCTTCGTTTATTTTCTCAATTTGTTTTAAACTATCCCTCAAAGTTTCATTTTGCTTCCTTGAGTTCTCTTCCAGTTTCTTAAAATCCTTATCTATTTTGTCAAATTTTTCGCTCAAGGTTTCATTTTGTTTCCTTGAGTTCTCATCTATTTTATCAAATTTTTCGCTCAAGGTTTCATTTTGTTTCCTTGAGTTCTCATCTATTTTATCAAATTTCTCGGCTATAAATCTCATCATGTCTTGCCAATTTGGTTCTCTCCTGGCTTCCGCTTTGTCTGGTTGGTCCCCTTGGGCATCCTCTTCCACTATTTCCTTTTCCGTGCTTATAATTGCTTCAGTTTCTTCTTTATCACCCACCGGTTGTTCCATTTCACTGTCCGTAAATATTTCTCTCTCTCGTTCCTGTCCACCTTCTTCCTTCTCCTTTTCTTCTGCCCTCTTCTTCGATCTGCCTGTGGTATTATGCATTTCTTGTTTTCTCATAACTGCCGACGATAATTAGGTTTTTTCGTATATTAATTTATTAAATATATCAAATTTCTTTTCTAATTACAGCCCTTTTACGTTGAGCGCCATTTCTATAACGTACCGCCTTTTTAGTGTGTACCTTCCGCGGAGTCTGTGTATGTGGCCTATTGAGTACTCGTCTTATTTAATTAAGACGCACTGTTGTAAGCGCCAATTCTGTAACGTCCCGCCTTTTTAGTGTGTGTGTGTGACGTCCGTCTTTTTTACAGTCTCAGATCGGTCAGAACACCTCTTAGCAGTCGCCACTTATGAATTATAAAGACTGAGGTTTAAATAAAGTTGGTGGTAATGTTACCCAAACCAAGCAGAAATCGAGTGTGTGTGATTTTGGTTAAGTAGGGAAGTTGTTTAGCCTTCTTTTGAAGAGAGAGCAAGTACCGTTTGTTTACCCTCGGATTAGACAATTTCTAAATTTTTAAATATTTGCCGTGAACCGAATCAGCTGATTTTGACATTTGTCTCCAAATATAGGTTAATCAAACGACACTGTGGCAGAATACGACCTGGTGGATTGTCCTCTTCTTATTTATTCTGAAATTGACTACAACTACCCACTACAATAAAGGAAACACATTTTATTATTCAATATCATTTCTCAATAATATTTATTGATAATATTATCGGTTTTTCTCTTCCGCCAAAATACAAATATAGAAAAACTTCGAAAATTTGTAATTCTCTGAGTACGTGGTTCCGGCTTTGTCCGTAAGAGAGCAGATTGTTTTATTTTTATTAAAACATGTGATTACACTTGGAAAGTTTTGTACTGAACGACAATTTGATTTGAGTTTTCTTTGTTAAATATTAAAAGAACTGTTTATATTACCTCTCTTCTCGAAGTTCTTACTTGTGTGAAGCTGTTTCTCAGGTGGTGTTCTTAGTTGTTTGTAATTTCATAACCGTCTGTCAAATACTATCTCGTCAAAACTCAAAACGCGGTTAGGCTAGGCCTGATCGTCCAAAATGGTTTTTTCACTTTTATTATGGAGTATATTAAGTTAACTTTGATAATTAAGGTAGTGGTACATAATGTTTATACTGTTATTTAAATTTTGTAACAATTTTGTGCTGTTCAAAAGATTTTTAAAGGATATTTACACGACTGCCAAAAAGGAGTGTTATGTTTTCAGTGGTAGGGTATGTATGTATGTATGTTTGTTTGTTCCACTATAACTTTTTAACGGCTTTACCGATTTTGATGTTCGATGGCTCGATGGATTCCTTACTTCACCAGAAGTGTCATAGGCTATATATCACCGTGAGTTGACTTCCGGGTTTGACCGGAAGTGAATACAAGTGATCGGTTCTAAGGATTTTTTTTTGTTCGTTTATTGGTCCAGGGAGGCAGCATGGCGAAACAAGTTTTTGCAATTCAAAATGCTATTTTAACGCACAGAGAGGTGTCAGCATGTGAGTGCGCAGTACGTCTGTGTCACCTTAAAATGCGGGATTCCTCACGAAAAGTGATCTTTGTTAATACTTGCTTTCCTGAGTTAAGGTACCGGATGTTGAGAATTGATGATAATGCAAATGAGCCATACAGAAATATTC
This sequence comes from Magicicada septendecula, assembly GCA_034769895.1. Taxonomy (NCBI): domain Eukaryota; kingdom Metazoa; phylum Arthropoda; class Insecta; order Hemiptera; family Cicadidae; genus Magicicada; species Magicicada septendecula. The sequence goes on along the minus strand of CM068367.1, from coordinate 1,030,883,903 downwards.
TTGACCGCTACGTTGCCAGGCCTCACGCGCTCGAAGAATTAAGTTTGCATGAATTCGCTGTCTGGTATGAGCCTGTGACGCACAATAGATTCTCAGAAGATGATCAGGATGCTGATGCTTACAAACAGGCTCCAGAAGAAAATGCCTCTGAGAGATGTATCACTCTCCTTGATAATCAGGGAAAAATGAAAAAGCGTAAGCGCCCAGCTGTCTTACGAACTAGGTATTACACACCAAACTCAGATCCGGAAGCATATTATTATTCTCTTTTAGTCACGCACATTCCTTTCCGCTCTGAATCTGAATTGATGGAGGGGTATAACAGTGCAAAACAAGCGTTCGTAGCAAAACAAACTTTGTTACGACCAACGCAAGGTGGAAACAAAGTGGAGGAAATGGCTAGGTGGGAGGAAGAGATTCAGCAAGCTGTAGCTAGAATTGTAGCAGAAAACCTAGCTAATGAAGTTAATTTAGATGCTGACGTGATCGAAAATAATACGCATGAAATTTTCGAACAAAACCTTATTGAAGAACATAATGATGAAATTGCTTTAGCTAACGAAGATGGTGAACCTGAAATACATGAAATGACGGATCAACAATATGCCGCAGCAGTAAACTTAATGAATTTTCAGCCGCGCCAATTGTTCAAAATGATTTCAGACAGATTGCTTCCAAGTGAAAATAATACTGAGCCATTATGTATGTTCGTTACTGGAGGAGCAGGCACCGGCAACACCTTTACTCTGAAAATTATTGTAGAACAGATTCATCGTCTTTCTCATTTACCTGCAAGCAGAGCTGTTACGGTAGCAGCACCCACAGGTGTCGCTGCAAGATTGATTGGAGGTAGCACTTTGCACTCTACTTTTGCCCTTCCTATCGAAAATAGGCAAGGTGACAGCTCTTCGCCCTCTTACTGGTGAACGTCTTCAAAGGGAACGGCTAAGGTGGAAGCATATTAATTGGCTAATCATTGACGAAATCTCAATGGTACCCTATACTACCCTAAGAAATATTCACTTAAGGTTGCAACACCTTAAAATGAATGATGCTCTCTCCGGGGGTATCAATATTATTTTGTTTGGCGATCTAATGCAGTTGCCACCTGTATCAAAAGCAGTTGGTGGTACCTACTGCTTCAAGCAGCCTCATTACTTATCAGCTGAAATTAATTTGTGGACACTGTTTAGTTTCTGTGAATTACCTCAAAATATGCGGCAAGCTAACGACACTACTTTTATAGACATTCTAAATAATTTACGAGTCGGCCAACTCACCATGCAGCAGCTAGAAATTTTAGATCATCGAAGAGTTCCTTTGACAGATGAATTTGCTGATGGCGAGTGTCTGCGTATTTTCCCAACCACTAAACAGGTAGAAGAATATAATGCTATGATGACTGAAAAGTTGAAAACATCATCTAAAGTTTACGATATTGCGCGGCGGTGGATGTGTCTGTCGAAGCTAAGAATTACGGACAAAAGTTAAAGAAAGACTTCATACCAATGGATCCAAACAAAACTGGAGGTATTCCAAACTCTTTAGTAATCGGAGTCGGATCTAGGGTAATGTTGCGAAAAAACATTAATGTTAATCATGGTCTGGTCAACGGAGCAATTGGCATCGTTAGAAAAATTGAGTGGCCTGCACTACGTCGAGATCAGCTTCAACCTGGTGAGCTTCCACAAGCCGTATTTGTGGAATTTGATGACAGATCAATTAGGGGAAATACTGCTGGTATTGGAGTAAAGATAGAGCCCACCACTGTTGAATATGATGCTTCGTGAGGCCAGGGCAAGGTAGAACGACATATGCTGCCATTAATATTGTGTTGGGCTGTGACAGTACATAAACTCCAAGGCACTACTTTAGACAAAGCAGTCATTGATTTGAGTAGTAATATTTTTGCCAAGGGTCAGGGCTACGTCGCACTAAGTCGTGTGAAACATTAGAGGGATTGGCAATAAGTTGTCTGGATCCACGGAAATTGTTGCATGAACCGCACGATAAAAACTCACTTGAGGAATTAAATCGACTCAGAAATCTGTAGACCAAAGCTTTTTCTGTATCATTTCTAATAAATGAAATTATTTAGTTAATTATATAATTTATAAAACAATTTATCGAAATATTTGTATTATACTAGTTATATAATAGTATATAAAATAAAGTTATACTATATTTATAAGTTTATAAGTTCATACGCTAATTATACTATGTACATAATAAAGTTTCTAAATAAAACTATGTAAAAATTGACATTTTTTTGCACTTCACACATACGCACGCACACACTGCACATTCCCATTATACTCTTTTTAAACACAAAAAGGAATAAAATAAAAAAAATAATTAAAAAAATTAAAAAACACGACTGCCAAAAAAAATAAATGAATAAATAAAAAATAAATTGATAAAAAAACTAAATAAAAATAATATTTAGTAAACATCACAAAATCTAAATGAAGTCGATTTAAAAAGCCAAAAACAAGGTACCGTATTGAAAATTCAGCTCTGATCAGATTTAACGAAAATGTTATGAATGATTAAACGCATAGTAATTTTATTAGATTTAAATTACTTTTCGATGTTGAATATATATCAATGCATCATATGAAGACTACAATTATAAAAAATATTGCTGATAAAATTTTGCGCTTCAATTTTAATTTTCAATGCAGTCGGGGGCTGTTTCTAAATAGATTTGTTCTTTTCATTAAACAGCCCCCGACTGCATTGAAAATTAAAATTGAAGAGCAAAATTTTATCAGCAATATATTTTATAATTGTAGTCTTCATATGATGCATTGATATATATTCAACATCGAAAAGTAATTTAAATCTAATAAAATTACTATGCGCTTAATCATTCATAACATTTTCGTTAAATCTGATCAGAGCTGAATTTCAATACGGTACCTTGTTTTTGGCTTTTTAAATCGACTTCATTTAGATTTTGTGATGTTTACTAAATATTATTTTTATTTAGTTTTTTTATCAATTTATTTTTATTTATTCATTTATTTTTTTGGCAGTCGTGTTTTTTAATTTTTTAAATTATTTTTTTTATTTAATACAATTTTTGTCTCATCATTTTGTCAACCGGACGGTTTTCAATTTCAAATTCGATTAAACAATACTTGTTATTTTCGTTACTCTTAGTAACCCATAATTTGTATATACCTTTTTATTGGTGCTACTATTTACTTTTTAGTATATAGGCGGTTTGTAATTATTATAAATTTATTTTTGATTTACAGAAAAATAATTCTTTTTAATTTTGGTTTCTTTCCCAATTTGATTTACATAATAGTTTTCTGTTTATTTTCTTATAACTTTGGATATAAGTCTTTAATATTATTATTAACTTTACATGAATTTATATATTATTTATTAATCTCTTATAGTATTCCTACACTACACTACTTCCTTCTGCCATTTTCCTCATACAGTATTATTTTAATTTATATTATCACCTGATATTTAAATCTTTTATGTTTTTTAAAAACCGTGGGTTATCTTATACAATAACACAATTATTTTATAAAAATATAAAATTAACATAGGTATTAAATTTTGTTGTCTACACAATATAAATACTACAATAACTAAACAAAATACATAATTAGTTAGTAGCATCATAGTCTACTGTTATAGTTGATAATTCTCACATCTACAGCACAATTCTGTAAGAAGTTCCCTTCACCTTCACTTATTACCTCATTGGGTACACTATAACTCACTTGTCACTGTATATCACTTTAATATTGTTTATAATGTTTAGTGATACAACTTAATTTTTAGCTAGTTATAGTTTACCCATCTCTGACCTTTATGGTATTACAAGAGTTATCATTTATTAAGACTGGGTTATGTACCGTTACATAAAGCCCCCCCCCCCCCACTAGAACAAATTTATTTTGGTTTTACTCGTTTACTAAAATAAATTGTTGATTGCTTCTACTTTCAGAATATTCCTGGTTTTATTCTTCATAATATCTTCCTTTATTTCAAACTGGTTGTAAACTGACTGGTAATTCAGACTGGTGGTAATTGCTGTTTTCTTACTCTACTCTCTCTCTCTCTTGGAGGCAAAATCATCAATTATTTATTTCTCTGGGTAGTGGTACTTCCACATTTTATTTGATAAGGACTGGTCACACTAATCATATTAAACTTGTTTTAACACTCATTTCTATGTACTTCTATAAATTAGCTTTATCAATTAAGCTTCGGTCTGCTATCTTCCTTGTATTTTCTTCATCTACACTTCTGGAATCTAATATCAATCTATACAGCTATTTTATAATTTTTATCCCCTAAATATTCAATTTCCCTAACATTTTTCCCTATCTTGTGCGGTGGTACCAGTCGGGTGGCCACTTTTGGGTCCATACTCCTCTGTCCATCCTTACACCTTCTGAGACCAGGGGAACATCATCCCTGCTCAGGAAAATTATTGCCGGAACATTTCTACGGTCAATACATAAAATAAAAAGATTATAAGTAGTAGTCAATTAGCGACTAGTATTAAACACTTTTGGGATCCTTCATACTGTAGCTGTTTGTATTTATTTATATATTTCTTCTTCTTCTTGATTCCTTCTTCTTTTCCATTAACTAATAGCATATAACATTATTGATAGGCATTATTTTAAAAGCCTTTTAACTTTCCTTCTTGTGACAGATGTTCTTTGTATCATTTCTTCCTATATCATTTTCAACTCCAAGAAATTCTAAATCGTAGTTGTATTAATCATTATCATTCTTTAGCTTCATTGTAGTTATTAAATTATTCATTATTCTTCTTATTTTACCTTCTTATCTTAGCACATTACCATTAATTGTTTTTATTCATTTAATTTTCAATCAGTTCTTTATAAATATTATTTAATCATCTGTTCTCTTTTTCTTGGTGGTTTGTTGTTTGTTAAATCAAATTGTTGCAAAATATATTAAGTAAGTTGTACTTACATACTTTTTGAATTTTGGGTTTTTTTCTTTCCAATGGGTTGCTGGGTCGGTTTTCAGAAAATCAGTCCCCTTTTTTTCTGGTTGGTTATTGTTTAGTTTAACCATGGTCCATTAATTCAGGTACTCCCTTTACTCGGATTACTGGGGTATTCATAATGATTTTGGTATTTGTTAAATACCTCTCTTTCACCTGGCATCGTAATTCAGCTGATACAAAGTCTTCATTGACGTCACGGTTTTCCGTCATTGTTAGTTCTTTTTTAACTAACAGGTATTGCACCTTCTCTGACATAACATATTCACTCGTTTTTAATATCATTCCATTCCCGTTTTCCTCTGGATTATTTACCAAATATTTTAATGATATATTCCGTCTTGATGATATGACTGATATCTTCTGATGCACTTCAATCGTCGACATTTTTAACTGATATTTAAATTTATTCATGTTTTTTTTTATTACTCTATGGTGGTTTACCTTTGATATTTTTATTGAGTTTTGTCTACAATTTCTAACTTTATTTAACTCCCTTTGTTTATTAATGGGAGGGTTAAATATATTAATTAATCCACCCTTCCTCATCTCCATTTCTTCTTTTGTATTGAATATTTTCTTTCTCCATATTTTCCTTATTTTCTTGATATTCTCTTCCATGTTCGTACTTACTTTAAAACCTTCGGAAGTGCTGTTTAACGTTTCATCCAAATTATTAAAACCACTGTCCATTTGCTTATTCGTCTCCTCCTTGTATGTATCTGCTTTTTGGATAAGAGTATTAACATTTTCAAACTTCTCTCCGAAAGTTTTCCATATCTCCTTATTGAACTTCTCCATCTTACCCTCAATCCGCTTTAAACTTTCTTCGTTTATTTTCTCAATTTGTTTTAAACTATCCCTCAAAGTTTCATTTTGCTTCCTTGAGTTCTCTTCCAGTTTCTTAAAATCCTTATCTATTTTGTCAAATTTTTCGCTCAAGGTTTCATTTTGTTTCCTTGAGTTCTCATCTATTTTATCAAATTTTTCGCTCAAGGTTTCATTTTGTTTCCTTGAGTTCTCATCTATTTTATCAAATTTCTCGGCTATAAATCTCATCATGTCTTGCCAATTTGGTTCTCTCCTGGCTTCCGCTTTGTCTGGTTGGTCCCCTTGGGCATCCTCTTCCACTATTTCCTTTTCCGTGCTTATAATTGCTTCAGTTTCTTCTTTATCACCCACCGGTTGTTCCATTTCACTGTCCGTAAATATTTCTCTCTCTCGTTCCTGTCCACCTTCTTCCTTCTCCTTTTCTTCTGCCCTCTTCTTCGATCTGCCTGTGGTATTATGCATTTCTTGTTTTCTCATAACTGCCGACGATAATTAGGTTTTTTCGTATATTAATTTATTAAATATATCAAATTTCTTTTCTAATTACAGCCCTTTTACGTTGAGCGCCATTTCTATAACGTACCGCCTTTTTAGTGTGTACCTTCCGCGGAGTCTGTGTATGTGGCCTATTGAGTACTCGTCTTATTTAATTAAGACGCACTGTTGTAAGCGCCAATTCTGTAACGTCCCGCCTTTTTAGTGTGTGTGTGTGACGTCCGTCTTTTTTACAGTCTCAGATCGGTCAGAACACCTCTTAGCAGTCGCCACTTATGAATTATAAAGACTGAGGTTTAAATAAAGTTGGTGGTAATGTTACCCAAACCAAGCAGAAATCGAGTGTGTGTGATTTTGGTTAAGTAGGGAAGTTGTTTAGCCTTCTTTTGAAGAGAGAGCAAGTACCGTTTGTTTACCCTCGGATTAGACAATTTCTAAATTTTTAAATATTTGCCGTGAACCGAATCAGCTGATTTTGACATTTGTCTCCAAATATAGGTTAATCAAACGACACTGTGGCAGAATACGACCTGGTGGATTGTCCTCTTCTTATTTATTCTGAAATTGACTACAACTACCCACTACAATAAAGGAAACACATTTTATTATTCAATATCATTTCTCAATAATATTTATTGATAATATTATCGGTTTTTCTCTTCCGCCAAAATACAAATATAGAAAAACTTCGAAAATTTGTAATTCTCTGAGTACGTGGTTCCGGCTTTGTCCGTAAGAGAGCAGATTGTTTTATTTTTATTAAAACATGTGATTACACTTGGAAAGTTTTGTACTGAACGACAATTTGATTTGAGTTTTCTTTGTTAAATATTAAAAGAACTGTTTATATTACCTCTCTTCTCGAAGTTCTTACTTGTGTGAAGCTGTTTCTCAGGTGGTGTTCTTAGTTGTTTGTAATTTCATAACCGTCTGTCAAATACTATCTCGTCAAAACTCAAAACGCGGTTAGGCTAGGCCTGATCGTCCAAAATGGTTTTTTCACTTTTATTATGGAGTATATTAAGTTAACTTTGATAATTAAGGTAGTGGTACATAATGTTTATACTGTTATTTAAATTTTGTAACAATTTTGTGCTGTTCAAAAGATTTTTAAAGGATATTTACACGACTGCCAAAAAGGAGTGTTATGTTTTCAGTGGTAGGGTATGTATGTATGTATGTTTGTTTGTTCCACTATAACTTTTTAACGGCTTTACCGATTTTGATGTTCGATGGCTCGATGGATTCCTTACTTCACCAGAAGTGTCATAGGCTATATATCACCGTGAGTTGACTTCCGGGTTTGACCGGAAGTGAATACAAGTGATCGGTTCTAAGGATTTTTTTTTGTTCGTTTATTGGTCCAGGGAGGCAGCATGGCGAAACAAGTTTTTGCAATTCAAAATGCTATTTTAACGCACAGAGAGGTGTCAGCATGTGAGTGCGCAGTACGTCTGTGTCACCTTAAAATGCGGGATTCCTCACGAAAAGTGATCTTTGTTAATACTTGCTTTCCTGAGTTAAGGTACCGGATGTTGAGAATTGATGATAATGCAAATGAGCCATACAGAAATATTCTTGACCGCTACGTTGCCAGGCCTCACGCGCTCGAAGAATTAAGTTTGCATGAATTCGCTGTCTGGTATGAGCCTGTGACGCACAATAGATTCTCAGAAGATGATCAGGATGCTGATGCTTACAAACAGGCTCCAGAAGAAAATGCCTCTGAGAGATGTATCACTCTCCTTGATAATCAGGGAAAAATGAAAAAGCGTAAGCGCCCAGCTGTCTTACGAACTAGGTATTACACACCAAACTCAGATCCGGAAGCATATTATTATTCTCTTTTAGTCACGCACATTCCTTTCCGCTCTGAATCTGAATTGATGGAGGGGTATAACAGTGCAAAACAAGCGTTCGTAGCAAAACAAACTTTGTTACGACCAACGCAAGGTGGAAACAAAGTGGAGGAAATGGCTAGGTGGGAGGAAGAGATTCAGCAAGCTGTAGCTAGAATTGTAGCAGAAAACCTAGCTAATGAAGTTAATTTAGATGCTGACGTGATCGAAAATAATACGCATGAAATTTTCGAACAAAACCTTATTGAAGAACATAATGATGAAATTGCTTTAGCTAACGAAGATGGTGAACCTGAAATACATGAAATGACGGATCAACAATATGCCGCAGCAGTAAACTTAATGAATTTTCAGCCGCGCCAATTGTTCAAAATGATTTCAGACAGATTGCTTCCAAGTGAAAATAATACTGAGCCATTATGTATGTTCGTTACTGGAGGAGCAGGCACCGGCAACACCTTTACTCTGAAAATTATTGTAGAACAGATTCATCGTCTTTCTCATTTACCTGCAAGCAGAGCTGTTACGGTAGCAGCACCCACAGGTGTCGCTGCAAGATTGATTGGAGGTAGCACTTTGCACTCTACTTTTGCCCTTCCTATCGAAAATAGGCAAGGTGACAGCTCTTCGCCCTCTTACTGGTGAACGTCTTCAAAGGGAACGGCTAAGGTGGAAGCATATTAATTGGCTAATCATTGACGAAATCTCAATGGTACCCTATACTACCCTAAGAAATATTCACTTAAGGTTGCAACACCTTAAAATGAATGATGCTCTCTCCGGGGGTATCAATATTATTTTGTTTGGCGATCTAATGCAGTTGCCACCTGTATCAAAAGCAGTTGGTGGTACCTACTGCTTCAAGCAGCCTCATTACTTATCAGCTGAAATTAATTTGTGGACACTGTTTAGTTTCTGTGAATTACCTCAAAATATGCGGCAAGCTAACGACACTACTTTTATAGACATTCTAAATAATTTACGAGTCGGCCAACTCACCATGCAGCAGCTAGAAATTTTAGATCATCGAAGAGTTCCTTTGACAGATGAATTTGCTGATGGCGAGTGTCTGCGTATTTTCCCAACCACTAAACAGGTAGAAGAATATAATGCTATGATGACTGAAAAGTTGAAAACATCATCTAAAGTTTACGATATTGCAGCGGTGGATGTGTCTGTCGAAGCTAAGAATTACGGACAAAAGTTAAAGAAAGACTTCATACCAATGGATCCAAACAAAACTGGAGGTATTCCAAACTCTTTAGTAATCGGAGTCGGATCTAGGGTAATGTTGCGAAAAAACATTAATGTTAATCATGGTCTGGTCAACGGAGCAATTGGCATCGTTAGAAAAATTGAGTGGCCTGCACTACGTCGAGATCAGCTTCAACCTGGTGAGCTTCCACAAGCCGTATTTGTGGAATTTGATGACAGATCAATTAGGGGAAATACTGCTGGTATTGGAGTAAAGATAGAGCCCACCACTGTTGAATATGATGCTTCGTGAGGCCAGGGCAAGGTAGAACGACATATGCTGCCATTAATATTGTGTTGGGCTGTGACAGTACATAAACTCCAAGGCACTACTTTAGACAAAGCAGTCATTGATTTGAGTAGTAATATTTTTGCCAAGGGTCAGGGCTACGTCGCACTAAGTCGTGTGAAACATTAGAGGGATTGGCAATAAGTTGTCTGGATCCACGGAAATTGTTGCATGAACCGCACGATAAAAACTCACTTGAGGAATTAAATCGACTCAGAAATCTGTAGACCAAAGCTTTTTCTGTATCATTTCTAATAAATGAAATTATTTAGTTAATTATATAATTTATAAAACAATTTATCGAAATATTTGTATTATACTAGTTATATAATAGTATATAAAATAAAGTTATACTATATTTATAAGTTTATAAGTTCATACGCTAATTATACTATGTACATAATAAAGTTTCTAAATAAAACTATGTAAAAATTGACATTTTTTTGCACTTCACACATACGCACGCACACACTGCACATTCCCATTATACTCTTTTTAAACACAAAAAGGAATAAAATAAAAAAAATAATTAAAAAAATTAAAAAACACGACTGCCAAAAAAAATAAATGAATAAATAAAAAATAAATTGATAAAAAAACTAAATAAAAATAATATTTAGTAAACATCACAAAATCTAAATGAAGTCGATTTAAAAAGGCAAAAACAAGGTACCGTATTGAAAATTCAGCTCTGATCAGATTTAACGAAAATGTTATGAATGATTAAACGCATAGTAATTTTATTAGATTTAAATTACTTTTCGATGTTGAATATATATCAATGCATCATATGAAGACTACAATTATAAAAAATATTGCTGATAAAATTTTGCGCTTCAATTTTAATTTTCAATGCAGTCGGGGGCTGTTTCTAAATAGATTTGTTCTTTTCATTAAACAGCCCCCGACTGCATTGAAAATTAAAATTGAAGAGCAAAATTTTATCAGCAATATTTTTTATAATTGTAGTCTTCATATGATGCATTGATATATATTCAACATCGAAAAGTAATTTAAATCTAATAAAATTACTATGCGCTTAATCATTCATAACATTTTCGTTAAATCTGATCAGAGCTGAATTTCAATACGGTACCTTGTTTTTGGCTTTTTAAATCGACTTCATTTAGATTTTGTGATGTTTACTAAATATTATTTTTATTTAGTTTTTTTATCAATTTATTTTTATTTATTCATTTATTTTTTTGGCAGTCGTGTTTTTTAATTTTTTAAATTATTTTTTTTATTTAATACAATTTTTGTCTCATCATTTTGTCAACCGGACGGTTTTCAATTTCAAATTCGATTAAACAATACTTGTTATTTTCGTTACTCTTAGTAACCCATAATTTGTATATACCTTTTTATTGGTGCTACTATTTACTTTTTAGTATATAGGCGGTTTGTAATTATTATAAATTTATTTTTGATTTACAGAAAAATAATTCTTTTTAATTTTGGTTTCTTTCCCAATTTGATTTACATAATAGTTTTCTGTTTATTTTCTTATAACTTTGGATATAAGTCTTTAATATTATTATTAACTTTACATGAATTTATATATTATTTATTAATCTCTTATAGTATTCTTACACTGCACTATTTCCTTCTGCCATTTTCCTCATACAGTATTATTTTAATTTTTATTATCATCTGATATTTAAATCTTTTATGTTTTTAAAAACCGTGGGTTATCTTATACAATATTAACACAATTATTTTATAAAAATATAAAATTAACATAGGTATTAAATTTTGTTGCCTACACAATATAAATACAACAATAACTAAACAAAATACATAATTAGTTAGTAGCATCATAGTCTACTATTATAGTCTATAATTCTCACATCTACAGCACAATTCTGTAAGAAGTTCCCTTCCTTCACTTATTACCTCATTGGGTACACTATAACTCACTTGTCACTGTATATCACTTTAATATTGTTTATAATGTTTAGTGATACAACTTAATTTTTAGCTAGTTATAGTTTACCCTTTTCTGACCTTTATGGTATTACAAGAGTTATCATTTATTGGGACTGGGTTATGTACCGTTACATAAAGCCCCCCCACTAGAACAAATTTATTTTTGTTTTACTGGTTTACTAAAATAAATTGTTGATTGCTTCTACTTTCAGAATATTCCTGGTTTTATTCTTCATAATATCTTCCTTTATTTCAAACTGGTTGTAAACTGACTGGTAATTCAGACTGGTGGTAATTGCTGTTTTCTTACTCTACACTCTCTCTCTTGGAGGCAAATTCATCAATTATTTATTTCTCTGGGTAGTGGTACTTCCACATTTTATTTGATAAGGACTGGTCACACTAATCATATTAAACTTGTTTTAACACTCATTTCTATTTACTTCTATAAATTAGCTTTATCAATTAAGCTTCGGTCTGCTATCTTCCTTCTATTTTCTTCATCTATACTTCTGGAATCTAATATCAATCTATACAGCTATTTTATAATTTTTATCCCCTAAATATTCAATTTCCCTAACATTTTTCCCTATCTTGTGCGGTGGTACCAGTCGGGTGGCCACTTTTGGGTCCATACTCCTCTGTCCATCCTTACACCTTCTGAGACCAGGGGAACATCATCCCTGCTCAGGAAAATTATTGCCGGAACATTTCTACGGTCAATACATAAAAATAAAAAAATTATAAGTAGTAGTCAATTAGCGACTAGTACTAAACACTTTTGGGATTCTTCATACAGTAGCTGTTTGCATTTATTTATATATTTCTTCTTCTCCTTGATTCCTTCTTCTTTTCCATTAACTAATAGCATATAACATTATTGATAGGCCTTATGTTAAAATTCTTTTGACTTTACTTCTTGTGACATTTCTCCGTATCATTTCTTCTTATATAATCTTCAATTCCGAGAAATTCTAATTATTGTATTAATTATCATCCTCCTTCAGTTTCATTGGAGTCATTAAATTATTCTTTATTCTTCTTATCTGAGCACATTACCATCAATTGTTTTTGTTCATTTAATTTTTCTTCTGTTTGTTACCATTAAAAATATTACTTTTTCCTATTATTTCATTTTAAATCAATTCTTTATAACTCTTATTTACTAATCTGTTATTATTTTTTGTTAAATCAAATGGTTTCAAAATATCTTAAATCGTATTATTTCTGAATAAAATAAGTAAGTTGTCCTTACGTACTTTTGGAATTTTGGGGTTTTCTTCCGCTATTCAATGGGTTGCTTGGTCGATTTTCAAAAATTCAGTCCCCTTTTTTTCTGGTTTGTTATTATTTAGGTTAACCATGGTCCATTAACTCAGGTACTCCATGTTCTCGGATTACTGCAGTGTCCATAATGATTTTTTTTCTTGTTAAATATCTCTCGTGTATCTGGTACTGTAACTCGGCTGATACAAAGTCTTCATTTAAGTCACGGTTTTCGGTCATATTTAGATCCTTCTTAATTAATATTGTATCTCCTCTATTTTAATGTAATCACTCATATATGCCACTATTCCATTCTCTTTTACCTCTGTATTATTTACACAATGTTCTGTTGGTATACTCCGTCTTGAAAATATAATTGATGTGGTCAGATACTCTTTGATCGTCGATATTTTTAACTGATATTTAAATTTATTCAAGTTTTTTGTTATTATTCTATGGTGGTTTACCTTTGATATTTTTGTTGAGTTTTGTCTACAATTTCTAACTTTATTTAACTCCCTTCGTTTATTAATGGGAGGGTTAATAAACTCTTCCTCATCTCCATTTCTTCTTTTGTATTGAATATTTTCTTTCTCCGTATTTTCCTTATTTTCTTGATATTCTCTTCCATGTTCGTACTTACTTTAAAACCTTCGGAAGTGCTGTTTAACGTTTCATCCAAATTATTAAAACCACTGTCCATTTGCTTATTCGTCTCCTCCTTGTATGTATCTGCTTTTTGGATAAGAGTATTAACATTTTCAAACTTCTCTCCGAAAGTTTTCCATATCTCCTTATTGAACTTCTCCATCTTACCCTCAATCCGCTTTAAACTTTCTTCGTTTATTTTCTCAATTTGTTTTAAACTATCCCTCAAAGTTTCATTTTGCTTCCTTGAGTTCTCTTCCTGTTTCTTAAAATTCTCATCTATTTTGTCAAATTTTTCGCTCAAGGTTTCATTTTGTTTCCTTGAGTTCTCATCTATTTTATCAAATTTCTCGGCTATAAATCTCATCATGTCTTGCCAATTTGGTTCTCTCCTGGCTTCCGCTTTTTCTGGTTGGTCCCCTTGGGCATCCTCTTCCACTATTTCCTTTTCCGTGCTCATAATTGCTTCAGTTTCTTCTTTATCACCCACTGGTTGTTCCATTTCACTGTCTGTAAATAATTCTATCTCTCGTTCCTGTCCACCTTCTTCCTTCTCCTTTTCTTCTGCCCTCTTCTTCGATCTGCCTCTGGTATTATGCATTTCTTGTTTTCTCATAACTGCCGACGATAATTAGGTTTTTTCGTATATTAATTTATTAAATATATCAAAATTCTTTTCTAATTACAGCCCTTTTACGTTGAGCGCCAATTCTGTAACGTAACGCTTAAGAGGTGTTAGCGAAACGTCCGTCTTATGCAAGTCCCAATGTTGGGTTCGCCAATTCTGTAACGTTATCGCTTATATCAAAGGTTTCCGCCTCTCCAAGAGTGTATTGTAATTACGGGTTTGTAGTTAATTCAGCCCCACTGTAGTAAGCGCCTATTTTTCTAACGTACCGCCTTTAGAGTGAGGGTGTGACGTCCGTCTTTTTTACAGTCTCGGATCGGTCAGAACACCTCTTAGCAATCGCCACTTATGAATTATAAAGACTGAAGTTTAAATAAAGTTGTCGGTAATGTTACTCAAACAAAGCAGAAATTGAGTGTGTGTGATTTGGGTCAAGTAGGGAAGTTGTTTAGCCTTCTTTTGAAGAGAGAGCAAGTACCGTTTGTTTACCCTCGGTTTAGACGATTTCTAAAATTTTTCAAATATTTGCCGTGAACCGAATCAGCTGATTTTGACATTAGTCTCCAAATATAGGTTAACCAAACGACACTGTTGCTGAATACGACCTGGTGGATCGTCCTCTTCTTATTTTTTCTGAAATCTACTACAACTACCCACTACAATAAAGGAAACACATTTTATTATTCAATATCATTTCTCAATAATATTTATTTATAATATTATTGGTTTTTCTCTTCCGCCAAAATACAAATATTACAATCGATATTTTCATTAACTAGTACATGATATCGACTTCATTGAGTAAACATGGAATCGTCATAAAATCGGGTTTTTGACCAATTTTATCTTTTATTTAAACATCAATCAACATATAATTCTTTTATTTATTTCCCCAGGGTTAAGGGTAAGTTCTTTTTGTTATGAGATGGTCAGAAATGGATAATTATACTACGCTTTACAAATATAGAAAAACTTCGAAAATTTGTTTATTCTCTGAGTAACGTAGTTCCGGATTTGTCCGTAAGAGAGCAGATTGTTTTATTTTTATTAAAACATGTGATTACACTTGGAAAGTTTTGTACTGACCGACAATTTGATTTGAGTTTTCTTTGTTAAATATTAAAAGAACTGTTTATATTACCTCTCTTCTCGAAGTTCTTACTTGTGTGAAGCTGTTTCTCAGGTGGTGTTCTTAGTTGTTTGTAATTTCATAACCCTCTGTCAAATACTATCTCGTCAAAACTCAAAACGCGGTTAGGCTAGGCCTGATCGTCCAAAATGGTTTTTTCACTTTTATTATGGAGTATAGCAAGTTAACTTTGATAATTAAGGTAGTGGTACATAATGTTTATACTGTTATTTAAATTTTGTAACAATTTTGTGCTGTTCAAAAGATTTCTAAAGGATATTTTAATACAATTTTTGTCTCATCATTTTGTCAACCGGACGGTTTTCAATTTCAAATTCGATTAAACAATACTTGTTATTTTCGTTACTCTTAGTAACCCATAATTTTTATATACCTTTTTATTGGTGCTGCTATTTACTTTTTAGTATATAGGCGGTTTGTAATTATTATAAATTTATTTTTGATTTACAGAAAAATAATTCTTTTTAATTTTGGTTTCTTTCCCAATTTGATTTACATAATAGTTTTCTGTTTATTTTCTTATAACTTTGGATATAAGTCTTTAATATTATTATTAACTTTACATGAATTTATATATTATTTATTAATCTCTTATAGTATTCTTACACTGCACTATTTCCTTCTGCCATTTTCCTCATACAGTATTATTTTAATTTTTATTATCATCTGATATTTAAATCTTTTATGTTTTTAAAAACCCTGGGTTATCTTATACAATAACACAATTATTTTATAAAAATATAAAATTAACATAGGTATTAAATTTTGTTGCCTACACAATATAAATACTACAATAACTAAACAAAATACATAATTAGTTAGTAGCATCATAGTCTACTATTATAGTATATAATTCTCACATCTACAGCACAATTCTGTAAGAAGTTCCCTTCCTTCACGTATTACCTCATTGGGTACACTATAACTCACTTGTCACTGTATATCACTTTAATATTGTTTATAATGTTTAGTGATACAACTTAATTTTTTGCTAGTTATAGTTTACCCATTTCTGACCTTTATGGTATTACAAGAGTTATCATTTATTGGGACTGGGTTATGTACCGTTACAATATAAATGATCATTTCCTCAACCATATAAATTTGCTTTCAGAAATAATCATTTTTGGTGGGGAGGCAATATGTAGCACCAGATGGTACAAACCAGGAAACTCAATTTAATTATCAAAAATATAGGGAAACTACTCAAATAGATAAATACTATGTAAGTGAATGAGGAGTGCAATAGAGAATGAGTGGTCAAATG
The DNA here is from genome assembly GCA_034769895.1 of Magicicada septendecula. NCBI lineage: Eukaryota > Metazoa > Arthropoda > Insecta > Hemiptera > Cicadidae > Magicicada > Magicicada septendecula. The sequence continues at coordinate 1,030,867,276 of CM068367.1, read as the reverse complement.
AGAACAACCAAAAATAATTATATAAAGGAAGAATTATAATAACTAAACCAATAAACCATGAATAATAAATAAAGAATACGTGTTACAGATGCATGAATAAATTAAAAACAGGAATTAGCCTTGCAAACAAACATAATAAATAACTTGACAAAACAGACATAAAAAAAAGACTAGACTGGACAGTGTCTTTGACACAAAAATTACCCAACAGATTAGGGAAGTGATTTTATATATCTTGTTATAATATTGTAAATAGTAATGTTTTAGTATGTAAGTGAGAAATGTATTTAGGGTTAAGAAAAATCATTTGTATAACCAGCCTAAAGTCAAGCTAGGTCTTAAACCTAAGACTGAATTTGTAATTAGCTCATAGATAGTATCATGGTAAAAAAAAGATAATTATTTTTATATTCGTGTTAATTCGAATAGAAAAGGGATAAATAATGATAATGAAACAGTGCAAATTACACAGTGTAAACAATGATACAAAAATAAAGTGTTGTGAACCAAGTATGACCATAAGGTGAGAATGGCATGTATTTTATATGAAGTGAACAAATAACAATAAAATCAACTTCATTAGTGCAAGTGACAATATAAAATTAAGTGAAATAAAAGCATAAACGGGATTGTGTAAAATAATCAGGAAAAGTAAGGTTATATTAAAAACTTGTGTTTACTGGAGGCAGATAAAACAGTCCTGAGACCGAAAAATACACCAACAAACCAAGGCCTCTATTAGATGAATCTAAAATTGATGGTTACAAGGAAGAAAGCTTTGTCTAATGTTGGCGTCCCATGAAGAAGGAACAAATTGAAATAGTTGCCAATCCAATCCAGATTAAATAAGAAGAGTGTAGTAAAATAGCCAAGTAAAGTTATAGAAATTATCAGTAAACTAATGTACAAGTTGTGTTCAACCCACCTGGAGAAGAAAAATTGAAATTACTATCCTAACTGGTGTAATACATCTTGAATTCGGTGAGATCTTTCCAAACTTATAACCATATTGAAAAGTATTAACGTTTTACCCAACACTTCAATATAAACTAAATAACGAACACATTTAGTGTGACTACATTTCTAAACACAATATATGATATAAAAAGTGAGTGACCCAAACTTATTTTGAACTAACAAAAGTGTAGAACTCATAGAAATTTTATGAAACATTCAATATTGTGCATACCACAAAAAGCAATAGGGCGTCTATCATTTCTTAGCGGTGAAGAAGGGGTACAGCAGCGCGCAATGTTGAGAAATAATGAACTATGAGATATAGCATAGACAATTAAATTTTTATTTTATTTTCTTTTGTCAATTGTATTCCTAATGTCTGATAATTAATTATTTTCATTGTTTTGTTAATGTTATATTTGTAATGGGTAATATTAAGTTGTACAATTATCTAATTGATTTCTTGTGTATAATCATAAGAACTCACATACAACCATCATACACAAACAACAATTATTTACTACATGTTCAAATTTTTTATTCATGTATGTTATTAGTATAATACTTGTTAGGTGAATTTATAATATTACTGAAGACGATTTTTTATGTTGTTAAAACCCTGAGATATAAAATTTTTTTTCATGCATCCGAGAGCTAGATGGAGCTGAAACCTAAAAAAAGGGAAAATGATTTGTTAATTAATAGAAAATAAAAAAAGGGGAACTTATTATAATAAGAAAGCAGGAATAAATATTTAATGATTCAGAGCAGCAAAATAAGTGTGTTCTGATTTGTAGTATAATTATATGAATACCCATTTAAAGAAAATTAATTACACGTGTTAGAGTATATTTTATATTACAAATTGGGATCCCAAGGACGTAGGGCATCGAAGGTGTTAAAAGGTTAGTATAACCATAGCAGTTACATATATACATGACACACATTATATTTGAGAAATATAAATTAAATAATATTGCAATATTGGCTTACAACGTGAGGCCTTAAACAAAAATATATATACCCATACAAATGATAATATAATATAACAAAAATGGCACCAAAAACTTGGGGCTCTACAAAATACTACTGTGACGTTTGAAAATTAATTAACTAACATGGTCACATATTACAATGTGCAAGTCCTTGGAATCATTGTTGGGGTTACTGCCTTGAGCGGTCTAGCCCCTTTGTGACATATACACTTACCATAATGACTCTGTTTTAAACTCAAAACAAATTAACCAATCCTAAAATAAGCATTTTAACAGAATAGAGCAATGGCTGTCAGTAATAGAACTTTAGGATGTTGCTTACAAACGGTTAAATTCGTTATTGCATTTCAAAGATGCATTGTCAACTTTCATCACTGAAGTCGAATTGTATACTCCACCTGACACTTTGTCCAACTTGTCGATATATTGGATTAAACCACGTTATAGTGGCATACACTGTATTATTGTTCTCGCACAACGAAATAGGCTCGCTTTGTTACACTATATATCTACCTCTTCTGGCCAATAGAGAAATAACTTCGTTAATATTTCATTGATTCTTCTTAGATTTACTAGTTGATTAGTAAGTTGCTGGCAGTTGATTAAATTAATTCCGACATATAGGCCAATGCAACATCAGATCAGCAACAAAGTGCTCTTGGTTCTTTGAGACTTTTTGCTATTTTCACTCATAGACTTTAATAAGAACACTTTTTTACAGCATAATAATTATATGTATACTGTTACATATATTTTTATCAGTTAAACATAATAACATAATATTTTTGCTAACTGATAAAAAATTATATTTATTTAAAGTATTCTTGAAGGATTCACAACGTCAAACGACACGTATCGTACGCATATATTATTTTCATGTACTTAATATAAAAATGAAAAATGTGTGCGCGTGAGCAGAATAAAAATTAAAGTACACAGTGATAAAAACATTGTATCACAAGCAACTTTGTTTAACAATTAATTTCAAATATTTACTTTCGATCGCAGTTTGTACTGTTAAGTCTACACGAAAATCAAGCACGACTGTACTTGGGCATACACGAATTGCGACGTACGCTTAACTTTGAGTTATTCAACTTCAGTGTCAAATTCTGCCATTGTCAAATAGGCGACTGCTCTCATCTGAGGTGTTTTGTTTTCGATAAACTAGACATTGATTATTTTGCAAGATGATTTACAGGTTGCAAGAAATGGAAGTTGGTACGTATTATAGGCCTACTGGAATCTTCCTCGTGTAGTTCTTCAAATATCTCCTTTGTGCCATTTGTTTGACGACAAAAATAATACCACTCTAAACTACGGCACTGTAATCTGCTCTTTATGGATCGCGTTACTTCCATTTTCTCCATATTCCTGTTGTCCATTTTTTATATATACTGAAAAGTAATCTGGTGTCACCTCATAGTATTTAGCTCCAAACTTCGGATTTTGTTTCAAACGTATTTCATTTTATTTTTACTTCACAAATTGTCAGCCATACTGTTCAATATCCTGCTCTTTGTTTCTCGATTAATGCTAGAGGTAACGAAATAATGTAGAAGTCCGTGCAAGGACACACATTCACCGACACCCACTCAGACTATATATATGAATATAAAGTCCAAACAAACGCAGTTATTGCTTTGTATGCGAGTTAAACACAGTCCCTCTAGTAATAACATAAACGTAAGTGTAATGGCCCCTATTATTCCCGTTTGAGACACACGATTACTCCTCTCTTTGAACATAATGGAACTCTTGCTCACAACTCCTGCTCTTTGAACAAACAGTATTCAACTTTAGTTGGTAAAAACAACGCATTGATCCACAAAGGCCAATTTAAAAAGTTTTCTTTAGTAGCACTTATAAATATATTCTTTTTATAGTGTGTGTGTGTGTGTGTGTGTGTGTGTGTGAGAGAGAGAGAGAGAGAGAGAGAGAGAGAGAGAGAGAGAGAGAGAGAGAGAGAGAGAGAGAGAGAGAGAGAGAGTTTCCATGCGCGTATTTCATTATATTCGCTGCCAGTACACCCTACATTCGACTACCCTCCATAAAAGTCGCAAATGGAAAAAATAAAAAATGGTCAGCTATACTTGTTCTTTTAAATATATACTGTACCATGGCACGTGTATAACATTTTCAAGACTGGTCCAGATGGGATTGGATTCATGTAGGATCATTGCATATACAACATCAAAATCTCTCCAAATAATGTCTACGGATAAGAGTGTAGTATGAGGTACCTATACAGGCCGTAAGTGTGTTTGTTGTGTGTGTTACATAATCGCGTAAAGTACTCTGTCATATACTGAAATTGCAATAAACACATCGTGAGCTTGTTGAATCACGTTCTTGACGTGTTTTGTATTTGTTTCTTGCTTAGCACGTCTGTATGATCCGTGTTGCAGTAAACATTGTTCCTGAATAGCAATTCGACTACAATTAATAATAATACCAAATTCGTACTGGTATGCGTTGTGCCGTTTGGAACATTTTCATTGCCTATAAATCATTTTCTTTTATTTGGAGTATGTAGGTGTAATATTCAGAAATACGAGCTATATAAGTTTGTGATATGTAAAGGTGTGTGTGTGTGTGTGTGTGTGTGCGCGCGCGCGCGTTAAAGAAGAAAGAGAGCGGGGAGAGAGTGGATGTAGACGCTGTGTTGTAGAAATTAGAGATCGTGAATAATGAGAAAACTACATCATTAAGTTTTCTCATAAACGTCTTAAAGGCGAAAAGGTGTTCACTTACTTACCTGCTATTAAACGTATTCTTGAGTTACGGTGTTATCAGAATAAACTATTTATAAAGTAAGAGGAATTTCAGATACTTAGTTCACTGCATTTAAAGATTAAGACTGGTTCTGTAAAGAGGAAAGTTTTACTTTTCTTTGGAAAAGCACAACAATTTTCCACGTTTGCACTTCTGTAATTAAAAGTGCCACTTTCTGTTGTCTGTTCATCCGTATTATGTAACCCTTCTATGATGAACACAGTCGGAAGGTATTGTGTGTACATACAGGGGCGCACACGCCAGTTTTATAAATGTAGTTTTCCTACTTTCGTGTATATGAATTACTTCTATGTTTGTACATATAGAACACACATTAACGAAATAGTACTGAAATCGGTGTCTGAAACGGATAATTAATGTGAAATGGAAGTGGTTACAGGTGAAGAGGAAGTGGTTGTTGAGATCAAGAAATACAGGGAAAATTTAATAAATTCTTTAACACGATTTCGAGTGTCTTTGTAAATTTAAAATTTTACTTAGATAACTATATTTTATTAACTTTAAATTGCTACGTATTTGCTTTGTTTTTTCCTCCTTTTTTGTCGAGCGCATGGTTTCTACGAGGTTTCTTTCTTCCGTTTGCCGTTTCTTTCCAACCTATTCCAAATTTCATCAAGAATGTGATTTGTTTTATCTACATTCAACTGGTCATCCTGTACTTCATTCTCCCGTGGTTGTCTTGTGGTATACCATTTCGGTTTTCTAAAGAGGGACCAGTCCCTTTCCTTCGTATTAAGTCTTCCGTAGTAGATATTCTTTCTCTTAGTTCAGTGTTTGTTATTTTGTTCGCCACAAGGTTTTAAAAATTCCTTTTAGAGATCCATTTAACAATATTGAGTTCGCATTATTGCTAAAAAATCGTATTTTGTTTTCTTATCTCTGCAGATTCCCATGATTTAGTCAACTCTCTGTATTGTATCTTGCTTTTCTGTTGTTCACGGGTTCTACCATTTCATGTTTCACACTTACTATGTTTCACAAGTAGCTGAAAACTGTTACCTGGATGTACTTCTGTAACTCCACTGTTTGTTTCATATTCTAGTCAGCTAGTTTTCTGTTGTATAAATATTTTCATTCGCGTCTTTCTTTCTTTTTTTTTACATTATCGTTTTCTTCACCACAGGTTCTATGCATGTCTTAAATAGCAGCAATGACCGTGAGGGCTCCTGCTTTCACACATTCTCTCTTTTTAATTTCTCAACTTATAAGACCTTTTATTAAGTTGATGACACACTGAACGATATTCTGCCATCAACAAAAGCATTTCACAACTCACTACGTTCGTATTGTAGTAGATATTATTTACCATGTCAAAGGAAACTTTGTGATTTACCACATTGTTTTTCTTGGTATGTCGTTGTTATGAACAGAACGTTTAACAATCACGTTTTCTTTGTTAAAAAAATTCGTTTAGGACATTCATAATGAACTGTAATAATAAAACGTTTGCGGACATTATGCAGCTGTCGTTAAAAACTACGAAGTGTCAATTATCATCCATATTATATTTATCAGGAAAATATGATTAATGCCAGCAACCGTATATGTTTTGTGTGATACAGTGCGAAATTCTCAATCTTTGGTGAATTAATCTACATCGGCTTCTACGGATATTTTCATTTACATTTTATTGCATTGTGTTTTCCCTTCCTGAAATATCGGATGGAAATAATCAAACGAATATGAATAAAACACACTTGAAGAATTTCAATTGCAAATGTGCGCTGAATGAAATTGTGTTGGGTGTTAACAATTGCTTTGTGTTATTATATTTATCAGAAAATGTATTTCAAATATATTCTGGTCCATCTGTAAAGCCTAATGATTAAGTCTGTAAATTGTTGAAAAATAGTATTTATATGTTGACGAATATTAGTCTTACTGTACTATAATTTATATTGTCCATTTAAAAAATTCACAGTCAGAAATAGCCTATACTACTACAACACAGGATAGACCATTGATAAAGATGAATTTTTTATAACTACTAGTGTTAAGCCTACCCCGGGTTTTGTTAGTGTGTTATTCAAAGTGAATATGAAAACTCTCATGTGTAAAAATGAGATTGTCACATACCAAAAGGAATAACCATAATGCGCTTTCGGTTTTCCAGAAACCCAAAAGTATACCCAGAATCTATCCACAACGTGTTAATAGGCCTACTATTTATGTAAGTAAAAATATATATTTTTATTAAATGTATACATTTTATAATTTGGTACGGTTTGTTTTCTTAGTGTGCTCAGTTATTAGTAAATATCGTATCGCAACAATTTTTTAGAATTAATAAAATATTCAAAGTAATACAAACCGTAACAGAATATTTTAAATGAAGGTACGGTTATCTTACGTAACACAAAAATTTCTCCATACCTGTTACAATACAAAACCCGTAATAACTGAATACGCAACCGGTACAGAAATACGCAATCTCTTTGCTGTGGAATAACTATGAGTTTCAAACCATTCATCTCCATTTACTTTACCAGATGTACAACGGTAGCGACGACGATGGGAATACGCTCGAACTGCGTCTTGCAAGCTATGAGCGAATGTTCCTTGACGCATATCATGTAATGAATGACTGAATATGTTAACAAAACGAACGTAGAAGTTAATGTGTGTGTGTGGGGGAGGGGAGGCGAGCGAATTCGGAATGCAAAATTAACAAATGAATCGCTTATGCGTTAAAAAATTATCTTTTGAAAATAATAAAACATGAATGTATTAAATAAACGTATGTAGTGTATATAAGTACATTGAAACACTAATGTTGGATTGCAATAACATTCTGTCATTACATTACAATGTTCTTAATACAGATATGCACCAGGATAATTTGTTTATTGCTGTTGTCGCATCATCTTACAGAGACAACGCCTATTATATTTAATTTTTATAATGAATTTACCTCAAGATATTTCTTTCCTTATTAGGATCATGTTTCGGGTACCATTTTGTACCCTTCCTCAGCCTTCCGGATTTTGTTTCTGGTGAAGTACATGTGTGTTGGTTGGTTGTTATTGTGGCTTCCTGTTGGCTTCTGGTACTTTAACTTGGTTTTATTGTGTGTGATTGTGGTGTATGTATTAGTATTTTGTGTATTTTCGATGTTGAGTGCTTTGAAAATTGTGTCATGTTTTGTATTGATTTGTATTTGTTCAGGTATTAGTTTGTTTTGTGTTTTATGTTTGTATATTTGTAAATTTTCCCAAATGTTCATTATGGTGCCTTTGTGTGGTATGTGTTTTATTAGTGTCACATTGGTTATGTTTGGGAATTCATATCCAGTGTTTATTGCATGTGTGGCCAAATTAGATGTGTATATTTCTGGTTTTTTGTATGCGTTTAGGTGTTCAAAATAACGTTTTTCAGTTGTTTTTTTGTTTGTCCCATGTATAATTTATTGCTATCTTGGCATTCAATTTTGTATATACCATTGGTTGTTGTATTATCTTTGTTGTGTGGGTTATTTAGTTTTTGTAGATTATTTTTGTTAGTTTTGTATGCTATTTTAATGTCTGTATTCTTAAACAGTTTTGTTAGCTTTGACCATTTTCAATAATAACCATTTTTTATTGTTGTTATTATTTTTTTGTTTTGTTCATTTTGATTAATTCTTAATTGTTCAGTTTTTATTTTATATTTGATTTTATTTTCTATTTTGTTTACAGTGTTTTTATTATATCCATTTTCACAAGCAGTTTGGTATATTATATTTGTTTCTTTGTCTGTTTCTTTGTCTTGTAAATCACAATATTATTTATTAAAACTGAATTACTTGGGTCTGTAGAATAACTCACACATTCTTGCTTGCTTATTGTCTGTCGCGAACTGTTCGTTTCCGAGGTCTTCTTTCAGGTTACATTTCATTCTGTGTCTCTGCCTCAGTTCTGCAATAGCACTACAGTCTTCGATTATGTGTTTCACTGTAAGTGCTCCGCTACAAGTGCGGACGGGTCGTTCTTGTCCTTGTAGGAGGTACGATGACGTCAGGTTTGCCCTGTGCGCAGTCTCGTGATGCAAACTTGTTCGCGACTGTAACGGTCCGAATAAGTCACCGGTCTGAGATGATCAAATGACGTCACTGGCTTATGACGTCAGAGATAAGGAGGCACTGGCAGTTGGTTTCCGCTGTCGCTGTGTACGTTGAAGCGTATTGTCCAAGGTAGTGTGCGTTGTTTGTTTAATCATTCCTTGTGTTCGTATAGACTACACATTCATACTTGAGTAATCTGTTTGTAGCAATGTAAAAAGTTCAACAAACACTTAAAGAGGCGCGCTTTGGGTGCAGTCGCAGAAGGACCTGCCGTGCTAACTTAATGAAAATAAAAGGAAATTAATAGTGAGGTAGTGATGTTAATTAAAGGTAGTAGTGAGGTTTGTCCCTATTAGTGAGGTAGATAGGGAAAATTGACAGAGAAAGAGTGAGTGAGAGAAAAGGAGAAAGAGTGAGAGGGGAGAAGAGAGAGGGGGAGAGAGAATTACGAATATTTAATTATTCTCATTCACACCGAATATCATTTGTAAGAATATAGTTATTCAGTTATTGGTATAAAGTAGTACCGAAGCAAATGTTTCAAGTTGACTCCCATCCGTTGGAAATTTATGCACCATTCTGATTAAAATCATAAAAATTTCTACAAGTACCAATAATATAAATAACAACCTGCAGAAGCAGAAGAGTTTATATCTACGGAAAAAGTGAGTTTGGAATAGATGAATACGTATTATAACAAATAAAAAAGAATAATATATTGAAAACCTAGTCGACGAAAAATTACTTACCAGATTCTAGATGAAAACAACAATGAAGATGAGATCAAACAACTGGTGGAGAGAAGAGAGCTAATTTTGTATCAATAAATTCCGTTCAACAGTACTTAAACAAAACATTATGGGCAAATATTTAGTTAAGTTATAAATAATTTACAAAGGGAATATCATGTAGGCGACATATATATTTACGTCTTGTTGCAATGTGACGGCTCTTGCAAAGTAGCAAAAGGTAGTTTAAGCCACAGAACAATAAACGAATAAACTTAAGGCTACACGATATATTCCATATTACTAAGTTAACATGCAAACTGAAAATACACATGGGAATCAACATGACCTTAAAACAATACTCGCTTTTTATGAAAACCACGTAAGAAAGCCAACTAGAAGTAACGCGGGCTGCTATACATAGTCTATATCCCTTTTTTACGTTTTCCGTCCAGTGAAGTTTTCGAGATTTTACTGTATAATATAAACTAATATTGGCTGCCGAACGAATAACAAATCTTGTTTTCATTTGTTAACACTTTTTTCCTTTGTTTTAATTTAGCATTCAGAAATAACCGTATTTTACCCTTTACATTGTCTGTTGCTGTTTTGTTAACAAACGTTTATAGTCTTTATATTAAATGTTATTTTGTTACAGGCTACGCATTGTATAGACTATAGGGCTACACATGAAACGCTATATATTTCCTGACTATGGCTTTTATTTCTTTAAATGGTAAACGAAAAAACGAATTAATATTATTATCTAACTTATGAATGAAAATTTTTGTAATTGCACTATAAATTAAGAAATATAATAATTTATAGTTAGTGCAGTTCTTCTTCACGTCGTGGTATATAGATACTATCCCATATTCAAAACAGCGAAAATGAAGTGTTGGTACGGATATTGGGAAAGTACCCACAAATTTATACAACATTGTTGCAAGTGTTATATTCCAAGCTGTTCGGCCGTGGTCGATTGCTTATATTCTCGTGTCTAAACGTTTAGGCGCAAGAACATAAAAAATCAACCACGGCCTAGCAGCCCAGAATACAATAGTTTTAACAATGTCGATCCCGGACGTAACAGCCTTTGTAACAAATTTAAGTAACAGCTGCAGTGTGTTGTAATGTTACATTAATTATATTTTTGCTTTTCGTATATCACAGTGAGCAGTAATCTAATTTTTTTGAAATAATACGTTAAGGCTTATATATTAAGAATTAATTTTTTTTTATAGTTTCCGTAACTGGCTTGTAAAATAATTAGGTATCCAAAAGGAAAGTTACATATTTTAATAGCAACTTATAAAGTTCCTCATCCTCGGTTTTTCCTTTCTTCAAAATGTACCACTTCTTAATTGCGGATAAATTATTTAACGTAATAATCGTTTCACCAAAGACTGTTTGGATACTGTTAATAAAACTCTTGAGTCTGCTGCACATAATCCTCGCTTTTGGTTCATGTTTCGTTAACTTTCTACATTACAATAAGTTTAATTACTTTCAAGTTCCTAATAAGTAGCCAACTGTAGTAAACATAATGTATTTTGACCTCTCTCTCTCTCTCTCTCTCTCTCTCTCTCTCTCTCTCTCTCTCTCTCTCTCTCTCTCTCTCTCTCTCTCTCTCTCTCTCTCTCTCTCTTTCTTTCTATTACTCTTGTTCTTCTCAATAACTGTATCTCAGGAAGTCTGAACGTAACAGGTTCTTAAGTAAACTTCATATGACTTAACGTGCAAAATCTTAAACATCATTTGTGCTTCAGTTATGTTATAATTTTGTAAGAAAGCTTTACAAAATACTTTTTACACTGCTTCTGTATACAAAACTAGGTGCAGGTATGTAATCAAATTTTTAAGTAGGCCTATTTATTCTAACACTGTTACAGTTTCTTGAAAACGCCGTATGTAAACAAACATTAAAACTTAGTAATAAGGTTTATCAAACTACTACTTTTCTTGGATGCATTAACGCAAATTAGTAATCTAGAGACCAATTTTATATTGAAAAATCGATGTCTAATAAACGGAATTTGATATGCAAAAATCCATCGGTTAAGAAAATAAAGTAAACTTGGTTAGTAACAAATAATTTTGGCCAAAATTTTTAATTTGATATAGGCTATAATTGATTCTAATTTTATTAGAATCTGAGAAATGAAGCCAAATAGATTTTCATAAACGTTGGTCTAGTAACAAAAAAAGTTTCATTCTTAAGCGCACAATATTATAATTTCCCTTTCATCCCGGAAAAAAGACTGTATTAAGCTACTATCATACTTGTCTAGTCTACACAATTTAATGGGTATATTATATGTTTCACAAAAATTGATTATCTTACACATGGTTTTAATATATCACTAAACATTGTGAAAAGTCTGTGTGAAAAGAATTATATACACAACGGTTGATGTTAATGTAGGTCTTAATTCGTTTCAAAATTTATAGATAAATAAAAAATTAAAATTATCACATATATTGTGTGGTGTATAAAATAAATTGTAATAATCCTTTCTAAAATGATTACTTAAGCCATAATATCCGAAGTTGAACCGTTCCTTTATTCTTCTGTAGCCTCCTACATTCTTGCATATCTGCTGTCATATTCGCGTCTCACAGTCATAGTAGACAGTAGGCTATAATATTATACCTTTTTTTGCGTTGTCTGAGACTTGTCTCAGAGGATAAGGCTCAGGCTGATCTGGGGCAAGCACCCTTCCGCCGATTGGAGATTTAGAGGAGTCGCACGCCAGCGCAGCGCGGACCGGTGGCGAAGTAGGGGGAGGCATTCAGGATAGAGTGTAGTGTATGGATGTGTATTTGTGTGTTTACGTAGTGTGCAGAGCCAAATGGGTGATGGAAGAGCCATAATAAAAGTATATGTCAAACGACAGCCAAGACGAGGTCGAGTAACGCAGGACGCCAAAGCTGGAGGGAGGTGTCAGAGAGGCGTCAAGGTAAAAAACCTTGAAAAAAAAACCGTTCCTAGTAAACTACCCCTTTCCTTAACCGATCTTCACCAAAAACGACAGGTCTTGGGTACTCTGCAATTCAGGCTTGTATGCAAACAATTATTTGATTCTGTTTGAATTTGCGGCTGTTATCGTTTGCCATAGAAAACACCCTTGATAAAACATAAAACGTTGCTGGTAAACTACCCTATTCCATTAACCGATCTTCACCAATAACAATAGGTCTTGAGAACTCTACAATTCAGGGATGTATGCAAAACATTAGTTGATTCTCTTTGAATTTATGGCAGTTATCGTTCGTCACAGAAAAAATACCCTTGTTAAAACATAAAACGTTGCAGGTAAACTACCCCTTTCCCTTAACCGATCTTCAACAAAACCAATAGGTATTGAGAACTCTACAATACAGGGCTGTATGCAAAACATCATTTGATTCTGTGTGAATTTGCGGCTGTTATCGTTTACCATAGAAAAAGTAAAAAGTAAAAATTACCCTTGATAAAAAACCGTTGCTAGTAAACTACCCCTTTCCCTTAACCGATCTTCACCAAAAACGACAGGTCTTGGGTACTCTGCAATTCAGGCTTGTATGCAAACATTTATTTGATTCTGTTTGAATTTGCGGCTGTTATCGTTTGCCATAGAAAACACCCTTGATAAAACATAAAACGTTGCTGGTAAACTACCCTATTCCATTAACCGATCTTCACCAATAACAATAGGTCTTGAGAACTCTACAATTCAGGGATGTATGCAAAACATTAGTTGATTCTCTTTGAATTTATGGCAGTTATCGTTCGTCACAGAAAAAATACCCTTGTTAAAACATAAAACGTTGCAGGTAAACTACCCCTTTCCCTTAACCGATCTTCAACAAAACCAATAGGTATTGAGAACTCTACAATACAGGGCTGTATGCAAAACATCATTTGATTCTGTGTGAATTTGCGGCTGTTATCGTTTACCATAGAAAAAGTAAAAAGTAAAAATTACCCTTGATAAAAAACCGTTGCAGGTAAACTACCCCTTTCCCTTAACCGATCTTCACCAAAAACGACAGGTCTTGAGAACTCTGCAATTCAGGGCTGTATGCAAAATATTATATGATTTTGTTTGAATTTGCGGCTGTTATCGTTTGCCATACAAAATACCCTTGATAAAACAAAAAACGTGGCAGGTAAACTACCCCTTTCCCTTAAACGATCTTCACCAAAAACAATAGGATAGGTCTTTAGTACTCAAGAAATCAGGGCTGTATGCAAAAACGTATTTGTCTGTGTTAAGGGACAGTCGCAAATTCAAACAGAATTAAACAATTTTTTGCAAGTAGCCCTGATTTGTAGAGTACTCAAGACTTATTGATTTTGGTGAAGATCGGTTAAGGGAAAGGGGTAGCTTAACTGCAACGGTTTTATTTTAAACAATTGTAATTATTTTATATGGCAAACGATAACAGCCGCAAATTCAAACAGAATCAACTACTCTTTTGCATACAGCCCTGAATTGTAGAGTTCTCAAGACCTATTGTTTTTGGTGAAGATCGGTTAAGGGAAAGGGGTAGTTTACCTGCAACGTTTTATGTTTTAACAAGGCTATTTTTTCTGAGACGAACGATAACTGCCGTAAATTCAAAGAGAATCAACTAATGTTTTGCATACAGCCCTGAATTATAGAGTTCTCAAGACCTATTGTTATTCGTGAAGATCGGTTAATGGAATAGGGTAGTTTACCAGCAACGTTTTATGTTTTATCAAGGGTGTTTTCTATGGCAAACGATAACAGCTGCAAATTCAAACAGAATCAAATAATTGTTTGCATACAGGCCTGAATTGTAGAGTACCTAAGACCTGTCGTTTTTGGTGAAGATCGGTTAAGGGAAAGGGGTAGTTTACCAGCAACGGTTTTTTTCAAGGGTAATTTTTTACTTCCATATTTCCTTAAGGAATGGAAGTATGGTGATGGCAAAAAAAATCGTGTTCGAGATTATTGCAGATTCTGATTCTACTACACTCAAAACATGAAAAAAAGTCGTTTTCCGAAAAGTGTCTGTGTGTGTCTGTGTGTCTGTAGATTTTTTTTCTATGGCAAACGATAACTGGCGCAAATTCAAACAGAATCAAATAATTTTTTGCATGCAGCCCTGACTTGTAGAGGACTCGCGACCTATTGTTTTTGGTGAAGATCGGTTGATGGAAAGGGGTAGTTTACCTGCAACGGTTTTTTTTATCAAGGGAAATTTTTTTTTTTGGCAAACGATAACAGCCGCAAATTCAAACAGAATCAAATAATGTTTCGTATACAGCCCTGAATTGTAGAGTTCTCAAAACCTTTTGTTTTTGGTGAAGATCGGTAAAGGGAAAGGGGTAGTTTACTTGTAACGTTTTATGTTTTAACAAGGGTATTTCTTATGGCAAACGATAACAGCCGCAAATTCAAACAGAATCAAAAGATTATTTGCATACAGCCCTAAATTGTAGAGTTCTCAAGACCTATTGTTTTTGGTGAAGATCGGTTAAGGGAAAGGGGTAGTTTACCTACAACGTTTTTTTAACAAGGGTATTTTCTATGGCAAACGATAACAGCCGCAAATTCAAACAGAATCAAATAATTTTCTGCATACAGCCCTGATTTGTAGAGTACTCAAGACCTATTGTTTTTGGTGAAGATCGGTTGAGGGGAAGGGGTAGTTTACCTGCAACGTTTTTTATCAAGCGTATTTTCTATGGCAAACGATAACTGCCGCAAATTCAAACAGAATCAAATAATTTTTTGCATACAGCCCTGATTTGTAGAGTACTCGCGACCTATTGTTTTTGGTGAAGATCGGTTGAGGGGAAGGGGTAGTTTACCTGCAACGGTTTTTTTTATCAAGGGAAATTTTTTTTTGGCAAACGATAACAGCCGCAAATTCAAACAGACTTAAATAATGTTTCGTATACAGCCCTGAATTGTAGAGTTTTCACGACCTATTGTTTTTGGTGAAGATCGGTTAAGGGAAAGGGGTAGTTTACCTGTAACGTTTTATGTTTTAACAAGGGTATTTCCTATGGCAAACGATAACAGCCGCAAATTCAAACAGAATCAAAAGATTATTTGCATACAGCCCTAAATTGTAGAGTACTCAAGACCTATTGTTTTTGGTGAAGATCGGTTGAGGGGAAGGGGTAGTTTACCTGCAACGTTTTTTATCAAGCGTATTTTCTATGGCAAACGATAACTGCCGCAAATTCAAACAGAATCAAATAATTTTCTGCATACAGCCCTGATTTGTAGAGTACTCAAGACCTATTGTTTTTGGTGAAGATCGGTTGAGGGGAAGGGGTAGTTTACCTGCAACGTTTTTTATCAAGCGTATTTTCTATGGCAAACGATAACTGCCGCAAATTCAAACAGAATCAAATAATTTTTTGCATACAGCCCTGATTTGTAGAGTACTCGCGACCTATTGTTTTTGGTGAAGATCGGTTGAGGGGAAGGGGTAGTTTACCTGCAACGGTTTTTTTTATCAAGGGAAATTTTTTTTTTTGCAAACGATAACAGCCGCAAATTCAAACAGACTTAAATAATGTTTCGTATACAGCCCTGAATTGTAGAGTTTTCACGACCTTTTGTTTTTGGTGAAGATCGGTTAAGGGAAAGGGGTAGTTTACCTGTAACGTTTTATGTTTTAACAAGGGTATTTCCTATGGCAAACGATAACAGCCGCAAATTCAAACAGAATCAAAAGATTATTTGCATACAGCCCTAAATTGTAGAGTTCTCAAGACCTATTGTTTTTGGTGAAGATCGGTTGAGGGGAAGGGGTAGTTTACCTGCAACGTTTTTTATCAAGCGTATTTTCTATGGCAAACGATAACTGCCGCAAATTCAAACAGAATCAAATAATGTTTTGCATACAGCCCTGATTTGTAGAGTACTCAAGACCTATTGTTTTTGGTGAAGATCTGTTAAGGGGAAGGGGTAGTTTACCTGCACCGTTTTTTTATCAAGCGTATTTTCTATGGCAAACGATAACAGCCGCAAATTCAAACAGAATCAAAGAATTTTTTGCATACAGCCCTAAATTGTAGAGTTCTCAAGACCTATTGTTTTTGGTGAAGATCGGTTGAGGGGAAGGGGTAGTTTACCTGCAACGTTTTTTATCAAGCGTATTTTCTATGGCAAACGATAACTGCCGCAAATTCAAACAGAATCAAATAATGTTTTGCATACAGCCCTGATTTGTAGAGTACTCGCGACCTATTGTTTTTGGTGAAGATCGGTTGAGGGGAAGGGGTAGTTTACCTGCAACGGTTTTTTTTATCAAGGGAAATTTTTTTTTTTGCAAACTATAACAGCCGCAAATTCAAACAGACTTAAATAATGTTTCGTATACAGCCCTGAATTGTAGAGTTTTCACGACCTTTTGTTTTTGGTGAAGATCGGTTAAGGGAAAGGGGTAGTTTACCTGTAACGTTTTATGTTTTAACAAGGGTATTTCCTATGGCAAACGATAACAGCCGCAAATTCAAACAGAATCAAAAGATTATTTGCATACAGCCCTAAATTGTAGAGTTCTCAAGACCTATTGTTTTTGGTGAAGATCGGTTAAGGGGAAGGGGTAGTTTACCTGCAACCTTTTACGTTTTAACAAGAGTAAAGTACTTGCAAATTTATTTAAACTTTTTGAAACAATGGTAATTGTTAAAAATAAAATAATTTTGTTGCCAGGCAATAAAATTAAAATTTTTAATTTTAATGTAATATAATATTTTTCATTTAATACGGCAATAAAAAGGCAGGTAAGACACAAACACACAATTCACGTTATTTCTGGCCTCACTCATGTTTATTTTTACTTCCATATTCCTTAAGGAATGGAAGTATGGTGATGGCAAAAAAAATCGTGTTCGAGATTATTGCAGATTCTGATTCTACTACACTCAAAACATGAAAAAAAGTCGTTTTCCGAAAAGTGTCTGTGTGTCTGTCTGTCTGTCTGTGTGTCTGTCTGTCTGTCTGTCTGTCTGTAGATTTTTTTTCTATGGCAAACGATAACTGCCGCAAATTCAAACAGAATCAAATAATTTTTTGCATACAGCCCTGATTTGCAGAGTACTCGCGACCTATTGTTTTTGGTGAATATCGGTTGAGGGAAAGGGGTAGTTTACCTGCAACGGTTTTTTTTTAGCAAGGGTAATTTTGTTTGTTTGGCAAACGATAACAGCCGCAAATTCAAACAGAATCAAATAATGTTTCGCATACAGCCCTGAATTGTAGAGTTCTCAAGATCTGCTGATTTTGGTGAAGATCGGTTAAGGGAAAGGGGTAGTTTACCTGTAACGTTTTATGTTTTAACAAGGGTATTTCCTATGGCAAACGATAACAGCCGCAAATTCAAACAGAATCAAAAGATTATTTGCATACAGCCCTAAATTGTAGAGTTCTCAAGACCTATTGTTTTTGGTGAAGTTCGGTTGAGGGAAAGGGGTAGTTTACCTGCCACGTTTTTTGTTTTATCAAGGGTATTTTCTATGGCAAACGATAACAGCCGCAAATTCAAACAGAATCAAATACTGTTTTGTATACAGCCCTGATTTGTAGAGTACTCAAGACCTATTGTTTTTGGTGAAGATCGGTTAAGGGAAAGGGGTAGTTTACCTGTAACGTTTTATGTTTTAACAAGGGTATTTCATATGGCAAACGATAACAGCCGCAAATTCAAACAGAATCAAAAGATTATTTGCATACAGCCCTAAATTGTAGAGTTCTCAAGACCTACTGTTTTTGGTGAAGATCGGTTGAGGGAAAGGGGTAGTTTACCTGCAACGTTTTTTTAACAAGGGTATTTTCTATGGCAAACGATAACAGCCGCAAATTCAAACGGAATCAAATAATGTTTTGCATACGGCCCTGATTTGTAGAGTCCTCAAGACCTGTTGTTTTTGGTGAAGATCGGTTAAGGGGAAGGGGTAGTTTACCTGCAACGTTTTTTTATCAAGCGTATTTTCTATTGCAAACGATAACAGCCGCAAATTCAAACAGAATCAAATAATTTTTTGCATACGTCCCTGAATTGTAGAGGTCTCAATGACTTTCGATTTTGGTGAAGATCGGTTAAGGGGAAGGGGTAGTTTACCTGCAACCTTTTACGTTTTAACAAGAGTAAAGTACTTGAAAATTTATTTAAACTTTTTGAAACAATGGTAATTGTTAAAAATAAAATAATTTTGTTGCCAGGCAATAAAATTATAATTTTTTTCATTTTAATGTAATATAATATTTTTCATTTAATACAGCAATAAAAAGGCAGGTAAGACACAGCCTGGCTGTTTGGCTGAAAATGATTTTAAATATAAATCTTAGAATATGGAAGTCATGTATGGTTCTCCATACCGATATTCTTACGTTTGCACGCTTTTTAAATGGAAAGTGCCGAAACCCACACCAACATAACGCGTGCAAGCCGAAAAAATGGACATCAATTTGCTTACTGGCGAAGCTAGTAGTTAATGAATGGATAGGCAAAAATCTTATCTTAAATTTTTTTTAAGGAATCACTAAAAGGACGGTGGGTCAAATCGGACGCTGAGGTAGAGTTGCTGTAACCGAATGGTTCCACAAACAGCCGTAAGAATTTTACTAGCAGGGAATCTACAGGTTAGCGCAACAGTGGAACTCATGTCTTAATGTTATTGGAGACTTCTTTTAAAATCGTTGAATAAAAAATGCTTTACAGCTCTATACGTGTGTCTATTGAACAATCCTTGTATTAGTCATACACAATAATACAACTGATTGAACTTCAAATTTTTAAACTTGATTAGTTTCTATATATATGTTTAATGTTACAAATAATTCAAATAACAATCTTGATCATCTGTTAGTTCAGCGGAATAACAGTGACACTTTTAATAACCGCATAAAATAAACACTTAGAAACAACACAGGCGCTTTAACTTAACTGTTTGGACCACAGAAGTGAGGCATGCCTCAACGCTCTATGTGTACAGCGCGGGACAATCCCCCCTCCCTACACTTCCCTATCACACCACTATATTGCTTACATACGATGTATACAAAAAACGCTGAGGCAAGTTCAGGTTGCCTCATTCGCTTTAAACGAACTATGCCGAATCTCACCTGTCACCATCTAGCGGTCGCTCAATAAAGCACGTTTCGGTTTAATAAATTTGACAGTCCCAGTAACAATGTATAATCTTTACGTTATGTAGTTCATACGTATTTATAATTTTTATTCTACAGAATTTGTTAGGGTAGGCATTGCCTCAATTGCCTCCATGTAACTTCGCCACTGATATATATGTGTACAACGTTATCGGCAACAAAGAAGTAGTTTTTGTTAAAATTCCTTCCCGGGATATTTGGCCGTAGTCCAATGTTTTCTACAAAACCAGACGTTTCGGCAATGCCATCGACTTCCATCATCAGTGAAAATCGAGTGCGATAACGTGAGGTGGTATACGTTAGTGACCACAGTACTGTGGTTAAGGCTGAAGCAGTAAGTAGAAAGAAGTAGTTTCTATGGTAATATTTCATTTCGAAAATGATTTTAAATATAAATCATAGAATATGGAAGTCATGTATGGTTCTCCATACCGATATTTACTTCCATATTCCTTAAGGAATGGAAGTATGGTGATGGCAAAAAAAATCGTGTTCGAGATTATTGCAGATTCTGATTCTACTACACTCAAAACATGAAAAAAAGTCGTTTTCCGAAAAGTGTCTGTGTGTGTGTCTGTGTGTCTGTGTGTGTGTCTGTCTGTGTGTCTGTAGATTTTTTTTCTATGGCAAACGATAACTGCCGCAAGTTCAAACAGAATCAAATAATTTTTTGCATACAGCCCTGATTTGTAGAGGACTCGCGACCTATTGTTTTTGGTGAAGATCGGTTGAGGGAAAGGGGTAGTTTACCTGCAACGGTTTTTTTTTTATCAAGGGAAATTTTTTTTTTGGCAAACGATAACAGCCGCAAATTCAAACAGAATCAAATAATGTTTCGCATACAGCCCAGAATTGTAGAGTTCTCAAGACCTATTGTTTTTGGTGAAGATCGGTTAAGGGAAAGGGGTAGTTTACCGGTAACGTTTTATGTTTTAACAAGGGTATTTCCTATGGCAAACGATAACAGCCGCAAATTCAAACAGAATCAAAAGATTATTTGCATACAGCCCTAAATTGTAGAGTTCTCAAGACCTATTGTTTTTGGTGAAGATCGGTTAAGGGAAGGGGTAGTTTACCTACAACGTTTTTTTAACAAGGGTATTGTCTATGGCAAACGATAACAGCCGCAAATTCAAACAGAATCAAATAATTTTCTGCACACAGCCCTGATTTGTAGAGTACTCAAGACCTATTGTTTTTGGTGAAGATCGGTTGAGGGGAAGGGGTAGTTTACCTGCAACGTTTTTTATCAAGCGTATTTTCTATGGCAAACGATAACTGCCGCAAATTCAAACAGAATAAAATAATTTTTTGCATACAGCCCTGATTTGTAGAGTACTCGCGACCTATTGTTTTTGGTGAAGATCGGTTGAGGGGAAGGGGTAGTTTACCTGCAACGGTTTTTTTTATCAAGGGAAATTTTTTTTTGGCAAACGATAACAGCCGCAAATTCAAACAGACTTAAATAATGTTTCGTATACAGCCCTGAATTGTAGAGTTTTCACGACCTATTGTTTTTGGTGAAGATCGGTTAAGGGAAAGGGGTAGTTTACCTGTAACGTTTTATGTTTTAACAAGGGTATTTCCTATGGCAAACGATAACAGCCGCAAATTCAAACAGAATCAAAAGATTATTTGCATACAGCCCTAAATTGTAGAGTACTCAAGACCTATTGTTTTTGGTGAAGATCGGTTGAGGGGAAGGGGTAGTTTACCTGCAACGTTTTTTATCAAGCGTATTTTCTATGGCAAACGATAACTGCCGCAAATTCAAACAGAATCAAATAATTTTCTGCATACAGCTCTGATTTGTAGAGTACTCAAGACCTATTGTTTTTGGTGAAGATCGGTTGAGGGGAAGGGGTAGTTTACCTGCAACGTTTTTTATCAAGCGTATTTTCTATGGCAAACGATAACTGCCGCAAATTCAAACAGAATCAAATAATTTTTTGCATACAGCCCTGATTTGTAGAGTACTCGCGACCTATTGTTTTTGGTGAAGATCGGTTGAGGGGAAGGGGTAGTTTACCTGCAACGGTTTTTTTTATCAAGGGAAATTTTTTTTTTTGCAAACGATAACAGCCGCAAATTCAAACAGACTTAAATAATGTTTCGTATACAGCCCTGAATTGTAGAGTTTTCACGACCTTTTGTTTTTGGTGAAGATCGGTTAAGGGAAAGGGGTAGTTTACCTGTAACGTTTTATGTTTTAACAAGGGTATTTCCTATGGCAAACGATAACAGCCGCAAATTCAAACAGAATCAAAAGATTATTTGCATACAGCCCTAAATTGTAGAGTTCTCAAGACCTATTGTTTTTGGTGAAGATCGGTTGAGGGGAAGGGGTAGTTTACCTGCAACGTTTTTTATCAAGCGTATTTTCTATGGCAAACGATAACTGCCGCAAATTCAAACAGAATCAAATAATGTTTTGCATACAGCCCTGATTTGTAGAGTACTCAAAACCTATTGTTTTTGGTGAAGATCTGTTAAGGGGAAGGGGTAGTTTACCTGCACCGTTTTTTTATCAAGCGTATTTTCTATGGCAAACGATAACAGCCGCAAATTCAAACAGAATCAAAGAATTTTTTGCATACATCCCTGAATTGTAGAGGTCTCAAGGACTTTCGATTTTGGTGAAGATCGGTTAAGGGGAAGGGGTAGTTTACCTGCAACCTTTTACGTTTTAACAAGAGTAAAGTACTTGCAAATTTATTTAAACTTTTTGAAACAATGGTAATTGTTAAAAATAAAATAATTTTGTTGCCAGGCAATAAAATTAAAATTTTTTAATTTTAATGTAATATAATATTTTTCATTTAATACGGCAATAAAAAGGCAGGTAAGACACAAACACACAATTCACGTTATTTCTGGCCTCACTCATGTTTATTTTTACTTCCATATTCCTTAAGGAATGGAAGTATGGTGATGGCAAAAAAAATCGTGTTCGAGATTATTGCAGATTCTGATTCTACTACACTCAAAACATGAAAAAAAGTCGTTTTCCGAAAAGTGTCTGTGTGTCTGTCTGTCTGTCTGTGTGTCTGTCTGTCTGTCTGTCTGTCTGTCTGTCTGTAGATTTTTTTTCTATGGCAAACGATAACTGCCGCAAATTCAAACAGAATCAAATAATTTTTTGCATACAGCCCTGATTTGCAGAGTACTCGCGACCTATTGTTTTTGGTGAATATCGGTTGAGGGAAAGGGGTAGTTTACCTGCAACGGTTTTTTTTTAGCAAGGGTAATTTTGTTTGTTTGGCAAACGATAACAGCCGCAAATTCAAACAGAATCAAATAATGTTTCGCATACAGCCCTGAATTGTAGAGTTCTCAAGATCTGCTGATTTTGGTGAAGATCGGTTAAGGGAAAGGGGTAGTTTACCTGTAACGTTTTATGTTTTAACAAGGGTATTTCCTATGGCAAACGATAACAGCCGCAAATTCAAACAGAATCAAAAGATTATTTGCATACAGCCCTAAATTGTAGAGTTCTCAAGACCTATTGTTTTTGGTGAAGTTCGGTTGAGGGAAAGGGGTAGTTTACCTGCCACGTTTTTTGTTTTATCAAGGGTATTTTCTATGGCAAACGATAACAGCCGCAAATTCAAACAGAATCAAATACTGTTTTGTATACAGCCCTGATTTGTAGAGTACTCAAGACCTATTGTTTTTGGTGAAGATCGGTTAAGGGAAAGGGGTAGTTTACCTGTAACGTTTTATGTTTTAACAAGGGTATTTCATATGGCAAACGATAACAGCCGCAAATTCAAACAGAATCAAAAGATTATTTGCATACAGCCCTAAATTGTAGAGTTCTCAAGACCTACTGTTTTTGGTGAAGATCGGTTGAGGGAAAGGGGTAGTTTACCTGCAACGTTTTTTTAACAAGGGTATTTTCTATGGCAAACGATAACAGCCGCAAATTCAAACGGAATCAAATAATGTTTTGCATACGGCCCTGATTTGTAGAGTCCTCAAGACCTGTTGTTTTTGGTGAAGATCGGTTAAGGGGAAGGGGTAGTTTACCTGCAACGTTTTTTTATCAAGCGTATTTTCTATTGCAAACGATAACAGCCGCAAATTCAAACAGAATCAAATAATTTTTTGCATACAGCCCTGATTTGTAGAGTACTCGCGACCTATTGTTTTTGGTGAAGATCGGTTGAGGGGAAGGGGTAGTTTACCTGCAACGGTTTTTTTTATCAAGGGAAATTTTTTTTTTTGCAAACGATAACAGCCGCAAATTCAAACAGACTTAAATAATGTTTCGTATACAGCCCTGAATTGTAGAGTTTTCACGACCTTTTGTTTTTGGTGAAGATCGGTTAAGGGAAAGGGGTAGTTTACCTGTAACGTTTTATGTTTTAACAAGGGTATTTCCTATGGCAAACGATAACAGCCGCAAATTCAAACAGAATCAAAAGATTATTTGCATACAGCCCTAAATTGTAGAGTTCTCAAGACCTATTGTTTTTGGTGAAGATCGGTTGAGGGGAAGGGGTAGTTTACCTGCAACGTTTTTTATCAAGCGTATTTTCTATGGCAAACGATAACTGCCGCAAATTCAAACAGAATCAAATAATGTTTTGCATACAGCCCTGATTTGTAGAGTACTCAAAACCTATTGTTTTTGGTGAAGATCTGTTAAGGGGAAGGGGTAGTTTACCTGCACCGTTTTTTTATCAAGCGTATTTTCTATGGCAAACGATAACAGCCGCAAATTCAAACAGAATCAAAGAATTTTTTGCATACATCCCTGAATTGTAGAGGTCTCAAGGACTTTCGATTTTGGTGAAGATCGGTTAAGGGGAAGGGGTAGTTTACCTGCAACCTTTTACGTTTTAACAAGAGTAAAGTACTTGCAAATTTATTTAAACTTTTTGAAACAATGGTAATTGTTAAAAATAAAATAATTTTGTTGCCAGGCAATAAAATTAAAATTTTTTAATTTTAATGTAATATAATATTTTTCATTTAATACGGCAATAAAAAGGCAGGTAAGACACAAACACACAATTCACGTTATTTCTGGCCTCACTCATGTTTATTTTTACTTCCATATTCCTTAAGGAATGGAAGTATGGTGATGGCAAAAAAAATCGTGTTCGAGATTATTGCAGATTCTGATTCTACTACACTCAAAACATGAAAAAAAGTCGTTTTCCGAAAAGTGTCTGTGTGTCTGTCTGTCTGTCTGTGTGTCTGTCTGTCTGTCTGTCTGTCTGTCTGTCTGTAGATTTTTTTTCTATGGCAAACGATAACTGCCGCAAATTCAAACAGAATCAAATAATTTTTTGCATACAGCCCTGATTTGCAGAGTACTCGCGACCTATTGTTTTTGGTGAATATCGGTTGAGGGAAAGGGGTAGTTTACCTGCAACGGTTTTTTTTTAGCAAGGGTAATTTTGTTTGTTTGGCAAACGATAACAGCCGCAAATTCAAACAGAATCAAATAATGTTTCGCATACAGCCCTGAATTGTAGAGTTCTCAAGATCTGCTGATTTTGGTGAAGATCGGTTAAGGGAAAGGGGTAGTTTACCTGTAACGTTTTATGTTTTAACAAGGGTATTTCCTATGGCAAACGATAACAGCCGCAAATTCAAACAGAATCAAAAGATTATTTGCATACAGCCCTAAATTGTAGAGTTCTCAAGACCTATTGTTTTTGGTGAAGTTCGGTTGAGGGAAAGGGGTAGTTTACCTGCCACGTTTTTTGTTTTATCAAGGGTATTTTCTATGGCAAACGATAACAGCCGCAAATTCAAACAGAATCAAATACTGTTTTGTATACAGCCCTGATTTGTAGAGTACTCAAGACCTATTGTTTTTGGTGAAGATCGGTTAAGGGAAAGGGGTAGTTTACCTGTAACGTTTTATGTTTTAACAAGGGTATTTCATATGGCAAACGATAACAGCCGCAAATTCAAACAGAATCAAAAGATTATTTGCATACAGCCCTAAATTGTAGAGTTCTCAAGACCTACTGTTTTTGGTGAAGATCGGTTGAGGGAAAGGGGTAGTTTACCTGCAACGTTTTTTTAACAAGGGTATTTTCTATGGCAAACGATAACAGCCGCAAATTCAAACGGAATCAAATAATGTTTTGCATACGGCCCTGATTTGTAGAGTCCTCAAGACCTGTTGTTTTTGGTGAAGATCGGTTAAGGGGAAGGGGTAGTTTACCTGCAACGTTTTTTATCAAGCGTATTTTCTATTGCAAACGATAACAGCCGCAAATTCAAACAGAATCAAATAATTTTTTGCATACGTCCCTGAATTGTAGAGGTCTCAATGACTTTCGATTTTGGTGAAGATCGGTTAAGGGGAAGGGGTAGTTTACCTGCAACCTTTTACGTTTTAACAAGAGTAAAGTACTTGAAAATTTATTTAAACTTTTTGAAACAATGGTAATTGTTAAAAATAAAATAATTTTGTTGCCAGGCAATAAAATTATAATTTTTTTCATTTTAATGTAATATAATATTTTTCATTTAATACAGCAATAAAAAGGCAGGTAAGACACAGCCTGGCTGTTTGGCTGAAAATGATTTTAAATATAAATCTTAGAATATGGAAGTCATGTATGGTTCTCCATACCGATATTCTTACGTTTGCACGCTTTTTAAATGGAAAGTGCCGAAACCCACACCAACATAACGCGTGCAAGCCGAAAAAATGGACATCAATTTGCTTACTGGCGAAGCTAGTAGTTAATGAATGGATAGGCAAAAATCTTATCTTAAATTTTTTTTAAGGAATCACTAAAAGGACGGTGGGTCAAATCGGACGCTGAGGTAGAGTTGCTGTAACCGAATGGTTCCACAAACAGCCGTAAGAATTTTACTAGCAGGGAATCTACAGGTTAGCGCAACAGTGGAACTCATGTCTTAATGTTATTGGAGACTTCTTTTAAAATCGTTGAATAAAAAATGCTTTACAGCTCTATACGTGTGTCTATTGAACAATCCTTGTATTAGTCATACACAATAATACAACTGATTGAACTTCAAATTTTTAAACTTGATTAGTTTCTATATATATGTTTAATGTTACAAATAATTCAAATAACAATCTTGATCATCTGTTAGTTCAGCGGAATAACAGTGACACTTTTAATAACCGCATAAAATAAACACTTAGAAACAACACAGGCGCTTTAACTTAACTGTTTGGACCACAGAAGTGAGGCATGCCTCAACGCTCTATGTGTACAGCGCGGGACAATCCCCCCTCCCTACACTTCCCTATCACACCACTATATTGCTTACATACGATGTATACAAAAAACGCTGAGGCAAGTTCAGGTTGCCTCATTCGCTTTAAACGAACTATGCCGAATCTCACCTGTCACCATCTAGCGGTCGCTCAATAAAGCACGTTTCGGTTTAATAAATTTGACAGTCCCAGTAACAATGTATAATCTTTACGTTATGTAGTTCATACGTATTTATAATTTTTATTCTACAGAATTTGTTAGGGTAGGCATTGCCTCAATTGCCTCCATGTAACTTCGCCACTGATATATATGTGTACAACGTTATCGGCAACAAAGAAGTAGTTTTTGTTAAAATTCCTTCCCGGGATATTTGGCCGTAGTCCAATGTTTTCTACAAAACCAGACGTTTCGGCAATGCCATCGACTTCCATCATCAGTGAAAATCGAGTGCGATAACGTGAGGTGGTATACGTTAGTGACCACAGTACTGTGGTTAAGGCTGAAGCAGTAAGTAGAAAGAAGTAGTTTCTATGGTAATATTTCATTTCGAAAATGATTTTAAATATAAATCATAGAATATGGAAGTCATGTATGGTTCTCCATACCGATATTTACTTCCATATTCCTTAAGGAATGGAAGTATGGTGATGGCAAAAAAAATCGTGTTCGAGATTATTGCAGATTCTGATTCTACTACACTCAAAACATGAAAAAAAGTCGTTTTCCGAAAAGTGTCTGTGTGTGTGTCTGTGTGTCTGTGTGTGTGTCTGTCTGTGTGTCTGTAGATTTTTTTTCTATGGCAAACGATAACTGCCGCAAGTTCAAACAGAATCAAATAATTTTTTGCATACAGCCCTGATTTGTAGAGGACTCGCGACCTATTGTTTTTGGTGAAGATCGGTTGAGGGAAAGGGGTAGTTTACCTGCAACGGTTTTTTTTTTATCAAGGGAAATTTTTTTTTTTGGCAAACGATAACAGCCGCAAATTCAAACAGAATCAAATAATGTTTCGCATACAGCCCAGAATTGTAGAGTTCTCAAGACCTATTGTTTTTGGTGAAGATCGGTTAAGGGAAAGGGGTAGTTTACCGGTAACGTTTTATGTTTTAACAAGGGTATTTCCTATGGCAAACGATAACAGCCGCAAATTCAAACAGAATCAAAAGATTATTTGCATACAGCCCTAAATTGTAGAGTTCTCAAGACCTATTGTTTTTGGTGAAGATCGGTTAAGGGAAAGGGGTAGTTTACCTACAACGTTTTTTTAACAAGGGTATTGTCTATGGCAAACGATAACAGCCGCAAATTCAAACAGAATCAAATAATTTTCTGCACACAGCCCTGATTTGTAGAGTACTCAAGACCTATTGTTTTTGGTGAAGATCGGTTGAGGGGAAGGGGTAGTTTACCTGCAACGTTTTTTATCAAGCGTATTTTCTATGGCAAACGATAACTGCCGCAAATTCAAACAGAATCAAATAATTTTTTGCATACAGCCCTGATGTGTAGAGTACTCGCGACCTATTGTTTTTGGTAAAGATCGGTTTAGGGGAAGGGGTAGTTTAGCTGCAACGGTTTTTTTTATCAAGGGAAAATTTTTTTTGGCAAACGATAACAGCCGCAAATTCAAACAGAATCAAATAATGTTTCGCATACAGCCCTGAATTGTAGAGTTCTCAAGACCTATTGTTTTTGGTGAAGATCGGTTAAGCGAAAGGGGTAGTTTACCTACAACGTTTTTTTAACAAGGGTATTTTCTATGGCAAACGATAACAGCCGCAAATTCAAACAGAATCAAATAATTTTCTGCATACAGCCCTGATTTGTAGAGTACTCAAGACCTATTGTTTTTGGTGAAGATCGGTTGAGGGGAAGGGGTGGTTTACCTGCAACGTTTTTTATCAAGCGTATTTTCTATGGCAAACGATAACTGCCGCAAATTCAAACAGAATCAAATAATTTTTTGCATACGTCAGTGAATTGTAGAGGACTCAAGGCCTTTAGAATTTTGGTGAAGATCAGTTAAGGGGAAGGGTTAGTTTACCAGCAACCTTTTACGTTTTAACAAGAGTAAAGTACTTGAAAATTCATTTAAACTTTTTCAAACAATGGTAATTGTTGAAAATAAAATAATTTTGTTCCCAGGCAATCTGAAAATTTCAGATTTTGTACCACAAAATCTGAAAAGATTATACGATAGTTTATGAAATGGTTAATAATACGTCAGTGGAAGGTGTAATGAGAAATTAGCAGAAATGGAAACCTGGGGAATGTTAACTGTTCTGTAGATACAATTTTGTCAGAATGTTTGGAAATGATCATCAACATTGAAGAAAAAGTAAGCATATTAAGAAACATATGTAAGTACTTATTATAAAAAAATAATGTTTGTTTTTTGATAAAATCATTTTGATTATAAAATATAAATATTTACAACAAGAAAAGAATTTTCAGTTTTCAAAATTTAAATATATTTTTATAAAACAATGGGTTCTTCATTGAGGTGGGGACCATGTCACTCACTCCATCTCAAGCCTCCTCTCCCATTTTGCAGAAAAAGAGGACCCTGTCAAGGCTGATACTTTGACGACAGTGACAGGGCTTTCCACCAAATTCAGCAGAGTGACAGGTAGGCCCAACTCTGATTGGCTCCTCAGATTTCCCCTGCGTTAGTAGGTTCTACGAAAATATTTTATTTCAAAAATGATTTTAAATATAAATCTTAGATATGTTTTATAAATCTCATGTTTTATGTTTTAACATGGGTAATTTTTTATATGACGAACCATAACTGCCGTAAATTCAAACAGAATCAAATAATTTTTTACATATGTGCCTGAGCTATAGAGAACTCAATGTCTGTTGATTTTGGTGAAGATCGGTTACGGGGAAAGGGCAGTTTACCTGAAACATTTTTTGTTGTAACATGAGTAAAGTACTTAATTTTGATAAAGTATCATGATAAGATCTTAATAATCCACTGTAGAAACGTAGATGAAATATCTATAAATGAAGAGGCTAGTTGAACGGGCTGGGGGTAATTTTCTATAAATCAAAATTATAGTTGAAGGGGGAGGGGATAATATTTTTTATATGTGTACTACGTTATTGGCAAGAAAGAAGCATTTTTTTGCTAAAATTCCTTCCCTGGCTGTTTGGCAGAAAATGATTTTAAATATAAATCTTAGAATATGGAAGTCATGTATGGTTCTCCATACCGATATTTTCTATAGTAAACGATAACAGCCGCAAATTCAAACAGAATCAAATGATGTTTTGCATACAGCTTTGTATTGTAGAGTTCTCAATACCTATTGGTGTTGGTGAAGATCGGTTAAGGGAAAGGGGTAGTTTACCAGCAACATTTTATGTTTTAACAAGGGTAATTTTTTATATGACGAACGATAACTGCCGTAAATTCAAACAGAATCAACTAGGTTTTTGCATACCTTTTTGAACTAAAGAGAACTCAAGGTCTGTTGATTTTGTTGAAGATCGGTTAAGGGAAGGGGTAGTTTATCAGCAACGTTTTATGTTTTAAAAAGGGTAATTTTTTTATGACGAACGATAACTGCCGAAAATTCAATGAGAATCAAATAATTTTTTGCACTCTTCCCTGAGTTGCAGAGAGCTCAAGGTCTATTGATTTTGGTGAAGATCAGTTAAGGGGAAGGGGTAGTTTACCTGCAACACTTTATGTTGTAACAAGAGAAATGTTTCCATGACGAACGATAACTGCCGCACATTCAAACAGAATCAAATATTTTTTTGCATGCTTCCCTGAATTGTAGAGGACGGAAGGTCTGTTGATTTTGGAGAAGATCGGTTAAGAGAAAGGGGTAATTTTCCTGAAACATTTTATGATTTAACAAGAATAAAGTACTTAATTTTTATAAATAAAGTATCCTGATAAGAAACTCATAGTAATCCACTGTAGAAACGTAGATGAAATATCTATAAATGAAAAGGTTAGGTGAACGGGGTGGGGGTAATTTTCTATTATTAAAAATTATAGTTGAAGGTGGAGGGCAGAATTTTTTATATGTGTACTACGTTGTCGGCAACAAAGAAGTAGTTTTTTGTTAAAATTGCTTCCCGGGCTCTTTAGCCGTAGTCCAATGTTTTCTGCAAAACCAGACTTTTCGGCAGTGCCATCGACTGCCATCATCGGTAAAAATCGAGTGCGAAAACGTGAGGTGGTATACGTTAGTGACCACAGTACTGTGGTTAATGCTGAAGCAATAAGTAGAAAGACGTAGTTTCTATGGAAATATTTCATTTCAATAAAATCATATTTAAAATATGATTATAAATATAAATCTTAGAACATGGAAGTCATGTATGGTTCTCCATACCGATATTTTTTTTTGCAATGCAATGCTTTTCCACACGTTCCAATTCGTCAACGTACATGTACACAGAGACAGCGGAAACCAGCTACCAGGGCCTCCTTATCTCTGATGTCATAAGCCAGTGACGTCATTTGATCACCTCAGAATGGGTGACCAACTCAGACTGCTACAGCGACGACTACGATCGGCCGCTACTTGCCATTTACGGACGCTCTGCTTCACGGTAGAAAGTTTGCTCTGCTGTGTGCTCCATGTCTGCTGCCACAGACATGATGGCGCTTGTGGCAGCTATCATTGCAGTGTATGCCTATCATTGCCGTTGCTTTGGCCGAGTAGAACAGCGCAAGATCGTCAACATACAAGCACTTCCCAACTGACGTTTCTATACCTTCAAAGATCCCGTTGATGGCAATGGTAAAATGCGTGCCGCTCAACACAGATCCCTGAGGTACTCCACTTTCCAGTTCGTGAGGGGCCGACAGCGATTGTCCGGCCCGAACACGGAAAGTCCTGTCTCTGAGAAAACTGGAGATAAATTTGGGCAGGTTACCTCTGAACCGCCAATCATGAAGTTGTTGCCCGATATTATGTCTCCACGGTTTGTCGAATGCTTTTTCCAAATCGAAGAACACTGCAACCATGCGATGAAACTATTCTGAACTGCGTTGTACAGATAAACCAGTTGATCATTAGTAGAGTGGTGTCTCCGGTACCCACACTGGTGTGCGGTCAGAAAGCCGTATTTCTCCAGACACCGGTGAGCCGGCTTTTTACCATCCTTTCCAATAACTTTCCTAGACAGCACGTCAGCGATACTGGACGATAGTTTTCAGCTTTCAGAGGATCCTTTCCGGCCTTCAAAAGCGGGATGACGATCACCTCCTTCCATAGTTTTGGATACTCCCCTTTCGTCCATGTGGCGTTATAGACTGCCAGTAATGTAGTTATAGCTACATCCGGCAGTCGACGTATGATGCTGTAAGGAATATCGTCTGGTCCCGCCGCAGTGTCGCCGGCAGCGTGGACAGCGGACTGTAGATTTTCTGCTCGCACTCACAATCTTGTAATTATAAGCAGCAGATCGTCATCTTCAGTGGCTGTAATAAACTAACTGCCACTGCTTGTAGAGGCGTAGCGAGCGGAGTACATCTAGCGGGATATGTGTTGCGAAGACGCCTCCCCTAGCTCTGATGTTTGGAGTCATATCACAGCGGAAGGACTCATATCCCCTCATATTAAAATATTCTTGTGGGCTCAAATGTGTCTCCTGCACGCACACACACATCGGTGTATGCTTAGGCAGTAGCATTTTCAGTTCGCAGTAACGCGATATGCAACCGTTAATATTCCACTGAAGGATGTTCTCCATGGTGGACGTGAAGAATCAGTCGCTACGGACCGTGCTTATTTTCTTGATTTCCCTTCAGGCCATCCTTCTTTTTCCTTTTGCCGAGTTCCGCCAGGTCGCCGAGGTCGGTGAGGTCGCTGGCGCCTGCAATCGACCTGAACTCCGATCCGGAGCTAATCTCCTGGTAATCGGGAACAAGTCTTATCCCCGTTTCGGTTCTAAGAAGTCTTCCCTGGTGTGTCTGGGAGGACGGGTCGATGGATGGCGGTATCCCCTCACCGTCTCGCCTCCACATCGCCACAATGTTTGTGTCCACCTCCTTGGCGGACGAAGTATGGTCTATTTGTAGACCCGTCGACGCTATCCTTCCGCAACGTTTGCGTAGCTGTCTCAGTTGCACTGCCATTATTGATTGTTGGTTTGGTATACATTTCTGAAAAGTAACGCTCGATGAACCGGGTTACTGCAGGTAATATTTCCTTTACAATAGGGGTTGGTGACGCTGTTGATTTTACTGCCTTGCGTAGCTGACTTTACCCTGGTTGGCTGGGCATACTACTTTCTTCACGTCGAAGTAGCTCAGTGTTTTCAGGGTACGTACATCCTGAATAGCTACTTCTTCCTTGTAAACGGGGTGATTTCGGGATCAAGATGAATGTTGACCACCGCAGTTGACACATTTCTGTGGGTTAACACAGCGATCATCACCACGAGCCGACTTCTCACAGAGGCACATCTTTATGCAGTGTGCCGGAAACACAAGCATTGATAAAATTCTATTGCCTGAGGGATGAATGCTCTTAGACTCAGCCTATGAATTCCCGGTCTTACCTTTTCTGGTAAAGTTGTTCTGTTGAAGGTTAGGACATGGGACACAGATGGGAGCGTCTGTCCATCCCTTCGCACAGTTAGTCGTCGACATGCTGTGACTCCTTGTTGGGCAGGCTCAGTTGCAATCTCTTCCTCTGTTCAGTTCAGTAGATCCTTGAACACTACCACCCCCTTCGTGGTGTTCATGGTGGTATGCGGAACGACTTCCACTTCTATGTCCCCCTATCTTCGGCATTTTCAGTAACCGCGAACCCTGTTGATCGTTCAGTGACTCGACGAGTAGCCCACCTGCGGATTTTCTGATATTCTGGACGGCTGATTCAGCGGAACCGGTTACAGCTTTTTCAAGAAGGAAGGGACTGACTTTCGTCAATATTGTGTGTCAGCTTTTATTTTACCGTTTTGTACCAATCACTGTTCAGAAATTGCTGGATACTGTTCTCGCCCATGATTTGTAATTACAAGAAACGCGACATCAAATATAAAGTTGAAGAGATATAAAAACGCTCCTTTCAGCTCAGACCATCGTGGCGTCATCGAACATTTGTCGTCATGTATATCATGGCCTTTCAAATAGATGCTCTTTGAAAATGTCCTCTTCTTTTTCGTGGGATCCGATATTTTCGTATTTTCGGGATTAAAAACAGAGTGCTTTAGTTAAGGAAAGAAGATTTGTCTTGATTAAAATTATTAAAAAGGTCTTAAACAGTCCTGGGTGACGGAATTTAACGAGCGACATAGAATAATATGAACCTTGTGGGGTAGAATAATTAGAGAAAGAAGTTTTGTTTAAGCACTTACAGCAGAAAGGTGAAAAAACCATGGATGTTTAAAATTAACGCTGTTTGGTTTAGCTTCTGTTTTAATGGAAAACGTGAATACTTTGTCTTGCATAATTCATGCGCATCACGTAACTGGCACATATTATGATGTCTTTGGGGACGTGAAGCTAGTTTGTACAACTAGGCGTGTTTCAATATGTGATGTACTCTCGGACTTTGTTTTTACAAAACTTTTTTTTAGCACTGTGACAATCCGGTTTTACTTGGTGTGAGGAAATAAGAAAGAATTGCTGGTCATTTATTTATGAAACTTTTATTTTGCAAACATAATGGCTTATTCCCGTAGGCGTAAAACCAGTGTTTTTATTTGAAGAGAGATATGACAACTAGCAAAACAAAGTTTGTGTTATCTCAGTGATAATGTTTATTAACGGGGCACTATATGTTTTCATTGTAAATTAACACAAACAGCGGAGTACGCAAACGTAATGAAAATGCGTCGGAGCGTTTCACAGGCCGTTAACTTTTGATTAACGAAACTAAAGGCATTAGACTTTGCTCGAAACTTGAAATGCTTTTACACAAACACCACAGCAACAGACACGTTGCCTGATTTCAGTTACGTCTACGTACGAGCTGACGAATTGGCTCGTTTACGATTTTTTCCAATGTAGTAAATATGCATAAGTAAATGAAATGCAGTGTAACAGATATGGAATATTTTGATAAAGTAATAAAAATGAATTAATAATATAGCATAGGAAAATAAAAATATTAAACAAAGAACATTAAGTATAAACGATATAAATGTTAACGTAAATATTAAAACAACTTAATCTCCTCTAAATGTTAGGTTTGCTTTGTGGATTATCAAAATCGCTATACTGTCGATGCAAAAGTAGTTGGAACGAGGATGTTATTCAAATCAAAGGTGTTACTCGTTCTCTAGTAGCCTACATAACAATTTTGCCGAAACACGATTCTGGTATTTTACACAATACATTTCTCAGTTTTTGTTTAATCAGCCATCTTGAGCATTTGTTATCTGGTTTTTCAAATACTTTTTAACAGTGTACCGATCAAATGACTGCTATGTACTGAGTTTGCTGGACAGTGCACTCCTATTTTTGTTGTAGTCTTGATGTTTCATATGAGAATTATATGGAAAAAATAAACTTAATTTTTTATATTGTTACTAAGGCTGAATGGATCGTCGTCTGTAAACAGTGGAATAATTTATTGAATACCAGAGAAATCGATTGTTATAAAGTTTAATACATTTTTTAGAAACAAACATACTCGTATTGCATCATGTCACATATACAGTTGTCTAATAGGAACCACACAAACAGTAATACATGCCACCACGGTAAATAATTACAACAAATAAACAAATAACACTTGTCATTTTCATTAAGTTGCGTTGTAATATCGCCCTTTTTAAACATCAAATCAATAGTGGTATACTCGTACCCGTACCACTAGTATATTTTCGCTTGACTGAAAACCTAACTGACCACAGCGCCTAAGCGTTGCTCTTTATGTAGCATGAATGGAAATTGTGTGGCGTAATGTTTCTAGAGAGTTCTAGTTGCCTAGATATAGTCGCGCATGGTCTCGAAAGCCCAGAAACCACCAGAATGTTCCTCCTGCCACTGCCTTTATGTGCCAAACACTCCTTAAGCTCTTTGCGTGTTGTCTCATGACAACGTCGTTAACGTCATTTTTTGTTATTTCCTTATCGAGTACTTTCCTTATCGACCACAAATACTTCTTCGCTTTCATTCTGCCTTATATGTTCATAGTCATTCTCTTGGGTAACCTCTTTTTGAACAATTTTTGTTGTTTCTGTAATTAGTATCTTCCCAACTCTTGAGTTTTTATATTGCCTGTACTTTCGATATGTCTTTTCATTCTGCTATAATATTTTTTTAATTGCAGCTGTGTACAGTTTAAGGGTGTTATTCTTCTAGTTGGTGCGTTCACGGTCTTCATACTGTGAGCTTTCCTCCCAACAAAGTGCTTATAGGTGGCCGCGTTTCCCACATTTATATCTCATGGACCCTCGGTCTTTCCCAACGCGTTACTAGAGGCTTTTGGCACGCTCTCCGGAACAGTTTCGCTCGTTTTTTGTGCCAACACAACGCCCATACAGGCCAGATGGACAAATCCCCGTACTGTAATTCCAGAGATTTTATTAATTTGCTGTAGACGTTCTGATTATTATGTAGTACTTTCTTTAACAGCTCTACCGGCGAAGCTATTTGAGAGAGAGAGAGAGAGAGAGAGAGAGGGTGTTTCTCACCGTTTGTTAAAGCGTCCAGCAACTTTATATTTTCGAATCTTTTTTATTTTTTATTAATGACACAGTCTTGTCAACTTTTTTTAAAGCAAAGAGTGGTGAATTTAACGTGCTTTCACTAATTGGTCCTCTTCGTTTTTAATTTGTTTTCTAAAACTAACATTCGAGTCTTCTATACTTCATTTATGTATTTTCATAATTATAGTTGACACAGATTTTCAGTTATAGATATTGTAGTCGTTTGTTCAGTAGTTTGCTATTCAGCTCACCTCGTAGTAGACCGAGTTGTCTACTACTAGGCCTATATCTGGAATAGTACACCACTTGCCTTATAAACGTCACGTGTAAGACGTTTGTAAGGCATCCTCTTGTAAACGTTTCTGGTCGAGTGTCAGTGCCTTAATATCTTCTGCTTGACGCTTACATTTGGTCATACAGTAAGTCCATTCTGAATTTGTAGTGTTAAAGATAATATAACACGTCCTTCGTTCTTTATCAATAAAAAGTTTATTGAATGCCTGAGAAATCGAATTTTATAACAATTTAAAGTTTTATTAACTTTAATAATACTTTTAATAACACTTTAAAAACACTATTTAATAACTGTTTAAAGTAGGTAACACTTTTTAAAACAAACACACTCGTATTACAAAGCCATAATTACAATAGTGCAATAAACACAACAGAGTAATAACACGGATCACCACGTTGAATAATTATAACAGTCCACACACAAATAACCAATTAACACTAGTCACTTTTATTGAATACCCCTGTCTAATATCGGACGTATTAAACACCTATTATTAAATATCGGACTTATTAGTTGCAATTGAACAACTTTATACGTCACCGTAATAAAAAGTTAACAGATCACAATTGTCCGGCGTTGCTATTTAATAATAGGCAGAGGCAACTTTTCGAGATAGCTCGAGTTGCCTGGAAAAAATCGCGCAGCATTTGGACGCCCAGAACGTTCCCAACTGCGCCATCCAGCTGATGGCACTGCAGTACGTCACAAACATGTTGATGTAGCTCTACGTTGACAGTATAGACCTACGACAAATAGTAAGCTCTATGCATACTTTGACTAAG
Organism: Magicicada septendecula; assembly: GCA_034769895.1. Classification (NCBI taxonomy): domain Eukaryota; kingdom Metazoa; phylum Arthropoda; class Insecta; order Hemiptera; family Cicadidae; genus Magicicada; species Magicicada septendecula. Next base: position 1,030,829,689 of record CM068367.1, on the reverse strand, counting down.
CTCAGTGGCTTAATAATGTTGTTTTCACAATTGCTGTTACTACTATAAGCAGCCATTTCCTAAAACTGTTGATGCGTTTTCCCTGTTCTACATGTTTACCTATTTCCAATCGTTCCAAGTAATCCTAATTTTTTGCGCTCTTAGGACAGGCCTACTGTGAAATTTGTTTATTGAGACAAAGGCAGTGAAAGAAAACGAAAGCACTTCGTGACTTCACGTGGTTATTGATATGATTATCGTTGACACTATCATTCCGTATTATGATAGAGTGGATTTATGAAGATAATGTCATGAACACAACAGATGAAAATACAGCAGATACAAATAACGCAGAAATGTTGAATATACAGTATGAACATTCTGATTATAGGCCTACTAAATTGTTCCCATTACTCTACACTATGTCCGTATACATTACACGTGTTACACATATGAATGCAGGCTGCTGTATTTATATGCATTAAGCATTTGAAGTGATCATGTATGATGTCTACTTTCAGTCACTATCTTTACTGTTATCCTTTTCATTGATCGAAATGAATGGTATGAAACAAAATTCACTTACCTGTTTCTGTAGATGGTCAATTCTAAATATAAACGGTACCGATTCCGTTTCATTGTTCAGCATTTAAATGACTACGTTTAGAATTATAGCAGGGGTTTATGTGTACCATATTTGTGTTTGGGCACGTGTACCTTTGCCGCAGCCAAATAAGGTTAGTCAGGCTGATACGTTTACTCTACCTGTGGGATGAAACCTATCAAATGGTAATGCAGTGAAATAATTATTTGTAGAGTGTGCATTCTTTACAACTATTTCAAATTATTATTACATACAATTTAAATATTAAGAACTATCTATAACTACATGTCTACATATGGACTTGATTATTAATGTTTTCAATCATTGAAATAATTCCATAATATCGAATGTAATTTTGTCGCCGTGTGAATTTTTTTAGTTTTAACAATAGAGTGGAATATGCTTTTAGTCGTTTTCTCGGTAATATTGATTGTTGTTAATAATTTGGAGTATATTTTGGAATTGACATACCTGCGTATATCCAATTCCATAATCAATATTCTTGGCAAAAATGTCGTTAGATTTCTGTTCCAAAGTATATACAATAGGCATATTGCTAGGCCTACGCGATATATACAACATGCCGCGTTAGGTTTGGCACGTACTCGCTTGGTCAGCTAGGTGACACAGCATTCTAATACTGTCTGGGTTAGCTGACGCTGATATTCCGAGACGTTAACCGATTAAGATGGAATCATCTGGAATTTTCTCGTCAACATTAAACCCCTTAAATGACTGTGCTTGGCTATTTAATACAACACCGAATGGCCGCAGCCAGTTGAGGTTTCCACGAACTGGTGATTATGCAGTACGATATGAGAGAGCGGTGTTAGTGAAGGTCTCGAGTGTTTAATGGTATATTTGTTTTTTGGACTATTGTAAATCATTTAACTCGATGACTGTCATTATTAGTCGTGTATAGTCCATAATGTAAGATTAAGAGAACTACTGCAATTCCAGTGCGGTTGTTTCAGGGAAGTGCTAACAAGAATTGTATAAGTTATGTAATAAGAAGTCTAATACGAATTTCTCCGGATTTCAGTAATTTTGAGGTAACGGTCCGTGCTGTCATAGTAACAGTCCAGAAATCGGACGTAGGTCCTTTAATAGTACAACCAAAAGAAAGTAGCATACTTTACCATACCTTTATTAGGAACAGTGACTTTGTGAAAAACGATAACGGTCAAGTGTTACTAGCTTTCCGAGCTATGATGAAAAAGCAAGCAAAAGTGGAAAGATGTTAGAGAGCATTGCTTGAATCATAGCAACGACAGAAAGAAAAAGGTCAACAACAACAGAAGGGACAGAATGACGTAAGAAACGTAAGAAACCGGTGCCTGGTACCACTACACGCGCTTTCATCTAAGACTATCTGTCCCGCCCGCTCGCGCTGGCAGGCACCGGTTGTCGGAATCCAAAAACCTGCCTGCACTCTACGTGTACCCTTAGTCTCACTCGGACAGTTTACCGGAATGAAATGTTCATTCTTATTTCAGAAACCAGCGCCGAGTCGGAGCGTTCTGCACATGTTTTATTCGTTTGAGTTACGTTTCTTATTTTCCTCGTGGATACGGAACCGCGTCGGTGTAGATGCCTGTTGGCAAGGTATATTAAAGGAAATGGATATTGCAAGTAAGCTGATGGAGATTAATTTTGTGAACACCACTTCTCTCTTGTTCCAATTTCAAGTTAAACCTTCTGAAGCAATGAGTAAAAGCATACAATGGAAAACGTTTAACACGGAAACGGTTAACTCGAAATATGGCTCAGCTCCCGGTCGTTGCTTCTATTTTACAATTACAGTTTTTACTATTAACACGAAAGTTTTATCTACAAAATATCGGTTAACGCGATACATTTTATTATAATAATTTTGTTGCTGGCTTCCAATAGCTGCGTAATAAATAAACCCATACATGCACGGCCAAAAACAATGCAACTTAAAAACTGTGAAAGTGATTAGGGTGCCGACAAACTTGACACGGAAAGTGACAGCGAAAATTTACGAGTGTTTACTGCTACCGATATCCTTTCGTTGCTGAGACGTGTTCGTCGATACTTAAAAGTTCACTCGGAAGGTGAAATGTCTGAACACATTAAATTTGGAGTATTTGGTGAAAATACAGTAGTGAAAAATTGTGAGGAAAAGAGAATAACGAACTATTTTAAAACGAACTTAACACTGTCACTATAGGAACTTTACAAGACATATTACATTACTCCAGAAGAAAATCTAAATTGTAAGACTAAGTGAAGAACAGCTGCAGTGTGTGTCTACTGAATTTTTAAGAATAATTAACCGTACGTTTTCCCAAAAATTAACTAGATATTATTCAGGAGTTTATACATAAAACGTTTATATATAAGCACCTTCTGAATATTCTTTATTGCTTTATTTTACTACACAATACAGTAAGTAATCTGTACAGTACTTGTTCATATATCTAATTTTGTTTCACCAAATTAAAGGTGTTTAATTTAACAGGAAATTCTGTTAGCACAAAAAGCAGCTGGTCCCCTCATTTCCCGTTAAACGTTTTTCTCTGTAGTTCCTTCACTGCATAACTCCATGACTATGAATCTGTACTGTTTCGGCGCCTACAATCTGCTTTCACTAAATGAGCCCACCTGCGCCGACAACATTCGCTTGTCGGCGCCGGTTATCGGAATATGACAACCTGCCTGCACTCTAGGCGTACCGTAACAGCAGAAAGCGCTCTTTTGGAAACTGAAGAACATCAGGACGAGAAAGTTAAGGAGAGCCAGACACAACATGAACTCTTTTCGAGGTTATGTAAAAAAGATACCAGAATATACCTTGGCAGAACAGAGACTTGAGTCCACTATGTGGTGATTTCAAGGGGCAAGAGCTAGGAATATGTAAAGCGGAAGAATCTGTGATGAGGGAGAGTATCTGGATCAAAGAATCTGTCTCAGACATGTAAGAGTCAGTTGCGAATGAAACCGCAACATAGAATAACTGAAGCCGATGAGTTAATGAAGTTATAATCATGTTCACTCCGCGTGTTGAAATCATATGTCTCAACAATGCACTACTACCGATCACGTAAACATCAGCTCTCGGACGTTATGGTGAAATTGGTGAAATCAGTTTTGAATGGTAATGTGTCCTTACCCCTTCTCTCTCACCCAACCCCTCGCTTTAACAACTCCCACAGACATACGCTTTGAGATAATTAGACAAAACAAAAGAACAATTTTTGTTTATTAAGTTTAGTCGCCAACAAAAATATAACGTAAACGATAGCCGACTGTTTAATCATGACGAACACACCTGATAGTTTAATGCCAGCAGCAAGAATTAAGTCAGCTTTGCTTATAGAACGGCATTTAAAATTTGCCTTCATTCTTCCCCTCGTCTGTCGCTGTTCTGACATAACAGCTGTCAGCTGTTGAGGATCAGCTTTCAACCCATCGAGTGGGCATTATATACACATCATTGTTAATAAAGAATATTTAAATGCTTTGCTATTGTACTTTGCTATTATTCCGAGAGGCGTGTGCAAAATATCCAAAAAGAAGTAGAAGAAGAAAAGAAAATGATTCATTATGTTAGGAATAGTTCTGTTTGCAATGAATTTTTGTAACCATACAGTAACCAAAGTTACTGTACTACTAGTCTACTATACATATCCAAATTAACTGTTTAATTAATTTTAAATTATGTATTTAATAGTTTCTTAATAAATTATAGTGTTGTCACTTTTTAACTGAAGTTTAGTTTAAACTAACTAGCCCACATTTTATCGTTCGAATTCAACAGTCGTGTACCTTAAGGTAAGTAAAGTTATTTTTGTTTGCTTTTCTTCGAATGGGCTACACATTTTGGAAAATATTGCTTTCGTTTACTTGATTTCGAAGCAGATTTAACACATACCTGCCTATTAAACATGAATGCAACGCCGACGTGTTGGATCACGTAAACTAGTCGAAACGTGTGCAGTCTAGGTTTGTTTACGAGTAGAGAAACTTTATAAGCTGCAATGATTAAACTCGTTTATTCTTTCAAGTAACTGTGTTGAACTCACTGAAAGTTAAAAAATCTCCCTTTTTTTAAGAGTCGAATACCGTTGATACAAGACGCAAACAAAATCAACATCTAAATGAAAGCAACCGTAAAGAATTGTATTCTCACGTGTTTCCGTTATTTATTGAACACTATAGCATTCGATGTCGTGCATATGTGGGAATATAATAATTACTTTTACAGACTCGTTTTGTAATTCCCTGCAATTGGTTAGAATTTGAAACCGTACTGTTATAATATAAAAATAATTCACTTGTAACAGAATACGCGTATACATGGTACTTGATCATTGACGTCGGAATTTATTTTCATAGTTTTCCATTCAATATGTTGCGAATTCCAATTGTAATATGGGTTAGCTGTTTTGTAACTGTTTCCGAACAAGTTCCCTTGTCGGTAGATATGAATAAAAGTGTTTTCGTTTTCTGTTATCCTGCCTCCACTCCATTGTTTGCTTCCACGTGTGTTCGAGAGGAACTGTTAACTATGTTAGGAAAATTGAATTTCTTAATGCAGTTTTTTTCTGTTTTAAGAGGTATAAATAATATTCACATTGTTTTAACAAAATCTGAAATTTATGAAAACATTTACAATAGAATTTGTAAAGTACAAAACGTACAATAACAAAAATTAATGTACAGAGTTTAGAGTAAAATACATTTAGATACATTTAATTTACATAACGATTTACAACGAACAATTACGCTACGTTACATAGTAGTTGTAATGGAATGTTGTGGTTGTATGCCGTTGTTCATATGATTTTCAACATTAATTTGTCAACGTACTTTGAACAGTTACAAGCAAGAATTCTTTGAATTAAAAATAATATGACCACGCTCGTATATATTTTTCAGAAAATATTTTTCTAATATTTAAATAACATTAGCACACAGCGTTTATATAAAACTGTGTTGACTGGTATTAAGGTTGATTTAAAATTGAACTGTATTGTCAGACATACTTACGGATGACACATGTGTACACTCAGTTCAGTATTTAAGACACATGTCAACATTTATTTGTGTGGTGCGACGAAAACGTGTACAGAATTTATCAAAATACACTTCTGTATTTGTTTACTGGAGTTATTAGTTCTGCAACATGTAAGTTAGGCGGCATAAACTGCGAGAATGTACCGTTGATGAAATTGACTTCACACCCAGTATAGCCGCAAGAGAACGTGACACCGGCACTATTGTGCGTCTCACTTTGTTTGATTTTCCGGTCTAAAATTACACAAGTGTGTCGTTACGTTTACAACTCTTGTTAAAGCTTCGTTTCGAAAATACAGTTTTGTGTATGCCGTCGTGTTGATTGGTGTCCACACGCGCATACTGTTCAGCGTCCTGCTATAACGACGTATTGAAGTTGTCGTTACGCTTGCGAAAATTGTTAGAAGAAAGTCGACGTATCGTAGTCAAGGAGCGGGACCGCAAGAGCCGATGGCCGTCCCTAGAACTGGGATATTCCTGCAGCCTACAGACGACAGTACGGCGGCGATGATTCGTCCACGACCGGCTAAACGCGTTCTCGTTGCTGGCGGCGCACAGCATCATATCATTGTCGTGCGGCCCACCCCGGCACGAACGGAACAGCTGACCCTTCATCCGTTGTATTGCCATCTGTGAACATAGTAAACATTACATTTGACAGTAGTGGTGTGCTAAACTAGTATTTGAAAATAACATGTATGAACGAAACCGTTCCAAAAAAACAACACGTACAAATACCTGTTATTATATACTTATACATATACCTGTATTATATAATTTGTTATAAGAAATACATTGAAACTAAAAGTATTAACAGTGTTACTTTACACTGTGACTTTATTAAGCTGTTACTGTTTAAAAGAAAATAAGAAACAAGAGAATTTATAGGCCTACCTCCCTTTTGGAATACTAATTTAAGTTTTCATTAGGAGTAAACAAACTGACATAGATTTAATATTAAAATGTTGATTCCATTTTGGTTAGACAAATCAGTTGCGAAACTCAAGCAATGAAATTTAGAGTGCACGTAATAGCACAACAAAGAATGTCAAAAAAATTTAAGTGAGATGTGCAGTGAAGTTAAAATCATCTCCGAAATCACATTAACAAAAAGTACTATATGGCCTATCAACTGACAGCCACTCTGTAGGTCATAACACAATATAATTCGCTTTTTCAGAATTTACCATGTTGGTGACTAGTATAATATATAATTTGTTATTATAATCGGTATTACATATCTGCATAATACACGAGAATAAATGTAACATCAGTATGAATTTTTTCATTTATTAAAAACAGCTTCGTCTCTTTGGCGTAGAGATATTCTGAACCTCGCTTTTTTTCTTCGTTTCGTACTTGTATGGCAATCGGCACATGCGCAGAATGAAGTATTCAACACCAAAAAGTAATATCGTGTACTCGTAATACTCCTAATACTCCAAATACTCGTAGTACTTGTTTACTTGTTGTTACGTGTGTACTTCTTTACTCATTAGTTGGGTAGGGGGGTCGCGCGACTCGGAACCGAGAGGCCGCGAGTAATCGAAACGGGTATTTCGGCTTTCAGTTATTGTTGAATCGGAACAGGTATTTCAACTTTTCAGTCACTGTTACATCCCTTCCACAAAATATCGTTCCAAAATACCTGTTATAGATATATCGGCCCACCTCTATTAACAGTGATTACGTTAACCCTCTTACAACTAATTTATATGTAACGCTACAATGTTTTTGAAATCGTATTGAAAGTGTATATTAAGTTTTAATAGAAAATTGAGGACAGTAATGCTGATTTCACAAGAACAGTATAATAAATGCAATACTATTTAAATACTGTTATAGTCACTGTTTATTTTTACTGGTAATATTACAACTGGACTATTTCATTACCATTTAAGTAAGGTAATAAAAACACAGAAAGAAGAATATTAATAACGGTCAGGTACCTCGCTGACTACGTAATACTTGCGAAATTAATTAGAATTAAAATGGTTTGTTATGTAGCGTAGAAATAGATTTCGGTTAAAATGTATGTAAACGGTAAGAACTCAAAGAAGTTATACCTTTAGTTTGTTGTCAGAAGATGTGTATTTGTGAGGCAAAATCCTGTCTGAAGGTCAACATATAAAGTAGAAATTTCGCCGGCTTGGAATGTCCAAATCTGATAACAAGATTTACGAAATTTTCTGTCATTTAGTATTAAAATGCTGAAACCCGCGTTGATTTGTGTGAAAACAAAAGTAAAAGAAGTCAAAAATATCGAAGCGGGAAAGTTTTATCGAAGCGGAAAAATATCGAATGCTGTGTGCATAATACAATGTTTGGGATTATTAGTGATCTAATAATCCCAACCGTATTCAAAAGAGAGATACTAAGGGCTAGTCATAGGGAGACCACACATACAAACAGAAAGTAGATAGTTATGACACATTTTATGGTATTAATATTTAAAAAAAGGAATGAAAAGTGTGAAATAGTCAAGACAACCAGGGATAAGGTAGCTGCTATGTTTTTCCATAGTAAGGAGCTCGTACACAGTAAACCCAAAGAAATGTAGAGAACTGTTGTTTCCCACAGATTCACCAGGGAGAGAAAAATATAAAGAAAATGTAGGATTATGTGAGCCTACTCCTGTTATGTATATATTTTCGAATATTTAGTTTGTATTACAAACACGTATAGTTAAAACAATAACTTTTTCACGGAGTGTAATAAGTAAGAAAATGATCGTATTCTGAATTGTGTGTACTCTTAAATCTTGATCATATTCTTAAATGTGGTCATTAGCTCAACATACTTCCCCCGCCGAGATATACATAAAATAACGTGGATATCTACAGACGGAGAAACAGGAAATCAGATAGACCACGTCCTGATAGACAAAAGGGCAGCAACAAGTATATTAAATGTAAGAAGCAGAAGAGGGGCATGCTGTAACTCAGATCATATGCTAGTGCAAACTACCTTCAGGTGCAAAATTAACCAGAACAAAAGCAGTAAAACAGAGAGAAAAGAAAGATTAAACATAGGTAAACTGAAAGACCAAGACATTCGGGATAAACTTGAAAAAGAAATCAGTGAAAAACTTCAAGAGAAGGAAAACCCAATATTAGAATCACACTGGGAAAACATTAAAAACACTATAAAAACAGCGGAAAAATAAATATTAGGAATAAACAAAGGAAAAGAAACGGACAAATGGTTTGATGAAGAGTGCAAAAGGGTAATTGGAGAAAGAAACAAAGCACACAGATTATATATGACAAGACGGACACGAGAAAGAAAAGAAGAGTTCAGAATAAAAAGGAAGCTTGCAGATAAGACTTGCAGACAGAAAAAGAGAAGGTTCGAGAATGAAAAAAAATTGAAAACGGAAAAAGACTTTATAGAAAATGACTCACGAGATGCATATAAATTTATTAAAATTTTAAAACAAGGATATAATCCAAATACAAATCTATGCAAAAATCAAAATGGAGAAATAATCAGTGACATAGAAGAAATTAAGACAACGGGAAAACATACTTCAAAAGGCTCCTAACGGACGAAACAAAAGTCAGAAATAGACAAGAGCCTATAAGAAGAAATGAACACGATGACGAACCGCCACCATCAATGCAGGAAATACAAGAGGCAATTAAAGCACAGAAAAATAACAAAGCTCCAGGAATTGACGAAATTCCCTCTGAACTATTTAAGTGGGGTGGAAAGAAACTCGTGGAACAATTGCATGCCTTAATACTCACTATATGGAGTACAGAACAAATCCCTGACGATTGGAGGAAAACCATCATATGTCCTATACGTAAAAAAGGGGACAACCTATCCTGCCAGAACTACAGAGGAATCTCTCTACTATGCTCCGGATATAAAATTTTTACATACATAATCAATCAAAGATTACAGTCATATACTGAAGAGATTGTCGGCGAATACCAGTCCGGTTTCAGAAAAGGAAGATCCACCATAGATCAAATACATACAGTCAGACAAGTTCTGAGTAAAGCGTGGGAACAAGATATAGACGTCTATAATATTTTTGTTGATTTTAGATAAGCCTATGATTCGATAGATAGGGATAAACTATCTAATATTTTATACGAATTCGACATACCAGTGAAACTGGTAAGGATGATAAACTTGACAATGACTAATACAGAAGCTCAGGTACGAATACAAGGACACATGACAGAAGGATTTGTAATCAATCGAGGGTTAAAACAGGGAGATGGGCTGGCCCCGACCTTGTTTAATCTAGCTTTAGAATATGTGATCAGAAAACTGTCACTAGGAAGAAATAACGTACTGACAAACAAATCGGTCCAATTAGCAGCCTACGCGGACGACATCAACATAATGTGTCGGACAAAAAATGGAGCAGAGGAAACGTACTCTGAACTCAAAGAAAATGCTAGCAATATAGCCCTCAAAATCAACATAGATAAAACAAAAATATTAGTGCAGACTAGAAGACAAAGAAACTACGGAACAATCGACAATATTGAAAAGGTGGACAACTTTAAATACTTGGGAATCATATTAGAAAAAACGGCACAGAAGAAGCGAAATCCGAAACCGGATAGTCCAAGGCAATAAAGCGTATTTCGCCACATCAAGTATCTTCAGATCCAAAGACATCCACAGAAACACGAAACTAAGGATATACAAATCAATAATAAGACCCAGCCTAACCTATGGTTGCGAAACGTGTATCATGAACTCCAAAGCAGCAAACACTGTCGATATCTTTGAAAGAAAAATATTACGAAGAATCCTGGGACCAGTTAAAGACGTACATGGCTGGAGAATAAGATATAACTTTGAATTGTATCAAATGTATAAAGAACCACCGCTAACACGGTACATAAAACTACAGCGTCTAAGGTGGGCTGGTCATGTACCCAGGATGGGAGAAGAAAGGATACCACAAAAACTATTGTATACCAGAATCCACGGAAAAAGACCAGTGGGAAGACCAAGGAGAAGATGGGAGGATGTGGTGGATGAGGATGCAAGAGAAATATTGAGAGTGCGTTCCTGGAGGAGGATGGCTGCTGACAGAGGAGAATGGGGGGAAAAATTGAAGGAGGCCAGGGCCCAACAAGGGCTGTAGTGCCATAGGAGAGAGAGAGAGAGAGAGAGAGAGAGAGAGAGAGAGAGAGAGAGAGAGAGAGAATATTTTAAAAAAAGAATGAAAAGTGTGAAATAGTCAAGACAACCAGGGATAAGGTAGCTGCTATGTTTTTCCATAGTAAGGAGCTCGTACACAGTAAACCCAAAGAAATGTAGAGAACTGTCGTTTCCCACAGATTCACCAGGGAGAGAAAAATATAAAGAAAATATAGGATTATGTGAGCCTACTCCTGTTATGTATATACTTGTCGAATATTTAATTTGTATTACAAACACGTATAGTTAAAACAATAACTTTTTCACGGAGTGTAATAAGTAAGAAAATGTCGTATTCTGAATTGTGTGTACTGATTTCACACATTTCGTGACACGTGTATTTGTCTAATTCTTATGTTAAGTCGTATGTATTAATGCGGTGTGTAATGTATATTCACTTAAGTATTAACGTATATTCAAATTAATTCTGATTCGTATGTTCTTAGTCGCACAGTAATATAGTAAATTGTAAGGGTAAACAGAGTTATGTTTTTATGTTTCTAAAATTCCTGACTCAGGGCAAATGAACAGCGCTGATTGGTAAACTTCAGTTAAGTGTACAATTCACTGAGTACATACTAACGTTCAAGATTTACACAGACTTGTAAACCCTCGCTTACGGCTTTAACAGTTTTCTCTAGTTTAGTACGTCTCTCATAATGTACGTATCTATCTAACTCATTACAATACGCACAACATAGCAGACCATGAAGACTGAGTACAGCGACATATAATCTGAAAGCAGACTACTCAATTTCATTGCCTCGTTGGACTCCATATCAGTATTTACAGATGTTGTCTCTGTGTGTGCGCGCGCGCAGGTATCGGTGATAATATATTGTGGTCTGTCTAATGGTTGAATGAAATCTAGTAATTTAACGGATGTACTGAAATCCCAAGCGACTTGTAAATATGATTGCTTCGCTATGCAGTGCTACTGAAAAATAAAGTGTATGCTGTTCAAGGCTGATTGAGTATAACGCTGGCGCTTACCTTGATTTCCTTCATGCGGTATGCGTAAATGTACGAGTTGGAAGCGTTCTTCAGTATCATCAGCAAGTTCACTGTGGCGAAAATAGTAAAACGCAAATTGCCCTGCCCGCCCCACTCCTTAGTCACCAAACAGTCGTCACATAGCAGGAAGAAGACGGTTACAGCGGGCATCCAGCCGATTATAACAGAACCGACAATAAGCAGAGTTGTGAAGATTGCTTTCTCGTTAGCCTGCATCAGACACACATGTTTGCATCACTGACGTAGTACAAGTAATACGCCCACTTATATTATTAATAAATACTGCATATTATCTTCGTATCATTTGTCAATTGACACGTTTGTAGCCTGTGTTAGCGGCACGCGAGACTCTGCGTTTTGTGTTTAGAAAGTGACGATTTTTTTATAGATAATACAGAAACTAAGAGCTGACTAATTTACACTCTGTCAACTCTTAGTAATCATATGACCTCGGTCTTAATGTGAGTCTAGATAGGTATAATTACTGACTAATAATTTACTGTTTAGAATTAAAAACTAGTACACGACGTGCATTATTTATGAAATAACAAGTTTTTGATAACGTCGCAATTTTTACCAATACTTGCAAAGTAATTGTCATTACTCATCAAAGAGTCATTACATTCATTACATTATTGTTATATTAAAAACAGACTGTATATGTTAAGAATGAATTTTATTTAACTCTATAACTAACCGAACCTGACCTGTAAAAAGACCAGTTTTACTCCAGGTACTGAAATAATTAAAATTTGCATACCAGGTTGTAGGGAGAAATGCAGTTGAACTTTTCTGTAGTTAGTAACTTTACTATCCAGCAAATTCTCACGATGGATAGTGTTACATGCCATTTTGTCATGCATCATGTTAACATAAATATGCTCTGATACCCTTACCAAAGTACCAAGAAACATAATAGTTTCAAGAAATAAGTAATTAAAGACTTAATTAAATATTGTTTATTTTATTGTTTAATTCATGATAATGAAGACTGTAATAATTATGTTTACCACAGTTAAAATAATGTTAATAATGATAAGTAATGAGGACAATATTTAGGAACTTACTTATAAGATTTTGTTTTATTTATAAAAACTGTATTGTATACAGTAAATTAAGAGGAATTGTTATCTATTACTAAGAGTTATTAGTAATTAGTTTGGGTCATAGTGATTAATATTATATGTGATAATATTAATAACACTAATGTTTATATTAACTGGAAAGTACCAAAATAATAGTAATAGCGTTTTGTAAAACTAGGCATGTTAAGCTTAGACAGTTAAGGTATTTTGAATAAGAATTTCTATTAAAATGATAATAAACAATGTCAGGTTAAGTTATATGATTACTAAATGTGTCAAATAGTTTTAATAAAGTGAAAAGTACAAGAAGAACTAATAATAAATAATTTTGGAACAAATAAATAAAAAGTGTAAATGGGTAACTCAAGAAATATGTAACAGAAGATAATCAAAAGTGGTGTCAAAATAATCAGTGTTTCATCAGAAGATCGAAGAAACTAATAAAGTGAAGATCAAAGATCTTATAAAAAAGTTATAACAGTTTAAAGAAAATGAAAGATAAAATAGTAAAAGTTTGTTTATGTTGATGCTATAATATCACCAGGGTGACATAAAATGTTACATTAGAAACCAATAAAAAGGAGAGACAGGCCTTAGCAACTAAAATGTTATATAAATGAAATAAAAATTGTATTATTGGATCTGAACGAGAAAGGTTGAATTAAACACCAGATAGTGACTAATTTAAATTATTATACATTTCATATCAGTGGACCTAAATTAAAAAGTTAAATAATCATCCTCAACCAGACTAAATAGAAGAATGAAGTGCTACATTACTATAAAGAAGTAAACCAAGGAATCTCTGAAGAAATACAATCAACTTACACAGGAAGAGAAGTATTTTTTTTTATATATAATTAAACTGAACTATTCCATGCTATGCCTAGGCCATATGTTTCAAAGACACTGATTACACTTTTAATAAAAACAATTTGGAACTTTCACTGAGAACAATATCAATGAATAATCTTACCATCAGTATGAAAAACTATTAATGTAGAGTATTACTATAATATAAAGTGAACTAGATCTAAAAAACATTTAACTCAAAATAACCTATAAACACTGAACATTGTTAAACTATTAATATAATCCTGTTAAGGCACTTTGTAATTATTTATAATCCCATGTATTTTGGTACTTTTCCTATAATAACTGTTGTTTATATCGTAGTCAAAAGGACCTAACGTAACACAATCTATTTTTATTTTATTTAATAAATATAAATATGGGCCTTGAGATATAGAAATTATTAATGCTACTGCTGCCATACTGAGCATATGTAAAGAACAGTCGGTTAGATTTTTGTTAATGATTATATTTGTTATTTAAAAACAATTTAAAGAAAATAATAAAAGGATTTGAGTGTAATAAATACAGATAAAAGATTTATTCGTTTCTTTATTTAATGAATACAAAATGTGTATGATATTATAAACACTATATCAGGGACTGTGAATTGGGTTCATCAACTAGATTAAGTTGGCAACACTCTTCATTTTAAAATATGGCAGACTATTCGAATCTGCTTTGATGAGCTTTAGTTGTCACATTCATCTCTTAAATAAAAGATTAAAAGAGATTTAATTATAGCTGATATAGGAACCTTTATAATATTTTAACGAAAATCATAATTAATATTTTACAAATAAATTTTATTTGCAATCTGTGATTGCAAATTGGCGCTTAACAAATATTACCCTGACCAGATACTCATCCTATAAATTATTAACAAGGTATACACAAACAAAACCAAGTTAAACAAGGTACAATTATTAAAGGTAAGGAGTTAAGTGTCGTTACAAATTGGCGCAACCAACAGTGAGGCTAGAATAGTACGATTTGATAGTGTCGTTACAATAGTTATCATTGGGATAGTCACCGTTCCTGAGCCTGGGAGAGGTCACTGCCAAATTACTAGGCCATCAGTGTGAGCACTGGAAACGTATTCTTTATTTTTAGTCTTTGCAAATCTACGCTATTAATACCTGTATGCCTAAATCAAAATATTCATCTTGCAGACGTGTCACTCGTATGGTGCAAGCAACATTGTATTAATCCTGCATCAGTCAACATTGTATTAATCCTATATCTAAACTTAAACTTAAATTTAAAACACCTGTAGAACCTAAGTTTTTCAAATTAATTTATATTATGTAGTTTTTAATGTGAGGAATATGTTTTATTATTTACTTTAACTTTCCCCATGTAAAAATTAAAACGAACTTTGTTTTTTAAATCTACGTTTTTAAATGAATCATAAGATAAGTCAGAACAGCACATCAGTTCTCTCTGTAGTTCAAAATTAATTATTTAATGAAATATGATGTTTTTGAAAAATGTGTTTTTTGAAAATGTATTTAAAATATATTTACTACATAAGATATAAGAGTAGAAAATGAAATATTTTATCGTTTTGCGGAAAATATGCATACTTAGTAAAAGTAACTAAGATATGTTGATATTTTCGAAACGCTGAATTCGAAACAATAGATATTAAACATTTAGAGTACATAAAGGAGAAATAAAATAGATCGCTTCTGTTTAAGAATTCTAAATTGTGTGTTTTAAAATCTTGATGTTCTTTACATTAAGAACCATAACCTGATAACTATGAGTTAATTTTACAAAAATTTGCACTAGTTTAAAATTTTACTCGAATACCTGTATACTATGCATTTGAAGATGAACATTTAAAAAAAAAGTAGCATTATTCTTTTGTGAACTTCATAAGTGTGTGTTTCAAGTAAAAAAACATGAAAATATGCGATATCCTGAACAGATGAAGACTCTATATTGAATAGAGGATATCTAAAGCAGAGTAAGAAAATACGAGCTCGTGTGATAAACTGATCAGAAGAAACGCATGGTACCCAAGGAAAATTTACTAGTTACATGAAAACATAAGCAGATTAAACGCTTAAATGTTAAGATGGTGGAGCTAATTAAGTGATAGTAGCATTATGTTTTACGTATCGAATATTCTCCGTGTGTAATAAAGAATTTCTGTAAAATATAGATTTCGTTTGTCAGATTTGTGTTCTGTTGCATTCAAGACATTTTTTCTATTTTATAAGTCAACTAGCTGTGTACTAAAATATGCAAAGTTTTCAACCCCATATCCGCATGAACGGTACTAAAGAGCTGTATAAATGTTAATAGGATAACTTCTGAGAATATTTCAACATTAGAATCAAAACATTTAAATTAAATCAAGGTGTACTCTAGATGAAATCGCAGTTAAGGTAAGTATGTGGGCAGTTATTGAGAGCAGACTACTTACTGTAATTCTATTGTTGGTGTAACTGCTTCCAGTATTGCAGTATCGTATTCGTGTTTCTTGGTGTTGTCGCACCAGATAGTATATGTGCGAATAGATGAATATCATTATCACCAACGATGTGAAAAATATGAAAGAGAATCTGGTTCGAAATTTCGTCTTCTTTATAAATCTGAAAAGTATTTCCACACAAATAAAAATCAAATCGTTATTCCACGATTCAAGGTTTCTCTCTCTCTCTCTCTCTCTCTCTCTTTCTCTCTCTCTCTCTCTCTCTCTCTCTCTCTCTCTCTCTCTCTCCCACCCTTCCCTCCCCCCGTTCGTCCCTTTCACACATACATAATCACGCGCGCGCGCAAACACACATACATAGGCCTATTTATTTATTCTCATTCATTCTTCACATTTACATCACGTAAGTATTGTACACTGACAGTTTGTGTATATATATATACACGAGCGCGCGCGCGCCCGCGTTCGATCATTCGTTCTAGTATATGTATCTTACATAAACTAATGGAGTCCAATGTATTTTTTGTATTTATGGTTATTAAAGTACTAAAAACAGAATTTGCAAAAAAACAATAATATATAATTTACTTTCTATGACTATTTTAAGAATTCGGTATCTGTGGATTACATTTACTTACTCATAAGAACACGACTTTATGCTGAAGCCTGCTTCCACGAAGTGAATGTAAGCGATGAGAGACAACCACGGAATGGTCCACATTAGGAAAACACAGTATTGAATATTTTTACGTGTCATGTACGAGGGATACTGAAGAGGCGACAGTATGCCCAGGTAGTGGTTGACGGCCAACGCTAGCAGGTGTAACAGCGTCGTTATGATGCCGCCCAGTCGGAACGATTCCAACCACAGTAGGTAACAGTCGCTCAGACTGAATTCCATAACAATGGGTAAGAGACTGTTGGTGACGAGCCCTGAAGCGACCATGAATAGAGTGAACGTATCAGCGGCTGCCAGGCTCAGACTGATGTGCAGCGTCGGAGAGATTCGCGAACGTATCCAGCATACTGACAACAGTATCACTCCATTAGCTACTATTGATACCAGGCAGAACAGAATTAGCAGAGTCGATACATAGACGTACATGCTCTTCAGATCGTTCTGATCGGTCGCGTTTGTACCACTGCATGGTGGTACAGAAGTCGTTACGTTGTAACCGATCGTCGTGTTATTATCCATTGCTCACGAATCCCTGTAACACTTTAATCAGAAATAAACAAATGACGACCTAATTGTCAAAATTAGTAATTTCAGCTTTAATAGATATATGCCATTTTGACATACAGGTATGTACGGATATTTCTTTATATAATTAAAAAATGAGAACATTATTAAATAAGATATTTTTAAAAATTCTGTGGTAACTTTACGGTAACGATTTAAAGAGAGCCTATAATTGTTAAAGAACTGTGTATTAGGTATCTACATCTGTAACTATTCGTAATTCACATGTTACCATATGATTTTTAGAACGTGCAAGAATGATTTTTTAACAAACTGACGTCGGACATATAAAATCATTAATTCTGCTTTGTATATTTGACTCTCTGTGTGCGTGTGCATGAGCGCGCACATGCGCGCGCATCTTTGTTTTAAAATTAATTGATTAATGAGAACGAGTGCTTTACATATTGAACTTCGAAGAGCAGTATGTAGTGATCGTAATGAACATATTTCTTAGTAGGATTATTGAGCGGTTTATCCTTAAAATGATGCAAAAACAAACTACTGTTTGCCTGCAGAAATTTGTTTTCTTTGACTGCTTTCGTTGTCCTGAGTGTACCTGTAAGGAATTTGGAATTTTTGAGTTCCAAGATGAACTTTTTGTGTTCCTGTAACGTTATTAAGTTATTTTGTTAAGTAACGTTAAATTAAAACTAGATCTGAAAATAAAATGTTAGCTACATTGGGCTAAAATACAAATTTTAGTTAAAAACGAAGTGAACGAAACGAAGTTTTTAGTAAACTTTATAGTTTTACAGAAATTTAAGTGATCGATCGTGGTTTCCGTAAGGAGTGATCCGACTCTGGGGCTCAGAAACGATAAATTCCGTAGAAGAAGCACAATAGGTTATCCATAAGAATGACGTCATTTGAATAAGACGTCTGTTAGCAGCCGGTAGCCGTACTCTTAACGTTGACGATTTAGTAAATTCAATACAAAATATGAGAGTGAGATGATCGTGAGCTAGGTAGGAGACGACGAAAAAGTTTTGATCAGTGGAACGACTAGAAAAACTATTTTAAAGAGTATTAGCACACTGACTATACTTGTCACTGTATATGGCCTGTCACATTCTGCGTGAACGTATATTCTTATTGAAAAACATTTTTTATTCTCCCTACAACAAAACCGAATAGTATACTTATTCGAAACTTATCAAAGCAGTCATATTCATCATCAGCGTTTTGCGTCTACTATGCTTGAGGCCAGAGATACTTGTGTGGGTTCAAGTACATGTGTCGCCCTCTCTTAATGTGATCTTGAAGAGCTCACATATTTCGGAAGCACATGATGTTCTTCAGCCTTTCGACTATTCACGTTCGTGTTGTTTGTTTGTAAAAAGGGTGACCATGTGGACGCAAGTGTTATATTTTGTGTTGCAACAACTAATGGAATTCTGGTAAGAAAAATCAATTTTTTTAAATTCATGTGTCTACCAAATAATAGGACATCAAGTTATATTTAATTGTTACCGTTTTCAGTCTTAACTTGAGGTCTGAAACTGTCTAAATTTGGAACTGTGTGCCTCAATGACTGTAATTAAATTCTACTTTTTCCAACATAGTGAAACAAGCTGTTCAACACAGACAATTTGGATTTATTCTCAGACAGGAACATGGTCTGGTTTAGTTGACCCGGTTACGAATTCGTTACTGCGTATGATAAGAAATGGGCAGCTTGTTAACTAGTGTTCAGACATTAGTGTGTAAATAATAAAAATTTTTTTTTTTTTACAGTACTAATATTTTTTAAATTTTACCAGATTTGAAGAACTAATAGGCAGACGCCTAGGGAAGAAGATCTTTATTGTAATCCTTTGTTTTTGTAATCCTTTTCCTATACTGCCACACGGACTCATAATCTGCAACAAATGAAAAGATCACAGTACTACTTACAATTAAAGAAACTATTAACACTGAACTACTTCTCACCAACCTCAAAAGGTATAGTGTAGTTAATAGTCAGGTTGTACCTATGCTTTTATTTTGTACACATGCGCGGACATATTCAGTGACTGAGTTTGTATCCGTTAACATTCACAATGTTTTCTTCAATTCGGTTTTTGTTTTTTTATGAATTGATGTTGTAGATGCTAACTGTAGTTCTATATCGTATGATAAGTCCTTATATTTTGATAAGTGTGTATTTTCAACACTTTCTCGAATTCTACATATTTTTATAGAATATTGTTTATGTTCGTTTGTGTGTGTGTGTTTGTGTGTATGATAACATAAATATAATACATTTATTAACGCAGGTATTAATTATAGATAACAAAAATTAATACTTTCAGAAAAAATTTGTTATATTGTGTTTGCAGTTGAGAAGTACAATGTAGGTTCGGAAAACGTGTTTTGAATTAACGAGAAATTTTCTAACAGATTTCTTGAAAATAATTGTATATACGATCTATATATTTCTAAATATCATCGTAAAACGTAGCATTTATTGCGTGTCGGTACAGGACACTTTCTAATGTTATATAACAAAATATTCTTCGTACACAATGTTACGTTAATATGTAACACTAACACTGTATAGTAGTGTATAATGTAACACGATTTTGCTCTGTATGACAACATTCTTTGAACAGTTAAACTTATAATCCTGAATTAAACTGATACTGTGTATCGCGTATATTTAAATCGTTTCGAATACGATTCATTTTATTTACAAATAATAGTAACAATGGCGTTTGTATACACAAGCCGTGTCAGCATATGAGGACATCCTAGCATATCTGCTGCTTTTGTTTTCTGTCAGTGAATATAAACATCACACCATTGTTTACTCATGAACGTCAACATTTTGTGACGGAAATATCAAAAAGCTAAGTACGATGCAGCTTTTGGTGGTCGAAAAAATGAATGCGATTTTACACACAAACAATCTTGCTTAAAAATAACATAGACTTTTTAAATAATGCAGTTTTCTTTCTATATTGCTTATAACAGAATCGCTTAATTCAAATTAAGCAGGTATCTTGGCATGTAACAAATTATCTTTAAGTAAGTAAATATTTTTAATTTATATTACCCTGCTATTCAAAATTAGCAGTCTCAAATATTTAAAAAATGAATACCGCACAAAGCGTAAAGTATAGTGAGGAAACAGTGGAGCTATCAATAGCATTTTTGTCCGAAACAATATAAGAGAAATGGGTCTACACAAACAATATAAGGAAATTGGAGTCTTAAAGAATTAGTCAAACCACAAGCACGGACCGTCACTTTTCATAAAATCACGAGAAGAAATGAGGTCGCGAAATTCGGTAATTACTTTGAAGACAATGTTTGATGTACTACGTGAATTTCAGAAGACGAGTCAGAAATGATTTGGTTTATACCATATTAGACTTCTAAAGAATAGAGGCCAATAGATAAATTCAAAGACTCTTCGAAGATGGAAGTCCATGAGCTAATGGGAAGACTATACCTGGAGAATGGAAACTGACAGAACAGAAAGAAAAATGAAGATAATTTTGATAGGTGTGAAACAACGACAACTGTACACATCATACGTATATAATGTGTTGTAGTTTACGTCCCGCGTTGAATCCTGATTATTCTCCCCAAAGGGGCGTGAACAATTTCTGTCATACTCAGGCTGTTGACTTCTCCTTTATATTAAAAAATTAATAGAACATCAATTAGAAATTGAGAAAGGAGAAGGTGTCCAATGTTGGGATGGCAAAAGAAACCTAAAGAACCGTCAGTCAAACAATAGGCCAAGCATACCACATCAGGAAACAGAACACCGCCAACGCATATTACACGGTGAACCCTTTGATGCAACCCCTGCAGTCACAACACCTGCTTTGTGGCCTCTCTATCGACCACCAACACTGCAGGATTGATTTTAAAATCGTAAAGTCCTGTTCCTCTCTTAATTCGCAGAAATCTGTAATGAGGTGGGGACTCTGGTTTTCAACCTCTGAAGGCTTCCTTCGATCCCTGACTATATCTCTGTTCACCAAAGTCATTCTTTTCATACCTCCGTGACTATAATAGTCTACGCACCGCCATCTGTACGCATACGCTCTCGGGCGCTACTTGACTAGACGGTAGGCTAGAGGAATCCACTTCTATACTGTCTTGTTCAGAATTTCAACCTCAACCTTGCTCCGCTGCCTGTAATCTCCACCGTGTAACATTCCCGCACATGTGCGATAACTGACGCTTGGGTGAAATATTTTAATACCTTATATCTGTCTATTCAGTGTTAATTATTTAAACTGGCTAAGCTTTCGTCGAGGCCCAGGCTTCCACGAGGTTGTAACTTGATTTTTCTAGCGAAACCTGTCGTCCTTATCCCTGGCATTCACCGAAACTGGCTGACGCCCTATGGCAGAAGCGGTGTGTTAACGCCAGTTGGCTCTCCTGGATAACTGAAGAGGAAATCACGGAACCGTCTCGGAAGGCGTTATTCACAGCAGTAAATCACTCCTTCCCCATCTGCACTCCTTCCTCAATGAGGTGATACAATCTAACTTTCTTGTGAAACAGACACTCCAACAGAACATGATCCTGATAGCGCGTACAATGTCACTTAGCGCAACTCAGTCAGTCGCGAGAATGTGGCACATGGGTTTGTGCAGTAACGTTTAAGAAAATATGAAAACAACTAAACGTGAGTTTCAAGCCGAAAATGTCACGCCTATTTTACCCACAAAAGTATCGTACCCGGAATACTATCATACAGTGGACACGGTTAACGCGAAACGTTATTCGGTTCCCCATTGCTGCTTGTTTTTACAGTAATAATTTACGTGGAATGAAAGTTTTATCACATAACACAAAAAACTTTTGATAATTCTTATCATATAATAAGAATATGTCTTATCAAATTACGATCGTGTCTTATATTTCAGGACCAATTTTCCTTTGAAGGAACCAAAGTGTGTCGTAGTTGTACGCTTCGATAGTATGTTACACGTGCCATGTTATGTCTTACACCTGCTACTGCATATCATTTTACAGGGCCAAGTTCTACTTGGAATAAGTTACTTTCGCGAAACCAGTTGCAAATCCATCATTACCAAATGCATTCTTCACTGAAATTAACAGTATGGGTTGAGGCCAATCGCTTTGAACGTGTTCAGTGGTTTAAAGTACGGCACATGAAACCATAAGATTATTTACCGGGATTTAGGATGCCGGTATGCTTTCGACTTTCGTCCGTATTAATCGATATTTGTGTCAGGAAGGTGAAGCGTTTCATCACCTTGATAAATTAGAACGATTTGTTGGAAATTATATTTGGACTAAAAACAACGGATAGTTAAAAAATAAAACAGTAAAACTAAATTTCAAAAAAACATGTGAATCATGTTATAATTGCATACTGTACTAGAAAACTTAATCACAGACTAAAATAATAATAACTTCATATTCGAGTTTACACGTTTTTAAGAAAATTTAAATATACAAAATCAGAACGATAAACTAAACGTTTATATGTAAGTAGGCCTACCTATTAATAGGCCTATCGCTGTGTATTGACTGGTTTATTTTGTCACTTTCTCTGTTGGTTTGAATTGGCTTCACACCCTTTGAGAAAAAATAGCTGGCATACCTTGTTTCACGTGAAGGTTTTCTACTCTGTGTGTGTGTGTGTGTGTGTGTGTGTGTGTGTGTGTGTGTGTGTGTGTGTGTGTGTGTGTGTGTGTGTGTGTGTGTGTGTGTGTGTGTGTGTGTGTGTGTGTGTGTGTGTGTGTGTGTGTGTGTGTGTGTGTGTGTGTGTGTGTGTGTGTGTGTGTGTGTGTGTGTGTGTGTGTGTGTGTGTGTGTGTGTGTTCTCTAGATATGCTGGAAAGGAATTTTTAGACAACCCGCTTAGTGTACATTCGCTTTAGGTTATTATTTCATGATACTAATTTTTGTTTTTTTTTTCAGGTAAGTTGTGTCTGCATTTTATATAATAGTACGCAGGTCAGTAAGTAGACAATAATTATTTAATTCAGAAAATTTAATTCAGTTCCGACGTTAGATAATTCAGAATGTTACTTACATGTTGTAAGTATAAAAATACATCTGTACATTGAACGATGTTACTTCTCTACATGTAGAAATCCGGTAAATTTATCTATTAGAGTTTATTGATTGTGTCACATGTCACATACATTTACCGATTTGTTAATTGACAGTTGTATTGCCTGTTTCTAAGTTGTTAATCCTGCTGTTCATTTGTTTAGATATTAGTTGTTTTGTAATTAGCGATTAAGCAGTTAATTACTTGAGAAACTAGGTGACTCAGCAATTAGTTATTTCAGCTGTTAACGAATTAATTAATAACGAATTAAGACATTAATTGTTTATCCAGATAGCGAATCACGCTACTAATCAAATGATAAATAGTATTTATAATTAATTTGAGCAAATGATCGTCTCATATTACGATCGAAGTTTGTGGGACAGCCGTGATTTCAGATATTTTTGAAGTGAAACTTCTTTTGGCACGGTAGGAAAAATTTTCGTTACGCGTTATGCGTTATATGCATGAAACTTCTTTGGGGACGGTAGGAAAAATATTCGTTACGCGTTACGCGTTATACGTTATATGCATGAAACTTCTTTGGGCACGGTAGGAAAAATGTTCGTTACGCGTTACGCGTTATGCGTTATATGCATGCATGTGTGTGTATATGTGTTTAGTAGTATAGCAAAATGAGGAAATGTACAATACGATCGACGTCATTCTCAGTCATTATTATACGTTGCTTTATCACGTGTGACGAGTATTGAAGGATTACATATTACGACACAGAACAACGAGAAGATATTTTACCATGGCCGAAGACGATTATCATCAACAATTGATTTGCAAGAGGAATTTAAACGACTTTCACTAAACAAACTAGAAACTATAAATGAAAATTTAGTTAATTTCATCAATAACAGAAAAGGTTGATCAATATTCACTTTTAATTGTCAAAGTCTTACAGCGCATGCTGTTGATCTAAAAGATATAGTTGTGAAAAAATTCAAATGTCATAGTTTTATCAGAAACTTGGCTAGCAAATGAAGATGACGTATCTGTTCTTAATTTCAACTGCATTGTGAAATATAAACGACCAAATATTAGAGCGGGAGGTGTCGGGATATTTCAAATTCTGATGATATTATTAACATAATAACTCCAAAAATTGTGGGCAATAATGTAGTTTTCTAGAAAATGGGCAAAAAGTTGTGATGTAGCAGTGTATATTTCTCCTAATAAAACATTAGATGATATTATTGATTTTCTCCATCGTTCATTATTATCGTATACATCACAAGGTGCCGCCATACTTCGTAAAGATTATCATAAAATACCTATGATTTTAAGTGGAGATTTCAGTGTCAATTTTGCATTAGCAAATCTATAAAACTGGTTGAATTTTTAAAAGATAATTTAAACCTGTCTATACAAAATGATAAAAAAATATCTACAATTGATGCAGTATGACAATTGATGACAATTGATGCAGTATTCACAAGGTTTCTGGATAATATTGAATGTAAAATATACATTTCTTATTTTAGTTACCATAAGCCTTTGGTTACAAAAGTGTATGATGAAATATCACTAAATATTAACGAAATAGATTAATAATAATAATAATAATTTCTGTAAATGTATATAATAAAATATTTTTAATTTACTAAAAATGAAAATTTTTCTTATACTGATACCTTTCCCATCCTATTACATTTTAAGTATACAGTTAAAAATAATAATAATAATAATAATGGATATAACCCAAAGAAATTTCACTTCTTCCGCGTGTACACACTTACTGATACACGCATCCAAACTTTTTTAAATAGAAGGCCGTGCTATCTTGTATCGTTACGTGGTCTGGAAATGTTGGTTTCGAAGCGCTAGCAGCTGGTAAAGCTGGTACTATAATGAAGACATGGATGGTATGAAGAATAAAGCTAACGAATGTTACGTGCTTTTGTCAAGAAGACAAGAAAGCTGTATGTGTTTACCACAGATGGAAGTATCTTGCTGTAGGCAGTGTAATACTATTATTGTGTTCGTAGCAGAGTCTTTGTTTGGGTGATGTAATCTTTGTTACATACAATGTGTTAGCGTTTGTATTACGTTTGTAAGTATTGTAACTAATAGTTCAGCAGGAAACAAGCAGTTTTATAAATTTATTGATGTGCTGTTAATGTTTTACTTTCAAATATCTGGTTAAATTCGTATTTTTATAAAAAAAAAAATAGCTTTTACTATTAAAGTCAAATAAACTTCGTTCTGTTAAAAACATTAATTTCTACGCCACTGAAATTGCATTAATTAATATTTACCTTAAAAGTATACTATTTTGTAAATTTGCTTTATACAGTTATATTGCTGGTACTTTTATTTGAAACTTGTAGAAGGAAACGCCGAAAAGGTCGATTTAATATAAGAAGCCTCGTCATATTGGAATAGGCCTACATGTTTCCTCAAACAAGGGTGCTACACGTTATTTATATCTACCCTCCAATGTTGCTCCCTTCCGTACTGATAAAGATTATCTTCACATCGTAGCTTATGTCATAACACACTGTGTTCTCTTTATCCTCTCTTCAATTCTTTCACTCAACACGCACGAATAGACACTAGAAACTAGTCAATAGAAAACTGTCTATTTTGTGTTGGAGAATGCAAATTGTTACGTTGTCGTTACGTTAGGCATTAACGTAATAATTCATAATGGGTACTTACAGTTTGTATAATATTGACTGGGATGTTCGTTTTGTGAATTGTGCTTTGACATAGAAATCAACAAAAGTTAGTTTTTTCCTTTACTTTGAAAAGTGCGAGTTCTCATTAAGTTATGAGATTAGCTAAACGTCGCTTGATTCTCTATGACGAATAAACTGCGGTGCTGGCCAGTTTCGCCTAAATCGTAGATAACCTCAGCAGTGAGGATAAAGCACCTACATCAGTATTACGGTAGGCGCAGTAGTACAACAGTTATTATTAACGGAACAGACACGAAAGAACGAGATCCTTATCATTATCAGCATTGGCATCGTCAAATGTAAGGCTGAACGGCTATTCAGACTTGAGATCTGCAGTTCGAACTGCATCTACCCACGCAGATCAGCTTTGGTTCTGAACGAGTAAACGCAGGATGCGGAGAACTGTGATGTGCGTTGCGTACGACGTGGTGTGCGTACCCTGTAGCCTGTTCATCGGATTAGTCCGACTCGACCTTGAATAGATTCCATGATACTATTACTGAACTACTAGATGCTACTTACTAGATTCAGCCATTATTGAACAGGCTGCTCTAAAGGCACCAACTTCGTTTATCATGACCAGTGAATATATTTTCCCTCTTACGATGCGAAGAAACACACTGTCTCAGGTATCTAGCAATCGCAGACATTATAATAAATCCTTAAATTCACAGTTGTGTGTTTGGCGTCAGCAAAAATTGTCCTTGATTGATTATTGATGACAATAAACATTGTCGAAACGTCGACACAAATAAGTTAAAATTTGTGGTATATTTTTGACCAATCTTCACAAACCCTCCACTGAAAAATTATCATAAATAATAATAATAATTGTCATTCTTTATTTCACCTGTAAAATTTTTGTATTACGTAGAAAAAAATCTTATACATATTGTACTATCTATAGTCCTATTAATTATATTCAATTAACTATCAGTACTATCACTAGTGAAACTATCGGTTAGAAGAAGCAAAGAAAAGGGTTAATACTGTTACGGCAATCGCAGGGATCGTCGTGGAATAAATAATTAAACACCAGAGAAATCATTACTTGTAACATTAATAACAGTTTCAACAAGCAAAAACACCGGATACAACAGTTTTTCGAGTTCACAACTGCCCAATACACAATACAACAACAACAAAAATAAAAGCTACCAGTCACAAATGTCGACACGCAATAACTCTTTACACTGTCAACTAACACCCACCGAATCGCAACAACTCACATCAACTGTCAATAACACGTCTTATCGCTTCAATTCATAATGCGCAACTGCAGCTGACCAGTTTTTCAGTGGTATAGCGCAAAAACTTGTGCCACGATGTCGTAGACGCTTGGAGAATAATAGGGAAAATGAAAGCACGCGACAGCTACAAGAACCCACGTTGTGACGCCCAGCCGCTTATATGTGTACAACATCACAGGCTTACTTCGCTAATTGCCTATCCCATCGGCGCGGCGTAAAAATATATTGGTGCCTCGGGATGAGAAAGAAACGACCGTAGTGAATCTTCCTATAACTACTATAATAAAGTTAAATAAAAAACATTAACTATGTTAGATTTTTAAATCGACTTGTTCTTCCACCAGTGTTAAATAACTTAAATAAACAACACTTTAAAAAGAGTTCAGGGTCAACTAAAAATCGAATAACATACTCATCTATGAGATTTTTGTAAGTGAATGAAAAGTATATGTAATCTATATTAGTGTTTTATAAAATAATAAGACAGTTATGTGCATAACAAACATGAAGCTAATTTTCTCATTCTCTCCACATTTTCTCCGTCCACACACTCGCGCTAGCTATATTAAATACAAATGAAATCTTATAATCAATGCTCAAATGTCTACTTGTGTGTATACAGTAGGCATACATAGTAGGCATAGTAGACAATTGTATGAAACCTAAATAAATAGTAAAATGTATTTGATAAAAATACTTTTTAAAAATAAAAATGTCAAAAAATTTATGTATAATTTTTAAATATTATTATTAATTTTTGGTAAAAGAAAGAAACTGTTTTCTTTTCTGCAACTGTTAGTACAGAAAGTGTCGGTTGGACTGTAGCCAACTATAAATTCCAAGTTAACGCTTTTTAAAATATTGGAAAATTATACAGATAATTACGTTTAGGTAAATTACATTGTTTGCGAATCGTCTAATGGCGTGTGTAACGAGGTTAGCGGTATTTCCAAGTCCAATAAGTTTGAATTTACTTGGATCATAAATTCAATTTTAAATAGGTCTAAGTTTATTGGGGGACGTTATGTAATTGAGCAGAGTCAACATGCTTCATGATGTTTTGCAGAGTTACCTAACGCTATAAATGCCTGAATTGCACCTACATTTATTCCATTTCTATGCACCTACATTTTCCATAATTTCTATTAATTGCCTACGTTGCCCATTAACATCAAAAGGAGAAAGTGTAACAAACGTTTCATGTTACAAACGAGCGGTGTAATGTATTAAATTTATTATAAATTTTGCGCGAGCAAATAATGCGACAGTGAAAAAATCGACAGTGTTTTGCACTGTTATACAGCTAGATATTACGTTTATCGTTATCACAGACCATGCGAATACTTATTTGGCGCGCCTGAAGTATATAAACGCTCTTGGCAAAGCGAGTGTAAGCAGTAATTTTAAAATACATAGGATGTAGGATACATAGGACTTTAAAAGTAACAAAAGTGTATAATCCTAGATCTTCAATTTTTGAATTTCCTCTTGCGCAGATTTTATTATATTTGGTAACAAAATGATATTTCTCATTTTATATACATATATTGTGTGTGTGTGTGTGGCGGAGTGGGGGAATTGCGTGTGTGTGTTTGTGGATACAATAGTTTGGTTTCAGTATAAACTCATAACAGCATTATTTTAAATTGTGTATGTTTTTTTAATGGATCATGAACAGAAATATAGAATGCTGTAACGATAGATACTATTAGCTCATCTCACAACAGCCAATAAACTGGCAGACGTGTCTTCCAGAACATTTTATGATTGGTCACTCTACAATTGACTCTTTGATGTTTGCGGACGATCAGGCTATTCTGTCGGACTCTGAAAACAGATTGCAGATGGGTATACATTTTTTAAATCGAATCTGCAAAAACTCTGGATTGCAAATATCCACACTTAAAAACAAGGTGATGGCTTTTCGTGGAACTGATCCCGTACGGGCAAAATTGTTATAGATGGTACTGTCCTGGAAAAAAGTTAGCAATTTTGAATACCTGGGCTACAGTGTGTCTTATAATCCAAGCAACGACGTTGTGAATAATTTACGTAAGTTCAACCTTATGTGCGAGACCATTAGGCGAACCCTTAAGTCAGCAAATAAAGGAACACGTCTAAAATTCTACAAGGTGATGGCTCTTCCCACACTTCTTTATGGGTCTGAGAATAGGACTTTAACGAAAGGCCAGGCCAGTCGCATCCAAACGGCTGAAATGAGATTTCTCAGGCACGTGGCAGAGTATAGGCCTACTCTCCATGATCATAGAAGAAACACAGATATAGGGCAGGAACTGAATATTTGACTATACTCGACAGGATCATCCAGTATCGGCTGAATTGGTGGGAACATCTTTGCCGAATAGATGGCTGCCGCATCCCCAAAAAACTATGGCATTACAGGCCGAGGAGACGGAGAGGTGTGAGACGACCGAGGAAGAGCTGGAGTGACCACCTCTAATCTTTGCCTATTTGAGACCGGAACAAACCATCCTTAGTTTAATCCTTGAAGAAGAAGGTGATGATGATGATGATGATGATATCAACCAGTAAATAGACATATTGCGGCTAATCAAGAACTGTGTGCAGCTGCTGAAGAAATTGGGTAGATATACCGTCACAGATATATCTTGTCACATGCTACCGTCTAATTCCATAAACCAAATAAGGAATTGTGCACTAGGAGATACAACAGTGTCAGATCTGTAGGCCTATAACGAACCGGCCTTATAACAGGAAGCACTAAAGTTACAGTACAGTTGGGAGGTAAACGCCAAATCATAAAATCTTGATTAAGCTGTGTGGAACATTTGTATTTGTGAAGCCATTTACCATAAACAAACTATTGTGTAGGAAATAAGCTGTAAAGACGCCATCGAGTAATCAGGTGACAAGAAGTATTGCACCTATGGGACGTGTGTATTTTTTGGAATGATAGACAATGAAAACAATTTGTAAATAATAATCACTGAACAGGTGGGTTGGGGAATGACTGGACAAGAAAGTATGCATGTATGCAATGGCGATACGCGATTCGTTGGCAAAGGAAAACGTTTGTCATATGCATAGTGAGTAATTTAGTTATATTCAGAATACATATATACATGTGTGTGTGCGCGCGCGCGGTGTATATTTCGTATTTTCTTATATGCATGCCAGAGTATATATTTTGCATACTGTAGTCCAGCTGTGTTTTAAACCCTATAATTGCCAGAACAACAAAACTATGACATTGAAATTCCTCGAATCGACAGATGCACAGTAATGGCACATTATGCTACAAAACATCATGCCGTAGCTACTGCAAGACTCTTGGAACGTCATCGTAAATTATGATGCACTGCGAACGCCAAAGATGTTTTTCTTTGTCGCTAGCTACGAACTGGCACCATGGGTACGTATATGTAAAATGCTGTTGAAATTGCGTTGTAAACAACAGCTGAATGAAAGAAACAGACCAAAGGAATCCTACCTCGCTGACCTAAACTGAAGCCAGTAATAATAATAAAGATAACAATTAAATCATACTAAAATCATTTAATCTTTTAAATTTAATCATTTATTCAATTGATAATAATAAATAGCCTATAATTAAATGTCATCAGAGGTTAGTGGAAAAAGGATGTAAAAACGTTCGATTTTTTTGCGGTTTCAGCGAGTATCAGTGTTACAAAAACCTTATAAAATGAATAGTAGATGTGTAGGAGCAGTAGTATTAATATTGTTAAACTAGTATTTGACAGTTCCATAAATTTAATATATCTACCGTGAAAACAAGCGTGTTAATAATAAGACTTCTTACAAAAATGTTTTCACAAAAAAGTGTATAATTTCCCCAATTGTGAGAATTTTCATTCGAATTCATCTTTAAACGATCGAACCTAAGAATATCTAACACTGAAACTTAAAAATCCGTCAATTTCAAAATTTGTGAACCCTATTAATTTTTTTTTTAAATAAGCAAAATATTTTGTTCCATACGAATTAATATAAGTATACAATTGAAATAAGTATTCCGACTACCTTATGTGTCAGTACTGCACACTGTTTATTAATGAGCGAAGGCATATTACCAAATGTTAGTCAGTGCAGATCGTAATAAGATGTTTGAGAAAAGAATAGGAAAAATGTTGAAATAATTTTGAGAAGAATATCGAGGGTACTGTATAATAAAACTTATTATCTTCATTATTATATATATATATATATATATATATATATATATATATATATTATAACAAACAGATTGATGCGTTCGTCTAGTCTTTCCCTCGTTACTTCACGTTGGATTCGTCAATTTATAACGGAGAGAATTATGTGTGTTGTTGTTATGTTGTTTTGTGATGTTATGTCGGGTGTTACACTCCGCGCACTTTTAATACTTACTAATGGCTGGTTTCTCTGCGACGCTGTTGTCCTGCAAACACAACTTAAGCTAATATGTGTATGTGGGCGCCACTTGGATATTTGTTCCAAGAAATTATTATTATTATTATTAAATTTGATTTCTTAGTTGTTAAATTAATTATATAAAAAAAAATGTGAACAAGACAGTTTGAATTGTAAATAACGTATGTTTAATGAACTTTCTTTTCATAAAAATCGTCTGAAGGACTAACACTCAAATTAAACAAAATTGCAGAGTTACAAAAAATTATTATTGACAAGTTTTTTAAGTAAGTATCGGCTAATAAATATTTTATTGCTCAGTTGAATAGCATGAATTTAGTGTATGAAAAATCTTTATACTCAGGACGTGACTCCTTTGAACTATCAAGACAAATCAGTGTGATGCTTTACAAAAATTGTGTGATTTGAAGGTGTTTGACATGTGTAGTACAATTGTGTGACAAAGGATACCAGGTAAAAATGATTTTAACTTTTGAACAACTCACGTAAGTATTTTCTTCACTGGACACTGTTCTTGGGGACGATTCCAATCTTGCGCCTCTTCGTGTTCACGTTCTTCGCGCACTGGTAATTATTTATAAGTCAAATTACGGTTTTAAAAACTCCGCACGATTGAAATAAATTCGTACTGTATCTATGCTTTGATTTCTGGCGAAGGCGAACAGCTGTCTGAGTGGTTTCTCGATTCGGCTGTCACAGCGCTAGTTCGAAGCTCAATGTTGAAGGCTCGTGTCAGTAAATCGTTTTGGGGATGTTGTCAAAGTCAGTTTGTCTTAGCAAATACCAGCAAAATTGATTTTCTCTATTAAAATCGGTCCTTTTCAGGGCCGCTGGATATCTGGCTGTGTGCGTTTCTATTAAATATGGCGTGTTGCTGCTCTATTCAACAACACGTTAGCGTATACTCCTCGTATAGGTTAAGTTAGTCTATTGTCATGTACAGGAAAAAGCCTTTCTGTGTTCTCGTGTTGAATTCTTGTTCTTCGACTTCACCTTGGACGAGATGATCGGATTCGTAGGTGATGTGCCTCTTGTGGATTCAAAGCATAAACTGTTTTTTGTGTCAAATTTCGTCTTCCTATTATACTCTGTAAGGCTCATTGTTTTAATTTTTGACATGAACGTCCGGTATTTTTGAGTAAAATTTTCTTCTGGAACGTTCGAGAATATGCAGATAGAACATCATAGAACAAATTTTTACTTCCTTAGAAGCTTTAGAACAAAAACTTCTTATTCTTCATACTAAAGGATATTACTGAAATTATTCTGGTATTTGTCAAACAATTTTACAGAACTACTTACAATCTGCATGCCATTATTATTTTTGGATTCTCTGCTTTCAACTGAATACAATGATACCATATACGATTGGTTTTGAACAAATTAAATCTAATAAATTAACATAAAATACAACTCTTACCTTGTAGTGTTTGCACAAAATTCTAATTCTCTAATTATCAAAATGTTATGAAGTCGCTTGGTTCTTGCTATAACATTAATACATAACACATTTATCCTTTCATAACAAAATAAACACATATTAAAACATATAATATATAAATAAGTTCATTTTTCTATAGGCATTACATATGGCCTAGATTTTTGTCATTAGTTTTTGATGATAATTTGTCTTTTTCGGTATTATTATGGGATTTTTTGGGTATTCACTTAGAGTTTGTTATATTGTTTATCTTTGGGAATACCTGGTTTATCCTGATACATTTAATTTTTACTGTAATATTACTTAGCATCTTACTGTTTTGCACAGAAGAGTTATTTTCTTGGTGTGACAATTTTCACTTTTATATTTAAAATTCTCTAAGAATTAAGCTTGTCTTCAACTGAGCAAGTATGTTTCCATTGTACATTATAGGATTGTACCTTTTTCCTTTATTTTTTCTAATATTCTGCAATTATTCTGTCAAATGTGACTATTTTGTGATTGTTTTTTGGCCTCAGCCTGGTATGGTATAGGTAAATAGTTTCATAACTTGACTGTTAAAGTGTTTTAGGTGGTCAGATATATAAGTATAGTTACATTATATTGTATTTCAACTTTAGAATACAATTTTGTTGCATTTTGACAACATTAAATTCATAAATATTACAATTTTATATGTTCATCACATGTTTTCAGTTAACACTGTTTTTGACTATTTTAATTGATTTCTAATCAATTTACAGCTTTCTCTATTTAAGATAATTTGTTTGTCTCTGTCTAATTGACATTTACATATAGTTTTTATATTAATTCTATAATAATTAATTTTCACATAAAATCTGAGTGATTGGTCTCAAATCCAAAACCTATTTTTGTCATAACATTTATATATTTTTTATTTTAACTTACATCCTTTTTAATGATGTATTCAAATCATTTAATACATTTATTTTATTTATATTACAAAGTATAATAATAGATCTTGTCCATTAATTCACAATAAATAGTTTTTTATACCCTATTCAGAGTTACATTTCTTAATATGTAATGACCTCATTTTGGTCATTTCTGAGATTATCTGTTTCTCTTATAGTATATTATCAGTTTTACACTGTTCTTCACTTAAACAATATATATATGGGGTTTGAGTCTTAGTCATAGTCTTGGTCGTTTTTTCATGTTAATGATATTAATTATCGGACAATATTACAAAATTTTTCGGATTACTTGGGTTCGATACTGCTCACCTCACCTTCCTCTTATGATAATTTACTTTGCAATTAAATTCCTTTATGGAACGTTCTGTGACGTTACAATATATATATACGAGGGTTATTCAATAAGTAAACAGACAAACAGCTGTGGAGCGAAAACTTTTTATTCAATCAATACAATTTTTTTTTACTTTTCAGTGTAATCTCCAGCAACGTCTATGCGCTTGTCCCATCTTTTTACAATCTTTCTTATTCCCT
This sequence comes from Magicicada septendecula, assembly GCA_034769895.1. NCBI lineage: Eukaryota > Metazoa > Arthropoda > Insecta > Hemiptera > Cicadidae > Magicicada > Magicicada septendecula. The sequence goes on along the minus strand of CM068367.1, from coordinate 1,030,794,961 downwards.
CAGCAAAAAATTCTTTACCTTGATGTCGAAGCCAGTTTTGGACTTTTTCCTTCACTTCTTCATTGCTGTTGAACTTGACACCACGCAAAGTCTCCTTGAATGGGCCAAACAAGAAAAAGTCAGATGGGGCAAGGTCAGGGCTATAAAGGAGATGAGGCAAGATATCCCAACCTACTTTTTTTATTGTTTCGAGCGTCAGTTTTGCAGTGTGTGGGCGGGCATTATCGTGGAGAAGAATCACCTCTTTCCTCTGCCATCCCGGACATTTCTTCTTCATTGCAGGCTTAACTTTGTTCACAATCATGTCAGAATAGTACTGAATATTGATGGTAAGCTGGTCTTGTAGGTAATCACAGAAAACTGGGCCTTGGGAGCTCCAAAAGATGGTTAACATCACCTTACAAGCCGATGGCTGGGTTTTGAATTTCTTTTTGGCGGGTGAACTGGGATGCTTCCACTCCATGCTTTGTCGCTTTGACACAGGTTCAAAATAGTAAATCCAAGTTAGTGGTTATAGTGGTTCCAAATCCAAAAATGTTATAACAGAACGCTGTTCTTCGAAAGTACTGTCCTCAAGAGAACACGCCATCGTAAATAAAGCTGTATTGGTTATGTTTATGCAATATATTATTGAACAGCTGATCAAAACTCACAACGACGTTGCCAGGTAACACTCCTGAAAGTTTCAATCATCTGCTACAATTAATTTCTTTTCTGCAACTGTTTGTCTGTTTACTTATTGAATGACCCTCGTATAACGGATTTCTACGGCCTAGGCCGCTTCTCCGTCCCTAGTTTCCATTCTCTTCTATTATAGCACATGTTATCCAGGCCTCTAAGTTTCATAGCTTCATCTACACCCTCTTGCCAACTTCTTCGTGGCCTTCCTCTTTTCTCCCTCTCGTATGGTATCCACTCTAAAATTCTCAAGGGGCCACCTGGTTTCGTCCACTCTTTTTGTGTGTCCAAACCATACTAGTTGTTTTTTTTCAATCTCTTCCGCTATGTTTTTTGTTATGTTCATATTCTGTCTAATTGTTTCATTTCTGACTCTTTCCAGTTTCGATTTTCTACAACTGCGTCTTAAATAATCCATTTCGGCAGCTAAGAGTTTTTTCCGGGTTTTCCTTGTCATATCCTATGTTTCGGCTCCATATGTGACTATATTTAGGAAGATGCTCTTATACTTTCTCTTTTTTGTGTCTCTTGTGATTGATTTATCCCATAAAACAGAGTTCAACGATCCTATTACTTTTTCCCCTTTGTTTAATCGTTCTTTTATTTCATCGCTGCTATTTCCTTGTTTATTAAGTGTAACTCCGAAATATTTACACGTGCTAACTCCTTTTATGGTGATATTTCCTAAATCGAGATTACCCTGAGCATCATTACCGACTATTATGTACTCTCATGTTTATCACGAGACCTGCGAGCTGGTATTCTTCTTGTAATTTCCTTATCATGTAACTAAGATCATCCGGATCCTCTGCTACGACAACTTGATCATCAGCGAAATATAAGCTAAACAGTTTTTCCTCTCCCACTTGCAACCCCATTCCTCTAGTGACCATTTTCCCAGGGCTTTGTCTAGATATACTTTAAATAGAGTTGGGGAAAGGCTACATCCCTGTCTTAATCCTTTTGTGACTTTGAAGAGGTTTGTGTAGTTACTGCCGTTTTTTACTCGGGTCGTGTTTTCCTTATACAGGTTCTTTATTGCTTGTATTAGCGTGTTCGATACTTCTAAGGATTTCAAAGCCTTCCATAACTGTGAGACTGGTACACTATCATGGCTTTTTTTCCAAATCAATCATTGCTGTATGAAGCTCTCTGTTTATTTGCACTCTCTTTTCGCAAGCTATTTTGATAGTAAACATTATTTAAACATGAATTATTGTAATAATTAAAAGTTTTGACAATTTCTAAATGTTTCTGTAATATTCGTACGTTTGTGACATATTGTTTGTAACCCCAATACACGGTATACTACAAAATATGAAACACACACACGTGATTATTAATACATGTTTTTATTTATTGCAAGGGAATGTACTTACTTCTTTATGCAGTGTGTCCTCTTCTGTAACATGACGTCCCCACAGCAGATTTGCGAGACATCTCTTTCTCCTGTAAATAAAATCTACATAAAATCTCCGGTAAAATAAAATGTGTTAACATACAATAGGTCGTAAAACGATCACTGGAATGCACAAAATTTGTGTTTTTAAAACTAGTTTGCCCTCTGAGATTCAGAACTTTCTCATTCTTTTAAAAAAGTACATTTATTGTTACATACATTTTTATATTAGATAATTTTTCAATTAAGGAAAAAATTACAAAAACACCGATTTCTCGAATAATTCTTTAATAATATAACAATTGTATAGCACATCATCGTACAGTAATCACTAAAAGTGCAAAATATTCGGATTTGATCTGACGCCCTGTTGGATTTTCACAATTTTTCAAGGCTCCTTTAGGCCCCTGGGTTCCCAAAAGTTTAAAATTTCCAAAACTTAACACTTCATTCATGTTAGTTAAAATTCTCTTTAAATTAATTCACCACATGTATTGTTGCTATTTTATAAAAATTTTCACCCACTTTTTGGGCCCTGACATCCAAAAACTTTGAAATTTTCAAAAAAGAATTCTATGTTCAGATTAAGGTTTAAATTGTCTTTATTTTAAAATTCCACATGACCTCCACATTTGGCTGCCACTCTCCTCGCCCTCATTTTGGAGGGATCAATCTCTGGGTTCTGTACGTTAAAGAATAGACAATTTTGCCAAGTTTTACGAAAATCGGTTCATCCGTTGAAAGGTTATCGTGAGACCAACCCCGAATAGACAGATACACAAATGCCAATCGGTCGATTCAAAACTGTCAACTCACTTTCCTCGTTCAATAAGTTTGAACCTCATGACGGTACCCACAGTATCCGTATTTCTGTACGGACAGTATTTATCTTGCATTTCTGAACATATCCAGATGTCTGAACTTCATATGGTTGCCGGAAACTAGTACATACATGTTTATGGTTTGGACAGTAATACTTTTAAACTTGTTCCTTATGGTCAAATCATATAATTTTAAGTAATGGAGGAAGACGCTAACGTTTTATAATATGTTGAGTTCAGTTCTTATATGGCTCGGTTTGAAGTGTGTGTGTGTGTGTGAGAGATAGAGGGGGGAGAGAGAGAGTGTGTGTGAAAATAATTCTAGTTTACTTAAATATATATATAATTATAGCCTATGTGTTGTAATAACGCAATCCTATGTATAAAAACATTGTTAGCCGTTTCACATTATCCAGAGTGCTTATAGGAAATGTAGGTCATTTATATAATTATTTTAGGCCTTGGTAATTATAATTAGTGTATAAAACTACATAATACGCACTTGTAAATGTAAAGAACTGAACATATCATTTGTGCGTGGAGGTTGTACGTGTACAGCACATGTGGCTTACGGAAACGTGGGCAAATGATCGTTATTATTTACACGCTGCAAATATCGTTTAAATAAAAGAAACAACTGTTCTGAAGCATTCTATTCTCTAAAGTATACTTCCGTCCGTAAAAAAACTTCAGAGTTACCCTAACAATTCTGTTGCCTCAGTTTACAATCTTTTTTTAGAAACACTAATTAAACGAATTCGATTTCTGGCTTATTCCGATTTAATGTGCTCCATTAAACAATATAACTTGCTCCTCTGTGACCCTGTAGACATTTCATTTGCTAAGTTGGTGTGGCAATTGAAACAGTAGGTACTATCTTTCACCTTTATATACTACACTTAATAAAGTATTTAACAATAGAGTAGTCCAATTGCAAAACTCGTTGTGTCCATAAAAACAACAATTTCAGAAACGGCAAAAAACTGTGGTCCTTTTAATATGTTAACACATAACTTGAATTGTTTTCTGAGAATAGGTAAAATTACTCTGTATATGGTCCCTTAATGTAAACAAAATCGAGTTAGTCATGTAGTGGGAATTCAATTTTAATTTTAATTTTTTTTTTTAGCAATTTGTTCATTATTTTTATGTGTTAGATAGTACTTGTATATTTCAGTGGACTGGAAAATATTGCAAAACCATGTTTGTTAACTGTTAGGGTTTTTATTCAATTTTGATCAGGGGAGATGAAGAAATGGCCTACCACTGGAAATATGATTTTTATTATCTCAAGATATGGTGGTGATTCATTGATAAGAATTTGGATATTATGCAGTGCGGATGCCTGTCAGGTCAGTAGACTGTAACCTGTGGTATACCGCACAACCAGTTTGATTAGAACCTGTCTTAAATTCGTTTTCTAGCCAAACGTAGGAGAAAACTCTGTCTTTTGTTAGTTTGTTATGAAAAATTCCCTGGCAGATAGTAAAGTTGTAAATATACATCTGGCGTAAATAGTAGGCTGCCTAGTCAGGAATCACTCATTGTTTATTTAAAATGAACACAATTTATTGAAAGAGTGATGAACATGAAACATGTAAGCAAAGAATGAAACCTTGTGGTAATTCTTCTGTGAAATCTCAGCCGATTTGTTAACAACCATTTGAAATTGGAAAACTGAATAAACATGTTTACTACAAGCAATAGAAGTTTACTACAACACACTTGGGCAATGTTTTCTTTACTGCTACCAATCAAAATAGTTGAGAATCCCTGCTCTAACATATTCTTTGTATTTAGTTATTACTACAATCTCTTTGAGAATAGCCTAACCGGCTGAAACAGTTCTCAGAATTTAACAATAAATTTTGTGAAACTACCAATCATTTATGTTGTACAATCTTTTTATTAAGGTAAGTCAACACTCTTTACAATGAATACGCAAAGAGAGAGGAATTCACCCCCATATCCCAAATATATACAGATGAAATGGGTGATCTGCCCAACAGAGGTTACGATTTTGTAACCTCTGTTATATTCCGTTATATAGAACAACGGCTTTGGACAGAACAATGCAAGCACATAGAAGTGTCACTCGAGGAACCAAAAAGATCTGAAAAAGCGCGACGAAATTATTCTTATTATTATTCGACGACGAGTGTTTAGAAGGGAGCAGCTTTCTTTTAAGTGACGACTCCTTAAAAGAAAGGCTCATACTGTTCAGTAGCGGAAAGGGCAGAGAAAGCCTGAAGCACTTCAAGGTATTTTTTATTGAGGAACGTTCAAGACTTGCAGTAAGCAGTTTGCACAAATTTATACCATTCATGCAGACTTTAAATGTAGACATGAGGAAACAAACGTTTTTCCTGTGGCATTGATAGATATGTTAAAATGTATTTACACCTGAAGACGACCTCAGGTTTTTAGAGGTCGAAACGTTGTGTTTAGTATTGTTTCTAAAACGTTGGCTAATTTTCGTAATATTATAATATGTAACTATAATTCAGAAGTGTTGTAGCCCCCTTTTGAGCATCTTCTCATATTGTATGTACCCACATTATCCTCCCATATCGAAATCCCACATTTTCAGCTCGTCTATCCCTTTCCTTCATTATTCTCTACATATCGTGGATAAAATTAAATGAGTTGCTTTGTGTCTTTAAAACCCAGTTATTTCCAACATACAAGCCAAAATAATTACCAGAGGGGCAGCCGGAGCCTTTAGAAAGTCCGTACGGTTACAGAAGGAATCAGACTTCATTCCAGTGACGCTAAAAAGAAACACCGAATCCACATGTCTTAATTAAGAATGTGCATCGGAATTAATTTTTACTATGCGATTTCATCGAAACATTGAGACCGCTGCGTTTAAACACTGAATAGTGGTATATCAAGAAAACATTCGGACCCATCAGGCCATCACAAAATAAATCGTAATAATAACAGTAATAATTACCTTAAATTTAAAAATTTTACTGACAAAATTTTTATTTTGTTATAGTCATTAGACATTAGGATATTTTCTTAATTGATATTTTGCTTCTGAGAGTAAACAGAAGATTCACCAATTTCTTGCTTTAAAATGTAGTTGCTTTACATACATGCTGTTTAACATAGGCCTATAAAATTCTGAAATACGTAATTATGAACAAAGTTGTACTGATTCCAGGTAACTCGTTTATTTTATACACGTAAGACGAGGTATGTCAGATCGATGGTACTCTATTGACATCAGAGCTTTCACACTGCATTTACTTTTAGACAGTTTTTATCTACTGATTTACGACATAATGCTCTCCCTTTAACTGTCTTAATTCAGAAGTATGCATAGACAGTATTACTGGCTCTAATTAATACTGTTGAGTCTATTTGAACACAAAAGTAATTAAACTGTTTTTCATTAAAAGAGGTTTTATTATGTACGTATAAGCGAATGCAATTAACCTGTTAAAATCGGAATTACAGAATCTGGACAATGTGGATTCCTGAACCGTGGTAACCATCTGGTGAATGGGATCGCTCAAAAAGTAAAGTGGCAGCAAGCATTTTACAAGCAATGAAAGGAAACTACTACCCCCTGTCATTTGTCATTTCAGTAGAATGTTACAATGTAAATATACATACATTGATGTAAACAAAAATACTGGTGACAAGAACCGTAGCCGCAGCTATCTGACATTAGTACAGTTTTGTTCAATTGGTATAAGTAAATTTTTTACCCCGACTAGTTTTGATTGGTACGCCTACATTAATAATGGACCTGCAACAGATCTTCGTCAATTTCAGTTGTTCGCCAAAAATACAATCCAGTATTGGTACACTGTTTCATGTTCCTCATAATTTCAGCAACATCATTAATTTAAAAATAATCGAAAAACATCAGACGTAATAAAATTAGACGTATTAATTAAGTAATTGAAACTTAGATTATTTCATGGTGTCCCACAACTCAGAAACCGAACGTTACGCGGTTGCCGTTAGCGATAATTTTGTCAGAGCTGATATACGACGTTACAGTCATCAGTTACCAGTGTGACTCCTACAGTAACAATACACTATAATATTAAAAAAAAACGAAGAAAAGCTAAGATTTTGGTAAGTCACTAACCACTACATATGTAGTCAGGTAGTCGCAGAGGAGTCTCAGAATAATACAGGTATAAAACTAACTGTAGCTTGTTTCATATACGAAAACCTATACCACACAAACACCGATTTAAATGCAAATCATGCATTGTTTTTATTTTCATCTGATGACAATCGGTCATACACGTGCTATGAAATATTACCACTATTATCACACTAGACGTTGACCTAAAGCAGTGTTCCTCAATACCAAATCTCGTACCTGTTGTGTGTATCTGCCCAAGCAAAATACAAACTAAACTGTTTTCAGTTGATTTCCTCAATAAACTAAATTCAAGTGTTCTCCGAAGCCAATGATCCACACCCACTCAAGTGCGGTTCGGTGAAGTCCACTTAAGTCTGAAAAACGTGATTCCACACCTTAACACTCCAATTGTCTAATCAACCGATCAGTATATGTTCGTTTTTTCTAATATATGTCATTTACATTTAAATTAAATGCACAGTACCTTTTTTTATTTATAGTGTATACTCCACGTCTATTATATCGATGCACAAGATTGTCGTTGCACGTATTCAAAACCGACAGAATACCAGTGTATTCTGTGAGCTGAAGTTCCATTGTAATTCAGCTTGAAGACAAAGATTTTCATGAAATAGTGCGTGTGCGTGTGTGCGTTTTTTGGGTTCTGTTGTATGCTGTGTGGTTCTGTGTAAAATAGCCCTATTATAACAATTGAATACACAATTTACCGGTTGTATTTTTGTATACATGTGTACGTGAGCTCAGCTCGTATGACCTAGTTATCAATTTGATAAGTCAAAGTTAGTTCAAATTTAATAAAACGTTTTTAAATTTTTGTTTCAATACGGTATTAATGATTACAGCTAGACGGTAAAGTGCTGAACAAGTGGAGTTAGTTGTTACATGTAAAAGTCTTAGTTTCTAGTCTGTCTGTTGTATAAAAGTACTGTTTAAAAATTAAAGGTACATTATTCTCTGTATTGATTCTGATTCACATTTTAAATTGTTTTAATTATTGTACATTGTTAAAATAAAACGCAGTATCTTTGTTAACATTAAAGGCATATAATATATTAAAACACAATATTCTCAAATAGTTGTACCGACCTTTGACATACAGCCATCTCTCGATTATCCGCTTTGTAACTAACCGCGATTGTATCTATACACATACATTATTCTTTACCTTGATTAATTCACATGCTATAATAGGTATAAAAAATGTTTTGCTTGTAACAAACAAAAACACTACACTTTATAGCGTAGAAAAGATTAATCGTATTTGTTTTCTCATCTCAGTTAGTACTGTATGTTTTTGTAGTGTATAATTTTGTAATGTAATGCACGTGAATAAAATCGTGTGCTAACACACATTTATGTTAATTAGTGTGAGTGAAAAATATGTGTTGATGCATCAAGTTATCCACTTGTATTTTAGTATATTAATTTTTTTTAATGAATTATTTTAATTAATAGTTAGCAATTTAGTGCACTAAACATCGACTTTTGGATTAACCGTAAATTTGAATTGTTTTAGTTTTATCGGTGGCATTCTTCCCGATCATTAGCGCGGATAATCGAGAGTTAGCTGTGTATATGTAAATATTTCTTCATAGCATTTGTATTATAAAAATATCGTTCATCATAACATCTAGTTGGTCGAATAGTTATCGGCATGAGGTCCGTGGATCAATGAAAATGTATTTAAACCGATCTAATGCCTAAATAACTCTTATATGTTTCTACTACTGACACACTTAGACTCACAGATCATTGTGGAACTTTCTAGTCAGCATTAAACGCCGTAGGTGCCCTGGCTGTGAGGATATAAATAATGTCAGCACCATACATGAAGGGCACAACAGACGTAATAGGGAGAATATTCAAGAAACATCACATCGTGACAGCATTCAACACGCACAACAAAACATCAACGCCTTTCTAAAAAAAAAAACCCCCCAAAGAATGGCATACGCTTAGAAGGGAAAAGGTGTATACATGTCTGTCAATTTAAAGCGGTACCCTTTGGCGTCAAAGCAACTCTTATCGTGCTAATTAATTTTTTCTCGCATCAGTGTAATTGTTAAGAAAAGTACGTTTTTTGGCTTGTTTCTACATATAATGGGTCGATTCTATTGAAGGTGATAAGCTGGAGTTGAATACTAATTGTGAACTCAACAGTAATCTCATTTTACTAACGGTGCAATCTGATTGGTACACGGTGTGATCCATTTGGTGCACAGAGGTAGTTTCTGGAAGTGGTACGCAATTAAGAACACAATAATACATCAAAGGCCTCCAAATGTTAATCTACATGCTTTCCGCCAAAACGAACTGTCAGTATCAAAACAACAATACACCACATCCCTGACGAAACACCAAAGAAACAGGTCACACATTCGATTACAAAAATGCAAAAGGAACAACTTTTTTAAAGAACAAATCATAAGAAAATCAGATAATGGAGAGAGGGAATTGAAAAAGTACGAAAAGGGCAGGCAGCAGACAACGACAGAAGTGAATACACTAAATTAGCGAAAGTTTGGAAATTCCTAACTGACAGCTCTCAGAATGACACCAACAAACGGCCACAACACACTTACCCCCACGCTCGAACCCTCCCGCGGCAATAACGTCAAGGGTTGTAACATATATATAACGCGCTCCGTACCCAAATCAAGATCTGTACGCCTTGAAAATGTTCCGGGATTATGGAATGAAATTGTTGGCGCTTTAAAAATTTAAAAATTTCATTCACGGGTATACCCAAAAACCAGCTACAACACGCGCGCTCGCGCCCACACACACACACACACACACACACACACTAGGTGGGACAGGTGTGTGAAGTTCTGTGAATTATTCCAGCCATGCCAATCCACCCGCTAGAGTTGAATTTTCCGCGATCTAGTTCGTATTTATCAGTCCGATAAGAAATCTTATTAGCAGGATTACTGATAATGTCTGTTTATCTGTTTATTTCTGTTGCGGACTATTGTAATTCTGCTTAACTTGATGATTTTAATATTTTTGTGACACTGGACATTCGATAATTGTATAACTAGGAAAATTAATTTAAAACAAGTGTTAATGTTTTGTATTATATTCATAATTTTCACAATTAGTATTTCTGCAGTGTTAATAAAGATGTTGAGTATCTCGTTCTCTGGCGTCCAGTATTTTTTTCCACTGGTTAAGATTACGATCAATACGATTCTCGGAGCAATATTGGTCACAGTAATTTTATTTGTCGATACTTAGCATTTTACGTTTTTATAAAACGTTTAGAAACTGTTCGAAAACGTTTAAAATATCACAGTGTGTAAAAAAAAACTTCTGTTATACGAATGTTATGAGCACATAGTATAATTTTCAAGCTTTTGAAAATATAGCACAGGAGATATTTTATTAATTCCTTTTTGCTAGACGTCAGGCAGGTACTATTATTTAGTTTACCAGCAAGTGCTAATCAAATAACCAAGTGTAAAGTAATTATATAATTTACTGTTTGAGACTAGCTTTAATAAAGAGCACTGATGGAGGAAAGCCTATAAATCCAATATCGCAACAGCTGACGCAACAGTATACAGTGTGCAAGGCAAATCGTTTGATAGCACCCACCTGCATGCGGTAACGTTGTTTATACCGTGCAAAGTTCTTGTTGACTTTATTGAAGTGCTTAATTTATTTAGTACTTGAATCACTACACAGAGAAGAAGCTTAAGTAATCACATCATTCGTGTAACACCTAACATTTAAGCTGTAATGTTTTACCGCATACCTACTAACTGTTTTAAATTAACGATAGAATTTCATATTTTTGCTTACAATTTTTGTCACTGAACGATATTTTTGTGTACCTTTAGGTTTTATATAAATTTAACCTAATTTATTACAGTTCCCTAATAAAAAAACTAAGTAGCCTAATTTCTTTTTGTGAGCTAGTATGATATAACTGATGTAAGCGTCATAAAAATCGTATTTTAAATTGATGAGTGATAGGCGTTTATTAAATTTTGAAACAAGCGGTTCCTCACTGCAGATGTGGTGGTGATGGATGTATTGATAACAGAAGCTACCGGAAGTAAAAACTCAGAACTACAAGAAACAGCTCGTTAAAGCGGTAGAAATATATTGAATCCGTTATTTGTACTAGCGCTTCCTTCGGCAACGCGGCTCGTTAAACGGCTCTATTGTATGATCAAGAAACGTTGCCTGTATTAGACAGAAGCGAAAGAGTATGGATAAAGATAACGAGGTCATTGGGCATAGGAAAGGAAAACATCCGATGTTACATTATAAAGGGTCTTAGATTTGAAGTAGGTCGGAGATGTATACACAAGGATACTATTGAAATAACGTTAAATACGTTTATTATGTAACGCAGGATACATCTGTCAAAGTCAGTTTGCGTATTGTCAGCCTTTAAAGTCTGTCTGATGTGTGTTGCGTATACGTCGTCGAAGTGTGTGTAGAGCGGATTGCGAAGATTAGGTAGCGAAGCGAACGTGTGTTCAGTTCATTTGTTAACACGTTTCGTTTGCTGCAATCAGGACTAATGCATTAAATATAAATCGTCTACTAGGGGTATGTGACCGCGTTAAACCGTCGCAGCTCTGCGAAAGCTGCTTTTAATTAGGGATTATATTCACGGTAAATTTAACGTTATGGATTGCGATCAGCTATAAATAACATTTGGTCTCTCAAATGTCAGTAAAATTATAAACCTTAAATGTAGTATTATGAATGTGTTTGTATGATTTGGCGTAATTATGGATCTGATGGTATTTATCAAAATTCATATTTTGTGATACGTCAGGGAAATCATTAAAACGTGTACACCAAATTATTTAATATATGAAGCTGGCATATTAATGTTTTTTTTTTTTTTTTAAGCAGTACTCGTAGAAACATAATTTTTTAACCGTTTAGAATAACACAGGTGTGTATTTGTTGTGAATCTCACTCTCATTAAACTCTTTAACATTTTTATTTTTGCGATATTATACAGTGTTAAGTCAAAACCGTAATGTCAATAATCCGCTCAGTTTACGATAGCTTTGTTGTACAATAAATAGAACAAAACATACTAGGCCTATAGCTTTGTGGTACAAATGTACAACAGATGTATTGTCACCAGGCCCAGAAAACGAAGACAAACAGTGGACCGCAATTGTAAGTAAAGAACTTTCTTTAACCAACGAGTAACGTAGACGTACTGTTGACACACTCAGTATCTGAAGTCTCTTGTGTCGAAACCGGTTCTACGAAATATCAGCGGTCAGTTATTACGAGCACAGTAATCGTACTATGAATAGGATGGATTATGTTGAAACAATTTTTGCCACGCAGAATATGAACACTTGCATATAAGCTTTCAAGTTAATTTACGGGAGTTCAAAAGAGAAATGTACTCATTTGAGGGCCAAGTACGTTGACATCCATATTAAAGGCAGACACCATGGACTGCTTATTCAAAGAAGAAAAATTACTCAGAATTAAAGTACACGCATAGATTCTACCCGAACGTATTATACTTATCAAGTGAATCCTATCGGATGATCTTATTTTGTCCGTCATTGTCAGCTTTGGCTGATTTTTAAGTACATTAGCATGAGTGTCGACAGTCAGTTATAAAGTGATTAATTGTGCTTCGTGATCCGTGGGAAGTAATAATTTGTTTTTAATTTCGGTTTAGCAAAGCAATGAGTATTGTTTACTGTGAACATACATAATGAATTGTTGCATTTATGAATAAGAATTGATTAAATAAGCGGAACTGGGACAAAAGCGATCGACAAAACTTATCAACGATAATATTGTTTCTAATCTTAATATAATGTCACTTCAGGTGACCTTAGATTTTGTGACAAGCAACCTTTAACTTTTGTAATGGTATTTTGCAATATTAGCGAAGATAGCTTTATCAGTATACTCCAATTTTCGAAGCTATTCGGTATCTATCACCACGACTTGATAAAAAAGACACCAGTGACTCGTTGCTGCACCAGGCATATAAAAAACGATTCAGCAGTTTATGGTGTGTTTTAGGCCTCCCGAGAATTACAATTAAAACCTTGTGTAAAAGGTAGGAGTTTTAAGTATTATAAATGCGCGAAAACTTAGTTATCAAGCAGTAGACTGTTGGGAAAATATGAAACTGAGGAAGAGTGTAGGTGCATTATCTGGAGGACTTGATAACTCCTTTATTGTTGATACGATCTCTACAGTGTCCATTTTATGGGCTGTAGATTTAATTTACCATTAGATCCATTTTAGCAGATTTAAGTTTAATTGATTTTCATGTATTATCAGCTCTGCAACCAGGAGCTCCGTAAAGGTTTCGGGGTATATAGATTTAGTTCGATTCGAGTCTGATCACCAGGTGATCGTAAGTCAAGTGAAGGTAAAAGACGGAAAGGTAGATTCAAAGATACTGTTGAGTTTGTTATATGGCGAAGGACGTGCTTGTAAGTTAGTTTGCATATTGTGAGTGTGATCCTTCTTCAAATCAGAAGTTTCTTGTGTGGAAACCGGTTCTACAAAATATCAGGATGGATGGGTGGATCGATTATGTTGAAACCATTTTTGCCACGCAGAATATGAACACTTGCGGCACGTAGACTATATAAAATTTCAAGTTAAATACAGGGGTTCAAAATAGAAGGTAATTGACTGCCACATTTGAGGGCCAAGTACGTTGATATCCATGTCAAAGGCAGACACCATGGACTGCTTATTCAAAGAAGAAAAATTACTATGAATTGTTGCAATTATTCGGCATTATCGCCGAATGGCTGCACCGTCCGCCTATACAAAGAAATTTAATTTGTGAAATTTAAAATTCGCGCGACCAAAGTCAATTATCTGTTGATTGGTCAGAGTTCCTCTGACGTCACGCCACGTTTTTCACTAACGCAGCCCTTTGCTTCGGTTGAATCATAGACCAGATCGCCTCATTGAGCAGAGCCACACGTTCTGATCCTTTAAACTAGATGCCTCGATTACCAAGGTACTTATAATTATTCAGTCATCATAAATCAATACTGGTAACGAATTATTTTCGTTTATTACTTTTTGTAAAAATAAAACTTGTATATTCTGTAAAAAACTGTTAACCAACCATAATGTATCTTTTGTAATAATTAGCCTCGAGCAAAAGGAAAACTAAAAAATTCAGTCAGTTGATTAAAATGAAAAAACAGAGAGAAGTAAGATTCGATGTCAGTAATTATTATGTGTGATTTGAAGTTGTAATTTTGTATGTGTTGTGACTGTAATTTTATAAAATTTTGTGAACTTGTAATTCATTGTATGGATGAATGTGTGCGTGCTAGTTAGGCTGTGTGACTACCTAAGGTGTACTAAAAGGTGTGGAACTTTCAGTTTATAGCTTAGTTCGACGTAAGGAATCCGAACACCATCCCGTCTGCTGCATTTTCCTTTTTTAAGACCTTCTGGAATAGACACATCAGTCCGCAACATGAACTGAAAAAACACGCGGACGTCGCGACGAGCTGCGGCAGGCCCCGAACGGAGCTTCTCAAACTGTCAAGTAACTGTAATAATTAGTGACACTCTGCAGGATTTACTGTGCAAAAAAAAGAAAGAGTAAATCAGATTTTTCACCTTAGGTGATGTGAACTGATATCTTGTAATTCAAGTACTTCGTGGTGTAAGATGATACAGAAAAACTTTCATGAACAATTCATAGCTTGCATGTGTATGTTGCCTGTTGTAAACTGGCATTGATTTATGATACTATTTAGTTCTTGTTAGTCGATTAATCCCGCTTTAACTTAAGTAACTGTTAAATTTCAGTAGACTATTTAATCAGTATATAACCTTTTGGTATATAATTTAATCAATTATAATTAATTCACTTATTAATTTTTCACTGACTGATTTATGATTGCAAATATTTCGAGGCTCATTTTAGATTTGAATAAACGGGCTGTGGCCCACTCTGCTCACTGATTGCTGATATTGAGATTTTTTTTAATGCACTCACACCCCTCCCCTTGATATTTGTGTGATATTACAGCTGTTTTAGGTATATTTGTAGTAAGTAAGGAAATATTAGTAGTAGTAGCATTCTAATTATTTCTTGTGTATTTTGTGTGGCACGTTTTTGGGGCCCAGCAGTAGAATGTGGCTCAGGATTAAAAAAAAGAAGGAAGTTGTAATAATAAAAGTCAAGCGACTCAAAAGACATAGTGAATTAGGTCATAGTATAGGTGCTTTTCCGGAACTCAGGAACGTTTTCTCGTATAAAATGAGAGTTCGACAGTTCAATCCAAATAAGAAAAAGAATTTGCCAGTATGGGGCGAGCAGGTTTTAGAAGTGAGCAGTGTCACGGCGACGCAGAAAGCAAGTAAGTGAACAGTAACAAAACGACTTTCTCTTTAGTAACGTCGAACTGATGTTCACGTAATGAAGAGCAATGATTTACCATCTAACAGTGTGATACATAGCTCTAATAAGCTATGAACAGCACAGCCTGAGATAATTCTCAGGTTGCTGAAATGTACAGGTGAGTCAAAAAGGACTTTACAACTTTTAAAGCATATAGAAATTCATTCACATAACTTACACAGTAACCTAAAGCAAAACACATTACGTTTTTCATCAAACAGTTATTTTAGTTCGATTTGAGTACCATTTGTAATACGGCAGACATCCCACCTGGAGTCAATTTGCATTCTAAACTCGAGCCGGTCCGCCGGGTATCTCTTCTGGAACTGCGGTGTAAATGCTTAATTTCTCACCTTAGGGAGATCAGTAGGTAAAGGTAGAACATACATGAGATGTTTAGTGAAACTCAAAAAAAATGTCAAGAGGAGTCAAATTTGGGGTGCGAGGTGGCCATGCAACAGGCTTTGCACGACGAATCCAACGACCTGGGAATCTCGGCCGTGTGAGCTGAAGTGAGGCGGTGCCTCGTCTTGTTGGTAGTGAAGCCGGCGATCTTTGTCTAACTGTGGGATGAGGGAATTTGCAAGCATATCCAAATACAAGATGCCATTTATGTTTTCTTCATAAAAACGATCGGACCATACACTTTAAATTTGCGAGAGTACAAAGAAACACTCACTTTTGGGCTGTCACGCTCATGCTGCAATGTTTCGTGTCGATTTTCGCTACCCCAGATCCTGCAGTTGTGGGTGTTCATCTTACCACCGATGTGAAATGGAGACTCATCGCTAAAGAGTACATTATCCAGGAATATCTCATCGGCTCCTATTCTATCCAACATTTCTGCACAGAAGTGTTGACGGGCGACTTCATCTGCTTCATTAATTGTTTGTAACATTGCTTTCACATGCAAACCTTTGCGTAGTACGCGCCAAACGGACGTTTTAGTATCCCAGTCTCACAGTAAACACGTTGTGTTGATTTCGTAGGGCTACGGGGAAAACTCTCTGTCCTGTTGTCGTACAGAACAACCAGTCTAACAAATGTTTGGTGCCAAAAGTAAATTGTAATCCCACTTGGAGAATCTTTACTGTACTCAGTACGAAAATTACGTTGGACTGTAGTAGTTATCTTTGTTTCATGAAACCATAACACACAACGAGCACGTTCCGCACTAATGACAGTAGCCATTTTGAACAACAATAGAGCTAGCGCTTATGGTGGCTACATTTGGAACTACGGCACTACGTTGAGTCAAACTTGGTGTATTTTGCTTTAAAATGCTGCTGCTGCTGCTGCTGCTGCTGCTGATGATGATATAACATAGCTTTTAAAGTTTATTATACTGTAGAGTAAGAAAGCGTGGATAAATGATGATGAAAACACATCATGAAAACTATCTGATGATGAACGGGTACGTTCGAAAGCGCTAATCGGTGTCACAGTGACTAGTGGTGTGTGCAACAAGTGAGTGTAGCATAAATAAAGGCAAATAATTTAGTCCTAGCATTTAAATTTGTATATGTATTAGGTATCTATAGGCCTATTATTTTCACAAATATACATAACTGATAACAAAAAATATAAAGTTTTTTTGCATAAAGTTAAACAATTTTCATTCTAAGCACTACATTCGGAAGTTGATTAAAATTCCCTTTAATCCGATACCGTGCATGGATTTTTACAACTTTTTTTTAATGTTATACTTTTTTGGGCCTTGTTGACAAAAAATTTTGAAATTTCCAGAACCGAATAGTACATTCAGGTTTTGGTTAAAAGTCTATTTAATATGATATCTGGTATGAATTTTGCGATTTTTTCTAACTTTTAGTATATATTTTGGGCCCTTTAACCTACCAATTTTGAAATTTCCAAAATCCTGAATACTATATTCAGAGTTTGATTAAAATTCTCTTTGTTTGATATCTCACATGGATTTTTGCGATTTTTTCAAAAATGTTCCCCCACCCCCATTTTAGATTGTATCAATCTAAAAAACAATAGGTTCTGTGAGATAAAGTTGTAGACACGCGTAGACATGTGTAGAACAAATTTTTCTAAAATCTGTTGATGATTTCAAAAGTTAGCGTGAGACATACCCAAGCATATAGACAAATGCCAAACTGTGATTTAAAACTGAGAACTCGCTCCGTTCCTTCAAACAAGTTGGTCTGTTTGACACAGCTAGCCTGGTTGCTCATGAGGGTCCGGTATTTGGCTCATCGTAAAATCTCCAGAATCACGTCTTCCAATCAGGAGAGTGGTTCAGGAAGTGGAACATCAAAATTAATTAACCTAAATCACATCATGTAACTTTCACTATACGAAAAGAACAGTGTCCGCCAGTTTTTTAAATAATATAGAAATGATTAGCTCATAGTGCGTTAAGTACGTAGGTAGGTTCATCTTGATAGTGAACTTAATTGGAGAGAACATATCATAAAAAGCCGTAGGCAGGATGGAAGAATTATATTGATTACTTGATAGAAAATGTAAACTCTTGTTAGAAAACAAAATCCTTGTACACAATGCCGGAGTCAGGCCTATCTGGATGTACAGTATAGACTTATGGTGCCAGTAAATCCAGCATTGCCGTAATTCAGTTGGAAACCCTTCGTGCAATAACTAATGTCCCATGGTGTAAGGTTAAAAGCTCGCCAATCCTCTCATCTGACCAGTTATGCGAGAGCATTACACCAGAAGGTTAAAAATAAATTGATTAATAGACCTAACATAGTGTAAAAGAGATCGTCTCACTGGAGAAGTTTCATCATTCTAGAAGAGAAGCCCCCCCTCCGAAATAGTTTCTAAGTCAGAAAAATAACCAATAGAAAAATAAATAAATAAAAAACGAAATGTACTAAAGGCAAATGTTATTGACAACACCTAATATAGCTCTACAGAGCAGTTGAATGAGTACCGCATAATAGCAGTACATTTTTGTATTTCCTAAATACCATATATTTTTTACTAATTTTTATTTAAGTTATTTGTGAGGATAGTTAATGGTATAATTTCTTTTACAAATTTCTTTTCTTTTGCATGTTTAAAGTTTAGTGTATTACTCAAAACTTGGAAGTTATAATTTAAATAATTAAGGTGCTTAGCTGCGTTCGGTACACCCAGTACCCTGTTCGGTACATACAAACAGACACGGAAAGCAATTTCTGTTACGTTCTTAAGGTTAAACTGTCTGCTTTGTTGGAAAAGAATTGTAAATGGAATCGTTTTGTACACAATATGGTATGCATGCCTTGCTACTTTTTATAGGTATTTATTGAAAAACGAAGTTCATGTTGGAATTAAATTTACCTTGAAACATTTCAGTTTAGGGAGTTTGACTAGGTGAGAAGGCATTTTTTTAAATCTTCCATAGGCCTACTTCGATATTATAATAAAACA
The DNA here is from genome assembly GCA_034769895.1 of Magicicada septendecula. NCBI lineage: Eukaryota > Metazoa > Arthropoda > Insecta > Hemiptera > Cicadidae > Magicicada > Magicicada septendecula. Next base: position 1,030,776,134 of record CM068367.1, on the reverse strand, counting down.
AATTTAAATAAATATTGATGTGTGTTGTGTGTTGATGATATACTGCTATTGTGGAGTATGTGACTCCGATGTAATCAAGCCCCTCTGTTTGGACTAGCCAATTTGTAATAAAATAAATAAGATTGATGTGTGAATCTGTAAGTTGTAAGGTGTTTAATTGGTGTGTAATTGGTGTGGCTCTCGACGTCTTACTGGCCTGAAACACTTCCTTAAGTTTCCCAGCTGGTCGAGTCCCAATGGTAGCAAGACCGGTCGAGTAGCGTAAAGTTGATGAAGAAATATATATGCTTGGCTTCGCCGAACGTTTCAAAACAAAATTTATTGTTTTGAAGGAAATTTAAAAAAAAATTGTTTATAAAAAAAAAATTATTTTAATTTTATTAATTAATTAATTAGGATCAATTAATTAATATAGGGCTGTGAAGTTTTAAACAGTGTAATGCTCTTCTGAAAATTTTTATTAAAGTTTTAGTATAATTTAAATAATCTATCACCACTCATAAGACTGTCTGTAAACCAATCGATATTTGTTTACCTTTCTATTTTTTAGGTTATCTTCACTTACGGGTGGTAAAGTCCTTGTAGATTATCAATTAGAATTATATTATTGGTAATTAGTATTATTGAAGAAATAAAGAACTATTAAGTATTGAAAAGTATTAATATTTTATTAAGTAATAGCAATATTGACTCTTATCGATTAGTATCGATTCTCAGGATATCGAAAAAAGTTACAAGTATATGATATAAAAATTATATAGGGTTCTTTAAACAGCCAGTTATTACCAAAGTCAGAGAAATCGGGCTAATATTTAAAAAGTATAACGTTACAATCAAATTAATAGTTATTAATAAACACAGACATTGAATAATAATTTGTAAATATAATAATTGTTTTCACCAAACAGCTGTGATGAACCATGAAGAGGCACTGGAATTGTCAAAGAAAGATGGCTGCCGTCAAGTCGATGAAAATGTTGCTCGTTGCTGCTGCATTCCAAATAATGTATTTTGACGCAATATTTCTGTTCTCGTGTCCGCAAATCTCTTGTTATATGTTGTGTAGTGACTGGTGTAGTGATTCTGGGTTGTATTTAGTGTATCTGTATAATTATTAGTTCAAACACTTTCTCCGATTCCGTCACTAATTTGGTTTAATGTATTATACAGTTTTCTAGTGTTTTATGGTGTTTTTCGGAGTAGATTTATATTGTTCTGTGTTATGGAGTGTTACTTGATCGTTTCTGTTATAATATGATAGTTTCAGAAGTATTTTACAAGTCACTCGCGATTTCACAATAACTCACTATACACTCGCTTTGTATGACGATTATAGGTTAGGTCATTCACGTTTTCAAAGGTATGTCATGTTAACCGTTCAACTACCAATAATTAACTAACTGTTTCCTCCAGTTTCAATTAAACTCTTAGCCCATATAATATTATCCTTAACATTGTTCAAATATTTTTCACATCCTGTATGCACTTTTACATTTTCACTATATGAATGCCTATACTTTGGTTATTTGTCAATTTTATTCACTAGATTTGATTTAAATTAATCTTTCAGTTCATTCTGGTTATTTTCAGATTAAATAATGCCATTTTATAGTGTTTTCTGTCCAAAAAATAGTAATTTCACTTTCAGTTTGGTATGCTCTGTTTGGAAGTCAAAACATTAAAATTTACTTCCTGTCATTATATAAATTCAGCCATTTTATCAGTTATATTTAATATTAATAATTCTATATTGTATTAAAAGGTTCCTATTCCCTTATTTTCTGGTAATTAATTGAATTAGTTGTATTCTGAAACATTATTCTGAAATATATGACTCCCATGTCTAAATTTCTGATTTTAGTCATTTTCGTTTTTATTCATAATTCTGAATATAATTTATTAAAATCTCTCTAAATGGTATGTGCAATTATATGGCATGATCTCAAGTTTATTTTGTCTAAACCCCTTTTTTTTTTATTTGCTTTTAAATGAGTAATTTCTCTGTTTTGATGAAGTTTGGTTTCCATTCTTTTGGCCTATGATTTTTTAACAATTTTTCTTACAAAATAATTTACAAACAATATATGATGTGTGATACCCTCTCTGACTTTTTACAAATAGTATTATAAATTAAACATGTTTTCAAATTACACAAAAACAATTAGTATTGGTTACAATACAAACAATAGTTAACACAAAATAAAGAACATTTTTTTTTTTAAATAAATGGTTGTCTTCAAATCAGACATTTTGCAACAAAATTCCCATTTCCAACATGGAAATATGGTTTACAACAAAGGTTTTGTACTAACTAACATCTTAATTACTCTCTACTATTTACAAGTGGTAATTATTTTTATAGTTCTGATGTTAGTTGTTTCAGACCCAAACAAATGGCCTTATATCTAAAACATTTTTAAACATTCTTGTACTATATACATTAAAACCTTATATTTATATTCTTATTTCTAACTATTATTATAAGGAGGATTCTACAGTTTTTATACAGTCTTTTATACCTTGTCTTTGGGGAATTGTACCCTGTCATTAACAAATAAATAGTATGAACCGTTCACAAAGCACTATGAAATCTGTTTTTCTTTTTTCATGTAAAACAAAAATGTTATTTTAAACAGATTCATGTCTTATGAACAACACATTGTCACCGTACATATTTTAAGTCATTGAAAAATGCATATTTCATTGCATCCAATGTTTGTGATTGCCAAGAATGAAACACAAGGTTCATTTTTTATAATACCCAAAACTATCACTGGTTCACTTTGCACTTATATATTATGTTATTGCTAAATGGTCGTATAGTCTTATTAACATAATAAATTGGTTAGCGTTTTTTCAATGGAGATTTGTTCCATGGGTACTATATTATTGTTTCATCTTAGTTCACAGGAAACTTTTACTTTGTTCACTTCTCTCTCTTAAATTTATATACATGTGGTTTTTATTTCGTTATACTTTTGTTTTTAGATATATATTTTGGGGATATAGGGATTTGGGTGTCTTTTATAAGAGCATGACGTCTTCTTCAGGATGCTGCCCTCTTCTTCTTTCTTCAGTCTTCTTTTCTCCTGCCTTCTGGGACTGGTATCTTCTCCATCTGTTCTTGATGCCATCAGGTTTCTTGGGATCTTCTCCATCTTCTTCTTTAATTCAGAAATACACAACCTGTATTGGTTGATCTTGGCTTATTTTAGGGTTTCTCTTTTATTTATTCTCCCTCGTTGTGGGTTTGGTCATATTGTGTACTGCTTTGTTATTTACTATTTTACCTTCCTAGGTTATACCTTGAAAACATTTGGTTATGAGACTGGTTTTGGATGACTCATCACTAGTAACTCCTTTTATTTTAACTTGTATTTTCTTTATAATAATGATTTCTTTCCACAGTTGCTATGAATTAATCTATTTATATTAAACTTAATGCTTTCTTCCAAATTTAAATATTATAACTTCATTATTCTAATGATCAATTGCCATTCAATATTATGCTTATATCTGTCACGCTACAGATTGCTCTCCTCCAGAAGTAATTATTTCAGACATGTTTATGGATGAAATAATTTCTTATGATAATTTCATCATTTCTTATAATTCATTTTCTTCTCCATTTTTATATCGACTTTTTTATACTAGAGTTTTATTAATTTTATATATATAATTATTTGTTTTACTACTGATCCTTTTCGGATAGTTAGTGTCTTCTGAGATATATTATAATTGTAATACATTTTCTTTCTATATCAACTTCGTGTTGTATCCTTGGGATATTAATTCCCTAACATTCCCTATCACGTGGGCTGGGGCAGATCAGAGGGGCACTGTACGCTACTTCTCTGCTGGCCATACACCACTTCTATAAATTGAGTACAGGGGCATATCCATCCCTGCTCAAAAACATAATGCTGCTGGAATTATCTTCAGTCAGTCATCGAATAAATAAATAAAAAGTAGTCTCATTTTCGACTAATAAAAAATATCTTTGGATTCTCCACTTCGTAGTTTCTCAGATTATCTCACATTTTCTATCTTAATAAATCTTCATAATCATTATTATACTCATTACATATATATTTTTTCAAAACTCTTAACTTGTCTGATATATTTAATTTAATTATGGTTGAAAACCTTTCTTTTAATAATTCTGGTTACTGTTTACAGTGTAACTCTCTTTCTTCTCCATCTGAATTCTCTTTATACTTTCTTCTGGTTATTCATAGTATTAGCAAGGTCTTTATAAATAGTCTTTCGTATTCATTATTTGAATGGTCTTAATATATTATATTTAATTTTTTAACATTGTACCTTTACATTAGATATACAGGTTGTTATATTGATCATTTTATTTAAACATTTTGGTTGTTTCCTTTCTCTTAGAAAGTTATTAATCCGCCTTCGCATTCATTAACATTAATTCATTTATATTATATTTCATGTGGTATTTATTCTCTTTGCATTTCATATAGGTCTTATTATTATCATTGGTTCAAAATCATCTTCTCCATCTGTTTGGTATGAGTTGTTCTTCTTTGCTCTTAATTAACTGTTTTCATTATCGTTTCATAGGTAATTAGTCTCTTTGCTTCCAAATTTTTTCCTTCTCTGGCATATTACACTCTTTTTTGTTATTCTTCTCTACTCCTTCAAATGTTAGGTTTTTCCACATTTATTCTGGATTCAAGTTAATTCTCTTTTCTGAATTAACCACTTTATTTTCTTCTCAATTCAATCATAATTGACACATAAATATTTTTTGGAACTTGGTTAGTTTTAATGTAAAGTTCAAACTATTCTTTTTATTTAATTGAAAAATATTTCTCATACATCCTTGTAATATGTTGATCTCATCTTGTTTCAAAGTTCTGACGTTCTATCAACATTCAAATTCTGTTTAATTCATTTATTCCCAGAATTGTTTCATTCAAAAATGTTTATAGTACTATTATCTTACTATTATTTCTGAATGTTTTGGCATTTTTCCAAAATCAAATTCTTCTTAATTATTTACCATAAAGTTTTCTCACAAACTTATTTATAGTAAGTTGGTCTTACTTCATTTTAAATTTTTCGTATAATTAAGTTCAAAATTCTCTCTCTTTCTCTTTCTTCCATAAAGTTTTGTTCTAAATTATCAGGTTGTAGTAAGAAGTACTTACATATTTTAGAATAAGTTATATTCAAAATTCTTTCTTTTTCTTTCTTCCATAAAGTTTGTTCCAAAATTATTAGGTTGTAGTAAGATGTACTTACATTATTTTTGAATTTTTTTTTTATTTTAAAATTAAATTAAAAAATTCTTCTTTTAATTCTCCAGAATGTTCTTTTCAAAATATTAGGTTGTAAGATGTACTTACATTATTTTAGGATTTTTAAAATTAAATTAAAAATTCTTTTTCTTTTAATTCTCCAAAATGTTCTTTTCAAAATATTAGGTTGTAAGATGTACTTACATTATTTCCGAATTTTTTAAAATTAAAATATATATAAATTCAAAATTCTAAAACTCACAACTCATTCTTCATAATATTTCTTCATAGAAGCTTGATTGTACACTCCTTTGATTTTTCCTGAAACGATTTCCTTCAACTCATATGTATTGTTATGCTTATTATTTACCACAACATATGGGGTTATACTGTACTCTACACTGGCCCATATTATTTATACTTTAATAAGTTGATCTCCACTTTTTCTTTTCTTTTATATACCCAGGAAGATGGACGATTTTCTTTATGTCACTGCATTGCTCATATTCTTATTTGTCATGTTCATTTTCTTACATAGTCTTCACTCATAAAACCCAGTTTTGTTTCTATGTTTATTCTTCGTATCATTTCCTTTCAATGATGTTTATTCCGTCTCCTTCACCGTTGTTTTTCGCCATAGTCGGTTATCATGATCTCTGTCCCTTTTCTTGATGGTGTGTGGTATCTGTGTCAACCAGGGTCCATCATCTCGGTTGCTCTTATAAAATTTACCCTAGGGCGCGACACTCGGTTATTATTACTGTTATTATTGTTATTACTAAAGTTATAATTATAGTAATTTCGGTTAGTTGGGTAAGGGCTGTCATCATTATTGTTGGGATATGGATTTCTCTGACTGTATGGAACATTATTATGTTGGTATAAATTGTTTCTATTGTATGGATAGGGGTTGTTATTCCTAACGCCGTTAGAATTACCGATAAACTGGTTATTACACGGCGGGTTGTTAGGGCCGTCGTAATTACTGGGCTGGTTCCCTCTATCATCATATTGTATACACCAATACTTCTCTGGTCCATGTTTTGTGTTACCTGACAAATATATGTGAGGATCTTCATCTGGGTTATCACTTATTATTTGTTTATCTGAAACACCATAAGCTGGTTTACCATCACATATCCACTCTGAAGGAATATATTTTAGTCTAACCGTACCCTGGAACTGTCCTGGATGGCACACTAATGGAATACATTCTGGTGATTCATCTGTGCCGTCATTACAGTCTGGTACGATATCACATTTCCATTTTTCTGAAATCCACCGTCCGGTTCTGCGTTGAAACTGGTCTGTTCCACCTGTGGTATTCTGTTTACCTCTGGTCCTTTCCCAGTGATAAACTACTGCCTTGTGGTGAATTATTTCTGAAATTACTTCGATTCTCCTTCTATAATTCATAGAATTCATGATGTCTTTGTCATAGGTAATTGGGATATTATTGCCATCAATTAACCCATGTTTCATCATCTCCAACTCTTCCTTCGTTTTTATTACATTTCTTGGATACATTCTCCTTTTCCTTGGTTTAATATCTTCCTGGTTTCGGTTAGTTTCAATTCTAGGTAATACCATTACTTGTTTCTGCGTTTTGTCATTTGGTACTTCTTCTGGTTCTGGTTTACTATTATATTTTATTTCTTCAGTCTTCTCCTTTCTTAATTCCTCTCTTTTTAATCTGTCCTCCCTCATTTCCTTATTCTCGTCATCTAGTTTCTTGTTCATATTATCTAGTATTTTATGCTGATCATCCAGTTTCTTCATTGTCGACTTGTGGCACTCATCCAGTTTCTTACTTAATTCTTCTTTCAAGGACTGGTTGTCTCGCATTAACGCTCTGAACATTTCTTGTATTATCATGTCCTCTGTTTCCTTCTCCGGCACATTGGTTTCCACAGTTTGTGTAGGTATCTCCGGTTGTTCAGTTTGTTTGGACAACACCGGTGGTAATACCTCTTCCGCCTCTACTGGCGTCGCCTCTTTATTGTCCATTTCGACTTCTATTACTTTCTCGGCCTCCGCCGCCCGTTTCTTAGATGTCGCACGTCGTTGCATTTTCCCTTGTTGTTCTCTGGCTTTGTAGCTGTTGCCTAGCTCCAACTAGTGATTGGGCAGAATTTATTGGCCTTCCAATCGCTAATTAAAGCCCCTGAAGTTGTGCGCCAATTTGTAATAAAATAAATTTAAATAAATATTGATGTGTGTTGTGTGTTGATGATATACTGCTATTGTGGAGTATGTGACTCCGATGTAATCAAGCCCCTCTGTTTGGACTAGCCAATTTGTAATAAAATAAATAAGATTGATGTGTGAATCTGTAAGTTGTAAGGTGTTTAATTGGTGTGTAATTGGTGTGGCTCTCGACGTCTTACTGGCCTGAAACACTTCCTTAAGTTTCCCAGCTGGTCGAGTCCCAATGGTAGCAAGACCGGTCGAGTAGCGTAAAGTTGATGAAGAAATATATATGCTCAGCTTCACCGAAAGTGTCAAAACAAAAATTATTGTTTTGAAGAAAATTAAAAAAAAAAATTATGTTTATAAAAAAAATAATAAAAAAAAATTTTAATTTTATTAATTAATTAATTAATTAGGATCAATTAATTAATATAGGGCTGTGAAGTTTTAAACAGTGTAATGCTCTTCTGAAAATTTTTATTAAAGTTTTAGTATAATTTAAATAATCTATCACCACTCATAAGACTGTCTGTAAACCAATCGATATTTGTTTACCTTTCTATTTTTTAGGTTATCTTCACTTACGGGTGGTAAAGTCCTTGTAGATTATCAATTAGAATTATATTATTGGTAATTAGTATTATTGAAGAAATAAAGAACTATTAAGTATTGAAAAGTATTAATATTTTATTAAGTAATAGCAATATTGACTCTTATCGATTAGTATCGATTCTCAGGATATCGAAAAAAGTTACAAGTATATGATATAAAAATTATATAGGGTTCTTTAAACAGCCAGTTATTACCAAAGTCAGAGAAATCGGGCTAATATTTAAAAAGTATAACGTTACAATCAAATTAATAGTTATTAATAAACACAGACATTGAATAATAATTTGTAAATATAATAATTGTTTTCACCAAACAGCTGTGATGAACCATGAAGAGGCACTGGAATTGTCAAAGAAAGATGGCTGCCGTCAAGTCGATGAAAATGTTGCTCGTTGCTGCTGCATTCCAAATAATGTATTTTGACGCAATCTTTCTGTTCTCGTGTCCGCAAATCTCTTGTTATATGTTGTGTAGTGACTGGTGTAGTGATTCTGGGTTGTATTTAGTGTATCTGTATAATTATTAGTTCAAACACTTTCTCCGATTCCGTCACTAATTTGGTTTAATGTATTATACAGTTTTCTAGTGTTTTATGGTGTTTTTCGGAGTAGATTTATATTGTTCTGTGTTATGGAGTGTTACTTGATCGTTTCTGTTATAATATGATAGTTTCAGAAGTATTTTACAAGTCACTCGCGATTTCACAATAACTCACTATACACTCGCTTTGTATGACGATTATAGGTTAGGTCATTCACGTTTTCAAAGGTATGTCATGTTAACCGTTCAACTACCAATAATTAACTAACTGTTTCCTCCAGTTTCAATTAAACTCTTAGCCCATATAATATTATCCTTAACATTGTTCAAATATTTTTCACATCCTGTATGCACTTTTACATTTTCACTATATGAATGCCTATACTTTGGTTATTTGTCAATTTTATTCACTAGATTTGATTTAAATTAATCTTTCAGTTCATTCTGGTTATTTTCAGATTAAATAATGCCATTTTATAGTGTTTTCTGTCCAAAAAATAGTAATTTCACTTTCAGTTTGGTATACTCTGTTTGGAAGTCAAAACATTAAAATTTACTTCCTGTCATTATATAAATTCAGCCATTTTATCAGTTATATTTAATATTAATAATTCTATATTGTATTAAAAGGTTCCTATTCCCTTATTTTCTGGTAATTAATTGAATTAGTTGTATTCTGAAACATTATTCTGAAATATATGACTCCCATGTCTAAATTTCTGATTTTAGTCATTTTCGTTTTTATTCATAATTCTGAATATAATTTATTAAAATCTCTCTAAATGGTATGTGCAATTATATGGCATGATCTCAAGTTTATTTTGTCTAAACCCCTTTTTTTTTTATTTGCTTTTAAATGAGTAATTTCTCTGTTTTGATGAAGTTTGGTTTCCATTCTTTTGGCCTATGATTTTTTAACAATTTTTCTTACAAAATAATTTACAAACAATATATGATGTGTGATACCCTCTCTGACTTTTTACAAATAGTATTATAAATTAAACATGTTTTCAAATTACACAAAAACAATTAGTATTGGTTACAATACAAACAATAGTTAACACAAAATAAAGAACATTTTTTTTTTTAAATAAATGGTTGTCTTCAAATCAGACATTTTGCAACAAAATTCCCATTTCCAACATGGAAATATGGTTTACAACAAAGGTTTTGTACTAACTAACATCTTAATTACTCTCTACTATTTACAAGTGGTAATTATTTTTATAGTTCTGATGTTAGTTGTTTCAGACCCAAACAAATGGCCTTATATCTAAAACATTTTTAAACATTCTTGTACTATATACATTAAAACCTTATATTTATATTCTTATTTCTAACTATTATTATAAGGAGGATTCTACAGTTTTTATACAGTCTTTTATACCTTGTCTTTGGGGAATTGTACCCTGTCATTAACAAATAAATAGTATGAACCGTTCACAAAGCACTATGAAATCTGTTTTTCTTTTTTCATGTAAAACAAAAATGTTATTTTAAACAGATTCATGTCTTATGAACAACACATTGTCACCGTACATATTTTAAGTCATTGAAAAATGCATATTTCATTGCATCCAATGTTTGTGATTGCCAAGAATGAAACACAAGGTTCATTTTTTATAATACCCAAAACTATCACTGGTTCACTTTGCACTTATATATTATGTTAATGCTAAATGGTCGTATAGTCTTATTAACATAATAAATTGGTTAGCGTTTTTTCAATGGAGATTTGTTCCATGGGTACTATATTATTGTTTCATCTTAGTTCACAGGAAACTTTTACTTTGTTCACTTCTCTCTCTTAAATTTATATACATGTGGTTTTTATTTCGTTATACTTTTGTTTTTAGATATATATTTTGGGGATATAGGGATTTGGGTGTCTTTTATAAGAGCATGACGTCTTCTTCAGGATGCTGCCCTCTTCTTCTTTCTTCAGTCTTCTTTTCTCCTGCCTTCTGGGACTGGTATCTTCTCCATCTGTTCTTGATGCCATCAGGTTTCTTGGGATCTTCTCCATCTTCTTCTTTAATTCAGAAATACACAACCTGTATTGGTTGATCTTGGCTTATTTTAGGGTTTCTCTTTTATTTATTCTCCCTCGTTGTGGGTTTGGTCATATTGTGTACTGCTTTGTTATTTACTATTTTACCTTCCTGGGTTATACCTTGAAAACCTTTGGTTATGAGACTGGTTTTGGATGACTCATCACTAGTAACTCCTTTTATTTTAACTTGTATTTTCTTTATAATAATGATTTCTTTCCACAGTTGCTATGAATTAATCTATTTATATTAAACTTAATGCTTTCTTCCAAATTTAAATATTATAACTTCATTATTCTAATGATCAATTGCCATTCAATATTATGCTTATATCTGTCACGCTACAATATACACTTTACGTTGTCGTTAATTAAGTAGACTTAAAGCCAGTGGTTTTTTGCCTAATGATTGGCGCTTTATAGCAATGTTAATAAAGATTGTCGAAGATCTTCTTACGGATTTAGAATAGATTCATCCGAATTAGGGAATGACTTAAACTTTTTTATATCACCTTAAAAAAATTACACCGCAGTGTCGAAGTATTTGAAGCCGTTCTCAGAGTTTTTATGATTATGCCATCACTCATTGTCACGAAGTACTGGATAAAAAAGTTTTGTTTACTTACGGAAGTCGTGAAAACACCTTATATAGAACAGTGATTAATATAGTATAGCTGGAAAGTGTCTCTTGGTATCATTAATTTTCGAGCCAATTAAACCTCACACCCACTGGTGTATGTAGTCAGTGACTTCATACTACGTGAAGACGGTGCCGAGTTAGTCCATATGATCATATCTTACGTGATCGGTGAGGTCGCATTCTATGAAAACCAATGCAAACGTTTTTCGCGCATGCTCGCTTACGTACACATGTACCTACATAGACAAACATGCTTCGTATAGATAAGCATATAGGAAGGAAGAGTTTAAGCATATAGGAAGGAAGAGTTTATAATCTAGCCAACAGCCAATAATGAATTCCAATGTGTGACCATCCAAAGGTTATTGAAGTGTTCCTAGCATCTCTGTCAAATCTGTCTGGCGTATTTTCTGTTGATTTGAAGTGGGTTTCAAGCGACTTGATGGAAGCTCGGGTATATATGGTAAGTATTTCACAAGTACACTGATGGATACAGCACAGACTAAATTGATAGTTTACAGACATCTACCTCAGGTAATGGCAAAGACTCTAGCATTTAAAATAATTCAAATGTAATACAACAGTTGAATCTAAACGAAGTAGACGTTTCACGAACATCACTCATACTGTTGGCTTAAATAGTTCGATTTGGAAGAGAACCCCAGAGACACTATTGCAATTGTGGGAGGAATTTTCTTAGTCGAATATATTCGCCATTCTTAGAGCGTGATCCGACTTAATCATTTGTCGAGGTATACGAATAGAGTTAAGTTTATATTAGCATTTTATTGTATCATAAAAAACTCTTATAATAGCGTATAATAAAAAATAACTGTAGCGTATGGTAATACATTTTTTTTTGAAAAATTGCACTTTCAAGACGACCGATCAGAAAATTGCGTACTTGTTCACCAATTTAATTTTAACTAAATAAGTTCTCTTTTATTTACGTGTGGGAAGCAATGACGTGATCACAGACATTACGTAATCATAAGTAGGCCTAGTTTTTCAGTGGGTATCCTTAGATCTCTTCTGAATAAAAGCTAATAAACACAAAATTAAGATTGTTTTCGATAATGTCATCGATAATATTTTCGACATAAAAGTAATGTCATCTCGATGTCGATACATTAAAGTGTGCTTGTATATTCTTCACAACACGTTGTTCCAAGGCAGTGTTTTGCAGACCAACAGACTATTCAGACTAGTACGTTTTTTCTTCGGATCAAGTAATATGAGAGAGGGAGCGTAATAGATATAATAGGGTTGTACGGTCATAGCACATGTTGGAGGTTGGTTTCATGGAGTTTCGTATCTGTCGTTTGGGAAACAAAACCGCACATTGTTTGGCAAGGAACTTTATAACAAAGTTACAGTAGTGTTCTCTGGATCGTTAAGTCTTCTGTGTTGATTGATATTGTAGTATAGCGAAAAAGCAACACTTTACGTAATTCGTTAATAACAGCCCACGTAAATGTTATTCCGTCGTATCTGGTAACTATGCTCAGGTGATATTTGCTTTATGGTGTGACCAGTTCATTCCTCGCAATACACACTGTAAATCTGCTGGTCATTGCCAGTAATCTACTGTAACTGCTATACATGACGCAACTAGAGTAATCATAAGTGCACTATAATTGTGTCGGAATAGAAACTTCAACTCAAATTGTTTAAAAAAGAAATCTTTTTTTAATTTTTAGTTTAACAGAAGGTGGGCAGTAGACGACATAACACAGCAACAAAATCAATCACACGTCTTCCCTTCCATGATTGTTGGGAGCAGTTTGTTCCCTCCATGATTGTTCGCGTCCATTATGGTTTACAATTTAGATTTGTATAAGTAGATAAATTATTATGCTCCATCATTTGTCCATTCACATAGATGTTGAGCAGATGTTCTTTAGACGTTTTTAATCGCGTAGAAAGTATTAGACGCGACGTCAGAATGCTTCTAATCTTTGCAAGAGGTATTTATTTCAGTTAAGTTATCCAGGTAGTTATATTTTTAACAGTCTCCAGTATTTCCAGAAAGGTAGGGCGTTCGGCTAAAAATGTATGTTAGGAAGCTAAAAATGTTTTCGAATAAAATGTTAACGTTAATTATTAATGCAACGTAATTGTGAAATAAGAATGAATCATTATGTATTCTTAAATTTTTAACTACAGCGAACGGGAATTGTTATAACAATTAAGCATAAAACACTAAACATAAAGAAGCAAAGGACACTTAATAGTTTTCATTATTCAGATCCATTCGTGTCAGAATATTGAAATAGTATTGAAATCGCGTGTCTCATACCGACATAATTTTTAGAAAAAAATTTTGGTTATAAGTATTGAAAGCGTTAATTGTATTCTCGTATATCTATTTAAACGAATATACCTCGTATTTATATGACATGAAAATCATAAAAGTTATAAAGTTTCAGAGTCATAAAAATATATTCTTTTCTTTCTAAAATATTAACCACTTTTTCAAACTTTTATAAAAATTTCGTTTGGTCGTATTCGGTTGTGTTTTTTAAGTTTCACTGGACGAGAGTGCTTCGTTTATTATTTATACTACAGTCATTAATACTGTACTGGGATTAGCTAACCTTTTAATGTCTTTTCCCGAAACAGTATTAATAAAGATATGTTAACCTGTAAGGCAAGAAGAATACTGAACAGATAGTAGGCCTATAATTCAGGGCTTATTGTATGATGTAGTGAAGGATAGTCGAAGCGGTTGAGTCGCGTTGACTAGAAATTTTGCCTATGTTAAATGGAACTGTTATGTCATCAGTGGCGCCCCCTCCATAAGACGGGTGTTTGTAATCCAATTTATCTTTAAGTAATATGTAGCAAAAACACTTTACTGTTATATATTTATTGTCTAATCAATGTATTGATACATCTAGTAATGAAACTTTATAAGAAGCTGTAGTAATGTTTGAAATAAAAATCCACTTTCATATTGTAAATACAAAGTTTAAAGCAGAAATAGAAGCACTATTATTTAAAGATTGGATTAAATTTATTACAATACTTTATAATATACAATAAACTTATATACTGCAAAACAAATTTATCATTGCTACAAACAATACTTGGCAATTTTTTTTTTAGTTAGCAGTTTTATCCACACACACACACACACACACACACACACACACACACACACACACACACACACACACACACACACACACACACACACACACACACAATGTTACTTATCTGTACAGTTGTACGTGCTGTTGTCTTCGATGTTACTGACGGTTTTGTTCATTCACACAATATGTGATTCACTTTTTGTGAATTCGTTCAATCGAACAACTGACCTGATTTTCACACTCTGAATTATCCACTGTTTGGGAAACATTCTTATGAGAGGTTTTAAATAAATTGTTGGTTTCTTAAACTTAATTTTCCAAATCTGGAGGCCCCCTACTAAGTGAGGTCCCCCCCCCCGCCCCACCGTTAGTCCGTTACTGCGTGTCATATCAGAATCTACGCGTCTTACTCAGCTTCAAACTGTGGATGTGCAACTGTGTAAGACATTATAAACATTCTGGATTTGCGTTACAAGTAAACAGTAATGTAACTTTTCCTGGCATTATCAGTGGATACAAATCTCGGGTGAATGGAAGTGGTCCAGAACTTTCCCTCAATAAAATTACATTTTGTACACTTAATCCCAATATGTCACTTGATGCCAAAAATAAGTTTCTTGAAATACAGAGATCTTCCGAAATGCTTGCCATCATTTTAAGGGACCGAGAACCCAGGTCATCATTTACTGTCATTCACTCTAATACTAATGAAAATGAAGAGTACTTTCAGATAAAAACGTTTGTGTGTAATTCTTTGTTAAAAATAAATACACCGTTTGTTTATGGAGGAACATTCAATGTATAGTGATTAGTTTTATCGTATATTTCTTTACGTTCAGTATTGCATCAGTTTTAGGTCATATTGCATTGCTAATTGTTAGTTTTTAAGGACATATTCGTATTCTGTATTTTAGGTCATGTAAATCCGAGCCTTAGTAACGACATATGGAGATATAACAATAATTAAACATAAAACAGGTTCGCATGTTCGTGCCCGGCTGGAAAGTATCACATCGCGTACAAATCTGTATCGCGTGTACTTCTAACATTTAGTTAGTGGTGTTGTGTTCAATCACATAAACGTACATTTAAATAGACACGTACACGTTTTACAACCTAAACAGAAAGACTGAGGAGCTTTATTGTTTTACAACGATAAGAACACGCAATTTACGTAAAGAAAAAGTAAATGAAGTTTACGGACAACAAATGAGGGGCGAGGCTGTCATTCGTTACGGTTGGCTTTTGTCGCAGGTGGTCAATACCATTCCGATACGAGTAATTATGGCTCTCGAGTAAATTTAATTAGACGAAACACTTTGGTGCCCCAGGTTTGTATGGAAACAAGATTACACGCACAAAGGCGAAGTCTAACAGGCGCTGTCAATGTAACATCCGAACTATTAGGAAATGTCTTGAATCTTATAGTATTGTTTTTTTTTATGTATATTATATTTTATGCATGCTTATATGTAGCCTATAGAATACTTTATGTATTTCAGGATATTTTATAAACATTGTCATTAAAAGAATACTGTAGATTTGTTCAGGAATATCTATATTAAGGGCATTCGTAACCGGCTATGCTTATCATGTTAAATTCATTAACTTTGAGACCCATTATCTCAGAACCTGTAAGAGATAGAACTCTGCAATTTTAGCACGCAGATTACCTCATTATACTCTTCAAACGCTACTAAATTATAAAGGTACCTCAATTCCTTGACTTTTTATAATTTTTTATGTTTTGCTCTAAACATTTGCATACAAAAAGCATACTTAATATTCTTTCACATTTTTATTTTTCAGTGAAACTACATATTTCCAATAGTTTAGTTATTTCTCTACTAACCCAATATCCACAAAAATGTCTAGCTTGATGATTCACGTGGTTTTTGAAATAATGGGTCATTTATCTAAAAAAAGTAGATTTTGAGAAAAACGCGTTTAAAGTTTTGAAACAGATTTTTGTCGTTTTGTGCTTTAAAATAGTCCACCTCCATACTAAGGGTTTTCACTTATGTCCATTTGGTCCTCTTGTATTTTCTTCACGTTTCTAGCTGACTGTCCAACCTTTTTCATCAATTCATCTCCTGCTGTCTCTGCCTCAAGTATTCGTTGCAAGTCAAATTTTTTCATTATGTCAACCATATTTGATCAAGATTTGATCCCTAATTTTTGTCAGACTTGACACTTGCTTATATTACAACACAGCATAATGTACACCCAAAACTAAAGTATGCAGGCCAACAAATTTATTTTTTGGCAATCTATTCCGATTAAATGGTTTAGCGAATTGTTTGCATTCTGTGTACTGTCGTAAAGACATTTTATTAACAAATTAGGATGACTCAGATCAGCAAATGTTGGGTTGTAGGCCTAACCATTCGTGTTAATACAAAATTTTCCTTTGTAAACACAAAAATTCTCTTTCCAATGGTAAAAACCGCATGTTTCTACGATTTGTTAGAAGGAAGTGACAAATTTGTAAAAAATGGTAATATTATCAGCACTTTTGAAATAACTTTTCCTACGATCTCTATTCTTTTAAAAATCATAAAAAATTTATGATTAGGCGTAATCACATAAATTTGGTATCAAATTACTCAGAAAATAATGAAGATTTTTTTAAGAAAAAAAAATCGATTTTTGGGTCGATTTGCCGGTTACGGGTGCCCTTAATATCTGTATTGTAACTAACGGAAGGTTCTGCTAATTTAGCTACAATATGAAAAAATATCAAACGACGGTTTTTTTGTCAACAGAAGTAACAAAGCCAAAGTGCTGCATTGGCCTACAATATAACTGTTTACAGCTCGTTTTTGTTACGGTAGTTATGAGAGTAGCTTTTCTACTGCTGTGTGTCGTTCGACGTGTTTTATAATTTCATTCATTGTACCTGCTTTAGAAGGCTGTAGCAGTAAAAAATAAATGGCCAAAGTCGGAATAGTAGATTACTCCACTAAAATACCAAATAATTGTTAACAAGTATTTAATATTTCTTGTTTAAGAGATAGAGTTTCTCTGTTGTAAGCAATCACTCGCAGATAAACAGCTACTGATGCATGTATGAAGTCATACTACCGGGTCGGCCATAATTCCGTTGACACTACAACCTGTTTTAATTTTGTAGTGATCGTCACTGACAATGTGTGGTGCGGTCATTAACACTAAACACACTTTTAAAGTATATTTGTTCGACGTTTCGACAAAAGTTATTGACATCGTCAGGACGTGTATACGCACAACACAATAGAACATAAATATTAAGTCTTTACGTATAATGAATATTTTGTTTTGGATTGTTTGAACATGTATTATTTATAATAGTAACAATAACTAATATTATTATTTTAAAATATAATTGTAATATTCCGTACCGAATAATACTAATTGTATGTGTAATGCTTATTGTATATTATTGTGTTATGCTTATTGTATGCTTATTGTGTGTTAATTTTATTGTGTTGAAAATAGTGTTAATTTAGAGTCTAAACCTCACGGAATCTTTACTCAGTAGAAGTGGGAATAAATTTATTTTATCAAACAACTTATGGCCCACTCTGTATTTTCACGGCGACGGAATAAACGAAAGAATCAAAGAATGTAATTTTCCTGCCTTCTGTATCGCAGCTGACTGAGTATCGCGGGAGAAAGTTTTACCTCACATACCACAAAAACAAAACATCGTACCTACGAGAGCCCGAAGAAGATGAGGCGTGTAGAAAAACGTTATAGACCAGTGGTTCCCAAACTTTTCAGTCCGCGGACCCCCCCCCCCAAATAATTAAAAATTTCACGTACACCGTCTGAATTATGATATAAAACAAACAGTAAATGTGATACACTCTTATATTTTAATTAAAATGTATTAAAATCAAAATTTCCTTAACTTGAAAAATTATAATATTAATTACATCAAACATAGTGAAGCAGCTGTTAAACAATTAGCTCTGCAATATTAGGTTTTAATGTCTGATAATTTCAATATTAAGTCACTTTCAAATATCAATTTATTTCTTAACTTTGCCAACCTCGGCTCTATCTTTCCAGCCACACGTGTCGAAATCCAGGTACTTAGACGTAAAACCAGTTTCACGGAAAAACTTTTGCTTAGATACAGTGCTTATACGTGGACTAAAACAGCGCGATCAGCTCTGCGTTGATGCGGCGCTCTAGTCAGTTCGACTGAAAAACAGATCTGCTATACGACATGATTTAAAAACATTATTAAATCCATTAGTTTGAAATTACTTTTACAATTACAATTAGTTTTAACAAAAACAAAGTAGGAATCTTCTGGAATCTTCTACTAATTGTTTTAAGATTCGAAATTTACATTTTAGAGCATAAAAATCTGAGAAAATTACGGTATATTCTATTTTTTCTTAAATGTGTCCGCGGACCCCCTCAAACATATCACGGACCCTACTTTGGGAACCACTGTTATAGACCGGTGAAAGTGATGAAACCCTCGGTTGAATAGAAAGAATAATCTGATGATGACCAGTTCTTATATCGACTGCTATTTAATGACCGAGGTTGTTCGGTCACACATAAGTCGGTAGTGTGGGTTAACGAATTTAGCGATATTTATTACCTCAGGAAATCGTGAATTGTGAATATTGTATATTGAATTAGTGCGTTTGTGAAAGAACATTGTCCGATCGAATGTAAAAAAATCAATCTTTAAAGATACGAGGGCCGTTCAGTAAGTAAAGATGTTATTTTTCTAACACAGTTTATTCGAGTAACTAATAATGTACCTACTGTGTGAGATAATCTCCTGCTATAATTATACATTTGTCCCATCTCTCTACTATTTTTTATGCTAGCAGCAAGAAATTCTTTGTCTTTAAGTTTGAGCCAAAATTTTAAAATTTGTCTTCATTTCCTCGTTGCTATGAAATTTAACCCCACGTAAAAACACTTTGATGGAATGAAATAAAAATAAGTTGAATGTGGTAAGATATGGACTATAAGGCAGGTGAGGTAGAACCTCCCACCGTAATTTTTCAGCGGTGGTTTGAGGCGTTGATTTTGCGGTATGCGGACGAACATTAGCCTGTGGAAAAAGCACTCGTTTTCTGTGTAAGCACCCTTTTTTTCATTATGGCAAGCTGCACTTTACTTTCAAGCAAATCTTTGTAGAAACCACTATTGGTTCACTACTATAAAATACGGCACTTGGCATCCCAAACGTTGTTAGGGATCCCAAACTTGACTGGCTGATGATAGTGTCTTGAATTTTTTCTGACTTGAGAACCGAAATGTTTCACTCCATGCTTTATCACTTGAATTCTGGCACGTAGGCCCTAATGATAAATTCAGATCTCATCACAAGTTACAGTTCTTGCAAAAATGTTTTACGGCAGTTCAGTTTTATTGGATGAAATGTACTAACACTTACAGTTCCTACAATTATTAGCAACCTCTCTTGTTGTTAAGTAGCTCGTCTCCGTGAATAAGCTGTTCAGCGTAAGATTCTAGAGTTGTAGTTGAACTCAATTGGTTGTCCTGCTTGTTGGGTACCTTCACTTGTTTTACATCTTCAGAAACAAGACATCTTATCACAGAACGCCGTTCTTCCAAATTGTACTGTTCATTAGCATTATTTAATGAATATATTAGACGAAATATTTGTCAAACAACTGTTTTATAGGGATTCGAACTGTACGCTTACAGAGTATAGGATATGTGATTTTGACATGTTTTGAACGAAGCAATTGGTCTATCTTATTTATCTTATTGGTCTGTGGCAGCTATCTTATTATTGCTTCGATGATTGCTTTACAGTTTTTGCTTTTGATGTATTCCACGACGAATATGTCCAATGAAAGTGCTGTTTTATTTGTTATCTGTGCTGTAACAGATTTTCCGACGTCACTACTGGTTTACAATAATACGTTTTCATTCCAAGCAAGAATAAATAAAAGTAGCCAAAGTATATCCTCGAAATATTACGACTCTGTGTTGAATGGTTCTGAGTACATTCGGTATTTCATATCTCAAATTTTTCTCTATATCTTAGAATTTGTTGGTGAACTCAGAAGGTAACTACTACAGGGAACGTTAGAAATATCGCTAAAATGCAGATAAGTATAAATTACGTCAGCTTCCAATATATATGTAAATTATTTTCATATCTTTTGAAAACCTTAAGTGGTACGTCGAGTTTTGTTGTATGGGAATCTTCAGAGCTGTTGTTAAATCATTCACACTAGTAGTATACGAGAATCAATAGTTTCTCCATTTTATTATTACTTTTACACGGCCATATAATAAGCCCACAAGTACTTTGAGCGAAAGGAAACAGGGGGAGACTGTTTGTTACGGTACACGTTATACTTGATTAACTGAGCCCGATAAAACTAAATGTTGATCAAACAACATACATACGTAAAGCGGATTACAGCACTCTTTCCCCTCACGTATTTGTAAGGTAATGGGGCTTATACGTTTACTACTGGTAAGTTAGAAAATAACAATATTTCACTGCGTTAATGCTCACTTAAAGCATTTGTCACTATTTTCAAAAGCGCAGTAGCTAAGGTTTATCTTTAAACAGAAATACATAAAGCCACCAACATTTCAAATTATTCTCATTTCATTCCGCGTGTTAAGTAAACAAGATCGAAGCGATGTAAAAATAAGAACAACTATGTAGGTGTAGGTAGAAAAAGTCTATATGTAAAACCATTAATTTATGTTTTTCAGTGGGTATCCTTAGATCTCTTCTGAATAAAAGCTAATAAACACAAAATTAAGATTGTTTTCGATAATGTCATCGATAATATTTTCGACATAAAAGTAATGTCATCTCGATGTCGATACATTAAAGTGTGCTTGTATATTCTTCACAACACGTTGTTCCAAGGCAGTGTTTTGCAGACCAACAGACTATTCAGACTAGTACGTAGTTTCTTCGGATCAAGTAATATGAGAGAGGGAGCGTAATAGATATAATAGGGTTGTACGGTCATAGCACATGTTGGAGGTTGGTTTCATGGAGTTTCGTATCTGTCGTTTGGGAAACAAAACCGCACATTGTTTGGCAAGGAACTTTATAACAAAGTTACAGTAGTGTTCTCTGGATCGTTAAGTCTTCTGTGTTGATTGATATTGTAGTATAGCGAAAAAGCAACACTTTACGTAATTCGTTAATAACAGCCCACGTAAATGTTATTCCGTCGTATCTGGTAACTATGCTCAGGTGATATTTGCTTTATGGTGTGACCAGTTCATTCCTCGCAATACACACTGTAAATCTGCTGGTCATTGCCAGTAATCTACTGTAACTGCTATACATGACGCAACTAGAGTAATCATAAGTGCACTATAATTGTGTCGGAATAGAAACTTCAACTCAAATTGTTTAAAAAAGAAATCTTTTTTTAATTTTTAGTTTAACAGAAGGTGGGCAGTAGACGACATAACACAGCAACAAAATCAATCACACGTCTTCCCTTCCATGATTGTTGGGAGCAGTTTGTTCCCTCCATGATTGTTCGCGTCCATTATGGTTTACAATTTAGATTTGTATAAGTAGATAAATTATTATGCTCCATCATTTATCCATTCACATAGATGTTGAGCAGATGTTCTTTAGACGTTTTTAATCGCGTAGAAAGTATTAGACGCGACGTCAGAATGCTTCTAATCTTTGCAAGAGGTATTTATTTCAGTTAAGTTATCCAGGTAGTTATATTTTTAACAGTCTCCAGTATTTCCAGAAAGGTAGGGCGTTCGGCTAAAAATGTATGTTAGGAAGCTAAAAATGTTTTCGAATAAAATGTTAACGTTAATTATTAATGCAACGTAATTGTGAAATAAGAATGAATCATTATGTATTCTTAAATTTTTAACTACAGCGAACGGGAATTGTTATAACAATTAAGCATAAAACACTAAACATAAAGAAGCAAAGGACACTTAATAGTTTTCATTATTCAGATCCATTCGTGTCAGAATATTGAAATAGTATTGAAATCGCGTGTCTCATACCGACATAATTTTTAGAAAAAAATTTTGGTTATAAGTATTGAAAGCGTTAATTGTATTCTCGTATATCTATTTAAACGAATATACCTCGTATTTATATGACATGAAAATCATAAAAGTTATAAAGTTTCAGAGTCATAAAAATATATTCTTTTCTTTCTAAAATATTAACCACTTTTTCAAACTTTTATAAAAACTTCGTTTGGTCGTATTCGGTTGTGTTTTTTACTTCCATATTTCCTTAAGGAATGGAAGTATGGTGATGGCAAAAAAAATCGTGTTCGAGATTATTGCAGATTCTGATTCTACTACACTCAAAACATGAAAAAAAGTCGTTTTCCGAAAAGTGTGTGTGTGTGTGTGTGTGTGTGTGTGTGTGTGTGTGTGTGTGTGTGTGTGTGTGTGTGTGTGTGTCTATAGATTTTTTTCTATGGCAAACGATAACTGCCGCAAATTCAAACAGAATCAAATAATTTTTTGCATACAGCCCTCATTTGTAGAGGACTCGCGACCTATTGTTTTTGGTGAAGATCGGTTGATGGAAAGGGGTAGTTTACCTGCAACGGTTTTTTTTTATCAAGGGAAATTTTTTTTTTTTGGCAAACGATAACAGCCGCAAATTCAAACAGAATCAAATAATGTTTCGTATACAGCCCTGAATTGTAGAGTTCTCAAGACCTTTTGTTTTTGGTGAAGATCGGGTAAGGGAAAGGGGTAGTTTACTAGTAACGTTTTATGTTTTAACAAGGGTATTTCTTATGGCAAACGATAACAGCCGCAAATTCAAACAGAATCAAAAGATTATTTGCATACAGCCCTAAATTGTAGAGTTCTCAAGACCGATTGTTTTTGGTGAAGATCGGTTAAGGGAAAGGGGTAGTTTACCAACAACGTTTTTTTAACAAGGGTATTTTCTATGGCAAACGATAACAGCCGCAAATTCAAACAGAATCAAATAATTTTTTGCATACAGCCCTGATTTGTAGAGTACTCGCGACCTATTGTTTTTGGTGAAGATCGGTTGAGGGGAAGGGGTAGTTTACCAGCAACGATTTTTTTTATCAAGGGAAATTTTTTTTTTTTTTTTGGCAAACGATAACAGCCGCAAATTCAAACAAAATCAAATAATGTTTCGCATACAGCCCTGATTTGTAGAGTTCTCAATACCTATTGTTTTTGGTGAAGATCGGTTAAGGGAAAGGGGTAGTTTACCTACAACGTTTTTTAACAAGGGTATTTTCTATGGCAAACGATAACAGCCGCAAATTCAAACAGAATCAAATAATTTTCTGCATACAGCCCTGATTTGTAGAGTACTCAAGACCTGTTGTTTTTGGTGAAGATCGGTTGAGGGGAAGGGGTAGTTTACCTGCAACGGTTTTTTTTTATCAAGGGTAATTTTGTTTGTTTGGCAAACGATAACAGCCGCAAATTCAAACAGAATCAAATAATGTTTCGCATACAGCCCTAAAGTTTAAAGTTCTCAAGATCTGTCGATTTTGGTAAAGATCGGGTAAGGGAAAGGGGTAGTTTACCTGCAACGTTTTATGTTTTTAAAGGGTATTTTCTATGGCAAACGATAAGAGCTGCAAATTCAAACAGAATCAAATACGTTTTTGCATACAGCCCTCATTTCTTGAGTACTACAGACCTATTGTTTTTGGTGAAGATCATTTAAGGGAAAGGGGTAGTTTACCTGCCACATTTTTTGTTTTATCAAGGGTATTTTGTATGGCAAACGATAACAGCCGCAAATTCAAACAAAATCACATAATATTTTGCATATCGCCCTGAATTATAGAGTTCTCAAGACCTATTGTTTTTGGTGAAGATCGGTTAAGGGAAAGGGGTAGTTTACCTGCAACGGTTTTTTATCAAGGGTAATTTTTACTTCCATATTTCCTTAAGGAATGGAAGTATGGTGATGGCAAAAAAAATCGTGTTCGAGATTATTCCAGATTCTGATTCTACTACACTCAAAACATGAAAAAAGTCGTTTTCCGAAAAGTGTCTGTGTGTCTGTGTGTCTGTCTGTCTGTAGATTTTTTTCTATGGCAAACGATAACTGCCGCAAATTCAAACAGAATCAAATAATTTTTTGCATACAGCCCTCATTTGTAGAGGACTCGCGACCTATTGTTTTTGGTGAAGATCGGTTGATGGAAAGGGGTAGTTTACCTGCAACGGTTTTTTTTATCAAGGGAAATTTTTTTTTTTGGCAAACGATAACAGCCGCAAATTCAAACAGAATCAAATAATTTTCTGCATACAGCCCTGACTTGTAGAGTACTCAAGACCTAATCTTTTTGGTGAAGATCGGTTGAGGGGAAGGGGTAGTTTACCTGCAACGTTTTTTATCAAGCGTATTTTCTATGGCAAACGATAACTGCCGCAAATTCAAACAGAATCAAATAATTTTTTGCATACAGCCCTGATTTGTAGAGTACTCAAGACCTATTGTTTTTGGTGAAGATCGGTTGGGGGAAGGGGTAGTTTACCTGCAACGGTTTTTTTTTATCAAGGGAAATTTTTTTTTTTGGCAAACGATAACAGCCGCAAATTCAAACAGACTTAAATAATGTTTCGTATACAGCCCTGAATTGTAGAGTTTTCACGACCTATTGTTGTTGGTGAAGATCGGTTAAGGGAAAGGGGTAGTTTACCTGTAACGTTTTATGTTTTAACAAGGGTATTTCCTATGGCAAACGATAACAGCCGCAAATTCAAACAGAATCAAACGATTATTTGCATACAGCCGTAAATTGTAGAGTTCTCAAGACCTATTGTTTTTGGTGAAGATCGGTTAAGGGAAAGGGGTAGTTTACTTGCAACGTTTTTTTAACAAGGGTATTTTCTATGGCAAACGATAACAGCCGCAAATTCAAAGAGAATCAAATAATGTTTTACATACATCCCTGAATTGTAGAGGCCTCAAGGACTTTCGATTTTGGTGAAGATCGGTTAAGGGGAAGGGGTAGTTTACCCGCAACCTTTTACGTTTTAACAAGAGTAAAGTACTTGTTCCTTAAGGAATGGAAGTATGGTGATGGCAAAAAAAATCGTGTTCGAGATTATTGCAGATTCTGATTCTACTACACTCAAAACATGATAAAAAGTCGTTTTCCGAAAAGTGTCTGTGTGTGTGTCTGTGTGTCTGTCTGTCTGTCTGTCTGTGTGTCTGTCTGTAGATTTTTTTCTATGGCAAACGATAACTGCCGCAAATTCAAACAGAATCAAATATTTTTTTGCATACAGCACTGATTTGTAGAGTACTCAAGGCCTATTGTTTTTGGTGAAGATCGGTTGAGGGAAAGGGGTAGTTTACCTGCAACGGTTTTTTTTTATCAAGGGAAATTTTTTTTTTGGGGAAACGATAACAGCCGCAAATTCAAACAGAATCAAATAATGTTTCGCATACAGCCCTGAATTGTAGAGTTCTCAAGACCTATTGTTTTTGGTGAAGATCGGTTAAGGGAAAGGGGTAGTTTACCTGTAACGTTTTATGTTTTAACAAGGGTATTTCCTATGGCAAACGATAACAGCCGCAAATTCAAACAGAATCAAAATATTATTTGCATCCAACCCTAAATTGTAGAGTTCTCAAGACCTATTGTTTTTGGTGAAGATCGGTTAAGGGAAAGGGGTAGTTTACCAACAACGTTTTTTTAACAAGTGTATTTTCTATGGCAAACGATAACAGCCGCAAGTTCAAACAGAATCAAATAATTTTCTGCATACAGCCCTGATTTGTAGCGTACTCAAGACCTATTGTTTTTGGTGAAGATCGGTTGAGGGGAAGGGGTAGTTTACCTGCAACGTTTTTTTTTCTATGGCAAACGATAACTGCCGCAAATTCAAACAGAATCAAATAATGTTTTGCATACATCCCTGAATTGTAGAGATCTCAAGGACTTTCGATTTTGGTGAAGATCGGTTAAGGGAAAGGGGTAGTTTACCAGCAACCTTTTACGTTTTAACAAGAGTAAAGTACTTGAAATTTTATTTAAACTTTTTGAAACAATGGTAATTGTTTAAAATAAAATAATTTTGTTGCCAGGTAACAAAAATAAAGTCATTTTGATTATAAAATATAAATATTTACAACAAGAAAAGAATTTTCAGTTTTCAAAATTTAAATATATTTTTATAAAACAATGGGTTCTTCATTGAGGTGGGGACCATGTCACTCACTCCATCTCAAGCCTCTCCCATTTTGCAGAAAAATAGGACCCTGTCAAGGCTGATACTTTGACGACAGTGACAGGGCTTTCCACCAAATTCAGCAGAGTGACAGGTAGGCCCAACTCTGATTGGCTCCTCAGATTTCCCCAGCGTTAGTAGGTTCTATGAAAATATTTTATTTCAAAAATGATTTTAAATATAAATCTTAGATATGTTTTATAAATCTCATGTTGTATGTTTTAACATGGGTAATTTTTTATATGACGAACCATAACTGCCGTAAATTCAAACAGAATCAAATAATTTTTTACATATGTGCCTGAGCTATAGAGAACTCAATGTCTGTTGATTTTGGTGAAGATCGGTTACGGGGAAAGGGCAGTTTACCTGAAACATTTTTTGTTGTAACATGAGTAAAGTACTTAATTTTGATAAAGTATCCTGATAAGATCTTAATAATCCACTGTAGAAACATAGATGAAATATCTATAAATGTAGAGGCTAGTTGAACGGGCTGGGGGTAATTTTCTGTAAATCAAAATTATAGTTGAAGGGGGAGGGGATAATTTTTTTTTATGTGTGTACTACGTTATTGGCAACAAAGAAGTATTTTTTTGTTAAAATTCCTTCCCTGGCTGTTTGGCTGAAAATGATTTTAAATATAAATCTTAGAATATGGAAGTCATGTATGGTTCTCCATACCGATATTACTTCCCTATTCCTTAAGGAATGGAAGTATGGTGATGGCAAAAAAAATCGTGTTCGAGATTATTGCAGATTCTGATTGTACTACACTCAAAACATGAAAAAAAGTCGTTTTCCGAAGTGTCTGTGTGTGTGTGTGTGTGTGTGTGTGTGTGTGTGTGTGTGTGTGTGTGTGTGTGTCTGTGTGTCTGTCTGTGTGTCTGTAGATTTTTTTTCTATGGCAAACGATAACTGCCGCAAATTCAAACAGAATCAAATAATTTTTTGCATACAGCCCTGATTTGTAGAATACTCACGACCTATTGTTTTCGGTGAAGATCGGTTGAGGGAAAGGGGTAGTTTACCTGCAACGGTTTTTTTTTATCAAGGGAAAATGTTTTTTTTGGCAAACGATAACAGCCGCAAATTCAAACAGAATCAAATAATGTTTCGCATACAGCCCTGAATTGTAGAGTTCTCAAGACCTATTGTTTTTGGTGAAGATCGGTTAAGGGAAAGGGGTAGTTTACCTGTAACGGTTTTTTTTTATCAAGGGTAATTTTGTTTGTTTGGCAAACGATAACAGCCGCAAATTCAAACAGAATCAAATAATGTTTCGCATACAGCCCTAAAGTTTAAAGTTCTCAAGATCTGTCGATTTTGGTAAAGATCGGTTAAGGGAAAGGGGTAGTTTACCTGCAACGTTTTATGTTTTAACAAGGGTATTTTCTATGGCAAACGATAACAGCCGCAAATTCAAACAGAATCAAATAATTTTTTGCATACAGCCCTGATTTGTAGAGTACTCGCGACCTATTGTTTTTGGTGAAGATCGGTTAAGGGGAAGGGGTAGTTTACCAGCAACGATTTTTTTTATCAAGGGAAATTTTTTTTTTTTTTTTGCAAACGTTAACAGCCGCAAATTCAAACAAAATCAAATAATGTTTCGCATACAGCCCTGAATTGTAGAGTTCTCAATACCTATTGTTTTTGGTGAAGATCGGTTAAGGGAAAGGGGTAGTTTACCTACAACGTTTTTTAACAAGGGTATTTTCTATGGCAAACGATAACAGCCGCAAATTCAAACAGAATCAAATAATTTTCTGCATACAGCCCTGATTTGTAGAGTACTCAAGACCTGTTGTTTTTGGTGAAGATCGGTTGAGGGGAAGGGGTAGTTTACCTGCAACGGTTTTTTTTTATCAAGGGTAATTTTGTTTGTTTGGCAAACGATAACAGCCGCAAATTCAAACAGAATCAAATAATGTTTCGCATACAGCCCTAAAGTTTAAAGTTATCAAGATCTGTCGATTTTGGTAAAGATCGGTTTAGGGAAAGGGGTAGTTTACCTGCAACGTTTTATGTTTTAACAAGGGTATTTTCTATGGCAAACGATAACAGCCGCAAATTAAAACGTAATCAAATAATATTTTGCATACTGCCCTGAATTGTAGAGTTCTCAGGATCTTTTGTTTTTGGTGAAGATCGGTTAAGGGAAAGGGGTAGTTTACCTGCAACGTTTTATGTTTTTAAAGGGTATTTTCTATGGCAAACGATAAGAGCTGCAAATTCAAACAATCAAATACGTTTTTGCATACAGCCCTCATTTGTTGAGTACTACAGACCTATTGTTTTTGGTGAAGATCATTTAAGGGAAAGGGGTAGTTTACCTGCCACATTTTTTGTTTTATCAAGGGTATTTTGTATGGCAAACGATAACAGCCGCAAATTCAAACAAAATCACATAATATTTTGCATATAGCCCTGAATTATAGAGTTCTCAAGACCTATTGTTTTAGGTGAAGATCGGTTAAGGGAAAGGGGTAGTTTACCTGCAACGGTTTTTTATCAAGGGTAATTTTTACTTCCATATTTCCTTAAGGAATGGAAGTATGGTGATGGCAAAAAAAATCGTGTTCGAGATTATTCCAGATTCTGATTCTACTACACTCAAAACATGAAAAAAAGTCGTTTTCCGAAAAGTGTCTGTGTGTCTGTGTGTCTGTCTGTCTGTAGATTTTTTTCTATGGCAAACGATAACTGCCGCAAATTCAAACAGAATCAAATAATTTTTTGCATACAGCCCTCATTTGTAGAGGACTCGCGACCTATTGTTTTTGGTGAAGATCGGTTGATGGAAAGGGGTAGTTTACCTGCAACGGTTTTTTTTATCAAGGGAATTTTTTTTTTTGGCAAACGATAACAGCCGCAAATTCAAACAGAATCAAATAATTTTCTGCATACAGCCCTGACTTGTAGAGTACTCAAGACCTAATCTTTTTGGTGAAGATCGATTGAGGGGAAGGGGTAGTTTACCTGCAACGTTTTTTATCAAGCGTATTTTCTATGGCAAACGATAACTGCCGCAAATTCAAACAGAATCAAATAATTTTTTGCATACAGCCCTGATTTGTAGAGTACTCAAGACCTATTGTTTTTGGTGAAGATCGGTTGGGGGAAGGGGTAGTTTACCTGCAACGGTTTTTTTTTATCAAGGGAAATTTTTTTTTTTGGCAAACGATAACAGCCGCAAATTCAAACAGACTTAAATAATGTTTCGTATACAGCCCTGAATTGTAGAGTTTTCACGACCTATTGTTGTTGGTGAAGATCGGTTAAGGGAAAGGGGTAGTTTACCTGTAACGTTTTATGTTTTAACAAGGGTATTTCCTATGGCAAACGATAACAGCCGCAAATTCAAACAGAATCAAACGATTATTTGCATACAGCCGTAAATTGTAGAGTTCTCAAGACCTATTGTTTTTGGTGAAGATCGGTTGAGGGAAAGGGGTAGTTTACTTGCAACGTTTTTTTAACAAGGGTATTTTCTATGGCAAACGATAACAGCCGCAAATTCAAAGAGAATCAAATAATGTTTTACATACATCCCTGAATTGTAGAGGTCTCAAGGACTTTCGATTTTGGTGAAGATCGGTTAAGGGGAAGGGGTAGTTTACCCGCAACCTTTTATGTTTTAACAAGAGTAAAGTACTTGTTCCTTAAGGAATGGAAGTATGGTGATGGCAAAAAAAATCGTGTTCGAGATTATTGCAGATTCTGATTCTACTACACTCAAAACATGATAAAAAGTCGTTTTCCGAAAAGTGTCTGTGTGTGTGTCTGTGTGTCTGTCTGTAGATTTTTTTCTATGGCAAACGATAACTGCCGCAAATTCAAACAGAATCAAATATTTTTTTGCATACAGCCCTGATTTGTAGAGTACTCAAGGCCTATTGTTTTTGGTGAAGATCGGTTGAGGGAAAGGGGTAGTTTACCTGCAACGGTTTTTTTTTATCAAGGGAAATTTTTTTTTTTGGGAAACGATAACAGCCGCAAATTCAAACAGAATCAAATAATGTTTCGCATACAGCCCTGAATTGTAGAGTTCTCAAGACCTATTGTTTTTGGTGAAGATCGGTTAAGGGAAAGGGGTAGTTTACCTGTAACGTTTTATGTTTTAACAAGGGTATTTCCTATGGCAAACGATAACAGCCGCAAATTCAAACAGAATCAAAATATTATTTGCATCCAACCCTAAATTGTAGAGTTCTCAAGACCTATTGTTTTTGGTGAAGATCGGTTAAGGGAAAGGGGTAGTTTACCAACAACGTTTTTTTAACAAGTGTATTTTCTATGGCAAACGATAACAGCCGCAAGTTCAAACAGAATCAAATAATTTTCTGCATACAGCCCTGATTTGTAGCGTACTCAAGACCTATTGTTTTTGGTGAAGATCGGTTGAGGGGAAGGGGTAGTTTACCTGCAACGTTTTTTTTTCTATGGCAAACGATAACTGCCGCAAATTCAAACAGAATCAAATAATGTTTTGCATACATCCCTGAATTGTAGAGATCTCAAGGACTTTCGATTTTGGTGAAGATCGGTTAAGGGAAAGGGGTAGTTTACCAGCAACCTTTTACGTTTTAACAAGAGTAAAGTACTTGAAATTTTATTTAAACTTTTTGAAACAATGGTAATTGTTTAAAATAAAATAATTTTGTTGCCAGGTAACAAAAATAAAGTCATTTTGATTATAAAATATAAATATTTACAACAAGAAAAGAATTTTCAGTTTTCAAAATTTAAATATATTTTTATAAAACAATGGGTTCTTCATTGAGGTGGGGACCATGTCACTCACTCCATCTCAAGCCTCTCCCATTTTGCAGAAAAATAGGACCCTGTCAAGGCTGATACTTTGACGACAGTGACAGGGCTTTCCACCAAATTCAGCAGAGTGACAGGTAGGCCCAACTCTGATTGGCTCCTCAGATTTCCCCAGCGTTAGTAGGTTCTATGAAAATATTTTATTTCAAAAATGATTTTAAATATAAATCTTAGATATGTTTTATAAATCTCATGTTGTATGTTTTAACATGGGTAATTTTTTATATGACGAACCATAACTGCCGTAAATTCAAACAGAATCAAATAATTTTTTACATATGTGCCTGAGCTATAGAGAACTCAATGTCTGTTGATTTTGGTGAAGATCGGTTACGGGGAAAGGGCAGTTTACCTGAAACATTTTTTGTTGTAACATGAGTAAAGTACTTAATTTTGATAAAGTATCCTGATAAGATCTTAATAATCCACTGTAGAAACATAGATGAAATATCTATAAATGTAGAGGCTAGTTGAACGGGCTGGGGGTAATTTTCTGTAAATCAAAATTATAGTTGAAGGGGGAGGGGATAATTTTTTTTTATGTGTGTACTACGTTATTGGCAACAAAGAAGTATTTTTTTGTTAAAATTCCTTCCCTGGCTGTTTGGCTGAAAATGATTTTAAATATAAATCTTAGAATATGGAAGTCATGTATGGTTCTCCATACCGATATTACTTCCCTATTCCTTAAGGAATGGAAGTATGGTGATGGCAAAAAAAATCGTGTTCGAGATTATTGCAGATTCTGATTGTACTACACTCAAAACATGAAAAAAAGTCGTTTTCCGAAAAGTGTCTGTGTGTGTGTGTGTGTGTGTGTGTGTGTGTCTGTGTGTCTGTGTGTCTGTCTGTGTGTCTGTAGATTTTTTTTCTATGGCAAACGATAACTGCCGCAAATTCAAACAGAATCAAATAATTTTTTGCATACAGCCCTGATTTGTAGAATACTCACGACCTATTGTTTTCGGTGAAGATCGGTTGAGGGAAAGGGGTAGTTTACCTGCAACGGTTTTTTTTTATCAAGGGAAAATTTTTTTTTTGGCAAACGATAACAGCCGCAAATTCAAACAGAATCAAATAATGTTTCGCATACAGCCCTGAATTGTAGAGTTCTCAAGACCTATTGTTTTTGGTGAAGATCGGTTAAGGGAAAGGGGTAGTTTACCTGTAACGTTTTATGTTTTAACAAGGGTATTTCCTATGGCAAACGATAACAGCCGCAAATTCAAACAGAATCAAAAGATTATTTGCATACAGCCCTAAATTGTAGAGTTCTCAAGACCTATTGTTTTTGTTGAAGATCGGTTAAGGG
The DNA here is from genome assembly GCA_034769895.1 of Magicicada septendecula. Taxonomy (NCBI): domain Eukaryota; kingdom Metazoa; phylum Arthropoda; class Insecta; order Hemiptera; family Cicadidae; genus Magicicada; species Magicicada septendecula. Next base: position 1,030,743,397 of record CM068367.1, on the reverse strand, counting down.
AAAGGGGTAGTTTACCTACAACGTTTTTTTAACAAGGGTATTTTCTATGGCAAACGATAACAGCCGCAAATTCAAACAGAATCAAATAATTTTCTGCATACAGCCCTGATTTGTAGAGTACTCAAGACCTATTGTTTTTGGTGAAGATCGGTTAAGGGGAAGGGGTAGTTTACCAGCAACATTTTTTATCAAGCGTATTTTTTATGGCAAACGATAACTGCCGCAAATTGAAACAGAATCAAATAATTTTTTGCATACTTCCCTGAATTGTAGAGGTCTCAAGGACTTTCGATTTTGGTGAAGATCGGTTAAGGGGAAGGGGTAGTTTACCTGCAACCTTTTACGTTTTAACAAGAGTAAAGTACTTGAAAATTTATTTAAACTTTTTGAAACAATGGTAATTGTTAAAAATAAAATAATTTTGTTGCCAGGCAATAAAATTAAAATTTTTTCATTTTAATGTAATATAATATTTTTCATTTAATACGGCAATAAAAAGGCAGGTAAGACACACACACACACACACACACACAATTCGTGTTACTTCTGGCATCACTCATGTTTATTTTCTTATGTTTGCACGCTTTTTAAATGGAAAGTGCCGAAACCCACACCAACATAACGCGTGCAAGCCGAAAAAATGGACATCAATTTGCTTACTGGCGAAGCTAGTAGTTAATGAATGGGTAGGCAAAAATCTTATCTTAAATTTTTTTTAAGGAATCACTAAAAGGACGGTGGGTCAAATCGGACGCTGAGGTAGAGTTTGCTGTAACCGAATGGTTCCACAAACAGCCGTAAGAATTTTACTAGCAGGGAATCTACAGGTTAGTGCAGCAGTGGAACTCATGTCTTAATGTTATTGGAGACTTCTTTTAAAATCGTTGAATAAAAAATGCTTTACAGCTCTATACGTGTGTCTATTGAACAATCCTTGTATTAGTCATACACAATAATACAACTGATTGAACTTCAAATTTTTAAACTTGATTAGTTTCTATATATATGTTTAATGTTACAAATAATTCAAATAACAATCTTGATCATCTGTTAGTTCAGCGGAATAACAGTGACACTTTTAATAACCGCATAAAATAAACACTTGGAAACAACACAGGCGCTTTAACTTAACTGTTTGGACCACAGAAGTGAGGCATGCCTCAACGCTCTATGTGTACAGCGCGGGACAATCCCCCCTCCCTACACTTCCCTATCACACCACTACATTGCTTACATACGATGTATACAAAAAACGCTGAGGCAAGTTCAGGTTGCCTCATTCGCTTTAAACGAACTATGCCGAATCTCACCTGTCACCATCTAGCGGTCGCTCAATAAAGCACGTTTCGGTTTAATAAATTTGACAGTCGCAGTAACAATGTATAATCTTTACGTTATGTAGTTCATACGTATTTATAATTTTTATTCTACAGAATTTGTTAGGGTAGGCATTGCCTCAATTGCCTCCATGTAACATCGCCACTGATATATATGTGTACAACGTTATCGGCAACAAAGAAGTAGTTTTTGTTAAAATTCCTTCCCGGGATATTTGGCCGTAGTCCAATGTTTTCTATAAAACCAGACATTTCGCCAATGCCATCGACTTCCATCATCAGTGAAAATCGAGTGCGATAACGTGAGGTGGTATACGTTAGTGACCACAGTACTGTGGTTAAGGCTGAAGCAGTAAGTAGAAAGAAGTAGTTTCTATGGTAATATTTCATTTCGAAAATGATTTTAAATATAAATCTTAGAATATGGAAGTCATGTATGGTTCTCCATACCGATTTTTAAGTTTCACTGGACGAGAGTGCTTCGTTTATTATTTATACTACAGTCATTAATACTGTACTGGGATTAGCTAACCTTTTAATGTCTTTTCCCGAAACAGTATTAATAAAGATATGTTAACCTGTAAGGCAAGAAGAATACTGAACAGATAGTAGGCCTATAATTCAGGGCTTATTGTATGATGTAGTGAAGGAATGGTCGAAGCGGTTGAGTCGCGTTGACTAGAAATTTTGCCTATGTTAAATGGAACTGTTATGTCATCAGTGGCGCCCCCTCCATAAGACGGGTGTTTGTAATCCAATTTTTCTTTAAGTAATATGTAGCAAAAACACTTTACTGTTATATATTTATTGTCTAATCAATGTATTGATACATCTAGTAATGAAACTTTATAAGAAGCTGTAGTAATGTTTGAAATAAAAATCCACTTTCATATTGTAAATACAAAGTTTAAAGCAGAAATAGAAGCACTATTATTTAAAGATTGGATTAAATTTATTACAATACTTTATAATATACAATAAACTTATATACTGCAAAACAAATTTATATTGCTACAAACAATACTTGGCAATTTTTTTTTTAGTTAGCAGTTTTATCCACACACACACACACACACACACACACACACACACAATGTTACTTATCTGTACAGCTGTACGTGCTGTTGTCTTCGATGTTACTGACGGTTTTGTTCATTCACACAATATGTGATTCACTTTTTGTGAATTCGTTCAATCGAACAACTGACCTGATTTTCACACTCTGAATTATCCACTGTTTGGGAAACATTCTTATGAGAGGTTTTAAATAAATTGTTGGTTTCTTAAACTTAATTTTCCAAATCTGGAGGCCCCCTACTAAGTGAGGTCCCCCCCCCGCCCCACCGTTAGTCCGTTACTGCGTGTCATATCAGAATCTACGCGTCTTACTCAGCTTCAAACTGTGGATGTGCAACTGTGTAAGACATTATAAACATTCTGGATTTGCGTTACAAGTAAACAGTAATGTAACTTTTCCTGGCATTATCAGTGGATACAAATCTCGGGTGAATGGAAGTGGTCCAGAACTTTCCCTCAATAAAATTACATTTTGTACACTTAATCCCAATATGTCACTTGATGCCAAAAATAAGTTTCTTGAAATACAGAGATCTTCCGAAATGCTTGCCATCATTTTAAGGGACCGAGAACCCAGGTCATCATTTACTGTCATTCACTCTAATACTAATGAAAATGAAGAGTACTTTCAGATAAAAACGTTTGTGTGTAATTCTTTGTTAAAAATAAATACACCGTTTGTTTATGGAGGAACATTCAATGTATAGTGATTAGTTTTATCGTATATTTCTTTACGTTCAGTATTGCATCAGTTTTAGGTCATATTGCATTGCTAATTGTTAGTTTTTAAGGACATATTCGTATTCTGTATTTTAGGTCATGTAAATCCGAGCCTTAGTAACGGCATATGGAGATATAACAATAATTAAAAATAAAACAGGTTCGCATGTTCGTGCCCGGCTGGAAAGTATCACTTCGCGTACAAATCTGTATCGCTTGTACTTCTAACATTTAGTTAGTGGTGTTGTGTTCAATCACATAAACGTACATTTAAATAGACACGTACACGTTTTACAACCTAAACAGAAAGACTGAGGAGCTTTATTGTTTTACAACGATAAGAACACGCAATTTACGTAAAGAAAAAGTAAATGAAGTTTACGGACAACAAATGAGGGGCGAGGCTGTCATTCGTTACGGTTGGCTTTTGTCGCAGGTGGTCAATACCATTCCGATACGAGTAATTATGGCTCTCGAGTAAATTTAATTAGACGAAACACTTTGGTGCCCCAGGTTTGTATGGAAACAAGATTACACGCACAAAGGCGAAGTCTAACAGGCGCTGTCAATGTAACATCCGAACTATTAGGAAATGTCTTGAATCTTATAGTATTGTTTTTTTTTATGTATATTATATTTTATGCATGCGTATATGTAGCCTATAGAATACTTTATGTATTTCAGGATATTTTATAAACATTGTCATTAAAAGAATACTGTAGATTTGTTCAGGAATATCTATATTAAGGGCATTCGTAACCGGCTATGCTTATCATGTTAAATTCATTAACTTTGAGACCCATTATCTCAGAACCTGTAAGAGATAGAACTCTGCAATTTTAGCACGCAGATTACCTCATTATACTCTTCAAACGCTACTAAATTATAAAGGTACCTCAATTCCTTGACTTTTTATAATTTTTTATGTTTTGCTCTAAACATTTGCATACAAAAAGCATACTTAATATTCTTTCACATTTTTATTTTTCAGTGAAACTACATATTTCCAATAGTTTAGTTATTTCTCTACTAACCCAATATCCACAAAAATGTCTAGCTTGATGATTCACGTGGTTTTTGAAATAATGGGTCATTTATCTAAAAAAAGTAGATTTTGAGAAAAACGCGTTTAAAGTTTTGAAACAGATTTTTGTCGTTTTGTGCTTTAAAATAGTCCACCTCCATACTAGGGGTTTTCACTTATGTCCATTTGGTCCTCTTGTATTTTCTTCACGTTTCTAGCTGACTGTCCAACCTTTTTCATCAATTCATCTCCTGCTGTCTCTGCCTCAAGTATTCGTTGCAAGTCAAATTTTTTCATTATGTCAACCATATTTGATCAAGATTTGATCCCTAATTTTTGTCAGACTTGACACTTGCTTATATTACAACACAGCATAATGTACACCCAAAACTAAAGTATGCAGGCCAACAAATTTATTTTTTGGCAATCTATTCCGATTAAATGGTTTAGCGAATTGTTTGCATTCTGTGTACTGTCGTAAAGACATTTTATTAACAAATTAGGATGACTCAGATCAGCAAATGTTGGGTTGTAGGCCTAACCATTCGTGTTAATACAAAATTTTCCTTTGTAAACACAAAAATTCTCTTTCCAATGGTAAAAACCGCATGTTTCTACGATTTGTTAGAAGGAAGTGACAAATTTGTAAAAAATGGTAATATTATCAGCACTTTTGAAATAACTTTTCCTAGGATCTCTATTCTTTTAAAAATCATAAAAAATTTATGATTAGGCGTAATCACATAAATTTGGTATCAAATTACTCAGAAAATAATGAAGATTTTTTTAAGAAAAAAAAAATCGATTTTTGGGTCGATTTGCCGGTTACGGGTGCCCTTAATATCTGTATTGTAACTAACGGAAGGTTCTGCTAATTTAGCTACAATATGAAAAAATATCAAACGACGGTTTTTTTGTCAACAGAAGTAACAAAGCCAAAGTGCTGCATTGGCCTACAATATAACTGTTTACAGCTCGTTTTTGTTACGGTAGTTATGAGAGTAGCTTTTCTACTGCTGTGTGTCGTTCGACGTGTTTTATAATTTCATTCATTGTACCTGCTTTAGAAGGCTGTAGCAGTAAAAAATAAATGGCCAAAGTCGGAATAGTAGATTACTCCACTAAAATACCAAATAATTGTTAACAAGTATTTAATATTTCTTGTTTAAGAGATAGAGTTTCTCTGTTGTAAGCAATCACTCGCAGATAAACAGCTACTGATGCATGTATGACGTCATACTACCGGGTCGGCCATAATTCCGTTGACACTACAACCTGTTTTAATTTTGTAGTGATCGTCACTGACAATGTGTGGTGCGGTCATTAACTAAACACACTTTTAAAGTATATTTGTTCGACGTTTCGACAAAAGTTATTGACATCGTCAGGACGTGTATACGCACAACACAATAGAACATAAATATTAAGTCTTTACGTATAATGAATATTTTGTTTTGGATTGTTTAAACATGTATTATTTATAATAGTAACAATAACTAATATTATTATTTTAAAATATAATTGTAATATTCCGTACGGAATAATACTAATTGTATGTGTAATGCTTATTGTATATTATTGTGTTATGCTTATTGTATGCTTATTGTGTGTTAATTTTATTGTGTTGAAAATAGTGTTAATTTAAAGTCTAAACCTCACAGAATCTTTACTCAGTAGAAGTGGGAATAAATTTATTTTATCAAACAACTTATGGCCCACTCTGTATTTTCACGGCGACGGAAAAAACGAAAGAATCAAAGAATGTAATTTTCCTGCCTTCTGTATCGCAGCTGACTGAGTATCGCGGGAGAAAGTTTTACCTCACATACCACAAAAACAAAACATCGTACCTACGAGAGCCCGAAGAAGATGAGGCGTGTAGAAAAACGTTATAGACCAGTGGTTCCCAAACTTTTCAGTCCGCGGACCCCCCCCCCAAATAATTAAAAATTTCACGTACCCCGTCTGAATTATGATATAAAACAAACAGTAAATGTGATACACTCTTATATTTTAATTAAAATGTATTAAAATCAAAATTTCCTTAATTTGAAAAATTATAATATTAATTACATCAAACATAGTGAAGCAGCTGTTAAACAATTAGCTCTGCAATATTAGGTTTTAATGTCTGATAATTTCAATATTAAGTCACTTTCAAATATCAATTTATTTCTTAACTTTGCCAACCTCGGCTCTATCTTTCCAACCACACGTGTCGAAATCAAGGTACTTAGACGTAAAACCAGTTTCACGGAAAAACTTTTGCTTAGATACAGTGCTTATACGTGGACTAAAACAGCGCGATCAGCTCTGCGTTGATGCGGCGCTCTAGTCAGTTCGACTGAAAAACAGATCTGCTATACGACATGATTTAAAAACATTATTAAATCCATTAGTTTGAAATTACTTTTACAATTACAATTAGTTTTAACAAAAACAAAGTAGGAATCTTCTGGAATCTTCTACTAATTGTTTTAAGATTCGAAATTTACATTTTAGAGCATAAAAATCTGAGAAAATTACGGTATATTCTATTTTTTCTTAAATGTGTCCGCGGACCCCCTCAAACATATCACGGACCCTACTTTGGGAACCACTGTTATAGACCGGTGAAAGTGATGAAACCCTCGGTTGAATAGAAAGAATAATCTGATGATGACCAGTTCTTATATCGACTGCTATTTAATGACCGAGGTTGTTCGGTCACACATAAGTCGGTAGGGTGGGTTAACGAATTTAGCGATATTTATTTATTACCTCAGGAAATCGTGAATTGTGAATATTGTATATTGAATTAGTGCGTTTGTGAAAGAACATTGTCCGATCGAATGTAAAAAAATCAATCTTTAAAGATACGAGGGCCGTTCAGTAAGTAAAGATGTTATTTTTCTAACACAGTTTATTCGAGTAACTAATAATGTACCTACTGTGTGAGATAATCTCCTGCTATAATTATACATTTGTCCCATCTCTCTACTATTTTTTATGCTAGCAGCAAGAAATTCTTTGTCTTGAAGTTTGAGCCAAAATTTTAAAATTTGTCTTCATTTCCTCGTTGCTATGAAATTTAACCCCACGTAAAAACACTTTGATGGAATGAAATAAAAATAAGTTGAATGTGGTAAGATATGGACTATAAGGCAGGTGAGGTAGAACCTCCCACCGTAATTTTTCAGCGGTGGTTTGAGGCGTTGATTTTGCGGTATGCGGACGAACATTAGCCTGTGGAAAAAGCACTCGTTTTCTATGTAAGCACCCTTTTTTTCATTATGGCAAGCTGCACTTTACTTTCAAGCAAATCTTTGTAGAAACCACTATTGGTTCACTACTATAAAATACGGCACTTGGCATCCCAAACGTTGTTAGGGATCCCAAACTTGACTGGCTGATGATAGGGTCTTGAATTTTTTCTGACTTGAGAACCGAAATGTTTCACTCCATGCTTTATCACTTGAATTCTGGCACGTAGGCCCTAATGAAAAATTCAGATCTCATCACAAGTTACAGTTCTTGCAAAAATGTTTTACGGCAGTTCAGTTTTATTGGATGAAATGTACTAACACTTACAGTTCCTACAATTATTAGCAACCTCTCTTGTTGTTAAGTCGCTCGTCTCCGTGAATAAGCTGTTCAGCGTAAGATTCTAGAGTTGTAGTTGAACTCAATTGGTTGTCCTGCTTGTTGGGTACCTTCACTTGTTTTACATCTTCAGAAACAAGACATCTTATCACAGAACGCCGTTCTTCCAAATTGTACTGTTCATTAGCGTTATTTAATGAATATATTAGACGAAATATTTGTCAAACAACTGTTTTATAGGGATTCGAACTGTAAGCTTACAGAGTATATGATATGTGATTTTGACATGTTTTGAACGAAGCAATTGGTCTATCTTATTTATCTTATTGGTCTGTGGCAGCTATCTTATTATTGCTTCGATGATTGCTTTACAGTTTTTGCTTTTGATGTATTCCACGACGAATATGTCCAATGAAAGTGCTGTTTTATTTGTTATCTGTGCTGTAACAGATTTTCCGACGTCACTACTGGTTTACAATAATACGTTTTCATTCCAAGCAAGAATAAATAAAAGTAGCCAAAGTATATCCTCGAAATATTACGACTCTGTGTTGAATGGTTCTGAGTAAATTCGGTATTTCGTATCTCAAATTTTTCTCTATATCTTAGAATTTGTTGGTGAACTCAGAAGGTAACTACTACAGGGAACGTTAGAAATATCGCTAAAATGCAGATAAGTATAAATTACCGTCAGCTTCCAATATATATGTAAATTATTTTCATATCTTTTGAAAACCTTAAGTGGTACGTCGAGTTTTGTTGTATGGGAATCTTCAGAGCTGTTGTTAAATCATTCACACTAGTAGTATACGAGAATCAATAATTTCTCCATTTTATTATTACTTTTACACGGCCATATAATAAGCCCACAAGTACTTTGAGCGAAAGGAAACAGGGGGAGACTGTTTGTTACGGTACACGTTATACTTGATTAACTGAGCCCGATAAAACTAAATGTTGATCAAACAACATACATACGTAAAGCGGATTACAGCACTCTTTCCCCTCACGTATTTGTAAGGTAATGGGGCTTATACGTTTACTACTGGTAAGTTAGAAAATAACAATATTTCACTGCGTTAATGCTCACTTAAAGCATTTGTCACTATTTTCAAAAGCGCAGTAGCTAAGGTTTATCTTTAAACAGAAATACATAAAGCCACCAACATTTCAAATTATTCTCATTTCATTCCGCGTGTTAAGTAAACAAGATCGAAGCGATGTAAAAATAAGAACAACTGTGTAGGTGTAGGTAGAAAAAGTCTATATGTAAAAGCATTAATTTATGTAAATACAACGGAAGGGGGTCGAGGGAAAACCACGAAGACAGGCAAATATTCCTATTACGTGAAGTGAAGAAGAAGAAGAGGAAGAAAAAAGGAAAAAAAAGAGTATCAAGATTAAGACTGTTTTCTTAACCAGTACTGGTAGTACTCCAGTGGTCGAACACGTAATGCCGGATAAACAATATCCAGCTCTGTCAGTTCAGGAAACTCTCGTTATGGGCTACAGTTAGCAACTAAGAAAAAGCTACGCATCTAGTTACTTCAGAAACGTAGGTCTGCTGTACTACATATTGCATATACACAATAACTTGCTTAAAGTACATCAAACTTAATAATAAAGTGAATAGAATGTGTTTGGTAGATCTCTTAATAGAGAAACTGTGATGTGTTCTTGTTTTTAAAAATATTTCGTAATCCAGAAATTTATTTTTTGTGCAAAAATAAGTATTTTCTCACAATCTGTTTTATTGATAACCATGTTTAAACAATTAGAACATTAAACGGTATTGTTAAGTGTATCATTATTGCTTTAGAATGTCGAAGTTTCACTCATTTGTTGTGTAGCAGTATAGATAGTATAGGATAAATGATGTGCGTGATCGTACGACATAAAGGACACACGGTACAACAAATATAAGTATGTTTCTGTCGTCATTACTTCGTAAAAATTACTAACTAAAAAACATGGAAACATAAAGTTTTGTAGAAAATATACTCAACTTCTTTTAGATGATGTTACTCCTACATAAAACTAATTTCATGACCTTCATTTTAAAATGTTTGCTTTGTTTCCACAAAGTTCAGGATACTTCTTTAAATGACTATTTAAGACCAAGTGTGTACAATAAATGAATAAGACCTGTGACCATTAACATTCTGGATCAATATCGATAGGCCTAAACGTATAATACACTAATAGGCCTATTCTTAACATTCTGTAATTATTAATAAAAATTAAATATTATTTAATATCTGTAATCGTAATTATTAAAAACGGATTGTGAAAAAACGCTTGTTTTGCACAAAAAGGGAAATGGGAATGAAAATAGGTTTTTTAAACAAGCAGGCCTATGTCTTGCAATTTTCTACTCAGAGATGTCTTATTAATTTTTTTGTTCGGTGTAGTTAATTGCAACTGCAAACTAGGTAATTAACAACATTGGTTTTTCAGGATCAAAAACATTTTACCTGTAAAATGCAATTCCGCAAGGTCATAATGCAGCTAATTTTTATCGTAAAGGGATATAAAAATATTTTAGAAAAAAGAATTCTTCATTCCGTAATAGGAAACCCTCAAGTGAAAAGAATATTATAAGGTTTAAAAAGCATTCTTGACTTGTTTCTATACGGTATATATTAATATGTTGTTACTTTAAAAACCAATTGTCATCTCTTTTCGTCCTATTTTGATGCGCGATTATGGTAATTACAGCTAGCGACTCATCGATTTCTCTACTACTGCATACTTTAAATCCTCTACAATTGAAAATCTTTCCTATGAGTTATTTTATTTTAAGCGTAATTTGGCTGTACTACATACCACAGAAGGTTATCTGTCTGTCCTTCGACGAAACCTAGAATAAAGACGTCTTACTGTAAGTAGCCTTATCTAATTACCAACAGACATTTTGGGCTAATTTATGTCTGTGGTGTTTTGAACTAACATGAAGTTAATAATAGCAACATCGTTTCAAAATCATTAGAGCGCCTGTTTGTTTAGGCGTTCAAACTCATGGCAGAAGCGCTAACACTGTGTTATTGAAGAAGTCTCGTCTGTAAGTTAAATCATCGTGTGTTGTCCCTGATAAGTATTAATATACAGTGGGTTGTTTTTGGCAATTTATGATAAGAAAAGCCATTGAATTTGTGTAACACACTCGCAATACCAGGGAATTCTGCAACTTAAGTTCTGAAATTGATCAAAAACGTATAACTTAGTCAAGAACGTTAGCGATTGCAATTCGACAAAAAGCCTCTTAGGATGAGATGCTGACTTGAATTGTTTAGGCAGCTGTAAATTTTGGAGAATCGGTATTACTTAAAACTAGAAGTATATTCTCGGAACAAACGTATACGAGAGTCAGTTGAAAAGTTCACGGAGCGACATCTGTAGCTTAGCGGTAAAACTAAAATGTTTCGTGTGTTGCAAGATTTGTATTTTATGTGAACTCCTGTTAATTTTCAAATCTATCTATCATTTTATTCATTGTTTAAAAGCTGTTTAAAATTGACGTGTCATGTGTGTTTTAAAAAGCGAACAAAATCAAACATCGTGGTGTGATTCTTTGTTAAAAATTGTTTAGCGCCAACAGAAATTCTAAACGAAATTGTAAATGTGACAGGAGTTGTTGCGACTTCAAAACCAACGGTTTGTATGTAGGCACTTGAGTTTAAACGTGGTCGCTCGAGCATTGAAAACGTGGTCGCACTGGACGCCCCAAAAATGCAACATCTCCAGATGCGGCAGCCATCTTGGACAACGCTTTTTAACATGATAATGTTTTTAGGCTGGGGGTCATTCCACAAAAATCGTCATCGATAAATGTAACGCTTCCACACTTTCGATTCCCCACAGTCTAGAAATTTGATATCTAAACGCATCAAGACAGAAATAATCGCTGCTGACATTGAGTTTAGCAAACGTTTTAGTGAGAATAAATTTGGTTTTACATGCTCTGTTTGTGATCGTCTGTGGTTTGAAAATGATTTACGTAATCCACAAAACGTAATCCACATTATACGTTTCAAAAGCCTAAAAAACATTATCATGCTTCGATGTTTCGGTTTCGTCGAAATTCTTTTAGTCGGGGGGTCATTCCACAAAAATGTAACGTCATCGAAAAATGTAACGCTTCCACACTTTCGATTCCACACAGTCTAGAAATCTTCGGTCTCTGTCGTTTTAACATGATAATGTTTGTTATATAGTAAATATATTTGTTATAAGTAAATATTTGTATTATATAGTAATTATTAAAAACATTATCATGCTTCGATGTTTCGGTTTCGTCGAAATTCTTCTTTTTGTACCTAATGCTTTCATGAGGATATTTTACGGGTATTCTGTGTTCATTGTTTTATTCAGTAGACTGATTTCGACGCCTTCTCGTTATTTTATGGCATTACATCTGCTAAAACACAACTTTTAATCGTACACTTTTACTCTTAAGTTCTTGAGTTATAGTATGATGCACACGCTCACATTAGATGCCTATGATTTCAGCAACGTCATAAACTCCTGAATCTGCGGTCTTCCAACACCCTATCAAATTTTTTCAATACTGTCATTTTTTGTTGCACTTTTTGGACGTCCACTGCTGGGATCATCTTCAGTGCTTGTACGACCACGTTAAAACACAAGTGTGCCCCACTTACCGTTGTTTCTGAAGGCGTAGCATCTCCTAACACATTCACAATTTCGTTTTGATTTTCCATTGGCGCTAAAACGTTTTTTAACAGAAAATTCATCACAACACGATGTTTGACTTTGTACATTATAAAAACACGCGTGACAGGAAAATGTTAAACAGCTGGTAAAGAGTGAATAAATTGACAGATATATCTGGAAATTAACAGTTCTTCACGCAAAATGTGCGTCTTGCAGCACACGAAAAATTGTATTTCTACCACTGAGGTGTCGTAGATGCCGTAGAAACTTTATGTAATCACTTCATGTGGACAAGCAGTCGCAAGAATTGTTAGACTTTTCCTGACAATTCCATCCGCAGTGTATACGTGCATACACATATACGAACACACGGCACACAACACAAACATAAATGTTAACTAGCCTCAAAGTCGATATTAAATACTGTCCAGCAAAGTATAAATATATTCATATTAAAATTATAGTGTAATATTCACGACGGAGATGTTATCGGTCATTTGTACGTTGAGTAGTTTGCATAAAAGGATTATTTTATTAAGGTTAGACGTATTTGTATACCACAACAAAGAAGCGTCTGTAGTGCTCCGCACTAAGGATAAAGTAGACACCCCGATGGCATTCATAACTAGAGCAAACAGCTCACGCTGAATTTCTCATCTACAGAACCAAACCGCAATACAGTTAATACGGTTTCTGTTTCGCCAGTAGCTATGCAAATATACGCTTAGATGCACTGAAGAGTAAAATTATTTATCATCTGTTACTTTATAACGTTGAGTATTCAAGTTTAAATGCTGTCAATAATGCTAAATTTTAAAGAATACTTTATTTTGAAATTTGTATCACTAGAAGTAATTGAAGAGGCATAGGACGTAAAAATTGTTACTCTGAAGCTATAGATTTAATCCGGAACTGTTGCACTTAGTTGGAATTTCTCTGTTCATGTACTGAATTAATTATCTAAATAAGGGAGAAGAAATCACAATTCTGAATAATTTTCGACAATTTTAACATGATTTTTTTAACAGGTACTTCTACTATATATGAAAACTATATATTACAACACTACAGATTATATAATTTTAATTTAAATTGGGTATAATGCAATTTATGTGGCCCCACGCTTTTTGGAGACAATTTACAACAATACAAATTGATGTATTTATTTATATATTGTGTATTGAATTCATAGGTAGGTGTAATCGTAATAAGAAGATGATACGTTATTTACGTTTAAAATCGTTCCATTATTTATTTATTTAAACAACATCTACCATATCTATGATTTAATAACTCATTATTAAATCGTTTGTACGAAGTTTTCGTACATAACTTATTGCTAACAAATTACATACATACGTTATATACAACTCTTATTATCTAATCGTAATTACTTTTAAATGTTTATTTTGCTTTCGGCTTACTCATGGTGTGTTCATATTTTTGCAATTGCTGATTCATTAGCTTCAAAAAAATGAATTTACTTCTATTCAGACTTCTTTTATATTACTTTGTTTTACTTTCTACTGCATATGCAGTTTTTGTTTCTTTATCATCAAAGACCTTACTAATTACGTTAATTAAAAAATTACTTATTTCTCTTATCATTTACGTTACTAATTTCTAAATTTGATACAAGACATACTATTCTAATTTTTACTGCTTTGACATTTTTGTATCATTTATTATTTTTAATATTGGTTGAATGTCTTCCATTCAAACTTTAATTAGTGTCTTTAAAATGTTTTTTTTTTCACCTTGTTTGACGTGGTTATTCATCTGTACGTCCTCCGTGTCCTTCTGGTCGTGTCCTCTGCATGTGCTTCAGGTCCTCCGGTCGTGTCCTCCGACAGTCGTCTCGTCTCACGTCATCTGCTGCCGGTGTGTCCTTAGACCTCATCGTATGCATTTTGCAGCTCTGGCTGTATAGCTAGTTGATCCTGTGACTCTTACGATAACTGTGAATTTGTGCCGTCGACTGACATAGCCTACTGCGGCAATGGTTGAATCAAGAAGAAGAAACTTTATTAGCGCGGCCTGGTATTTATAGTCAGGTCGTGCAAAAATTCCTGTCTGAACACTTTTCAACTTGTCAGATTCTGTCGAGGCGTCACTCCCCCCACTCTGGTTCAATTCACTATTTTCGCCTATTTTCACCCAATGAAATAAAAAGTTTTTTCACCTCACTCGATGTTCAATCGATCACTAATTTTTATGTGATTACTATACGTAAATTGCACTTCTTTATGGTATTCACAAAAAGAGTTATTCATTTCTTACGTATAGTAATTGCACTTCTGTATGGTTTTTTAACATTTTATTTATCTATAATTTCTACACACTTTGGTGTCTTTTGTTTTACCCTATCGTACATAGTTTTCTTATAATTAACAATAAATATATAACTATTTTACTTGAAAAGGGTTGGTTACATTTCAGGAACGGACAGGTTTCACACACACTAACAAAATACGCGCGTACACAAGCTAGCGACAGGTGCGTCGAAACTGCATGTCCATGCATGAATCTTTGTACTCCCTATTTTTACTACGATTCAGCTTATGCAATCTGAATCATGTTTATTAATTTATATTTATTCATTTTTATTGAAGTGAAACTTCTTTTGGCACGGTAGGAAAAATTTTCGTTACGCGTTATGCGTTATATGCATGAAACTTCTTTGGGCACGGTAGGAAAAATGTTTGTTACGCGTTACGCGTTATACGTTAACTATGCGTGCATGTGTGTGTAAATGTGTTTAGTAGTATACCAAAATGAGGAAATGTACAGTTATATATAATTATTGTTACGAATATTTTAAGTTAACGATATGTAAAAAATAATCTACCTAGTCCTACATAATTTAATGACATATATGTTAAAAATTGTTTATGAATACGATCGACGTCATTCTCAATCAATATTATACGTTGCTTTATCACGTGTGACGAGTATTGAAGGATTACATATTACGACACAGAACAACGAGAAGATATTCTACCATGGCCGAAGACGATCATCATCAACAATTGATTTGCAAGAGGAATTTAAACGACTTTCACTAAACAAACTAGAAACTTTAAATGAAAATTTAGTAAATTTCATCAATAACAGAATAGGTTTATCAATATTCACTTTTAATTGCCAAAGTCTTACAGCTCATGCTGTTGATCTAAAAGATATAGTTGTGAAAAATTCAAATGTCATAGTTTTATCAGAAACTTGGCTAGCCAATGAAGATGACGTATCTGTTCTTAATTTCAACTGCATTATGAAATATAAACGACCAAATATTAGAGCGGGAGGTGTCGGGATATTTCAAAATTCTGACGATATTATTAACATTATAACTCCATCCATGGATTTTTCCGTTACTTAATCTGATGTCTATGGTTCAATGGCATCTACAGTTGGCGATTTGTGTATGGCTGCATGTAAAATGGAAAATGGGCAAAAAGTTGTGATTTAGCAGTGTATATTTCTCCTAATAAAACATTATATGATATTATTGATTTTCTCCATCTTCATTATTATCGTATACATCACAAGGTGCCGCCATACTTCATAAAGATTATCATAAAATACCTATGATTTTAAGTGGAGATTTCAATGTCAATTTTGCATTAGACAAATCTATAAAACTGTTTGAATTTTTAAAAGATAATTTAAACCTGTCGATACAAAATGATAAAAAAATATCTACGACAAAATTGAATACGACAATTGATGCAGTATTCACAAGGTTTCTAGATAATATTGAATGTAAAACATACATTTCTTATTTTAGTTACCATAAGCCGTTGGTTACAAAAGTGTATGATAAAATATCACTAAATATTAACGAATAGATTAATAATAATAATAATAATTTCTGTAAATGTCGTATATAATAAAATATTTTTTATTTACTAAAAATGAAAATTTTTCTTATACTGATACCTCTCCCATCCTATTAAATTTTAAGTATACAGTTAAAAATAATAATAATAATGGATAAACAAAAAATAATGGATATAACCCAAAGAAGTTTCACTTCTTCCGCGTGTACACACTTACTGATACACGCACCCAAACTTTTTATTTATTTTATTTATTTGGTCAATGCACAGTACCGTTAGTGTTTGTACTGTTGCAATATATATATATATATATATATAATATATATAATATTTATACTGAAATTACCTCAAGATAGTTCTGAGGTAATAAATCTTAAAATTACCTTAAGATGTTCCTTTATTTTCCTTATTAGGAACATGTTTCGAGAACCCCTGTGTTCTCATCCTCAGCCTTCGTGATCTTGCGTCTGGTGAAGTATTTGTGTGTTGGCTGGACGCTATTTTGGTTTCTTGTTGGACTCTGGTATTTTAAAGTGGTATTATTGTGTGTGATTGTGGTGTATGTATTAGTATTTTGTGTATTTTCGATGTTGAGTGCTTTGAAAATTGTGTCGTGTTTTGTGTTGATTTGTATTTGTTCAGGTATTAGTTTGTTTTGTGTTTTATGTTTGTATATTTGTAAATTTTCCCAAATGTTCATTATGGTGCCTTTGTTGGTTATGTCTGGGAATTCATGTCCAGTGTTTATTCCATGTGTGGCCAAATTAGATTTGTATATTTCTGTTTTTTTTTTTTGTATGCGTTTAGTGTTCAAAATAACGTTTTATCAGTTGTTTTTTTGTTTGTCGTATGTAACATTTATTGCAATCTTGGCATTCAATTTTGTATATACCATTGGTTGTTGTATTATCTTTGTTGTGTGGGTTATTTAGTTTTGTAGATAATTTTTATTAGTTTTGTATACTATTTTAATGTCTGTGTTTTAAACAGTTTTGTTAGCTTTATCGTTTTATTATTTATGTATGTGAATGTGGCCCATTTTTATTGTTGTTATTATTTTTGTTTTAAACAACGTGGTCATCACGTCTGTAGCTTTTATCCATAAAAGTAATTATGGCTATATGGTTTCGACGTTTTAATGCCTATGAAGTGTTCTCGTGAAGCAAATAAACAAAATTGCACGAATTTTTTAATTAAACATCGTAAACTAATAATAATAAATGTAATTTTTAAACTAATAATAATAAATGTAATTTTTAATAATAAACTATAAAATAAACTATTTTTAATAATATAACACTGCATAGTCACGTGACAAACTTTTGTTAATACGGTGAGTAATAAGTGTAGTAGGTATATTTTGTTTGGACTTTGTTTTCATGACAGTTTCGTGTTGAGCTGAGAAAACGGCTATCGTGGAACACTTTGGTTGATGACGTTGACTTTGCATAATACAATATGTGAATCACTAATGACATACCCTATTGTATGTGCGTAAGATGGGTAGTCCCAGATAAGAGTCCGAAAGTCTGCAGAATGTAAATTGAACTGATATACGTGTGTATGAAACGTAACATTTACGTTACGAACAGACAGACCATTATATGTACTGTCTGAGTCAAGGTCAAGGTTGTAAACCACCGTTATGGATGCAAAAGACGTTAATTACTTTAGGCAAACTGGAAGCCACGAGCCGGACACCACACAAACATCTGTTGTGTGTTACCATATTATAAAGGTGCAGTTGTATCGATGTTTATCAGTTTGTATTGGCGTGAATGAACAAGAGAGGAATACGGTTCTGCTATTTCAATGGCGAACAGAATCTCCCTAAATCAATTCCGTTTTAAAACTGAGACGGAAGTTTATTGATTTGATAATGTATCTATTTCTGTACCCTTTAACCTAAATCAAGTGAAAGTGAAGGCGGAGGTTTTGTGTACATAACACATTTACGAGCTCACGTGTTCATTATTTGTTCTAAAGTTAACCCTATCTGTTTGCAGACTATTTCTAGGCCGTCTTATATATAGCTCAAGATTTTCTTTTGTTACATAAAATTTAAGCAACTAATGACGTATGTCCTTTTGTACTCAAAGAAGAAATAGCTTACGAAATCGGTTCGTATCTTCCGTATTATTAATTTACAACAATTCAAATTTTCATACACACATAGAACCTTACCGTCATTTAAAATTTAGTGATCGTTATCATCGCATCATTAAAATTATTAATACATTTTATGTAAACTTTTATTAATGTTGATATATCTGTGACGTGCATTGTGGATATTAAATGCTTATGGTATATGATTTTGAACTTTTAACCGCCATAAACCTAAAATTAAAAATGTCTGTGTTGATACTTGTTCATTCATCATTCTGTAACAATTTCCCTTGTAGCCTTCGGTGTTACGCTATGGTACCTACAGAATTTTAAATCATGTTAATACGTTTTTTGATTGAAATAGACGTACTGCGTGTAGCCCATAGATATGTTTTACACAAAAGGCATTCCGCCATCACGGTTTCTCATGAGAACATTTTTTGGACAATATATGCTGTATAAGGTATGTTGTCTCAAAGATATGTTATAATTAGTTGTGTATTTCCGTCGTTGCATTAGTAGGCTTCTGAATGGTTTTGTAGACGTTAAGAAACTACGTATATTGTTCTGAACAATGTGTACTGATGTGTTAATTTCACAACTAATGGCTAGAGATTTTGTTGGTTTTTCCTGTAGATTTCAGATAATTCACATTTACTTCTTACGTTTCAATTTATAAATATCGTCAAACCAATATTCCCGTTGTTCTCATGAGTTTGCTTCAGATTGACTTGCTTCGTGTGATGGGACAATCCGTTTACGTTTAACATCGTAGCTTTCATTCGTACGCCAACTAAATTTGTACCTAGAGGACGGCGTATTGGCTCTAACAGTCATTTGTATGCGACAAATAACTGCTCACACACTGTCTGCACTTTTGTAACTTTGAAAGACTATCAGCGTCGCCAAATGTTTAATGTATAAATCGGGACTAAGATACGTAAAGGCAAAAAAGCAGTATTTTTCAAGAAAAGCAGGACATGAAATGTTAGTTTGACCTAGCAAAAACCCAATGAAGATAAAAAAGTAAGGCACTAATTTTATTGATTTTAATAAACATTGAAACAGAAGAGCAACAGCGATTGGTATTTTATGTATTATGTGAGGATGTTTTGTTGCTGTGCAAATTAACGTTTGATTATACGCAGCTTAGGCCAACGAAGACATAGTCGGTGAAATCTTGCCATTTGTAACTAGGATTCGAATACTGCTTCCGTACAGTTCCCAGACACAGTTAACCTTGACATAGAGCGTCCACACAAGAGTTTGTAGATAGAAAATACACTGAATAATTATTCAAGAAGTAATTGGACCATCATTTCTTTTTCTCATCTCAGATGTGTTGCACATATTTGAGAGTTATATTTTGGTATTTTTGTAGTTTCTCTGTTCACGAAATATTCAGTTTTACTCTCCATAATGAAATAGTACTTCTTTACATTTTTTAAAACCGTACCTTATGTGACTTTATAACTAGATAAAATAATTCTCCATATTCTAGACGGAACCAATAGTAAATATAAGTACATAAGTTAAGTACTTAATAATTAAATAAATGTTAATTACTCTCTGTAGAATTATGCAATAGTGACAAAGAAATTTGTTTCACCAAACTTTTTAACCCTAAGGAGTCTAGCTCTTTATCTCTGAAACTGTAGTAACGGAGAGAATAAATTTTCTTAGAAAATTATGACGCTAGATGGTGATGTAACTTAATTTGTGTGTAAGTTACTAAGTATCATCTTACATTTAACGTTTCTATGAAGTTCATAACTACTGATATCTTTTAACACGTTTATAATAAGTGAGACTCACCTTGTGCTTTGCTGTTCAGCACTTGAAATTTTATTATTACCTTAAATATCGTAAGATTTACCCATCGTCTCAACGTGTAAGTAAAATTTAAAAACTAATTATTTAAATTGTATTTTTACTGAAAACATTTTAAGAAAAGAAAATATCGTTAATAACAAAATCGTAAGTTGAATAATACCAACAATGTGTCACATTAAATATGAAAAGATACTGATAGCCAGATGAAAAATACAATTTAATTTTTCATTTACGTGATGATTTGATGATACAAATATTATTGATAGCTTTAAAGTAACATTTTGGATATATTCAATTTAATATATTTAATATTTATACTAGAATTACCTCAAGATTTTTTTCCCTTATTAGGAACATGTTTCGAGAACCATTGTGTTCTCATCCTCAGCCTTCGTGATTTTGCGTCTGGTGAAGTATTTGTGTGTTGGCTGGTCGTTATTGTGGTTTCTTGTTGGTCTCTGGTATTTTAAAGTGGTATTATTGTGTGTGATTGTGGTGTATGTATTGTTACAACACAAACAAGCCACCCCAATACCAGGGAAAAAACGATGAATCAACTATATAAAATGTTTAAACTAATGAAAATAAAATGACTATGACGCGACAAACGACTATGACCCAACCCAAGTGATTGACTCAATAAAATGAAATAAATGAAACAAACAAAGTATAAATGAAATAAAATGAGAAGAAATGAAAAGACACAAACGAATAATATAGAACAGAAAAGGAGAAATGTTACACTTAAATAAAGTAATGAAAAAGAAACCAATAAATAATAAATGTAAATGATAATTATTAGTATCGACTAATTAATCAATGTAAATGATAATTGTTAAAGTCCAATAAAGTAATGACAAACCTAAGTACACTAACCAAAAAATAGAGAGTAAATGTTATAAATAACTCTATAATGACATGAACTTGTTAACAGTATAACTAACCATTGTAAAGTGAGAGATAGTTAGATAGTGAACATGATTAAGTGAGAAAGAGAATTTGATGTTAGGGAATACCCACTAGTAACACTTAAATACTATAAAAAGTGCAAAGTGCCAGTGTAAACCCCACAAAATAAATAGAAACCCTATTGATAGGTATAGACACCTAAAAACCAGTGATAAACACTAAAGGTTAATGGTGAAAAGTGTTAGTAAATAGGAATATGGTTATTATTAGGATTAAGAGTAATTGTAGATGAGGAATACAATAGTATTCAGGGAAGGAATTCCATGGAGAGTCAAAATGTTAGTGTTACCATGGTTAGAGAGTAAAGTTTATATAAGAAAAAATGTGATAAAGAATTTAAATGCAAAATCAATAAACATCCTATATTCAAAGGGATAGTTAAGTAGATAAAGTAAATGGTGTGATGATGTTTGTCACCAAAAAATAAGTAAGAATAAAACAAATTGTAAACAAGAGTAGCATAATAACTGTTAAAGAATTGTTTGATTAAGTTTATGAGTAGGAATATGGCTGAAAGAGTTATACAGACCATAAGCCTAAATGTTGTGTTACATTTTATAGAGAATAGTAAATAATAGACCAATTATAAACAAGGGCAATATAAATAAGAAAAAAGATAAATTGATATAAATCTAATAATACTGGAAAAGCAGTTAGAAGATAATAGACAAACCATGATTTTGTAAAATAATGAAAACATATAATTATTATAAAACAGACCCAAATCAATTCAAAAAGTAAACAAATCATTTGTAACACAAAACAAGACATGTATAAAGGTAAAATAATATGTAATTTGTATAAAATAAGAAAATATAGCCAATTACTACCTAGGCCTATGAAATGCCTAACTGTATAAAACCAAAAACAACAAATTGTAAGAAATTAACTATGATATTAGCAAATCCAAGGCAAGTAACTAGTCAATGATAATTAGTGGATCATATCAAGAAATAAAAGTTAAATTAAGGACATAAAATAAGAAAGAAATGTAATTAGATAATATCCACATAATTGTCAAAACATAATACATAAGCAAACCCAGCTTTGAGGGATGTCAAAATGATCTTTGAAAGAAAATACGAACAGTTGTGATAATGTTTCATACATAGAGAAGAAGACAGAAGAATAATAGCAATCAGAAGATATTTAGTCATTTTGAATAAAAATTCAAATATTATAACAATGGTCTTAAGTCATGAATAGCCAATGAGAGTCAAACCGTTACCACAACAACCAAGCGTTATTTATGAATATTCCGTTAGAAACTGTGAGTCCATTATTGAAGCTCGAGACGAGTAGACGCCAAGCCGTAAATGACTTAAATTTTAATTTAAAACAATCAAAAGTAACCAAATTTACTAAAATGAAGAAACAAACTATCTGATGAGGAACTAATACATTCAACCTAGGCAACAGACCAGATTAATTAATTCTAAATTAATAAATTTCGATCAACTTATACGAAAAAGACCCAAGGCGTAATTAAATCCCAAAATGATGGAAGATTGATGACCAAACGATGACCCAACCTATTTCAGCTGAATGACACTACACCATAAGTCAACTGATTGATAAGTATTGCTGAATTACCCGAATTTATGAAATAAATTCTCTTTAATTTTTTCTCACAACACTTATAACTCTCACTATAAACTGAGGATCTAATTTCTTTCAAAGATTAATTAAAAATAAAACACTAAACTTATACGAAACTAAAAAAAACCTGTAGAGAAATTACGAACTTTGAAATACACTTTTTAACACTTCAGAAACATATTGTAATTACACCTTATAGTACATAAGTACCAGTAATGTAAGGTAGTGTACTTTATTGTAATCAAATTGATATTTTTTCGTAAAAGAATCCAGATTCATGAACGAAATTGAAAAAATAAACATTCAGTAGACGCCATGTCTGACTAACTAAATCGTTCAAAATCGATTTCGCCAAGCCTTGAGATAAAATTGTCTTTTACTGTCGAGGCAAATTTGTTTAATAACAAAATATAATTTTGTATATTACTGAATAATTACTAATCACAATTTAATAAACTAGTACAGAGTTGTAACCACTGTTCTTTATTTCATAAGAAAGTGCATTATATGAATTGTGTATTTTAGCGACAAGCAAAGGTGACGGTAAGCGCTCACGTCGGAAACTCGGCGAACTAACAGCTAGATTAAGAAATTCGCACACGGCGGGAGTAATTGAATTCACCATACCGTCATAGAACGAACGCTCAATCGTCCTATTCTTTTTAATTGTTTTCAGATTAAACAATTTGGCGCCACCCGGAATTTACGAACACATATTAAGGAACAGGTAAGGTTCCCACTCGCGTGTACTGGTAATTTGAGAAATCGCTACGGACATCGTCAGCGTAAACATAAAGTAACGACCACAACGTGTGAGGCGAACACACAAAACTTACACTTCTACAGAGCACGTACAAAAACTAAATCGTTACAGTATTAGTATTTTGTGTATTTTCGATGTTGAGTGCTTTGAAAATTGTGTCGTGTTTTGTATTGATTTGTATTTGTTCAGATATTAGTTTGTTTTGTGTTTTATGTTTGTATATTTGTAAATTTTCCCAAATGTTCATTATGGTGCCTTTGTGTGGTATGTGTTTTATTAATGTCATATTGGTTTTGTCTGGGAATTCATGTCCAGTGTTTATTGCATGTGTGGCCAAATTAGATTTGTATATTTCTGGTTTTTTGTATGCGTTTAGGTGTTCAAAATAACGTTTTTTCAGTTGTTTTTTTTTTTGTTTGTCGTATGTAACATTTATTGCAATCTTGGCATTCAATTTTGTATATACCATTGGTTGTTGTATTATCTTTGTTGTGTGGGTTATTTAGTTTTGTAGATAATTTTTGTTAGTTTTGTATGCAATTTTAATGTATGTGTTTTTAAACAGTTTTGTTAGCTTTGTCATTTTATTATTTATGTATGTGAATGTGGCCCATTTTTTATTGTTGTTATTATTTTTTGTTCATTTTGATTAACTCTTAATTGTTCAGTTTTTATTTTATATTTTATTTTATTTTCTATTTTGTTTACAGTATTTTTATTAGATCCATTTTCAGAAGCAATTTGGTAAATTATATTTCTTTATTTGTCTGTTTCTTGTTTGTTTAGGGGTATTTTGTACATTCTGTTAAATAGTGAATAGAATGCTGCCATTTTATGTTGTGGTGGGTGGTCAGAATGGTTAGGTATAATGATGTTAGTGGAAGTTGGTTTTCTGTATATTGCATACTGTAGGTGGTTATTGTATCTTGAGATGGTTATGTCTAAATAGTTGATTTTGTTATGATTTTCTTTATCTTCTGTGAATTGTATTTTTGGATCTACGTTATTGAGTTGTTTTAATATGTTATCTGCATTTGTGTTTTTGTTACTTGATACATAAAGCCCATCATCTACATATCTCATACAATGGCATTTGGAAATCCAAATGCAAAAATACAATTCACAGAAGAAAAATCATTCACAGAATGATTATGTATGTGTACTACGTTATTGACAACAAAGAAGTAGTTTCTATGGAAACTCACCGGTTCCCATTTTCGATCACGCACCAGCGGTCGTTTTCAAATGTGCGACACGTCCTTATAAACATTTTCAATGTTAAAACCAGAAATATACAAATCTAATTTGGCCACACATGCAATAAACACTAGACATGAATTTCCAGACATAACCAACATGACACTAATAAAACACATACCACACAAAGGCACCATAATGAACATTTGAGAAAATTTACAAATATACAAAAACAAACTAATACCTGAACAAATACAAATCAACACAAAACATGACACAATTTTCAAAGCACCCAACACCGAAAATACACAAAATACTAATACAGACACCACAATCACACCCAATAATACCACTTGAAAATACCAGAGACCAACAAGAAACCACAATAACGACCAGCCCACACACAAATACTTCACCAGACGCAAAATCACGAAGGCTGAGGATGAGAACACAATGGTTCTTGAAACATGTTCCTAATAAGGGAAAAAAATATCTTGAGGTAATTTCAGTATAAATATTAAATATAATATATAAAATATATTAAACTCAGTACTTGAACGTACAGAATTCGTAACTGAGAAAGAAAGATATGAACATTGATAAGAGTACAACCAAATTATGGTAATTAGTGACACAAGAGGTTATATACAGTGCAGAAAAATAGTCGTTGAGGGAACTTTGATGGAAAAAGTGAGAATATTCCAATATTTACGCGTCGCAGCAAATGAACAAGAATCACAGGATGTGCAAATCACAGAGTTGTAAAAACAATGAAGATGTACAAGGGCATGAATAATAATGTCATAAGTAAGAGGGAAATCTCAAGAGAAACGAAAATGAAGACGTTTAAGAACTAAAAACCTAGTTAAGAACATAATAGACCTATTTTGACGTTTAGCTCTGAGACATGGGTATTGAGTGAAAAGTATTGGGTATTGAAAAGTAGGTACAGGCTGTGGAAATGAAATATATGAGAAGAGTCTTGGGGATAACAAAAAAGGGCAAATAGAGAAACACTGACATAAGAAGAGAATCATAAATACAACCTGCCCCCTGAATACCACAGAGGAAATACAATTGTGTTGGTGGGGCCACTTATTACTTATAACGCATAGATGTCCTGTGAAAAGAAAGCCTAGGGACCAAGTAATTGCTAAAATTTTAGAAAAGAAAGGGATAGCATGGGGACAAGCGAAGAGATTAGCGTGAGATAAAAAAGGGTGGGAGAAGTTTGTAAAAGTCTGAAATGTAATGTAACGTATTCATTGTATTATAATGTATACGTATGAAATACTGGATGGATGGACTTGTCTATAAGTGCTGTAATGCAATATAAATGTAATGTAATGTACGCTACACCATTGGATGGTAGCGGGATTATCGATAATGATAAATATGAAAAGTTAAAAAAAAATTAATTTGACAAGGCATCACGCTAACAAATAACAATAAAGTAACAGTAACAGTAATGTAAATAAAATACAGATTAAAGTCATAGCTGAAAAATCTAAATTGAAGTTAGTAGACTAGATATGAGGAATAAACAGGATCAGAAATAGCTATTAATAAAATTAATATCTAATAGCTATTTATAAATGGCTAAACTCGGTAAACAGCAGAATTATTTCAGTAAATAAAATAAATACATGCGCTATCAGAATATGATTTACAATAATTTTAGTAGGTAACGACAGTATTTCTACAGGCTGTTATTGTGATACGAATAATTCATTTTGAGATTAATATTAAGCATACGAGCAAATAACGGATGAACTCTAAAACGTATATTCATAAAGAAAAAAACAGTTATAAATTAGTAAACATGATGATAAATACGTAACGGTTACCAGCTTTCACAGTTAATAAAAAAGTACGCCACACTTTTTAAAGTATACAAATGGAGGTATTTCTACAATAAAGTTGGCCGTTTACCTCATAGTAAGCACCACTTGTCTTTATATCCAAGCATCTTCACTTAAGTCTCTGTTTTAAATCCGTCCTTCCATGCTGTTCTCTAGACATCCCTTTTCCTTCCTCTGTGTAGTACCTGTTAAAAATATTTTAAGGTTACATTTCTCTTCAATACGTCCATACCACGATATGGTATGGGGGATATTATGACATCTCTCTTTTCGGACCAGTATTCTCTTTCATACGCTGTACGTAATATATGAATACACTACTAAATAATTTCAATTGAACGAGCTAATCAAGTTCTCAGTTTTCACTCGACCGTTTGGCAATCGTCTGTTTGGGGGGGGGGGGTGTATCACGACAACTTTTGTATCACGACAACTTTTGCATGCATCAACCAATTTTCGAAAAACTTTACCGTGTATATACATACATTACTCCATATACTCCATAGACCCCCTCTTGTTTTTAAAATTGATCCCTCAAAAAATGGGGGAGAGGAAGAACAAATCCATGTCGGATATAAACTAATTATAATTTTTACTCAAATCCGAATATAGTGTGTACTTGGAAAAATGTTTAACTTTAGGAGAAAGACCAAAATGGAAGTTAAAATTTTGAAAAAAATTGTAGAAGTCAATGTGGAGCATCAAAATATAAACTCGGCATCTTTAAAATAATTTGACAAAATTAATATCTGTCAAGACCCCTTGCAAATTTTTGACCGCCGCCGTCTGTAAGCTGTGCTTGAAAAAAAACTTTACTTGTTACTTATTATTATCAGTTACGTATATTTACGAATGCAGTACCGTTTATGTACCCAGAAAAGTAGATATAGGCCTATAGATGGAGGTATACGTATATTTAAACTGTGCGACTAAATCGTTTTATCTTGTAGGCATAATTGTGGTAATATGATAACAAAAATGCAGTGCTGTAGTCTATGATTTTTATTGTTTATTTTGTTCTTAATAATAAAAATAGTGACAATGATTGTCTGCTTTGCGTAAATGAATTTTGTGTATTTAAACAGGAAACGAGTCGTGTAGGTCAGTGACTTACTGGTAAATTGCGAGAGTAATAATTATGGCAGCGTTAATTTTACATATAATGTCGACGTATTACGAATATTAGTGATTTTATGAATTCGTTATAATTACTAACCTTTCGCAAACCGCTGTGTTAAATGATTCGCTGTTTTCGTAATAAAATATCGGTATGGAGAACCATACATGACTTTCATGTTCTAAAATTTATATTTAAAATCATTTTAGAAATGAAATATTTCCATAGAAACTACTTCTTCTACTTATTGTTTCAGCCTTAACCACAGTACTTTGGTCACTAACGTATACCACCTCACATTAGCGCACTCGATTTTCACTAATGATGGCATCGATGACACTGCCGAAAAGTCTGGTTTTGCAGAAAACATTGGACTACGGGCAAACAGCTCAGGAAGGAATTTTAACAACGAACTACTTCTTTGTTGCCGATAACGTAGTACACATAAAAAATTATCCCTCCCCTTTTAACAATCATTTCCATTTATAGAAAATTACCCCCACCCCGTTCAATTAGCCTCTTCATTTATAGATATTTCATCTACGTTTCTACAGTGGATTATTATGATCTTCTTATCAGGATACTTTATTTATCAAAATTAAGTACTTTACTCTTGTTAAACGTTGCAGGTAAACTACCCTTTTCTCGTAACCGATCTTCACCAAAAGCAATAGGCCTTGAGTCGTCAACAACTCAGGCACATATGTAAACAATTATTTGATTCTGTTTGAATTTACGGCAGTTATCGTTCGTCATAAAAAATTACTCTTGTTAAAACATGAAATGTTGCAGGTAAACTACCCCTTTCCCTTAACCGATCTTCACCAAAATCAACAGGCCGTGAGTACTCTACAATTCAGGGATGTATGCAAAAAAATATTTGATTATGTTTGAATTTACGGCAGTTATCGTTCGTCATAGAAAAAATTACCCTTGTTAAAACATAAAATTTGCAGGTAAACTACCCCTTTCCCTTAACCGATTCACCAAAAGCAATAGGCCTTGAGCCCTCTACAATTCAGGGATGTATACAAAAAATTATTTGATTCTGTTTGAATTTGCGGCTGTTATCGTTTGGCATAGAAAAAATTCTACACACAGAAACTGTTCGAAAAATGACTTTTCCTTATGTTTTGAGGGTAGTACAATCAGAATCAGCCGTTATTTCGAACAGGATTTTTTTTTTGCCATGACCATACTTCCATTTCCTTATGGAACATGGAAGTAAAAATAATAGTTTCCAGGAAATCGTGATTAATAACTTTGGTGACTTGTTCGCCTGCGCTTGATTGCAGTGTCTTCGTTCTACTTACTGATGAGTTCTTAGTTCCCCGTACTTCAGTGTTGCCATGGTAGCGAAGCCATACTGGTTTTGTTAAGCTTGTGCCGCTGACAGAATTATTCTTTAAGGAAAAGCAGACTTTAACGTTGATGAATTTAACATATTTTCTAGACAACGTTAGTAATCAATGTTCCCTAGAAAATGCTGTTGGGAACGTGTCCCGGGGGTAACTGGTGTCTGATGTGATAATATTATAAAATACCATTTTTATTTGCAGCTGTCTGCTTATATTGGAAATAAAAATTTTATTTTATTATTATGTGGAATTGAATAGGAAATTTCAAATCGATGTATCACATAATACACTGCTTTACCTAAATTTTGTTTCTGTTACATCCAGAGTCTAATAATATAAAAGTGTGTTGGCGTTTGTACAGAAATGATTAATGTTGTTTTTATTGTCATGAGATGACACAATTCTTATAAAATATGTTTACAAACGCGAAGTGTCAAGTGAGAGACAAAACAAAACAACTGAGCACGGAATACGAGAGAGATCTCAGGAGAAATGAAATGTGTACAGAACAACGTGGGCTGCATACGCACGTGAATCGCGTAAATTGTTCTCCGCAGCAAAACTAAAACTTGGAAGCGATGATATTTTTGAAAGGAATTTTTGTGAGTGATATATTGTTAAAGCAGTTATTCTCAAAACTAACGTTAACAGAGTTAATGCGATAAATGTAAAGTATGCTCTAACGTGTGGCATGTGTAATTACTTGTTTATGTGAATAGGAAAAGTGTATTATCCAGTGGACGCTAATAAGTAACGTGGAAATTAAATGAATCTTACGAATATTATAAGTGATTATTATTAGTTAATTTCAAGTGAAACACAACTGGTGTAACGTGTAACGAACTGGTTTTTAAGAAATTATGCATATTCGTAGACAACGTAGGCCTACTCTTGGGTTTCATAAGGAGTCATAATATACGATAACATAAAATAACGTGTTCTTGCTTTTAGAATTCAGTACCTGAGGTAATACTGTGTCGCTTTGTGAAAGTAGTTCATGAAACTTGTACACCGCTTGAAGTAGACACACTGAACCTATCGTATAAAAACGCCAGTTTACAATGCTTAATTACTAATAACAGTAAATATATGACGAAATATAAAAACAAAAACGTTATAAGGTAACAAGACTCCACCTCCAAAGAAAGACAAGTATACCATCAAAATTAGTAGTGAAATATGCAGAAACGCAATCTTATTAATATTAAAGAAATAGAAGAATAAAATAAACTTAATAAATACAGTAATGAAGAGACGATATATTACTTAAAGGTAAATAATATTTTCAAGGAATAAAAAGAAATCGAAACAAAAAAAGAAATATTATCATAAATGAATAATTTGAAAATAGGGAAATAGAGCGTGCAAATTTAGGAATTAAATAATCCAATTAACATGACAAAACAATAACTGACGATGACAGATACCCAGAAGAGACGATCAAATGACAAAAAATGTAAATAGTTATTAGTAAATAATTATAATGTACAAATGTTAAACATAGCATGTAAGAAATAAGAAATTGAGTGTAGCCTTAGATTAAAACTATGAGGAGGTCTGCGAAACTCAAACAGCTGTTGTGTATAAGTGAACTACAGACTATAATTAATATAAAATTACAAATATAATAATATTGAACAATAATTATAAAAGTTAGGGAGTGTAACAGTGTAAGAAGGTGAGAACAACGGTGATAGACTTTAAGAAGTAAAAACAGTGTATAGTGTAAGTGAATAAACATATTTACAATATGAACATTGCATGAAACATATAATGTATATGAAACAACAAGGTAACTCATATAGTGCAATAAAACCAAGGGGAAATAATTAAAAAATAAAGAATCTTCCGTTACAAACTTATAATGTAATAGTGACGAAGATAGAATAAGATTCTACGGAATAATATTAATTATAAATTGGGAGACCGAACCTGTGACCCATAAATATATCATTGCCAAGACATTAACTGAATAAATTAGTGTTTTAGTAAGAAGGATTATTCTTGAAAAAAAAATATTGAAACCAGGCAGAACGTGTCGAATTTTAATGCTGGTTTTTATACAAATTAAAGGAGGATACGGGACGAAACGATACTAAAAGACTATGAAAATAAATAGAAGAACGACGTTTTAATCGATGGTACAGAAAACTAGAAATCCAGACGTAAAGGATCAAGAAAGAAGATCATAAAGAAAACTACCAGATGGATGAGATCTCTCCAATAGTCAACCAAGATATTTGAAAACATCTTAACATTTAAAGTTCGAATCACAGCGATATACTATCGCAAAAACAATAAGAACTTTAGAACAGTGAATTCTAATTGTACACAAATAATTATTAGTAGTAAGAGTTTCTTTTTCAATTGTTCATTTGCACTTTTGTATGATCCAAAGAACCCACTGATACACATCAACAACCCCTAATTACCAAACATTAATTTATAAATATTATGTTTTATGATATGTTTACGACTTATGTACTATACTTTGACATGACTTATACATGAACCCTGAGATTGAGATTTTACATGCTCTACAACAGAAATGAGTTTCAAAAAGATTAAATAAAAATAATTGAATTTTAAACAAGAACGAATATGGAGTTTGAGTACTTATTTAAACCGTAAGAGTCATCTAACAACGTATAAAAACGTAGGAATTTGCAGACATATTGATGAAGGAATATTATAAACATCGTTTGTCTAACACAGCAAAAGAAGATAATTGTTTACCTAATTATACTAATTAACTATTCAAGATATAAAAGTAATCGCGGTCTGCGGTCCTTAACAAAACACGGTGTCACGAATAGTGCGGAGAGTGTGAATACTGAGTCACTCTGATAGGCTTACCTGAGGGGGTTAGACCGTAAAGTCACGAGCATTAGCCATGAGAAATGTGCGGACACCCCCAAAACTTGCACACTTCTGATGTTCGTGTCAGAAATCATTTTAACTTTATGTATAATGTTACTCATTACGCGAACACAGTAATACGTCAACTCATGACTTTCAAAAGACTTATTTTGGTATTTTGATATTTTTCTTATTTGAATTAAGTTTTTAATTTACTTTTTCAAAGTTGAATAGCGTTTGATAAAAGAAGTGGAGGTCAAAAACAATATGCATATGAGAATGGAATTAAGCATGGAAAGAAATGAGAGTAAAGATGGACGAAAGTACAGACGTTTGAAGAAACAGGCGATTTAAATCTGTTTCTTTCATTCAAAAACTGGAGTAGGCCCTATGTCTAAACGAAAAATATTCATTGTCTCTCCTCCATTCCCCACCGCATGTAAAATGTTTGTGACATCGCAGTCTACCCTCCTCAGGTATCAGAGTGTCCCACTGTCCGCACCTTCACAAAATTCCTGTTGTCCACACTGTTCGTATATCCAAAACAATGTCAGTTTAGATTTGAAGAGTCTAATGATCGTATCTGTTGTATGTTACTGTTATCCGTTTGTTACGGTATAACGTAACATTGCACATAATGTACGTACGTTATGGTAAAACCTTTGATGTAATAATCTGTTCTTACTTGTGTAACACTTCCCACACTGTCTCTGTATAGGCCTACCAATAAGACTGCACGGTTAGTAGATGAGACTACCGTTTTGAGTCCACGTTGAAGTTCGGAAAAACTTCACTTACTGCAACAGTTTATAACTGATATTTTTAGTTTGTCAGGAATTCTTATATTATATCTTATATTCCATCAGTTTTTCACATTATCTTACAACAAGTTTACGTGATCGTGTTTTACATCTTTTTTCTTCACTTTCATCCCTGCCATGTGTTGACCTAATTACAACATATTAAAGCCTTTTCGTAGCGAACCTATAAATAAACGATTGTAGTGTACAAAAATACGTTCTTACGTTGTCACATCTGAAATTTGATTTTCGGTCATGTTTCGAAATATTTCCCACTCGTAAGGCCACGTCAATTGTTCTTCATATTCTTCAATCGAATACGTTGACTGACGCTACACGGGTCATACTGCTGACTGGTTGTGTTGCAAATTCCAATGACAATGTTGTACGGAAGCCAATGTAACTGTAGCCATCGGAAATGTAACTGAGAAGTCTAGGTGAGGGGTTGTTAATGAAAATTGTACCGCATCTGTACAACCGAAAAAAAATTCAAAACAAAAACGAAGTGGAAAAACATTAAAAACCAAAAATATGTGATTAGAAGGAACAGCTGATCGGTCGTTGTGGAGTAAACTCCTGTGCAAATCTCTACAAGAACTGTAAAGGATAAGAAAACTGCCAAACATAAAACGTCACGTCACAGTGGAACAATGTGTCAGAATAATAATACAAGATTTGCTTGATCTTATAAATAACTATTGTTGCTTGACATTAAGAATTTGTAATTTTAAATCATTTAATTTGTAGTTTTACAGCAGATTTTTGTATTTTATCTAAAACCTAACCTTATATAAGAGGTATCAAATGTACTTAAGTAATTTTTCTATGAAACTTTCTTGACGTAATATAGGTACTCCCACATAATACTAATTGAACGAGGGAAGCGAGTTCTCAGTTTTCACTCGACCATTTGTCATTTGTCAGGCTGTCTGTCTGTCTCTCTGTTTAGGTTATGTCTCAGATAATTTTTGAATGCAGGAACCGATTTTTGTAAGACTTTGCATGCTTGTCCGCACTCTATACTTTTAACCTACAGAACCCTATTGTTTTTTGGGGGCCAAAATTATGAGTAATCGCAAAACCCCATGTGGGGTATCAAATTAAGTGAATATAAAACCAAAATTTGAATAAAGTTTATGAAAGTTCTAAAAACTATGAAATGTTTTTAAAAGTAGTAGAGTAACCTAGATTAAGCGTATGAAGTTTCGTATTAATGAGCTAGTATATACATTTATAATATTTGACCGAAAAATATTTTAATGAGAAGAAAAATAATGGATTGCTCAATTGTTTTGGACGTTGCACAAGCTTTTAACATGCCGTGAAGATTCAAAATGGTAGCCTTCAAGTTAATGTAAGTATGCAAAAGTATTAATGTCAGATTCTTACTCTTTTTTTCAAAGGCCTTCACAAACTCCAGATGCCTTTAGTCCTCTCCAACAAAGTACACCGACACATAATACACGTAACACAAGATATTACCGAGTATATAATTCATCTAGATATCAATTAACGATAGATGTGGAGATAAAGCTAGAGCTAGACTTTTAACAAGATGAAAGAAATTTGAACTCCGGGTCACGCTGTGTATCCGACGCATACAAATAGGAATTCAAATGTCCATCACTAACCGGCTCGGAAAAACGGAGTGTTAAACACCCCGGTGAATAGAACTATTATGTTTTGGAAACGACAACTTAGAAAAAGAAAGACCCGTGATAAAGGATGTCCTTCGGCAAACTGGTTTCGCAAAATCCCCAGATAATCAGATGAACGCATTTAGGAAACAGGTGTCTATCGTGGGTGGTACGAGAGATCGTAACATCAGAAGATGGGCGAGACTTTATGGAAGAAGATCGGTTTATATTTCTTACGTCCAGGGAATCGCTGAAAAAATCGGGAGATTCTTGAGAAGACAGAAAATTGAAACAATATTTAAGCCTGGTGAGGAGGTAAAAGAACTGGTAGTTTTGTTATAGATAACGTACCTTTGACGCATCAACTGTTTCCGACTGTAGGTATATTATTATGTTAAGGTTATTATTATTATTGTTGTTGTTATTATAATAATAATAATAATAATTATTATTATTATTATAATAATAATTATTATTATTATTATTATTATTATTAGTAGTAGTAGTAGTAGTAGTAGTAGTAGTAGTAGTAGTAGTAGTAGTAGTGTAGTAGTAGCAGCAGCAGCATACTATTGTTATTATTTTTCTGTTTTTATACTTGCTATACTATAACGATTGATTCTTAAAAATTATTGATTTTATTATTTGCTTCCGTTTGTTATTGAGTAATTTTTTCCTTAATTGATTACCTCCACATCTCCCTTTATGTCCATCCCAACCTCCCGGAAGATTTGTATTTAACAGGGAAGTAGAGTCAATATATTCTGATGTGAAGAGAGTGCATAGAACAGTGTGAATACCTTGGCGTATGCACTCTACCTAACTAGGACGTATTTTGAGAGGAACCTCAATATACCATAGAAGAAAGGAACATTAATATATACAAAAACACATTTATGAAATGGATAGATATCGTAGTTAAAGTCCGACTCCAGTAACTGAATAATATTCTTCCTACGGAAGGTCATATTCTGATTAAGAATGTCAACGTCTTCACTGTCACAAACTGTTATTCGTTTTGATGGATTTCGCCAATGGAGCCAACACACTATGCCTCAAGTATCTGAACAAGACGTGCCTTCCGTGTCTCACGTAAGTCACTCTGTAACCACCCCAGAGATATCTATCTCAATAAGGCCACGAATACTTTTATACATAAATAATGGCTGACTTGTGACACAGTATTGTAGATAAGAAAAAACTCGTTTTTGAACTGCCTCAATCTTCTGATCAGTACCACTCCTTGTGTATTCCCAAATCACTGAAAGTAATAATAACAAACAAATATTAATATTACTGTATTGTTGTTGTTGTTGTATTACTGTGGCCCTCCGTCTTTATTTTATTTTTTATTTCCTTTCCTTGTCGTAGTATTGCAGTGTTGTGTTCTTCAGCATACAATTTTTTTGTTATATTGTGCATGTTATAAAAATGTGGACCGTCCACTGAGGTGGTATGTAAGTAATGAGGCGCTTCAAAATCCTTTCCATTCTTAGCCCTGCCACTGATGATGCCACATAATGAGCGAACAATTATATCAGTGATTTCAATGGTGTCAACAGTAATACCAATAAGACGTGGTTGTCATATAAAAAAATTATTAAGTACCAAATGTTAAATCAGGGGACAATCGAACAATGCTGTTGACATGTTTCCAGTGTACAGTATAAGATGCGCTACGCCTTTATAAATTTAATAATGAATCTACGACAATTCGTAATGAATGAGTTACACGAAATGACGAAGTATACATTTTCATAAATACGTAATTCGTAATATCTAGTTACAAATAATTTATATTTAGATAACTTCAAAGTAGGATATTGAGCGTACTTTGTAATACTCTAGGTTTATTGAGTCGGTGGTGGGGATAAAAATCTGCTTAATGTTTCGGCTAATAACAGGTTCGGTGTATCCTGCTTGCAATCGCTCGTAATTTCTGCACTCAATCAAACTGAGTGTTCATAATAGTTATGATATTTAGTTGTAACATTTAATGTAATTTTATCCTGTTATCTAAGTTTTATCCTGTTTATAACAATATCGGACGTATGAGAAGATATCGTATATAAAACACATTTTACGTAGAATTTTTAATTACTTTTATCAGTACGGTTTAATTATCTCGCAGGAAGTAATCGTGATGTACTACAAACATGAAAATAAAGAACTTCCTCGTGTTGAAATTAATTAAAAATTGTTATTACTTTTACAAAGTGTTTATGTGAGTTTTACTAATTAGCCCGTTTTTCCAGCGGTCAGTTTACTTTAGCACGGATACTGAAGGTGTTGTGGACTTTAAGTGCGTATAGTTAAACATGTGTTGTAAAGTTAAATAAGATAAACTTAAAATCTCATTTGGTGTTACAGTAACCGTATAAACATGAAACGGTATTGTAACACCGTTATAAATAACTATGGAAAAAACAATATTGATTTCAGTGTTGTCTTAGGACTTCAGGATACAATAAAGAAATGTTGACCTTGATAACGATGTAAGGCATTTAATCCTGTCTTCTTTACTTCTATGTGTATGTAAAATGAAGAGGTTTGGTTTGGTGTAACTTCTCAATATTGTTGTATACTTCAAAAAAGAATGTTATCGATAACATTGACATGCATTGTATACATCGAAAATAAATGAATTTTCCTGTGTTGCTGTTGAATCTTTATATTTTGTGTTTCCTATTCTTGAGAAAATTGCATATTTATAGTTGTAAATTTCCATCGTTTCCGTAACGCAGTACTAAAACTACCCATGTTCGGTTCGATTTGTCTTGATATCTGAAAGATGTCGATTGTTTTTATTTTGAGCCAAACGTAAATTATTAAACTGTTTGACAGTCGTTCACAGCTACAAGTAAAAGCGTGGTAGTTTGGGCCACGTCGTCTGAAAATCACAATATTTTGCTCCTTCCAACTTACCTTTATCTTTTCCTGAATGTATAAATAATGCAGTTAATGCTGTCTGCTTGAGTTTAAAGGAATCGCCGATATCACAGATAACAGTGGCATAGAAACATTGCAGAAAATCCGATGAAACAGTCATATAAAAATATTATATTACATTAGGAGATATTCTGCGGTAGATCGTTTAATATTTTTAATCAAGTGTAAGATTTCCACAGTGGAAGTCCACTTCTAACGTGAAATGTTCTGTTGCTCAAAACGAGATTGTGGAAATGTTTGGATGCTCGCTAATTTCAGTGGATGGTATCGTTAATGCAGGAGTGTATAAAGTTAGGTGTACATTACAAACGAGTTAGTGGCGCAGCATTACGTCCGGTGACAGCCAGAACAAGAATGATTGATTACTGAACAACTTTTGAAACCAAGACACCAAAGGAAATATTAACACATAGTCAGGGTACCGTTAAGGAAACGAATACATATATCGACAGTAACACTGGTAATTTACATTTGATGTAGGTATCTAAGTCTCTTGGTCATTAAAAACCAAGGAAATATATTTCATGATGACATACTCCCGGATGATCAACAAACGAAAGCTGGCACGAGTTATCTGCCTCGTATTAAATGATAAATATGTATTCGTTGATACTTTCCTATTGGGTATGACAGTGCAGACGAGCATTTCACATCTACGAATTAAATATTACTATTTCTTTATATGTATGTATACAGCTTAACAGTACTTTCTTATTATGAAATCAAGAAAATTCAAATCTAAATTTCAAATCTAATACAAAAATACTAACTAAAAATATCATATAAGCCGAATACTACCGAAATTATTTTCAATAAAATTAACCGTAAACAAAATATAAAAGAACATAAACTTAATGGAGTATATAAAATTTAATATCCTGATTTATTTAATTTTTAAATAGGTCAAAAGGCAGTTACATAGATACGCGTATATCAAACTTCCTATCATTTGTACTGACTCGGTACAAATAATTCACATATATTTCCCTGAGTTAAGTAAAGTAAAGTTAATTTAAAATTATATCCAAGCATGAAAAAAGTACTTGCGAGTATTGATTTATTTTTAAATCTACAGTAACAGAATTTTATTAGCCGAACAAAAACAAAATCTTTAAAAATATGGCAATGTCTTTATGATTTTAAACGAAATATTCTATAAATTTAACTAATCAAAGCATATTTGTATAAAACAGCTAATGAGCAGTACATTTAAAAATAATCTATGTGTAATTTATATCTCTATGTAATGTAATCTATATTTAATTTTACCATTAAAATTTATAATTTAGAAATTTTAGTGAAAGTCGTTAATGATATATTCATAAGCAAAATTAATAAAGTATTTTCAGTTAGAAAACATTTTCTAAATAAAATAAAATTATATTTACGTTTAAAAATTATTTTGTGTTCTAAAATTAATGACAAGAGTTTGAACCATTTCAACCGTATTGAATTTAAAAAAATATGTTGCAATAAGACTTTTGAGTGTTAGCAGGTCCTGTGCAAGACGTTATCGATCCTGTGTATATACTCTGGAATGCCCGTAGTAAGATGTAAACACTTACTGTGTAATGCAACAGTACGTATGTATATGGTACTGTGCATTGCACAGTTAGTTAAGATAATTAATGTAAATTAAAATAAATAATCAATATTGTCAGTAGTATAATAATTCAGATAGAAAGCTGTAAAGGGAAACAACGAATTTGCCTGTTTGAACAGGGACGTCACGCCACACACAGCTGCGTCTGTGTACACGTGTATCTTACGTGTGTGAGTGCGGCCAGTTAATTCCTGCAAAGGGTCACCCCTAAATAAACGTTAATCTGTAAATAAATTGTGATAAGTGTGAGTAAAATATCACAAAACAAAATACGCCACAGTGTGAATAATGTAAATACGCACGCGTATACAGAAGATTGGTCGAAAACAATAAAAAGTGCAAATAAATGTAAATAAAACATATACTAATTACGATAGAGAAAAGCAGTTAACACACAGTTGTACATATAAAAATTGCATGTTGCAAAGACCAGTGAATTACGTGTGTAAATAATCGTGTTTATAAAAGGACGCTACGATAGACTGATTCATGCAGAGAATTGTCGAGACATGATTTTTGCGCCCTAGAGTATAAATACGCGAGACACACCAGCCTTTTTCTCTTTCTCGTTCAACTACGGAGGCTATGCCCGACAACTTCATCCCTTTCGTGAGATCACCGCTGCAGCCAGAGGCTATTACTGGTGACGAGGGAGCATCCGACTACATGGTATAGATTCCAGCCGTACGGTACGAGTCATCGGACTACCGAGAGGATCCGGAGGACGGGGAGCGGACTCCAGGACTACACCGACTACGAAGGATCAACCAGGATCAAGGACTCAGGGCCAGAAGAGGATACGCTGAGGAAGTACCACCACGATTAAGGTGCAATAAAGCCATGTATTCATCCAAACAAAGACTCAATTAAAGACAATAAAAAAACAATGTAAAAGAAAGACAATATAACTTCAAAAAATGAAATTAATATTTTGTAAATGTAACTGTTTATTGTATAGTAATTTATAGTAATATTTGAATTTATGAAAGTATATTTTGAAATGATAAGTTATGGAAGATATTTAAATTACTTTTGAAAGTAAATAGTAATTTTTTTAAAGTAATTAATATGTCATAAATAAGAGATGCATATGCAACAACAATAATAATTTAAAAAAAGAAAGATTAGAGAATTTAATAAGAATAAAGAAATGGAGCAAGTCGAGAGCAATATTATATCATAATCAATGTTATTTATAGTTATAAGTGTATTTTATGTTTCTGTGCTTAATATAAGATATTACTTGTATTTTTTATTAACAAGTATGTGTACTACAAAGACACACATGCAAATAATAATGAAGTTTTTAACTCGCAATATTTTTGATATTTTAAATTAATAAATGTTTGACAGATTCTAAACAATTCACGTTGTTATTATTATTACGATTACACCCGTTGTAAATTTTATAACGAGAAAACGTTATAGTATCCAGTCTTGGTGCTCGCTGTTTGTTAGCCGCTGGCCATGGAATTCTGACATGGTTGTCGGATAATCACTTTTTCCAGTTCGTTGACCCGAAGCATTGTAATATTTTAGGACTAAAATAAAATATCTGAGAGTAATGGACTTAATCAAAGTATTGCAGTTTCCTAATTAAAAATTAGGAAATTAACGAATTTTAATATGGCTTAAGTTCTACAGAGAACTCTTTAACATATACCAACCTTGACAAGTTCACTTAGTTTCGATATGTAGACTACAGTAAATCGTCATCCTAATTTTCTGTAGGTGAACAAAGTCGATGTTGTCATTCTGTTTATGAGGTTGATTAGAATTTTTTTCTATTCTTTGCTTAGTGGGTCTAGTGTTTTTATTTTTGTCTTTGCACAACTTATTATTATTATTATTATCTATTTGATTGCAGAGCTGGAATATATGTTCTTAATTTACATGCAAATAAATATTGTTGATGTAGTCATTGTAAATTAATACTCATCGGTAACACATATGATCTTCTCCCATTTCATAACTGTATAGAAGTTATAAATGGATTTGCGATTCAGAATGTGTATTTTCAAAGTTAGTTTTACATAAATGAGTGCTGTGAAACTACTGTTTATTTAGTTGGAACGTATGCTTCAAAAGTCAAGCGTTAATCGCTGGAAATAGTCATGTAATAAATATTAATAATGGGTTTGGTAGCGTGGCCAACATTTATATCATGATGTATTTTGAAATATTACATTCATGGTTGTCCTGTTTCTCCTGATAGAGGTCACACAATTTGCTGTAGCTCATCGTAACATTGGCGCTAACGTAAGAGGTATTCGCCTATTTCAATATCAACTACACGCATCATGCAACAGTGCACGAGTGTGAGTGTGTGTGTTCGAATTGAATATAGTTTAATTAATAAAGTTGTGTTAGTGGTTATAACCACAAACAGAAATAACACTGTCGCACACCACTATAGAAAATAATTTTTTCTATAGTGGTGTGCAACAGTGTTATTTCTGTTTGTAAATATACAGTATTTTCGCAAGGATAATGCGCACCCCAATTTTATCGGAATATTCCACAGAAAAAATGTAATTCGAGCATAATGCGCATCCGTATTTGTAATGAAAAACAGTTTAAAAAATGTATTATAACGTAAAAAATATAGCCTATCTTGTTTGAATATTAATATCCTGTGCAGAAAAGTGTTTTATGCAAAATAATAGAAAAAATGTACTTACCATTCTTATTTATTTGTAAAAACTAAACAGAATACTGAAGAAGGCAGTATTGCATTACTCTCCTCTTCTGATTCTTCTGATGCACTGTCTCCCAAAGCGCACAATCTTCGGTACCATCCAGCTTGTTCGAAATACCACATTTCGTAAAACTTTTTGGCAACTGTTTCACATTTTACTGCTTTCCAGGCGTTTACGATCCACTCTAATACTAGTGAACTGAAGGTCTTTTCAATTTTCCAGACGGTGTGTATACATGGTCACCATCGGACATCCATTGTGTATAAACTTTTCTAAATTTCCCTTAAAAGGTTTGTTAACAGACACATCTAAAGGCTTAATTACGGATGTTAAGCCACCAGGAACCACTGCAAAAACTGTTTTTGTTTCTTGAAGCCTTTCTTTTACTTGGTCCGTCAAATGCACTTTGAAGCTGTCGAAAACTGGCACGTTTTTCTTCTTTAAAAGAGCACCAGACCTTCGGTTAAAAACTGTATCAATCCAGTCTAAAACAAGCTTTTCTTCCATCCACCTTTTTTCCTGAATGCGAACGATTACGCCCCTTGGAATTTTTTCTTTAGGCAAAGTTTTTCTCTTTAGAACCACATATGGAGATAACTTGTGCCCGTCGACTGTAATCGATAGCATAACTGTGCACCTTTGTTTGTTGTGTCCTGTTAACAAACAGTCAGAACTGGCACAGATCTCGCACCTTTTTCATCAATACTCGTAGCCATTGGCATAGCAAAAAAAACAGGACACTGATCTGCATTCCCAATTTGACACAAATCAAAATTGTTCGTATACCTCGTACAATAAATCGACGAAACTCGATA
Organism: Magicicada septendecula; assembly: GCA_034769895.1. NCBI lineage: Eukaryota > Metazoa > Arthropoda > Insecta > Hemiptera > Cicadidae > Magicicada > Magicicada septendecula. Next base: position 1,030,700,978 of record CM068367.1, on the reverse strand, counting down.
AGTTTATTTTCGTATTCTTGAGGTAAACGTTGAGCGAGAGTGTTCTTCTTCGAATGCGAAGAAACCGTACACACCAACCAAGACTGGCACGAAATTGCGTATTGTCTATTTCTATACGTTGAGCGATTTTCCTAGCATCAATCTGTACCATTTAGTAGTAACGGGGAAAGTCCCACTACTTTTTCCTTTTATAAAGTCGACTAAATACTTTTCTACGTCTGGAAACGAAAAGATTGGAATCATCATCATATTGTTTCGAGATGGAATTTCGTATTTACAAAATGAGTTGTTATAGAAAATTAACTAGAACAACAACTATAATCAACTACAGTATATGAGTTGTTGAGTGAAATGATTGTTACATTTATTTTACATAAAATTATTTAATTACAATTGTTATTTGTATTTAATCAGATTTAGAAATTCGAAAATACTATTATTTTTTATACTATTGCTCGAGTAAAATGTCCAGCTATATGTTAATAGTAATTGTTACTGTTTAGTAAATCCAAATTAATGCTAACACATTTAAAATAGTAAATTTGATTATGTAATTATAAAATATTTTTATAATTAAGTTAATCTGATACAAATAATTTATATTTCGTTCTTAGGTCTGCTGTTTATATATTAGTTTGTAGTTTTATTACAACAAAAAATGCTGCTGTGTGATAACTCTAGTTCCGAAGTTACAGTCATGATAATTATAACTATCAAATATAAATTAATTTTCTTCCTAATAAATTTATTATTAGTGTATTTATTATGTATTTGACGTTTCAAAAAATGTTTTTGTATCATCATAGTAAACTATCTGTGTAGTGTGCATAAGATATAATAAATACACTTAGAGTACAAATCCATTGTTACTATGATAAAGTGTATGTAATATCTATTTAAATTACCGATTTTAAGATTGTTGTTTTTTATTTTCTTGTTAATAATTTCAGTAAACTGAAAAATGACATTAAAGTGCATTCTGAATAAAAATCATTTTCTGTATAACTTCACTATTTATCGACTAAATGGTCGAGCTGCGAAAGATCCCCCTATATCTAATAATCTATGTAATTTATCTCCGAAAATTACATTGAACAGTATATATAAATAAAAGTATAGGCTCTTTAATTTTTTAACAAACATGAAAGTAATACTACTTCATATATGAGGGCAATTGTGAAAACATTAATTACATATTTAATTCAATAAATACTCTCCATAGTTACCATAAATTTTACTGGGTAACATCAAACAAACGATAACTGTTACGGATAACTTTAAATACTAACTGTGAATATTATATATAAATTATAAGGTGACAGATGTTTCCTTACAATTTTCTGATACTTTCCCTAACAGTATAATACATCCTCCATTCCTTAAAGCAGCTATGTTTAGTTCCATATTATATAGAATGAAAAGAAAACTTTACAATTAATTAAAAAATAATATAATATACTGCAATAAAAATAGATGTAATTCTGAATCCACATAACTAAACATAAGTTTTCACAAAATGTAATAAGTCTGTTACTAATTATTCTCAGAACAGCCAGTAAATAAAGCATCTTATTCTGCCAGCAGTCAACAATAAATCATAATATTTTAAAATTATTTAAAAACAAAAATGGTATATAACACACGTAACACAGATTTTAATAAGATAATACCTGACACTCTAGTTTAAAATTAAAATATATCTAACCACTGCATGCAAATTTAACTAATATATTTTATGTAGGCCAAACTAATAAACGTATAATAGATAAAGCACAAAATTCTCATTTAGAAACAGATATATAGCCTATATATATACAAATTTAATTTAGCATTTATAACTATTTGCTTATTTAGAATCATTCTTTTAAAAGTTTAAAATTTAAAAAAAATTCCAAACATAACTTCCCAAAACTTTCGAAAAAATTAGAAATATATTAACACAAAATAAATAATATGTTTATTCAAGAATAAGTTCAATATAATACTAAAAGAAGGATACAATTTTTTAAATTCTAAATTTTATTAAGTGAAAATAATAAGTGTAATTTAAAAAACTGTGTGTGTGTCCTTGTTAACGGATTAGTTGTTTTCTATAACAATCCTTTTGCGTAAATAAGAATTTTATTTTCTGACCAGTGTATCTGATGATGATAGAATGTGCTAGTCAAAATGTTTACATAACTTTTTCATTAAAAATGTATTCATCCTATAAAAAAGGAAGTATTATGATTGATAGAATCTACATTTTTATAGTATGTGTAACATTTTATAACGCAATGTTTGTTTACAAAATCGTATATGAGCAATGTTTGTAATGTCTCCGTATATTAAAAAAATAATTTGACCAAACGTATCTATACGAAAACAGAGTGCTGAAAGTAAAGGGCAATTTCTTCTGCGCAATCTGACTGATCGCGTTAGTAAACATTAACGGACGAGACGGCATATCGTGGAAACACTGTTTGATCATGGCAATGAAAACAGGTTTAGTAGCGAAGGTCTAGTTTAAAGATCCGTTATCGGTTTTCCGTTTTTACTTCCACCTTACAACATAGCAGTATAGTATGCTATATAAACCGATACAATTTGTCACGTAGCTTAGTGCAGTAGTTAATACTACAGTACTAACGTTATCTAAATTAATTAGTATTACAGTTAACTCAAAACCTTGTTAACTCGAAACTGTTGGAAAACAATTTGTTTCGAGTTACCGAAATTCCGACTTACTGACGGTTTCAATACAACGAAACAACATTGTTCTGTAAGCTCAGCGTATATTGAACTGAGTACAGTATAATAATTATGTTAAAACATTAATCTTTCTACGTACAGTTAATTGTTGAGCAGTTCACATGTTTACAGATGATAAAATAGACGTCATTCAGTTTGTGTAGTAAACTGGAATATATATATATATATATATACAGCGCTGTATGTAGTACGAACAATAATTTCTTATAAGTTTCTTTTTGTTATCTAAAATCTATTAGTTAAAAATTGAGATAAAATTTGTTGTCTTAAAATAGTAAAGATAGACGAGTTGTACATGTAGGGCTAATTATTTATATAGAAACATTTATTGTGGCGTGTTTTTGATTCACACGTGAAAGTTCTGTAGACACTATAGAGAACAATCTTTTTTAATTTTTATATTCGAAAATGTAATTCGCATATGATACTTTTTATTAGTTGGAAGTTACGAAGCATTTATTATAGATAGTTTGTCTATTGAAGTGGTTTTTGGATGAAGTTTAATTCTTAAATTTTCGCTTGAAAATGTTGCGTTATCCATTTATTACTAATCTACGTAAAGAGGTTTTATTTAATGAAGGGGAAGCGAAATAAAATTTCAGAATAATCAACGCTTTTGGACTTCCGAGGTTTAACTGTATTAAAAAGCTGTTTAATAAATTTAACTTTCGTAGAAGTGTTTCATTTTTAGTTTTTATTACATTACATTAAAGATTTCATCTCTGTTATTAAGTCTTTACAATATTGTAATTAATATAAACCTAACTCAAATTATCCTTTCGTTTTGCACAATATTTACAGTATCTGACACAGTTCAACCAGTCGTCTATATAATGACGAGAAGCAGTTCAATAATTTACACGTTTTATCTCAGTATTTTATTATTTGTTGCTTAATACACTATGATTCAGCGAGAGTACACAATTGCTATAATTGCGTATATTCAGAATACTCTTTCAATGAGAATATCGTCTCGCTGCTGGAAACGATAGTTAGAGCGTTATTGTGGTTAATAACAAAAAATATCACGAACAATTTATCAAGTGTTCACAATTTAACTAGAGAATGTTCATTTATAACAACATAAACTATAATACGATATAAACTATAAATTGTTGCTATTTGCCACTCTTATTTAATAGATTCTTGCAGTTACTTAGAATTGTCACAATAACGAGCGATTTCTTTTGTAAGTGCTCACTGTATTCTTGACTACAAATTATGTGGTAAGTTTATGTTTTTTCGTTTCAGAAGTAAACACTGACACTGCATCATGGAAGCTATTATATTTATGGGGAAATGTATGTATATATATATATATATCTTATAAACTTACGTAAAGCTACTAATGATGTAACTTACTTGCAGAAGAAATCTTATATAATTGTAAGTAACATAGTAGGGCTATTATCACTGCAAGAAACTAATAACTTGGAAGAATTACTACTATAAAAGTATATAGGCCTATGTGTTCGTGTATTCTTAGCTGAACCACTATTGTAATTGAATTTCTATTAAAATTGTAATTGTTGTTAGGGAGAAGAAATTGTTTTTCAGCTCACTATCGATTCAAGCGGTTGATGTTAATTTTTTTTGCAACTGTGTGCTTTGTGTTGGTAACATGAAGAGACGAAGAGGAACGCATACAAAGTAACCGGTGTTCTTAAGAGACGTTAGCAAAACAGTACAGAAACTAATTAAAAAGAAGTCGTTTTGAATTTAAATTGTCATGGTAACATTACATTTTCAATTAAATTTCCGTCTAATAGTTACTGTTCGCTGATTGCAAGTTCAGTCAGTATACCGATCTAGATAAATTACAAAGTTATAGGAGGATTTGAAGGCTGTATACGTTTTGTTCTCAACAGTTTTTTTTTTCTTTAAGAAACATTACAAGAATGATCTAGAAGTATAAATTTGACGACCATACCTATTCTTTTATTTAAGAAAACATTTGCTCAGCGTTATTGTTGTTAATTTTATTTTCAAAGTAACATACGTGTAGGATTTTAAAAATATGCGATAAAATATAACACTTTTGATATCCTGGTTTCTTTAAATTTGTCATGTTATCTGAAATAGTGTTAGTTCGCATTATAATAGTTAGCTACGACCAAAATACTTTTATATAGTAGGCTACGCCAGCTTTTAGGTACAGAGCGCGCACACAATTTGTGTGTGTGTGAAACTGCGCTGTAATGTATGATTCAGTACGTGGGTAGGATACAGCAAACGTATGCGCTACAATGTATTAAATTGTGTTTAATCGCTGTATTTTTAACAAAATTGCGTGTTTGCGTTTCTGTTCACCGAACGCTGATTTTGTCCGTCAAACACTATTATTATGCAAAACTCGTAATTTGACTTATTATTTTACTTTTTGATTCATATAAAAATAACATTTAGTGATATGAAAACTTAAGAATTTTTACAACGAAATAATTATTTAAAAAATTGATCGCGTGCTAAAATATTTAAAAGTTCCAATTTACGGCACTGTAAATATGCTTTTAGAGTGCTATAAACTATGAACATCTTTTGGGATCATTAGAAAAAGTTTAAAGTTGACATGCTTTACACACACAAAAACTCACTTCCATATTAGTATAATTTTTTTTTTGTACTCGCCGTTTCTTTAAATACGGTCACGTATTGTATTTTATTTTTAGTTTCATGTAACGATTCTTTCCTCCCGTTACAGTTTCGAGACCTAAAATGAGACCTCGTAGAGTGTAACTAGAGAACTTTATGCACATTTTGTGTTCACGTGGGTACGGTTAGGTACAAATCCGTTTGTTTGCGAAAGTACTTAAATCTTGTTACCAAGTGTGCTCTGCAGTCTGCCGACCAACTACAGCGTACGTTAATCACCTTTACAGTGTACATGTAATCATAGTTGTGGTTTTAATACCTGTAAAGCTTCTGTCTTTAATGTTTCTCTGTTGACGTTTGTTTGATGTAAATTATGTGTACTGTAGATAAAGCTGGTACCATAAATAAAGTTTGCGGTATTAGGAATTTGGTACTTTTGTAAAGTATCATGTATTTTATTTACATTTCTATATTGTTGTATTATGCTAGTGATTTGTGTATAACTTACTTCTGGCGTAAAGAAAGTTTGGCATTCTAGGAATACTTGGATTGATTTAGCCTAGGTTAATTTTTATTAGTCACGGTTTGTATTTTCAAGGACACTAATTCTGCTCGCAGTATTCAGTGGAACTAAACAAAGATGTTGTTTGGTTCTGTAAATACATTCGCTTCAATAATTTTTAGAACTATGGATTACACAGCTGTGTATATTGGTTTATATACTGTTAAAAAATAGTATCGAAATCAGTTTCTTATTAAAAGTATATATTATTTTTAATATAATTAGAAAGTAAATAGTGCACATTAATAGTATTTTCCCGTGTAATATTAACCGTATCTAAATAAATATATTATACAGAAGATCACGTTTAATTCATTTACAGTAAGTCTGTTTCAAATTTTTTATCTCTGAAGACTGTTCTGGAGAATCTAAACAGTGGTCTAGATAGGAAGGCGTGAATGCCAAACTCCAGAGACAAACAATTCACATTAACAAAAGGCAGACATCGGGTCACACAACTGTAGATATTTACTTAATTATGTATGAAATAAAATGTTTTTCGTTATTAAAGTGTTACAGTATGTACAGTGTATAAAACATAACAATATTCAGCTTAGAGGTTTATACTAATTAACATTTGTGTAGGTAAAGGGCTAAAATTATACATTATATATATATTCAACGTATAACCGTTATGTTTACGAAACGTATTGCGTAATATTTGTGTGTATATTTTAATAATACGTGTGATGTGCACTGTAATTCAGAATTAAACTGCCTTAAACTGCCAGTTATTGCAATTAAATTAACTGAATTGTTTGGCTGAATCAATTATTCTAGTGCGCATGTAATACGTATTTGAAACTGGTCGAAATGCTACATGCTTTGACAGCTGAAATATATGTGGAGAGTTTGATTATGCTAATCGTGTGCATTTGCTTTTGAAATCTGCGCTGTGTTTGTGCCAAAATTTGACCTAATAACTGAAACCATTCACATGCAGATGTGACATAAATATTTTTTTAACTTTTCGTTTTGGTAGTCCGCGCACACAACATTGTGGAATCCTCAGATTTAATCCTACTCCATTATAATTAATCAAAAATTAAATTATAGGTAAATGTATTGATTAATTTCTGTGTTACTCAGTGATTTTATGAAACGTCTTAAATCCTAAAGTAGGTTTCGGTGATCTTATGCCTTTATACGTAATTTGATTATTTTATCACTTATTCATATAACTCAATGATTCTGAGTTCTGTGTTATGGATTCCCAGCACTAAGCCTGCCTGTTCAAATAGAGTTTCGGTATGCTGACATAAAGGTCCGATGACAAAAGATCACTCATCGTCAAAGAAAATTAACGATAAGCATAAGAATTGTTTGAAATTGTTTAAATCATCTTTACTGTGCGCCTGGGATTGAAACTAGTGCGTATATTGCATATGAAGTCTTATCGTTTGTGCGTGGACCATAATGTATAATTATTAAGTAAATATTATTTTAATAACTATTATTATGTAATTAAGTCCAATTAATAGGTGACATTAGTATATTAATGAGTTTAGAAAAATCATTATATTTCTTGTACTGTTTACTTTAATTTTAGGCTCGTCAGTGAGGTGTTACGTAGTTTGTTAGACTATTTGTATATTTTTGTAGTTATACTATTTAGTTAATAATACTATTTATGTAGTTATACTATTTAGTTAGTAATACTATTTATGTTGTTATACTATTTATGATTTATTTATGAATGTGTGCATGTACGTGTACGTCAAAAAGTTACTAAAGAGTTATTTTTTTACTTCCAGTTATCGTCTTTGTTTATGTTGAAACTATCTGCATACATAACAAAACACCAATACCTAATAACAAGAAATAGTAATTTACAACAGACAGCGTATTAAATAATCATAAAATGTTCGTCTAACCTATTTAAGAAGTTGTCCGGTGGAAGTTACGAAGCATCCAAACGGTTGGACAGGGTAAGTGTTACCCCCAGAAGTGATACGGGATGACTAGCTTCGGTTGCCGACAAACTCGGCGTCTGTGTGCACTGCGGCGCAGGTCCAGCTGCCGACTTCGCTTCGCTAATATTTTTATGAACGTTTCTCACATTTTGAATAAACAAATAAATGCGAATAAATGTAAATGCGAAATGTGTATACAGTGTAAGTAAATAGACAGTTCCAAGAAGACTGAAGCGCGTGAAATTCAACTGTATCAATACAAATCGGCTCGTGTTCAATGCGTACAGCTTAAAACTAAATAAAGTTTGTTCTAGATTATATTGTATTTTGCAAAAGCTACGTGTATACTTAGGTCACAATCTTGATAAACTTTAAACATATGCTCTGGTATTAAACCGAGGCAGTTATATCCTATTACTAGTATTTAAATAAATATTACAAATTTGCAGTTAAAAGATTTGTACTTATGAATTGGTGTTGTTGAATAAAAAAAAAATATACACTTTTCTGTTAAATATTTTACTTTAACAACAAATGTAATATATAAGCATACACATATTGTATAGAATTGAGGAAGCACGAGTCAGACTCTAATAATAATACTAGTAGTAGTAGTAGTAGTAGTAATTTTATAAACACTTAAGCAATTAAAGCATTTTAAGAATTAAATTATAAAACAAAGAAAGGCTACCTGGACAGAAAAAAAGGAGCAAAACATAGTGGAAAGGATGAAAGGAGTAAGGACAAAAAGAGGAAAAGAGAGAGAAGATCGTGGGAAGTAATTTCCTCGAGGTCCATAGTTGGCCAAGATTGCAAATAATATCAAAACAAATATATGCAGAGTTCGCGCGCGCACCTGTGCGCGTGTGTGTAAGTGCGTGCGCTCGTATGTAGTGTACATTTATATATTCACATATTATGCACATATATATAATATATATATTGTACTGTTATCTTTTCTTATTAGTTATATTTGTTTCTATTGCAATAGTAATTTCCCTTTATTTGGGCGATCAGTACTAGTTGTCTATTTATTTTAATATTTGAATAATTTTATGTGTTGTTTATGTTTAACATCTGCTCATGAAAAACTCTTATCTCAGGGTAGACAACTACTAATTCGATTTATATTATTTAATACTGGGAATGATTGATTATTTTCTTTAATCAGTACCAAATAACGTTAGTTCATAAATTTTGAAGAAATAACAATGTAATAATATCTACCGTGTAAATGTGAATATTTTGAATCTTAGCTCTTCACAACTGCAATGGGTTCAATTCTCTCTGATGTTTATCATCTTAAATATAATGTTAGGCTTCGTTGCTTGCTCCTTCCCTTGGATTTTTATCAATTAAATGTAGAATTATATCCTTAAATTTTTAGTGACCGTCAATCAATGAATGTTTTAGTGGATGGTTAGTGAGGATCGGTCAATAATACAAATTTTAGCTATTTTGCGTCGACGTTTCGACAATATTTATTGTCATCTTCAGGACCTGTGTATGAAATACAATAGAAATATCAAACATAACGAAACAGTTATATATTTGGGTGAACGTGTTGGTGTATGTGAGTGTGTGCGTGCGTATGTATGTATCATTTTATATGTGAAGACTTATGATAGTTTGTTTACATCTTCAAATTATCTTTAAGAAAACGAGCAAATTATAGTATGAGAGAACTTAATTTATACAGTATTACAATTTAAATTACTAACTGTAATGATATTTTAATTAATTAAACAAACAGTATTCAACAATTGGATATTAGATTGGTACAAAAACTGTTTATACCTACAGCAGTCAACATATAGCAAAGTAATATATTACCTATAACTAAAACAGATTAGGGGATGTTCACTACGTAATTATTAAAAGTTATTTTTACAATGTTTCACTCCCTACTGGTGTTAACAAACAATAATAATTTAGAAACATACAATTTACACAATAAATGTAGAACATTACGACTTAAATCAGATAGTTGACAAAGGTTACAAACAAACGTTTCTGGTAAATTTTACTAACAGGTAAACTTGAATAATAATTGTAATCATATTATAAAATAAAGTCAAGAGTACTATAGAGTATGTAATTTATGTATGTGTCCACAATCACACCTTCTCTCTCACCCATTTTCCCCCTGCCAGTCCTTCTCACAGCCTCTCACTCTAACCTGAAATCGATCTATCACTCACTATCGCTCCCACTCGCTCTCTCTCTTCTACATCTCACTCACTGTCTCCCTTCTTCCCTCTCTCACTCTTCCACCCTTCGCTCTCTCTCTCTCTCTCTCTCTCTCTCTCTCTCTCTCTCTCTCTCTCTCTCTCTTATTTGTCTTTGCCCACGATTGGCACTCTAAAACATTCACCATTTTATTACACAATCATCCTCATATAAAATAGAGAATTATGCACACGATAACAGAAATGATTTACCAACTTGTATTAAAGGGTTACAGACTTTATAACACAACATTATAGATAACAGATCTATTATATGAAAATGGTTATTACTTAATATTTACATTTTGTACAATGTTATTTACCTGGAACTTGGTCTATACAGAGTACCATAGTCAATGTAGTTCATATATATGTCGGTCATAATCTATCTCTCATGCTCTCACTACGCTCTCTCTCTCTCTCTTTCTATATATATATATATATATATATATATATATATATATATCAGTCTCGTCTCTTTCTGGACTCATACAACACCTTCTAACTCACGTTAACCACTCGGGCGCTCTGTCTCTCTCTCTCTCACTCTAATCTAAACAGATATATACCTCAAATATAACACGTAGACGTGTACATACACACACGCTAGCACTACATACGCGCGCGCGCACACACACACACACACACAACAAATCAACCTCACAACCCAACTACACATTCGAGAATCCATACATAAATATAACACTATTTTATTCTCTTCTTTTTATCATCTAAGTGTAAATTATGCACAACGGAGATGCCCACTGTACTGAGTTTAAAACTGATCGAATATGTGTCTATAAGAAATATTATATGTTTCTTAGAGACACATATAATAGTTGTGTGCGTGCGTATGTATGTATCATTTTATATGTGAAGACTTATGATAGTTTGTTTACATCTTCAAATTATCTTTAAGAAAACGAGCAAATTATAGTATGAGAGAACTTAATTTATACAGTATTAAAATTTAAATTACTAAATGTAATGATATTTTAATTAATTAAACAAACAGTAATCAACAATTAGAATTATACTTTCTTCTTTGATAATTCAATTTAGATTTCTTTTAAATATCGATGTTAATTAGGTTGAATATAAAATTATACTCCTTGACAAGCTTCCTCTTTTTGATCTGCATTCGATAAAATATATACTTAAGACTTCTTTGAAATATTGATGTTTATTAAGTTGAATACAAAATTATACTTCTTTCAATATTACAGGTTTTCTTTCTTTTATCGGTATGTTATTAAATATAATATTAAACTTATTTACAGGTTTATTCTCTGATGTTTATTATATTAGATGTAATTCCTGACTTATTTACAGGACCATTCTTTGATCTTTTTTCATAATGAATATAAATTCTCTTCTTTTTGATGTTTACTATATTAAATATAAATATTGACTAAACAAATTTTCTTTAATTTCTACACAATTCAATTACAACAATTTACGTGTTGCCATATAGATACCTAACTAAATTCGTCACATATTTTCATCATATTACTCTTAAAAACATATATAATTTTACGAATTATTATTAAATACGTTTATCTGATTTTTTACATTATTCATTCTAATTTGTATCTATTATATTATAATCTTATTACCCTTACATTTTATTTTATTGTTTATTTTAATTTTATTATAATAATTGTCAACATATATTTTCTTAATGCTGTCCTGTATTATACAGTTCCAATACTGGAGTTTACCTCTATGTTGGTCATGACTAACTAATCAGTTTTTGTTTACAATTCTACCATATGTTCAAAATACTATTAAATTTATACCTTTGATTCTTCTGAAATTATTATTTTATTCTTATGTACTGTGGTTTATTTTTACAGCAGTACATAATACCTTCCCTTATTTCATAATCTCTGACATAATTTGATACGAGATTTTGAAATAATTAACTTCTTATCACGACCATGGTCTAACATTAACATTGAAAATATTTGATTAATTCACTAATTGTATATAACAACGTTCTTTACACAAACTGGTCTTTCATTGACATAACAAATATGATTTAAAAAGTGTGCCTACTTTCATGGCTAAAAAAATAAAAAACATGAATACAACATTATTTTCTTTTCTTTTTATTTTCACCTTCCCAGTCCTGGTTATAAATTTCATGTGTTCTTTATTTTAGAATTAATTCTCTTGATTTATACGGGCGAATCTGATTAATATTGTATGTTCCTTTAACCTTTCCATCCTGGAATTTGATTACTATTAAATCCAAAAAATTTAATTCTACTGGCTATGAACGTTAATTTATTTAACTTGAGTGTCATTCTATTTTTCCCCAAACTGGTAAGTACCCTTTTAATTCTATTACAATGTTCTTCCCAACTGTTTGATGCAATTACTAACTCATCGACATACACCGTAGTAACTTCTAAAATCTCCTTGCCCCATACTCAGTCAAAACATTTTATAAATATGGCCACATTATTGACCAGCCCAAAAGGTGTTCTTTTGAAATGATAACTTATACCATTCACATATTCTATACTTTCTGGATGCAATTCTATTTGCTAATATCCAGGTATAGCATTACAATTATTAAAAAATTACGTTATTAAAACGTTTTAAAACTACTCTTATATTCTTTGGTGACGCCTTATCAGGAATTATCATCTGATTAATTTGTCGCTCATCCAAACACAATATTAAGGACTTATCCTTCTTGGGAAATACTACTTACGGGCTCGTGTATTTTGACTGATTTATTTCAGTTATATTTTTACTAATCCTTTGTCGATTTCTTCTTTTATTTGCTCTCTTACTTTGTAGGGTATTGGGTATAACTTCTTATTTAAATTCACCTTCTCTCTTATGGGTCACTTGCACTGCACTCCTATTATCTTGCCAGGTTTATCTTCCACTGCTTCATTCAGTAACTGATGGTCCATTTCCTCATGCCTTTGCAATATTAATTTTATTTCAGCCTCCTGCTAGTCTAATTTATTATTCACACCATTTATTTGTTGTTGAACGGTCTCTTTTAACTAGGTGTTCTGTTTATCCATTTTATCTTAATTCATCGTATAATTCTTTAGTAATAATTTTTCATATTATGTTGTCTGTATCAATAATTAATCTAATCTTTGTTCAATTAGTTTGCTTTGGTCAGTACCCAGAAAATCAATCCCTTTTTTCAATAGTGTTCATACTTAGTTCATCCGTTGTCAAATACATCAGTTATCCTTGATGTACGGATTATTATTGTGTCCATAATGATTTCTGTTCTTGTTTGTTAAATATCTCTCTGTCACCCTGTACTGCAAGTTTTCTTCTATAAAGTTTGCAATGGTATCAAAGTTTAGATCAATCACTTTATCGTCTTGTTTACTATACAGCTATGTTGATGGTACATTATTTATCAGTGATGTCACTGACCTTTTGTTAAGTTTTTCTTTATCTGATATTTTTAATTTCAATATTAATTTGGTTAAGATTTTTCTATGATTTTTTAATTCAGTTATTTCCCTGTAATTAATGATTGTGAGATTAAGTACATTAATTAAACCACTCCTAATCATATCTAATTCTTCCTGTGTATTTTTCTGTTTCTTGGGACGTCTTTTACCTATTTTCTTCATCTTCTTTTCCCGATACTTATTATTCTCTTTGTTTCTGCTATGTTTATTCTTAGATAATAATACACTTTTGTCTTCTTTATTTTCTATTTCGTTACTACTCTCTTCTGTTTTCTGACTTACTTGTTCCCTGTTTTGATCGTTATTTTCTTTTATTGGTTCTATATTCAATTTCACTTCTGCGAATTGCCTGACGTTCCTTTCCTCATAATTTTGTAATATTACCTTGATTTCAGCCTTCTGCTGGTCTAATTTATCATTCACACCATTTATTTGTTGTCGAATGGTCTCTTTTAATTCAGTGTTCTGTTTATCCACTTTATCTGTAATTTCAGCTCTAAATTGGTCTAATTTATTATTTTGTTGGTCAAATCTAGCATTTTGCTGGTCAAATCTAGCATTTAACTGGTTACAATTATCAGTCATATGTTGGTCAAATTTAGCCATTATTGCATCCATCATTGCCTTTATATTTATTTGTTCAATTCCCTTAGGTGGCTGTTCCATTTCAGTTTCTTCCTCTTCAGCACTATTACTCCTTAATTCATATCTTTCCTCTGGTTTGTTAGCCATGTTACAATATTTAAATTAATTTAATTACAAGTAAATTTTTATTCTAATTAAATTTATAAAATTATTTTACTGTAATAGAATGAATTCAGTTTGGCACTATTGCCTATTACTCAATTTATGTTATTTGGTGTTGGCTTAAAGAAAATTTTTGCTTTCACGTGTGGGCGCCATTTATTGTACTGTTATCTTTTCTTATTAGTTATGTTTGTTTCTATTTGCAATAGTAATTTCCCTTTATTTGGGCGATCAGTACGAGTTGTCTATATTATTTTAATATTTGAATAATTTTGTGTGTTATTTATGTTTAACATATGCTCATGAAAAACTCTATCTCAGGGTAGACAACTACTAATTCGATTTATATTATTTAATACTGGGAATAATTGATTATTTTCTTTAATCAGTACCAAATAACGTTAGTTCATAAATTTTGAAGAAAAAACAATGTAATAATATCTACCGTGTAAATGTGAATATTGTGAATCTTAGCTCTTCACATCTGCAATGGGTTCAATTCTCTCTGATGTTTATCATCTTAAATATAATGTTAGGCTTCGTTGCTTGCTCCTTCCCTTGCATTTTTATCAATTAAAAATACTTTCTTCTTTGATAATTAAATTTAGATTTCTTTTAAATATCGATGTTAATTAGGTTGAATATAAAATTATACTCCTTGACAGGCTTCCTCTTTTTGATCTGCATTCGATAAAATATATACTTAAGACTTCTTTGAAATATTGATGTTTATTAAGTTGAATACAAAATTATACTTCTTTCAATATTACAGGTTTTCTTTCTTTTATCGGTATGTTATGAAATATAATATTAAACTTATTTACAGGTTTATTCTCTGATGTTTATTATATTAGATATAATTCCTGACTTATTTACAGGACCATTCTTTGATCTTTTTTCATAATGAATTTAAATTCTCTTCTTTTTGATGTTTACTATATTAAATATAAATGTTAACTAAACAAATTTTCTTTCATTTCTACACAATTCAATTATAACAATTTACATGTTGCCATATAGATACCTAACTAAATTCGTCACATATTTTCATCATATTACTCTTAAAAATATATATAATTTTACGAATTATTAAATACGTTATGATTTTTTACATTATTCATTCTAATTTGTATCTATTATATTATAATCTTATTACCCTTTCATTTTATTTTAATGTTTATTTCAATTTTATTATAATAATTGTCAACATATATTTTCTTAATGCTGTCCTGTATTAAACAGTTCCAATACTGGAGTTTACCTCTATGTTGGTCATGACTAACTAATCAGTTTTTGTTTACAATTCTACCATATGTTCAAAATACTATTAAATTTATACCTTTGATTCTTCTGAAATTATTATTTTATTCTTATGTACTGTGGTTTATTTTTACAGCAGTACAATATATATAAAACGTTTGTTAATACAAATACTGTATTAATATACATATACATGTTTATTAATATATATATACTGTATTTAGTTCAAGAAAAGCAACGTGTCGTCATGTGTATACCGACGACAGCATTTGGTTGGTATACGCGGGCCGGTGCTTGTGTTTTATACATTATCCATAAAGTTATAATGTAAAGTACCATTATTAATCGTATATACAAGTATTATTACTGTGATGAAAATATGACCTTACGTTGAACAAATTTTAAATTTATAACTGTGTTTTTTGTTGATTGCCTTTTTATGCCAACATGAAAGAAAATTTTAATTTTTTACAGCTTTAACTTTTTGCAAAATTAATTATTTAGGCAAATATGGTACTAAAACTGGAGCTTTCTAATACCTCGGAAACGGGTTACCTGAAAAATAAATGCCAGAATGTAGCATGTTCGAAAAGAAAAATTACCCTTTCATTAATGTTAACATACAATTCCTGGCTAAAAATTTACAAAATGGGAATGCACTCCAATCATCGCACTTCTCTTACTTGACTGCATGTCAGCCGTTACAGTTCTTTAAACTTAATTGTTTACGATGCGGAAGACTCGTCGCATTTTATTCGTAAATCAAGTCTAAAGCTGTGACTTCTCAAGATAAGATAAAAAATAATTAGCAGGCACTTAGTTCTTGTACGCTTTGCATGATTGAAATTTAACTAATTGTATTGTTAGTCTTGGTCGTTATACTTATTTATGTGTTGTGGAAGAAGTAGCATATTAGTAAAGGCTTGAACATCGGGAAACAGGTACATTGATACTATATAGGGCACTGATATGATGCACCATGTGTGGCTGACGACCCACGGTCATACGTCAGCTGTCTGTTATGTCACACACGCAATAGGCAACAATACAGTAGTATCTCAGTTATGTACGGTAGTGGTAGGCCTGTAGCCTATAATATCGCCGAATTGTCAGTACGAATGTGTGTGTGTAAATAATTTTATTTTAGTAGGCCTATGCACTGTTAAAATATACTGAATTACAATATGTATTCATGTAAATTATTACATGTCTCTGTCTTACCAGTAATTTATAGTTTTACAATTTAGTATTTTCACATTGATGCTGTAAATGCAAACTAATATAAGTTTAGCAATAATGTAACAAGTGAGCGTTTAACGTTACAGTGCAGAAACGATTCATCAAATTGTTGGTTCCCCGATGAGTGTCGCTGTGACTGTACGATGCTACATTATTAAAGTAAAGCTGTAATTAGATCACACTGTTAAGGAACGTTGATCGCCAAATAGGTGGTAAAGTCGAACAATATTTGAAAAATTATAGATACAGGATCTACGTGAAAAACGTCTATAGAAAATTGTTATGTGTAACGTAGTTTTCAAATGCTTTCGTTAGCAAAAGTCTGCTAATCAAAACATTTACTAGCGAAGTAAGCCCATAATATAAAGTACTCGCTATATATCCTCGGATTGAAACAGCCATCTCCACGAACTTCAGATAAATATATAATTTCACGTATTTATACGATTCTCATTCCGTCAGATTTATCTTGTCTTGATCAGTCAGTGTGCGCTTTATGTATACATACGGTTGTTAGAGAATCCGATTTCAGTTTTCACAGGTATTAATTCTCTTCCTTATCTCAAATTTGGAGAAAGTCGCATAATCGCGCTTGTAGATCTTGAAACGTATATATTTACTAAATATCACTATTGTAATAACGACTCGGAACACTATGTTTTTTATAAGTAAAATCGTAAAGATTTACCTTACAGCCTAAACCGGCTTTCACCTTTAAAAGGCTTCTTCAGAGGCTGCCGTAGGTAGCGCTGTCCGTCTTGTTGTTGGCGACGGGATAGATTTTCGAAAGATCGATGCTGTGTGTGTGTGTGTGTGTGTGTGTGTGTGTGTGTGTGTGTGTGTGTGTGTGTGTGTGTGTGTGTGTGTGTGTGTGTGATGTGTTCGAATAATGCGTGCGATTTGAATTGTGTCTGTTCGTTTAGGATGTCGTTTTTATTTGTTTTTGTGTGTTTGTATATTTCTAATTGTTCTAGAGTGTCTAGTTTTCAGCCTTTTGTGTGTACGTGTAGAATGTTCATGTTATTGTCGATGTTTTTATATGTGTAGTTTGCTTCAATGAGGTGGTTTGCAAAGGTGGATTCTGTAGTGGTGTGGAGTGCCTTTGTGTGTTCAATGTATCTCTGTTTGAAGCTACGTCCTGTCTGGCCTGTGTAGAATATATTGCAATTTGAGCAATTTAGCTTGTATACACCGGGTAGATCGAATTTGTTTTGTGCTTTGTGCGTGCGTTTTGATAGTGTGTGTTCTGTTTTGTTAGTAGTTTTGTAAGCGATTCTGTATCCTGCTTTTTTGAATTTGTGGGCAATTTTTTCTGTTTGTTTGTTGATGTATGTTAGTGTTATGAATTTGTTGTTTTCTGTCTTTGTCTGTTGTTTGTTTTGTGTTTTGTGTAGTAGTTTACTGACTATTGTTCTGTCATATCCGTTAGATTCTGCTAGATATTTTATCGTGTTTAGTTCGTCTTTGTAGTCTTTTTCATCTAAGGGGATGTTGTTAAGTCTATGTATCATGGTTCTAAAAGCAGCTAGTTTGTGTTGTATTGGGTGATTGGAGGTGTTGTGTATTAGTGTGTCAGTTGTAGTTGGTTTTCTGTATATACTGAATTTGTGCCTGTGTTCTAGTTTTGTGATGGAGAGGTCTAAGATAAATTCACTGCCGAATACGAACACAACAATACCATAAACTTCTTAGACCTCTCCATCACAAAACTAGAACACAGGCACAAATTCAGTATATACAGAAAACCAACTACAACTGACACACTAATACACAACACCTCCAATCACCCAATACAACACAAACTAGCTGCTTTTAGAACCATGATACATAGACTTAACAACATCCCCTTAGATGAAAAAGACTACAAAGACGAACTAAACACGATAAAATATCTAGCAGAATCTAACGGATATGACAGAACAATAGTCAGTAAACTCCTACACAAAACACAAAACAAACAACAGACAAAGACAGAAAACAACAAATTCATAACACTAACATACATCAACAAACAAACAGAAAAAATTGCCCACAAATTCAAAAAAGCAGGATACAGAATCGCTTACAAAACTACTAACAAAACAGAACACACACTATCAAAACGCACGCACAAAGCACAAAACAAATTCGATCTACCCGGTGTATACAAGCTAAATTGCTCAAATTGCAATATATTCTACATAGGCCAGACAGGACGTAGCTTCAAACAGAGATACATTGAACACACAAAGGCACTCCACACCACTACAGAATCCACCTTTGCAAACCACCTCATTGAAGCAAACTACACATATAAAAACATCGACAATAACATGAACATTCTACACGTACACACAAAAGGCTGAAAACTAGACACTCTAGAACAATTAGAAATATACAAACACACAAAAACAAATAAAAACGACATCCTAAACGAACAGACACAATTCAAATCGCACGCATTATTCGAACACATCTCACCACACACACACACACACACACACACACACACACAGCATCGATCTTTCGAAAATCTATCCCGTCGCCAACAACAAGACGGACAGCGCTACCTACGGCAGCCTCTGAAGAAGCCTTTTAAAGGTGAAAGCCGGTTTAGGCTGTAAGGTAAATCTTTACGATTTTACTTATAAAAAACTTAGTGTTCCGAGTCGTTATTACAATAGTGATATTTAGTTAAGTAACGGACACGTCATGGACAACGAAATCCAAGTATATATTTAGTTAATCAATGTGCTTCAAATTTAGAGCGAATACAGCTTCCAACTTAACAAATATTTGAAAAATTGTGCGAGCTGTGATATTGTTTCTTCGCATGTGAATCAAACTTATAATTAGCGGTGAAAGTGAAGTATTCAAAACTTGGAACGCACAGAAAACGAGGATAAAGACAATCGATAATAAGAGCAAATGAAGGAGGCCAGCAGGGTACACGAAAAGTCGCATATCCTGTGATGTACGTATTAGGTTCAGTTACTGTAGGTTTTTGAATAAGTTGTAATACATTGCTGTGAGCAGTACTTCACTGTATATTCTTATGTTTATGTTTATGATTCTAACAGGAATATATATGTTCGCATTTGATAACAGCAAAATCGTGTGTGCTGTAGGCCTACTTACTGTCTTCATCGCGCGCGCGTTTGTAAAGAAACAATAAGTGTTGTACCGCACACGGTCTTACATAGTTAATGGTACTACACCTAAATGTCTGTGCCTTTATTAACTGAGATTTATCATCATTTACCAAGGAAACTGCAGGGTTGTTTATCGTATTAGTAAATTCACAGTTCGTTGTGAAATTTTTTAATATAAATTGGATGTTTTTCATTAGCTGCGGCATCGTGTGTACCAAGCGTTTGGAATCCCTCATTCTACCGTTCTCTCTCCACCTTTCCGTTGCTGTTACGGTCCAGAGTTAATCCGCTTATGTTTACTCTGTACAGCCTTAAAAGTTATAGTCTCAGCGTCCAAAATTACAAAGTTTTTCTTTGAAACCGTTTCATTCATATGTTCTAGTCATTTTTGCTTTAATTTTTTGAGACAGACAGACTTACAGGTAGTATGAATGGAGGGGAAGAGAAAGAGAGGTAAACCAAGAGAATAGCTCTTTTTAAGAGCTGTTCTGCTGCAACACAGTAGTCTTGTGGTCTTCAAGATATGCACTGATATTTCAAAGCGCTAAGCTTTGTATGGTTAACTTTTGAATATAAAGGATTGACTTTATGACATTATAAAGGAGACTGTTTATTGTTGTCCATGTTAGTGTGACTTTACAAGGCTGATGCCACATAAAGACTAGTTTGTACTTTATCTGTAAATATTAAAAACAGTTATATAGAAAATTGTAGATAGAAATTCATTATAAATTCATGTTTATAGAAATTCATTTCGTTCTAAGTGAATTTATTCGCTGAGCGCCAAAGGATAAATTGAACCACGCACCAAAATAGAAAACCTACATATCCAGTTATTTTCTCTTAAATTATTAACTCTTATTATGTGGACCATTTGAGAAAAGCACTGAGCAGGCTACAGAAGATTCTAAGCTGCACCCCCATTGTCTTACTGTCACTTTTTTTTTTGGCGTTACAAATATTTTTTTCCTTCCATTAATCTCAATCTTAGCATTCTGATACAAGTTATTTGGTATTAGCTATTTTCGTGCCGTGAAATTAAATAAAGTATAATCTTTCAGCGTGTACACATTTTACGTCATATTAACGGCGCGTACATATTTTACCTCGATTCTGTAATTTACACAATGCAAATGAAATTTTAATAAAACGAAGACAAAACTATTGTTTTCCTCTTGTACAGCACTAATTGTACTCCACGTCTTTGCACTTAACAATGCATTATGATCGAACGAGCAAAATAAACGCTGCGCGCGCGTGTGTGTGTGTGTGTGTGGGTGTGTGTGTGGGTGTGTGTGTGGGTGTGTGGTTATTCTACCACACAAAAATATGCTGTCTCGATAGAGAACAGAAAACCCTGCGCTTGCACTTTTCGCTTTCCCAATCGTGGACGCATAACGTGTAAGTAACCACTAATTATTGTGAAACATATTCAGACTATGATGGATGTCACATGAACTTGGCGCTCACGTTCTACGGTTATTTACTTCGGCTGTTGGTAACCAATCTTCTAATAACCGAATGCATACCCTTCAATATACTACGGTATGCAACCTGTAATTTTTCCTTTCACAGTTCACCAGGTGCGTCACAGATTACAAATCGCATCGTAAATGTGGGATTTTAAAATCCAGAATGAAAACATACATCTGACGCGAAGAATATTTACGAGAAAATCTCTTTATAACAAAACGGTGCATTGTTTAGGCCTAACATTAACATAAGCATTAGTCGAGAAAGTGAGTATTCAAAACTTCCGTCGCACACAAAACGAGGATAAGGCAATCGATATCAAGAGCAAGTGGGGGAGGCCATTAGGTTACACATCCTACTCCGTACGTATTTAGGTTCAGCTACATCAGGTTTTTGACAAAATCTGAATATATTGTTGTGAGCAGCACCTCACTGTTTTCCTCTGTTTATCATTTCTGTAAGAATTATGTTCACACTTAATAACAGCAAAATCGTGTTTGGTGTACTTACTCTGTCTCCAGCACACGTGTGTGTGTGTGTGTGTGTTGTACGCGCGCACACGGTCTCTCGCATAATTAATGTCGTTATTAATGGTACTACTACTAATTTCAGTGCCTTTGTCAACTGTTCACTGAAATTTATCTTCATTTACAAAGGAAACACCAGGATCGCTTACCGACGTTAATAAATTCACAATTCATCGTGAAATATTTCTAATATAAATTTGAATTCTGCGCGTTAAGAGCTGCGTTACTCTCTCTACCTACCGTTTTGATTACGCTTTGCAATCTCCTACACTGCTGCACCCATGCGTTTTCTCATGTTTCCGTTCCTATTCATATTTAATTCGCTTATCTGTACCCTCCAAGGATTCAAAGTTATAGGTTTAATGTCAGAATGACCTAAATTTTCTTTCGAACCGTTTCATTCGTTCGTTCGTCCCCTTTTTGTTATGTTTTGTACACAAATAGAAAATCAGTTTGGTCCATAATTCATATTGTTTAATAATTTATAATTTGGGTGCAGAATTCCTTCTCATTACGCTTACTTAGTTGCTCGGGTGTAGAATATAATATCACAATTCACATCACCGTACCGGCTCGCTTATGTTTGTCGTTTTAAGAAATACACGATGAGTATTAGCGCGCACGTATGTGTATAATTGATGTATTCATCTTCTGACCAAATGAAATCGAGTGAAATTCAAAGAGGAACATCCACTGGTGTTCGAATCCGAATTATGGACTAATTGATCCAGTAACCCTGAAACAAATATTTGCATAAATTATTATATTATTATTTCAATCCCATGGTAGTAGCTGTGTAGTACACATCGGAAGGTTTTTACTACAATTTGTGTTGGTAAGTAATATAAAATCAGTTATGTTTACAAGTGTTAAAAACTTACAGGGAATGCCTGTACGGCACGGTAATTTTGATTAATTACAAAATATTAAATAATGATTGAATTAATGATGTTTTTTGTTGATCTTCAGAAATAAAATCATGTTTTGAACGAATCTTGTAGAGAGCTCGTACTCGAGGGAAATTAAATCTGACGTACTAGACTCTATAAAAATGCTAAATTTAATACTTTTAATGCATATAGATTGGATGGTTTTAGTCTCCTAGTGTAGACCTCACAGTTTGTGATATCGCATTTCACACCCATTCAGGAACCTGACCACTATACAATCATGCCGTCCATCGTAGTGGTACAGCTTCTAGCAAATCAATATTATAAAATTATAACAAATACCACCTTTGTAATCTATTACGAGCATATTGAAAGTACCTGAGGCGTTTTGAGACTTGAATCGCCATATCACTGAAACTGCTGTCATAATACTCTGGGAATAGTTGCAAGGGAGTTTGTAAAATTTTCACACGTACGCCTACATCTTGCCGCAAGATAATCACGGCGAATATTTATTTATAATGAGGTCTAGGCAAAGTGCGTTTTGCCCTATTTGTCGCAGTACAATTAATCACAGCTAAAAGTTACGTGATTATTTGTCAGCGCTAACTTGGATTTATTGTTCACCAGTAAAGTAAGCGTTCAATAATTCACGTTATCATTTCGTCGTTACTGGTCTGCAATTAATGGGCATATATGTACACAAGTCGTAGAACGGTGTACGGTCCGAATCATCATCATATCCTCCGACGCGCTTCTGGATTCTGCGGTTTCGTTTGTCGGGAACTCTCACATCTCATTGTTATCTTGACATTTTAAATATGTTTTCCTACGTCTTGCTAAACACGCTATCCTTTCTTTCCTAAAATCTTTCAGAAAGTTTCAGAATCTTTCCTAAACCAGTTTCAGGGTGTTCGTAATCTAATCATTTTGGCTTATGGTGTGTCTGTAAATTTAAACTTCTTTCCCCTTCACTCCCTTATATCTAATTTTTTCTTTGTATGTAGTACTCCTTGTTTCCACTATATTCACAGTTCTGCTGCTTGTAGCTCTATTATTGACGTTCCAGTAGTCAACTTTCGCTTCCATAAATTAAATGCTCCATGCCAGTGGATTCGCAACATCTTTGATTACCATTATATTGGTGTGAATATTTCTAAAAAAATGTTTTCAATCTGTAAATCCTTGTTTTACGAAGACTGATCTTCTTTTAATTTCTACCAAATTTGTTGTTTTCAGTAGTTGCATTTTCTAGGTATCAGAACTGTTTTGCCACTTCAATTTTTTTATTCTTCTAATATTTGCTTTGGTTTATTATTTTTTTTCCTTTCTAGAACTGGTTTCAGTTTTCTGTGTGTAGGCTTCCAAGTTCCATTACTTTAGAGTCCCCTAAAACGCTTCCAGCGTCGTATTCGTTCGTTTCAGAATCTGACTACTACAGTGTCATTCAGACTTCTAATACAAAGTATTCTTCTACCGTTGACTTTTGATACTTTTGTGTCTTCTCTGACGTCTATACCGTCCTCAGTGTACACACTGAGGTACATACCCTCCTCAGTGGCTTACTCCCGTTAACCTTGATCCTTGCCTCTTTTACGTTAATTTTAAACTTACTCGTGTAGCTTGATTTTAGTAGAGTCGAATATTATTTTCCTCTCCCTCCAATCGATACCTATTTTTTCCATAATTTTAAACTAGTAATCTACCTGGACTGCAGAACTCGGTACTATTTTGAACGGAATGTATTTATTGTTACGTAAATTTGAATATTAGATAATTTTTCAATTTTTATAAAAATTATGAAACCTCGGAATACTCTGTTACTTTTTTAATGAAATAATTAATTATAAAGCAGGTAATCGTATAATATACACTAAAAGTTCAGAATACCTGCACTGTTTTCTTCTATTAAATTTATAAAAATAATGCCTAAATGACAAGTAATTAGTCCTAGTATGGTAAGTGTATGGTATATTTTCTTCTACAGTATAGACATCTACAGTCCTGTATCAGATACTTTTTACTAATATAGATAACTGATAACAGTGTGTAAAGTTTTTATCCCAACATAGGTTACAAACTTTTTGAAGGCAGACCAAAATTTTCTAGTGCATATTAATTTTGTCAGATTACTAAATATGCTGAGTTTTTTATTTTGAATAAAATTCCTCATAACTTGATGCCCCACATAGACTTTTCGAATTTTCTTAAAATTTTGAGTTACATTTTTGCCCCATGTTGCCCCTAAAGTTAAAACATTTTCAGAATAAGCATTAGATTCAGATTTGGGTTAAACTTTAGATCTACTTTTTTGGCTCTAGTGTTACAAAATTTCGAATTTTCCGAAACTGAACATTATATTCAAATTTTGTTTAACATTCTCTTTGACTTGATACTAACATGGATTTGTACAACTTTTTGAACTATTTTTTCATTTTTTGTGGGAAAATCAATCTAAAACATATAATAGGGATATGTGGAGTAAAAATATGAATCACGCCTGCCAAGTTTTACGAAAATCGGATGATACGTTCAAAAGTTATCGTGAGACATATTCTAATAGGTAGAGAAAGAGACGAACGCCAGTCGGTCAAGTTAAAACCGACAACATGCTTCGCTCTTTCAACAAGTCTATGATTTCAACACTCTGACTTTCATCATCAGTTAACTCCATTCTTGTAATACCTTTCATATTCTGTACTAACCGCTCGTGCGTATGCAAGTCCAGCCAAAATAAAATTGATAAATTTATGTCTGCATAACGTACTTATTTATTCTTCTAATAAAGGTAGCAACGATAATAAAACTAGTTTTATCTGAAAGTGACTTCAAAAGAAGGATTCTTCAGCCCAGGTGTGACATGCATGGTACTGAATTTTTTAGCTTACAAGAATTTTCTACAGTTTCAAGTAAAGTGATTGGTCTCGTAAGTTACTAAAAGATTTCCTGTCCGTATGTTGTGACTTGTGAGTGCAGTAATTTTTGCATACGTTGTGTGTTTTAAATTTTATTTTCTATTCAGTAATACGTATCATGCAGCCTCTATTTTGTAATATTTTTATTTCTTACTACCGAAGTTACTACGGATAAATATAAGTATTTTTACTCAGTCAGTATATTAAAAATATTAAGTTTTGTAGTTGAAAATTCTTTTAAAAAATAAACATCGTAAGCCTATGTTATGTAAGTGTATGTGGTGTGTGTGCGCCCATGGGTGTATGTGTTTATGGTGTGTACCCAATGGATCATCAAAACCTGTCAAAAATGCTCTACTCGTTCTTTTTGTTTAGTGCAATCTTTTATAAGTCGATTTAACTACATTATAATGTTTAAAACTCCCGTATTGTTTCCAACTTTTGGCCACAACTTGGTTCTTTTTAATTAAACAGCATTGTATTTAGAAGACAGTCGTTCTGAAAACTTTAATATATCAAACCGCTGCTTCAACATCTCTGATAATATAGCGTGGCACATATTCGAAACACTGTTTTGAATCAGAATTTTTTTTTTTTTGTATAACATAAACGTTCATAATAGGTTTATAATATAGGTCTTGTTATTACGAAGGACTAGCGCGGTGTTTCGAGTCTAGGCCATGTAGCGTGACAGATATAAGCATAATATTGAATGGCAATTGATCATTAGAATAATGAAGTTATAATATTTAAAGTTGGAAGAAAGCATTAAGTTTAATATAAATAGATTAATTCATAGCAACTGTGGAAAGAAATCATTATTATAAAGAAAATCCAAGTTCAAGTAAAAGGAGTTACTAGTGATGAGTCATCCAAGACCAGTCTCATAACCAAAGGTTTTCAAGGTATAACCCAGGAAGGTAAAATAGTAAATAACAAAGCAGTACACAATATGACCAAACCCACAACGAGGGAGAATAAATAGAATAGAAACCCTAAAATAAGCCAAGATCAACCAATACAGGTTGTGTATTTCTGAATTAAAGAAGAAGATGGAGAAGATCCCAAGAAACCTGATGGCATCAAGAAGAAGATGGAGAAGATACCAGGCCCAGAAGGCAGGAGAAAAGAAGACTGAAGAAAGAAGAAGAGGGCAGCATCCTGAAGAAGATGTCATGCTCTTATAAAAGACACCCAAATCCCTATATCCCCAAAATAAATATCTAAAAATAAAAGTATAACGAAATAAAAACCACATGTATATAAATTTAAGAGAGATGAGTGTATAAAGTAAAAGTTTCCTGTGAACTAAGATGAAACAATAATATAGTACCCATGGAACAAATCTCCATTGAAAAAACGCTAACCAATTTATTATGTTAATAAGACTATACGACCATTTAGCATTAACATAATATATAAGTGCAAAGTGAACCAGTGATAGTTTTGGGTATTATAAAAAATGAACCTTGTGTTTCATTCTTGGCAATCACAAACATTGGATGCAATGAAATATGCATTTTTCAATGACTTAAAATATGTACTGTGACAATATGTTGTTCATAAGACATGAATCTGTTTAAAATAACATTTTGTTTTACATGAAAAAAGAAAAACAGAGTTCATAATACCTTTTGAACAATTAATACTATTTATTTGTTAATGACAGGGTACAATTCCCCAAAGACAATGTAAAAGACAGTATAAAAACTGTAGAATCCTACTTATAATAATGTTTAGAAATAAGAATATAAATATAAGGTTTTTATGTATATAGTACAAGAATGTTTAAAAATGTATTAGATATAAGGCCATTTGTTTGGGTCTGAAACAACTAACATCAGAACTATAAAAATAGTTACCACTTGTAAATAGTAGAGAGTAATTAAGATGTTAGTTAGTAAAAAACCTTTTTTGTAAGCCATATTTCCATGTTTAGAAATAAGGATTGTGTTGCAAAATGTCTGACTTGAAGACAACCATTTATTTAAAAAAAAAATATTCGTTATTTGTTTTAACTATTGTTTGTATTGTAACCAATACTAATTGTTTTTGTGTAATTTAAAAACATGTTTAATTTATAATACTATTTGTAAAAGTCAGAGAGGGTATCACACATCATATATTGTTTGTAAACTGTTTTGTAAGAAAAATTGTTAAAAAATCATAGGCCAAAAGAATGGAAACCAAACTTCATCAAAACAGAGAAATTGCTCAATTAAATGCAAATAAACAAAAGGGGTTTAGACAAAATAAACTTGAGATCATGCCATATAATTGCACATACCATTTAGAGAGATTTTAATAAATTATATTCAGAATTATAAATAAAAATGAGAATGACTCAACTCAGAAATTTGGACATGGGAGTCGTATATTTCAGAATAATGTTTCCGAATACAACTAATTCAATTAATTACCAGAAAATAAGGGAATATGAACCTTTTGATACAATATAGGATTATTAATATTAAATATAACTGATAAAATGGCTGAATTTATATAATGACAGGAAGTAAATTTTGATGTTTTGACTCTTCACAGTATACCAAACTGAAAATGAAATTACTATTTTTTGGACAGAAAACACTATAAAATGGCATTATTTAATCTGAAAATAAGCTGAATGAAATGAAAGATTAATTTAAATCACATCTAGTGAATAAAATTGACAAATAACCAAAGTTTAGGCATTCATATAGTGAAATAGTAAAGTATACACAGGATGTGAAAATATTTTTGAACAATGTTAAGGATAATATTATATGGGCTAAGAGTTTAATTGAAACTGAAAGAAACAGTTAGTTAATTATTGGTAGTTGAACGGTTAACATGACATACATTTAATAACGTGGATAACCTAACCTATAATCGTCATACAAGCGAGTGTATAGTGAGTTATTGTGAAATCGCGAGTGACTTGTAAAATACTTCTGAAACTATCATATTATAACAGAAACGATCAAGTAACACTCCATAACACAGAACAATATAAATCTACTCCGAAAAACACCATAAAACACTAGAAAACTGTATAATACATTAAACCAAATTAGTGACGGAATCGGAGAAAGTGTTTGACTTATAATTACACAGACATACTAAATACAACCCAGAATCACTACACCAGTCACTACACAACATATAACAAGAGATTTGCAGACACAAGAACAGGAATATTGCGTCAAAATACATTATTTGGAATGCAGCAGCAACGAGCAACATTTTCATCGACTTGACGGCAGCCATCTTTCTTTGACAATCCCAGTGCCTCTTCTTGGTTCAGCACAGCTGTTTGGTGAAAACAATTATTATATTTACAATTTATTATTCAATGTCTGTGTTTATTAATAACTATTAATTTGATTGTAACGTTATACTTTTTAAATATTAGCCCGATTTCTCTGACTTTGGTAATAACTGGCTGTTTAAAGAACCCTATATAATTTCTATAACATATACTTGTAACTTTTTTCGATATCCTGAGAATCGATACTAATCGATAAGAGTCAATATTGCTGTTACTTAATAAAACATTAATACTTTTCAATACTTAATAGTTCTTTATTTCTTCAATAATACTAATTACCAATAATATAATTCTAATTGATAATCTACAAGGACTTTACCACCCGTAAGTGAAGATAACCTAAAAAATAGAAAGGTAAACAAATATCGATTGGTTTACAGACAGTCTTATGAGTGGTGATAGATTATTTAAATTATACTAAAACTTTAATAAAAATTTTCAGAAGAGCATTACACTGTTTAAAACTTCACAGCCCTATATTAATTAATTGATCCTAATTAATTAATTAATTAATTAAATTAAAATTTTTTTTTATTATTTTTTTTATAAACATAATTTTTTTTTTTAATTTTCTTCAAAACAATAATTTTTGTTTTGACACTTTCGGTGAAGCTGAGCATATATATTTCTTCATCAACTTTACGCTACTCGACCGGTCTTGCTACCATTGGGACTCGACCAGCTGGGAAACTTAAGGAAGTGTTTCAGGCCAGTAAGACGTCGAGAGCCACACCAATTAAACATATTACATTGGACTTGATTACATCGGAGTCACATACTCCATAATAGCTTTTATCATCAACACACATCAAACACACATACACTTATTTTAAAATTATTACAAATTGGCGCACAACTTTAGGGGCTTTAATTAGCGATTGGAAGGCCAATACATTCTGCCCAATCACTAGTTGGAGCTAGGCAACAGCTAAAAAGTCAGAGAAAGATAATAACAAGGGAATAACGACAAACAAAAATGGCAGATCCTACACAAGAAGAGTGGGACCAGATAACAGAAATGCTCCTGCATTTTAAAGAAGGAATAATAAAGAAAACGAATGAGTGCTTCGAATCGATGATGAATAAAATGGAATCCACAAGTAAGGAATTGAAAGAAGAATTAGGTAAGAAACTGGATGATTGGGGTGAAGAAATAAGAGAGGACATATTGAAAAGAGAAGAGTTAAGAAAGGAGAAGACCGAAGAAATAAAATATGATAGCAAACCAGAACCAGAAGAAGTACCAAATGATAAAACGCAGGAACTAGTAATGGTAGTACCTGGAATTAAAACTAGTGGAAATAAGGAAAATATTAAGCAAAGGAAAAGGAGAATGTATCCAAGAAACTTGGTAAAAACGAAGGAAGAGTTGGAGATGATGAAACATGGGTTAATTGATGGCAATAATATCCCAATTACCTATGACAAAGACATCATGAATTCTATGAATTATAGAAGGAGAATCGAAGTAATTTCAGAGATAATTTACCACAAGACAGTAGTGTACCAATGGGAAAGGACCGGAGGTAAACAGAATACGACATGTGGACAAGATCAATATCAGCGCAGAACTGGACAGTGGATTTCAGAAAGATGGAAATGTGATATCGTACCAGACTGTAATGACGGCACAGGTGAATCACCAGAATGTATTCCATTAGCGTGCCATCTAGGACAGTTCCAGGGTACGGTTAGACTAAAATATATTCCTTCAGAGTGGATATGTGATGGTAAACCAGCTTATGGTGTTTCAGATAAACAAATAATAAGTGATAACCCAGATGAAGATCCTCACATATATTTGTCAGGTAACACAAAACATGGACCAGAGAAGTATTGGTGTATACAAAATGACGATAGAGGGAACCAGCCCAGTAATTACGACGGCCCTAACAACCCGCCGCATAATAATCAATTTATCGGTAATTTTAACGGCGTTAGGGATAACAACCCCTATCCATACAATAGAAACAATTTATACCAACATAATAATGTCCCATACAGTCAGAGAAATCCATATCCCAACAATAATGATGACAGACCTTACCAACCTAACCGAAATTACTATCATGATAAATTTAGTAATAAAAATAATAACAGTAATAATAACCGAGTGTCGCGCCCTAGGGTAAATTTTATAAGAGCAACTGAGATGATGGACCCTGGTTGACACAAATACCACACGACATCAAGAAAAGGGACGGATCATGATAACCGACTACGGCGAAAAACAATGTTGAAGGAGACGAAATAAATATCATTGAAAGGAAATGATACGAAGAATAAACATAGAAACAAAACTGGGTTTTGTGAGTGAAGACAATGTAAGAAAATGAACATGACCAATAAAAATATGAGCAATGCAGTGACATAAAGAAAATCGTCCATCTTCCTGGGTATATAAAAGAAAAGAAAATTTATAAGAAAAGAAAAAGTGGAGATCAACTTATTAAAGTATAAATAATATGGGCCAGTGTAGAGTACAATATAACCCCATATGTTGTGGTAAATGATAAGCATAACAATACATATGAGTTGAAGGAAATCGTTTCAGGAAAGATCAAAGGAGTGTACAATCAAGCTTCTATGAAGAAATATTATGAAGAATGAGTTGTGAGTTATAGAATTTAGAATTTATAATTTTAAAAATCCTAAAATAATGTAAGTACATCTTACAACCTAATATTTTGAGAAGAACATTCTGGAGAATTATAAGAAGAAGGAATTTAGAATTTATATTGAAAAAATTTTAAAATAATGTAAGTACATCTTACAACCTAATATTTTGAGAAGAACATTCTGGAGAATTAAAAGAATTTTTTAATTAATTTTAAAAAATTTTAAAATAATGTAAGTACATCTTACAACCTAATAATTTTGGAACAAACTTTATGGAAGAAAGGAAAAGAAAGACTTTTGAATTGAAATATAATTATAAAAATTTAAAATTGAGTAAGTACTTCTTACTACAACCTGATAATTTAGAACAAAACTTTATGGAAGAAAGAGAAAGAGAGAGAATTTTGAACTTAATTATTAAAAAATTTAAAATTAAAATTTGGAGAAATACCAAAACATTCAGAGATAATAGTAAGATCACATTACTATAAACAATTCTGGGAATAAATGAATTAAACAGAATTTGAATGTTGATAGAACGTCAGTACTTTGAAACAAGATAAGATCAACATATTACAAGGATTTATGAGAAATATTTTTCAATTAAATAAAAAGAATAGTTTGAATTTTACATTAAAACTAACCAAGTTCCAAAAAATAATTATGTGTCAATTATGATTGAATTGAGAAGAAAATAAAGTGATTAATTCAGAAAAGAGAATTAACGTTAATCCAGATTAAATGCTAGACATTCACAATAGCATTTGAAGGAGTAGAGAAGAATAACAAGAAAGAGTGTAATATGCCAGAGAAGGAAAAAATTTGGAAGCAAAGAGACTAATTACCTATGAAACGATAATGAAAACAGTTAATTAAGAGCAAAGAAGAACAACTCATACCAAGAAGATGGAGAAGATGATTTTGAACCAATGATAATAATAAGACCTATATGAAATGCAAAGAGAAGAAATACCACATGAAATATAATATAAATGAATTAATGTTAATGAATGCGAAGGGAGATTAATAACTTTCTAAGAGAAAGGAAAGAACCAAAATGCTTAAATAAAATGATCAATATAACAACCTGAATATTTAATGTAAAGATACAATGTCAAAAAATTAAATATAATATATTAAGACCATTCAAATAATGAATACGAAAGACTATTTATAAAGACCATGCTAATACTATGAGTAACCAGAAGAAAGTATAAAGAGAATTCAGATGGAGAAGAAAGAGAGTTACACTGTAAACAGTAACCAGAATTATTAAAAGAAAGGTTTTCAACCATAATTAAATTAAATATATCAGACAAGTTAAGAGTTTTGAAAAAATATATATGTAATGAGTATAATAATGATTATGAAGATTTATTAAGATAGAAAATGTGAGATAATCTGAGAGACTACGAAGTGGAGAATCCAAAGATATTTTTATTAGTCGAAAATGAGACTACTTTTTATTTATTTATTCGATGACTGACTGAAGATAATTCCAGCAGCATTATGTTTTTGAGCAGGGATGGATATGCCCCTGTACTCAATTTATAGAAGTGGTGTATGGCCAGCAGAGAAGTAGCGTACAGTGCCCCTCTGATCTGCCCCAGCCCACGTGATAGGGAATGTTAGGGAATTAATATCCCAAGGATACAACACGAAGTTGATATAGAAAGAAAATGTATTACAATTATAATATATCTCAGAAGACACTAACTATCCGAAAAGGATCAGTAGTAAGACAAGTAACCATATATATAAAATTAATAAAACTCTAGTATAAAAAAGTCGATATAAAAATGGAGAAGAAAATGAATTATAAGAAATGATGAAATTATCATAAGAAATTATTTCATCCATAAACATGTCTGAAATAATTACTTCTGGAGGAGAGCAATCTGTAGCGTGACAGATATAAGCATAATATTGAATGGCAATTGATCATTAGAATAATGAAGTTATAATATTTAAAGTTGGAAGAAAGCATTAAGTTTAATATAAATAGATTAATTCATAGCAACTGTGGAAAGAAATCATTATTATAAAGAAAATCCAAGTTCAAGTAAAAGGAGTTACTAGTGATGAGTCATCCAAGACCAGTCTCATAACCAAAGGTTTTCAAGGTATAACCCAGGAAGGTAAAATAGTAAATAACAAAGCAGTACACAATATGACCAAACCCACAACGAGGGAGAATAAATAGAATAGAAACCCTAAAATAAGCCAAGATCAACCAATACAGGTTGTGTATTTCTGAATTAAAGAAGAAGATGGAGAAGATCCCAAGAAACCTGATGGCATCAAGAAGAAGATGGAGAAGATACCAGGCCCAGAAGGCAGGAGAAAAGAAGACTGAAGAAAGAAGAAGAGGGCAGCATCCTGAAGAAGATGTCATGCTCTTATAAAAGACACCCAAATCCCTATATCCCCAAAATAAATATCTAAAAATAAAAGTATAACGAAATAAAAACCACATGTATATAAATTTAAGAGAGAGGAGTGTATAAAGTAAAAGTTTCCTGTGAACTAAGATGAAACAATAATATAGTACCCATGGAACAAATCTCCATTGAAAAAACGCTAACCAATTTATTATGTTAATAAGACTATACGACCATTTAGCATTAACATAATATATAAGTGCAAAGTGAACCAGTGATAGTTTTGGGTATTATAAAAAATGAACCTTGTGTTTCATTCTTGGCAATCACAAACATTGGATGCAATGAAATATGCATTTTTCAATGACTTAAAATATGTACTGTGACAATATGTTGTTCATAAGACATGAATCTGTTTAAAATAACATTTTGTTTTACATGAAAAAAGAAAAACAGAGTTCATAATACCTTTTGAACAATTAATACTATTTATTTGTTAATGACAGGGTACAATTCCCCAAAGACAATGTAAAAGACAGTATAAAAACTGTAGAATCCTACTTATAATAATGTTTAGAAATAAGAATATAAATATAAGGTTTTTATGTATATAGTACAAGAATGTTTAAAAATGTATTAGATATAAGGCCATTTGTTTGGGTCTGAAACAACTAACATCAGAACTATAAAAATAGTTACCACTTGTAAATAGTAGAGAGTAATTAAGATGTTAGTTAGTAAAAAACCTTTTTTGTAAGCCATATTTCCATGTTTAGAAATAAGGATTGTGTTGCAAAATGTCTGACTTGAAGACAACCATTTATTTAAAAAAAAAATATTCGTTATTTGTTTTAACTATTGTTTGTATTGTAACCAATACTAATTGTTTTTGTGTAATTTAAAAACATGTTTAATTTATAATACTATTTGTAAAAGTCAGAGAGGGTATCACACATCATATATTGTTTGTAAACTGTTTTGTAAGAAAAATTGTTAAAAAATCATAGGCCAAAAGAATGGAAACCAAACTTCATCAAAACAGAGAAATTGCTCAATTAAATGCAAATAAACAAAAGGGGTTTAGACAAAATAAACTTGAGATCATGCCATATAATTGCACATACCATTTAGAGAGATTTTAATAAATTATATTCAGAATTATAAATAAAAATGAGAATGACTCAACTCAGAAATTTGGACATGGGAGTCGTATATTTCAGAATAATGTTTCCGAATACAACTAATTCAATTAATTACCAGAAAATAAGGGAATATGAACCTTTTGATACAATATAGGATTATTAATATTAAATATAACTGATAAAATGGCTGAATTTATATAATGACAGGAAGTAAATTTTGATGTTTTGACTCTTCACAGTATACCAAACTGAAAATGAAATTACTATTTTTTGGACAGAAAACACTATAAAATGGCATTATTTAATCTGAAAATAAGCTGAATGAAATGAAAGATTAATTTAAATCACATCTAGTGAATAAAATTGACAAATAACCAAAGTTTAGGCATTCATATAGTGAAATAGTAAAGTATACACAGGATGTGAAAATATTTTTGAACAATGTTAAGGATAATATTATATGGGCTAAGAGTTTAATTGAAACTGAAAGAAACAGTTAGTTAATTATTGGTAGTTGAACGGTTAACATGACATACATTTAATAACGTGGATAACCTAACCTATAATCGTCATACAAGCGAGTGTATAGTGAGTTATTGTGAAATCGCGAGTGACTTGTAAAATACTTCTGAAACTGTCATATTATAACAGAAACGATCAAGTAACACTCCATAACAAAGAACAATATAAATCTACTCCGAAAAACACCATAAAACACTAGAAAACTGTATAATACATTAAACCAAATTAGTGACGGAATCGGAGAAAGTGTTTGACTTATAATTACACAGACATACTAAATACAACCCAGAATCACTACACCAGTCACTACACAACATATAACAAGAGATTTGCAGACACAAGAACAGGAATATTGCGTCAAAATACATTATTTGGAATGCAGCAGCAACGAGCAACATTTTCATCGACTTGACGGCAGCCATCTTTCTTTGACAATCCCAGTGCCTCTTCTTGGTTCAGCACAGCTGTTTGGTGAAAACAATTATTATATTTACAATTTATTATTCAATGTCTGTGTTTATTAATAACTATTAATTTGATTGTAACGTTATACTTTTTAAATATTAGCCCGATTTCTCTGACTTTGGTAATAACTGGCTGTTTAAAGAACCCTATATAATTTCTATAACATATACTTGTAACTTTTTTCGATATCCTGAGAATCGATACTAATCGATAAGAGTCAATATTGCTGTTACTTAATAAAACATTAATACTTTTCAATACTTAATAGTTCTTTATTTCTTCAATAATACTAATTACCAATAATATAATTCTAATTGATAATCTACAAGGACTTTACCACCCGTAAGTGAAGATAACCTAAAAAATAGAAAGGTAAACAAATATCGATTGGTTTACAGACAGTCTTATGAGTGGTGATAGATTATTTAAATTATACTAAAACTTTAATAAAAATTTTCAGAAGAGCATTACACTGTTTAAAACTTCACAGCCCTATATTAATTAATTGATCCTAATTAATTAATTAATTAATAAAATTAAAATTTTTTTTTTATTATTTTTTTTATAAACATAATTTTTTTTTTTAATTTTCTTCAAAACAATAATTTTTGTTTTGACACTTTCGGTGAAGCTGAGCATATATATTTCTTCATCAACTTTACGCTACTCGACCGGTCTTGCTACCATTGGGACTCGACCAGCTGGGAAACTTAAGGAAGTGTTTCAGGCCAGTAAGACGTCGAGAGCCACACCAATTAAACATATTACATTGGACTTGATTACATCGGAGTCACATACTCCATAATCTCTTATATCATCAACACACAACATCTATATTTATTTAATTTGTATTGTTTTATTACAGCCAATAGACAAGAAGAGGGCGTAATGAATAAGCTTAGTATTACGTGTCATCTTCTAAGCTCGTACGTCATTAGTCTCGTACAAATACAAGTATGAGTTTAATCATAGGAATACTCAAAAGAAGTTCAGTAGATACCACAGTAATACAAGTGTGTACGTTATCATTTGATGACGTAACAATGAATGTACTACGAACGACTGGAAGAACTAAGTCAGACAGCAAATGAAAAATAAACTCTTGGATTTCGTTGTCCATGACGTGTTCGTTACTTAACTAAATATAATTAAATCACTACCGCTCGGAACACTAAGTTTTTTATGGGTAGGTTTGGACTATAGCTCGTCTTGCTGTGATAAATTATTGGGTTTCGTTGTCCGTGACGTGTCTGTTACTGAACTAAATATTATTAAATCACTATCGACTCGGAACACAAAGTTTTTTATGGGTACATTTGGCCATAAAAAACTATGTGTGTCCGAGTCGGTAGTGATTTAATTATATTTAGTTAAGTAACGGACACGTCATGGACAACGAAATCCAAGAATTTAACACAGCAAGACGAGCTATAGTCCAAACCTACCCATAAAAAAACTTTGTGTTTCGAGTCTGTAGTGATTAACGGATAGTTAGTTAAGTAACGAGATATTTAGTTAAGTAACGGACACGTCATGGACAACGAAATCCAAGAATTTAACACAGCAAGACGAGCTATAGTCCAAACCTACCCATAAAAAACTTTGTGTTCCGAGTCGGTAGTGATTTAATTATATTTAGAAAAATAAACTTAATAGTCATTGGTGAGTGCAGTTCAGTAGTGGAAGGAAGAAGGGTAAGATTTGTTGAAGAATTTCAGGTTGATAATGTTACGAACATGGAAATTCATCGATGGATTACGGTAGTTATATTTCTTGTATGAAATATAATTGTTCTCTTAGGAAATGCCTGAAGAATATCCATTTAATTTTACCGTTACAAAACAAGTATTGTGAAAATTTCATCTGAATATACTATGTTGACAATAGAATGTATTTAATAGTTAACGTTAGTTTTCAAATATTATTAAATCAAAGGATTTAATACTTAGTAATCAATTTACTTAATTACATGTGTCGGAGTAGCGATTATTTGTTTACAGATAATAGTATATTTCGTGTCTAAAGGTAAGAGAGAGTCTACTTGTTTTTGACTACTTTGACTTACAGACTTTTGCGTATTAAATATCGTATGTGTAGTCTTTGTTTTTTATAACTTAATGGACGGCGTCCGATCGCACAAGACGTAATCCTTCCTTTTTTAGGTGTCCAGTGTTGTGTACTTTAACACCTGGAATTGTCTGCGTGATTTATAATTGCTTATCAGTTACATAACGTATACATAATGGTTAACATTTCTAACTCCTGCTTTCTGCAACAGCTCTGAGTCTAGGGGTTTGTGAATCCTCTACTTTTCAGTGTTAAGTTGTATTACCTATTTCTGGTATTCAGTCGATTACTTCAGGTTTAACTTTCGTTAATTTAGTTAATTTTCGTTTATTACATGATGTAATTTCCTCCGATTATATGAGGCATGCAGTCCTTTGTTTAATTTTCGTATTGTCCTACACACGTTAAGTTCAATTTTCCTCTGAATATTTTAGTTAGGTTTCAGAAAATTAATATAAATGTGTTATTACGATATTGAAAGCAGGCAGACGACCGCTGTAAAAATGAGAATACTGTTGTTTAAGGAATTCTTTGTATTAGTAACGCAAATTAATGAGCAGTAAGTGGTGACGGTGGAAGCGACAGGTGGACGTGATGGATTGCTTTGCCTGTGACCGCCGTAGTCGCCCAGCCACTATTTTAATCCAGCATTAAAGTTCACAGTACGTCTTAGGCCGAACACAATGTTCTACAGACTAAAAATAAACACTATCGAGAGATATATAAATATTAGGACTAACATAATGGTATAATTTAACAGTAAGCAATATTTTCCGAATTAATTTGGAAATCGAACCAACTAAGAGAACGAACGTCCTGAAAATCCATAATTTTTAATATAATAAATACATATCAATAATAAAAAATAAAGTAAAGTAAATAAATTTGTTTACTCATTTCTTTTTATTCATTTAAACGAATGTTTACGATGAA
Organism: Magicicada septendecula; assembly: GCA_034769895.1. NCBI lineage: Eukaryota > Metazoa > Arthropoda > Insecta > Hemiptera > Cicadidae > Magicicada > Magicicada septendecula. The sequence goes on along the minus strand of CM068367.1, from coordinate 1,030,661,853 downwards.
TTTAAATAGACAGTTTTATTGTAATTATTTCTACAGATAACAATAGGCCTAATTGATTTTTTTTAAAGAAATTGAGAAACTTGTTAGTAAACTTAATTAAATGACTCTAATTTACGCATACAATATACAAGGAAAATTTATGAGTAAAATCAGAGAAACAACCTCTAGAAGACAAAACGTTAATACTGCGTACATCTAGTAAGAATGGTAGAAGAGAGTTAATGGAGGCCAGAACGACTGTAATGAATAGAAGACGAAAGTCAAGACAAACGTAGAACACTTATGTTAGGTGAAGGTATTTTAATTAACAATGGACAATTTAAAACATAGCCATAAAATGGGAAGAGAGCGGCAGATTTGTGATATTAGTGGAAAGAAAATCTAAACAATGACGACACTCTTTTGTATAAGATGATAATGTTAATGGGTGCACACACGTATCCTTTGCCCTCCTTCGATGCGTGGATGTTAATGACCTTGAGTATGAATCTGGTCCGCGTAATGTCCACGTACAGTTGTACTTGACTATAAGATTTGGAATTGTCCGTAAAGTCCTTATTATCCAAATCTGTCAACTTAGATAGTCGTGATGTGAACGAAGATTGCTATAATTCGTCGTGATCTTCACTCCTTTTTGATATCGACTCGACTCTGTGCCCTGCTTTTGTGATCATCGCATTTGTTGTGTTCACAACGTCCATAATTCCTTTCACTTTGAATCATACCATTTCTTCGATTAATCAAAATGTTTACATGCATTTAGATTGTCTCTCCGTTTTGATTGCTGAGAATTACCTAGTGTTTATTAGGATATGAATTTTTTCCAACTTTGTTGTGTTTACTTGCTGAACTGGTACTTGTCATGTTCCGGACGAGGCCTTTCAGTGTTTCCACCGCTGTGGTTTAGGACTTGAAAATGGTGGAAACACTGAAAAGCCTCGTCTGTAACATGACAAGTTTGTGACGATTTTAAAAAAAATATTTAAATCGCACAAATAAAAAAATTGCTTTCAATATAAGTAAGAGTATTATCCACCCCTTACCTATGCCTAGATGCATGCAACAACGTGCAAATTGTCCCGTACCAACACGTTAAGAACGGTGTTATTTAGCTAATAATAATAATTACTTTAATTAAATAAAATATGTACACAACAAATAAAGAAATTCATAATTCGTAACCAAAAGGTAAAATAATGTATTACGACTTAATTAGTAAATAATTAATATAACTTAAAAGAACGAACTATTTTCTCAGTGCGTAAAACCGCGCCAGCTACTGACCCCTTGCCGCTAAACATTGCACTCACTCGCCCGATAGACACCGAGCTGCTGTGTTGTGAACATACACATAGGTGTATACCGTTAAACAATATTTAATCAAGTTTATAATGAGTTCGAATTGACCTATGTAGTATAATAATAATAATAAAAACAAAATTATAATGTAGTGCGTGAAGCGACATGTAAAGAATAAAAAAAGAAAAAGGAAACTTAGCCGACACATCTCTTAGCAAACTGTAAATGGTGAGAAATGTTAATTAGCAGAATTTAGTGCTGATAAAATATGAACTGTAACCAAAAGTAAAATGTAAACTACCGACTCCGAAAGAAGATAACACAAACAGCAACCGGATGAACTTCTAGAACCAAAATCTAATCGTCTAGGAAGAGACTACCAGAAACAATCAACCTCATGGAACTTCAAGAGCAACCGTGGATCACACCCTAGAAGAGGACTGAAGATGACCATCATGGACCCCACAGCATACACATTGTTATATTCAGGTGATATCAAAACATAATATTTGTAACACAAATTCATTGTAAAACAACAAGACCAGTAACAAAAGAACAGTAAAGAACTTTTGATAATTTAAAGTTTAATATATATATTTTTGTAATCACTGTAATGAAGTAGTAATGACATTACGATGTCTAGATTTAAATTAATTTTAAAATTTACAACCAAACTTATTCTTCTAATAATTTGGTTGAAGTTGTAATAAAAACATAACAAACTCGCTACCCGGATCCATGGTACTGAAAACAATATCTAGCTGTGTGCTTTTAATATAAAAAGAATAAGAAGTAAATTTACAAAATAATTAATGCAGAAATTTTAGAATCTGAGTTTTAAAAGTAAAGTAAATTATGAGAGATAAATATGTTAATAAAGAGATGTTTTTGCTAACACCCAACGAGTAAATAAATTTATACAATCCTTGCTTAATTCCTGAATAATAAAGTGTTATAATTTGTTAGTGATTAAGGTTTACTAACAACGGCAGCTAGTTCAATTAACAGGTAACAAATTGAACTGGTTCCCGACATTTGTGATATCTTAACAAGGGAGACGTCACAAGTTCAGCAAGTAAACACGACAAAGCGGAAGACTGCTGTCTCTGTAATTACAGAGACTGCTAGCTAATTCAACTAACAAGATGAACAATGATTTTTTTGTGTAAGAATATATGTTGACGTTGAAGAAATGATTTCACGTTCTGTTTTTTTCTGTACGTTATGAGTTCCTGATCTAATAAGTATTTATTTGCTAATTCTCTGTTTATTTGCACTGTTTTATTGTTAATTTCACTCTCTTTTTTATTGAAACTTTATGCTTATCACAAACCTTATTAATTTTGGTGCATCTTCTTCTTAAAGTCAGTTTAGTGTTCAGCAAGAAGTCAAAGCTCCTTTAATTTCATACAGTCGCTACTGAATTTAGGTACAACCATCTTTGTGTAGTGTCACTAGTTTTGTGTTATAAGGCCAGAGTGTTTACAAACTTTTGTTCCACCTTTCCACCTGGTTTTATATATATACTGAAGGTAAAAGTAGAATTTACAAAATAGTTTTAATATATCTGTCTTGTTACAGTTATGCGACCATTTAAATTTTAACAGATTATATCTGTTAAATTGAAATATGCCAATACAGTAGTTGTAATTTGTGTAAAGTGCGAATTCTTGTCCTCAGAATATTCTGTTTTATCCATCTGTCTACACGAGGTTCACTGAACATGAGTTGTACCTGCTCATTATAAGTGTACCCTGACTCGGCAGTAACCTGTCATCGCGTAAGGTTTTCGTACTGTCTGTAAAATACTGTGATTTTCTTGATGTTTCCTACTAATGAAATCGGCATTACTTCATTATAACAACGTTGTTATTTCTACATGAATTGAAATGACAGTCTAAGAAGTCCACAGATTTCACTTCTTGTACTGAACGCTAATGAGAAATGTGATGTAAATTTTTAAATATTAAATAAAGTATTTAAACATTAAATATTCGGTATTGTATAAAAATGTTTAAATATTACATACTGGATGTAAACGTTTAAATAGTAAATACAGAGTGTAAATATTTTTTTTAATTACTTTGGATTACACTGTACATTGAATTTACGTTTAATTAACGTTAACAGATGGTATTGCACACACGTGTTTTGTTAAAATCTGTGGAAACATGGACGTTTTGGTTACATGATAGTTGTTTATTGATGTATAAATTCTAATACGAATAAACGGTGTACAGAATATTTGTACAATCATTTTCACAGTCAACGTTCGTAATAAAGGCGACAGAGCGGAACAACATGTTGCAGAATGACAAGGAAACGTAACCGGAAAATTCACGCTGCGAGTGATGCTCTAATCGAGTATGTACCATTTCCATTCGTAACCGCCGTGAAAATTGCTGACGTTCCTATCCTATTTGTGGCACTCTCTACACCACTCCTTATTTAAAAGGTAAAATAAAGCTGACAACAGTTTTCAGTTGTGTACTATTTACTTTATTAATAATTATTATGTAAAGATTAGGAGTAGGCTACATGAATATCATGTTGCAACAGATTGGCTATTAATAACGAATGACGATGATAACGATCTTAAAGACGTTAAACCAGGTGAGAGATCATATGATGAAAACAAATTTGTTAACATCATTAACTATCATTAATAGCCTATACGATTAAATCTATTTTTAATATCTTTAACCTATTTTAAATGTTTTTAATCGATTTGCATTAACCGTCTTTAACAAACACATAATATACGTAGATGTAATAAAGACAAGTACAAATTATAACAAGAATAAAAATGTAAAATTATTCAATGTGTAGACGATATTAATATTAGGTACAAAAGAAAATTTAGTGTCAATAATGAGACATGAGAGACTTACGTTTATTAAAAGTATTGTTTATGTGTATTTTAATTTTTGTAAATCCTCACTAACTGAGTATAAAAAAGTTGGATATTTTGTACACACGCGCGCGCGAGCGCGTCCTCTCTCTCACACACACACAGACATACACACAAATACCTGCGTGCGACGTTCATTTAATTATACTAACGCCTCTGTTATTACAGCTGCGAGCGTCTGTGTTATTCTAATTAATGTAGTCTGTGGCTAAACTTTAATTGTATGTACATAAAGCTGTATATGTAAGTGAATGAAATGGAGAAAAACCAGTAGAGAACGATTAGCAGACATTCGGTCTGCAGAGAACAGAAGACATTGCTAATGTTAATGGCGACTGTGTGTGTGTGTGTGTGTGTGTGTGTGTGTGTGTGTGTGTGTGTGTGTGTGTGTGTGCGTGCGTGCGCGCACGCGTGTATGTGTGCATTAGTACTGCAATAGCTCGGAAGGCTCTCATTCGCAAAACGTGTTCTGTTTTAATATTTGGTTTCAGTCATTTAAAGGTATGTACATTACACCTCAAATAACGTTAAAAAGCGACTTAAACAACGATAACTTCATTTTACAACTCTCTTATGGGCTTAAAGGCCAGATATAATACGATGATAAATGACACCAGTTGGATTCGTTTTTCGGAGGTAACGCTTTTCCGTTTACACTTAATTCTAGATATGTTTTGCATTGACTGTACTTGTATACCACAAACTCGTGCCATTAATTACCGTACAAAGGACAACCGTAATACGTAGCATATGTGGAACCTACCTACATAACATGCATAAATTATTTTAGAACAGACACAAGGTATATTCAGTAACAAACAAAAGCATATATACCCACCTGTTTATATTTTAGTTTAAAGCTGTTATTTAACTAACGATTTACCGAAAACAATAAATTAAATTACCAATAAAGAAAGAAGGTTAACTGCATTTTAATAACACGTCATTTCCCTCTGATCGAAATGCAAATTAGGAAAGAATTAAAATTATTCTGCACCTATTTTTTCGTTGATTTTCTTCTTTCACCACAGTCTTGTATTTACAGGTGACATAAAATTTGCTTTCCCCAAAATTTTGCGTTCAGTTTGCGTACTTGCGATTGACAGCATGGGTCTGTCGCTAGTAAATAGGGAATAAATGTTAAAAAACAAATAAATATTAAATAGATAATTAATTAAACAAAATTTTAAATGTAAAAAAGTAATAAACAATAAATAGAGATTTAAATAAATAATAATTCTTTTAGGGGAAAGCGACTTTTATCTGACATGTGCAGGCTTACAATTGTAAATATTAGCACAAAACGTTAGGGTTTATTATGTTTACTTGTTAATTTTAATGTAAAGAACTTTGTCGTCTTTCATTTAGCCATTTATCAAAGTTGCGTCTGCCATGAGTAGCCGTATGGCGAAAATAAACGTTTTTATAAATTACAAACATACTGTACTTGTATACCGTAGAATAGCGTGTGCGGAGTTACAGCTTCTGAACTGACTCTGCCCCCCTCCACAACTTGAATTATGTTTTAACGTATTATCCAAAACTCTACGTAAACGTAAGACTTTTTTATACTTTTCCGTTCATATATGACATACAATATAAAGATTTGATTGACTTCATTGAAGAACGACTGCTTTAAAAATAACTGTCAAACATGCCGTATTTTCTCGTGTATAATGCGCACTTTTCCCCAGATTTTCTTCCCAAAAATGACGGTTTCCATTATACACGACTAATATACTATTCATGCTTACCTGTAGATTTGCACGTGTGCGGTCAGAGTTGGCAACGTCGGTCAAACTGGCAGGCTCGAATCTAATAATAGTAGTGTGAAATTTACCGCTAATTTGGTTAGCAGTTTTCATCCCTTCTCCACCAGTTATTTGTTCACATCGTACGCTTATAACGAACGATACTCTGTTGTAGCGTTCTGTTACTGTCGTCGTTAGTCAGTTGTTTCTACAGTACTTCATAGCGGTATTGTGTGTGAAGAGCCAGAGAGTATATTTATGAGTGAGAGAACATTTCGTTCATCCTATACGGCTCAGTTTAAATTATCCGTAACAAAATTCGCAAAATAAAATGGTAATTGCGTCTCATCGCGTAAATTTGGTGTAGTTGAATCTAATGTTTGAGGGTGGAAAAAACAAGAAGGAATATTAAATGTTACTACTCGTGATCGGCGATCTTTTCGTGGTAACAAACCTAAGTTTCCAGACGTAGAAAACCGTTTACTCGAGTTGGTAAAAGAAAAAAGGAGTGGGGGTTTCGCCGTTACTACTGAAATGGTACAGATTGAAATCGCTCAATGTCTAGAAATAGGCAATTAGAATTTTGTGAATTAGAATCATCTGATGTGGATCTGTTGAAGAAAAATCACCCATTCACGCGAACTCAAACAGACGTCGCTCACTATTTTGAACGAAAATACATTTGTTAATACATGTTATTACATTTGTATTTATCTGAATTTCGGTATTAGATAATTTTTTATTATGGGAAACAAATTTCGATTCTCTACTATTTCTTTAGTAATATAACATTTGTAGAACACACAGTCATACAGTATACAGTTACAGTTATACAATCACGTTACTTTACGGTGGCCTCTCCATAGCTGCGCGAAAAGTGGGGGTGGTGGGGAGACTCAGTGTGCTAAGTTGTAACACTTCATTTCAAAAACGTCCGTCTTACTGTTGCTACAGCCGGCTGTATGGGGGCCCTTAACTATTTAATTATTACAACTCGGGTTTTACACATTGTTGACATTTCCGGATTTCATTCAACTAACTACTATTTATAATTCTACTCAGTATTACTCGAAATTGTATCAAATATGTATTTGTAATACCACAACAATGTTATTTGTTACATAATGTAAATAATAAATAATTACAGTACTAGTGTAAAGCAAGCAAGTGGAATACTAATAGAAGAAATAGAGAAATATAAATCTAAAATGACCATAAATATGCTTTATGCAAGTGCTGCTAAAATAGGACCTAAACGAAAAAAGTGGGTAACCACGCATAAAGGTATACATACTTTATATAAAATATCACATAAAATCGAGCCCATTAATTTTTCTTGCATTTAATACAATTATTAATATAAATTTTAAAATTAATATGTAAGTAATGAATGTAAGTAACTTACCGACTTATAAAGAAGCATATACGAAGTCAGAATGAACTGGGAATTCAGTATCATTCTCCAAGTCCGGCGATGTTTCTCTGTCCAAAATTGCTTCAACACCGGAGATATAGCTGCCATCATCTGAAGAAGATTCAGCCCTTGATAGGTCATCGTCGTCGTCATCGTCATCATCATCTTCGTCTAAGTTAATCCTATGTTAATGCCTATCTTGCATTTCATCTATTAATCCTTCTCTTTCCAAATATTCGTCTCCAATTTTAATTACATGTTCACACACTGATGTCCATTGTTGTTTTTCTATTGACTGGCATGCTTGCCTAGTTAAATCTATTGTGTTTTTATTATCAAAAGTAGTGTTGTTTTTTGCAACAGAGTGTTTAAGTTGAGCCCAAATAAGTTCTATGGGGTTTAGGTCAGGATGATATGGAGGTAGACGAATAACAGTGTGGCCGTGATTTCCTAAAATACTATCTATTACTTCCATATTCCTTAAGGAATGGAAGTATGGTGATGGCAAAAAAAATCGTGTTCGAGATTATTGGAGATTCTGATTCTACTACACTCAAAACATGAAAAAAAGTCGTTTTCCGAAAAGTGTCTGTGTGTGTCTGTAGATTTTTTTTCTATGGCAAACGATAACTGCCGCAAATTCAAACAGAATCAAATAATTTTTTGCATACAGCTCTGATTTGTAGAGTACTCACGACCTATTGTTTTTGGTGAAGATCGGTTGAGGGAAAGGGGTAGTTTACCTGCAACGGTTTTTTTTTATCAAGGGAAATTTTTTTTTTTGCCAAACGATAACAGCCGCAAATTCAAACAGAATCAAATAATGTTTCGCATACAGCCCTGAATTGTAGAGTTCTCAAGATCTATTGTTTTTGGTGAAGATCGGTTAAGGGAAAGGGGTAGTTTACCTGTAACGTTTTATGTTTTAACAAGGGTATTTCCTATGGCAAACGATAACAGCCGCAAATTCAAACAGAATCAAAAGATTATTTGCATACAGCCCTAAATTGTAGAGTTCTCAAGACCTATTGTTTTTGGTGAAGATCGGTTAAGGGAAAGGGGTAGTTTACCTACAACGTTTTTTTAACAAGGATATTTTCTATGGCAAACGATAACAGCCGCAAATTCAAACAGAGTCAAATAATTTTTTGCATACTTCCCTGAATTGTAGAGGTCTCAAGGACTTTCGATTTTGGTGAAGATCGGTTAAGGGGAAGGGGTAGTTTACCTGCAACCTTTTACGTTTTAACAAGAGTAAAGTACTTGAAAATTTATTTAAACTTTTTGAAACAATGGTAATTGTTAAAAATAAAATAATTTTGTTGCCAGGCAATAAAATTATAATTTTTTCATTTTAATGTAAATTATGTTTGAGTTAATATCTTTATATATACAGTGGAACTTGGTTATTACGGCCTCGGCTGTTAAGTCAACTATGGTGTAGCGTTATTTTGTCATAAGTCCGGTCAAACTGATATCTTTAACATTATAAAAATTCCCGGTTTTAACGTCACTAAATATTGTACTACTCTGTTATAGCGTCAAATATTTCTCAGATATTGTACTCTAAATTTCATATAAACGTATATATGTGCGCGCGCGCGCTAGCCCATGGCTACAGACATACATTGTATGCAAGCGATAAGCACTGTAACAGGACTGCCGGCGCCAGCCATTTTGCGTGTTCCAACAGATGGCTAGATCGATTTAAGGCCCGACACTCGATTTCCTTTGCAAAAATTTGTGGTGAGGCAAAATGCGTAGATCTGAACGTTACAGGCGATTGGGTGCATAACACTTGGCCAGAAATTAGACGATCATATAAAGATGAAGACATCTTTAATGGACATGAAGCCGGAATTTTTTATAAATTAACTCCAGATAAGACTTTCAAATTTACAAATGAAAAGTGCGTTGGTGGGAAGCTCTCTAAACAAAGAGTTACAGTTTTTGTTTGTGCGAACATGACGGGAACCGAAAAAAGGAAACTTTTAGTTATCGGGAAAAGTTTGCATCCTAGATGTTTTAAAAACATCAAAAAACTTCCTGTAAGTTACACTGCCAACATAAAAGCGTGGACGACTTCTAGTATTTTTGAAGATGACTTCTGTACGTGTGTATGTCACTGAACTCCTCCATGTATAAAATAATATATCGTTCGTGGCAGGTAAGCATATCTCAGTTATGTAATATTTACGTTTCCATTTTATTATTATGCCTACAGCAATAAAAAGGCAGGTAAGACACACACACACACACACACACACACACACACACAATTCACGTTATTTCTGGCCTCACTCATGTTTATGTTCTTACATTTGCACGCTTTTTAAATGGAAAGTGCCGAAACCCATACCAACATAACGCGTGCAAGCCGAAAAAATGGACATCAATTTGCTTCCTGTGGATCGCTGGGCAATGTAACTGCACGTGTTTACAGAGGAACGATTCATAGACAGACTTTTCGTCTTTAGGGAATGAACCCTCTGCAAGATGCTGAGGGTCCATGAGTGACTTCGGAGCGCTCCTTCTTTTTCGCGTGTTTGTTCTGTGAAACATACACTGTAGATTCGCAGCTTTACTCTAAGCAACGCTCAATAGGAAATGTTGAAAATTTTTGTCCACACTGTACCCTCATTCACACTAAACCTGCTCTGATGTTTTAATTACGGACATCATAATATTAAAACTTTGGAAACTTGAGCACTACTTAATGGAGATCAATCATTAACTTATACAAGCCATTAATTTTATGCATATATTTTATATATATGTGTACAACGTTATCGGCAACAAAGAAGTAGTTTTTGTTAAAATTCATTCTCGGGATAGTAGTCCAATGTTTTCTACAAAACCAGACGTTTCGGCAATGCCATTGACTTCCATCATCAGTGAAAATCGAGTGCGATAACGTGAGGTGGTATATGTTAGTGACCACAGTACTGTGGTTAAGGCTGAAGCAGTAAGTAGAAAGAAGTAGTTTCTATGGTAATATTACATTTCGAAAATGATTTTAAATATAAATCTTAGAATATGGAAGTCATGTATGGTTCTCCATACCGATATTTTATAGGGGTTTTCTAACGGTTTATTCATTTTTACCAGCTTATGTAGCTCTGGTTTAAACATATTAGGTGTAAAAAGAATTTTTTTATTAGATAACCACTGCATTAGCTCACTTTTTGAAGAATTTGATGTGGGACATTTTTCAGATTGGTAATTGTGGTATGGTGCATTATCTAATACTAACACTGAGTTTTTTGGTAATCCCGGAATTAGCTTTTCAACTACCCATTTCTAGAAATTTGAAATTTGTACTATTCATATGCCCATGATAATCACCTGTTTTCTGTCCCGATTTAAAAACCAATAAGGCACCATCGATGAACCCTTGATCTGTACCCGCGTGAACTACTATGAGTCTGTCTCCTTTATTTAACGGTACACTCGCTCCTTCACCACTTTCCTCGTACCACGACTTTTTTACTGCATGAGACGTGTGTGTATACGTCTCATCTGTGTAAAAGATTGACCGATTTTCTGTCCTGAATTGTTTTATTTTCCTAAGGTATTCAATTCTTTTTGCCCTTATCTCTTGACGTTCATTTAATACACTTCTATTATTTCTAATCTTCTTCCACTTAAACCCTAAGTTTATAATAACTTTCCTTAAACATGATAAGCTACCTTGAAAGTTGACACTAGACTTTAGAAGTTGATGAAGTTTTCGTAGCGTAGGATATGTTTTTTCTGTTGTCGTAAAATTGTAAATTGTTCGTCTTATCACACATTTATCAAAATCATCAATATTAGATTTTGTTGACCTCCTCTTTCTTCCTTTACGAGGTGTTATAAAGTGTGGTGACTGTTCATTTTCTATTGTTATACCCTCACTTTTAATACGGCGAATCGTTCTTTCAGTAACTCCTGTTGCTGACGCTATTCGTTTTTGAACCTTTTTTAGTGGAATACTAATTCCATTTTTTCACTTTTCATAAATTTACATACATTAGAAATGACTTCCCGAGCTTGGCTATGCACAATCTTTTTACCTAACTTCAGTTTAATAGGAGGCATTTTTTCTGATTACGTAATGAAATAAAATGTACTGTAAAAGTAACAATACGTTTAGCAAAATAAAATTCAGTTTAACTTAACGTGATGTCTGAAAATACAACCACAGACAATATATTAAATGATATTAAAATGTAATTAGATTATTTATCACATGTCACAGTTCCAAACTAAACACTAGTAACGATACAAACTAAATAATTAAATGAAATACAGGCCTACACGGTAAATGTTTTTGAAAACGCATCATCACTTATGTACTCAGTGAGACGTGCCGTTACATTGACAAAAAACAGGGTTCTGCGCACACTGCTTTCACCAAGGTTGGCGGCCATCATAAAGTACACAAGTTGTACATACAGTTATACAATAAACATTCCGATTTGTGATACAATTCCTTTAGTCTGACACCCTAATGGATTTCCACAGGTTTTATCAAATTGTTTATATCTTTTTTTGATCCCTGGGGTCCAAATTTCAAAATTTTGTAATTCCCAGAAGTTAATATTACATTCAGATGGTAATTAAAATTTTCTTTAATTTGATAGACACGTGAATTTTTGCGATTTCATCAGAATTTTCACCCATTTTTTGGACCGTGACATACAAACATTTTGAAGTTTTCAAAAGTGTACACTACATTCAGATTGTGGTTTAAATTCCCTTTAATGTGATACGTCACATGGGCTTTGACCCCCACGTTTTTGCCTCCCACCTCTATATTTCTGGAGCGATTAATATCAAACCAGTAGGATAAAAGTGGGGACACTCATGCCACGTTTTAAGAAAGTTGGATGGTACGTTTAAAAGCTATCGTGAGACATGCCCCAAACAGACAGACAAGACGAAAGATAGACAGATATACACAATAGAAGTTTTAAGTTATTTGAAATATATTATTTAAAATGTTAATAACTGTTTCAATTGCTACAAATTTTGTTGTATATAGGCCCTAGTTATTCAAGTGAAATAAATATTATTACATTCCGTGTGCTAGGAAATGAATTAGCATATCTATCAAGTAAGTATAAATGGCTGTTTCACTCTCTGAAATGTCTGATATGAAATTCAGGAATAATCTCTCGTTCTGGAAAGTTGTATTTCGGTTTTCGCTCCAGATAAAACTGATGCATAATTTATATCGCCTCGTCGTAATGTATGTGGTAAAAACAACAAACCAATTACATTAACTAACCGAGGCCATCCACTTCGTTTGACAGAGGTCCGCAAGTTAATTGTAAGTTACTGATTGTAGGAATACAGAGTTAGGGCAATTCGTAGGCTCACTTGTGTACAAACGCGCACCCGTGTGTGTGCTATTATTCTAAGTAATAGAATTGCACATTATATGAGTAACGTGGTTGTCAAGGACATACATTATTCATAACCGTTTTTGCATGCATTTGTTACTATTGATTTGCACATTTTGTGAATTTCGTAACCGTCACGGAAAGAGCGTGTAGGAACGTCACTTAGAAACGGGAATTATAATTATTCTGTTCACTTATATTATTGACTCTATAAATGTATTATTTTTCCATAAAGTGAATGTTTGTGTGTATTTTGTGTATGTTTCTGTATGCTTACGTATGTTTATGTGTAGTTTAATTTTGTGTCATTTACAGAAATAATTAAGACAATAAAAACTATGCGTGAATAGATAAACGTCCTGTATTCATCTTTCTTACTTAAAACGTACAATGATAAGAAATAAATATTACCGATTACACGAGTTAAAATAAATAAGTGCCCGGAGATTTAGGTGATGTTGGCTGACCCAGTTTGATTACTTCACACACACACACACACACACACACACACACACAGGTCACAAAATGTGCCCTCATACATGAAGATTTATAGGACGTAAATTTTCGATCTGTGTACGTGTGCGCCCGTGTGAAGACGTGAAGTGATATCCATATTTCGCCGACATCAGAACTCTTAAATAAAAAGTTATGAGATTGATTAAAACATAAAATCATAAAGACTCCTGTACCAAAGCACCTCACAAAAGCAGAGCATATAATTTATAGTTACACAGTGTTTATGGTCTACAATTACTCAAGGCTGTACGGTATATAGTTACATAAAGAGCCTACTGAATAAATCCCTTCATTTTTTTTTTAACAAAGTAAAAGGCATTTTTTATGCAATCGTTTTTCATCAGAAACTGAGATCACTTTGTTTTGTCTCAGACAACATACAATAATACTTAGGCTAATTACGCATAGCTATATTTTAATATTAACCTTCCTAAATTTTTGCCCTGTATACGGATGATATTTTTAACATTAAGAAATATGTCCTCCCTTATTTTCGTTTGTAGAGGCCAGTATAGCTATAAGTATACACTATCGTACTTACTCGTCAAGAATTTCTCAGGAAGGAAATCCCTGGGGAATGACTGAAGAGGGATTTCCTCATAAGTAAACAAACAAGTGCTACTGCTGCTGCTACGATGACAGTGATGATGATGGCAGATGCAGATTGCACAGTGTCCTCAAGTGATTATACTGTTTCTTACGTGTAATCATTGTTACTTATATTTTATTGCATAAGTCACAGCCTAAAAAAATATTAGCAGTTTTTTTGTTTGTGCGAGAGTTTGAGTTTGTAATGTTGAGAATGCTAATAATTACGATCATTAAGATATAGAGCTTTTAAAGTATATTTATTTTATTATCAGCTACTTTCAAATTCTCTGAATTGTAACAAGTTGACTACAGAAGAACAGCGGATATGTGCTGCGAATATCTATTACAAGCTATTGTAGGTACTAGGTGATGATCTTCTGATTGATTTACGTGTAGATTGATCTCCGTAGTAGGTGATGTTTCCTTTTTTCTTTTGTCATTATGTTTTTTGGGAGGATCCAATTCGTGGTCTGTCTAATATCGACTTACGTTTTTCAAACTTCTTAATCGGATAAACAAATATTCCTTCTCGATGATACTAGTACGTTCTTCGAAATATTGTAGTAGCTTGCCCATTCTTCTGTAGTCAACATTCACTTACAGTTCACAGGACTGAAAACAGATGATCAAAATAACAAGATAAAAATGCACTACTAAGTTAACAAGCTCTGTCATATTAGTAGCATTGCTGAAATTACAAACTGCATGTCTTGCACAAAACAGTAGGCCTAATGACTAATTGTTTGACTTAAGAGGAACACTCTGTACAAGTATATCAGAATATATATTTTGGTGTGTGTGTGTGTGTGTGTGTGTGTGTGTGTGTGTGTGTGTGTGTGTGTGTGTGTGTGTGTGTGTGTGTGTGTGTGTGTGTGTTTTAAAGGTAATAATGTTAAACAGTTTATTGTATACAAGCGAGATTTAAACCAGTGAATTTATGTCTGAAACTGTGGTGTTTCGTGAGGTTTGAGGATGAGGAATGTTAAGTTGAGCCTGATTGGTATTACAAGGAGAAACATGGTCAGTACATGGCAGGGGGCGTAATCTGACACTGCACACAAGAGTTCTCTCCACTGTACTTGGCCTGTTGATGTTTCTGATGCCTGTACCTACGGTAGTTCGTTACTTTTCGTTATAACATAATTACTGGTTGCGTTAACGACTCTATTTTTAAGGGTACCAGCGAACGTTGTCAAAAACCGTTCGTTGTGCTGTTTTTTCAATTCATCAACAGCTTAGAGTAGCAGTGCATTACCTGTTTGTTCTGTGAATACTAATGGAAGAGTTTTTACAATATGTTAGTAGTACGCGCACTGACGTATGCCAGTGAATCGGGAGTGATGAATATTAATGTGATACAAATTTACAGCCATTGCACAAATGCAATGCACAGAGAAGGGCATTGAAAATCCTTCAATAAATCTAAAAAATATATATATATATTTAAGTTGTAACGTTAAGCCCCACTGTTGGGTTCGCCAATTTTGTAACGTTTTTTCGTTTCCTTCAGGTTACAAAGTAATAATAATATTCAAATTTGAAATAAAATAATTTTATTTCAAATAAAAAATTTTGTTTTCTGAAAAATATTTGTTTTCGTGTTTTTTGTTGTATGTATTTAATAAATAATTTTCGTAACTGTATTGCGTAAAAATTTTAATTATTTTATGGTTGTTTATGTTGTTGTGTCACTTTCTCTGAATAACTCCTGCGTTAATATAGTTAACTCCGGTACTAGTCGATAGACGGTTCTTCTTCTTCTTCAATATGCTCCTTATTCCTTTGTAAATACCGCCTTTCGGATAGTCCGTGATCTTGAATTAACTTATTTTTAATTATATTTAAATTAAATTTCAACCAATTTGCAGAATTATGATTTATTAACAATTATTAGAAATGTCGATGGTTAATCGATTATTGACAACAGTATCGACTCGTTACTCAGGGCCGGTCGATAAAAAATTTACATGAATAGTGTATATAAAATATTTTGTTCTTTTAACGGTTATTTTATAAATAGCCAGAGAAGGGTAGGGCCATGAAAGTATAACACTTACAATTAAAAGTCTTAAAACTAAAAATTACAAGGTTATTAATCAATATTGAAAGTTTATATATTATAATATTCGAACCAGTGAAGACTCGATGTTCATTTGTTCCAATTCGCATAGGATGCTGGGAAGACAAAATGGCCGCCTGAAGACTGCGTAGGTTAACGTCAGTCACCTCGACAAATATTTCTTGCAATAAAGATGCCTTTTCACCGTTTCCTCGTCTCAGCAATTGTGGATGTTCGTTCTGTAGTTAATTGAGTGTTCCTGGTGCAGTGTTTCTTAGTTCACTTTGTTTAAATGTGTGTGATAATGTCTACTTCACTTTGGTTAAATAGGTCGTACTTAACACTTTTTGTTTCGTCCGTAATAATTATTTGTGATGGTGTTAATTTAATAATTTAGGCGTATTTAGTTCTGGTTTATTGTAGTTTAATTGTTTTATTGTTTGTGCTCACTGCTTCTAAAGTTAAAAGTCAAAATTAAAAAAGTTACAAATTTTCACTGAACTCGATTATATCTCGCACGCCATTTATGCTTCTTATATAGGTTAAACGGAGCAAAACCTCGTTCAAGTGTTCGCTTCAACGGATAATAATTAACTGTTCTCATTTCCTTCGTCTCCTGAAATTCTTAGCCAATTTAATATACATCATACATTGTTTCAATTGCCTTGGCTTCCGATACATCTTTATTAAATACATTATATCACTGAAAATATTTTCGTTATTATTCAATTTTATGAAATACTAAATACATAATCGGTTTCTTTAATCTATTTTGCTTATTTTGATACTAATTAATATAGTTTTACAAAGTTTTTATTTAAAAAAGTTATATTTCTTTCATTTTGGAAAAGTAGGCTTATATTTTTGTTTCCTGTTCTTGTCCAAATATTAGCCATTTTATCTGATATAATTATTATTATATTGAATCTCGGATTGATATAATTGTTTATCTTTCCTTAATTTCTTGCAATTTTTTCCATTAATTATTGTTTTTAAATATAATTCATTTATCTATGACTCCTCCTCTGAAATTTTAGTTAATACATTTGCATTTTTATTCATAATTTTACCTATCTTCTGACAATATCTTTTTAAAGTATAAATTACATTATATTACTATGTGATGGGTTTATCTTGCATAAATTTCATCACTTTAGTTGGTTTATAGGACTAGATTTGTCAATTATAATGTAAGTTAGATTTACTATTTGGCCTAGATTTTATCTGTTGTTACCTACAAAGTTTTTAATAATACAGTTAGTTTATACCCTTTTCTGACCTTCTATTCTAATATAATATTCATTAATAATTCCTTCTTTTACTACAATAACATTTAGTATTGACCTTAAACAATTAAAACATAACAATTATTTGACATTAAATATGGTATTTAAATTCATACCCTTTTTTGTACTGATTACTTACAGTAACTCCTAAAAACATTTTATTATATAAGAATGGTATCCACATTCAGACATTGCATTCCTAATTCAAACTATTAAACATAATAACATTTTATAAATATAAGAATTAATCTCTATTTCCAAACCTTATGCATAGAGTTCATTTATGGTAATTGGAACCTAACATCCCTGTTCCGTTAATTTTTAACACTTACTTAAAACTATTTGGGTACAGTCTTATCTGTTTTTCCTTAACTTTAGGGATGTATCCCTTGTCACTTTATGGATTAACTCCCAGCTCTCTATTTATTTTATTCACTCCATTGAATGTTATTACATAAATAGTGGCATTTTATTAGAAAGAGTAGTCATTGCTCTTTCACCATACTATTTTATTAAATTGCACTCATGATACTACATTAAAACTCTTAAAGTTATTTAAAGGTACAGTATTTAATGTACTTTCTCAAAGTTTATTTATTATAATATAATAACTTGCACTTGTCCCCTGTTATTTCTTGATACTATCACTAGTCATTTTCATAGTTTTATAATATCAAATTGTTTAATCATGGGGGAACTGTTAAGATTTGTCTTTATTAATTATACAATAACTTTCTTGGGTGCACTTCTACTTAGCACTTTAAACACTTTTGTATGAGTTTCTGGTTTTTTGGGGTGTTATACTTTCTATAGTGACATTTACTTTCTTTTGGGGTTTTTATTTTCTCCCTATTGGGTTTCTTTTGGGTATTGGTCGTATTCTACTTCCTCTATTACATTTTATCTTCAAACTTGTCCCTGTTCATTAGGTATATTGATTTGTTCTGGATATCTTCCTTCATCACTCTTGGTTTCTTCAGTACCATTTTGTTATTATTATTTTTCTTTGTTCTGGGTCTCCTCCTTTTTCGTTCTTGGTTTCTTCATTATTATTTATTCTTGTTTATTCTGGTTCGTTTAATTGGTCTGGGTATCTTCCTTACCTACTCCTATCCTACCTGGGTATTATTCTTATTTTAATTTTAGTTTTTTGGGGTTTTATTTTGTTGTACATTTATTTTTGTTGCAGAGTTTTTTCTTTATATTTACTTTTTCTTTTTAAGGTGGTAATTTATTGTGATTTTTATTTGGTTCTCATTTGGATTTTTCTGGATATTCCATATAATTGATTTTTACTAATGATCATATGGTAATCTATTTAAGTGGATTATCTGTCATGCTACAATGTTCATTCACCAATCAATGAATTCATTCTTCATTTACCA
This sequence comes from Magicicada septendecula, assembly GCA_034769895.1. NCBI lineage: Eukaryota > Metazoa > Arthropoda > Insecta > Hemiptera > Cicadidae > Magicicada > Magicicada septendecula. The sequence goes on along the minus strand of CM068367.1, from coordinate 1,030,643,254 downwards.
ATGTACAGATTATAAGTTAAGTGTAAGTTAAGTGTGGCGCCATTCATAAGCGAAGTTTTATATGTGTACTACGTTATTGACAACAAAGAAGTAGTTTCTATGGAAACTCAACGGTTCCCATTTTCGATCAAGCACCAGCGGTCGTTTTCAAATGTGCGACACGCCCTTATAAACATTTTCAATGTTAAAAGATGAACAAATAAAAGCTACAGACTGCAGCGCTGATTGTTTTCGAAACACATGTGCTTAAACACTGAGGGATAGAATAACAGAATTACTGTAGAAGGTGATTACAAACAAGTACTGTGTACAAGCAGTGCACTACAGGAGAAAATGGCCACAGCATTGACAAACAATTTAGTCTAATGAGTCCCGTTAAAAGAAACCAACAAACGAAGTGTTAGAAGCCCCAGGAAACAATGAGCATAGAAATTGGTTATGTCAAGCCACTTGAGAAAATGAACTCAACGTTCTAAACTCTTTCGTTAATTGTTTCAGATTTCTTAATTAAGAGTGACACATCTAATAGATAAAGCAGTCATTGTACTCATGTATTTTACTGTTTGCTTGTTAACATATTAAATGTGCCAGTTTTTACAAGTTATATATAAAAAATAATAAGAAGAAAATGAAGAAATAATAAAACAATAAATAAAAGTTGTGTTCCAGCTTCTGTAGCTCAAAGAGTAGTGAACTAATATGTGAAGTTTTTAAAGTCTTTATCTTCTTTTACGTTAGTTATCTTGAAGTTGTTTGTAGTATCAACACTTCCAAAAAAGCGGTGATACAGAAGCAGTTGTAGCTGTATTTTTTGAAATAAATGTTATGGTTTTTACCTGTAATATAAGCTTCTAATAAAAAAAACCTTTTAGATATTTCTGCATTTTATTTAAAAACTGAAAAATGATAGGCAATATAAAAAATTAATTGACAGTTTATTAATATACGTAATTTACATGCGATAACTGGAAATTTTCTTGGCTGAAATAGAATATTGGCTGGAAACTTAGATTTTTAACAGTGCATGGGTAAGTTAGTAATAATCTGTAAAACGGATGACCGTAAGCACAAAAGCGGTTTGACCGTCACACGTCGTATGCACATCTATTTAAACATTTAGACTAACATTTTCAAAACACAGAGATTACAAAACTGAACGTGAAGCTACTTATGTTTTATTTTTATAGTGTACACGAAGAATGAACAAATATTCACAATGTGAAGGAAAAAATTGCTTAGTCAACAAGGATTTGCATAGACTTGTCTAAAGGTTATATTTTAAGAAACTGTTGAACTGAGAATTGGATCGGGGGTGGGGAGGTTTAGTGGGATCAAAAGGAGCAAAAATGTTCCTTGAATATCTCGAAAAATTTGCATTTTAACAAAAAAATGCGTAAGTCCTTTTTAAACTTTACAAATTTGCAACATATTGTTCTTTCCTTTTTTGTTTAGCGAAGACTGACTGAGATATAGTTATCCGTACACCTTTCGCTGAAGCACAATTTTTTACAAATAACATAAAAGTTGTACACCTTCATAACTTACACCTTTCGAAATTTCGTAAATTTGATTTTACTTCCCAATACGATGAAAATTGACCGAGATAGACAGTTTAGTCATGTATGTTCTTTATTGCATTATAATAATAATTTAAAATTATTAATCTCAAGGAAAAACACTTTCCGGCGTTTTAAAGTTGGGGCTGTTGGAATTTAGGCACTTGGAGGCAGATATTGGGAGACGAAGACCCTGGGCAGCCTTCCATTTAGTAAACGTAAAGTTGAACGTAAGAAAATAAATATTTAGTTGATACAGTGTAATTTCGTGCCTACAACAAAGGTTTGTCCACTAATAATAAATCTGTATTGATTTATCAGCAGTCTTGGTTACGTCTGTTGAATAAAATAAATCCTCTTCGTTTGCCCAGATCCTGTTTCTTTCTGCCTGAGACTTTAGTTTCTAACTACCCTCCATCCCCCCATTGAATCCTCTACTGGCTACATCGCATCTTTCATTGTGCTCACTAATACAGTATGGTTGTACTTTTAATTAATCATTCCTCTGGTTGCCACTAAAATTAATCTTGAGTTTCTTTACTGACGTTTAAATGGCAACGGCAAACACCGCTCGGAACGTATCGATTCACATGGATAAAACGTGTAGAATTACTAAATGCGATCAAACTGATAGTCACATACCATCGGACGATTGTAGAATTATTCTATTATTTTACGAGTTCACTTACGTGCAAGCTAATAAAAACTTTCATAAATCTATGCAGATTTTTTAACCAAAAATGCCATTAGAAAGTTCTAAAGCAGTATTTAAATATCTTGTACTAATACGCAGAAAAGAAAGCAAGAAAGATTGATGAAATCAGCATAGAGACCCGTAGTCCAGAGAAGCGAATGGATTACTAGCGCCTGCTTACATTCATAAATATAACTTCTCGAAAACCTTTTTTTTTTTAAAGAAAAGATTACAGTAGGTATAAAAATACGTTTCTTTTAAGTATTTTAAATAACAAACTCATTTCCTGCGTGAAAGAAGTGAATAGAATCTGATTTTTATTATGATACAATGGACGAATGACACCATAGTACATCATATACATTATACAATGGTAAGTAAAAAGTTGCAGTTGGCAATACAAATTACAGTGAAACAAATTTAATCAGTGATACAAATTAATATGATAGTTCAGGTACAAATATCGTCGGTGTGGTTACAAAAACAAAAAAAAAACATTATAAAACATGTGGTTTCTGTTACGTTTATTTAGGCTTTGGTAATTTTACGGATTTGTAGGATTCCACAATTCTGTATAGATGGAACATTTAACTAACCACTTTTCTATTAAATTTTATAATATACTGAACTGTTAATACCCTATATTTGAAACATCTGTGACAAAGGATATCAATATCAGCGACATGAGTAGGGGGAAAATGAGAGTTCTGACTAAAGTACCGTTATTCCCCCACCACCACCGCTGGACCAGCAGCATCGACCAATCAAATTTCATGGCGCCTTTCACGCGTCAAGTTCAAATATATGCCGTCTTTCGCGAGCCTAAATCACTTTCACTTTCTACTGGACCGCGAATTTCCGCGAATAAATTTTTTTATTTTTTTTTTGTTTAATTTGATATTTTTATTTTTTTAATTAAATTGATTTGCATATCCGCGAATATATGCCGTCTTTCGCGAGCCTAAATCACTTTCACTTTCTACTGGACCGCGAATTTCCGCGAATAAATTTTTTTATTATTTTTAAATTTGATATTTTTATTTTTTTAATTAAATTGATTTGCATATCCGCGAATATATGCCGCCTTTCGCGAGCCTAGATCACTTTCACTTTCTATCAGCCGGACCCGCAGCATCCCAAATGGACCACCCGCATCCGCAAATATATTTTTTATTTTTAAATAAAGCTGATTTGCATATCAGAGGTGGGTGGTTCCGACTTGATGCATTATAGTGTATATATTAAATATATGATCAGGGTTACCAACCTTGCATGAGTTCAAATTTGTTGTATGTTATAATGTATATTAAATCTATATGATCAGGTTTACCAACCTATGCAGGGGTTCAAACTTGATATGTGTATTATAGTGTATATTAAAATATATGATCAGGGTTACCAATCTTGCATTATAGTGTATAGAACAGATCTGCCAACATTTTTCTGTGGTGGGAAATTCAAACTATATGAGCAACGCATTCGCCAGAATCTGAGACTCGAGAGAGTATGTTTGTCGTGCATGCTTTATTTTTTATTTTTAATGAAGCTGATTTGCATATCAGGGGTGGGTGATGAGTCAATTCTCCCTTTGAATGTAAATAACTATCTCTCTCCCTCCCTCTCTCTCTCTCTTTATGTCATCGGTTTTACATAAGCGTCGTGCTACTTATGGATTATTGTAATTAGCGATACTAAAATGTAATCACCAGGAAATATATTTATCGCCTACCTCATTGCGTTCTACTTCTAATTTGGTACATGACAGTCATTGACTGCGATTTTAGAAATTAATATACTGCCAAGTCTGTGTGTGGTAAAGTGTTACGCATAAAATATGAAAAAATATATATATTTAAACTAGTATTTACAAAATATGTATAAATGGTACGCCTATCTATCAAGTGAAAACGGATATTGTCTACCAGAATCTGAGACTCGAGAGAGTATGTTTGTCGTGCATGCTTTATTTTATTTTTTATTTTTAATGAAGCTGATTTGCATATCAGGGGCGGGTGATGAGTCAATTCTCCCTTTGAATGTAAATAACTATCTCTCTCCCTCCCTCTCTCTCTCTCTCTTTATGTCATCGGTTTTACATAAGCGTCGTGCTACTTATGGATTATTGTAATTAGCGATACTAAAATGTAATCACCAGGAAATATATTTATCGCCTACCTCATTGCGTTCTACTTCTAATTTTGGTACATGACAGTCATTGACTGCGATTTTAGAAATTAATATACTGCCAAGTCTGTGTGTGGTAAAGTGTTACGCATAAAATATGAAAAAATATATAATGGGTGAGGCAAAAAAAAACACATACAGCCGAGTTGCAGACGCGTATTTGCAGATTCACCGTGACTGTTACTAGCGGACGCCCGATTTCTTGGTATGCCGTCGCTCGCGTCATCCGTATTTAAAGTTCGCTACTTCCAGTACACATGGCCTCTGTAACAGATTTGGTCTCCAACAGGTGTGATTCGAACGGTAAGAGCAAGAACAATATGAACAAGGCCAAGGACATTATATGTCTAGTATCCCTCCTCAGACGCTGGTGTTATTTTGTGTCATAAAATCTCATGACACTCAAGATAAGAGACAATACGTTTGCAAAAAACAACAAAATTGAACTTCTGGAAACAAAATTGCACGGTTTGTAAGTAATATCGACAACACAGGTCAGCATTTTTCGGCCATTGACATATTTCACGATTTAGAAATTAATATACTGCCAAGTCTGTGTGTGTGTGTGTGTGTGTGGTAAAGTGTTACGCACAAAAAAAAAAAATCTCCTTGAAATAAGGTATTTTCAAAAGTTTTGTGTACACACATTGTACAATAATTTTCGTAATTGTAAGATACAACCTGCAAATTATTAAAATGTCTCTCTCACACATTTCTGATTACTATACAAATAATTGCGTGCATATTCGAAGGCTTATAACGAAATAAATTAAAATAAACCATAATTTGTTTTAAATAATTAAATATATATTTACAACAATGTACACAAACTTAAAATATAGTTTACAAACCGCTATAATACAATTATTCAAAAAATACATTTTACATTGATTAAATATATATATCACAAACAAACATTGTTATATAAAATATTAATAATAATATTGTTTTAAATGATTAAATATATATATTTACAGCACTGTACACAAACTTAAAATATAGTTTACAAACCGTTATAATACAATTATTCAAAATACATTTTACATTGATTAAATATACATATATCACAAACAAACATTGTTATATAAAATAAATACAATATTAATAATAATTTTTGACATTGTAAGATTTTTAAATAATAATTTCACGGCTGTAGATACAGTTCACAAGGAAGTTTATCTGTAACATAACAATACAGTCGATATTAGAATCACTGATACGATAATATTCAATTATCACATGCACACACACACACAGTTAGTGGAAAGAATCAAATGCGTTAAGTAAGTAAACTTTTTCAAGTATATGTCATTTTTCATAAGTTAATGTACTTTCAAATAATTTCTAATCAAACCAAATATTATTCACTGGAAATTTGTAAATACTACTTAGAATCAATGATACATTTATCGCATAAAGGTAATGTACTTTCAAATAATTTCTAATCGAACCAATTATTATTCAATGAAACTAAATAGAATCAATGATACATTTATCATGTACATACAAATTCAATTATTAAAGTGTTAAGTACAGAGAGTTGAAACTACACACACGCACACACACACACACACACACACACACACACACACACACACACACACACATCAATAAATTGTTTGTTAACACGATTGCTACTTACGACACAATCTCCACCTGTATTGTATTGTTTGATTCCTCGTCCCTCGATACACTAAATGTAGTTCTTTGGGTTTGATATGCGTGAAAAACGTTTTTTTTTCTCAAAACCCTTCACAAACACATATTTATATATACGTGTATGTAATGTTAACAATGAAACAAGATTGTCGTATGGTGTCTCTCCTTCGCTCCATCTAAGTCTATGATAATTTGTTGTTAACCAGTGGTTTGTCCTAACGTATTTGGGATTCGTAACGGATGTAGCAGGCGGTGTCAAAATCCAATGTCTACCAGCAAATCTCAGAACGTCCATGATTGACAGTTCCTTCACAATATATTTTCCGTTGTCGTCGAAAAAGCACTGGAAGTCAATTATAACTGCAGTGTTATCCATAATACTATAAGACAAAGAAACCACACACATTACAAACTCTATATATGTATATATTATGTTTAAACATACAAATATCGTTGAGATATTAATATGTGAACTTACGTTTACAGACGTCTGGACTGAAGCACCGAGAGACATCAACTGACGAAAGAAACAAGTGTTGAGGGGGGTTACTATACATGGAGACGAATTTCTTTAGTAGGTGGGGAGGTGTCGTTCTCCATGTTGATGCGTTGTCGTATCCGATAATGACCGTATGCAAGCGTATCATGACCATTGTCTAATATATAACGCTTATCATCATACGGTGACAACGCTTGCTTATTTACACGCATCGTGTACAGCGTATGATGATCGCTACGTAAACAAAGCGCACTGGTAGAAAACTGACAATGATCAGTGAGACACTTGCGATACATATCGTGTCGCAGACTCCTCTTAATTGCAACTCGAGGCACACCTTTACATACACGTTTTTGACACTCTTGGGTGGGATCTTCGTGGGCCACAAGGAACGAATAACATTTCGCACGGAGACCCACGAATTCTCTAATAGGACGACCACACGTTTCATCCTTGAACAGACCGACAACCTTTTTTTCTTAAGGCTATAACAAGGATGAGACGTAGGGTAATCCGATGTGTCAAAAACGTGTAGGTCCTTCTTCATGTCTGCATACAAGTCTGATGTTTGAATGCTATACATCAGACTGTCTGTATCTGTCATTAATAATTTAACGTTGCAACCGTACTTGGCGACAGCATAACGATATGAAAGTCGTACATTATCGTTTTGCTAACGTCAAGCACCGTGAAGCCGACATACACGGGACGGGAAAGAACGATGGATTTTTTACGGAGTGAGAGCCCCACCAGATCGTTCGTATAACGAATCATACGTTTTAGCCTAGGTGTGGAAACTAGTTTTTGAAGCCGTCGTTCATTCGAGACTAGTTCAAAGTCTATATGTTTCCGTACGTTCTCCAGCGACTTACCGTATACGGCGTTGTTCATCAGTTTGAAAAGGTCTTTTTCAAAGCTGTTGACGGCTGTTTGCCTCTTGCGGGTGTTGAAATCGATAAACGGTTTCAACCAAGCGCTTTGCTTAAAACACAACACCCTATGAGTCGCTTTCAGCTCTAAGCCAAGACTTAAATACAATTTCAAATTTCGATAATGGAGAACGTAATTTTGTTTGTCCTCCAAAGTTGTTAACAACTTCTCTACGGATGACCCTGATTCGTTATACGATGATCTGTATATACTCTCGTGTAAACGTTTGGAAAAGGGAGAAAGGATATCGGGTGTTACGCGCTGGCGCACAGGTGCAAGTGGGTAGTCGGAATGCAGGTCGTGTAAGGTATCAGGATAGTGTAGGTCGACTTCGAGGATGTACCCGATGTCGGAATCATCACTCACATTACGTACGTCCAAGGACTCGATTTCGTTACGATCGAGCCATCGGAAGTCTGCGTAAGGGAGTGGTTGCGACATGGCTGCACCGTATAAATTATTACAGTCTGTATACAGAATGAAGGAGGTCGGTTTCGATACATCGTACTGATCTGGAATCAGAGGATTGTTAGCGACTGCGTGACGGTTGGATATCATCGCGCAGCCTCCGCGGATCCCAGACTCAAGGAACAGATGCAGATTTATCTCTGTTAACAGCTCTAATTCGACCCCTGTCATTTTTAGCATCGCGTTCCAAGCGAGTCCAGGAAGCGAGTAAAAATGACACGGGTCCAAACAGTAATCGCGTAAGGCCATGTCTCGGAAACTTTCAAAGACATCGGCCAGCAGCATTACGTCTGTCAACAAATACAAATCGTGGTAATCGCCAAACGTACGCAGATTGAATGCACTCCACACGTTTTGTGCGTGCTCGTAATCTGCGTCCGAAATAGCCGATTCCAACAACCGGTTATCAAAGTGTTCACGAGCGGGTAGACTTGTTTCGTTGAACCGATCAATGCTGTCAACGTACTCGTAAGGGTATACTCCCTTGCGTACGAGCAGATTGGTCTGTTCGTCGAAACCCCGTCTAAGCATTTCCTCTCTGAGCAAAGGAAATTGGCTCCCGGACGTGGACAGATTGGTAACGAGTGTGTCCAGAGAGCGATTAAGAAATTGAAAGGAGTCTACGAAACGCAAGGGACCCAGGGAGAACGACACGTAACGCTCACTGGATGTTGCAATGCAGGATACGTGTTGGTCCTTATATTTTCCTAAACCCTGCATTAAATGGTGACAGTCGTAGCCACGAAGGTTGTGAAAGAATACGGGGATATGACGAGGCATCTTGTAGCTTAGATTACAGCTATTGTGGGCTGCTCCCAAGAATTTCCCCGTAAGATGACAATGATTGCGTACCTTGTCATCGTCTGTCAAAAGGCGCTCACACAAATGACAAACGGTGGCGTTAGTGAACGCAACATTGTCATCATCGGACATAATTATTTGTACGTTATGTCGTACTACCTTCATCATATCCTCGGCGTCTTTCATCAACCACGAGAAGAAAGTGTCTACGACGTTTTCACCTCGATAAACTTTAGCCTCTCTCCAGAGTCTGTGTGTATGATCCACGATAGCATAGGAGAAACCTGACGGAATATGCATCGCTTCGTATGATGTGGACGATACAGGAGGAGAAGTTATTTTCTGACGGGCACCGTTGCTATCAACTGAGTAGAATTCGCCTAACTCGTGCACTGTCGTCGGGACGTTGTTACCAGGTGAACACGATTGAAGCGGAGTGATGAGGGACTCGAAGTCGGCGTAGACGGTAAAGGGTACTTTAAGACAGTGCGCGTAATTTTTAAATGACATAAACTTCTCCTCCTCTGTGGGCATTTTGGTTTTCTGCTCGCCGTGAGGTGTGCAGTAGGGGAGATGATCGGACAGACCATGTTCTGTGGAGAAACGATGCAGGCAGTAGTCGCAGTAAAATGATTGGCCGTTGTATTTTGTTAGGGATGATAATAATCTACTTATGTTACTGATAAGACAGTAATGTTTTCGGCTATTTGTATCGGACAGAAGTAAAAGATTAACATGATGTAATCTGTCCTTATTGGGGGTAATTCTTAACGGATAAACCTCATTTTTTGATTCGTTTCTGATATTGTCGTCTATATCATAGCCGAAAACGTTTATAGAAATGTTGGGATTTTGTGTTTCAAATTTAGAAAGTGAGTTTATAGAAACAGGGTACTCGATACCGGTCATATTTATTGTGTTTATGAAGGGGGCGTATTTTGTAACAAATTCTTTATTCCTTTGTTGAGGGTGTATGTGAGCTAGTACGGACCATAGAAAACACATTTCATCTTGGAGGTTCTTGATGTTGACTACTGCCTTGGTGAGTGCAAGTTTTCGCGGGGTTGGAAGGTAGGAGGATGCTGCTAGAGGCTGGTACTGTCCAACAACTAGTTTCAGCTTCAGTACAGCATCCACCGACCATCCGCTCCCGTCACGGGTAAAATTGGATATGCTATTCATGATTTTATCGTAGGATTCATCGAGTAGACAGTTCAACTCGTCGTTGTCGTCTGTGAGCAACGTACGACAACGTCCGTGGAAGACGGCGTCTTTGGTTACCACTTTTTCTTCACCGCTGTCACCATCTAACATAGTTTTAGTGAAACGTATCCTGCACGCAATATGCCATTTGATACTGCGTAAACGTGCTTGTTCTGCCAGAATATCCTTGCACAATAAAGGTCGCACCTCGGTCATTATCGGTACTATATCTTGATCTTCTTCTTCTTCTGTGTACACAGGCAGGTAATTAAAAGTTGTGAGACATCCTCTAATACTACTGTTTCGCACAATATAAAATCGTGTCATATCTGAAACAATAGAAACACATGTATTAGCTAATAGGAATGATGAATAACACACATTCATGTTTGTGGTAAATAAATAGATAGTACACGTTAGTTTATTGCAAACTGTGAAGATGGCAGCTACTCATGATTTTAGCATTGAAAGTGAAAGAAGAAAATCGTTCAAGTATTGGGAAGTGACGTTTGTCAGTCCCGACGAGTTAGCGTTTGCCGGGTTTTACTACTATCCGCTAAATTATGATGTTTGTGGACATAGTATGTCATTCATAGACGATAGAGTTAAATGCTTTTGTTGCGGAATTGAATTAGTTCATTGGAGAGAAGGTGACATACCTATGGTGGAACATGAAAAATTTTCTCTGTCATGTCAATTTCTAAACGATGTCAAGAGACAATACATTGGGGAGAAGGTGACAAACCTATGTCAGAACATAAAAAATTTTCTCCACCATATCAATTTCTAAACAACGTCAAGAGACTATCTTATACATGTTAATTCATATCAAACAAATTTGGTTTGCTACATAATTATAGAGAGAGACAATTGGTATTTAAAAAAATGTTTACCTTGTTGAGGATGTCCCTGTTCCTGCTGATGTTCTGGATTCTGCTGAAGGTCAGATATGGTAATATTCAGACGTGAGAGTGAATACTGAAAAACAAAGAAACTGTTATAACGCTGGTATTATGTTAGTGTATCTTAAACGCTTTATATCGCACAAAGTAAATTAGAATATCAATTGTAACATACAATTTGTAGCACAGTAGTGTTCAGCAACACGAACGAATTGTAAGTAAGACGCTGTTGTGAAGTTCACCGGGTATATATTGTGATGGCAGCGGTATGCGAACATCTGCTCTCCGGTACCAGCGGTGGACACAGCGAGCCAATCAGACATCAGCAGCCACCGAGACGTAACCAACTTCGTGTTCGGAGCTAGCCAATCAGCGATGCCAGTTAGTTAATAAAACCTGAGCCGACAGAAAATTTTGAAAGTTTCGCGTCAGCGATGGATTTCGCTTGGTCGGCAGCTGACTCTACAACCAGTGTCGGAAGAAGAGGAGGACTGTAGTACGCTGTGAACAGCAGGCGCAGCCGCCGAACATCTCAGCGCGGCACTACCAACATCGCCGTTCTCACAACTCGGTCCTTTTTAGGACCACCAAAAACACTAGAGTGTACGATTGGTGCCAGTTGTCATGCGGCAAGCCTTTTGTCCGATGAAACCTTCCACAGTTGAAACCTGCTCTACAAAACGCTTCACACGAAGCGTTATGTTAAGAGAGAGAGAGAACGCGCATGTAAGTAGTTGACAACACACACGCACACATAGTTAATATTTGTTAATTATTTAATACAATGAAAAATGAAGTCAACGTTTTGACGATGAGTGAGAGAGAGAGAGAGAGCGGGCGTTGTAAGTACGTACACAGTTAATATTTGTCGAATATATATAAACTTTCTAAAATCATATACATGCGCGGTAATGACCACAGAGAGGAGAAACGGTTTGAACATAACGTTTGACAACGAGAGAGAGAGAGAGAGAGAGAGAGAGAGAGAGAGAGAGAGAGAGAGAGAGAGAGAGAGAGAGAGACAGTCGGACGGACGGACAGAGAGATAAATAGAGAGAGAGAGAGAGCGGGCGTTGTAAGTACGTACACAGTTAATATTTGTCGAATATATATAAACTTTCTAAAATCATATGCATGCGCGGTAATGACCACAGAGAGGAGAAACGGTTTGAACATAACGTTTGACAACGAGAGAGAGAGAGAGAGAGAGAGAGAGAGAGAGAGAGAGAGAGAGAGAGAGAGAGAGAGAGAGAGAGAGAGAGAGAGAGAGAGAGACAGACAGACAGACAGACAGACAGACAGACAGATATAGACAGTCGGACGGATGGACGGACGGACGTAACGAGTGTGTCCAAAGAGCGATTAAGAAATTGAAAAGAGTACGAAACGCAAGGGACCCAGAGAGAACGACACGTAACGCTCACTGGATGTTGCAATGTACGTTATGTCGTACTACCTTCATCATATCCTCGGCGTCTTTCATCAACCACGAGAAGAAAGTGTCTACGACGTTTTCATCTCGATAAACTTTAGCCTCTCTCCAGAGTCTGTGTGTATGATCGACGTTACCACCACCACCACCACTATCACATTCTACTGTCCTTTTGTGACGAATATTCTATCATTGTTTGGTTCTCTCTGGTTTGATACAGACGTGTTCACTAGTGTCTTCTAATAATGTCGTTTTTTGTAAAGTTTAATGCTGTAATATCATGCATTACAACACGGTATCAGAGAAAGCGACGAGGCGTTTAGAAAAAATTACAGACCGATTCTGGAACCGTTAGAAGCTATTTCACGAAAGTTAAGTGGTGATATAATGGAGGAGGGGAGGAGGAGAAGAAGAGCCTACACAACATGTAATAACTGAAAACGAAAGTGGCACGCAGAGTCATAACGCTTCTCATTTCAGTGACAATAGCGCATGGAACCCTAACACTTTACATTTCAGTGACGATTCATTAGCAAACAAATATATGCGTTTGTGCGAATCGGCTGACTGTAAACGGATTATAGATCGTATGTATGGTGTTCGATACGAAGGTGGTAAATTTATGATAGGTGTTTCAAATGTGAAAATCGATGATAACGACAACTTTCATGTCAAAGGAAAAATTTACGAGGGTACACCTGGTCTGTATGAACTTTTGTTTATGAAACTATCGAAAAAATACAATAAGGACGATATGAGGAAATACGTGTCCATACTACTAGCAACCAACAGACATATAATGAAATTAATTTCTATTTTTAATTTATTTGTGTGTGCGTATGTTTGACTGTAGTGCAGATTCTAATTTACAAAGTTTTGATGAATACTTTTTGAAAGGGGGAGCTCTCTAGTTGACATCTCCGCCGATGTAATGACTCTCAAACATAAAAAATGTAAACATAAACAGACGGTGTTTGTTGACACGTAAACATTGCACACTTAAAATGTAAACATTCCGAGTTCGTTGACACGTAAACTGTTTTTCCTTTCGTGAGTAATCGTTCGTTAATAAGATATGAATTAGCTTAATCGATTAAATGGTTAGACTAGTAATGGTAAATGTGAAGGTAAAGAAGGTAAGTATGTAGGTTCGATTCCTGTTAATTCATATTTTTGTTAAAAATCTTTTTTATAAATATTGAGGAGAAGGGATAATAACATATTCTTTTATAATTATTAACAACGTTGTTTGGTATTTGTCATTGTAAAGTACAATCGGAAACCATGACGCCACTTAAATCTGTAATTTTTTTTTTTTTTTTTTTTAACATTATGGACAAAATGTTTAACGGATAACACAACACAGTTTCAATTGGATCAGGTTAAACGTTACTTATATGAATATGGATATCTTTATACGAAAGATAAAACGTCATTGCAATTAGTAAATGATTCAGATGTTTCCAATGCCCTCCTTATATTTCAAGAATATTACAAATTACCTGCTGACGGCAAATTAAATAATGAAACTCGAAATTTAATGTTAAAACGTAGGTGTGGTAATACCGATATTCTTTCTGATTATAGAAAGAAATCAGCTAGAAAAACCACGCTTTGTTGTGTTAGCGTTTCAGGCAGCAAGAAAAATGTACTGCCAGCACGCGCTGATGAATTTGATCACTGTAACGTAATCAATGCGAGACTGTTTCTAAACGACAAGTATTATCCTTACGATAATTTAAACTTGGATATTGGGAAAGACCGTTTTGCATTATTGTACAATATGTACGCCAGTTTTCAAAGTTCGTATTACCACCGTTTAGACGGCAGCCCAGTACTGACACCGGAATTATTCAAATCAAAAGCCCCGCTGTTTGTTTTCGATTGTAGCAGACAAGACGAAGCACTTAAGTCTTCAGCAGTTGATGTACGTTTAGAATTTGAATCGTCAACGAATTTTCCTACACAGACGACCGCCTACTGTATGATACTACATGATTCGCTTGTAGAATATACGCCATTGTCCAACACAGTACATAGTCGTGTTTAAGTCTTGTCGAATAAAGAGAGACATACACGCACAGGTAATTACATTATAAACTAGGAATTGCTTCCGACGTCTGCGAGCGAGAGAGAGAGAACGCGCATGTAAGTAGTTGACAACACACACGCACACATAGTTAATATTTGTTAATTATTTAATACAATGAAAAAAATGAAGTCAACGTTTTGACGATGAGTGAGAGAGAGAGAGAGAGCGCGGGCGTTGTAAGTACGTACACAGTTAATATTTGTCGAATATATATAAACTTTCTAAAATCATATACATGTGCGGTAATGACCACAGAGAGGAGAAACGGTTTGAACATAACGTTTGACAACGAGAGAGAGAGAGAGACAGACAGACAGACAGACAGACGGATGGACGGACGGACGGACAGAGAGATAAATAGAGAGAGAGAGAGAGCGGGCGTTGTAAGTACGTACACAGTTAATATTTGTCGAATATATATAAACTTTCTAAAATCATATACATCCGCGGTAATGACCACAGAGAGGAGAAACGGTTTGAACATAACGTTTGACAACGAGAGAGAGAGAGAGAGAGAGAGACAGACAGACAGACAGAGTTTGTTTAAAGCAATTTTTCAGAAAATTTGATCATACACACACACATGTATTAAATTCAATAACACGCTTGATAATACAAATAATTTTTATATTAGTTTAGATATATTTTCATACTTGTAACAATATAATCTTGGAGCTGTGTATGTATTTTTAATTGTAAAACTGTTTAATATAATCTTGGAGCTGTGTGTATGTATTTTAATAAACATGTCCCTAAAGAAAAAATACATCTTGAGGTAAAATAGTTATAAGTATTATAGTATTTAATAAATGTATATATATATTACACACACTTTATTATTATTTGTATAACCCACTCCATAATAATTTGATCATACACATACGCGCGCACACACACATGTATTAAATTCAATAATGCGTTTGATAATGTTTTAATGCAAATAATTTTAGGAAAGTCTACATTCCGCATTCATAAGGAGATAGTCACCGCTTACAGCTATGTATGTCCACAACAGAATTAGAGAGAGATATAAATGTCATCATACGCCGTGACCTACTTTCTAAATTTGTTACATTAAAAACGTTTGTTTAAAGCAATTTTTCAGAAAATTTGTAACAGACATAATAATTTGATCATACACACACACACACACACATGTATTAAATTCAATAACACGCTTGATAATGCAAATAATTTTTACATTTAAATAAAAATCTGCACATACATTAAAATTAAAATTAAATAAAATCTGTACAACTTACCAAAACTAGTATGCGCGTTGTCTACACTGAAGGCGTACAAACAGTCTTTCAACTATTAAAAAAGATGCATAGATTTCACGATGTATCAGCACACGTTGGTGAGAAATTGCCACTATAAAAATACGGTAAGAATATATTTTCAGAAATTGTAATTTGATCATACACACACGTACACACACACACACACACACACACACACACACACACATGTATTAAATTCAATAAATAATAATGCGTTTGATAATGTTTTAATGCAAATAATTTTAGGAAAGTCTACATTCCGCATTCATAAGGAGATAGTCACTGCTTACAGCTATGTATGTCCACAACAGAATTAGAGAGAGATATAAATGCCATCATACGCTGTGACCTACTTTCTAAATTTGTTACATTAAAAACGTTTGTTTAAAGCAATTTTTCAGAAAATTTGTAACAGACATAATAATTTGATCATACACACACACATGTATTAAATTCAATAACACGCTTGATAATGCAAATAATTTTTACGTTTAAATAAAAATCTGCACATACATTAAAATTAAAATTAAATAAAATCTGTACAACTTACCAAAACTAGTATGTACGTTGTCTACACTGAAGGCGTACAAACAGTCTTTCAACTATTAAAAAAGATGCAGAGATTTCACGATGTATCAGCACACGTCGGTGAGAAATTGCCACTATAAAAATACGGTAAGAATATATTTTCAGAAATTGTAATTTGATCATACACACACGCGTACACACACACACATGTATTAAATTCAATAAATAATGCACTTGATAATGTTTTAATGCAAATAATTTTTTTACGTTTAAATAAAATCTGTACATACAATAAAAATTATACTCAGTTATTAACGTATTCAAATGTTTCAATAATGCGCTTGATAATGTTTAAATAAAATCTGCACATACATTAAAATTAAATAAAATCTGTACACTTACCGAAAACTAGTATGTGTGTGTTGTCTACACACCCTTAATGATGAAAGTTGCGTATACTGAATGCGCACAAACAGTCTTTCAACTATTAAAAAAGATGCAGAGATAGATTTCACGATGTATCAGCACATACACAAGCAGTCAAAATGAGAAATTTTCGTTAATTTTCTGTGCGTATATATATTGTACACTGGTAGTGGGAGAAAGCTTGCATGTCCGTTTTTAGAGTAATTACTGTCAGCGGTGTTAATGCTTGACAGGTGTCAAATTAGAAAGTAGAGTTGTCCGTTTTTAGAGTAAATACTTTATAATCCTAATTACTGTCAACGCTGCTAATGACTAGCAGGTGTGAAATTAGAATGTAGGACGTCGTACACAAGGTTAATGACCTCTGGTTTAATTTAGCGAATAATAACTATATCTAATTCAGTATCGGATCAATGCTGTCAACGTACCCCGAATATGCATGCAATTATTTGTATAGTAATCAGAAATGTGTGTGAGAGAGACATTTTAATAATTTGTAGGTTGTACCTTACAATCATGAAAATTATTATTTAAACTGATAATTGTTTTATTAAAATCTTACAATGACGAAATATTATTATTTCATTGTTTACGATATATATATTTAATGCAAAAATGAATTTTTAAAATTACAATCGTCTGTATTTAAGTTCGTGTACACACATACAAATCGTTTGAATAAGGGAATTCTTATCAACGTTTGCAGAGAGACATATACAATGTGTGTGTATGTGTACACAAAACTTTTGAAAATACCTTATTTCAAGGAGATTTTTTTATGCGTAACACTTTACCACACACACAGACTTGACAGTATATTAATTTCTAAATCGTGGTCAATGACTGTCATGTGTCAAAAAAAGGACGCAACGAGGTAGGTGATAAATATATTTCCTGGTGATTACATTTTAGTATCGCTACTTACAATAATCCATAAGTAGCACGACGCTTATGTAAAACTGATGACATAAAGAGAGAGAGAGGGAGGGAGAGAGATAGTTATTTACATTCAAAGGGAGAATTGACTCATCACCTGCCCCTGATATGCAAATCAGCTTCATTAAAAATTAAAAAAAAATAAAGCATGCACGACAAATACTCTCTCGAGTCTCAGATTCTGGTAGACAATATCCGTTTTCACTTGATAGATAGGCGTACCATTTATACATATTTTGTAAATACTAGTTTAAATATATATATTTTTTCATATTTTATGCGTAACACTTTACCACACACAGACTTGGCAGTATATTAATTTCTAAAATCGCAGTCAATGACTGTCATGTACCAAATTAGAAGTAGAACGCAATGAGGTAGGCGATAAATATATTTCCTGGTGATTACATTTTAGTATCGCTAATTACAATAATCCATAAGTAGCACGATGCTTATGTAAAACCGATGACATAAAGAGAGAGAGAGAGGGAGGGAGAGAGATAGTTATTTACATTCAAAGGGAGGATTGACTCATCACCCACCCCTGATATGCAAATCAGCTTCATTAAAAATAAAAAATAAAGCATGCACGACAAACATACTCTCTCGAGTCTCAGATTCTGGCGAATGCGTTGCTCATATAGTTTGAATTTCCCACCACAGAAAAATGTTGGCAGATCTGTTCTATACACTATAATGCAAGATTGGTAACCCTGATCATATATTTTAATATACACTATAATACACATATCAAGTTTGAACCCCTGCATAGGTTGATCATATAGATTTAATATACATTATAACATACAACAAATTTGAACTCATGCAAGGTTGGTAACCCTGATCATATATTTAATATATACACTATAATGCATCAAGTCGGAACCACCCACCCACCACCCACCTCTGATATGCAAAATCAGCTTTATTTAAAAATAAAAAATATATTTGCGGATGCGGGTGGTCCATTTGGGATGCTGCGGGTCCGGCTGATAGAAAGTGAAAGTGATCTAGGCTCGCGAAAGGCGGCATATATTCGCGGATATGCAAATCAATTTAATTAAAAAAATAAAAATATCAAATTAAACAAAAAAAAAATAAAAAAATTTATTCGCGGAAATTCGCGGTCCAGTAGAAAGTGAAAGTGATTTAGGCTCGCGAAAGACGGCATATATTTGAACTTGACGCGTGAAAGGCGCCATGAAATTTGATTGGTCGATGCTGCTGGTCCAGGGGTGGTGGTGGGGGAATAACGGTACTTTAGTCAGAACTCTCATTTTCATACAAACAATTGCTTTTAAGGATGTAGAGGCGTGCCGAATAACCCCAATTATGACAAGGCAGCAGAATTCTACGAATTCCAAGAAAATTGTCTATCAAAGAAAAGTAAATGTCAACTATAAAAGTTTCACTAGACGCGTTTAAACACTGTCAGCTATTATTCAGTAAATCTGATTGGAATTTAGACTACGTAAAATCGTTTTGATATATCTTTAATCATTAAAAATCATTGAGTCCAAAAGTAAGCAACATTTTTGAACTCTTTCTTTAGAAGCACAATTTTGTCGTTTCGTGGCACATGGAAAACGAATCAGAAAATTTCGAACAAAAGCCGAGATTCAGTTCGAGCAACGAATTCTGTAGAACACCTCTGTAAAACCTGGCAAAACACAAAGCTGGATGCTGGTACTAACTAGCGAAGCTGGCCACAAATCAAGCAACGTCTTGAACCGGTATCATAAAATAAACAGGAAGTTGTCGTGGCAGTTTAATTCTCCGTGTTAATTTCGAGTCCCCGTGTCCGTCAGAAATTACATAATTTAGAGATTCTGGGTTCCTGTCCTGAGATAGTTTATCCACCCCCGGTCGACTTTCAACCCTGTTCTTCCGGTTATTCCTTCTACCACACCTCCTTTTCACCCTTTGTACTCTATACGCCATTGTATACCATCCAATCGTGAGCGTCAAAACGTCAAATTTTTGACAGTTTACCGTAGCTACCACAAAGTTACGAGTGTCCATACACCATAGGTTCAAATCACCGTTGCTAACCTACGCACTGCATAAACGGTATTGTACAGACTACTTTTGTTAGCGCTCCTACTATTAAAGTATAAGACAAAGTCAAGATGCGTACTAACACTTAAATGCTCTTGACAAATATAAAAGTGTTGGATATAATGTAGTATACAATATGCTGACTACAAGACAACTCGTTTTACATGCCAACAATTTTTCATACGGAATAATTTCTTTTTTATGTATTAAATGGATAGTATTAATGACGTTTACAGAAGTAAAAAATATTAACATAGGAAACTTGGATGAGTAAGTGTGAAATTTTTAGTCATCATTGGATGGACGAACCGTACACAATAGCAGTAATTGGAAGCGTTGTGCACATATGTATTCCTCAAGAATATTAACTAAAGTGTGCTCACTACGTTCTGTACAGTTTTGTAAAACAGGTTGAATTGTTTCCATGTTTCCACTTACTGCATCACTAATGCCTCTGGGATATCCATGAATCTCAATTGGTTATCTGCAACCGCAGTAAGGTAACGTATGTTACGTGATTTTGAGACACTACTAGGTAAAGCCGTTTAAGGTCTCAAAGAACGATTTTACGTAGTCGATGTCTTCACTCTGAAGTCGGCGAAAAATAGCACGTAGGTGTCAAGCATGAGATAGACAGTATGCTTATAGATCAGATGAAATCCCGCTTAGCGTTGCCCCTTTTAGCTCTGATTCGTTATAGCGCTGTTAGGTGAAAAGTTGAGGCGAACTGAGTTTTATTTAGTGATCATTGCGTACAGTTTATTTCTTCGTATTCAGTTAGGTATTACGTACATTACTTTTACCGGTAGTTCATGCAATTTTTACGTATTATTTCTGGAATTTTTTTCAATTTCTCAATCTTCAATCATGTCGTGTTTAAAGCCTGACCCTGTAAATAAGACGCAAAGAAAAATCATGTTGGGTGTGAAATTATAAGTGGTAAGACGATTAGAAGCTGGTGAGCGACAAGTGGATGTAGCCTGTCCATTAAATTTGGCATCATCGACAATTAAGACAATTTAAAAAATTTATGAAAAGATAAAAACATCTGCGTCGACGTCAACAAAATTACCTATTACTAAAATAACTCGGTCGAGAAGCAGTGTGCTTGAAGAAATGACAAAAAAGACTAAGTATTTAGGTTGATGATAAAATGCGGCGTAACATATCGTTGTCACCTTATCTTCGTGGAGAAAGTGAGAAGCATTTTTACTTACATTCAGAACGAAAAAGGAGACAGATCAGAATCATTTGGAGAGGATTATTTGATGAGTTAAAGAAACGATCATATCTTCACAACATTAAAATAACAGGTGAAACAGCTAGCTCGTTAGATTATCGAGCTGCATTAGAATTTCCTACGAAATCGAAAACGATCATTGAACGCGGAAGTTATCCTCCGAAACTAATTTTCAATGTGAATGAGGCGGGATTATTTTGGAAGCGAATGCCTTCTCGAAAGTTCATCTCCCGTGAAGAAAAAAGCGCTACTGGTTTCAAACCGGTAAAGGACCGTATAACTTTGCTATTAGGTGGCAGTGTAGTTGGTAATTTTAAGCCGATGCTTGTGTATCACTCTCAAACACCAAGTGCGATGAAGGGAATAAGAAAATCTAATTTACTAGTGATTTGGGTAACGGTAGAAATTTTTCAAAACTGGTTTGTTTCTCATTTTTTGTCCGTAAGTTAAGCACTACTGCGAAAAAACAAGTTCGAGTCTAAGGCTTTGTTGGTTATTGACAGTGCTCCGGGCCATTCCAAACAATCTGCACCTACTTCAAACCGGCATACAAATGGAAGTGGTGTTTCTTCCACCAAACACGACTTCTTTAGTACAACCGATGGTTCAGGGAGTGATAGCAAATTTTAAAGCTTGCTACTTTCGACGAACATTCAGACAATTAATCGAGAAAACAGACAATGAAGATTTGACAGTTTTGGAAGGAGTACGATATGATAAATGGCGTAGAAAACATAATATCAGCCTGGCGAGAAGTCACTACAGAATGTATGAATAGAGGTTGGAAAAAAATGTTTTCACAATCCTCCAGAACCATAGAACAGCAGGAAGAAAGATGAGAATTAGTCATTCAAAACAATATTTAAATGGCCAACGAAATGGTAATGGAAAACGTTAATGATGAAGACGTAAAAGAATTGTTGCAGTCATATAGTGAGGACTTAAGCAATGAGAACTTTCGAGAAATTGCGACTTAGACCATTTTAAAAGGAGCAGTTGACAACGATATAGTAGAAGAAATGCCGAAAAAAGTTTTGAGTACTGAATCCCTGAGTAGCAATATTACAACCGTTACAAAGGTTATGCACCAGTTTGTAGACAACGACCTCGATTACGAGCGGAGTTCCAAAGCGAAGCGAAGAGTCCATTCCAAGTTGTTTTGTTATCAGCAATTACTAACAGGAAGGCAACAAAGGAAAATACAAGCTACTTTAAACGATTATATTTTTATAAGAAATGCAAGAACTACAGCCCGGACCGTCAGTTTTTAATTAATTTTTGCCTTTTAAATTTTATTATAATGTCCTGTAAATTTGTTAACTGTAAAGTTTTTGGTTTTAGTTTTGCTGTTTTTTGTCATTTTACCTAGTGTGTTAGTAATTTTATATTTTAGTATGGTGTCGTAGTACTATAATGTAGTAGGCCTATAATTAGTTTTTCATTAGGTTTAAGGTTTTCGTGATGCACTTATTACGATATGTACTGTTTAAGTAACTAAATTAAATTTATTTCTATTGATGTATAACGTTTATAATGAAGAAATATTTAGTACGATATCTATAAAAAGCAAATAAATTATGATATAAATAAATAGAAGTAAAACAACAAAGGAAAAAGAATAAAACAAGTAGTAAACAATAATCACTGGAAAAAAGTCGATCCCGTACAGCGGTGTTTTGTACAGCGCTTTATGATCGCGGAACGTATCTCGAGCGCTAAGCGTGGTACTCTGTACAAATGCAAGCGGGTTACGTTTTAATGATGACAACATTTACAGATCGTAAAATACTGTTGTAAATGGTTAACTGCGTACTACTAGTTGAATGCGTAGTAAAACTTAAAAGACATAAAAATACATATTAAAAACTATAATGTGTTAATCAGAGACGTCTATTGAAATGTTAAATACAAATTATAAAGAAAGCACGAGATGCTTATTGAAACTGGTTTACGACGGTAACATTGAATCGATGTTACATAGGATCAGGTACCAGTTTAAATACGTCTACTGAGTTATAAATTATGTTAAATAAAAAAAATGTTACATAAGTATTACATAAGACTGTAATTTTGTAGCAGGAAATTGGAAAACCACTAACAAAGAACGGTTGGTCAAATGGAATTACAGATTCAAAGAAGAAACTCATAAACTGTCAGCTGCACTAGATAGATTTCGTTTTGCTGCCCACAATCGGATTGTTATCATTGACCACACACACACACACACACACTGCTATTAGATTCATTTCTGATTTGTTGAGCCTTTCTTTTTTATTGTATCGCGAGGAAGAGATGCTTATTATAAAGACGAAAGAACATTTCTGTAACTACTGAGACAACGCAAGTTTTCCAAGCTCGCTAAAGTAACTTCAAATTGTGTTTCTTTGTGTGTATGTGTGTCTTTTGAAGTAACTAACTACTAACGTTGAATTATAGCACTGTAAAGTCACATCCAAAAATATTAAA
The DNA here is from genome assembly GCA_034769895.1 of Magicicada septendecula. Classification (NCBI taxonomy): domain Eukaryota; kingdom Metazoa; phylum Arthropoda; class Insecta; order Hemiptera; family Cicadidae; genus Magicicada; species Magicicada septendecula. Next base: position 1,030,619,897 of record CM068367.1, on the reverse strand, counting down.
ATTCCACGTTTGCTGATCTCGTTGCAGTGAAACTACAGGGTTTTTGTATACGAATTTAGCTACAGAAGTCAAGTTTGCAAACATCAATTAAAACTTCACTCTGAATGTCATCCTGTCTGCATAATTAAACTGTTACGTACAACCGTTTAAACGCAGTTCAGTATTTTGAGCACTATTAAACGGGGCAAAGCGTCATATTTCAGCACGATAATAGACGTCAGAGTGCATTTCCGTTCGTAATATTAAAACTAAACATAGTTCTAATGAAAATTATAACACGTTTACATCGTCAAGTATTATTTAGTAACTCTGTTACATACTGAATCGCGTTTGCATTCAATTGCACTTCCTGTGTTTACAAGATTAACCTTGAGTAATAATTTAATCTTTAACTTATGAAACTGTGCGTCGTGCGCAAACTTGTTCATCGTATGCTTTAAAGTGCTATGTATTTCAAATAAAAAATATTTATTTTCTCCTTAAAGTTAAATTGAAACTTAAAATTTTCTGAAATTGTGATCCCACTAAGTGTGTTGTGTTACGGTGGAAGTTGTGTTTAAACAGCACAGAATATATTAAACAATAAACTACACAACAAAAATTATAAACAAAATCAAACCAAATTATCCAGACTAAAACATTTACACGCTCTTTTGTGAATGCGTCTTGTTAGGAGTACAAAAGACTATACAAATCGGGTTAACTTCGTACTTTCTGTATACATTTTGTTTACATTCTGTAATTTTTTTGTAGTAAAATTGTTAACTGATTTAGAGTGTATTCCGTGTTGAAAAGATTTAATTCTCGAACATGATTAATGTTAGTCAGTTGGTAGCCATGTTTAGCGTAGAGCACGAGTAGCAGATTTAACAGAATATTAGCTACAGAAGCTTTACTACATAGTACAAAGTAGAATGTACTAGAACGGTTCTTTACAAGGTTTACAACGCACAAAGTCGTTCAACATTATTACTTACATAAATGTTTATATAGGTATCGTCTATATCATCTATATATTACATAACACATATAACGTATCATCACATAACTTGGAGAAATCTTCTCAGAAACTATTGAATGTATGAGATATTGAAATAGGTGTTTTCGGTTCACACGTGTATGTGTAATCGCTACCTTTACGTACAGACGCCTATTATGCCCTCTAACAAAGCTATCGCAGTATCCAAGAATAAAGTCGTTCATCTTCCACCAGGAATTATACAGCCCTACCTTTCTACGACTGATCTAAACCATCGTGAGCATTTCTTCTACAAAGTAGGAATAGGAAGTTGAATGGTAATGAGTGACTGCAACATGGTTTTATCCCGATCAAAGTGTGTCTGTAGGCCTACTCGCGGTCAACTCTGAATCTGTTTTGTAATGAGACGTGCAAAGAGGCACTGGGAAATATTATGTCAATCGACAGTTGTATCACTACACGCGCGCGCGCGCACGCACAAATGAAATTATAGCACTGGAAAGTCACATTAAAACAAATATTAAATTCTTCGTTTGCCAGTCCCATTGCAATGAAACGGCAGGGTCTCTGCATACGAGATTAGCCACTTGTACAAACTTGGAGTCAACATTTTAGCAGAGCTGCTTTAACAAAGATTATTAGAACACGTGAATTAGTGGTCTGAAAGACGAATGTCTTGGTACTGCGCCGCTTCTGTAATCGACTTCGAATCGTTCAGAGCTGTTAAGGTAAAAGATTGGAACCTGAGCACTAACAACTATGTTGTGTTAACCCAAAGATGTCTAATCTCTATCGAATTTGTAATGAGCGTAAAGTAAAACGTAGCTAAGAGCACTTATATTTAACTTGTAACGAAGAAGAAAACCTTGTTGCCTTGCTGTATTATCCGGCCTTTACTTGTACAGATTTTCAGAAATTTAAAATACGATGTAAAATAATGACATTTTTACGACAAAGAGACACTTCGTTATTTTTACTTCAAACTAAGAAACGAAGTTTAGGTTCACACTACTGTTAAGCAACATTATATTTGTAGTGATTCCGATGTACCCAACCGTTGTAGTAGATACGTTTGTTTTTCCTTCATGATAATTATTAACGCTACAGTGGTTTTCTGTACATACATAAAGCAGAACACTTCCTATGAAGCTACAAAGTGACGTAGTTAACGCTTTCATGAAACATCTGCATGATTCGCTAATGAGACAGATATACAAAATAAGGATGCGTCAGTAGTATGAGTGAGTCTGGAGAGAAGCTTGCAGAGAAATAATGTGGAAGATGAGAGAAAGTTGCTGAGAGTGCGTTAAAGGGCCTCATTGTATATCCGGTTTCACGATCCTCAGGCGAAATTTTTTTTTACATAAGGCACACTTGTTTCTACTACAAACAAAATTATCCTCTGCTGGACAGTTCAGCTGTTCAGATATGTTTCACAGAGAGGTACTCATGCTTAACATAGCACAACATTTGGAGTATATAAAACGTTATAGTGCGTACCACGATGTTTTCGCCACACTTTGTTGGTGAATAATTCAAAACTACAAAGTTACTTCAGCACGGACTGTCAGCTAAAGGTTTCAGTAATGACGGAACGTACCCTGAACCAATCAGGTTGCAGAGATGTGAAGAAGTGAAGTTGTAACAAGTGAAGAAGTGACACGTTTAAAACAAAATTTTTTTGACTCATATCAAAACATGTTGAAGACTATTTATACAAGAAAAGTAGTTTTACAATTAATGTGTTTCGTTAATGACTGCGAAAGAGACCGTGTTAATTCGGCTTTATAGATCAAAGTTTTCTTCGTCTGTATTAAATTGAACATGAGTTTAAAATATTTCAATGCAACTGCATTTTGACAAAACGTTCAGGATGCGGGCTGTTACTTGTTAGTAATTTTGTCTTCTGCATAGTATCTGGGCCTAATCTCCAAGACAACTTTCTTCGTGATATCTTAAAATATTTTTACCAGTTTTTTTTTTCTAAATTTCTCGTAGCATTGAACGTCTTCGATCTTCGATATTTAGGTTGTGTACATCAGAAACGTTATTTCCGCTAGTGCTGATTTCCATAACACACCTTTTTAGTCATATATTAAAAAAATATGGTTGCTGGTTTTACGTTGACATTAACAGCGATTAATTATTTATTACGGAATTTTATTAAATTATTTAAATCGGTCTCGGTATTTCCTTCACATGTTTAATAACTGTAACGCAGATTATTTTCGAAAAAATTTGAGGTCTATTAGGTATTAGTGCCATTTACGCGGTCTCTTTTTTTCGACACTCTCCAAGAGGGCAACACGCCAAGACTGTATACATGGAGAAGTTAGGCGTTCAGAGTCGCCTGAGTATGTTCTGAACCCACATGCTGGGACTGAAGGAATACGCTTAACATAGGCATTCCAGCCTCTCACTGTAGCTCTCCATTTCTTGTTGGATAGTTTCATAGTGTAATGTAATTAGGTACATTTTTAATTCATAATGACGCGTTTATTGGAAAATTGAAAAAAATGCAAAATCCTAAGCCAGTTCGCAAAAGTTCATCGAATCGTACAGAGGCCACCGTATGCAAACCTAAATTTTTTTCTTTGAGAAATGGTATTCACAATATAACACACTAATCTTATTCAAATCGTTTGAAACCGTCTACATAACATTAATAAATGCCATTTGAGAATTACTACTTCATTCTATGCTGCTGGCTGCTATTAGTAAAAATTCCTCGTGTCGCTTCAAAACCAATACACGTAGATTTGAGGCCTCCAAAACACTCGCTAGGTTTGAGGCCTGCAGTGTTTGACTTTTTGCATCACGCGCTTGGAGTGAACGCTCCGACGTGTAAATGTCAAAACTGTCATGTTGGAGGGTACATATAAATGGGGACCTTATGATATCCGGGTCTCATATCCGGGTCCACCACTGAAAGTTGAATTTTTTCTAAAAATTTCACGTTTAGATGATGTGATTATTTTACTTGGATAATATTTAACTAATAAAATGTCATTGTGTGTGTGTGTGTGTGTGTGTGTGTGTGTGTGTGTGTGTGTGTGTGTGTGTGTGTGTGTGTGTGTGTGTGTGTGTGTGTGTGTGTGTGTGTGTGTGTGCAAGTCCTAGTACTCAACAGTAACCAGAACAAACCAGTCCCGAAACTGATCTAAGAATAGATAATTTCTTAGAAAAACGTCTGTGCAATAGAAATATTTATAAGAACAGACCATTCAAACGTATCTAAGGAATAAAATATTTTTAATTACTCAAATAATAGTAGAAACGTAAAATTGTTAAGTATATGCATCTGTCTTCTAACACTAACTTCTTCTTCCTCATAACACACCTCTGAAGCGATAATAATTATAATCTTGTTTTTACTGTTAATATGTTACTGTTGACATTACACAAGTTACTTGTTTCTGTAATTACTTTGATAAAAAAGACGTTTTAGAATATGTAATATTAATTTACAAACTAAAAATAAAATATATGACAAATAACGTTATTTTTATCTGCCTTAAATTTTCACGCTGATTTGGAATGTACACTTCTCACCCGATTTTTCAGTCAGTTTTCTCACGTCACAACGGTAAAATTTTAAATGCAAAATTTCATTCGGTGACAAATCGGTACTAGATAGTTACAAATCATTGTCAATATTATTACTAGGACGTGTTAATCCATAACCAGGATTATACCGTTTTAATGTAGCCGGTCTGCTACTAATATATTACACCCAAAAAATCGTGTCAGTTGATGCAACGATCCGTTTGTTCCGAGGATCTTATTACTCACTTAATACGAGGATCCTTAACATTTCAACTTTTGACTGCGACGCTGCACCCCGTCCACAGAACACGATGTGTCTTAATTATGCCTTTTTAAGGAATAGATTGTACGGTCGCTGGCGCCTTACATTTGGGACGCCTGGTGATCAGAAACTTACTTCTGAAAACGGTTGTAGAACTAGACGCAAACAGTTATCTTTTTAAACACTAGGAAGGAAATGTTCTGAAATCGTGGTTGTCTTTTATTTATGTCTAATTTTTAGTAACAAAAAACATGGTACTTCTTCGCCTAATACCTTGGTACCGTCTTGTTGGACGTTGGACGTTGGACGTTCGTAGGGTCCAGACTATCTGCCGTATGTCGTGACTCTCGGTTTGCTGTTCCCTTCCTCTGTTGGATTCTCTTCTCACGTTTGTATTTCCGTTATGTTGTTTATCAGTTTTCGAACAGTCTCTCTTTCACCCGATTGGTTAGGATATTCTAATTAAATTGGACGTCATTAATCGTTCTCCTAGTGGTAATTCGTTGGGCCACTGCTATGGAAAAATGAGTCCACCGCCATATTAGTATTTTACAATACATACAGCATTAGTCCTTTTTGTATAGGCCTACACGTTGTAGTCACCACTTTGAGAAACGTAATAGTCAAACTCTTTTAAACCACATTTCTGCTATTCCTTGACATCAGGTATGAGTACCTTTAGCCACTACACACTCTTAACACATTCTCTTTGTCACATTCAAATTTTTGTCGATAAAGGTATGCGAATCGTCATTGTCACCATTTGGATTGCTCTTAGCGACACCGTTCTGTAGGTATTTCTTAACTGCCACTCTTAACGCTATTCTCTATTGATGAACTTTCTTCGTTGATTCTCAAAATCCGCTGGATATTTCAAATTAATACCGCTTATATCAGCGATTCATAAAGCACTGACACCCCACTCACGAGTTCCTTTTTTTATTTGTGAACTACCGATATTCGCCATTATTCGTATTACTACGCCTACATTTTCCTCTTCTTTATTAGTACTTTGCGAGAAGCAGATCTACCTATAGCGTACTTGAACGTTGTTCCTAACACCATAATAATTGGGGTTTGTCCTGGGCAGACGAGTTGGACATCGCGCCGTGGATTTAGAGCGTTCATGTGTAGTCAGCTACGACGAAATGTTTATTTGACATACACAAAGTAGATTTTGTTTCCTAAATTGAAAGATCGAAGTAAGGGCTAATTGTTTTCTTCTCGTTCATATGAGAATATGCAGAATTCTGTTTATATGAGGTTATTCTCTTCTCAGTTTTGAGTACGTGTCTTGCACAGGACTTCCGTAACAGTTATAGACTCGTGTATCCCGTGGAAACGCCACACGACAGGTCAACATCGAAACTAGGCGTATAAGCTATTAGGTCATGTTAAAGAACTGATTATCGCCTTATATTTTGTGTGCCACAGTAGGCCCTAATATTTAGAAACATACGTTTTAACGAGTTAAAACAAGTGATAACGCTTACCCATAAAGTTACGTTAGGTAACTATGATGTACTCGTTAATCAAACAATTTTTATTACCATCCATAAATTTTTACAGAAATGTTTTGTACTAGGACGCGTGTTATATTCAAATAGTTGTTTGATCATTAAAATCACTCGTAAATTGCGCAAACGTGTATTTAGTGCTGTCTACATAAAGTGGTAATATCAGAAGTTTGGAATTTATTATATTAAATATTGATCACTTAATATTGGATTAATATAAATTAATTAAATTTGTAGTAGTGCTTGATTAACAACTGGAAATTAATCGAGATTTTTTTATAGTGAATTTGATGAAAACATGTTCACAAAGCGCAAACGCGCGCTGTGTTACAACATTAATTTGTAAATTCCCCCCAAATTATTGTTTATTGTGTTAACTATTACTTTTAATTAACGTAATGTTTCACGCCATACTTACGAGCTTATTATAGTTATTCCTCACTTTTTCAGGAGGACAAATATTGAAAACGAAAGATAAAACAAAATGAAAAATGTGTCTTATTTACAAGTGTATCGTATTTACCACATTTACATGTATTTACGTGACAGTAAGTGAATTGTCACGTGAACTTTGTATTTACTATTTACGAATGAAACTCGCATATCTTTTTACATGCGACTGTTTTATTGTGCGCCTCACATCAAATGGATTTTATGATTCAGCTGCATAATCAGAGAACCGAATGAAGAATGCACCTCACGAGTGACACGGAAGATCCGGTTCCGAATAACCGAGATCCAGTTCTTACGGGCCTTGTTTAATCGTTGGTCCCGGTTTCAGTCATCTAGTCACTACAAAGAACCATTTGTTAAGAACGTTGTCCTTTATGGGTGACATGTGTCACTATTTTGTAGTGACAAATTTACAAACGGCAGTGTCTTTGGAAGACTAATCTGCGTTATAAGATACGTAATGTAGTGCAGTTAATTAGAAAACCATTCCTAGTTGCATTCCTAAGATATGAAATTGTAGATATCTTTATTTTACATTTTAATAAGTAGGCTGCATGGGTTTAGCAAAATTCAAATACTTTTGTCAGTGTTCTCAGTAAATTCTTACTTTAAATTTGATATTTCGTTTTACTAGATGAGGCAGAATAAATTCGCTCAGGCGGCGGAAACCGGAAACCTTTATTACAGAACTGAGACAATGTACTTTGAATCATGTGTGTGACATCAGTTTGTGCAAATTCGAACTCCTTTCCATAATTTATTTCATATGTAATTTAATTTATTTTAATAAATAAGTTATTAGATAGAATAAAATAAATTAGTGAAAAGAAAAATGTACACCTAATGTTTACATGAACGATAGATACATTTATTCTTTAATATGCTTGTCAAATTATTGTTATTGAAATCGCCCTCGTTTTTCATAATCTTTAACGTTCTTAATTTTTGTATACATTGACGTCTTAAATTTATTACAAACGCAGGTGTTATGTAGTAAATTAGTATTGTATTTTATAGTATACAATTAATATTGTATAATCTACAATTACTGTTGTATATTATAATAAGAAATACAAAGTCTTGAACGAAACTTTGGAATTATTCAGATGTCTGTTCTTGACGAATTTAAATTGACGATGGAAAAATTAAAGTAGAAGGTAATATTTGATGAAAAAATTCAAAACAGATTCGACCAGGAAATATCTTTACTAGTTTGAAAACAAAGTAAAGCTCAAGTGATTCAGTAAAAACCCGAAATTTAGTATATGCAAGAAATAATCATTATTTCTTAGCAAATGCATTTAAAATATGACAGTGTAGTTTAAGTCTAAACATGCAGTTATATCCCAATCAGGCTCTAAGGTACTTTATGTTTTGTAACTCATCTTCTGTATATTAAGTATTCCTATATCCATGCTTTCCGTACATGATCTATCTGTATCCTTTTCTAAAAATAATCACTTCTTTTAAAAACCTTTTAACTTAATACGTTTGTTTGGATACACATTTATAGTATACTTAATAAATACAGGATGAACTAGGGGGGATGATTACAAGTTAATAGAATGTAAATGAAGAAAACATTTCATGTTTTTTACGATAAGAACTAAAATTTTCTATTAATAATATATAACTGGGCAAGTTTGTACGTACAATCCACCCATTTCCGGTATAATTTACCCAAACATAGGTATTTCCGGTGTTTCTGTGTTCAGTGCTGAACCGCGTGCCACAGGTTGGGCACATGGTACTGCTTTAGAACATATTGCAGTTTCACACAGCTTAAAAATGGACCTCTCGTGACCCTTACGACAATTGAAATACAAAACTTTTACAATTTTAAGTGTAATACTTATAACTAATTTACCTCAAGATATATTTTTTCCTTTAGGAACATGTTTCGGGAGATCCTGTTCTCCCATCTTCAGCCTTCGCCATCTTGCTTCTGGTGCAGTATTTGTGTGTTGGCTTCTGGATGTTATTAAGGTGGTTTGTTGGTCTTTGGTCCTTCAATGTTGCATTATTGTGTGTGGTTGTGGTATCTGTTTTTGTATTTTGTGTATTTTCGATGTTGAGTGCTTTGAATATTGTGTCATGTTTTGTATTGATTTGTATTTGTTCTGGTATTAATTTGTTTTGTGTTTTATGTTTGTAAATCTGTAAATTTTCCCAAATGTTCATTATGGTGCCTTTGTGTGGTATATGTTTTATTAGTGTTACATTGGTTATGTCTGGGAATTCATTTCCTGTGTTTATTGCATGTGTGGCTAAATTGGATTTATATATATTTGGTTTTTTGTATGCATTTAGGTGTTCAAAATAACGTTTTTTCAGCTGTTTTTTTGTTTGTCCTATATAACATTTATTGCAATCTTGGCATTCAATTTTGTATATACCGTTGGTTGTTGTATTATCTTTGTTGTGTGAGCTATTTAGATTTTGTAATTTATTTTTATTAGTTTTGTATGCTATTTTTATATCTGTGTTTTTAAATAGTTTTGTTAGTTTTGTCATTGTATTATTTATATATGTGAATGTGACCCATTTTTTGTTGTTGTTATTATTTATGTGTTGTTCAGTTTGATTAATTCCTAATTGTTCAGTTTTTATTTTGTATTTGATTTTATTTTCTATTTTGATCATAGTATTTTTATTGTATCCATTTGCATAACCAATTTGGTATATTATATTTCTTTCTTTGTCAGTTTCTTGTTTGTTTAGGGGTATTTTGTACATTCTGTTAAATAATGAATAAAATGCTGCCATTTTATGTTGTGGTGGGTGGTCAGAATGGTTAGGTATAATGATGTTAGTGGAAGTTGGTTTTCTATATATTGCATATTGTATGTGTTTGTTGTATCTTGTGATGGTTATGTCTAAATAGTTGATTTTGTTATGTTTTTCTTTTTCTTCTGTTAATTGTATTTTGGGATGTATGTTATTGATTTGTTTCAGTATGTTCTCTGCATTTGTGTTTTTGTTATTTGATACATATAGTCCATCATCTACATATCTTATCCATATGCCATCTGGGTCATGTGTTTTTATGATATTTTGTATTTTGGTGTCTATATGTTGTAGGAATATTTCTGCTATTATGCTTGATAATGGTGATCCCATTGCTAAACCTTCTTTCTGTTGATAAATTTTGCTATTAAATTCAAAGTAATTTTGTTTTAGTATTAGTTGGAGACTATTTTTTATTTCGGTTATATATTGTTTGTTTTCATTTTGTTCTATAAGTTTGTTTATTATTGTGTATGTTTGTTATGTCATATGATGTGAAAAATGTATTTTCATTTATATTTATTATTTTTAGTTTGTCTATTAATTCGTATGTATTTTTTATGTATGATGGTTATTTGTTAGATGGTTATTTTTTAGTTTTTGTGCTATTATTCTTGCTATTTTGTATGTAGGAGCTTTTTTGAAATTGATTAATGGACGTATTGGGTTGTTTAATTTGTGTATTTTTATTAGGCTGTTCATTTTAGGTGGTTCTGGATTATTGTTTATATATATGTCTATGTTTTTATTGTTGAAAATGTTTTTATTTGTTTTTATTAGTTTTATTGTTTGTTTAAGATAGTTTTCTGTTGGGTTTTTATCTAGTTGTACGCATTTATTATTGTTGATGAAGTCTTCGGTTTTTTTGATGTAGTCTGTTTTATCAATGATTACTGTTGCTTGACTTTTGTCTGCTTTAGTTATTATTAAATTATTGTTCTTTACTTTATTTTTAATTTCTTTTATTGTTTTATTGTTTTTCTTTTGTTTATCTTTGTTTTTCATTTCGCTAGTGATTATTTTTTTAATTATATGTGTTGCTTCTGTTCTTTTTTCTTCTTGTATATTGTCTTTTATTAGGTTAATGGCAAATTCTGTTTCTACTATTAAATTTTCTAGATTTTTGTTTGCATTTTGGGTTATGTTAGTTTTTGACATATTGTTTAAATATTCTGTTTCTTTTTTGTAAAATTCTGCATTGCTGAGGTTAATGGTTCGAGGGTAAAATGTGTGTTTATTTTTGTTTTTTTGTTCTTGATTTTTGTTTTGTTGTTTTAATGTGTTAAGTTTTTTGTTGATTGTATAAGTCTTTTTGTTTTTCTCAAATCTTATTTTATTTTCTATGTTATTGTATTTATTATTCCAAGTGATTGGATGTAATAAACTTGTTAGCTCTAAGTGTAGTTTGTATATGTCTAGTGTTATGCTATTTTTCTTACTGTATAATTGATTAATTTCGTTTTGTATCCATAGCCTTTGTGCTTGTTTTATAGTTTTTTGTGCAGTCATATTTTTGTTGTTTGTGTTTATGTTGATGTATTTAGGTGTTAATTTATGTTTTTGGCATTGTCTATTGAAGTATATGTTTATGTTTGTGTTCATTAGTTGTTTTTTTCGTGTTTGAAATTTGTTTAACAATTTGGTAATGTGGTTATATGGAATTGTGGTTATGTTGTTTGTGTACATGTTAATCTATATTTACGTGAGAGATGATTTGTTATCCGTTATTTGGTAGTTGATTTCACTTATTTGCTATTCACTTCACTATTTTTTTTCTTCACTATACACTTTTGTTATTGCTTTGTTTTATAACCTCACTTTTCGTTTTTTCACAGTAGGCTTATTTACCTTGTATGGTTATATTATTTCAATCACTTTCTGCTACAGTCCGTTTCTTGATGTATATAATACTATAATACTTATAACTAATTTACCTCAAGATATATTTTTTCCTTTAGGAACATGTTTCGGGAGATCCTGTTCTCCCATCTTCAGCCTTCGCCATCTTGCTTCTGGTGCAGTATTTGTGTGTTGGCTTCTGGATGTTATTAAGGTGGTTTGTTGGCCTTTGGTCCTTCAATGTTGCATTATGTTGTATTTGATTTTATTTTCTATTTTGATCATAGTATTTTTATTGTATCCATTTGCATAACCAATTTGGTATATTATATTTCTTTCTTTGTCAGTTTCTTGTTTGTTTAGGGGTATTTTGTACATTCTGTTAAATAATGAATAAAATGCTGCCATTTTATGTTGTGGTGGGTGGTCAGAATTGTTAGGTATAATGATGTTAGTGGAAGTTGGTTTTCTATATATTGCATATTGTATGTGTTTGTTGTATCTTGTGATGGTTATGTCTATCCATGGTTATTATATTACATCCAATCACTTGGAATAATAAATACAATAACATAGAAAATAAAATAAGATTTGAGAAAAACAAAAAGACTTATACAATCAACAAAAAACTTAACACATTAAAACAACAAAACAAAAATCAAGAACAAAAAAACAAAAATAAACACACATTTTACCCTCGAACCATTAACCTCAGCAATACAGAATTTAACAAAAAAGAAACAGAATATTTAAACAATATGTCAAAAACTAACATAACCCAAAATGCAAACAAAAATCTAGAAAATTTAATAGTAGAAACAGAATTTGCCATTAACCTAATAAAAGACAATATACAAGAAGAAAAAAGAACAGAAGCAACACATATAATTAAAAAAATAATCACTAGCGAAATGAAAAACAAAGATAAACAAAAGAAAAACAATAAAACAATAAAAGAAATTAAAAATAAAGTAAGGAACAATAATTTAATAATAACTAAAGCAGACAAAAGTCAAGCAACAGTAATCATTGATAAAACAGACTACATCAAAAAAACCGAAGACTTCATCAACAATAATAAATTCGTACAACTAGATAAAAACCCAACAGAAAACTATCTTAAACAAACAATAAAACTAATAAAAACAAATAAAAACATTTTCAACAATAAAAACATAGACATATATATAAACAATAATCCAGAACCACCTAAAATGAACAGCCTAATAAAAATACACAAATTAAACAACCCAATACGTCCATTAATCAATTTCAAAAAAGCTCCTACATACAAAATAGCACAAAAACTAAAAAATAACCATCTAACAAATAACCATCATAACATAAAAAATACATACGAATTAATAGACAAACTAAAAATAATAAATATAAATGAAAATACATTTTTCACATCATATGACATAACAAACATGTACACTAATATCCCAGTAGAAGAAACAATTGACATAATAATAAACAAACTTATAGAACAAAATGAAAACAAACAATATATAACCGAAATAAAAAATAGTCTCCAACTAATACTAAAACAAAATTACTTTGAATTTAATAGCAAAATTTATCAACAGAAAGAAGGTTTAGCAATGGGATCACCATTATCAAGCATAATAGCAGAAATATTCCTACAACATATAGACACCAAAATACAAAATATCATAAAAACACATGACCCAGATGGCATATGGATAAGATATGTAGATGATGGACTATATGTATCAAATAACAAAAACACAAATGCAGAGAACATACTGAAACAAATCAATAACATACATCCCAAAATACAATTAACAGAAGAAAAAGAAAAACATAACAAAATCAACTATTTAGACATAACCATCACAAGATACAACAAACACATACAATATGCAATATATAGAAAACCAACTTCCACTAACATCATTATACCTAACCATTCTGACCACCCACCACAACATAAAATGGCAGCATTTTATTCATTATTTACCAGAATGTACAAAATACCCCTAAACAAACAAGAAACTGACAAAGAAAGAAATATAATATACCAAATTGGTTATGCAAATGGATACAATAAAAATACTATGATCAAAATAGAAAATAAAATCAAATACAAAATAAAAACTGAACAATTAAGAATTAATCAAACTGAACAACACATAAATAATAACAACAACAAAAAATGGGTCACATTCACATATATAAATAATACAATGACAAAACTAACAAAACTATTTAAAAACACAGATATAAAAATAGCATACAAAACTAATAAAAATAAATTACAAAATCTAAATAGCTCACACAACAAAGATAATACAACAACCAACGGTATATACAAAATTGAATGCCAAGATTGCAATAAATGTTATATAGGACAAACAAAAAAACAGCTGAAAAAACGTTATTTTGAACACCTAAATGCGTACAAAAAACCAAATATATATAAATCCAATTTAGCCACACATGCAATAAACACAGGACATGAATTCCCAGACATAACCAATGTAACACTAATAAAACATATACCACACAAAGGCACCATAATGAACATTTGGGAAAATTTACAGATTTACAAACATAAAACACAAAACAAATTAATACCAGAACAAATACAAATCAATACAAAACATGACACAATATTTAAAGCACTCAACATCGAAAATACACAAAATACAAAAACAGATACCACAACCACACACAATAATGCAACATTGAAGGACCAAAGACCAACAAACCACCTTAATAACATCCAGAAGCCAACACACAAATACTGCACCAGAAGCAAGATGGCGAAGGCTGAAGATGGGAGAACAGGATCTCCCGAAACATGTTCCTAAAGGAAAAAATATATCTTGAGGTAAATTAGTTATAAGTATTATAGTATTATATACATCAAGAAACGGACTGTAGCAGAAAGTGATTGAAATTTTAAGTGTTTATTTTACAATTTTACAATATTTCATGTTTAATGAGTTTTTTTTTTAGAGAGAACGCAAGTGGTTTTTTAGTATCAGTTTTTTAAATGTTCTGTTTTAAACTTCTGTTTCACACATTTGTAACTAATTACAGACAGTAATTTGGAATTAAGGACACACATGTGATTTTGGACCACGTATGAGTATGCGAGATGTGTTAGTTTTTGTAATCTCACATGTATCGCTTAAACATTACCGTCTCTATTCATTCACTGGTTTGTATATTTCGTTCTTTTCCCTTTTATCCGTTTATGGTTAACACCACACACTCACTCACATGCACAGATTACTCTGCTACGCTGGTTGGCTGTCATCGGTGCATACTACATATGTGAATTTCATACAGACATTGATGCGTCACACAGACACAGATGCGTCGCTTTGTAGTTGTATCAAAGCTACTGGAGCGTTTACAGTACATCAACACAAGACACAGGTATTTGCGTGGATCTGCTAAAACGCTTTCGATCCATCGACAATAAAAGAATTATCACATAACAATAGTTAACACAGCACTGTGCTGGCACATTTAACTGGAGCTCTATACTCTGTACTGACCACAAAACTTTGTCGTTTATTTCATGTCGGTAACTTCACTCAGTTTACGCTGTAAACAGGAAAACATTGGAATTGGACAATATACCATGTTCCTTGCAATCTGATGTGTCCTCTTTCCGTCTTTCTTACCATGCGATTTTACAGCAATTCTACATTACAACAGCATTATTTCTTCACAATTAACTCTTGATGTTTGGAGTTTCTTGCAGTAACTGTATGTTATATATTATATTAGTAAATAATTTACTTCCACAAGTGTATTTTATTCATTTTTTTTAATCACTTGCACCCGACGTAATTTTTACAGAATTTTTTCCTGTATCGTGAGATGTTTCGTAATGAATTAATGAATAATCTTTATTCGATTTAAATTTTTCGATTGTTGTAATGTTTGTTTAAGTAACCAGATGTCCTCTTTGGGTTGTAGACTGATTGGGACATAGCTGAATTTTTAGAAACATAAACTGAAATATGCAAAATAGAGTGACCAGATTGCAATAAATTTTATGAAGGCCAGACGAAGAAAAAGCTACTTCGTAGATTTCTCCCAAGAAGGCAATCGTTGTTAATGCCGAATATCTACATTTATAATCAAGCCACACACTGTCTAAATAATAAAAATCAATTTCCAGACATTCATACTGTTGAATTAATAAGAACTATACCGGAAAGTAATAAAATGAATATTTGAGAAATTCGACATTTATATAAACACAATAATAATAATTCGCTAAATGAAGAACAAATTCAGATAAATACAAAACAAGATGATTTATTTAAAGTTATTAATTTATTGAAATGAATAAAATATAAGTATTAACTATTTTCAATGTAAAACATACATAATTATTTTGTAATTAAAACATACATTTGTTAAAACTGATTATTCGTTAATTAATATAGGAACCTCTGAAGATACAGATGAAATCTGTAAAACGTACGTCAGGTGCAAATATAGTGATAAAAAAAACACTTGTAGAAGTGATTTATTATTTATTAATGTAATATATGACATGCTACAGAATTATATAGTCGGATGACTCGTACAATACCCAACTTTCAAGAATATGCGCTCCTACAATTCGGGCATTATTGTCAAATCCGATTTTTGAGTTACGATAAAATCATTTTTTCTGTAATGACGAGTTACTTTTCCAACACAGCGTCGTGGTAACCCAAATTTGAGAACGCGAGTTTCTAAAATTCTACTTTAATCCAAGTACAGGGACAAGCAACTTCTATCTCCGGCCTGAATAGTCTTTTGCTGAAGCTCGACATGGTTATCAGACTTTTTTCAAGATCAAGAAAGTGAATATTCCTGTATATAGATGCGTAGCGCAAATTGCTTACTAAGTGGCCAATGTACTCAAAGAAAACTTGCCTTATTATTAAAATAACGAGTATAACACTAACTGTATTTTATTCTGCCGGCCAGTGTTATTAAAAGTATTTTCAAATCAAGCTTTGCTAAACTCAGCTATAATTTCGTTTCGAAAGATACATTAAGTTTTAATATGAACTTGTATTATGGATTTTCCTCTGTGGAGGGGATGTAGGCTACTCGAACGCGCATGTTTAAAATTTTGTGAAAGTCGTGTTGAAATTTGAGAATTGTTTTTGTGTAAAAGTTGTCTTGTGTTTATTCAGTTACTTGAGAAGTAGGCCTATAGCACACGGACTACACCTGTCATCGTTGTGTCAGGTACTAATGCAGTACGCCACTTAACTTTTGTATTTAACTTTTATTGCCCACAAGGAGATTAAATATTCATGTAGCGTGAAGCCATCATATAATATGTCGTAACGAAAGATTATGATGCGTATTAATCTTTGCTGTACTGGCTCAACCTTTACATCGACCTCGGCCTAAACATCTGAAACCGAAACCAACACGATGACTGTAAAAAACGAAGAACTGATATATTGCGTTCGAACGACGTATATATTTGTTTCCCTGTACTTTGAACTTTTTATATTCCTTATTAGAGTGCCTTCACTTTAATTTATATCTCCCCTTTTCTGAGCACGTAGGTTGTTCTGTTTCGTTATTGCATCATTATGTCCATTTGTTTGTTTGCTTCATTTTCTGATTCTGACTTGTTAAATCTCTGATTACCAATATGTTTTGCACACGTATCTGACACTTAGTTACAGTTACATACTCAAGTCGCAGAATAATCACATACACTAATGTTTTCAGTTGGTCGCCATTAGAAAGCATATCAGTCACTAGCAAAGGTTAATTAACTAGATTATAGGAACTTCATTAACCTATTCAATACTTTGCCGTGTCTATCGGAGCGTAACACATTATAATCAGTTCTCTATTGTTTAAAATGTATTGCGACTAGTTTTATCCAATAAAGTTTTCCTGTGTTTCATTACACGTAATAGTAAACACGATGTGACATATTCACAACCCGTACGTCTCTTTCCAGCTGGAAACTTTCGTTATTGAATATACCATTTTCTCACTACCACCCGAAATTTGATACACTTAAGGATTTTTTACTTCAAAATCCTGGAATTCATACTTAACAGTGTCATACTTAAAAGAAACCTGATAGAAAAGTTTGAATAGATTAAAGGAGTCCTTATGAGAGTTCATCTTGTTATTTGAATTAGCAGTCTCTGTAATTCCAACTGTGTCGTGTTTACTTGCTAAACTGCTACTTGTCATGTTCTGGACGAGGCCTTTCAGCGTTTCCACCCTTTTTAAGTCCTAAACCACGACCTTTAGAACGCTTATAAGTCGTGGTTGTAATGAAAGACTTTCATTTATTAAGTGATTCCAGAATTGCATTTGAAACGATGTTGCTAGTGAAATTAGTACTGTCAGCAGGACGTCCTGATATCAGAATATCATAACCTTGCATTGAGGCAGCTAGAAGAAACGGTTATATGAAGTTCTGGGAATCTCTTCTACACCGTCCTTGAAACAAAGAAAATTGTATCATGGCAATTTATACGGAGTATAAATTCGGCGATTTAAATTCTGTTTTCGTCCTTAGAAATATGTCTGTAATTTGACACGTACTAGTGTCAATGCCAGTAAACTGTGTAACCGCGTGTGTCACTAACACAAAGGCCACAAGGTTTGCGCAAACTTGCTACTGTTACGTCTCATACTCTTGGCATAAGGTTGACACTGAGTCTGTAACGTCTGTAAAATGAACAACTTTCATCCTACTTTACCATATATTAGCTTTATATAAATTGATTTTAAAAATTACTAGCTTTTGGTATTTAAGTATTTTTAATACCATAATCTCCCCTTGAAGTTTAAAGTAATAGTTATTACTTTGTATAACTCGTGTCCTTCAAAAATCGTGTAATGCAAAAGAAATTTGAGATTTTTTTGGATATCTCAATGCAAAAGAATGCAATTAAAAAGAAAACCTCACTGCGAATTTTTCCACAATTTTATAGAGATTACTCTGTAATCATCTGATCTGGTGGATTTCCATTTTCTCGTTTTGTATGTATGCTTATTGTTCTACATCAAATATTAACGTGTTGATGTAATGAACTGCATTTGAAAAAATTACGTTTGTTTTATCTAATTGGTGTACTGTCTGAACTAAGTAAATACAACAAAATATAAGCCGACTACTGCTTCTGTCGGAGGTTATTCCGTACCGTCGTAGTTGTAGACATAATCAACACTCAGTATCATAGTGTCAGTATGACAACGGCCTATACCGTTGACGATTATCACGTTGATATGTTCCTATCACGTTACTAATCAATTTTCTCTGATGATAATTTTCTCATAGCAGACCAAAGCATATCGTTTTAACATATTGAATTTTGTAAAATATAAAACATGTATACATGTAAAATTGAGTGAAATTTAGATGAGAAAATTAGTAAACCAAACATGAGATTTCCAAATGTAGACACGACATGATGGATTGCACTACAAGCGTTTATTCTCTATCCCACACAGCATTTTAAGCCCTTGTTACGTCCTTCACCTTACAAAGCACCCTTGGAAAGCTGCATAGATTACCTCGTACGCAGTACCGGCACGTGAAATGATACTCATTTAATCATCACGCATTTCATAATGAATTCAAAGGTTACATGCACTGCGAAACAATGCAATTTAATCAGCTGAATTTAAATTAGTCAGACGATCTGTGTGATGGTAACGATAATAGATCACGTTGATAACTGATTAGCAGTGATTAATGAGGTTAATGAGCAACCTGTAAACCATCCAGGGTAACCTACAGCTCCGTGACATTTCATCTGGCCTGTTTTGATATTTTGGGAATTGAAATAATCTCAGTGAAACCACTGCCGTTCTCGTACTGTTTTTATTGTACATTCGTAAAGCAGGAACTAAACGTATGTGTGACCTGTAAAAACTTAGTTGCATGGAATGCCCCATTTTGCGCGACTGCCACCAACAGAAACGATATTGCGTTTTCTCCAAAACAAAACCAAAATGTACACCTTTATTGTATTACTTCTTCAGGTTTTTTTTCATCAGTTCTAAGAATTCATTTTTGAATTATGATAGAGAAGAAAAGTTTTTATGTGACTTGTAAATTGTTTTCCTTGGTTGATTAAAATTTTAGCAGGTACAGATTAAAATTCAATAATAGGAAAACAAAACTAGTTCACTATTAATTGAATAGCCTTCAAGCCTGCGATTACGTATAAAAAATTTAGTTATATTTTTTATAACCTACCGATATTCTGAAATATGTTGCATTTAATATATGTGTAGTAACAAAACGGTAAAATACTATTAGCATTGGGCTGTCAACCAAGTTGTCCAATTAGGTGATTATTCAAGAAACCATAGAACGCCTAAAAATTATAAGCGTTCTTTTTATATATTACTCTGTTGGTTTGGATCTAACGATGGTTCAAGTACCGAAAGCGCTTCTCGTTATTACAACGATTTTA
The DNA here is from genome assembly GCA_034769895.1 of Magicicada septendecula. Taxonomy (NCBI): domain Eukaryota; kingdom Metazoa; phylum Arthropoda; class Insecta; order Hemiptera; family Cicadidae; genus Magicicada; species Magicicada septendecula. Next base: position 1,030,600,061 of record CM068367.1, on the reverse strand, counting down.
TTATGGTTTGTACACAAGAACCACAAATTTAAAAAAAAATGATGTTCAAATTGCGTTCCTCAGAAAGATAACTGTGCAAATATGTGTCGTAGATGAAAACATTGATTGCTTGTGGAGTCTCATAAGTATGTACTATATAAATAATGGTCGTGGTGAACACAAAAAGTAGGCTACATTTTCTTTTCAGAATAATGTACGCTTAATAATTATTATCAACGCTTAACATTAATATTACTATGCTTAACTGTCATGCTTGTGAAGGAGATGCTCACACGAATTTAAATAACTATAATTTACTGTGTGAAACTGTGTCAGTCGCAAGCTTGAGAATGAAACACAAAGAGACACAGAACGTTTAATGGTGCTATTGGTTTTTCTACACGAGACTGTACAAGACTTTACCCCTGAGCAAAAGAGACATTCAGACCTATGAAATGTAATTTTATACGACTGGCATGAGGTTACATGTTGCGTCACAAGTTGTAAAATGAGGACACGCGTAGTGGATTGGCTTCATAAATAAGCCACAGAATGAATCACGCAATAAATATGACAGTAGCAAATCACCCAGTAGGAAAAACATTGATTATAATGGTCCGACTACTTCTCTCAGAGAACTGATGTATAACAACAGTTGCGCAACGCTATATATATTTCTTAAATCATTTTCTTATCGGGTCGCTGCAACAGCATCAATATTAGCGACCACAAAAATTATTATAATGAATTTATATATCATTCAGAAATGCTTATATAGATGCAATAAAATTCCATATTAAACTCCAGCTGATAAGCAAAGATAAACATTGAAACAATATACTCAGGCACTAGTAGGACTTAAACAATACATCAGATATTAGACTAGTCTATTAGAATGAAAAGTGGAATAGAACACAAACAATATAAATACATAGCATAGAAATATACAGTTATTAATTATTAACATACTGTATATAAGTCTGTGTGTAATAATAAATGTAATATATAAAAATATATGTAACACAAATTATATATATATATATAGGCTATATTGTTATGATATAAATTAATTAATAATGTTATATAATATTGTTGTGTTTTTCTCTAAGAATTTTTTTTATATCGTTGCCCCACGTTTTTGGGAGCCAAATTTGTAACATAAATAAAATAAAACAATTCTATTCTCTTGTTTGTTTTCTTCAAAATATTATTTTTAATAATTGTTCAATAATCTTTTACAAATAATATTGTTACGACATCACAGAACAATCTACGTGTTTGTCGAATGAGCCAGAAGAATCTCGCTCTAATGTGCATGGCATACGTGACTCTAGACGGATTCGCGAGAGTTTTCTCGAAGCCGCCAGCCGCGCGGACTGTGTCAAGGCCGCAATTAATTACGTAGTTCACACTGGCGCTAAGACGCAATTTGGAACGTTCTGGTCTTGAGCGGAGGTATAAATACATGGCGGCAGCGGCCTTAAGTCTCAGTATAGTAGCGATATATTTTCAGTGCGGTTCGAGTTATTATCGGGCGAAATTACTGTGTACGTTCAAGTGGTTATTAGTGAAGTGTTGCGTTTTATAATCGGGCGGTATAATTGTAATACAATTGTGTTTAATATTAGTGACATTTTATTGCATGTGAACAATTTTGATTTGATTTGTTGTAAGAGACTGTGTTGTTAATTACGAACTGTTTAACTGTAAAAATTAAAGCTGGTGATAGTGACTTGTACTTATTTTGTTTTCCACTGTACCTACGACGATCAAGTAGACCGTCGTAGAGGTCTCAGGGCATAGGGTTCATTGATACAACTAGACTTGACTTATGTCCAAAAACAATAACCAATAACAAATAATAATACTTAACCACTAATATAAAACAATTTACAAATTTGAATTACGAAAATAAATTATTTCAATCTGTATTTCTCTAGTTAGTTCGCTTAATCACCACTAGGAGCAGTGTTCACTGTTCTGTTTACTAAGCCAAAAAATAAATATTAAGTCCGTTAAAAGTTGTTATTTTCAATAGTTTTTCTGTGTACAGTGAAAATAACGTTTCTCAAAATAATATTTAATGTTCACTATTTTATTATGTATAACACTATTAGTTACTGTTCTTTTCTTTTGTTCACTAACAGTGAACATTTGTGTTATTCAGTGTTTTCCCGTATTGATGTTATTAAAAATTACAATTATCATAAGTAGTTAATTACTGTATGCTTTAGTACTGAAGTGTTGTTTCAACGAAATAATATAGCTGGGTCTCACCAATACGTTGAATCAGATGTCAAAGGTCTTCAGTGTATTTGTTAATTTTAATATAAAATCGCTTCTTGGTATTACTATTTCGTTTATTATATAATTCCTCTTCATAAATAAGTTTGATTTCATCTAGTTGTAAGTTAGTTCTTTCTTATTTTATTTATTTTATCTCGGAGCAACGTTGAATACGTCTATCTCGTACCAATGCTTCTTTACAATTAACAATTGAAGTTGATTCTGGTTACCTAGGGAACGTGTCTCATTAGTATTCCATTACAAAACGTGATTAGTTGAAAATTAAATGGGCGTTAAAGTTTATGCGCAATAAACATCTAAAAGTCTACATTTTTTCTCAAAATTCCGAGATAACATATATATCTCTCCTTAATCGAATAACTAAGTACAGATCTGAATTCCCATGAAATTTAGGTTAGAATGAAATGTCGATGACATTTCTAGGCCTGATATTAAGTTTTTCGTATTTTTTGGTATAAAACTTTCCTTTTTTTTATTAGAAATCGCATATTATGTTTTAAAATTACATTTTATTTCACTGTTATGGTTCCATTTAGCCTACAGACTCCGTATTATGTGTTTTTCTGTCTGTTTTACATTGGCATGTTATAGGCCTAGCTACACCATAAGCCTAAGTTACAATTTGATCTAATTTACAATATATTTTCTTATTTCTTAACTTATATACAATTTATTTAATTATATTTAATGTTAAAATAGTTTTACTATATAATACATAACATAAAAATAATATTACTCAATTACATTTGTTGTCTGGTGTTTTAAGACTATTTCATAATTTATTGAACATTAAAACCTAATGTACTGCCTATTGATATTTTACAATCTCTATTTCAATAATTTAAATGATTCAGTATTATTAATAAGTTACACAATCACTGAACACTGTTATAATTTTGAATATTTAACACAACCTTACAGTTGTTGATTTAGATTAATATTTTCTATATGTTTACAACGTTGATAAACTATATCACATTAATTATGTGTAGGCCTACTATATTGTAACATGTTATTTATTATGTACTGTTTTTTACATAATTGGTTTCTTAATTGAGAAAAAAGAATTCTCTTTATATATATATATAAAGAGAATATATATATATATATAATATAATATATATATATATAATATATATATATAATATATATATATAATATATATATATATATAATATATATATATATATTGCAACGATACTCTTAACAACTCACTTTTGCACATATGCTATTACTCATTTGTGCGCACTTACCCACGTCTCGAAGGTATACTCTTCTTCTGCAGTATTTACCTTGATGTTTCCCAGCTAGGTCGCGGGCTTTGGTAGTTAATTGAGGGTGGATAAGCACGTGAATATCGTTACAAGTAAAGAGTACAGAGGATTTAGTACTGGTTGTGAAATTAGTACGACTTTGTTAATAAAATTGTATTCATTTTGTTTATTAATTAAAAACTGCAAATTGTCATGTTATTAATGAGTGTGTGGGTTAACTAATATTGAAACCCTTATATTCCCTTATACGAATATCGTATAATTATAACGTGGCAACTCTTAGCTCTTATAGTCTAAGACACGTTATACACAAACATAAGACATACAGTATATGACCTGGAATATTTACACAGACATATAATACATAACACGTATATTATTACAATGCGTGATGAACACGTACGAAATTGAATATTAATGTTTACTTACCAAGTGTGGTTTTTTCGTATGTACGACTTAATAAAAAAAAATGATCATTAAACATTTATAAAAATTCTAATAGAGACCATTCTATTACTTTATTTAACTATACTCCTAATGTCTCAGTTAATTAAAATCTACAATTGAAGTAAACTTTCGTACTTGATTTTACGTTATAGTTACTTGATTTTAATTTTTTAATTATAATATAAAAATATAATAAAATATGGTTTCTCTAATTACCATTTATTTATGAGATTAATAAGTTTTATGTTCTTTGTTATAAATTATTATTCTGTGAACTTTTATTAATTATTCATTATGCAAATAAAAATAATAAAATTTATGTAAACTTGGATATGGAATCTAGAGCCTTCTTTTGATAGACCTCAAGGTCATTTATAAGATTAAATAAATGTCTGACTTCACCTGCATATTTCTGCAACCATTTAACTGTGTTGTTACCGTCACCTGGGCTCTCGAGTTTTGGGATCCCCTTCCGCTATCACCTTCTCTGTCTCTGCGTCGTTTGGAATTACTCTCTCCGTCTAATGGATGCTGAGTTCTGACATGGACCTCTGGTCGTGATGATGTACGGCTGGCTGTAGCTGCGTGTGGCTGTCCCTGCGTCCTCTAGTATATTGCTCTGTTTCCTCTCCTCTCCTCGTCTTTTCCCTCGTGGATGTCTCGAAGTTCTACGTGGACTTCTTGAAGTTCATCGACGACGTTTCGACTCCTCGTAGTTTACGGTATTATTGTCTTTTACATCACTCGTGTATGTCACTAATTACTTTCATCGACGTACTCCCGGTTCCATCGTACTTTAGTTTACGTAATACGATTTAAAACATTACTTAAACTTTGTAAAATTTGCGGTGGTGAGATGCGTGGACTTCACGTGCTGTCTGTTGATCTGAGCAAGAGTGCGTCGGTCGCTGGGGTTTTATACTCCTGCCGGGGTTCAACTCATGTTAAAAACTGTTCGGACAGAGTTGAACAAGTCAGCGCGTCGGTTTATTAACTAATTACAACCTACGCGTCTTTCTATGAAGCGCACACTTTTTATAAATATTATTTGACAGATCGTTAGGTACATTAATAAACTTAACCTATGCAAATTATGAACATTAAGGTGTGTAAACTATGGAAGTTATGGCAAAATTTCACACGGTAGCTGAACGGTTCCCACGATCATAGACCTCTTAGTATCGAATTGTAGCTCCGGGCGCCAGCTGTGTTTCTACGTATGTCTCTGATTCGTGTGACTTTTGGTTTTCGTTCAGCACTTAAAAAACTGTGTAAAATTTTCCATAATCGTATACATAATTCAACTTGTTCTTCATTTACACACTAACACACACACACACACACACACACACACACACACACACACACACACACACACACACACAAACTGATACCAAACGGTTGCCTGCAGCAATGACGTCACAGCTGCCGGTTGAGGCGTGTTTCGTCTTCCTTCGCTGCGTTTAAAACCAACAAGGCTTAGCAATTCCATATGCATGTTCACTTATAATTTTTCCTTATTTAAAATTAATTAATACGTTTGTTTCTTTTATTTATGTCTTATACCTAACGCTTAATTATTACATTGTTTTCATTATTTACATCTTTCACACGACTCATACGTGCATTCGTATGTTCTCATACCGCAGTCATGGGTTGATACGGAGACTTATGCTAAACGTATCGTTGCTATATATATATATATATATATATATATATATATATATATATAATAAAAACAGTAATAAGGATCTTGAGAATAGTACATTAAATTAAACAGGTTAGAAATTACATGAACTTTAATTTTCTGTTTACAAAAATGGTCCGGTAGTTATATTTTTATAGTCAACTGTATCTCCCTTATGATCTGAGAAAGAGTGTGTCGGTCGCTGGGGTTTTATACTCCTCCCGGGGTTCAACTCCTGTTAAAAACTGTTCGGACAGAGTTGAACAAGTCAGCGCGTCGGTTTATTAACTAATTACAACCTACGCGTCTTTCTATGAAGCGCACACTTTTTTATAAATATAATTTGACAAATATCATGTATTTCAGCCGCTTCAGTCTTGTTGAAACTTCTTCTAATGTCAGAAGGGATATTATATTTGGTACGAAGATGATGGAGACCAGGGCACTCTGAAACAAAACGGAGCGTCGTCAAAGCCGTGTCACAGTGGTTATATCTTTTAGGAGGCTCCTTCGCGAAGATGTGATTGTGTCAGCAGCATGTGGCCTATACAGAGTCTTGTTACGATCACTTGATTACTTCTAGATTTACGTAAATATTTTTCTCTGCCATGACCTTGATTCCGATATGTGATTCTATCCAACTGAAAGTAATTTCCTTGCACTGTCTGGTTGAGATATCAAGGGTTACGTTATTTATGTCCTGAATAATGGGCTCGTTGATGTCATCCTGCTGCAAACTATCTAAAACACTTCTAGAATCTGAGAAGATAATGTACCTTTAACCAGTGGAATTTTTTATTATTTCCAGTGTTAAACGGATTGCATGTGCTTTACAGAAGAATACCGAGTAGACCGCGTTCAACCTGAATAAGTAGTCATACCCGGGTAACATTACAGAACATCCGCTATTTTCACCTGAACGAGAACTATCTTTAAACTCGTGAATGTACTCTTTGTAGTTATCAAGTTTTTCGTAGAATTTGAACATAAAAATGTGAGGATTGGTAGTAGCTTTTGGGTATCCTGAGGTTGTTATCAAATTTGAGAGCGGACGGCACCAAGGAGGCTGTTTTCCACAGTTTTATACATTAATGGGTGATCTGAAAGCGGACGATATGAAATTTGTAAACTATTTTAGAATGTCTCAAAACACGTTCAATCGGCTTCTTAACTTAGTTGAATTAGTGGAATGTCATATCCAGAAGAAAAACACAAAAAACATGAGACGAAGTATACCTGCTGAAGAGAGGTCTGTAATTACTTTGACGTGAGTTATAATATTTCAGTTAGTTGCTCCTTTAGGTTCGATAACATGAAAACTCTTTCTCAGGGTTAATAAAAAATTAATTAAGTCATACATATGAAATAAAATATAATAATTATAAATCTGTTTTAGTAAAGTGATGTTGTATATGTGTGTTGAGTTTGGGATTCTTTGGATCATACAAAAGAAACAACCTTAATAGGAACAACTAATAAAAAAAAATTACAATGAAGAAATAATTAATAATCATAATGTTTATAGTGTTTTTGTTATTTCATTTCACTGTTCTTGTGCTTTGAATTGAATAATGTTTGATCAAAGGTATATTTTAACATGATGGAACAATCTCACCAAATTTGTAGTTTAGTCTACAGATTATTTCTTGATATTTATCTCTGGCCTTCAGTTTTCCGTGTATATATTAAACCATTCTGCTTCTCATTATTTTTTAAGTCTTCCTTCATTAATTCATTGTGTAATATTAGTTTTTTTTGTATAAAATGTCCAGCTTCAATTTAATCTGTTCTGACCTATTTCAAATATATTTCAATAATACCCTTTCTTTTAAAAAAACTCTCGATTCAATTAGTAATGCTCTTGACTATGACATGTTTATGGGTCACAGGTTTGTTTTTATATTTTTTAATTAACATGATTCAGTTGAATCTTGTGTTTTATTAGTCACTGATGTATATAATTGACTTCTAGTGCACTATTCCACTATTTTTAATTATTGTACACTTTGTTTGATCTTACTATATTATCTATATAGTTGTTTTGTATAAATTATGTTTTATTCACTGCTTATTTATAACCAGGTCTATTTCCTATTCACTTTCACTATACACTATTTATTAACGTCAATCACCGTTATTTTCACTTTCTTACGTTATTAAAGTACCTAACGTTTGTGATTATTGTTTAATATTATTTTAATTGTAATATTTAAATCACTTTTAGTTCGTAGTGCGATTACACAAAATAACTGCTTGAGGTTCGCAGACCTCCCTATAGTTTAATAGGCTTATGTAATGACAAATGTTTTTTTTACTTACTTCCTAATTTGTTAACATTTATACACTATATTTTTATTTATTACAACTATTCTTTTATTTATTACAACTATTTACATATTTATTATCATTCGATCTTCCCTCCTGGGTGTAATAGTCATCGTCATGTCATTGTCTTGTTATTGTCTTTAAACTATTTAATGAATAAGTTTTCATTTCCAATTTCCATTGTATTTGTTTATTATGATAATTCCCTTTTGTTTTTTATTATCTCTTACTCCTTGACATTATTAATTATCTTTAAATAGTTACATTTTATGTTCATTTCTTTATTTGTTAAATTGATTTTGTACTTCTTTGTATTTCATTTATAAGAAAGATTGCGTTTAGGCATAATTCACAACGAATTTTTATGATTACATTATATTTACACTAGGGCATAATCTTGTTATGTTACATTATATAGGAGTACAAAGAGTAGGCCTTACGCCTTGAAAATGTTCCGGGATTACGGAACGAAACGTCGGCAATATAAGCATCACATACACGGATGTCCCCAAAAACCTGCTACAACGAAACATATATATATATATATATATATATATATATATATATAATCAAATCGTATTTACTTCTGCAAGTATTGTATTTTAGCGTTTTATTCACCTGACGTGCGTTTCAGTATCTTCGGAGGTTTGTAAATGGATTAAAACGATATGGAGAAGGAGAAGGCTTCTGGAGGAGGTCAAGGCTGAGCAATGAGTTGTAGCACCAGAGATGATGATGGTGATTAATAATAATGGCTTCCTTTTTTTATCACCAAATTAGTTTAGCGTAGGCTGGATCGGATACCTAAGTAATTTCACATGCTATGTACAATATTAATTGAAACTATAAAATACAATACAACTACTTGCAGAAGTAAATACAATTGGGTAGGTAATATGTACAATATTATACAATAATACTGCAAAAAACTTGTCCAGTTACTTATATAGAAATAATATATTGTACAAATAGAAACAACTTATTGTCGATCCATAGACCGTGAAATAAAATTGACTGGATCCGAGAGCTGAGTCTAGACACGCAGACAGGCAAACAGTTCTGCTGGGGTCGTACACTTAGACTGAAAAGGTCACCTCAAGTTAACACAGTTTATCGTAATGTAATGCTATAATGTTCCGTAATCTAGTACAGGTTTGTTAATTTTACTAACGAACATTACACAGTTTTATTATTACACAGTTAACAGAAAACTATTCATATCTGAGTATGTGTACACAGTTCATTAATTAGAGATTTGTGTTATTTAGTTTTGCAGCGTTTGTTGCCTCAATTATCTTAAAATAAAACTGTTGCAGTAGATGCAGTTCATACCTTTTTCAACTGTAGCCTGAAGTGATTTCTGTTTTTCTTGTGAAACACAAGAAATGTGTTTTTAGTGCTGAAGATAAAATTATTAATTGATTTAAAGTGTTACTTATACTGTATTAAAACAAAAAACAGGTTACACTGGTTAAAAAGGCTGACGGCATCTTTACGTTCTGTGCTTGTGTTAAAAAATATCTTATCGAGATTCTTCATACCGGCTATAGGTCTACTTACTATGGATTCAATCCTCAGCGGTGGAATAAAATATTAAGAAGTGTTTTTTTATCCCCCATGTCATTTCAGTTGTAAAGACGAGTATCCGGGGTAATAAAACACAGTTATACGCTGTACTGTACGGTTATTCCCTGCTTGCAACCACTTAGAGGAAAAAAGTAATTTATTTTTAACATGTGAAGGTATGGTCCACTTCCAAACAAACAGATGAAAGGGATTTGTTGATTTACATATGATTCGCTCGAAGTTGCGCTTCTTTAATGAAACACGAAGGAAAATTACAACAAAAATACATCTTTTTCCCTGATTAGCGTATTAAAATTAATCCAAAAACTGATATCGCTTATAATGACAGCTGACGTAAACGTGTGAAAAGGCCTACAGTCAGCGCAAGTCAGAACTGCGTGCCCTCTTTATCTACAAATAGGCACTCCAGTTATTTTGAGATGAATCTGTCCTGTAGCTTCGCATGAGCTTCGGAACAGAGGATTTAACTATTTGTATACTCTAAAAATTTACAGCCAATTTATAAATTGTAAATCGGAAGATTTTGAGACTCATTTTTCCAGGATATGTACTTGCAGGATATGTACGGTCTTATTACGTCGTAAGTCTTTTGCAGAATTTGCATTTTAATATACAGCACATAACTACCCATTTCTTATTTCACAACTTATAGCTAATTTACAAAAAAATGGACAAAACCAATTTTATACCTGTCTATTAACTATTAACGGTATAAAACATGTAACACTCATTTGTTATGCCTTTTTACTGCACATTTTGTTTCAATATATATGCAAAATGTCCACTACCGTTACTATTATTATTATTATTATTATTATTATTATCACGAGCTATCACTAGATGCTAGCTCCCTGCGCAACAAGAAGGCACCAGGGCCGGATGGTATACCCGCGGAAGCGCTGAGGGTGGTCGCTAGATCCTGCCCCCAGGTGGTACTTAATATGTACAACCGCTGCCTCAGAGACGGAGTCTTCCTGAAGAGGTGGAAGATCCAGAGACTCTAGTATTAGTCAGCAAAGGGAAGGGCCACCCGAATTCCCCGTCGGCATACAGACCTCTTTGTATGCTGGACATGGCGGGGAAACTACTGGAACGTCTACTCGGGCCTCGCCTAGTAGCGGCTATTCGAGATGCGGCAGATCTGTCAGCGAGGCAGTACGGGTTCAGAACGGCCAGATCCACCATTGGAGCCATACAGGAGATCTTGAATGCCGTCCAGGTGGCCCAGAGGGGTAATCTCTTCTCCAGAAGGACGGTGCTGCTCGCTACACTGGACGTACGCAACGCCTTTAATTCGGCCAGGTGGATAGACATGCTAGCGGCTTTGGAGGACGTCTTTCAAGTACCGGATTACCTGCTCCGGATAATAAGAAGTTACCTAAGGGACAGGGAGCTCCGGTACGACACAGCAGATGGGCCACGCAGCAGAGAAATAACAGGAGGCGTGGCTCAGGGCTCTATCTTGGGCCCCGACCTGTGGAATGCATTCTATGTTGGAATCCTCCGGATGGAGATGCCAGACGATACCTTTCTGGTAGCATATGCTGATGACGTGGCTGCCGTGATCACCGCGAGAGACGCAGAGGAGGCGCAGTGCATGCTGGACCAGGTCATTCGTAGGGTCCGCACCTGGATGGAAGAACACGGCCTGAGCCTTGCGACGGAGAAGACAGAGATGGTGCTGCTCACTCGACGACGTATACCCACAATTACACAGTTCGTGGTGAGGGAAAAGGCGATAACATCAAAGCCAGCGGTGAAGTATCTGGGGGTGCACCTGGATACTAAGCTCTCCTATTGGGAGCAAATCCGATGTTCCTCGGAGAAAGCCGCCAAGGTCGTTTCTGCGCTGAGCAGGCTAATGGCAAATCTGCGGGAAGACGGCGACTACTGATGTCGGTGCCCAACTCGATTCTCCTGTACGGATGCGAGGTCTGGGCCACCTCAACACACACTGAAGCAAGAAAAGTACCTCAAGCAGATGGCCGCGCTACAACAAAGAGGAGCACTTCGAATTGCAAGCTCCTACAGAACGGTGTCGGAACCAGCAGTGTTGGTCGTCGCTGGAGTAATGCCAATAGATCTGATGGCCGAGGAGAGGAGGAGGGTCACGAGACCGAGGAAGACTTGGGGATCGTAGATGCAAGAACAGTGGTCAGGGCACACTCCATGCGGAGGTGGCAACTACGATGGGAGCAGGAGAGTCGAAGAGTCGAGCCAGGCGGACGGCGAGGTTGATTGGGAACCTCCCTGAATGGGTGGACAGAATGCACGGCGCGGTAGATTGTTACCTTACTCAATTCCTGATAGGGCATAGTTATTTCTGTGCATACCTGCGAAGGATGGGTAAGATGGAGGATCCGTCGTGCGTGTACGGCGACTCAGACTATGATGACTCTCATCACACTTTCTTCGAGTGTCAACGGTGGGTGCTGGAGAGGCGAGGACTGGAATCATCGGAAATTGGCCCCATGACGCCTGATAACATCATAGGCGTCATGCTCAGCAGCAAAGAGAACTGGGACATGGTTGTGACCTTCGTGAGGATGGTCCTACGGCAGAAGAAGCCTGAACTGTACCCTCTCACAAGTCGGAGCCTAGTAGGCGCAATACGAGGTGCCACCCTGAAGCCCATACGAATAGTTGTTCCAGGGGGGTTCCCTACCTGTAAAGTGGAGGTTTTTTGGTGGGTACGAGTCCCACACACCTGGAGACCAGCCGGGTGTCTCCTGATGGTGCATAATGCATTTTTCCTCTCCCGCAAAAAAAAAAAAATAATAATAATATTATTATTATTAATTCTAGATGAGTTACTGTAGTTTTATTTCAATTGGAAAGATACTGAAGTTTGGAAACCATGTTGCCAAATTATGGTTGTGTGGGGTAAACACTAAACATGCCTGATGCTGAGTAATGTAATAAACCAAACTAATCTCCACTTTCCCTACAATTTTGGTGATCATATATATCTAATTTATAAAAAAATAATATAGTTTTTAAGAGAAATTCGTAGGGAATAAAACAATATAAATAGTTTGCTAATTGAAATTAACTTGATTAGCACTTTCATTGATGGTTAACCTAATGTGGCCTATTGATGTTCCTCTCTCTTGAATAACATTCGTTCGCTCACGGGACGACAATGGGATTAATATTTTTGTTGGGCAATGGATGACCAGTCCATTTTGTTTCTTATAATATTACACAGCGTATGTATGAAGAAATTTAATGTGTAGAATATTTCATATGTGAAACTATGTTATCTGAGTGTAACTTACTAATTTAACACTGTTCCAGATTTTTTAAACGACTGCAAACAATATTGTCTAACACTGATGAACAGTATTACTTGTTGCGGTTTGTTACGAGCATTACAGACTATAGCGAATTGCTTATACGGAAATATGTTCATTATATCACTTCAAATAAATATTATTTAATGACATTTAATTTACTTCAATTAAAATGACACCTTAGAGAACTTGGATTCTCAAGAAATATTCGAGTGATTGCACGTAACGAACGAGTTTTCCGTTAACGTTATGTTAAAAAATAATTTAAAACATCTGACTTTCCTAAACAGTAAAGAGTATTCCAAATTTATAGAAATAATTAAGAGTAAACAGTCTTTAATGATTCCATTAAAATATTAAGTATTGCAACACTTACAACAAATTGAAAATTTGAAATATTGGCAATTTTGAAATTTAAGAGAGTCAATACGGAAAGTGAGAACACAAAAATACAAAGTACTCTGTAACTACAAGATACAGTGCACAACAAATTAGATATCAACTGCTACTTTGTTTCAAAAGTGTAATGACCTTACTTCTCTTTTATGTTTTATTTCGATGTAAGTAAACCTACTTGATGCAAATTATGAGGTGTGCGTCAATTTGTGTCTTGGCGTAGTGTAACGTAACTAATACTCTAATTATATAACACTGTCATTCTGATAATTTCATTTATGAAATTTAAATGCGTCAGCTTTTCGACGTTTCGTAGAATAGTTGGATTGTACAATAAAGTGCCATTCAGTTTAATTAAGGTGACCGGTAATGGAGTGGTAACAGCTGTTCGTCATGTGTTTGTGAAACACGACTGAGTGTGACAACTCTCGTGTTGAGGTTTGCCACATGTCTGCACCAGAGTATGGTGTGCATGCGACTCTGTTCTGTATCAGTAGGAGGCCTACATGTATTCCATTTAACTCGCACTAACTTAGGTAAATTGTATTCTTGTAGATTTGTGAACGAAAGTGTTTAACTGAACAATTGTGATGTGGGGAATATTCGTGGCCAAAATGTTTATATAAGTAACGTTTCTCACATAGGTACTAAATATAACCTCTACAAGAATGGCGTTCTTGAAAGTCTATCTCAGCTGCATAGAGAAATAAAAATTATTTCTGTGATCAGTTGAATCAACAGCATGACATTTAGGCATGTGATGTTTTCCACGCTTTCCGAGAGGGTTGTAAACTTCTTTTTCGTTCTATTTTACGTAATTAATTAATATTAAAAATGCATGCAAAATGATGTTCTTATAAACTTCGGTATTGTAACACACTACATTAATATATTTTATTTGTTGCCTTAAGTGTTTTGTCCCATTTTTTTTCATACATTTTGTCGCATGTTGTGTATATTTAAGCATTTCTGCGACTACTTTTACATTGTACAACATCGTAGGCTTGTGTTTAAAAGGGTACCGATTAAAATTCCAATTATAACCCGTTGTTTTCGCATCATTATTGTTTGCTTTGTTCAAAAATATAACAATGCTGTGTAACAGCCAAACTGTCTTTAATCACCTGCTGCTACGAAGTTGTCATGCAGTGTGTACTGTTTGAGAAGAAATTATGCTCTCCTAAACGCCTTTATCCCGTTGGTTAGTGTTATGTTTTTGGATCAATGAAATACCTTTAAAAACTACTACTATTGCTTGTTTGTGAATTGTTGTGGTTTATTAGAAGTTATAAATAGTTAGTTCTCCGATCATATTGATATCTATAATTTCATTAAGTGTAACGAATGATTCAACAAGGGATATTTTTAGTACTCTCGAAAACCTGAATTTTTATACGATATTCGTGATTTATTCAACATTGTATTCTCTTTTATTGATCTGTAATGACTATCGACTACCGATAACAAATATGTTTTTACTGGGGTTACTGGCGTACCTAGGAGCTGCTCCTGGGTGGAATGATATTGCCTTCTGGGAGGGATGAGACTGAGACTAGCTTGAAGGTTTGACTGCCCTCAGGGCAGATGGGAAGCTGAGGATCCTTCCTACCTAATTTTATAAATACATTTTATAAATTCTTTGTCTCAAAGTTTTTGAGTAAACCAACATGAAGTATATATGGTTTGCAGAAATATGGAAAAGTACTGATTTCAAAATATTCTATATTGATTAAGTCTTATTCAAATTAAATACAATAAATCTCATGTCATTAGGTATGACTTTCATTCTAATTGTATTGTTAATATATCTTGTGAAGATGAGTTTTCTGAACGTTTTATGCAAAACCCAGTTTGATTACCCCTTCGCACTTTAAGGAAGTTGTCCCAAGATTGTGTTGAACAATTTATGGTTCGTGTTAAGGTTACGTTATTTTTTGTTGTAAAGTTCAGCAATAAAATATTATCTTTTTTCCGAATTAAAATCAAGAAACTGCTAGTTTACCTATACAAAGACGATGTTTCGAATTGTTGAAATATTAGACTACAGGAGTCATAACATAAACGTTATGTTCCTGTAAGGGGGAAGTGTGTCGGGGCGAAAAAGATAGAGGTACAGTAATAAGCTGTGCCTTAGTTTTCTGGTGCGTGCGTAATTGTTTTTTGTAATTTTTGTAATTGTTACCAAATGTGAGTGACTGTTATCATTAAGAACACTCTAACTTTATTCATTTACAAATATTGTTAATTCCTTTTATTTCAACAGTTATTTATAAGCCTTGTTTTGACACACGCACTCTGGATTCGTTAAACGATTACAGAATTTGTATGAAATTTTTAATAGCTTTGGGGGGGGAGGAGTCGATTCCCCTGATCCCACCCGAAGTTAAGTCACTGACTGGGGTAATATAAAGGATATTATTGCAGGCAATTAATGTAGTGTCTCATTGGTTAGGTATGCTTAAGTTTAGTCTAGTATTCTTGAATCTACAGCCAGGTCAAGATTCTTAAGCTTCTTTATTACTTTACTGTAGGCCTAATTTAAGTCATTTCTTTTCGGTTTATAAAGCTACCTAACGATATAGTCAAAGTACTGCCAAAAAACAGCTTAATGACTACGTCTCTCCTTGAAATGCTGCTTCGACTGCTACTCGTAGGCAGGCGATAAATAACTACTTAAATATAAAATACAAATCGTTTCAAGGTGTCGTTGTGTTCTAAGAAAAGAAGCAAACACGTATGAAATAGTAGGGATGGCTGAAGGGCCAGTGGTATGGGGAAGAGATCGTATCAGAATAAATAGTGTTGCCACGTGCAATTTTACAAAAGCTGGAACAGTGTGCAGAAAGGTAGACGACAGTTATATATTAATACAAATATTTAAACACCGGTGAAACGGCACGACGTGTTTTTGTTTATAAGAGAAAGGAAATTGCATACATTATAGCACAGGAAGAGACAAACTTATAGCACAGCTTGGCTTCAAAACAAATACGTTGAGGGAAGAAACACTCCTTCCGATTTCACAACGTGTATCTACTTGTACCCTGCTATTTCTTTTATGAATTTGCTAACTGCTATAATTTTTTATTGTTCAACTAAGCTTTTCGTCATTACTGACATCTTCAGATCTTAAACAACGAACGATCAGAAAAGCTTAGTCGAACAATAAAAAATTATAGCAGTTAGCAAATTCATAAAAGAAATAGTAAGGATGGCTGCTAATTTAAACAATACGAAGAATAAAACATACTTGTACCCTGGGCTGATGGTTTTGTATATACTACAGCCTACAAATGTACTGTAGAGAATTGATAACAATACAAAGTAACGTTAGGCAACAACGTAATTCTTAACGAAACAGCATTGATACGATGTTATTTTCGCGATACAGTATATGACGAAGAAAAATAATTACGTTAGGAAACTGACTGTGTAAACTAACTTTATGATTTCGGTAATATTATCGTTCCGGTAAAAAACTAAATCCATCATGTTCAACATATCTAAACTCAATTTTATACGTTTTAATCCAATATAAAGAGTGGGTTCTATTTTAATTAGTGTATTATGTTTAAATGGCAGTCTATATTCCTTTAAATGTTACTTTAATTGATTAAATATTATATCTCAAGTTTCATTGTATAGGTGTGTGTGTAGGTGTCCCATAGCGTAGTAGTCGAGATACAGTATCTGTTATTGGAATGAAATGGACTTATTAATGATGTTATTATTTTATAACGACCTCCTGAGCTTTTAATACAGTTTACAAAAAATAATTAATCTGTCTCTGTCGACCTTTGTAACACAATGTTTTACTTTCTGTACAATGAAATAAATTAATCTTTAAAAGTTCTTTTTGTCTTATTTACTATAAAGTCTTTACTGATGTCAGAGAGTCTTTCTTTTAATTTTTTATAGTTGTAAATAAATAATGTAAGTTTACTTCCCTTTAATGTCGGCTGCAGATCCTTCAGGCGACGGGCTGTTCCTATCTGGAAGAATACGTGGGTCGATTTACTCTGTCCGGCTTCAGGGTCGCTTTCGGGCGTGTAGGTATTTCTCACCGGCACGGTTACATACACTTTCACCGTGAACCGATACTGTCACTGCTAAAATGGTGTATTATGCTTACACACTTCCCGTCAGCTTGAACTGTCTATATAGCCTAATCGGAATATCTTGAACATTCGCGCAATTGCACAATTATAATACTTCTTGGAGTAAGTCGAGAAACTTTCTAACTTGCGTTCGTCGCGATTGGCAGACCAAACGTTTGATACCAGCATGGCATTCACACGCTATCAATTCCGAAGAGAAACTGATTTAACCGTCCAAAGTTATTTCCATCGACTGAATTCTTGCAATCTGATTGGTTCTTCGGTAACCCCTACTCATGATTTTTCTACAGACAATCATTGTCCTTGTCCAAGAAGGCTTCCGAACAGAAAAATGTTAAAAAAACCTGAATATTTTTACGACCGAATTTATGGGCCATTAAACCTTTTTACTTAAAAAATGCGTAGGCTTACATTAAGTCACTGATTTTTAAAATAACTATTGTCATCATTTAGGTCTTTTTATTACGAACATTCTAATATAACTCCAATATAAAAAATTCCCATATCTCGAAAGTTATTTAAATTAACGTTTTATATATGAATATTCCGTAAAATAATTTCACACCTATCACACGCGCACTACACACGCGGCTAAGCATCCTTACGCACCATCTCACTGCACGTAAAGTTATTTTACTAGTCTAAAATACTTGACACTAACATTTTTCACAATGTTCCTTATCAGCTAATTTATAATGTTCAAATCTGCAATCTCTGCTTATTCATACAGATTGAATACTTATTCTACTACTCATTTATCTTATGCTTTATTCTCTGATGCATTTCATATGCAATTACACTGTCCATTACAGTATATTTAATAATACTTTAAAATTTTAACATTAAAAATTAAAGTCTAGACATATTTAATTGTCTAAAAAATTTTAATATATTAACGTTTAAATCGAATTAGCTTTGAAATGAACTGATCATCGACATATTTTAAATGTCGACGAAGGAAAAGTTTTGTATCTCCACGAAGGGCACGTAAAATCTATACACTAAAGGGTCTCAATTTTAATTCATTCAGTATAGTGTACTCACTCAGTGGGGCACTCGGTCAAGCGGAGCCGTGCAAAGGCGCCTAAAGATTTAGAAAGTCATAAACACAAAACATAGGCCTATGCACTTGTACTTTCCAGGTTTAGACAAAACCAGGCATGCACTCGTACATGTAGTTTTCCCTAATACTGGGGCTGAATTGTGGCGTAACCGAGACCGGCTAACCTATGTAACTGACACGAGCGTGTGTTCACTGGACGTTGTTACAGTGTGTATGATTGTAAGCGAAATGTGCTTTGAGGTTTCACACTACCGATCCGTTGGAGAATTACTTCAAGTTTAATTTCGGCTTCGATAACCACGGCATGAGTAAGGGAAAACTGTATCTGTGTTGGTTGCAAGTAACGCATGCGAATGTGTGCGTGTGCCTGTGTGCTGAGGGAGCGCTCGGTAATGTTTGCGCTCATCTTATATAAGAATACAATACCATATTAACATCCCAGTATTATTCTAGAGTTACGTTTGATACACTCCAGTGGATTTCAATACTGAAAAGCTTGATAACATGACAGTCATACTGATTTCAGGATGCTTCGTAGAAAATCTCTGTTAGCGTAGATTCTCCATAGCATATGAGGCATGCGAAGCACGTACTGAAGGGGTTGTAACGTACGTAGCTTAGTGCGTTGGTTGTTAGATAACATTCGTAGCATATGGATCCAGAAGAAGCCGTAGCCTTTTGTAGTCCAAATTAACTTCACTTAAACAATAAAACTGGTCGGTTCATTTCACATAAATTCTTATAAGCACCGCTTTAGTGAATTTTACAGTTTACTTAATTTTTCAATTGATTTTTAAGTTTTTAAAAAAGTTTTGTGACTAATTCATTTAATTTTAACAATAGATGAAACAAAAAACGTTTTTCTTCACTCGCTGTGGTGTCTCTCTGTCCGGGTGGAATCTTGCGATTGACTTTTAACTACCTTCCAGACTAGCTAGGGCTTTGAAATTAGGCACACTTATGTATCTCCGATGACAATATAATAATCCATTGAAAAAAGTTTGAAAATTGTAAATTTTGCAAAATTGTGAAAATTTAAAATTTTGCACACTTATGTATCTCAGATGACAACAATACAATAATCCATTGATGAAAATGTAAAATCAATTTTAATAAAAAAAATCAAGAAAATTGTCAATTTTGCAAAATTATGAAAATTTGAAATTTTGCACACTTTGGCATTTTGAAACCACTTTCAACAAAGTATCAATCTACTCACTGAAAACACAATTCAAAATGTAATATAAAACTTCACACATCAAAACAATAACAGTAACCACTTGATTAGCGTAACACTGCTTTGTGCAGATACACATGTCCTATTGCAGAAGTTGTTGATTTCCTTATGGAACTCTTGCGCATCAGCAGCACGCTGAGCACGAGCATCGCGGCGACATTTCTGTATATCCTTACGCTTTTGTTCTGTCTCATAGAGTCGTGCTAGAGAGGTGTATACTATATCTCTTTCGCGCCGAGAAGCGCGTTGATCGTCATTTTCCATCGCACGAGCTCGAGAAGTGTATTCTCGATCTTTAGCAAGACGATAAGCGCGTTGGTCTTTAGTTTCAATAGCACGAGCTTGCGATTTGCGTTCTCGATCTTTAGCAAGACGACAAGCGTGTTGGTCGTCGGTTTCAATAGCACAAGCTTGTGACACGCGTTTTTTACGATTTACAAGTCGCTTTAATTTAACTTCAGCCGTTTCTTGCGAACGCTTGAGCCGATAGTGTTGTCGCTTCTTCTCCAATCGTCGCTTCTTTTGAGTCGCCGTCTCCTTCATCATTGCAAAGAAGCGGCTCTTACAAAGAAGTACTTAAAGCACAACTGTCCTTTGTAACCACACAAGTGCACGAACACGCGAGTTAGGCATCCTTCAGAATACGTTAATATTACACTAGCATACACTTTTGTTTCACTTAAGGGGAGTCGGAACCGAAAAAATGGAAAAAAAATAAAAATTGCGTTTTTATTTTTATATTTTTCTTTACACTTTTCTGAATACAATGGTATAAAAATCATGAAAATCGGATAAATATAAGTATTTTTAATATTTTTTTGTTTGACTCAATACAGCGTTGATTTTTGTTTCCATAGTAACACAAAATGTAAATAGTGTCTTTTATACATTCACGCTTAATTATACCTCTAATGTTTCTTTCCAATGTTGGTACACTTGTTAAACAGCTGAAAAACGTGTACTACTGCAGAAATATTGTTTACTGTTATTGTTTTGATGTGTGAAGTTTTATATTACAGTTTGAATTGTGTTTTCAGTGAGTAGATTGATACTTTGTTGAAAGTGGTTTCAAAATGCCAAAGTGTGCACAATTTCAAATTTTCATAATTTTGCAAAATTGACAATTTTCTTGATTTTTTATTAAAAAAATTGATTTTACATTTTCATCAATGGATTATTGTATTGTTGTCATCTGAGATGCATAAGTGTGCAAAATTTTAAATTTTTACAATTTTGCAAAATTCACAATTTTCAAAATTTTTTCTATGGATTATTGTATTGTCATCGGAGATACATAAGTGTGCCAAATTTCAAAGCTCTAGCTAGTCTGGAAGGTAGTTAAAAATCAATCGCAAGATTCCACCCGGACAGACAGACACCACAGCGAGTGGAGAAAAACGTTTTAATAATGGATATTCTTACAAATCAGTTTTTGCTTTATTCTGTTTTATTAACAAAGTAATTAGTCTGTCTGATTAATAATCTCTGCCACATTTCCATCCAAGCGTTACTTTTGTGTCTTTATAGTTACTGTCGTGCTCCATAGCTTGGGAGATGTTTAACTGCCTTTATTAATAATTCTGCATCCATAATTAATTAATTAATTGAACATTAAAAAAACAAATAGTTCGGCAAGAAGCTTTACCGTAGTTACTGACAGGGTCAAGACAGCCGTCTACTGCAGATAGCAGCAACGGACAATGGGCCTAACACTTCAAGCCAAAACAAGGTGAAGAATTAAATTAGGTTAAGAGTTAACAAGGTTAAGAGTTAAATTGCGGTCGTTAACTCTTCGTAGTTTATTGTTTCATAGTGATTTGACAGTAGTGTATGAGAGAGAGAGAGAGAGAGAGAGAGAGAGAGAGAGAGACTGTGTACGCGCGCGTGTGTTTTGACAAATACGCATTAGGGGCAGTAAATAGTAAGTGAATAGAACTATAAAACGTCTTTGGAAAATGAGTTTCTACGTTGTAACTTCCCACGCACGTACATACTGACAGCGTCATTTAAGGCCATTTAAGGCTGATAGATGAAATGTGCACAGTCTCTATTGAGTGTTAATGAACTAGTACATCGGATACAAACTTCCTTCAGTACTAAATTAAGCCTGTTTCAGGCACATGTTAGGGAGTTTTTTTATTAAATGATCTGCTCTGACACATGAATAGGCTTCATCATGTTATTTGCAGTGAAAACAGTATTAAACCCTGTAAGTACTCCATCAAAGCAGTTTAAGCCTTTAGAAGATTATATTTAATTAAAACATATTAATTTCACTCATCTTTGGCACAGAGATGAACCTGTGTGTGTGCGTGCGCGCGCGCGCGTGTGTGTGTGAAGCAAGAAAATATCGTCTTAACAATTTTCCCTGAAACATGTCGGTGCTATAGGATTAGTAGTAAATATACACGTATGTTGTGCACCCAATTACATAGCATTTAAGACGGAAGGGCTTAAAGGCAACTCCATTCGCCCTGAACAAAATTTTGTGTTTGCTGGAGCTTTGGCTAACGCTATTTCCACTTTAGGCAAGAAAATGCGTGACATTGAAAATCGTAAGTGATAACCGTTCGAACATGCTTTTTATTTTTAAATCACAAGAAACTTTATCTTCTGGATTTGACAAAACAAATCGTATTTCGTACATGTCTTACTAATTGAAATAAAGAAAGTAATTTCTACAAGATATAATATAGAATATGCGGAAAGTATGTTAGTCAAAAGTGTTTGACCACTGCTTTGTGATTTTGATAGGGGAACGTCAAGGTGGAGGTAAAACCATATAGAAATTATTCTAACTAGCAGAGACCTATGTACTTCTGTCTTAGAATTTCTATGAATAACGAACGCTTTGAAAATGCAAACGCAGTTTGTAGTGTTGTAGGTATAATATAGCTTAACAAGGAAAACGTTAGAGTTGAAACTCAAGGTGTCCTGCTACTGGCCAAAATAACGAACTAATAAGAATTTTAACTGAGTTAAGTAAAATAAATTTCAAATTCTTGACAAAATTATAAGCAACTTAAATAGTAAAAGACGAAGAGGGATCTACTAATCAGATTTAATATCTGCTCAGTATTAATTTACGAAACCGTTACTCGAAATAATCACAATGAAAATAGTAGTAAACTTAATGTTTTGTTTTCTTGAAATTAAGTTTCTTGTTTGATATGCAATGAAAATGTAGTGGAAGAACTTTGTATATGTGAAGTATATATTTGACCTTGTCAGACAAAAAAAAACAAGAACGGTACTGGAAACCGCTTGCCATGTTGCCTAACAAATTTAAAAATATTCACAAGCAGGAAATGAGACCAAGGACATCATTACATTCTCATGAGGATGATTTGTGCAATCGGAACTGTGTAACCCAAGATATGACGTGAGAAACAATTATGGAAAAACACAAATGAAGTAATAACGAAAACGTTCTAAGCATAGTAGTATTTTTTCAAAACACTGGTAGAAAATGTGTTGAAGTATAAAACTGTTGGTACCCTGTTATAAAAGCGACAAGATTTCAAATTTACATGAGTAGATTTCACCACCTGTATTTTGAATTTTTAAGTATTTTACCACTAAAATTTTAACGATTTTGAAACGACATAATTTGTTATGAGAATACATTAAAAACGAATTCAAACCCCACGACTAAAATGTATGTTTTTATAATTATACCTATTTACAGCTTAAATTGGATTATGCAGGTTTCTTATCGATTATTGTTGTACACTGCTGATGGGAACCATTGTTAACTAAACAACTTTTTAACTGATAAATTATCTCGACACTTTTCGCTTTATAATTCAGCAGTAAATCGCAGTTTTTTTATCCGTGTTTTTTCTTTGGTTTTTAGTTTTCCTTAAGTCGTAAATTCACATGCAAAAATAATTATTAGAAGATTTTATTAATTTGCTCCTCGGTTGTGGTGAGTTAAAGGCGAGGATTACCAGATCGATCAGAAAGGGAAGCTGCTTTCGGGTTATTAATACCAAAATTAAAAGAAATAGACCCTATACATTAACATTATTTAAGGGCAGTCCAAACGGCAAAAAAAAATTTTGGGGTTTTGGTCTACTATTATTCTCCTTAAAATGGTATATAACACTTGATAGTAACAAAATTATTTGTTGGTGTAAAAAATTCTTTTCTATCACCTTGTAGTGCGTTGGGATCAACTTTCTGGCGCCCAACTATGTCCAAAAGATCTGGATACATGGTGCAAGTATAACAGATCTCAACTAGTAAATGAAGTTTATGATCACACAAAACATTTTCACTTGCCTGAAGTTATCATGAAGGAAATTAAACCCATTTTTCAACAGTTGTCAGATTCCAATCTGCTGGGAAATGTTTGAAAGGCAAATCACAAATTCCAAATTAGTCTCTTAATAATTTGGTATGGTCAAACATACCAAAAAGAACTTTTGTTTCCATTGAAACATTAAAATTTGGAGTATTTGAGGCAGTTTTATCGTACAATGATGGCTATGTAACAAAACTAAAAATTTTAGAACACTTAGGATTAGAAGTGGGACGAAATTCGGTTGTTGCAATGAAATGACTTGACATTGTCCGCATCCGAAGAGCTGATAAAGCAGTTACTGATCTCGAAAAAAAAATCAGACAGTCAAGAAGTTTAATAAAAAGGAAGCTGGAGGACTTATATCAAGAAGAGGAGGACCTAGACAATCCTTACAGTGCTGGGTACTATTAAAATTGTGAGTAGACCGACATCGAAAATTGACTTTTTTAAGCTTAGGTGTCAGATATTTCAATAACCGTTAAAGATATGTTTACGAAATTTTTATTTTAGCTCAATGGTATAAAATACTGGTTCCGTACACAGGGATTTCAAAATATTTATATTACAGACCAAATAGGAATTTTTTTTTTCAATTTATTTGTTGGTGTAAAAACATGTAAAACAAAAATCACAAATATTTTAATTTTTCACTAAAATAAAAAGCTTGTGTACGGAACTACCTAAAGAGTTCCTTTCCATAATAAAATAATCTGCAAGGTTCTAGGTATTATAGTTTTTGAAATATCTGACATCTAGTTAACATTGAGTTTAAATGGAGTTCGGACTGCCCTTGATAATTGAATGTTTTAAGTTAACAATTTTTCTGTTTCTGTTTCTTAATTATAATTTGATGTATAAGTTCAACTATTAATGAAATTTTTTTGCCAGGGATCCTGACCTTCGCTTACGAATAACTCGTGAAAACTTTTCGGATATTTTTGGCAGCAGTTGCGGTATTTCCGAAGTTTCTTCGTTAGAAACATGCCATAGAATCAATTGTTTGAACCCTAAAATTCTGGTCCCTTCTTTGGTATTTTGTCAATCAAAACATTCGGAAGGTGCATTTTTCATAAAGAATTTATGTAAAACACAGCATACCATGGCTACGAATCAATGTTATGCATTTGCAAATTAATTTGAGTATGAAATATTCAGAACCAGGATGCAAAAATTCCAAAAATGTTTTCAACAATACCCCTCGCTCGTAATGTGCGATAATTAAATACTTTCCTGGGGAAGCTAAATCTGCTTATCGAAACGGTTTTAACAAACCGTTGAGCAATTCTATCTCAAAGGAAAGACATTGTCGGCTACAAAAACAGGGTAAGACTGTACTAGTATTTGTTATAGTCTTCTCACTTGGGATGTTTAATTGATTATTCTGAAGCTTTGAAAACATTACGTGTTTTGTCGAATTTCGCCGTCCGAAACTCTCCCGAAATCGTACATCATAAATTTATAATCTACACCCACTGTTGCCAATAGAACTAAGCTTTTTCGACCTTTATAGATATAAAACTCTGAACCGGTTCCCGTTGGATAAATAATATTGTTGTTTTCCATTCAAGCTGCATACACAATGCGGAAAATTCCATTTGCCTTCAAAGCCTCGTGCTATATTACTTCAATCTGCAGTTGTTTTTGGAAGCTGAAAATAGTAAAAGAAATGTCTGTTTCAAGTAACATTTTATAACAGTAGGGAACACATGCACATACTAGAACGTTGTAAATAGGTTTGCAGGTTTCTGGCACAATGGGGCTGAGAGTTTGAGATGATATTATAGTAAACAACTTCAAATCTTCATAGTTTCTTCCGGTTGCCATGAATCGTAAAATAACACTCAACCCGTCATGAGGTTAAATCGCAGTCCTCGTGATGGTGCCCTTCTTCTGAATCAATAGCGCTACCAGTGACAAGAGTTTCACGTATAATTCGTTCATCCACACAAATAATTGTGCCAATCTTTTGGTGCGAGACACAGTTCGTGTAATAAATTTACATGAGAATATATTTTGTTGCACTCAGTCTTTACGCGTAACACCACACTTTTCGCTTGACTTTTCTTTTACCGCACTGCATAGCTAACAGCAAACCAACAACTGCTAAACGCCAACGCTTCAGATGACCTCAAATTACGACTTATCTGTGTAGGAAAGTCGACTAAACGTAGGGCATTTAGAAATATCAATTTATGGCCCTTGCCTATATAGGCTACTATAAAAGTCAAAGAAGTGCAAGGATGGATGCAAATCTGTTTTCTTAAAATGTCTTAATGTTTTTTTGATAAATTTATTCCTGCGGTAAAATCTTATTTCAAACAAAGAACTGGAACAAATAACCAGTTTGTTAATCTATGGATAACTCGGATAATCAAGATTTCACTGCACATAGATAAAGATAAGCTGTGCACTAGACCAGTTCAAAATATTATATATTTGTAGACGTCAAAACTATTGAGTTGATTGTTTGTTTTCTTGGTAAATTATCTATGCAGAAAAGTTCTCCCATGGAATACATAATCAGAAAACGTAAATCTTGTAAACGTTTTGCTTCCGGTAAGGCTAAGTAAGTTCTAGACGTGTCACAAGTACTAAACGATTATGTAGACCAATATTAGACAATTACATTATAAATGTAAAAAATACAGTATGTAAATAATGACAACGTACAACACGTTACACTAAGGGTCGTGTTTCTCGGTTTCAAAACTGGTAATGTAACAAAATTGACACAACTATAATAATTTGTTACAACAATTGTTATAATTGTTGTTAATAGTGTGTTTATTGTGCTAATTATAACGATAATGATAAACATTACGAGGGCTCTGATAATTTTAATTTTTAATCTTTTAAGCGATGGCCTCCACATCACTTCTTATAGCCATCCCAACCTCCTTGAAGATTCCTACCTAACTAATAGGGAAGCAGAATGCATAACTGCATAGAACCTGTATGCAGTTAAACAGTGTGCATTCTATCTGATTGAGTCGTTGGCGTATTTCAGGAGGGGGGGCGATCACTTAACTTAGAAGGAAGGGAGAACAACTGTAATATTGTAACGAGAACCTTATCGAACAGCAGAGAACATCCTCCACCCGTCCCTCCATTAGTCGAGCAGCTGTAGAATTATAGCGAAGCAACGAGCTACACACCGACAAAGGTTGAACAAGATCGTCAACCCGACAGATTTTGGAAGCGGTATGTTCACAAACCTGCTAATCAGAACTTACCGGTACCTTTAAGCATTAAGATTGAACATGCTAAAAGAAGAATAATTGAAAAAGGTAATAAGAGAATAGAAAGATTCAACAGAACTCACAAGTTGCAGAAATTTAATGTGGGAGAGAGAGTATTATTAAAACAAATCCAGTTGGAAAGTCAATAGACAATGCTGCTAACAAAATTCTTCAGATTGTATGATGGACTTTACACTTTGCTAAGACAAGCTGGCAAACAAACTTTCATGGTATATTTGTGATGACACAAGACAGAGAGAAGTAGGCAAGTACCATGCAAGCTCTTTAAGGAAATTCTACGAATCAATAAATAGGTCACTGTGACAGTTAAAGGTGAACACGCATTAAAGTGGATACTACGAAACCACGCAGGAAGTCAACATGTATGGGAGGGGAATATTTTGTTCAGCCCACCTCACATAAGGCTAATGGTAAAAGCATTATTCATTATTATGAGCATAATTAATGTAAATAAATATTGTATTAGTAAAATGTACTGTAAACGTTTGTCTAATGTAAAAGGCAAAAATTTAATAAACAAGTTTATTAATTTTTTTTTTATTAAGCAGGGAAATAATGCAACAGTACGAATGTATATGGTACTGTGCATTGCACAATTAGTTAAGATAATTTGTGTAAATTAAGTAAATAATCAATATTGTCAGTAGTAATCATACTTCAGATAGAAAGCTGTAAAGAGGGCAACGAATTTGCCTGTTTGAACAGGTAGATCACGCCACACACAGCTGCGTCTGTGTACACGTATATCTTACGTGTGTGAGTGCAGCCAGTTAATTTCTGCAATGCATCACCCCTAAATAAACGTTAATAAATATATAAATTATTTAAATTGTGGTAAGTGTGTGTGAAATATCACAAAACAAAATACGCCACAGTGTAAATAATATAAAGACGCACGCGTATACGAAAGATTGTGCGAAAATAATAAAAAGTGCAAATAAATGTAAATAAAACCCATAATAATTGAGATAGAGAAAAACGGTTAACACACAGTTATACACATAAAAATTACCGACCAGATGAATATCGGGTAATTTGCAAAAGACTTCGCATGTTGCGAATATCAGTGAAATAAGTGTGTAAATAATCGTGTTTGTAAAAGGACGCTACGACAGACTGATTTCTGGAGAGAATTGTCGAAACATGATTTTTGCGCCCTAGACTATAAATACGCGAGACACACCAGCCTTGTTCTCTTTCTCGTTCGACTACAGCAGCAGCCGGAGGCTATGCCCGGCAACTTCAACTCTTTCTCGTTCAACTACAGCGGCAGCCGGAGGCTATGCTCGGCAACTTCAACTCTTTCTCGTTCGACTACAGCCGCAGCCGGAGTCTATGTCCGACAACATCATCACTTTCGTGAGATCACCGCTGCAGCCAGAGGCTATTACGGGAGACGAGGGAGCAGCACACTACATGGCATAGATTCCAGACGTAGAGTACGAGTCATCGGACTGCTAAGAGAGAATCCGGACTGCTGCAGGAATCGGAGGACGAGGAACGGACTCCAGGACTACACGACTACGCAGACTCAACCAGGATCAAGGACTCAGGACCAGAAGAGGATACGCTAAGGAACCGCAACGATTAAGGTGAAAGAAAGCCATGTATTCATCCAAACGAAAGACTTAATCAAAGACAATTAAACATTGAAAAAAAGAAAGACAATATAATTTCAAAAAATGTAATTAATAATTTGTAAATATAGGCCTACACAAATTATTTGTATAGTAATTATAGTAATATTTGAATTGTGAAAGTATATTTTTGAAATGATAATTTATTGAAAATATTTAAATTAATTTTGAAAGAATAGTAATTTTTCTAAAGTAATTAATAAGTCATAAATAAGAAATGCATATGCAACAACAATAAGAATTTGAAAAAAGAAAGATTAGAAAATTTAATAATAATTTAATCATAATAAATTGAGCAAGTCGAGAGCAATATTATATAATAAGCAATGTTAGTTATAGTTAAAGATTATTTTATGTTTCTGTGTAATATGAGATTAGTTGTATTTATTAACAAGGAGGTGTACTACGCTGACTCAACCAGGATCAAAGACTCAGGACCAGAAGAGGATACGCTAAGGAACCGCAACGATTAAGGTGAAAGAAAGCCATGTATTCATCCAAACGAAAGACTTAATCAAAGACAATTAAACATTGAAAAAAAGAAAGACACGTTATTATTATTACGATTACACCCATTGAATATTTATAACGTAAGTATCGTCAACGATATAGATAGACAACATAGTCAAAAAGTTATAATATATATATATATATATATATATATATATATATTATATATTTCCAAGTATTTCCAAAAATTCACACAAATACATTGTGAATTTACTCAACGCAACTACTCAGTTCCATGTACTCAACGCAACTATGAAGTGTATTACACCGGCCAGGTCGCAGGATTTTTTTCTCTCTCGTTGCGTCAAGTATATGTAGTTGCACAATAATTAAATAATTTTCAAAGAGGAGTGAGCTGTTGTTGACATGAAATAATTAATTAAAACCGTTTCAAAATAATCATACTAAGATTTATTAATATTAATCGAAAGATGAAAAAATATTAAAATTTAGAATTATAAAAAAATATTCTCTTTTATAAGTTTACATAAAGTAGCATATAACCTTCTCTGCTGTTTATGACAAATTAAAATAAATAACCATATAATCTTACTAGCTAAACAGACATGTTAAACAAATTATCTAAACCCTTTTTATTTCAGTGTGTCTGACTTTTACTCCAATTTTCAAATAATCATAGCAACTCATATACAAACAAAAATAATATTAAACTCAAGAATAAAATTACTTGTTGCTATAAACAAAATAAAATAATTACATTTACTTTCAACCTATTATTTAATTCTACTGACACACAAATTTTAACATATAACAAAAGATTAGTATTTTTAAATTTTCTTATTAAATTAAATTATTTACTTTAACTACTATTTAAATTTAAAACTTTAAGTCTTTACTCTTCATGTATAATTTTCTTTTTGAAAGTTCTTTTCACAACCAAAAAATGTAATTGTTTATTCATCACCTGCGTACAGCTGCCGACGTTACCGTTGGGTGTGTGTGTGTGTGTGTGTGTCCTGAATCCTGAGAATTTGATGATGATGATAATGATTATGCTGATGCTGTGTTCTCTGTCTCTACGGGTTGTTGTTTGTGATGGTCCAGAGTTCCTCCATAAGTCTTGGTGTGTGTGGTAACGATGATCGGTCGATCGGCAGACCAGCAGGGTGACGTTGTGTGAAGATATCTTGAGTCTCTCCGACCGCCCCAAAATTGCCTGTGGTATTTATACTGGACGCCAATCTGACAAGTCCAGGACTGTTTTCGACCTGTTAGATATTGTCACTTCGTGCAAAGCGTCCTTTTAATTACAAATCACTTTTTGGTTCATTTTAGCGATTTCGTAAACATACTCGTAGCATGAGCGATATCATTGTTTGCGTAATTCTTTCCTGGTTACTCACATATAACACTTATTAATTACTGTCTACTCACACTAGTAATTAACATTAAATTACCTGGCGTCATTATTATTGCAAATTTCTGCAATACTTTTACATGACTATATTCGTTAAAATTTCCTTAATGTAATGGTGTTTTTATAATTTGGGTAAGTCTTTGTTCACAGGTTTAAAATGTATTAATTAGTTTATTTTTATCCGGTTAAAACCCGATTACAGACGTACGCATCATCCCATCTCTGCCTGTCGTAGCTTGCGTTCACACACACAAACACACAAGCGCTGTATTCACGCGGGGCAGGTGTACGCTTTCTGACAATCCTTAGCCTGCATAATATTGTTAAAAACTGTTCATCATATATTTTCTATGTATTGTTGCAATATATATATATATATATATAAAATTGTGATAATATTCAATATAGTTTCTTCTGCAAGTAGTGTATTGTGTTTTGTTGTTTCAACACCTATTATATAATTGCTGCAAGAAACGTTGAGTTACGTTTATAGAAAATTATATATATATATATATATATATATATATATTATAATACGTCTCTTGTACCCGTAGTATCTTAATGGTATTATAATTTGCCCGTGTTATTCCTTATATATGTTAATTTGTAATAACTAGTTGTAAATAGTGTATCAGCTGATCGTGGAATATTTATGTTGTGTGTTTACGAATGTGATTTAAATATATAAGTAAAAGAATTGAATTATTCTGCCGTGGGTTCTGAATCAGAATTATAATTATTCCAGTTCAGTAGTTAGAACTCCAAAATCAATTCAAAAAATAGCGGTCGAGTCATCCCAAAATTTTCAAGTCACCTTCGATATTAGGCTTTAACCTATTATTTGAGGTTAATCTTGGTTTTGCAGTTTGCGTACTTCCAACGACTCCCCGAATTCTTCTTATCCTTGTTAATTATAAAATAAATGCTGATAATATATTACGTTTCTGAAATAATAACGCATGGATATGATTTAATAACATAATGGTTTAATCTCTGTAATATAAATTCAAATTATTGGAAAATTCCATTCGATACATACGGTTGTCACAATCGATATTTATCTCAGGATTTAATAATTAAATAATTTTAATATATTTCGTGGGAATTCTTATGGCTGCTACGAAAAGTTCCTTTACATGATAATTAATAATAGAGAGTACCTTTACAAACAATATATTACTTATAATCTAAAAAATTACAAAAATTATATATTAAGTAACATACAAGGTTTGACGATATTCAATACGCTTCGTAAAAGCATGTAGGTTAGAGCGATGTCAACATCATGGCTACTATATTGTCCGTGTCAGAGAATAATGAAGTTTATTAATGTGTACAATAAATGTTTTCCTTGTAATCACTGTTCGTTTAGATATTGAATTTGTTTTCACTTTAAAATGTTTACTAGTGATTAGTGTTAGTGTAAATTGTTATATTGTCTAGTGGTTGTTCCTTGTTGGATACAAATATTGTCAAATTATACTTTACACATCTAGACGATATTGCTGAAGGGTTTTCTGGTTTATTCTGAATAATTTCTTGCTTGTGTGTTTTACTTGTTCATGAAAATTGTAGTGGAGGGATTATTATCATCGATGATGGTCATTCAGATCTTCTTTCACAAACGGGTTATCTATTTTTATATATATATTTTTTTAATTACATCTAGACACGCACTATTCAACTGTTTTCCATCACAATTAACAATTAAGTGTTATTTCTTCTTTTTTAGTCACTGAACTCATACAAACTTCTTAAATTTTGATTGGCCATTTATGTACAGGTTAAATGTTATAGGATCAACATCCATTACCTACTTTATATTTTATAAATTACCTTTAATAGATAATTTTATTATTATACTCTAATGATACATGCAATGTTTATACAATTATTAATTAGATAATTGTAAACAATTTGATACTAAACATGCCTCAGTTTATAACTGTAAAACCTTAACTTGAATTTCTATGATATGTGGTGGAACAATTTGTTATGGTTGATTGTAATTTCTACTTTGACTCCCTGAGATAAATATATTTACATAAATTAACTGGTGACATAAAATCTTATAACATATAACAGAAACTCTTATAATAATACTTGTTTTTAACAACTTTAATTATTTCATACTTTTAAACTATTGTCTGTATGATAATAATAAAAACACATTTTATAAATAATAAATAGCACACTGTTTAACTATAGTTTGTGCCACTATTTATATTATGTCACTCATATCACTGTAAGGGGTTGTGTCCCTTTTTCTATCCTTAATTATAGGCCTATATAATTTTCGTTAATACAATTTTATTATATGGATAGGTACTCTTTATTGGGTTTGGTTGTTATTCAGGGTAAGTTGATTAGGCCTACTAGGTTTATTTATTTAACTTTTTTCTGTTTACTGCCCTATTCTACTGGGTTATTTCTGGGTTTCTTAATAATATTAAATAAGTCAAACCAACTAGGTTTCCTTTAATTTGCTTTCAATTATTATTTCTTGTTTCCTCTCTGGATCGGATTCCACTATTATTTACTATTCTTTTGTAACATTTTGTTTCGTTACAATATATATATATTGCAGCGAATCAAAATAAATGTTGCATAGATAGGTTCTATATCTGGAGGTAGGAAATGTATTAACTAACACAAATAATACTTTTGTCTTATTCAGTTTTCAAACATAAAATTATATATTTTAATAATGAGGCTTTTAAATAAAGAGTATAATAATTTTTTAACAATGGGTTTACTTGTTTGTAGAATTCCACACTCTCGTGCAGGTTCGTCGATCAACGGCGTAGCTGACACTCGCTTTTCACACACGCACGCTGTTATCTCCTAGTAATTGTTTATTAATTTATC
This sequence comes from Magicicada septendecula, assembly GCA_034769895.1. Lineage (NCBI taxonomy): Eukaryota > Metazoa > Arthropoda > Insecta > Hemiptera > Cicadidae > Magicicada > Magicicada septendecula. The sequence goes on along the minus strand of CM068367.1, from coordinate 1,030,566,389 downwards.
TCAGGGTTTCGTATGTGGATATTTAATAGATCTGTATATTTTGGGTATACAATCCGGAATCTTCAACTGTTCTCGCGCTTCAATCAGCGGTATTCCGCTGAATACTGCTGTCCTACGCGGAAATCGTGAACTCGCGCGAAAAGCACTTATACTGATCTATTCTACTTAGACTGGTGTTATTCGAGTTCTGGTACCCTAGATATCGTATACGGGAAAATCGTATCGTGTATCTAAGTCCCACGTCACTTATCGAATCTACGTGTCCTGACACGAAAAACTCTGTGACGGGATTTCGGAGTGAACCGTCTGATGTGCTCAAGTCGGAAGAGTGACCCGAATAAATTTAAGAACTTCTAATTGGTTGAAATCTTAGATATGTCATAGATTTTCATTATGGTAGACCGACTTCAAGTTAAAACTATGTCCAAGTCTGCAAAGGCTTGTCCAGATTTTATCTACAGATTTTTATTACCCTCTTGCAGATAATGTGTTGAAAGAAGAGTTAATTTCATTTTAAAATTCCTATTAAAATTGTAGTTCTACAGTATTGAAATATGAGAAATGTGGCACTCAATATGATGCATACTCTGTCCATGTTTCGTGTAGAAATGTTATTTATTAACGAAGTTATTCAATAAAACGTGGATGACACGAGCACCAGCACACTCGCGCACTAACATTGCACTGGACATGATAGAGCATAAAATTATGGGTATTTTGACATAACTCACTTCTTTACCCATATCTTAATTCAAAACTTACATCTAATTAACAAAAAATGAATAAAATCAGTTTAAAAATTGTCTATGATCGTCAGAGAATGTGTTACAGAACTCACATCCATTTACCAGGTTGTGGTAAATTGCTCGTATAATGGCTTTCCTTAATTTAAGGAGTTTAAGGATATATTTACTTTTTAAACCTATAACAATTAAAGAATTTGATTTAAAGCTATCCTCTCCTCTCCCTGTTTCTCCCTGTTGCCTCCATCCGACCATTTTACAGACCTTTATTTTTCTTTAGAATATTATTGCTCCATTATTGTTCAATTATGCAGATGAGGGTTACGCAAACAAGCAAGGGGTTCATACGCTTTTATTTTAAAGTAAATTCATGAGCATTATCGAACAATAAACCACATTTTTACCAAATAAAAGGAGTTAACTAAATTATTTCAGTAGACTAGACAATTACAGGTTAGGTGGACAGCTCGCAACAGTTGTTACTGTTGGTAGCGGCAATTGAGTAAATTTAAATTATTTTAAATTTAAATTACCATCTCAACTCTGCATAATTAACAGGACTTTATTCCAGGTAAGTACGTCGCTAATAAATGAAATCTACCTTCAGCGAGAAGTCAACTTACCCGATTCGTCTCATCAACTGAAGAACGTCGAATTACAAAATACAAGTGAACATTTTTTTTTACAAATAAATAAGAAGAGTTTCACCACAACTAATCAAGATCGAATTTTAATTTTCCATACAAATTATTAATAAAATAAATAACAAAAATAATAATAATAATCGAACTTTAAAATTTTAATTCAACCAAGTTATTAAACCGTTAAGAGAGAGGGAAGGACGTCACCATACAAATTTAATTTACTATATATTCATTTTACTTCCATGTCCCATAAGGAAGTGGAAGTATGGTGATGGCAAAAAAAATCGTGTTCGAAATAATTGCAGATTCTGATTGTACTACCCTCAAAACATGAAAAAAGTCATTTTTCGAAACGTGTCTGTGTGTGTCTCTGTCTGTCTGTGTGTCTGTAGATTTGTTTCTATGGCAAACGATAACAGCCGCAAATTCAAACAGAATCAAATAATTTTTTGCATACAGCCCTGAATTGTAGAGTACTCAAGACCTATTCTTTTTGGTGAAGATCGGTTAGGTGAAAGGGGTAGTTTACCTGCAACGTTCTTTTTCTTATCAAGGGTAATTTTTTACTTCCATATTCCTTAAGGAATGGAAGTATGGTGATGGCAAAAAAAAATCGTGTTCGAGATTATTGCAGATTCTGATTCTACTACACTCAAAACATGAAAAAAAGTCGTTTTCCGAAAAGTGTCTGTGTGTGTGTGTGTCTGTCTGTGTGTCTGTCTGTCTGTAGATTTTTTTTCTATGGCAAACGATAACTGCCGCAAATTCAAACAGAATCAAATAATTTTTTGCATACAGCCCTGATTTGTAGAGTACTCGCGACCTATTGTTTTTGGTGAAGATCGGTTGAGGGAAAGGGGTAGTTTACCTGCAACGGTTTTTTTTTATCAAGGGAAATTTTTTTTTTTGGCAAACGATAACAGCCGCAAATTCAAACAGAATCAAATAATGTTTCGTATACAGCCCTGAATTGTAGAGTTCTCAAGACCTATTGTTTTTGGTGAAGATCGGTTAAGGGAAAGGGGTAGTTTACCTGTAACGTTTTATGTTTTAACAAGGGTATTTCCTATGGCAAACGATAACAGCCGCAAATTCAAACAGAATCAAATGATTATTTGCATACAGCCCTAAATTGTAGAGTTCTCAAGACCTGTTGTTTTTGGTGAAGATCGGGTGAGGGGAAGGGGTAGTTTACCTGCAACGTTTTTTATCAAGCGTATTTTCTATGGCAAATGATAACAGCCGCAAATTCAAACAGAATCAAATAATTTTTTGCATACGTCAGTGAATTGTAGAGGACTCAAGGCCTTTAGATTTTGGTGAAGATCGGTTAAGGGGAAGGGTTAGTTTACCTGCAACCTTTTACGTTTTAACAAGAGTAAAGTACTTGAAAATTTATTTAAACTTTTTGAAACAATGGTAATTGTTGAAAATAAAATAATTTTGTTGCCAGGTAACAAAAATAAAGTCATTTTGATTATAAAATATAAATATTTACAACAAGAAAAGAATTTTCAGTTTTCAAAATTTAAATATATTTTTATAAAACAACTAGCGAGTACCCGGCATGCGTTGCAATGCCACTCAAAGAAAGAAAGTGTTTGTATATATATAATATATAAAGACTTCGTTCGCGTGGTCTTCAATTTAATGCGATAATATATTTAGAACAGAATCTATTCCATTGGGTTGCCATAGTAACCAGATCTAATAAGTTAGTTTTTAAGACTCCAAAGGACCCCCCAGAGGATCGTATCGAAAAAAACACCTGTCCTATGTTGGTTCTCCCGTTGCGTAAAATATTTGTGCCAAGTTTGGTTGAAATCGGTCCAGTGGTTTAGGAGGAGATGTGGAAGACCCCAAAGGACCCCCCGAAGTATCATATCGAAAAAACACATATCCTATGTTGGTTCTCCCGTTGCGTAAAATATTTGTGCCAAGTTTGGTTGAAATCGGTCCAGTGGTTTAGGAGAAGATGTGGAAGACCCCAAAGGATCCCCCAAAAGACCCCGTCGGAAAAAACACCTATCCTATGTTGGTTCTCCCGTTGCGTAAAATATTTGTGCCAAATTTGGTTGAAATCGGTCCAGTGGTTTAGGAGAAGATGTGGAAGACCCCAAAGGACCCCATCGAAAAAACACCTATCCTATGTTGGTTCTTCCTTTGCGTAAAATATTTGTGCCAAGTTTGGTTGAAATCGGTCCAGTGGTTTAGGAGGAGATGTGGAAGACCCCAAAGGACCCCCCGAAGTATCATATCGAAAAAACACATATCCTATGTTGGTTCTCCCGTTGCGTAAAATATTTGTGCCAAGTTTGGTTGAAATCGGTCCAGTGGTTTAGGAGGAGATGTGGAAGACCCCAAAGAACCCCCAAAAGAACCCCATTGAAAAAATACCTATCCTATGTTGGTTCTCCCTTTGCGTAAAATATTTGTGCCACGTTTGGTTGAAATCGGTCCAGTGGTTTAGGAGGAGATGTGAGAGACCCCAAAGGACCCCCAAAAGGACCCCCCGAAGGATCATATCGAAAAAACACATATCCTATGTTGGTTCTCCCGTTGCATAAAATATTTGTGCCAAGTTTGGTTGAAATCGGTCCAGTGGTTTAGGAGGAGATGTGGAAGACCCCAAAGGACCCCCCAATGGACCCCGTCGAAAAAAACACCTATCCTATGTTGGTTCTCCCGTTGCGTAAAATATTTGTGCCAAGTTTGGTTGAAATCGGTCCAGTGGTTTAGGAGGAGATGTGGAAGACCCCAAAGGACCCCATCGAAAAAACACCTACCCTATGTTGGTTCTCCCGTTGCATAAAATATGTGTGCCAAGTTTGGTTGAAATCGGTCCAGTGGTTTAGGAGGAGATGTGGAAGACCCCAAGAACCCCCCATAGGACCCCATCGAAAAAAATTCATAAACCTTCGCGGGCGTGCGCACAACAACTCACCGAAGTTTCATCGCAATCGGATGAATGGTATAGGAACGCATACGGGACAAAGAAAGAAAGAAACAAACAAACATTCATTTTTATAGATATAGATGGGTTCTTCATTGAGGTGGGGACCATGTCACTCACTCCATCTCAAGCCTCTCCCATTTTGCAGAAAAAGAGGACCCTGTCAAGGCTGATACTTTGACGACAGTGACAGGGCTTTCCACCAAATTCAGCAGAGTGACAGGTAGGCCCAACTCTGATTGGCTCCTCAGATTTCCCCAGCGTTAGTAGGTTCTATGAAAATATTTTATTTCAAAAATGATTTTAAATATAAATCCTAGATATGTTTTATAAATCTCATGTTTTATGTTTTACCATGGGTAATTTTTTATATGACGAACCATAACTGCCGTAAATTCAAACAGAATCAAATAATTTTTTACATATGTGCCTGAGCTATAGAGATATCAATGTCTGTTGATTTTGGTGAAGATCGGTTACGGGGAAAGGGCAGTTTACCTGAAACATTTTTTGTTGTAACATGAGTATACTTAATTTTGATAAAGTATCCTGATAAGATCTTAATAATCCACTGTAGAAACGTAGATGAAATATCTATAAATGAAGAGGCTAGTTGAACGGGCTGGGGGTAATTTTCTATAAATCAAAATTATAGTTGAAGGGGGAGGGGATAATTTTTTTTTATATGTGTACTACGTTATTGGCAACAAAGAAGTATTTTTTTGTTAAAATTCCTTCCCTGGCTGTTTGGCTGAAAATGATTTTAAATATAAATCTTAGAATATGGAAGTCATGTATGGTTCTCCATACCGATATTTTACTTCCATGTTCCATAAAGAAATGGAAGTATGGTGATGGTAAAAAAAATTGTGTTCGAGATTAATGCAGATTCTGATTGTACTACACTCAAAACATGAAAAAAAGTCATTTTTCAAAAAGTGTCTGTCTGTGTGTCTGTAGATTTTTTTCTATGGCAAACGATAACAGTCACAAATTCAAACAGAATCAAATAATTTTTTGCATACAGCCCTGATTTGTAGAGTACTCAAGACCTGTTGTTTTTGGTGAAGATCGGTTAAGGGAAACGGGTAGTGTACCTGCAACGGTTTTATTTTAATCAAGGGTAATTTTTGTCTATGGCAAACGATAACAGTCGCAAATTCAAACAGAATCAAATGATTATTTGCATACAGCCCTGAATTGTAGAGTTCTCAAGAAATATTGTTTTTCGTGAAGATCGGTTAAGGGAAAGGGGTAGTTTACCAGCAACATTTTATGTTTTAACAAGGGTATTTCCTATGGCAAACGATAACAGCCACAAATTCAAACAGAATCAAATATTTTTTTGCATCCAGCCCTGAATTGTAGAGTTCTCAGGACCTATTGTTTTTGGTGAAGATCGGTTAAGGGAAAGGTGTAGTTTACCTGCAACTTTTTTTTTATCAAGGGTAATTTTTGTCTATGGCAAACGATAACAGCAGCAAATTCAAACAGAATCAAATAATGTTTCGCATACCTTTGTTTTTGGTGAAGATCGGTTAAGGGAAAGGGGTAGTTTACCGGCAACGTTTTATGTTTTAACAAGGGTATTTTCTATGGCAAACGATAACAGCCGCAAATTCAAACAGAATCAAATAATTATTTGCATACAGCCCTGATTTGTAGAGTACTCAAGATACTCAAGACCTATTGTTTTTGGTGAAGATCGGTTAAGAGAAAGGGGTAGTTTACCTGCAACGTTTTTTTTATCAAGGGTAATTTTACTTCCATGTTCCTTAAGGAAATGGAAGTATGTTTTTCTATGGCAAACGATAACTGCCGTAAATTCAAACAGAATCAACTACTTTTTTGCACGCCTTTTTGAATTATACAGAACTCAAGGTTTGTTGATTTTGTCGAAGATCGGTTAAGGGAAAGGGGTAGTTTACCTACAACGTTTTATGTTTTAGCAAGGGTAAGTTTTTCTATGACGAACGATAACTGCCGTAAATTCAAAGAGAATCAAATAATGTTTTGCATACAACCGTGAATTGTAGAGTACTACAAACGTGTTGTGTTTGGTGAAGATCTGTTAAGCGAAAGGGGTAGTTTACCTGCCACTTTTTACATATGTGCCTGTGTTGTAGAGGACTCAAGGCCTATTGATTTTGGTGAACATCGGTTAGGGGGAAAGGGTAGTTTACCTGAAACATTTTTTTGTAACAAGAGTAAAGTACTTAATTTTGATAAATAAAGTATCCTGATAAGACGATCTTAATCATGCACTGTAGAAACGTAGATAAAATATCTATAAATGAAGAGACTAGTTGATCGGGGTGGGAGTAATTTTCTATAATTGAAAATTATAGTTGAAGGGGGAGAGGATAATTTTTTATATATATACTACGTTATCGGCAACAAACAAGTAGTTTGTTGTTAAAATTCCTTCCCGTCCTGTTTGGCCGTAGACCAAAGTTTTCTGCAAAACCAGACGTTTCGGCAGTGCCATCGACTTCCATCATCAGTGAAATCGAGTGCGATAACGTGAGGTGGTATACGTTAGTGACCACAGTACTGTGGTTAAGGCTGAAGCAGTAAGTTGAAAGAAGTTGTTTCTATGGAAATATTTCATTTCGAAAATGATTTTAAATATAAATCTTAGAACATGGAAGTCATGTATTCTCCATACCGATATTTACTTCCATGTTCCATAAGGAAATGGAAGTATGGTGATGGCAAAAAAAAATCGTGTTTGAGATAACGGCAGATTCTGATTGTACTACCATCAAAACATGAGAAAAAGTAATTTTTCGAAAAGTGTCTGTGTGTCTATCTGTGTGTAGAATTTTTTCTATGGCAAACGATAACAGCCGCAAATTCCAACAGAATCAAATAATGAGTTGCATACAGCCCTGAATTGTAGAGTTCTCAAGACATTGTTTTTGGTGAAGATCAGTTAAGAGAAAGGGGTAGTTTACCTGCAACGTTTTATGTGATAACAAGGGTAATTTTTTATATGACGAACGATAACTGCCGTAAATTCAAACATAATCAAATAATGTTTTGCATACATCCCTACATTGTACAGAGCTCAAGGCTGTTGATTTTGGTGAAGATCGGTTAAGGGAAAGAGGTAGTTTACCTGCAACATTTTATGTTGTAACAAGAGAAATTGTTTCATGACGAACGATAACTGCCGTAAATTCAAACAGAATCAAATAATGATTTGCATACAGCCCTGAATTGTAGAGTTCTCAAGACATTGTTTTTGGTTAAGATCAGTTAAGAGAAAGGGGTAGTTTACCTGCAACGTTTATGTGATAACAAGGGTAATTTTTTCATGACGAACGATAACTGCCGTAAATTCAAACAGAATCAAATATTTTTTTACATATGTGCCTGAGTTGTAGAGGACTCAAGGCGTGTTGATTTTGGTGATTTTCGGTTACTGGGAAAGGGTAGTTTACCTGAAACTTTTTTTGTTGTAACAAGAGTAAAGTACTTAATTTTGATAAATAAAGTATCCAGATAAGAAGATCTTAATAATCCACTGTAGAAACGTAGATGAAATATCTATAAATGAAGAGGCTAGTTGAACGGGGTGGTGGTAATTTTCTATAAATGAAAATTATAGTTGAAGGGGGAGGGGATAATTTTTTTATATATGCACTACGTTATCGGCAACAAAGAAGTAGTTTATTGTTAAAATTCCTTCCCGGCCTGTTTGGTCGTAGACCAATGTTTTCTGCAAAACCAGACGTTTCGGTAGTGCCATCGACTGCCATCATCAGTGAAAATCGAGTTCGATAACGTGAGGTGGTATACGTTAGTGACCACAGTACTGTGGTTAAGGCTGAAGCAGTAAGTAGAAAGAAGTAGTTTCTATGGAAATATTTCATTTCAAAAATGATTTTAAATATAAATCTTAGAACATGGAAGTCATGTATGGTTCTCCATACCGATATTATATTTCTACTATGTTATCGGCAACAAAGAAGTAGTTTGTTGTTAAAATTCCTTCCCGGGCTATTTGCCAGTGGCCCAGTGTTTTCTGCAAAACCAGACTGCCATCATCAGTGACAATCGAGTCCGCTAACGTGAGGTGGTATACTTTAGTAACCACAGTACTGTGGTTAAGGCTGAAGAAAGAAGTAGTTTCTATGGAAATATTTCAATTCGAAAGTGATTTTAAATATAAATCTTAGAACATGGAAGTCATGTATTGTTCTCCATACCGATATTATATATGTACTACGTTATCGGCAACAAAGAAGTAGTTTGTTGTTAAAATTTCTTCCCGTCCTGTTTGGCCGTAGACCAATGTTTTCTGCAAAACCAGACGTTTCGGCAGTGCCATCAACTTCCATCATCAGTGAAAATCGAGTGCGATAACGTGAGGTGGCATACGTTAGTGACCACAGTACTGTGGTTAAGGCTGAAGCAGTAAGTAGAAAGAAGTAGTTTCTATGGAAATATTTAATTTCGAAAATGATTTTAAATATAAATCTTAGAACATGGAAGTCATGTATGGTTCTCCATACCGATATTTTATGATGTTTGACAGTAGCGTCAAGCTTCACATAGAACTACATAGGTGAACGTGTAATATATGTCCGGAATCACTGGCAATACATATTTCCACGCGTACGATAATGTAAATACTATGAGAAACGCCTCTAGGGTGGTAAATATTATTATATAGACGACGTTCGTGGTTTATAATTATTTATATTTATTAATCTCAGGGTTGTTTTTATTTAATATGGGGTCTTGCAATCTGTTGATTATTATTATTCAAGCTCGTATTTTATTATTATATGGTTGTTTAGTGACTTATTCCACTCAATTCAACCTATTGTTGAATCCAATAATGAATAAGTCGGTTACTTACACTCTTTTTCGACGTTTTAATTGTCAATTTAATTGGTTTAATTAAATGTATTTTATTCACTGCTTAGAATTGTTCCAATCGAAGTTCCGTTGACTCTCCGTTGATCAGCGGTGGTGAGAAGATCAGTAATGTCCGGCCTATACACTAACATAAACATACACAAACATGATATTTATGATAACTTATACTTTGTAATAATATATATAGGTCAGTACGGTTGTAAAAAATCACTCAATTTGAATGATTCGCACTGTAAGTATGGTACCAACCGTCTCGTTCTTCTCACTAAGCTGTATTTACTGATTACAATAAAAGTCAACTCTTTCAAAGGTAAAAATAACAATGATGATTTATTCAATTCTAAAACAATGAAATTTAGTACAATGATATGGTTTGCTCTTCTTTCTGGTTAACAATTAATATTTAAATCGAACATGGACTCTAAAACATTTAAAAAGCTCAAGTTGGCATGACTGCCTTTGGTTAGTCACAAAAATGTGTTGACAAACAAATAGGTTATGTAGTGTTATTAAACTTGTAATGTCATTAATAATTGTAGTAGTAGTAGTATTAGTAGGTTCTTTGAGTCTGCAAAATACACATATTTGATAAAATTGCTACGGCTATAACAAGTATATAAGATATGAATTCATGTATTATGAATTAAAAAATATAAAATATGAACGACTGTTCATGGTTAGACATAGCCTTTAAATATAGTTTAGTGCAACCTTGTTTGGTTAAAAGTTATTAATTAATTGTTAATAAGTGATAATAATCATTATAATTCAGTGTCAAGGATTATGATCATCTCCAAAACTGGATGTACCTACTTCAGGTAATGGTAATTCATTGATTATGTTTACACCACTCTCTGGTGTAACTCTTATTTAATTTTAGAAACAAAATATTAAACACTCTTATCTGACTAATAGAATTAGGGCACATACTCCCTTCATTGATGATACAATGTCTTTACTTATACTAAACATTCATGTTATACAAATCGTTAAAATTGTCGTTAATTATATCGTTCAACTTTGACATTGTTTATTTGTATTTTGAGATCCCTTCCTTTAGGAATAGGATATTTAATTGCTTATCGTATGTTAATTCAAGTCGCTATTAGCGTTCTGTTATATTTCTTATCATACAATCATAATATAATAGCTGTGGGTATTTGATACTTGCGTAACTGGTCGTTCGTAGTGTTAACACTTTTTTTTTCTTTTTAAACTTTTTAATTAATTAAATTTTTTTTTATTAATTAATTAAATTTTATCACTGCACTGCACTCATTCCTATGCGCATGTACTCCGAATTAGTTTCACTTAAAAATATACTGCACTATATCTTCAGTGGACATAACCTACATTCCCGGTTTGAGGTTAACGTGTGTTTACATATGGTTGCTGTCAAAAGCACGTTTTTCTGGAGATACGACGAGCATGCAGTTCGCTTCGTGGGTGGTGAAGGCTGGCTTCGCTTCCTTTGTCGGAATGATGAATCTCGAATTTTTTATAGGCTCTGATTGGTCAATTTATTTTAATTGTCTATCTCCGGTGGGCTTCGTCAAAACAGACGCCTTCAAGCGCGTCAATTTTTGGGAACAAGATTAAAAATGTCTGGTCGACATACCCACGCGGAAGGGTCCAGCATTATACAATTATTTTTATAAGTCCACTATCTTACTTATAATTGTACTGATGACATTGTAATTACCCTCATTGTTTATGATTTTTTATGACGATTAATTTGAATCCCCTCATCATATATTTCGGATCCGGGGTTGCTGAATTCGCACTTGGTATTTATACTTAGTGTCCATTAAGCCATTAATTATTAATAATATATTGTTTTTATTTCATTTTCCATGGTAGTAACTTGTTCTTAATCTACTGTACAATTTTCACTTAAAACTATGCCTTAATACTAACACTATGTCCTTTTTTATAGATTCGAACTTAAGCTTATGATTATACATTTTTGTTTTTCTTATATTCTATTAATAACAACATTTAATTAAGTTCTAACATGGTATATTTATACATTGATGGGTTAAGTCACTACTGGCAGTGTTCTTTTTCCCTACATTATTAGTTTAGTGCCTTAATTATAGTTTATTAATTAGGCTTGTCATACTTTTATGGAGTTACCTTGCTGTATGTTTGGTACTCTTCATATACTATTCGGATTATTCTCCAAATGATAGTTAAAATAGTCGCAATGGTATTGTTATTATTGTGATGCAGTTCATTCTGCATTTGATTCTGTTATCATCTTGGTTTAGTAGCTGTCAACTTTACTTGCAGCTAGTTGTTACAATAGTTTTGTTGTAATTACATTTATATGGATTATTTATATAGTTATTTTGGTTGCATTTGTTCATCTGAACAGTATTCTGTCTTACTTCAGGTTGTTAGTTGAGTTACTATCTTTGTATAATGCGTTTATAACATAATTTTGGTTGCATAATGTATTTTTGCTATTACAAGCATATTGTCATATTTGGATTACATAAATATAGCTTTTATATTCAGTCATTCTATTATCTACTGTGTAAAAAACATTCCTTATACTATCTAGTTACTTCCTAGCTCAATACATTTTGGTTTAATATTGTTTTGATTTTGTTTTCATTAAGTTTTATTGAAAACTGGATGCCCAGATTAGGTTATGTTATAGGTTCAGTAAGCAGTAATGTGTTGCTGCTGGCGGTGTATTTCTACATTGATCTTGTTGACTGGTTTTCATTCAATGTTTGTACATTGGTTCTTGGTTGTTATTATTATTGCACCTTTAGTTTACTCTTGAATCGTCTTATTTATTGTTAATTAGTGGGTTTGTACTAACATCACTCCCACTGTACAATTGGTCATTCATATTTTGGAACCTAGTCTTCTGTTTATTTTATACCTACTCATCATTTAGCTACAATAAACTTATCTTATTCTTATTCAGTTTACTTGTGACTCTTTATTTACAATATTTAGTCCTTATTGATAATAACGTGTTTTACATAGACAATGAATGTATTCATTAAATGAGTTGTGGTCAGTGTTGACTTTACCATACAGCTTAGGGATTTATATCATGTAATTAATTAACATTTCTTCTTTCTTCTTAATACAATTTATTCTTTTTTAAAGGCTTATGTTAGTTTGTTATATTTCAATTTCCTTCCCTTGTTCTTGTGTTTGGTCTGGATATCTTCCTTCTTCCTTCTTCACTGATCTCTTTCTCACTCTTATTCATTTTATACATGATGTGGTTTTCACTTGTCTTCTTCACATTGTTTCTTCCTTCTTCTTTCTTGAGGTCGTTATTGTTGTGTTCTTCTCCCTGATTCTTCACTCTTCCTTTGTTTTCTTTTGTCCTTCTCACTGATCTATTGGGTAAGGTATGTCAGTCGTCTCGTCTTTATTCTTCTTTTCTTCTTTATTGGTGCATTTACTAGTGATTTCTTTTTAATGATGCTTCACTTATTTAAACTTATGGTACTTTCTTCTTCTGTATCCATGGTGGTATTCTAGACCTTTTATGTATTCTTACTAGTGGTGGCTTTTAAATTAATTTTCGGTACGTTGGTGGATGTGGTGTTATATGTACCGTTACATATTGCCTCCTTATTAGAATTGATTATTTCTGATATCTTTGTTTTATGATTGAAGGAATTATCAATTTTTTTTTCATTTCATTCTTAAGTCACACATGATGTTTTCATATTTTGTATTTACTCTTACACTTGTCTTCAGCCCATTATATTTTCTACATCTCCTCCTTCTTCATAATTCTGGAATCTTGTTTAATTATATTCTTGGCTGTTGTGTTTTTTCCCTTAAATATTTAATTTCCCTAACATTTTTTCCCTAACTTAGTAGCTGAAATCGATTCGGGTGGGCTCTATTGGCTTACCTAACTCCGTCGTTCAATACTACACTTCTTCTGAGATCAGGGGAACATCATCCCTGCCCAGTTAAATGATTGCTGGAACTTTTCTACAGTCAATTCATTAAATAATAATACTCATAAGCAGTCTCTTTCGACTAATAATAGTAGACACTCTTGGGGTTATTCACTCTTTTGCCTTTTATATTGTATTATACACTCTCTTCTGGATTCCTTCTTCTCTTCTGCAGATCTTCATTAGCTAATGTTGTTGACAAATAGCATGTGTAAATATTCTTCATTTTTTCTTCTCTCCTTATCGTGACAAAATTGTTCTTCATATTAATTGGTTCTTTCTTCTTCTTCTCGGTCAATTCTCCTTCTCACTATCTCCTCTACATAATATTCTCATTAATGGTCTTCTTCTCTCTTCTAGTAAATGTCATATTTTTTAACATTTTATTTTGGATATTACAAAATTTTTCTCAAAGTGATAGTAAACATTGTTTAAAATATCTTAAGTGCGTTCACTAGTTGCTTGTTTTGGTTATGGTTTATTTATTAGATAATAGTTTTTTCTTTTTCTCGTGTTACATACAATATTCATTTAGTAAACATTTTTCTCTTTCTTCTTTCCTTTATAATAGCCATCTCTCAGATTACTCACTTTGGTGTTCTTCTCCTCTACTCCTTCAAGTGTTGGATTTTTTAACACTTATTCTGGACTGTTTTAATTTTTTCTTTTTGTGGAGTAGACAATATTTGATTTGATAAACATTTTTGGGGTTACATTATTCATTTAATAAACATTTTTCTCTTTCTCTCTTTCCATAATAATAGCCTTCTCTTTTATTACTCTCTTTGGAGTTCTTCCCCTCTACTCCTTCAAGTGTTGGATTATTTAACACTTATTCTGGACGATTTTATTTTTTCAATGAAGCTTGATTATAGACTCCCTTGGTTCTATTGGTATGGGTGTCCATAATTTCGTATGTGTTGTTTTGATTATCTTTTATGATTATATAGGGTCCAGTATATAGTAGTAGGAACTTTTTCGCAATTCCTTCAATGGTACTAGGGAGTTCTCGATTTTTTAGCAATACTAGTTCTCCTATTTTATACTTGATTATTTTGGGTTGTTGTTTCTTATATTTTTCTCGCATCTTCTCTGCTCGTTCGACATCTTGTTATAAAATTTTACTTGGTCAAATGTGTAATCGTCGCATGGGGGAAATTCTATCAATTCTGCAATTTCTCTAGGAGGTCTTCTCTCAAACATAGCTGTAAATGGGGTTGTATCTATTGCTTGGTGGTATGCCAGGTTAATAAAATCCTCCGCAGCTGGTAAATACTCTTCCCACTTTCTTTGTTGTTGGTGACAGTATGTTCTCAGGATTCTTCCTACTTCTCGGAGAACTCGTTCAGCGGGGTTGCTGCTAGGGTGGTATACTGAGGTTTTGAAGGTTTTCACTCCCTTATTCAGCAGTGTTTCCCTCCATCTTCTCCCCTTGAATTGGGTCCCATGGTCAGTGATTATTGACCCTGGCGCTCCTACTTCTGTCATGTATTTGTATATAATTATATTCAACAGATTTTTTGTGGTGGCTCTGTTGATTGGATATAACTTTGTAAATTTAGTGTAGTGGTCGAAGATAATGATAATAAATTTGTATTGTCGTCTTCCCCCACTCCTAGGTATTGGACCACAAATGTCAACAAATACTTTTTCTAGTTTCTTGGATGAGGTGATCGGTATCATTAAACCTTCCTTCCGATCGTTGTTACACTTTACCAACTGGCATAGGTGGCAATTTCTAATGTAACTGCGTACTCTCCTGTTGATATCCTTGAAATACACATTCTCCTCTAATGCTTTGATTACCTTAATAGCTCCCATGTGCCCATATCTAATGTGGTAATCCATGGTGATCTCCTTCTCAATAGTTTTGGGTATAATTAATTTCCACTGGTTACCTTGGTTGCGGTCTTTTATAAATAGAACGTCTTTGTATATACAATAGTATGGGGTGATTCTATCGTCTTGGTCAATTAATCTCTTACAAATGTTGCTCAATTTCTCATCACTTTTTTGCTGGAGTTTGATTTTATTTATTATCTCGGCTAGTTCTGTTCTGTCCTTTGTAATATGATACACTTTTGCTACCGTCTCCCTTTCTCCCTCGAAAGTTTGGTTTTGTATGTTGACTCTTGATAGCACATCTGCTGCTACGTTGTACTTTCTAGGTACGTACTCCCAGTTAATGTTGTATTCCTGCAACGCTAGTGTCCATCTCGTAAGTCGCCCATGACTCAATTTGCAATTTTTCAGAAAGGATATCGATTTGTGATCTGTCCTGACCGTTAATGAGTAACCCAAAATGTAAGTTCGGAATTTGTTACATGCAAATACAATGCTGAGTAATTCCTTCTCTGTAGTATGGTAGTTACGCTCACTTTTACTCAGTACTCGGCTTGCGAAACTAACCACAAGGTGATTTCCCTGGTCATCTTCTTGATATAGGACGGATCCTAGACTCACGTCGCTGGCGTCGCAATTCATATAAAACGCTCTTTTAAAGTCGGGGTGGTGTAACATTATTGACTCCAAAAATTTTTCCTTTATTAGTTTGAAAGTGGTATCCTGTTCTGCTCCCCACTTCCACTTGTCTTTAGAGGATAGTTGTTGTGAAAATTCGGCTGTTAATTTTGAGTAGTTGTTTTGGAATTTTCGGTAATAGTTGCAGATACCTAAAAATGATTGTAACTGCTTTTTGTTCTTGGGTGTTGGGAATGATTGTATTGCTTCGATTTTTTCCTGTGATGGGGTAATGCCGTTTTCGGATAAGTTGAACCCCAAAAATTGTACTTCATCGGCGATGAACTTTGACTTCTCTAGTTTCAGCGTCACATGATTTTCTGCTAGTTTCGATAGTACCTTCTCAATTCTGTTACAATGATCTTCCCAGTTATCAGACGTAATCAACAAATCGTCAACAAATACCGTAGTGAATTGTAGGGCCTCTTGTCCTAGAACCTGGTCCATACACTTTACAAAAACGGCCACAGAATTTACCAGACCGAAGGGCAGCCTCTTAAATTGGTAGTTGCGCCCTTCGAATATAAATGCCGTATATTTTCGGCTATTGGGGTGCAACTCCACTTGCCAATACCCGCATACGGTGTCCCAGGTACTGATAAAACGGGTTTTATTTCCGTAAAATTTCTTTAATAGCTCTTCGATCTCTCCTGGTGATGTTCGATCGTTAATTATGATTTTGTTGATTTCTCTGGCATCCAGACATATTCTCACTTGACCGTTTTTCTTTGGTACTGCCACTATAGGATTTGTATAGGGTGAACAACTATATTCAATAATATCTTCTTCGATGAGTCTGTTTATTTCCGCTCGGACCGCTTCTTTTTGAGAATAGGCAATGGGGTATGATTTCTTTTTAAAGTCGGCTGCTTCCTTGAATCTAATCTCACATTGGAAGTCCTTTACTTTTCCGGGAGCATTGGAAAATACCTGCCTATATCGTTCATAAATCGCAATTAATTTTTCTACTTGGTTGTCGGTTATTCTTCTATCGCTTTTGGCTGTCTGGAACCTCCGAATTTCTTCTAATTTCTCCTCCCATAGGTCGTCATTTTCATGGTCACAATTTATTTCTTCTCTGGGTATTGCATTCCTATAATTATTATCTTCTTTAATATAACAAATGATCCGGTCGTGAGGGGCTTCTTCGCTTCCAATTAACTCCGCCGTCCATTGCACACAATTTGAGCTCAGAGATACTTTTGCTCTGCTCATATCTATTATAGCTGCATATTTTCTTAATACGTCACAGCCTATCAATAAACTGAATGGTAACCCACTGGCTACTAAAAATATTATAGGAAGTGTTTTCCCCTGACTGGTGACTTCTAGTTGGACTTGCTTTCTTATGGTTTTATTTTGTCGTCCGGTCGCTCCGATCAAAGTGATATTATTTATCGGTAAGGTTGATATTGTCTCCTTACTCCTACTCTGTATTTTGTTCAATTCTAATTGATCGATGAGCGATACATTGGCACCTGTATCTATCATGATTTTGGTAAACACGCCATTCACTTCGGCGGAAATATAAGCGATTTCGCTGTTGTTATTATTATTATTTTCTGTGACATCTTCTTCCATCAAATCTCCTCTGATGTCCTTCAGGTAGTGATTACGTATGATAGTAAAGTCTCTTGATTTTTTGTCCGTCGTCGTAGTTCGTCGTACCCAATAGATCGGATCAGTGAGGGTTTTAAGTAAGTTTTCACTGCCGTTGTCCGTTTAAAGAGGTAGCGTTCTCTTCTCCGCTCCTTTCACTAGTGCTGGGGGTTCGATTCTCCCTTTCTTCTGGTCTATTTGTATTGTTGTACTGACGTCCGCTATTATTATTTCTGTGTATATCCTCGCTACTGCGACTCCTTCGTGTGTCGTACCCAGATTCTCTACTCCTTACGTCCTGGCTGTACGGATTATTATCTTCATTAAAGCTTCGATGTCCCTGATAGAAGTGTCTCCCTCCGTTTCTGTCGTCAGCACGAACATAATTAGCTCTCCTGAAATTGCTTGGGTTTTGGTTGTTCCCGTTGTTCGGTCGGTACTGGCGATTGTTATTATTTGGCCGGTAGGGGTTGTTACCATTATTTGGCCGATACTGATTTCCACTGTTATAATTAGGATGGTGGTTGTTATTAGGAGGGTTCTGATTATAATTATTATTATAATTTGGTCTATAATTCGTGTTATTCCTATCTGGCGGGTAATTATTCCCATTACTCTTTGGTCTCGGATTCTGGTTAGCATTATCTCGGTTTGTGTTATTGTAATTACCTCGATAATTATTCCGGTATCCGGCCTGACCGTTTCTATCAAAGTATGGGTCTGGTCCCTGCCGACTCCTCCGATAATACTTCATAGTTTTCTAATAACGCGAACATAGTTTGGATTGTTCTTATTTGTCCGTTCAGCCTCGCTCTTGCCACGCCCTCTTCGAAATGATACGCCAATTTAGTAACGAGGCATTCTTCAGGTATCTTCGGTTCGAGATTTCTGGCCATACACACTTTGCCCAGGAAATAAGCGGTGAGTGTTGCCCCTTTACTACGGTCATACTTCCCGTTGCAGATGTCGTCACGTACTATATTCTGTGTCGATTCGGACCAGTATTTCGTTTTAAACAGCGTCTTGAAATCCGCATAATTCTGTATTTCATGTCGGGTAGCCGTCCACCAATTATCGTGCACGTCTTTAAAATATTCGTCTAACATGTTTCTGATAGTAGACCATCTAGTTTCGCGTGTACGGGCGATATTTTCTTCCACTCTTTCGATGAACTCCATGGGATTCTTCTTATAAGTTTTGAAATTTATTAATTCACGATTCTCCACGTTCGTTATTCCGGTCACTTGTATTGGTTGACTTCTGAATAAATTAATTTCTTCCCTAAAATTATTGAGTTCTCGCCGTTGAAGTTCAGCCATTTTCTCTTTGTCGGTGTGTACTTGCTCCCGAACATCATTCACAGTGGCGGTGATTTCCTCACATCTCGTTGGGAACGAGAATCGCCAACTTATTCTGAAGTCTTCTTGTTTCTTTGTCATGACTTCGAATTTATTTAAATGGGATTCTTCGATGTTATTAATTCGGGTCTGAAGTGTCTCCTTCGTTTTCTGTATTTCTTGTTGGTTTTCTTCACACCTCTCGCTAATTTCAGAAACTTCCCGTCTGACTTCGGTTATTTCCTCTTCTATTTTCGTATTTAATTTTTCATGACTGTCTTCGATTCTCTGGCTGATAATTTCAATCTTCTTGTTACTATCTTCGATGCTGTCATCAATCTTCTTGCTCAATTCCTGGGTGTCTTCCTTCAATGAAACTATGATTTTATTTGTCTCTTCTGTCTTCTTGTTTAATTCCCCTTTGAAATCTTCCCTTAATAATTCGATATTTTTCTGATTGTCATCCATCTTCTTATGAATCGACTCCATATTTTTGGTTAAAGACTCGTTATTTTTATTTAATTTCTCATTAAAATCTTCCTTTAATAATTCAATATTTTTATTGGTTTCCTCCGTCTTTTTCTGACTATCATCAATCTTCTTATTCATCGATTCCATATTTTTATTTAATGACTCGATTGATTTGTTGGTATTTTCCTCCATCCTCTTACTTAAGGTTTCCATTGTTTTATTATTACCTTCAATAATCATTCGCATCATTTCCTGGTAATTCACGTCCCCTGTTTGTATGGGTCTTTCGAGTCGTTCCTCTGGTTGTACAGGTCGGCTGGGTTCTGTAGGGGGTAATATTTCTTCTAGGTCTTCGAATGGCGTCGCCTCCTTATCATCCATGTTTATTTCTTTATCTACTTCCGCCGCACGCTTCTTAGAGGTTGCACTCCGTTGCATTTTTGGTCCTGTGTATTGCAGCTGCCTCGAAAATTAGGTTGATGATTATTTTTTTTATAAATTAGGTTGAATATTTTTTCCACCTAATTTCGCTCGAACGTTGTGCGCCAATTTATTATATAGACGACGTTCGTGGTTTATAATTATTTATATTTATTAATCTCAGGGTTGTTTTTATTTAATATGGGGTCTTGCAATCTGTTGATTATTATTATTCAAGCTCGTATTTTATTATTATATGGTTGTTTAGTGACTTATTCCACTCAATTCAACCTATTGTTGAATCCAGTAATGAATAAGTCGGTTACTTACACTCTTTTTCGACGTTTTAATTGTCAATTTAATTGGTTTAATTAAATGTATTTTATTCACTGCTTAGAATTGTTCCAATCGAAGTTCCGTTGACTCTCCGTTGATCAGCGGTGGTGAGAAGATCAGTAATGTCCGGCCTATACACTAACATAAACATACACAAACATGATATTTATGATAACTTATACTTTGTAATAATATATATAGGTCAGTACGGTTGTAAAAAATCACTCAATTTGAATGATTCGCACTGTAAGTATGGTACCAACCGTCTCGTTCTTCTCACTAAGCTGTATTTACTGATTACAATAAAAGTCAACTCTTTCAAAGGTAAAAATAACAATGATGATTTATTCAATTCTAAAACAATGAAATTTAGTACAATGATATGGTTTGCTCTTCTTTCTGGTTAACAATTAATATTTAAATTCGAACATGGACTCTAAAACATTTAAAAAGCTCAAGTTGGCATGACTGCCTTTGGTTAGTCACAAAAATGTGTTGACAAACAAATAGGTTATGTAGTGTTATTAAACTTGTAATGTCATTAATAATTGTAGTAGTAGTAGTATTAGTAGGTTCTTTGAGTCTGCAAAATACACATATTTGATAAAATTGCTACGGCTATAACAAGTATATAAGATATGAATTCATGTATTATGAATTAAAAAATATAAAATATGAACGACTGTTCATGGTTAGACATAGGCTTTAAATATAGTTTAGTGCAACCTTGTTTGGTTAAAAGTTATTAATTAATTGTTAATAAGTGATAATAATCATTATAATTCAGTGTCAAGGATTATGATCATCTCCAAAACTGGATGTACCTACTTCAGGTAATGGTAATTCATTGATTATGTTTACACCACTCTCTGGTGTAACTCTTATTTAATTTTAGAAACAAAATATTAAACACTCTTATCTGACTAATAGAATTAGGGCACATACTCCCTTCATTGATGATACAATGTCTTTACTTATACTAAACATTCATGTTATACAAATCGTTAAAATTGTCGTTAATTATATCGTTCAACTTTGACATTGTTTATTTGTATTTTGAGATCCCTTCCTTTAGGAATAGGATATTAATTGCTTATCGTATGTTAATTCAAGTCGCTATTAGCGTTCTGTTATATTTCTTATCATACAATCATAATATAATAGCTTTGGGTATTTGATACTTGCGTAACTGGTCGTTCGTAGTGTTAACACTTTTTTTTTCTTTTTAAACTTTTTAATTAATTAAATTTTTTTTTATTAATTAATTAAATTTTATCACTGCACTGCACTCATTCCTATGCGCATGTACTCCGAATTAGTTTCACTTAAAAATATACTGCACTATTTCTTCAGTGGACATAACCTACATTCCCGGTGTGAGGTTAACGTGTGTTTACATATGGTTGCTGTCAAAAGCACGTTTTTCTGGAGATACGACGAGCATGCAGTTCGCTTCGTGGGTGGTGAAGGCTGGCTTCGCTTCCTTTGTCGGAATGATGAATCTCGAATTTTTTATAGGCTCTGATTGGTCAATTTATTTTAATTGTCTATCTCCGGTGGGCTTCGTCAAAACAGACGCCTTCAAGCGCGTCAATTTTTGGGAACAAGATTAAAAATGTCTGGTCGACATACCCACGCGGAAGGGTCCAGCATTATACAATTATTTTTATAAGTCCACTATCTTACTTATAATTGTACTGATGACATTGTAATTACCCTCATTGTTTATGATTTTTTATGACGATTAATTTGAATCCCCTCATCATATATTTCGGATCCGGGGTTGCTGAATTCGCACTTGGTATTTATACTTAGTGTCCATTAAGCCATTAATTATTAATAATATATTGTTTTTATTTCATTTTCCATGGTAGTAACTTCTTCTTAATCTACTGTACAATTTTCACTTAAAACTATGCCTTAATACTAACACTATGTCCTTTTTTATAGATTCGAACTTAAGCTTATGATTATACATTTTTGTTTTTCTTATATTCTATTAATAACAACATTTAATTAAGTTCTAACATGGTATATTTATACATTGATGGGTTAAGTCACTACTGGCAGTGTTCTTTTTCCCTACATTATTAGTTTAGTGCCTTAATTATAGTTTATTAATTAGGCTTGTCATACTTTTATGGAGTTACCTTGCTGTATGTTTGGTACTCTTCATATACTATTCGGATTATTCTCCAAATGATAGTTAAAATAGTCGCAATGGTATTGTTATTATTGTGATGCAGTTCATTCTGCATTTGATTCTGTTATCATCTTGGTTTAGTAGCTGTCAACTTTACTTGCAGCTAGTTGTTACAATAGTTTTGTTGTAATTACATTTATATGGATTATTTATATAGTTATTTTGGTTGCATTTGTTCATCTGAACAGTATTCTGTCTTACTTCAGGTTGTTAGTTGAGTTACTATCTTTGTATAATGCGTTTATAACATAATTTTGGTTGCATAATGTATTTTTGCTATTACAAGCATATTGTCATATTTGGATTACATAAATATAGCTTTTATATTCAGTCATTCTATTATCTACTGTGTAAAAAACATTCCTTATACTATCTAGTTACTTCCTAGCTCAATACATTTTGGTTTAATATTGTTTTGATTTTGTTTTCATTAAGTTTTATTGAAAACTGGATGCCCAGATTAGGTTATGTTATAGGTTCAGTAAGCAGTAATGTGTTGCTGCTGGCGGTGTATTTCTACATTGATCTTGTTGACTGGTTTTCATTCAATGTTTGTACATTGGTTCTTGGTTGTTATTATTATTGCACCTTTAGTTTACTCTTGAATCGTCTTATTTATTGTTAATTAGTGGGTTTGTACTAACATCACTCCCACTGTACAATTGGTCATTCATATTTTGGAACCTAGTCTTCTGTTTATTTTATACCTACTCATCATTTAGCTACAATAAACTTATCTTATTCTTATTCAATTTACTTGTGACTCTTTATTTACAATATTTAGTCCTTATTGATAATAACGTGTTTTACATAGACAATGAATGTATTCATTAAATGAGTTGTGGTCAGTGTTGACTTTACCATACAGCTTAGGGATTTATATCATGTAATTAATTAACATTTCTTCTTTCTTCTTAATACAATTTATTCTTTTTTAAAGGCTTATGTTAGTTTGTTATATTTCAATTTCCTTCCCTTGTTCTTGTGTTTGGTCTGGATATCTTCCTTCTTCCTTCTTCACTGATCTCTTTCTCACTCTTATTCATTTTATACATGATGTGGTTTTCACTTGTCTTCTTCACATTGTTTCTTCCTTCTTCTTTCTTGAGGTCGTTATTGTTGTGTTCTTCTCCCTGATTCTTCACTCTTCCTTTGTTTTCTTTTGTCCTTCTCACTGATCTATTGGGTAAGGTATGTCAGTCGTCTCGTCTTTATTCTTCTTTTCTTCTTTATTGGTGCATTTACTAGTGATTTCTTTTTAATGATGCTTCACTTATTTAAACTTATGGTACTTTCTTCTTCTGTATCCATGGTGGTATTCTAGACCTTTTATGTATTCTTACTAGTGGTGGCTTTTAAATTAATTTTCGGTACGTTGGTGGATGTGGTGTTATATGTACCGTTACAATATTCAAAATAATAAAAGGTGTGAGTATTTGATTAATGTAAATCGGCCAATTGAAATTGCTAGTCAGAATTAATTACGTAAAATTCATAGATATTTAACAAAAACCAGTTGGAGGAAAAGCTTGTTGGGATTTTAACGCGCGTGTGTGTAGGCTACTTGCGTGCATGTGAGAGTTGGATGCCAATAAGAATGCAGAGTACAGGAAAAGAGTAAACACGGCAAAAGACGGGCTCAGTAAATTCAAAATGCTGAAAGAACCTATTCTGTACTAACACCACCGATATGACTTATAATTAAGTTTAACTTTACTGTCAGATATAAAGTAGTAACTGACGTTTCGGCCCATTTCATTGTTTCTGCTAATATTGTCTATACGATATTTTGACGTTAATCAATTTATATTATACTGATGCAGACACGAGTGTATTATAAATGTTACTTACCACGAAGTATTCTCCGGCAGAATCCCCGAAGTAGTAATGTTCGGTGAAGGCCTGTAACAGACAACACAATAACTGTAAAAATTCTAGTGACAAGCGGAAGTCGACTACGTTTTACTGAAAATAGAAGTGGAATAATTTAATTATCATATATTCCTGATATCTGATATCAAATATGTGATAGTCGTGTAACATTTCAGTTTTTCTCCAGTTCTGTATAGTACCGTACAATTGTAGCGGGCACGACATTTGAATTGGAAAGATGACATTGCTAGATTGTATACCAAACTACGTAAGAAATATCACATATAACCTTTTGCCCACCTCCTTGCACGTGTATTACGTGTAGATGACACGTGTCTACAGTACCGTGTAAACTCCCGCAGCTAAATGTGTCAAGTTCTTGTCTTTGCGGTTTCGACAGTTTTCGTTGTTATCTACCTATCACCGCCTGGACATCTTCATCTGTAAAATATTTTTTTCAGAAATGTGGTCTATGCTCGGGCGTCATATATATTTTGCCCGGCGAGTTCTACAGCCATTTCTATTGATTGGCGCTCGACTGGGATAACTATATCCCATCGTTGGTCGGTATATTGGCTTGTAGAAAATGTAAGTTGCCACCTTTATTCCTTATTTATGTGTATACCCAGTGTGTCACATTTCGTCCGCATGAGCACACACATTTATATTCAAGTGTATATCCAATGTATAAATAAATCACAAACAGAGCAAGTAAACTGTACACTCTAATTGATTTTTAGAAGTATTAAGTTCCCAGTGAGCGTTCTCATTCTTAATTCAGTATACAATCCACTTTTACATCAATATTTATGTTGATAGATGCGTTTGCACGTGTTTGTGCCCCAAGTCTCAGATTTCGCTCTGTAGCAGCTGTAGTTCTCAAAAACACTGATTTTTGTTTTAAATTGTATTGCGTACATATTCGCTCCGGTATTTCATTAATCCAACCTGAAGATATTAGAAGTTTCCTATTACGTCACTCACGTAACCCATCCCTGCGTCATACATTGATCCACACCGCATTAGTCTTGCATTTGATTGTGTTCATACTCTCTAAAATTATTCAAATTTTCTTCTTGATCCTACTTGACCTCTTTCATTCCTCCTTGAAAATTCTAATCGTTGTCAGTTGACACTTATGGTACTCAATTTTGATGCATAGTTTTTGGTGCTTCTAACCCCTTAATCCAAATCGTATTTTTAATATTTTCTTTTGTCCTTTTACACACGACAGATGATGAATGTTACAAGGGCACAACATAAAGAATCATGACTATCGTTTCCACTAACTTCCGTGTCTACGTATGTACACATAACAAACCAAAATATATTATTCCCAGGATTATATAAAATATAATTATTATCAACTTTATTAATAATTATCAAGCGTTATTAAGTATTTCTTACACCTACAAGTAACTTTCAGTTTTTAGCAACTCACGAGATAAAATTAAGTACAGAATAAAACCAAACTTAATTTTGATCTTAAGATTTTGTAATCTGTGTCACTAATTCATAGGTTTCTAAATACAGACAAATTAGTAATGTTACATACCTCAATGGCGACCGCAGCGTAGTGTGGGGTGGGAATCCGCTGGGCGGTGTCTGTTAACATGCAAGTAATATATGAAGAAATGTTAGTAGTGTATGAACGATTGTTAGTAATTAAACTAAATGGATCAATATCAAAATTCTTTACAGAATAAAAATATTAACGTACCTTCTGGCGGGGGTAGATAAATGTCTTCTGTTGTAACTAAGGTAGCAGCCTCTGTTGACAGTACAATAAAAAATTACATTTCCTGAATGTACATAACACTGGTATGATGTCTGACACAATACTTTAATACGCCTATAATTACACATATTTCAAGAATAAATTTGGAGCTAGAAAATAAAAGTCTTAAAATTAATGTGAGATTCGGAGCAAAACGTCACTGACCGAATGTTGGCAGAAGTAGTGATAACGTAAAATAAAAGTGTATGATACTGTAGAAAAATTATGTGAACTTTGCGGTCGGCAAATAATT
Organism: Magicicada septendecula; assembly: GCA_034769895.1. Lineage (NCBI taxonomy): Eukaryota > Metazoa > Arthropoda > Insecta > Hemiptera > Cicadidae > Magicicada > Magicicada septendecula. The sequence continues at coordinate 1,030,540,427 of CM068367.1, read as the reverse complement.
TTATGGGTTCTGATGTCGCAGATAATAGTAAACCGTATATATAGTTTGTTTGAACGTGTGTGTGTGTGTGTGTGTGTGTGTGTGTGTGTGTGTGTGTGTGTGTGTGTGTGTGTGTGTGAGCGCGCGCGCGCGTGTGTGTATTTATGAACTTGAGCATGCATACGTAATATAGCCTACGTTACTTGTTTCTTTATTGTTTTCTCAGAATTTTGAATTCCAAATTCTTCTCATTTTTGCGTAATTTGAGCACTGAACTGTTAAAACAAGAGGCCGTTTCAACAGTAGTTAACACATAAATATCAGGTTTAGAGGCAAGACTAGTAAATTTAAAGGCATTTCTCGTACTGTTTTACAATTAACTCTCGTATTTGAACAGACGTTGGAAAGTGTTGATATTCTTTTAAAATATTATTTGACAAGCTCACTTGCTTTAGTCAACACAGTCGCTGAATGGCTGCACGTATATTTTGTTCATTTGTAATACACAAAGGTTGTCTCCGTTACATATTTAAGCATACTTTACGCAAAGACGTAATACCTAATGCTATGTTTGAAAGGAACACATATCGGATCACTTAATGGATTAGTCGATTAACTAATTTTATTACTTAAAATATACGTACAGTATTATATTTACAAAACGTAGGCCTACCCTCTTCCGTCTTCTTTCGGGCACTGAGACCCGCGGAACAGCAACAAAACAGGTCTGAAATATATGTTCAAAACGTTTGTAATTATATAACACATTCCGGCGTTACCCACTATCAAGTCACACTTTTATATAACTAACAAATCCGATGTAGCTGTAATAAATAATTCTGTAATCTGGAGTAAACATTTACAAACACTACTATTATTATTATTATTAGTAGTAGTAGTAGTAGTAGTAGTAGTAGTAGTAGCAGTAGTAGTAATAGTGGTGGTGGTGGTAGTAGTAGTATCATTATCATTGTTTGTATATTGATTTATCTGCAAAATGTTTTAAGTACAGATTTTACACTCTTCACAGTACTACTGGATAGCTTTGCCAATAACGGAACTCACTATAAAAAAATTCTTTAATTTATATCAAGAAAGGTGAAAATAAAAATGTGTGAAAATTGTAAGAACACACACACACACACACACACACACACACACACACACACACATACAGAGCCCTGCATATAAGATACATATGTATATCAGTGTATGTTTTTGGTGTTTGTGGTTATGGTTAATTTTTAGTTGTAATTTTAAACGTTTCTTGCTATTATTACAATTATCAACAAGAAAATAACAACTGCATAATAAATTAACTTCGAATAATACGCATTCAAATAAATACATTCATTTAGACTTACATCTGAAAAATGAAGACTGAATGAATGTAGCCTATGGTGACACAGATATACAAATGTTAATTTGGTGTTAACAAAGAAACCAATTTCTTTTTAATCGTAAAACGCGCATAAGTATATATGTATGTGTACAAGTATATGTATGAGAGATATGTGTATGTTTTATCAATGAATTTACGTGCATAAATCAAAATAGTATAAACAAATTTAAGCCGCAATTATTTATATACTTATTATAATTCAAAGCACTGCGCGTAAATACCGGGTGGCCCATAAATCAGTTGGCACTAGCAGTATGTATAATTGTGCTTCAGTGCTTCGAAGATGTCATATTTGCACAGAAAAGGATGGAGGCCCCTTTTTGCATTTCTTGTAGATCATGAGAACTATACTATTAACTATCTGTATGCGTTATCTGTATCTGTATCCCTGCTGCACCTCTACAATAAAAATGCTATTTGCAATTTTGCCAACTGACTTATGGGCCACCCTGATAGTGAAGTAAATATATAGTAGAAATTATAATCACTTACATCGGCAAACCTTCTTTAAAAAACCCATCGTTCTTTAACATAGTCTGTGCATTCACTAAAACAACAAAGCTTCACCAGGTATTAACAGCTACAAAGTCACCAATAATTTGGAATCAAACAGAATTAGTCTTGATCGAAAGCTTTCGTGGTGTTCACTTTTAATAACAAATCAGCTTGACTGTTTAACAAAAGTAATTTATTTTTCTAGTAGCAAACGTTTTGCCCATGAAAGGTTGAAGCATCCTCAGTGGCTGGACTGAGTATAATCTAAGAAAAATAAAACTTGAGTTAAACCGTAAATCTAAGTTGTTATTGAAATCATATAGGCATTAGTGTCAATGACTAGATAGGCAAGACAACAAATTATTTCTACAGAAAAGAGTAGTAACTGTAATACTTACAACGTCAGCAGTTCAGATGCATATTACGAGTTACCCTATTCATTAATAAAGCCAACACTCCCTACCAATTAGGAGACAAGTTGTGTTTATCGAATCTCGAATATGACACAACTTATATACCATATACTGTAATAGACTTCAGTCGACACAAATAATTTATAATCTTAATGCAATTATGATTACTTTGGAAAACTTTAACTTCATGAATAAACATACTTTCGTGTTACCAACAGCCAGCACTAAGCATAATTTACCAGCGAACACTAAATATGTTAAGGCATCCTGTTTGATATAAGACATTTATAAATTGCATTATATTTTAGTTAATACACAAGTTTAAATACATAGATTTAGTTAAAACATTAATCTGTTAAAAGATGAATACATTGAAAAGCTATTTTTAAAAATATATTCTTTCACTTTGACGTTAAAACAGAATGCAGACGTTAATTTTATTTTGTGAGAAAAGATATTAAAATTCTAAAAAATTCCAATTACACACTAACTGTAATAATAGTAATTTTTTAATTAGGATTTAATTTAAAAAATAAAAAAGCTTTTGCAGTAATACAAGTTAATTTTTTAATGGACATAGCCAGTAGGACAGGCTTATGGTTTTCTGCAGAAAAAAAAACTAATTTCTCACGAACATTAAAAATGCGCCAAAATTCCTGCTAACAGATATCGGTCGAATAGAGAGGGTTAGAAAATTTAAGTATCTGGGGGAAATAATTCAAAACAATGGTTTAGAAAAATCTGCTATAGAAGAAAGGATTCATAAAACGTAAAGAGCGTATGGTATAACTAAAGATATTTACAATAAAAAGTGTATATCTAAAAATGCGAAAATAAGGCATTACAGTACAGTAATGAGGCTAAAATGCCATATGCAATTGAATGTCTAGCATTGAATTATAATTTAGACAAACTAGAAATATTGGAAAGACGACTTATTAGGAAAATATTAGGCCAACGAAAAACTTCAGAAGGTTGGAAATTAAGAAGTAATGATGAGAATATAAAAGTATAGAAAATATAACCGAAACAATGACAAAAAGAAGACTAGTATTTTTTGGACATTTATATAGAATGGACGAGGATAGGTTAACAAAACAGATTTTCAAATATCTGTGGGGAAAGAATTCAACATCGAGTTGGATTACATAAGTCAAAACGAATTTAGAAAAAAATAATATTAACGCAGTAGAAGCAATTGAAAGAGACGTTTTTCGGGCAAAAGTGTTAAAAATGGAAAGAGTCCAGGGTAGAAGAGATAAAAACGCAGGTTCAAAGTGGACTGAAGACAGGAAGACGAGACATAGTTAAAAGATGAAAGAATATTGGAGAAAAAATAAAAGTACAAGGAATAAAGAATTTAAATTCGCATGTGGTCCTCAGATGGCCGACACAAACCAAAAAAAAACCTTGATAATGTAAAATAATAGCTTTTAAAAACAAATAACACAACATTTCAATAAAGAGCGGGACACAGGAAATTGATAAACGCTGATTTGAAACACGATTAAATTTAATCAAGTAGAGAATCTTATTAATCGTATCTTTATTCATTGGCTAGCAAATATTAAAAATCACAAAGTGTATATAATGTAACGTAGACATCGATTTGAATAAACTAGTTCAATTTTTTATATGTGGAACACAAAAACAAAACAAAATTGTATATTGGCTTTTAAAGCTATTTCCTTTAATCAGAGAAAGCATAGTCAGGCAATAGTTATTAAAGGAAATATACCTTATAGTTTACTTAAACTGAAAAAAAGTGTTTGTCTTAAATTATAAAAACTATAACAGAATAAGCATGTTTTACCTACTACAGACATAACTACCCCTGTCGTTAAAATATAACTTAAGATGTCTGAGACAAAACTTTGAGAGAAAGAAAAGCCAGTAAACTTTTATGGATAACAAACAGAATACACACCATAATAATTACAAGTAACATATCAGTTTTATTCAGATAAATGCAAAAGTAAAAATACATTATATTAGTCATAACTTGAGTAGGTCTAAATAAGTTTTAATGACACCATATATGTTTTACTATTTGAAAAGCATGTAAGCCTATATATCCGTTAATTTATGTTGAATATTAATAATGAAAGTGCTTAAATCGTATATAAAAATCACTACCTACTGAAGGTGAAATATACTACATATTATGAGTAAAGAAATACCTAGAGTAATCGATAAAATGCATTATTTATTTATCGATTAGAAAAAACGTCCGACTTACCTCGATGTGTTTAAAAGATAAAAATATTGTTTTGAAAAAAAATTAATTCTCATTTGTTACTATGGAAACAATTTGAATTGTTGATTTTCTTTATTAAATAAATTCTAAAAGGTAGTTGTCTCTTTAATTAAAAAATATCGGTATGGAGAACTATACATGACTTCCATATTCTAAGATTTATATTTAAAATCAATTTCGAAATGAAATATTACCATAGAAACTACTTCTTTCTACTTACTGCTTCAGCCTTAACCAGAGTACTGTGGTCACTAACGTATACCACCTCACGTTATCGCACTCAATTTTCACTGATGATGGAAGTCCATGGCATTGCCGAAATGTCTGGTTTTGTAGAAAACATTGGACTACGGCCAAATATCCCGGGAAGGAATTTTAACAAAAACTACTTCTTTGTTGCCGATAACGTTGTACACATATATATCAGTGGCGAAGTTACATGGAGGCAATTGAGGCAATGCCTACCCTAAAAAATTCTGTAGAATAAAAATTATAAATACGTATGAACTACATAACGTAAAGATTATACATTGTTACTGCGACTGTCAAATTTATTAAACCGAAACGTGCTTTATTGAGCGACCGCTAGATGGTGACAGGTGAGATTCGGCATAGTTCGTTTAAAGCGAATGAGGCAACCTGAACTTGCCTCAGTGTTTTTTGTATACATCGTATGTAAGCAATGTAGTGGTGTGATAGGGAAGTGTAGGGAGGGGGGATTGTCCCGCGCTGTACACATAGAGCGTTGAGGCATGCCTCACTTCTGTGGTCCAAACAGTTAAGTTAAAGCGCCTGTGTTGTTTCTAAGTGTTTATTTTATGCGGTTATTAAAAGTGTCACTGTTATTCCGCTGAACTAACAGATGATCAAGATTGTTATTTGAATTATTTGTAACATTAAACATATACATAGAAACTAATCAAGTTTAAAAATTTGAAGTTCAATCAGTTGTATTATTGTGTATGACTAATACAAGGATTGTTCAATAGAAACACGTATAGAGCCGTAAAGCATTTTTTATTCAACGATTTTAAAAGAAGTCTCCAATAACATTAAGACATGAGTTCCACTGTTGCGCTAACCTGTAGATTCCCTGCTAGTAAAATTCTTACGGCTGTTTGTGGAACCATTCGGTTACAGCAAACTCTACCTCAGCGTCCGATTTGAACCACCGTCCTTTTAGTGATTCCTTAAAAAAAATTTAAGATAAGATTTTTGCCTACCCATTCATTAACTACTAGCTTCGCCAGTAAGCAAATTGATGTCCATTTTTTCGGCTTGCACGCGTTATGTTGGTGTGGGTTTCGGCACTTTCCATTTAAAAAGCGTGCAAACGTAAGAAAATAAACATGAGTGAGGCCAGAAATAACGTGAATTGTGTGTGTGTGTGTGTGTGTGTGTGTGTGTGTGTGTGTGTGTGTGTGTGTGTGTGTGTGTGTGTGTGTGTGTGTGTGTGTGTGTGTGTGTGTGTGTGTGTGTGTGTGTGTGTGTGTGTGTGTGTGTGTGTGTGTGTGTGTCTTACCTGCCTTTTTATTGCCGTATTAAATGAAAAATATTATATTACATTAAAATGAAAAAATTTTAATTTTATTGCCTGGCATCAAAATTATTTTATTTTTAACAATTGCCATTGTTTCAAAAAGTTTAAATAAATTTTCAAGTACTTTACTCTTGTTAAAACGTAAAAGGTTGCAGGTAAACTACCCCTTCCCCTTAACCGATCTTCACCAAAATCGAAAGTCCTTGAGACCTCTACAATTCAGGGATGTATGCAAAAAATTATTTGATTCTGTTTGAATTTGCGGCTGTGATCGTTTGCCATAGAAAATACGCTTGATAAAAAAACGTTGCATGTAAACTACCCCTTCCCCTTAACCGATCTTAACCAAAAACAATAGGTCTTGAGTACTCTACAAATCAGGGCTGTATGCAAAACATTATTTGATTCTGTTTGAATTTGCGGCTGTTATCGTTTGCCATAGAAAATACCCTTGTTAAAAAAACGTTGCAGGTAAACTACCCCTTTCCCTCAACCGATCTTCACCAAAAACAATAGGTCTTGAGAACTCTACAATTTAGGGCTGTAAGCAAATAATCGTTTGATTCTGTTTGAATTTGCGGCTGTTATCGTTTGCCATAGGAAATACCCTTGTTAAAACATAAAACGTTACAGGTAAACTACCCCTTTCCCTTAACCGATCTTCACCAAAAATAATAGGTCTTGAGAACTCTACAATTCAGGGCTGTATACGAAACATTATTTAATTCTGTTTGAATTTGCGGCTGTTATCGTTTGCCAAAAAAAAAATTTCCCTTGATAAAAAAAACCGTTGCAGGTAAACTACCCCTTTCCCTCAACCGATCTTCACCAAAAACAATAGGTCGTGAGTACTCTACAAATCAGGGCTGTATGCAAAAAATTATTTGATTCTGTTTGAATTTGCGACAGTTATCGTTTGCCATAGAAAAAAAATCTATAGACACACAGACACTTTTCGGAAAACGACTTTTTTTCATGTTTTGAGTGTAGTAGAATCAGAATCTGCAATAATCTCGAACACGATTTTTTTGCCATCACCATACTTCCATTCCTTAAGGAATATGGAAGTAATAAAATTAACAGAAATATGATAAATATAAGAATTTTGGTCAGAGGTGCCGGCTTGATGCGCAAACTGTGTTAGGAAGAAGTACAGTTGACGACTGCACATCTATAGCCTATTTGCCAGTCGCCAGGTATGAACAAAATGCCTGTACGATGATAAAATACGATCCGTAATGAAAGTAAAAGTCTGTAAACAAAACCTACATTTTGGCATTTCTTATGTGGCGTACATTTCTATACACGTGTAGTTTATTCTTTATAGTAACTCTTAAATTTCTTGTATTAATTATATTTTTCTTTATATAAATACAATAATAATATATTTCTTCTGTTAATGAATGCACATTAAAGTACAAGTTAGTTGGTTTCGGATGAACGTAACACAAAACTATTAATTCATTCGTATTTTAATTATAGCAGAAATTTTGTTTTAAGACATATTGTACATTTTAATGCATATAACAAAAGATGTACAGTTGGGTCAGGTTGGCCTAAACCTGTTGGGTCATAATATATACATATATATTATTTTCATACTAATTAATAACAAAAGACGTATAAAATGGTATCTTGTCCATTTGCTCTCAAAGTTTCACCAGTGAATCTCTATTATCGTTAACCAGTTTCATGCTTGTTTAAGAAGGAACAATTTAACTTTCGAATAAACGAAACTAACAAAATGTTAAATATGTCTTTTTAAATACACTCTCGGTAAATTCTGGTTTTTGATTATATTTTGTATTATATAATAACAAAAGAGATAAAATAAGTACACGAGGCTTAGTCAAATAAGGGAATGCAAGCTTATATAGCTATTTCATTAAAGCAATAACATAAAGTCATTCAAGTTTTGGTTAAAATTTCTATTTAAAATGTTTTTTTTCTTATCAACTACATCAGCTTACCGTTCGCCCCTCCAGCATCTCGAAGAATCAATGCTCTTTGACAGCACTGTTTCACCGTATCTGTGGCTTTCTATTTTAGACGGACGTCCACACTTTGGACAAGTTCACTGTGGTCAGATATTTCAGTTCCTTTCTTGCTTTTGATTATTTCTCACAACTCACAGGCTTCGATCGAAATTTGTTCACAAACATTCTGCAGCACGACGGTTTTGACTGTCTGGCGATTTTTTAACACTCCTATGGGTAACAGAAACTGACGGTTAAAAATGCAATGGATAATCCAAGATTTGTCTAACTGTCGAGTTATATTACATTACATGCTACTTGCTATAAATGCTTGGTTTGAACGGTATAATGTTCCTATTCTTGAAGTCTGCATGCTTCTATATAAGTCACTCAAAGTCACTTGTTTTGTTTTTGTGTTGTATTTTCCTCATGGACGGCATTTTCATTACATAACATGAACTATAGACAAATTTAAGGAAGACATATTTCAACAATTAGAGTGCCCCCCAGAGATCCAACTCTACGCCCGGGCCTACAACATATTGGCCTCGATAGAAGCGGGCAACAGCTGTTACTCTTTAGCTGGCTAGCAGCGGACTGGTACATGAGTTACAGAAGGTTGTGTGTACCCCTTGAAATCACACCATAACCCATGGAGGAACCGATCGTCCTCGGAGGATGAAGAGAAGGAGGCAGTACACTACTCTAGACACAGATTAGTTTTTGGCGCCGTCAGCCAGTACGCCTACGGTGGCTAAATATTCATAGTGAAAGGAAAACAGGGGACTTCAAGAAAATGAGCCCTTTTTGACGGAGAAATCTGTAACTGCTTGTGCTGGATTGTTTACACCGGACAATTGAAAAACTGTTGGTAGTTTGTTGACCGAGACGCTAACCGACCAGCAAGGGGCACAATTACTTATGTTAAAAAGGTCGGAGGGATATAAATTAAATGAGTACTCACGCCACTCTGAATACCATAAAGGGTGTGGTGGTGTGCCGTAACTTACTATACTACAACGAAGACGAGATTGCAACTGAACTAGCCCTGCAAGGAGTCAAAGGATGCCGGAGGGTGACGGTAATTGGAGCTGATATCGTCGGAAGGATAGGCACTTCCTTCCGCCTTCCCATGTCTTCACATTTAACAAGACAACACTGGCGGAGAAAGTACGAGCAGGAATTCGTCCGCTGAGCGTAAGACTTTTCATCCCTCAGCCTGTGTAGTGTTATCAATGTTTGCGTTTTCGCCATATGGCCTCCAGATGTGCTCAAGTCATGAAGACATGCTTCTGTGGACAGTCGGCCCGTGGGGATGACCTTTGTACCGAACCGATGAAGTGCATTAACTGTCGTGTGTATAAGCAAAATGTACCCAGTCAAGAAAAGAAAACTTTAAAATACCAACTAGGCTCGAAGCTAAAAAAGTTGTTTTCACGGCGAACCGGGTCAAAATTAGCTACGAATAGGCTGTTAAGCCTACACCAGCAGTGACGTCATCTCATGTATTGAAAGAGGTTATAAAAATAAGAGCGGCTCTTACGTGTTCCACTGAGCGACACTTAGAAGCAATTGTATACGAAATCGCAATCAAGTACAGTAGTATTCAGCGTAAGTGCAGAGAATAACAGCGGGTCTGTTACAAGACCCTCAATCCGACCGCCGAGAAGGCCAAAATGGAACATTGTGACTGCAACTGCCCCACCTTCTGTGGTGGTGGACGGTGTGAGAATACTGACGTCCATTGCCCCATCCTCCCAAAAATACCAGGCAGAATTTCTAAAAATAAGAGCGGGAACAACAATTTCCTCAAAGACCAGTTGATAAGCTCCTAATCGGAGTTCATCTCCACTGCCTGTGTCGGTGATCTCAGTGATTGCCTTCGGTGACATGGCAGAGCTCATCAGTCTTGAAAAGAAGAAGAAGAAAGGTTGATCACAATAAAATTCAAGGAAGTATACACGATCCGTGGCTACTGATTCTTCGATATCCAGCATCCAGCATAGAGAATATCCTTCAGTGGAATATTAATGGTTGCGATCCCATTATTAAGAACTGAAGATCCTACTGGCCAGGCGTACATCGATGTGTGTGTGGCTCCAGGAAACACATTTGAGTCCACAAGAACTTTTTAATACGAGGTTTGATGTCAGTTCCTCCGCTGTGATGGTACAGCCAACAGCACAGCTAGGGGGCGTTGCTATATTTCTTAGCAACACACATCCAGCCAGACGTAACCCTCTCACTACGCCCCCACAAGCAGTAGCTATCACTTTACTACAGCCACTGAAGATGACAAACTGCTGCGTATTGTTACGACGGTCTACTGAGCGTCTTATGGTACAGTGGAAAACAAAATACAAGACAACAGTTTGTAATTAACAAGATAGTCTCTTACAATAAATCAAATAAAAATTGTTCACACGCAAGAATAGTGTCAATTAATAGAGTCTCACACAATTATAAAACACACAACACATCGCCACAATACTTCGAACTGCACTGGAATAAATCGACACTTAAATTGAACTGACCGTCGCTGAATGCCTATATTTATACCCCGCTGAAATTCCAGAATAATCCATACTACGCGTCAACAACGCTACTAGAAAACACTAGAGCGTAATTGCTTGCGGCCTTTACACAGTGCGCGCGGCCGGCGAAGTCTGGAACAGTCTCGCTAACGCATGTTGAGAATCACGTACTCACACAACATTACAGCCGGTTTCCACTGGAATAGCCGAGAAACGCGTAGAATGTTCTGTGATAACGTAACACTTTTCCGCATTACGTAACAGTATTTTTACCACATTCTACACGCATGACCAGTAGAAAATCTGCAGGATCTGATCAAGCAGCTACCGTTTCCACATTTCCATTAGTCCTAGTTGGGGACTTCAATGCCCATAGTCCCACTTAGGGTTTTCATACGACGAACAGCGATCCTAAACAACGCACATGTATTTTTAAACACAGGTAGAAGAACACATTTTAATGTTGGAAATGGCACTTTGTCGTCTATCAAGGTTTCAATCTGTACCCTCAGTCTCGCTCGATGTCTGACGTGGAGAGTGCTCTCAAACCTTAACTGGAACGCACATAACAACTGATCTCTCTTTACCAACTCTGATCTTTTCGACCCCGACGCTATTACGTTTTTGAGAACTAGTGAGACATTCATTGTGTTCATGCTTCAGCTTTACTATGTAATTCGTGTTTTCTTTTTTCTTTTTGTACTACCCTGTAAGAACCCGGCCAGGGTTAAAGGTGTCAAATGGTCAACGGTCCTAAGGGCGGAATAGGAAGTTTCCCAACGGCACTAGGGGCGCGAGAACCTAGGAGGAGGATCTGCTAAAGGTGTCAAATGGTCAACGGTCCTAAGGGCGGAATAGGAAGTTTCCCAACGCCACTAGGAGCGCGAGAACCTAGGAGGAGGATCTCCGAATGAATGCCAGAATAAGACCAGAGACTCAAAGGTGTCACTCCTACTATTGGCCTTAACCTACAAGATGCTGGTAACATGCTTAGAGGACATTTATCCTACTCAAAAGTCTCAAAAACAAGGTCCTTTTGAGACCCCTCTTTAAGTATTTTGTTGACTTATAAATTTTTTTTTTTTTTTAAGAGGGGCCACAAGATAATTAAAACTAGGCCAAAAGCCTAGAGAAGCCAAAAATGCGCTGGATCCAGTGAGACGGGACTTGCAATTAAAACTCACAAAATTAACAACCAATAAATTTTTATTACTTCCTTCTCCTTTTTTTTTATAACAAAACGTTAAATATTTTTAGTTAATTTTTTACTTTAAAAATAAATATAAAATTTAAATGAAATTAATATAATGATTTTCTTTTCCAATTGGGGTTACTTTTCCCCACTTAGCCCTATACATAACCCCCAGAAATAACACATGAATATACAATACATATAAATGGACATATAAATATATATGTCTACAACTACAACACATACACACGTTCCACATCACAGGACAATTACAACTTTCAACATTAATATTTTGCCACACCGCTTTCACCCCAGAAGGTACATAATTCACAATTCATAAATATCCTTAAACGCAACACCTATTGAAAGATCTTAATACATAATAATCCATATATATATATATATATATATGTGTGTGTGTGTGTAACACCAGTGCCCCCAGGGCATACTAAAATTCAGGGGTTGGCATAATGCCTGATACTACTATAAAGTGCTCCTACACTGAGCACTTAGACTTGGAGGAAATATAATCATAATTCAGCCAAAATACAAGTGACCATAATAAATTAAACAGAATTTAAGCGTGATAAATTTTTTTGTGAAATATTAATAACAGTAATGTGCCCTGATGCTTTATAAACCTTTAAGAATTAATTTGGCCCAAAGGCCGACATGTTCCTAGGCAAGATCGTGCCTAACTAAACCTGTCCCAGGAGCATGTTCAAGTCTGCATGAAAATCCGCCTATACAGGATTAAACTGGGGACCCGACTGAAACTAACAAAAGAAACTCCTATCCATTATAGGACCCAAACTGAATATAAATATGTGAAATTAAAGAATCAATTGAAAACTAAATTTAATCTGTGAAATTACATGATGAATGATAGAATTACTAGCACTAAGGTAACCCTTTTACTGAAAACTAGAAAGAAATTTACATGCCTGAATGGTAATCAGCCACGGATACATGCCAACCTCTGGGCTCACACTTAATATAAATAGTATTACAAAATGTACAAAAGATTCCCCCCCCAAATCCCCCCACTATTCTGTCCCGTTAACCGGGGTCCCAATTGAAATGTGTAAAGCTTAAAGTTATTTTAGGGTGTGTCGCTATATGCCCACGAGTTCTAGTAGGTTACATTCACTTGTGTTAAAAAGTAATATTGGGTTGGTGTCACCTGATTTATTCCCTGGTGTGGAGTTTTAAGTCCTGGTCTAAAGCATTTTTGTGTTGGTGTGGCCTGTTCCTCGCTGTTCTCCTCCGGCAGATGAAGCTGAGAGCCTTTGATGTTCGGTAGTTCAGGTCATGACTTGGAGCTGGTCCTCGACGTGAAGGGAGGGACCCTAAGCATACAAATATTATCAGCGAGATGCTCCAACACTTATTCCCCCAGGTTACTCTCACACGCACCAAAATCCATTTATAATTTTAAACACTGCTTTAGGCCTACTTGAAATGAAAGTTTGACACACTCTGCAACAGGTTATACGGGCATGTGGCCCTATCTTTGAAAACATTAAGTTTGGCGAAAGTACATATTATTTTGCGTTAACATTGGTCAATTACGGGGCCTTAGTTAAGACTTCAATTACTGTTATACAATTAACTCATTTTGCATACTCTAATTCGCCACGTGGCGTGCGTGTAACAGGTTAACAATTTCCATTCATTCTTGTACGTATATTAAACAAAACCCCTTTTACGTTACTTTAAATTAAATATATATAAGTATACTGCACTCACTTACCGCAGATCTGTTTTAATTTAGCCTGCCATAGGTGGAAGATGGAACAATTAAAAAAAACTTCTCTGTCGGAGAGCGGCGAGGTGGTTAGTTGGAGCAGCGAAATCAGACAAGCTCGGAACCGTTTATTCTACGCATTTTTCAACTCGCGCTTCGAGGCGTCCGCAAGGGAGCAGCACCAATCAAGCGCCGCTTCGTTACCTCCTGTAGATTCTGCGCTAACCGTTAAACACAGTACGGCAGAACGCCCACCGCTAAATACAGAAACCTATTTTTCTTTAGCGTATTAGCGCCGATTTTATTCAATCGGCACACTTTGGGACCGGAATAGGTGATTCACCTAGTCCCTGGTAGAAGAAGAAGAAGAAATATAAACGATTCTGAAAAGTACATAATAAGCGTGTATATGTTGACACTGGAGCAAAAAACGAATTATATCGGAATTGAGCGTTAAAGAAAAAAGATATTTCATGAAATCTAATGTACATCTTAAAGTATACTATCAATGAGGCTTTATTTAAACAATTCTATAAGGAATAATTATTTTGCTGACTTTATTTGATTTATAAAATAAATTACACCTAATATCGTAATCTACCCATATTAGGGCCACAGTATTCTTATTTCGGAAGACCGATGTTCCCAGTATTAGAAGGCGTTTCCAGTATGGGAAATTAAGTAGTAAAACAAAATATAATTTAGTTCAAAAATTTCACACATTAATAGTCGTTATATAAGTACTGAGAATATCAGAAAACTATTAAAATAAACAACTGTCGAGAATATATTAACAATTGTACACAGTGAATGTTAAAGTACGGATAAAATTCTACCTAAAAATTAAAAGAGTACAACAAATTAACAAATGGATTTATTAGTACAAATAAACATATTTAAATTAAAAACATCAAAAACATATTTTAAGTAAACACGTTAAGTGCAGTTAATAAAAAATGATGTTAATATCACAATATTACATTAAGATAATGACAGAGAATATAATCATCACCTCCGTGATCGTCTGAAAATAAAAATTAATAAATACCTTTTTCTTTATCCGTGCTGCGACTATGTCTTTGATGTCTTACGACATGTTTCGGGAACACGTTCCCATCATCAGGTAAAATTTTGTCTTCTAGTTCATAACGAACGTGTCAAGAATATAATAATTAAAACACATCAACACATAAACACATAACACAATGAGTATGATAGAACTCAGTCCACGTAACAGTGCGCACTGCCGTACTATAACTGACCGCGTAATCAAACTATATATTCGGCTGGTGTACACAAGCGTTATCACTCTTCAATACAGTATCATATAAACAGTGAGATTTAAATGTTAATTGATCATTAAGCAGTAGGTTTGGTTGAAATAAAAACGCTTTATATATTTCATATTCTTCCATGGCATTCGGCTCTTACTGCATATATGTATGGGCGTAAAGTTATCTGTGAAACCACTATAACTGTGATTGCTGTTTACCAGATGTAAAGCAAAGTTGGATTTGATTGACTTGATGTTCTTTTTTGGCATATGTTCTTTATATCTGTCTTTAAATTTCCTGCCCGTTTGTCCTATGTAGAATTTATCACATTCACTACACTGGATTCTATATATACCAGAACTGTTTTCGGTTGTTTTTTGTGTTCGAGGTTTTAATATGTTCAATATGTTATTGGTAGTTTTGAAGGACACGATGATGTCTAATTTTCTTAATTCATTTTTTATTATATTAGGAATCACATTAGTATATTCAACTGAAATATAATGGTTCTTTTTACCATCTAATTTTAATTTTCTTTCCATTTTATTCCTACGTTTACGTATTAAGTTATCTATTATATCACTTTTATATCCATTATTGACAGCTATATGTTTAATAATATTTACTTCATCTTGAAAATCTTCCTGGTTCATAGGTATAGTTAAAAGTCTATTTACGAAAGCATTAAAAGAGGCCATTTTCTGTGTATATGGGTGGAATGAATCAGCATGGACAGTTATATCCGTGGTAGTGGGTTTCCTGTATATTGTATATGTGATACAATCAGCGTTTCTTCGAACAGAAAGGTCTAAAAAGTTTAGGCAATTTTCATTTTCTACTTCCATGGTGAATTTTATGTTATTATTTATGTTGTTCATGTATTTGAGTAACATGTCCATTTGTCTACAAGTGCCATTAAAAACCATGAACGTATCGTCAACATATCGCGTGTATGAGATAATTTTATCGTGGTAACTGTTACAGTTAGACAGTAGATAATTATTTTCATAAAAATTAAGTATATATCTGCCAGTAATCCACTTAAAGGAGACCCCATGGCTAACCCTTCTCCTTGTTTAAAAAACTTGCCGTCAAATGTAAAATAATTTTGTTTCAACACTATTCGTAATATCAAGATTAATTCGTTAATTTCCTGTTGATTTAATATTGCCGTATTAAGTAAATTGTTTTGGAGAATCTCTATTGTTTCTTGTATAGGTATATTTGTGTACAAATTGACAATATCAAAAGAAACCAGCTTATAACTCGGTAATAAGTCGATGGAATTAATTTTGTTTATGAAATCTTTATTGTTCTTGATACTATGATTATTCTCTAGCTTTATACTGTTTTTTATTATATGTTGAAGTTTTTTTGCGATTTTGTACCCAGGTGCCGACGTGTAGTTAACTAAGGGACGTATTGGCATGTTGTCCTTATGTATTTTTGGCAAACCTGTGAATGCGGGTGCCTGTGCCTGTGTGTGTGGATAAAGAAAAAGGTATTTATTAATTTCAATTTCACTGCGACTGGAGACCAAATATAATGAGTCTGAAAATAATCTTGAACAGTAAATACGTTCAGCATCTTCTTTGTCATCTGAGAAAATTGTATCATATTCAGATCCTTGAAATTCAATTTCAGTTTCCGAATATGAAGACTCCTCTTCGAAAAGTTTACGCTTTGATTTTCTGTGCTCTACTTTGTTTTTTTTTTTGCATTACACTTGACTTTTGTTTCGATCTTCCTTGCACGTCTTTTTGCTTTGCCGCTTTCACTGTCTTTTCCTGTGACATTTCTGTTACACGTTTCAAGGGGATCTTATATATAACTACTACTACTACTACTACTACTACTACTACTACTACTACTACTACTACTACTACCACTACTACTACTACTACTACCACCACCACTACCACTACCACCACCACCACCACCAATAATAATGAGAATAGTAGTTATTATTGTATGATATAATGTATTTTAGTATAGTAATAATTATAATTATTATTGTCACTATTATTACAATTTTTTTATTATTATCGCAGTAGTATTAGTACTTGAAAATTAAATTATACTCAAGATTATACTAGTTTAGAAACGGGGAGCAGAAACTGTTGTTCCAAGAAACAAACAACGAAACAATGGGACTTAACGAAGAAAGCTAAATTTAAATGTTCATGTTTGCTTTAAGAAATGGCTTAACCTTTTCAAATGTAGTGACACCATTCAAGCCGTTGTTCAACAGCAGCAATTATTTTTGTGGTATTAAGTTAGCTGAGACGCGTGATCACAATGTGCCCTTTGTGAACATTTATTGTTTAGAAAACACGCATTTGTATTTCAAGAGATCTGTAGTACACGTTGATATCATTATATAGCAACTGGGGTCGGTTTATGTCGACAAACCTAGTAAGACTAGTTGTAATTTGAAGCAGATTAGAGGAACAGACGAATCAGTTAATGACAATCAGTTCAATTGTCTTTAGAAAACTATATTTATTCTATAACTTTGTCGTAATTTGTTGCTGGCTGTTGCTTCGAGGCTTTTCGGTGTCATCATCATTATCAAGCTCGAAACGATAATGAAATAATTCCTTTTGCTCGTTTTATACCCTACACCCTGTCCAAAAAATTCGTGTATATTGATTACACCCGTACTCCTTACTACTTTCCAGTCAGTCACGCCTGGCCCCGTCAGTTGTCTCTTTACTCGTCAGGCACAGATGTCACTACAAGTTTTAAAAATATAATATGGCGCTTCTTAATTACTAAAATGGTATCTGCCGTTTTGTGACCTACAGGATCATGTGATTCTTCTGTGTGTGTGTGTGTGTGTGTGTGTGTGTGTGTGTGTGTGTGTGTGTGTGTGGTGTGTGTGCGTGCGTGCGTGCGCGTGCGTGCGCGTGTGTGTGTGTGTGTGTGTGTGTGTGGTGTGTGCGTGCGTGCGTGCGTGCGTGCGCGTGCGTGCGCGTGTGCGCGTGCGTGCGTGCGTGCGTGCGTGCGTGCGTGTGTGTGTGTGTGTGTGTGTGTGTGTGTGTGTGTGTGTGTGTGTGTGTGTGTGTGTGTGTGTGTGTGTGTGTGTGTGTGTGTGTGTGTGTGTGTGTGTGTGTGTGTGTGTGTGTGTGTGTGTGTGTGTGTGTGTGTGTGTGTGTGTGTGTGTGTGTGTGTGTGTGTGTGTGTGTGTGTGTGTGTGTGTGTGTGTGTGTCCATACTTTTCTGGTATATGCTGTAGTCTGTCAGGCGTAAAACAACCACGGTCTATTTTTATATTTAAATCTAAATAGTTTACTTCCATTCCACCTTTTTCTTCTTGGGCTTTAATTGTACGTTCCTTTCCGCTAACTTCATTGTGTTTAATTTTCAAATTATTTTTGAGTATATCTTACCTTCCTATGGAATCAAAATATCATCCACGTACTTGATGCCTTTACTTTGTCCTCATATTTTAATTCCCTTCAAAATATTTTTCCCACGATTTATCATATAAATATCGTTTGAACTCTTAAGAAACTTGTACAGATTTAATTATAACAGAGGAATCACACCATCCTGTAAATCACAAACGTTAAAAGCGTTTTGCTGTGAGGCAGTTGAATAATTAGAAGACAATAGGAATAGGAACACATAACTAAAAAGATTAAGTCATACAGTAAAACATGACAACAAATCCGAAAATAGATAAAATAATGAGGAAGGTTGAGGGAGATAGTAAAGCAGAAGGAAAACGAGAAAGAAGTATGAGTGTTCTATGACATATATATGATACCAATCAATGAAAATAATAAAATGCTTCAAAAAATATTGCGTATATGTAGCTATAAAAAAAATGTATGTAAGCGAAACGGGACGTAGGTTTGATGTTGTGATTGTGAGAACACGCTATAGAGAAAGGAAATAGTAACAGAAATAGAAATAGACCACCAGTTCATTGTATGCTAGGCGTTGCATATAAACTGGACACATATTTCTAAACCCTATGAAAGTATTCAAATATTGAAAATAATGGAGAATTGTGTAAGGGATTGGAAATATTAAAAGTGAAAAATAGAAGTAGAAATGCACTGACGAATAATAAGCCATGTTTTAATGATAAAGAAGCGTTAAATATAGGAGTTCGAAAAGTTGAGTACAGGAGTGACAGTGGAGCTTGACGAGTGTAGAGATAACACACGGAGCCGAACGTAGTTATCCGAGGTGTATCCGAAGGCTAGGGGCATGGCCCAACTGGAGTTGGACCAATAAGAAAGTATCAAGGGGGGAGTACGATTGTGACGAATATACACGAATGTTTGCCACGGAGTTTTGTGTGTGTGTGTGTGTGTGTGTGTGTGTGTGTGTGTGTGTGTGTGTGTGTGTGTGTGTGTGTGTGTGTGTGTGTGTGTGTGTGTGTGTGTGTGTGTGTGTGTGTGTGTGTGTGTGTGTGTGTGTGTGTGTGTGTGTGTGTGTGTGTGTGTGTGTGTGTGTGTGTGTGTGTGTGTGTGTGTGTGTGTGTGTGAGAGAGAGTTTAAGGAATTATTTTATTTTATTTTATTTTTATGTGTGATAATGGTAGTGACACCGAAAGATCTCGTTCAGCACGCTAGCAGTTCAGCAACAAAGCACTATCGTTGAAGTGATGAAGACCGCTGACACTAAAAACTGACTGTGTATATTTATAGTAACCGTAATATACGTGTGCAAAACACACACATACACAAAGTAGGTGTATTTATACACTTTCTATTGTTTATTTCTCAATAAAAAATCTGTAAATGTGCATGCTGTTGTAACTTCATGATGCTTCAACATCACAAATAGCTTTGCACTTTCAAATTTACGCAGACGGTGACTTTGAGAATTGAAACGTTAACTACAATAAGCAGCTGGCGGTTAAGGCAAAGCGCTCAGTCCTCTATTACACGAAACGTGAACCCACAGGCAAAGCAAATCGTATAAACAGAGGCAGGGCCACAAAACAGAACTAATTAAGTCGCCGCCGGCATTCAATTGACACACAAACCCATATAACATTAGGCGTGATATTGCTCGGAATTCCACTAAACTAACTAAATAGATGATTTATTAACTTTAATTGTAAGACGAGAAACATATAACAAAACTATAAAGCCAGCCCCACGATTAGTAACGAAAACACAGTTACCATTCTTGTTACACAGTTATTGCCAGTATTCACTCGCTATATACGCGCGCGCGCGTGTGTGTGTGTTCGCTTATTGTAACTTTGGTGGTAATTTCTTGTGGTAATATTATAATATATTAACACGATAATCTCAAATCACATCTTCTATATATTGCACTTCATTGTTTCGCCTTACACATTTTCGCATAATTATCATGCATCCTCACAAGGTTTCCGTGATGATGGTGGTCTCCGAGCAGACCTCACAAAAAGATGATACATGGAACTGTGCCAAACGTAGCAACAGAAACAGCCCTCTGCAGAACCAACAAACAGCTAAGGCATCCCCAACCGCAACCAAGATTCTAACAACTAATTTAAATACGTCCGTGTCTTTGAAATAAAATTAAAATCAAAGAAAATTCAGTACTGTTATATATAGGAATAAATTAAATACTGATTTTGATAAAGTAAAATTTACTGTTCTAAAATTGGGTTAATCTTTTTACACTGATTACATTCTTCTGTGATAAGTTCAAGTAGAGATATTTTACGCTCACCTGAACTGATGTTTGTTGCTTCAACAGGGTCGTACAGAGTTCCTCAGTATGGTTACAACAGTCTGTAGACAACTGACTCCGTCTTAAATCTCGAACAATGTAAGTGTTAGTTGTAGAGATTTATTTCCTTCGAGCAACTCCACGTGACTAATTTGAAACTGTATTAGTTGATTGTTCTAAACTCCTACAAATAATACACTTCCTTCTTCTGGAATCGTCTAAACCGATTTATCGTGTTTCGCTAAAGCCAATTTCCGTTTCTAATAAGTACTAATCAACCACGTGTTCGTTAATACTATATTTATGAAAATGTTCAAACACTTGTGGCTACAGTTCTTTCTTGATATTTTTTTTTATTGTAATAAAACAAATTTTGAATGTTCATTAGTAAGTTATAGTTAAAGTAATTATAAAGATGTTCATGTTTTAAAACAAATATTTTACTGTTACTGCAAAATATATTTAGTTTCCCAGTATTATTTAAAAAACAAACATTTATTTATCTTTACAGACTATCCGTAAATTGTTTCTATCACACGCAATGAATTAACACTACATATAACATTAATACTCACTTAAATCACGCTACTCTCGTAAACTTGATCCTTAGCCACTCACTCCATCGTGGTTGGATTTTTGTTGTGGTCTTATTGTCTGGGACACGTTTCAGAAAATATAAAATGAGTGATAGAGTCCTGAGCCGCTGCCGGGGCAAGTCTTCTCTAGTCAGTCCAGCGTTTGCCAAATTCCCATTCAGACACATAGAACTAGGCGAGGTGCAAATGCCTCCTTAAGGGCGTGGCAGCTTTCCGTTCCGGCGGACGCCTCAAGGCGACCTTCCCTACTGCTCACGCTAGTACGGCGGGTGTGGCAGCTCTCCGTTCCAGCGGACGCCTCAAGGCGGCGTTGCCTACTGCTCACGCTAGTACGACGGGCGTGGCAGCTCACCGTTCCGGCGGACGCCTCAAGGCGGCCTTGCCTACTGTCACGCTAGTACGACGGGCGTGGCAGCTCACCGTTCCGGCGGACGCCTCAAGGCGGCCTTGCCTACTGTCACGCTAGTACGGCGGGCGTGGCAGCTCTCCGTTCCGGCGGACGCCTCAAGGCGGCCTTGCCTACTGCTCACGCAAGTACGGCGGGCGTGGCAGATCTCCGTTCCGGCGGACGCCTCTAGGCGGCCTTGCCTACTGCTCACGCTAGTACGGCTCTAAACTCATGCCGATAAAACCTTAAGAAAACCAAGGTGCCGTAACTAAGACGAGAGGCTCAGGCCTGTGCAACACCGCACTCATTCCAAAATTTAATTCAATCAGTTTGGAACTCTCGAGCCGTTTAGGCTGCGCAGTCGACCTATAGGAAACAGCGAGACGTGCAAGTCCCTAATGCGGGAGCCATTCGCCTGGGCGCGGCAGCTCATCGATCCGGCGGGCCTATTGACCACACCAACGCGCCTGTAAGCGGGTAAATCCTTAAGGAAGCCATGGAGCTTCGTTCTCGATGTGGAGTCAGACTGGAGCAATTCACCAATTCCTCTCCCGCACCCCATATCATGCAAAGTGGACCCGCCACCTAACTCCTTTTGTCGAACAAACAACCGCGCTGTACCGTGTGAACATGGCGCTCATCATGCTCCAACCTGAGAACGCAAACAAACCAGGCCGCGAGACGCACAGCGCAACGTGTGTCTGTCTAATCTGTGATAGAATGTGAAAAATGTCGTAAACACCCTAACTTCAAGAGTCAGTTCATTCGTTAAGGACAAATTTCGTTACGCAATAAAAATAAACTTAAGAAATCACTTTACCTAGTTGGCTTTAAACAACTAGTTACTATACAATTTCTGTCGCTAATTAATAATAATCTTGAATGCGCTTCCAAGAATAAACAGATGGAAGCTTAGAAGGAAATATATAATTTTATAACTTCAAATTTTGGTATTGGTTGCCATAACGTTTGTTATAGTGTTAGAAAAACTTTAAATTTATTATATTCCGGCCGGCACTATTTCTCGAGAAGATATCTGTGAGTGTGTGTGTGTGTACTGATTTTGGGTATTTAAAAATGTTGAAGAAGGTTTTATAAAGTACACCGAAAGAAAGGAAACCCTCTGAATGGTAGCATAGTAAAGTAGTACTAATACATAATAACTTTGATAGGGTTGACTTGAAGAAGCATAAAATTAGATCAAGATTCATAGCCTCTAGAAAAGTGAGTAATATTATGAGGAGTGACAAAATACTTTTATATTCAAAGAGTGAGACGCCAATCAGTTACATTGTGAGTGATCGGCATATTAGAAAAACCAGAGAATCGAACAACGAAGATGGAAAGGCCTCCAACAGGAGTACAGAATACGTAATAAAATAAAATTAAAAAGCAACAAAACTATAATAGGTGAGTCTGTTCAGATGAAAGCTAGTATCATTTAGAGGATTAACTACATAAATCTGACTATGACGTGTGCGGGATAATTTGTTGTTACGTGAAGATGCAGATGGTGATGACAGTTGCTATATTGGATGCAACAAAAGTAAAGTCATCATCAAACGACACCGTGTGTTCGATGGAGGAGGATTGGGCGTATAACGTAGGAAAATTTTAAAATAAACTGAACTGAGGAAGATTTTCTCTGGCGAGAATTCGCTAGACGATGATTGGGGAGGCTTCGCTAGCAGCGGCCAGACAAATGTTATTCATGATGACAATATGATGATATGCACACGCATATACGTAATCGAAACTACTACCTCTTCCTACAATACTGCTTTGCAAACATTTATGCATGTAAATATCATTTGTGTGTTATCAGGCGACATTACATAACGTGATCACAAATAATACACCCACATAGGCCTAATATTCAGCTTAGCGCTAAATGGTGATAGCTTCACGCGCGCGCGCGCGCGCACACACACACACTCCATTCCCGTGGAAGCAGCAAGTCGGTCCCAATTCTCAGTCGTGTTTCTGACTTTCAGAGTCGGGATTTGGCGTAGCGTGGTTGGGTGCACATAGAGGACCTGATGCAAAGTGTTTCATGGACCAGTTATGAGGTCATAATGAGTGCCAGTATGTCAGGCATAATACACCGGATGATCTAACACCTTTTCTTATTCCACTTGCTCTCAGGTAATACGGGCTCACTAATCTCTAATAAACTGTGATAAATTTAAAATTAATGTATCACTACTTATCTAAATAGTTTTTCTTTAAACTGTGGATTGTATTCATGAAATTAACGTAATCATAAAAGATGGATAACTGATAATAAAGAAAGCAAGTGAAAGTGGAGAAATTAAGTGTGCAAAACTGTATTTGGTGCGTATGACCGAGAGTTAACGAGCGTATTGGATGCGGCGAGGCAGTACATTGAAGATACTTGTATCGCCATTCGTCGAGTTACACCGTCTTTGCAGACGCGTTCAAAATTACGTAAGGAATGCGTTTGAATAAGGCAAACGTATATTACTGTTTGTTGCTCAGTAATCTACGGCATCCACTTGTGAACTTATCATTCTATTCTCTAGTGCTTTGTGAAGAAATGACACAAAGGAATGCCTTCGTAAATTCCTTTTATTGTTAAATATATATCCTTTGTATTTAGGCTGAATGATGTAAGTGGCTTGAATCTGTTTATTTTCTGAAAAGAAAAATGATCGATTTCAGCCTATTACTCCCTAACGATAGGAAAATGTTTCAAGTTTCAGTTTTCTTCACCTTTTGGATGGCGTTCCTTGAACTTACCGCATAAAAACGACTCTTGAAAAAATCTTTTCAGTGTAGGTTCTTCATTTGTGTGAAATTCAAAAATAGGTTTGATGCTAATTCAGATTGTAAAATTGAAGTGTAATGTTGTTTAATAGATTAAAGCCGCGCTGTTCTAAAGTTTAAATTCCTAAACACCATAACAGACTCCGCGTATAACACACTAAACAATTTGTGTTAATTAATGAGAGTTGGAAAAGTCAAACTTTACGTCGGGTAATGTTAACTACTAGTCTGCTTGTGTTCACTCAATACTCTGAACCTTAGATCCTGCCGTGTATGTGCAGCATTAATTTCTGTTGTCTGAAAATTGTAAGTCGGGAAATTACATAAATATCATAAAAGCTATGTATACTTTTATGAACTGCTATAAGTATTGGAAAAGGCTTGCAATATTGAATACAGATTGTTTTGTGAAAATAGAACTTAGTATATTTGTGTACGTACATATGAAATACGTAATTCTAGAAGAAACCGAGATTTTTTGTCATATGCTGTTTGCTGAACATAAACACTCTATTTAGTCGGGACATGACCAGACTAGACCTTAACGAGACTTTTTCTAAACCCAGTCGCTGAATCGCGTTTGCACTTAAACCCAGTCACTGAGTCTTCATTTGCTATCTAACGCAGATTCTCTACGCTAGTTTTATTACTACGACGCTGCGTATTTATTCTGTTCTATATAATAATTTACAGGACATTTCGTCGTAATTTTTGTGTACATTCTCTAACGAACACCAATAGAGGAGACGGTGTAATAAAATTAATTACAGGTTAAATGGTAACTCGGTACTTGGTAGAACATTCTAATAATATGTAAATTTAATAAATAAACGCGTTTTATTTCATGACAATCGAGTCGCCAGTTACGTAAGTCTAGAGTTCAGATATAACCTCTGAAGTTCCTACAGAACCAATGAAATAAAAAATATCTTTAGAAATAAACCAGTTACTTATTTTTTAAATTTATGTAATACAATAATAGTTTAGAATAAGGTTAAATTTTTCGTCTTAAATTTATTTTCCATTTAAGTAAGAATTGCATTTTCATCTTTGAATAAAGTTTTTTTCAATCCTTTGTAATTCATAAATTACAGTTATTTTATATTTTACGTAACAAACTGAGTTTGTAGGAAACGAGGTGGAGATACATTTTCGGTGTATTCTTTGACAGGAAAGTAAGGAACACGATGTCTTAGGTGTAGTGAAAGATGTCGAGTTATTAGGCCGTGGTGTTTTGTTGATGAAATGTCTGCTGAACTTTTCTACGGCAGTCATTTTCATTAGCCCGGATCAGTTGTGATTATCGGAATGAGTCCACAGCCTAATAACCCGATATCTGATACTAAGCCCGTGATAACATCGGCCGTGAAACCATTCGTGCATTCGTTCATGTGTTATCAAACAGAGTTAGACACCAGTGATGTGTTCTCGTCAATCCAGAAATCCCTTCGAGCAAGACTCCTTAATAACCGGGCGTAATTCCATACTACCTTCCTTCCCTTCCTTAAGATTCCAGGCGTTTAGTTCAAGGCCCGGAATGATCGCCGCCCGAAAACGGCACCCCTCACTCTAAACCCTGATAATTAACGGCTCTGCAGGTATGTGACCACATGCGAAGATCCGTGACTTTCTTAGAAAGTCGTTATGACAGCGGGTCAAGACATAGTGTTTCAACATAATCGGTATCGCCCGTGTTAATTTACGTAGTATTACATATAACTCGTTATTTACGTAGATAATTGTAAGAAAATGATCGACTGTAGATCAACTTATGACATATTAATAAATAGTTGATGTTATTGTGATTTCAGGCTTCTGAATGACAGTGTTTTGAAAGAATTGGGCATAATTCTCATGGATGGATACAAGGACCCGTACCATAAAAGGTAAGTCATAAATTTATCATTAATTAATTGTAATGTTAATTTTATTACAGTAATTTCATAGTTGATTTAATTTTGCATTACTACAGCTGTTCTCAAATTGAAAGTCATGAAGTGAAGGAGTATGGAGGGATTGCAAAGCACGTGTGCACAGGTGCAAATTGATTTATACCTTAAATATTTAGGCTTATTGAACACGTCTCATTTTATAAATCTAGACCTATTCCAAAATGTTTTCAAAAGACTATAAACATTTAAAATCTGACTTATCGTAGTTGTCCACATTCCTGGTAACTAACGAATCAAGAATTATGGTTAGCCGTATAATTTTTTGTAAATGTTAGTGTATTTTTTAATTTTAAAATTTTCATTAATAGTCAGCCACCTTATAAAGTGTTAAGACGTTTGTGTAAAAAAGTAGTTTGTGATCTCAGGAGTGTCGATTTTTGTTGTTGTTGCAGTGTTTTAGTGGTTGGTTCACTGCAGCTCCGCTACTGCAGTTGGATTCGCGGCGAACGTTGTTACACGGTGTGTGTGTGTGTGTGTGTGTGTGTGTGTGTGTGTGTGTGTGTGTGTGTGTGTGTGTGTGTGTGTGTGTGTGTGTGTGTGTGTGTGTGTGTGTGTGTGTGTGTGTGTGTGTGTGTGTGTGTGTGTGTGTGTGTGTGTGTGTGTGTGTGTGTGTGTGTGTGTGTGTGTGTGTGTGTGTGTGTGTGTGTGTGTGTGTGTGTGTGGTTACAAGACGTCTTTTGCATTACGTGTCGATCAGGTGGTTTCTGTAATTATATAGCTTCCTGGATTTTTTGGAATTGGTGTTGGCAGTTTTGTATCTTCATATCCGATGTTGTGAATGCTCGCCTACGCTTCTTTAACTTCTGTCTCTCTCTGTCTGTCTTCTCCTTCCCCCCTCTCTCTACGAATCCGTAAATATCTCGAGTACTCTTTTAAAAGCCACCGTCCACGAACGAATGTGCCTCACAGCTGAGAAGCACGCTGATGGTAAATAAAGGCGGGAGGCAGTACGAGTTGAAAGGAAAAGTATGTTATCTGTGCGGTAAGTAGAAACTGAGCTGTATAGCGTTTTTATTTGTTAAGCAACACTGAGCTTCTCTATTGTTTATAATATACAAGAATGTGTGAATACGGTTCTGAAGAGTATAAGTTACAGTAACATCAGTGCAGAGTCTTCCCTTTACAATCCATAGATGTGTCTTGGGAGTTTTGTTCACATACCTTGTTCACTTAAAACTGTAATTTTATTTACGATTACGTTCATCAAAGTTCGAGTACGTATTAATCTAAAATCACGTGTTAATTATGGATTAATCTAAAATCAGAATGAAATAAGGGGAGAAGGCAAGCATTAAAATAACAAGATATTTTTTTCTTCATGGCTGAAAAATCAAAACCGTATATGATAAAGGGAACTATCGATATTGCCTAATTAGTACTATAATAATTGGGTTTTATTGACAAAACATAATAAAGACAATTTCAGCAAACAACATGTTGTATCAAAACAAAGCACATTTTCCACATCGTCGTCTCTAATTACGTGCTACATAGTACACAAAGCGATAACGGTACAATCACTGCAATCGATAGTCGCACTCTATGTCGGTAATAGATTGTTGTCGATATACCAAGTCTACGCAACGACTCGTACAAATTAGTAAAATTTATGTTTAATTCGATTCACTTATGAATTTATCATTTATTTCTTAAATAAGTTTTTAAATTTTCAGATTTTTTCAATAAAATTATCCCAACTTATGGCAGTTTTCTTATGACATCAACCTTGTTCATACATAACACAATCAGCACTAGTTGCACCCTACTTGCTAGTAGCAGATGTGAAAATGATAAGCATAATGGACGTTATGTGTAATGTGAAGTGCAATTAAACTTTCAAGAATTAAGAGACATAACGTGAGGAAGACAGCAGTATCTCGACGATATATAATGAAGTTGTAACGACAGGAAATGGAAAATAAAGACTACTTTTAAAGTCCAAAAATGAATTCCACGAAAGAAAGATGAGAAAAATATTCCTCAGGCTTTCACGGCCGGTGTCAGATGAATTGTTCATGATATCCGGGCTGTTTGGCCGTGGTCCATGGCTTATAACAAAACCAAACGTTTCGGCAGCTCCACTGGCTGCCATCATCAGTGGTATAAAAAATCCTGCACGCCGGGTGTTTACGTACAGGCCACAGTACTGTGGTATAGGCTCAAAAGCATACCACTATACCATACCAACCATAGGCTGTGTGACAGCCTATACCACAGTACTGTGGCCTGTACGTAAACACCCGGCGTGCAGGATTTTTTTTTATACCACTGATGATGGCAGCCAGTGGAGCTGCCGAAACGTTTGGTTTTGTTATAAGCCATGGACCACGGCCAAACAGCCCGGATATCATGAATAAAGATGAGAAAATACCAATGCACAAAATATAACAAGCCTCATCTGTAAACAGATCAAATGTATTATATTAAATAAACTGGACTATAGCAATTTGTGTGTCATAATATATGGAAATGCGAATATGTGTTACCTCAGGAACTCACTTCACTCAGTAATCTTATATCGTCAGAGGTTATAAGGTGTACATATCCGTTCAGTAGATTAACCAAGTGTTTAAAAATATGTATCACTATGAATATATTTACAGTCATACCAACTGGAAATTCAAATTACTGGTGGGAACTCAAACCCAACTGATCCTCGTAAAATACGTGTATCTATTAGTTTTTTGAAAACTGTTGTTGCAAGTCAGAATTTGAATTCTAACCATTATTTAATATTACTAGCATTCTTTAAAATATTCACTAATGCCTAGATTATTTTATTTCTAGCCACTATCGAAAATAACCTAGTGCTTGTCTGTAACTGCAGAACTAGAAAATATGTAGACAGACAGACACTGGAGGAAACGTAAACTGAATGTGTCTCTTGTAACGTGACAGATGTATGCATAATATTGAATGGCAATTGATCATTAGAATAATAAAGTTATAATATTCAAATTTGGAAGAAAGCATTAAGTTTAATATAAATAGATTAATTCATAGCAACTGTGGAAAGAAATCATTATTATTTTAAAAAAAAGTACAAGTTCAAATAAAAGGAGTTACTAGTGATGAGTCATACAAAACCAGTCTCATAACCAAAGGTTTTCAAGGTATAACCCAGGAAGGTAAGAAAGTGAATAACCAAGCAGTACAGAATATGACCAAACCCACAACGAGGAAGAATAAATAGAATAGAAACCCTAAAATAAGCCAAGATCAACCAATACAGGTGGTGTATTTCTAAAATCAAGAAGAAGATGGAGAAGATCCCAAGAAACCTGATGGCATCAAGAAGAAGATGGAGAAGATACCAGTCCCAGAAGGCAGGAGAAAAGAAGACTGATGAAAGAAGAAGAAGGCAGCATCCTGAAGAAGACGTCATGCTCTTATAAAAGACACCCAAATCCCCATACCCCCCAAAATAAATCATTAACCAATAAAAGTATAACGAAATGAAAACCACATGTATATAAATTTAAGAGAGAGAAGTGTATAAAGTAAAAGTTGCCTGTGAACTAAGATGAAACAATAATATAGTACCCATGGAACAAATCTCCATTGTAAAACACTAACCAATTTATTATGTTAATAAGACTATACGACCATTTAGCAATAACATAATATAAAAGTGCAAAGTGAACCAGTGATAGTTTTGGGTATTATAGAAAATGAACCTTGTGTTTCATTCTTGGCAATCACAAACATTGAATACCATGAAATATGCAATTTTCAATGACTTTAAATGTGTACTGTGAGAATATGTTACTTATAAAACATAAATCTGTTTAAAATAACATTTTGTTTTATATGCAAAAAGAAAAACAGATTTCATAATACCTTTTGAACAATTTATGCTATTTGTTTATTTATGACAGGGTACAATTCCCCAAAGACAATGTGTAAAAGACGGTATAAAAAACTGTAGAATCCCACTTATAATAATAGTTAGCAACAAGAATATAGATATAAGGTTTTTATGTATATAGTATAAGAATGTTTAAAAATGTGTTAGATATAAGGCCATTTGTTTGGGTCTGATACAACTAACATCAGAACTATAAAAATAATTACTACTTGTAAATAGTAGGAAGTAATTAAGACTTGAGTTAGTAAAAAAACCTTTTTTGTGAACCGTATTTCCATATTAGAAATAAAGATTTTGTTGTAAAATGTCTGAAGGTTGAAGACAACCATTTATTTTAAAAAATATTCTTTATTTGTTTAACTGTTATTGGTATTGTAACCAATACTCATTGTTATTGTGTAATTTGGAAAAATGTTTAGTTTATAAGACTATATTTAAAAGTCAGAGAGGGTATCACACATCATATATTGTTTGTAAAATATTTTGTAAGAAAAAATTGTTAAAGAATCATAGGCCAGAGAAAGAAAACCAAATTTCATTAAAACAGAGAAATTACTCATTTAAATGCAAATAAACAAAAGGGATTTAGACAAAATAAACTTGAGATCAAGCCATATAATTGCACATACCATTTAGAAAGATTTTAATAAATTATATTCAGAATAATAAATAAAAATGAAAATGACTAAACTCAGAAATTTAGACATGGGAGTCATATATTCCAGAATAATGTTTCAGAATACATCTAATTCAGTTAATTACAAGAAAATAAGGGAATATAAACCTTTTAATACCGTATAAGATTATTAATATTAAATATAACTGATAAAATGGCTGAATTTTTATAATGACAGGAAGTATGTTTTGACTTTTCAGAGAATACCGAAATGAAAGTAAAATTACTAATTTTGGACAGAAAACACTATAAAACGGCAGTATTTAATCTAAAAATAAGCCGAATGAACTGAAAGATTAATTTAAATAACATCTAGTGAATAAAATTGATAAATAACCAAAGTTTAGGCAATCATATAGTGAATTATTATATATGCACAGGATATGAAAATATATTTGAACAATGTTAAGAATAATATTATATTGGCTAAGAGTTTAATTGAAACTGAAGGAAATAAGATAGTTGATTATTGGTATTTGAACGGTTAACATGACAAGCGTTTTGTGACGGATCTAACCTAACTTACAACGGTGAAGTCGAGCAAGTGAATAGTACGTTTTTTGTGAAATCGCGAGTGACTTATAAAATACTTCTAGAACACTCACATTATAACAGAAACAATCAAGAAACACTAAATAACACTGAACAAAACATATCTACTCCGAAAAACACCACAAAACACCAGAAAACTGTATAATACAATAAACATATTAGTGTCGGAATAGGGAAAAGTGTTTGAACTTATATTTACACAGATACACAAAATACAACCCAGAAACATTGCACCAGGCACTACACAACATTTAACAAGAGATTTGCAGACACCAGAACAGGAATACTGCCAGAAAATACATTATTCAGAACGTAGCAGAATCGAGTAACATTTGGACCAGCTTGAGGGCAGCCATTTGCTTTTGACGATCCCAATGCCTTCTCCGTGATCAACGTCAGCTGTTGGTGAAAACAATTATATGATTTTCAAATTTATTATTCAATGTCTGTATTTAGTAATAATTATTAATTTGTTGTAACGTTATACTTTTTAAATATTAGCCCGATTTCTCTGACTTTGATAATAATTGGCTGTTTAAAGAACCCTGTATGAATTTTATATAATATACTTTGTAACTTTTTCGATATCCTGAGAGTCGATATTAATCGATAAGAGTCAATATTGCTATTAACTAATAAAACATTAATACTTTTCAACACTAAATAGTTCTTTATTTCATAAATATTTCTAATTACCACTAATATAATTCTAATTAATAATCTACCAGGACTTTACCACCTATAAGTGAAGATAACCTCAAAAACAAAAAGGTAAACAAATATCGATTGTCCTGGAGACAATCTTATGAGTGGTGGTAGTTTATTTAAAATATACCAGAACTTCAATAAAATTTTTCAGAAGAGTGTTACACTTTTTAAAACTTCATAGCACTCTATTAATTAATTGATTATAATTAATTAATTAATAAAATTATAATTTTTTTTTTAATTATAATTTTTTTTTAACACATTTTTTTTTTATTTTCTTCAAAACAACACTTTTTGTTTTGAAACTTTTGGTGGAGCTGAACATATATTTCTTCATCAACATTACGCTACTCGACCGGTCTTGCTACCATTGGGACTCGACCAGCTGGGAAACTTAAGGAAGTGTTTCAGGCCAGTAAGACGTCGAGAGCCACACCAATTAACAATACACACCACTATTATTATTTTATTACAAATCGACTAGCCCAAACAGTGAGGCTTGATTACAGCAGAGTCTCATCACCACACTCTAACAACAATTATATTATTACAAATTGGCGCACAACTTTAGGGGCTTTAATTAGCGATTGGAAGGCCAATACATTCTGCCCAATCACTAGTTGGAGCTAGGCAACAGCTACAAAGCCAGAGAATTTCAAGGGAAAATGCAACGACGTGCAACATCTAAGAAACGGGCGGCGGAGGCCGAGATAGAAATAGAAGTTGACATGGACAACAAGGAGGCGACGCCAGTAGAGGGGGAAGAGTCGTTACCGCCGGTGTTGTCCAAACAAACTGAACAACCGGAGATGCCCACACAAACAGGGGAAGTAAATGTCCAGGAAAGACATGTAGAAAAATCCAAAGTAACGGAAGAGGATAAAATGGACAGATTCATGGAAAGATTTCTACAAAAGATGGAGACAAATTGGAGCAGAACAACCAGAAAATGGATAAGAAAATGGAATCCACAAGTAAGGAATTGAAGGAAGACTTGAGTAAGAAAATGGATGAGTGCCACGAATCGATGATGAAAAGTATGAAGGAGTGCCACGAGTCGATAATGGAGAAACTGGATGAGTGCCACAAGTCGACAATGAAGAAACTGGATGATCAAAATAAAATGCTAGATGATATGAACAAGAATCTAGATGACGAGAATAAGGAAATGAGGGAGGACAGATTAAAAAGGGAAGAATTAAGAAAGGAGAAGACCGGAGAAATAAAAAATGATAGCAAACCAGAACCAGAAGAAGTACCAAATGATAAAACACAGGAACAAGTAATGGTGGTACCTGAAATTGAAACTAACCGAAACCAGGAAAATATTAAACAAAGGGAAGGAGAATCAAGGATGAGAAGAATATATCCAAGAAATTTGATAAAAACTAAGGAAGAGTTGGAGATGATGAACCATGGGTTAATTGATGGCAATAATATCCCAATTACCTATGACAAAGACATCATGAATTCTATGAATTATAGAAGGAGAATCGAAGTAATTTCAGAAATAATTTACCACAAGACAGTAGTTTACCACTGGGAAAGGACCAGAAGTAAACAGAATACCACATGTGGAACAGACCAATTTCAGCGCAAGACTGGACAATGTTTTTCAGAAAGATGGAAATGTGATATCGTACCAGACTGTAATGACGGCACAGATGAATCACCAGAATGTATTCCATTAGTGTGCCATCCAGGACAGTTCCAGGGTACGGTTAGACTAAAATGTACTCCTACAGGGTGGATATGTGATGGTGAGCCAGTTTATGGGGTTTCAGATAAACAAATAATAAGTGATAACCCAGATGAAGATCCTCACATATATTTGTCAAGTAACACAAAACATGGACCAGAAACGTATTGGTGTATACAGTACGATGATAGAGGGAACCAGCCCAGTAATTACGACGGCCCTAACAACCCGCCGCGTAATAACCAGTTTATCGGTAATTTTAACGGCGTTAGGAATAACAACCCCTATCCAAACAATAGAAACAATTTTTATCAACAGAATAATATCCCATACAGTCAGAGAAATCCATATCCCAACAATAATGGTGACAGACCTTACCCACCTAACCGAAATTACTATCATAATAATTTTAGTAATAACAATAATAACAGTAATAATGACCGAGTGTCGCGCCCTAGGGTAAATTTTATAAGAGCAACCGAGATGATGGACCCTGGTTGACACAGATACCAAACACCATCAAGAAAAGGGACGGATACCATGATAACCGACTACGGCGAAAAACAACGGTGAAGGGGACGGAATAAATATCATTGAAAGGAAATGATATGGAGAATAAACATAGAAACAAAACTGGGTTTTATGAGTGAAGACTATGTAAGAAAATGAACATGACCAATAAAAATATGAGCAATGCAGTGACATAAAGAAAATCGTCCATCTTCCTGGGTATATAAAAGAAAAGAAAATTTATAAGAAAAGAAAAAGTGAAAATCAACTTATTAAAGTATAAATAATATGGTCCAGTGTAGAGTACAATATATAACCATACGTTGTGGTAAATGATAAGCATAACAATACATATGAGTTGAGGGAAATCGTTTCAGGAAAAATCAAAGGAGTGTACAATCAAGCTTCTATGAAGAAATATTATGAAGAATGAGTTGTGAGTTTTGAATTTTGAATTTAATAATTTAAAAAATTCTAAAATATGTAAGAACAACTTACAACCTAATAATTTGAACAAACTTTTTGGAAGAAAGAGAAAGAAAAAGAATTTTTAATTTAATATTTAAAAAAAAAATTCTAAAATATGTAAGGACAACTTACAACCTAATAATTTGAACAAACTTTGTGGAAGAAAGAGAAAGAAAAAGAATTTTTAATTTAATAATTAAAAAATTCTAAAATACGTAAGAACAACTTACAACCTAATAATTTGAGAAAAAACTTTATGGAAGAAAGAAAGAGAAAGAGAGAGAATTTTTTATATATTTTTAAAAAAATTCTAAAATATGTAAGAACAACTTACAACCTAATAATTTTGGAACGAACTTTATGGAAGAAAGAAAAAGAAAGACTTTTGAATTTTGAAATTAATTAATAAAAATTTATAATTGGGTAAGTACATCTTACTACAACCTGATAATTTAGAACAAAACTTTATGGAAGAAAGAGAAAGAGAGAGAATAATGAACTTAATTTAAAAAAAAAAAAATTAAAATTATGCAAGCACAGCTTACTACCACTGAATTATGAGAAAAACATTTTGGAAGAATTAAGAAGAAAGGAATTTTGAATATAAAACACAAAAAAATTTAAAAATGAATAAGACCAACTTACTATAACTAAGTTTGTGAGAAAACTTTATGGTAAATAATTAAGAAGAATTTGAATTTGGAAAAATACCAAAACATTCAGAAATAATAGTAAGATAACAGTACTATAAACAATTCTGAATGAAACAATTCTGGGAATAAATGAATTAAACAGAATTTAAATGTTGATAGAACATCAGTATTGTGAAACAAGATAAGATCAACATATTACAAGGATTTATGAGAAATATTTTTCAATTAAATAAAAAGAATAGTTTGAATTTTACATTAAAACTAACCAAGTTCCAAAAAATAATTATGTGTCAATTATAATTGAATTGAGAAGAAAATAAAGTGATTGATTCAGAAAAGAAGAATTAATTTTAATCCAGAATAAATGCTAGATATTCACAATAGCATTTGAAGGAGTAGAGAAGAATAACAAAAGAGAGTGTAATATGCAAGAAAAGAAAAAATTTGGAAGCAAAGAGACTAATTACCTATGAAACGATAATGAAAACAGTTAATTAAGAGCAAAGAAGAACAACTCATACCAAACAGATGGAGAAGATGATTTTGAACAAATGATAATAATAAGACCTATATGAAATGCAAAGAGAAGAAATACCACATGAAATATAATATAAATGAATTAATGTTAATGAATGCGAAGGCGGATTAATAACTTTCTAAGAGAAAGGAAAGAACCAAAATGTTTAAATAAAATGATCAATATAACAACCTGTATATCTAATGTAAAGATACAATGTTAAAAAATTAAATATAGTATATTAAGACCATTCAAATAATGAATAAGAAAGACTATATATAAAGACCATGCTAATACTATGAGTAACCAGAAGAAAGTATAAAGAGAATTCAGATGGAGAAGAAAGAGAGTTACACTGTAAACAGTAACCAGAATTATTAAAAGAAAGGTTTTCAACCATAATTAAAATAAATATATCAGACAAGTTAAGAGTTTTGAAAAAATATATATATAATGAGTATAATAATAATTATGAAGATTTATTAAGATAGAAAATGTGAGATAATCTGAGAGACTACGAAGTGAATAATCCAAAGATATTTTTATTAGTCGAAAATGAGACTACTTTTTATTTATTTATTCGATGACTGACTGAAGATAATTCCAGCAGCATTATGTTTTTTGAGCAGAGATGGATATGCCTCTGTACTCAATTTATAGAAGTGGTGTATGGCCAGCAGAGAAGTAGCGTACAGTGCCCCTCTGATCTGCCCCAGCCCACGTGATAGGGAATGTTAGGGAATTAATATCCCAAGGATACAACACGAAGTTGATAAAGAAAGAAAATGTATTACAATAATAATATATCTCAGAAGACACTAACTATCCGAAAAGGATCAGTAGTAAAACAAGTAACCATATATATAAAATTAATTAAACTCTAATATAAAAAAGTCGATATAAAAATGGAGAAGAAAATGAATTATAAGTAATGATGAAATTATCATAAGAAATTATTTCATCCATAAACATGTCTGAAATAATTACTTCTGGAGGAGAGCAATCTGTAACGTGACAGATGTATGCATAATATTGAATGGCAATTGATCATTAGAATAATAAAGTTATAATATTCAAATTTGGAAGAAAGCATTAAGTTTAATATAAATAGATTAATTCATAGCAACTGTGGAAAGAAATCATTATTATTTTAAAAAAAAGTACAAGTTCAAATAAAAGGAGTTACTAGTGATGAGTCATACAAAACCAGTCTCATAACCAAAGGTTTTCAACGTATAACCCAGGAAGGTAAGAAAGTGAATAACCAAGCAGTACAGAATATGACCAAACCCACAACGAGGAACAATAAATAGAATAGAAACCCTAAAATAAGCCAAGATCAACCAATACAGGTGGTGTATTTCTAAAATCAAGAAGAAGATGGAGAAGATCCCAAGAAACCTGATGGCATCAAGAAGAAGATGGAGAAGATACCAGTCCCAGAAGGCAGGAGAAAAGAAGACTGATGAAAGAAGAAGAAGGCAGCATCCTGAAGAAGATGTCATGCTCTTATAAAAGACACCCAAATCCCCATACCCCCCAAAATAAATCATTAACCAATAAAAGTATAACGAAATGAAAACCACATGTATATAAATTTAAGAGAGAGAAGTGTATAAAGTAAAAGTTGCCTGTGAACTAAGATGAAACAATAATATAGTACCCATGGAACAAATCTCCATTGTAAAACACTAACCAATTTATTATGTTAATAAGACTATACGACCATTTAGCAATAACATAATATAAAAGTGCAAAGTGAACCAGTGATAGTTTTGGGTATTATAGAAAATGAACCTTGTGTTTCATTCTTGGCAATCACAAACATTGAATACCATGAAATATGCAATTTTCAATGACTTGAAATGTGTACTGTGAGAATATGTTACTTATAAAACATAAATCTGTTTAAAATAACATTTTGTTTTATATGCAAAAAGAAAAACAGATTTCATAATACCTTTTGAACAATTTATGCTATTTGTTTATTTATGACAGGGTACAATTCCCCAAAGACAATGTGTAAAAGACGGTATAAAAAACTGTAGAATCCCACTTATAATAATAGTTAGCAACAAGAATATAGATATAAGGTTTTTATGTATATAGTATAAGAATGTTTAAAAATGTGTTAGATATAAGGCCATTTGTTTGGGTCTGATACAACTAACATCAGAACTATAAAAATAATTACTACTTGTAAATAGTAGGAAGTAATTAAGACTTGAGTTAGTAAAAAAACCTTTTTTGTGAACCGTATTTCCATATTAGAAATAAAGATTTTGTTGTAAAATGTCTGAAGGTTGAAGACAACCATTTATTTTAAAAAATATTCTTTATTTGTTTAACTGTTATTGGTATTGTAACCAATACTCATTGTTATTGTGCAATTTGGAAAAATGTTTAGTTTATAAGACTATATTTAAAAGTCAGAGAGGGTATCACACATCATATATTGTTTGTAAAATATTTTGTAAGAAAAAATTGTTAAAGAATCATAGGCCAGAGAAAGAAAACCAAATTTCATTAAAACAGAGAAATTACTCATTTAAATGCAAATAAACAAAAGGGATTTAGACAAAATAAACTTGAGATCAAGCCATATAATTGCACATACCATTTAGAAAGATTTTAATAAATTATATTCAGAATAATAAATAAAAATGAAAATGACTAAACTCAGAAATTTAGACATGGGAGTCATATATTCCAGAATAATGTTTCAGAATACATCTAATTCAGTTAATTACAAGAAAATAAGGGAATATAAACCTTTTAATACCGTATAAGATTATTAATATTAAATATAACTGATAAAATGGCTGAATTTTTATAATGACAGGAAGTATGTTTTGACTTTTCAGAGAATACCGAAATGAAAGTAAAATTACTAATTTTGGACAGAAAACACTATAAAACGGCAGTATTTAATCTAAAAATAAGCCGAATGAACTGAAAGATTAATTTAAATAACATCTAGTGAATAAAATTGATAAATAACCAAAGTTTAGGCAATCATATAGTGAATTATTATATATGCACAGGATATGAAAATATATTTGAACAATGTTAAGAATAATATTATATTGGCTAAGAGTTTAATTGAAACTGAAGGAAATAAGATAGTTGATTATTGGTATTTGAACGGTTAACATGACAAGCGTTTTGTGACGGATCTAACCTAACTTACAACGGTGAAGTCGAGCAAGTGAATAGTACGTTTTTTGTGAAATCGCGAGTGACTTATAAAATACTTCTAGAACACTCACATTATAACAGAAACAATCAAGAAACACTAAATAACACTGAACAAAACATATCTACTCCGAAAAACACCACAAAACACCAGAAAACTGTATAATACAATAAACATATTGTAGCGTGACAGATATAAGCATAATATTGAATGGCAATTGATCATTAGAATAATGAAGTTATAATATTTAAATTTGGAAGAAAGCATTAAGTTTAATATAAATAGATTAATTCATAGCAACTGTGGAAAGAAATCATTATTATAAAGAAAATACAAGTTAAAATAAAAAGAGTTACTAGTGATGAGTCATCCAAAACCAGTCTCATAACCAAAGGTTTTCAAGGTATAACCCAGGAAGGTAAAATAGTAAATAACAAAGCAGTACACAATATGACCAAACCCACAACGAGGGAGAATAAATAAAAGAGAAACCCTAAAATAAGCCAAGATCAACCAATACAGGTTGTGTATTTCTGAATTAAAGAAGAAGATGGAGAAGATCCCAAGAAACCTGATGGCATCAAGAACAGATGGAGAAGATACCAGTCCCAGAAGGCAGGAGAAAAGAAGACTGAAGAAAGAAGAAGAGGGCAGCATCCTGAAGAAGACGTCATGCTCTTATAAAAGACACCCAAATCCCTATATCCCCAAAATATATATCTAAAAACAAAAGTATAACGAAATAAAAACCACATGTATATAAATTTAAGAGAGAGGAGTGTATAAAGTAAAAGTTTCCTGTGAACTGAGATGAAACAATAATATAGTACCCATGGAACAAATCTCCATTGAAAAAACGCTAACCAATTTATTATGTTAATAAGACTATACGACCATTTAGCATTAACATAATATATAAGTGCAAAGTGAACCAGTGATAGTTTTGGGTATTATGAAAAATGAACCTTGTGTTTCATTCTTGGCAATCACAAACATTGGATGCAATGAAATATGCATTTTTCAATGACTTAAAATATGTACGGTGACAATATGTTGTTCATAAGACATGAATCTGTTTAAAATAACATTTTTGTTTTACATGAAAAAAGAAAAACAGATTTCATAGTGCTTTGTGAACGGTTCATACTATTTATTTGTTAATGACAGGGTACAATTCCCCAAAGACAAGGTATAAAAGACTGTATAAAAACTGTAAAATCCTACTTATAATAATAGTTAGAAATAAGAATATAAATATAAGGTTTTAATGTATATAGTACAAGAATGTTTAAAAATGTTTTAGATATAAGGCCATTTGTTTGGGTCTGAAACAACTAACATCAGAACTATAAAAATAATTACCACTTGTAAATAGTAGAGAGTAATTAAGATGTTAGTTAGTACAAAACTTTTGTTGTAAACCATATTTACATGTTGGAAATGGGAATTTTGTTGCAAAATGTCTGATTTGAAGATAACCATTTATTTAAAAAAAAAAATGTTCTTTATTTTGTGTTAACTATTGTTTGTATTGTAACCAATACTAATTGTTTTTGTGTAATTTGAAAACATGTTTAATTTATAATACTATTTGTAAAAAGTCAGAGAGGGTATCACACATCATATATTGTTTGTAAATTATTTTGTAAGAAAAATTGTTAAAAAATCATAGGCCAAAAGAATGGAAACCAAACTTCATCAAAACAGAGAAATTGCTCAATTAAATGCAAATAAACAAAAGGGGTTTAGACAAAATAAACTTGAGATCATGCCATATAATTGCACATACCATTTAGAGAGATTTTAATAAATTATATTCAGAATTATAAATAAAAATAAAATGACTAAACTCAGAAATTTAGACATGGGAGTCATATATTTCAGAATAATGTTTCAGAATACAACTAATTCAATTAATTACCAGAAAATAAGGGAATAGGAACCTTTTAATACAATATAGGATTATTAATATTAAATATAACTGATAAAATGGCTGAATTTATATAATGACAGGAAGTAAATTTTGATGTTTTGGACTCTTCAGAGTATACCCAAACTGAAAGTAAAATTACTATTTTTTGGACAGAAAACACTATAAAATGGCATTATTTAATCTGAAAATAACCAGAATGAACTGAAAGATTAATTTAAATCAAATCTAGTGAATAAAATTGACAAATAACCAAAGTTTAGGCATTCATATAGTGAAATAGTAAAATGTACACAGGATGTGAAAATATATTTGAACAATGTTAAGGATAATATTATATGGGCTAAGAGTTTAATTGAAACTGAAGGAAACAGTTAGTTAATTATTGGTAGTTGAACGGTCAACATGACATACCTTTGAAAACGTGAATAACCTAACCTATAATCGTCATACAAAGCGAGTGTATAGTGAGTTATTGTGAAATCGCGAGTGACTTGTAAAATACTTCTGAAACTATCATATTATAACAGAAACGATCAAGTAACACTCCATAACACAGAACAATATAAATCTACTCCGAAAAACACCATAAAACACTAGAAAACTGTATAATACATTAAACCAAATTAGTGACGGAATCGGAGAAAGTGTTTGAACTAATAATTATACAGATACACTAAATACAACCCAGAATCACTACACCAGTCACTACACAACATATAACAAGAGATTTGCGGACACGAGAACAGAAATATTGCGTCAAAATACATTATTTGGAACGCAGCAGGGACGAGTCACATTTTGATCGACTTGACGGCAGCCATCTTTCTTTGACAATTCCAGTGCCTCTTCGTGGTTCATCACAGCTGTTTGGTGAAAACAATTATTATATTTACAAATTATTATTCAATGTCTGTGTTTATTAATAACTATTAATTTGATTGTAACGTTATACTTTTTAAATATTAGCCCGATTTCTCTGACTTTGGTAATAACTGGCTGTTTAAAGAACCCTATATAATTTTTATAACATATACTTGTAACTTTTTTTCGATATCCTGAGAATCGATACTAATCGATAAGAGTCAATATTGCTGTTACTTAATAAAACATTAATACTTTTCAATACTTAATAGTTCTTTATTTCTTCAATAATACTAATTACCAATAATATAATTCTAATTGATAATCTACAAGGACTTTACCACCTGTAAGTGAAGATAACCTAAAAAAAAAAAATAGAAAGGTAAACAAATATCGATTGGTTTACAGACAGTCTTATGAGTGGTGATAGATTATTTAAATTATACTAAAACTTTAATAAAAATTTTCAGAAGAGCATTACACTGTTTAAAACTTCACAGCCCTATATTAATTAATTGATCCTAATTAATTAATTAATAAAATTAAAAAAAATTTTTTATTTTTTTTTTTATAAACATAATTTTTTTTTTAAATTTCCTTCAAAACAATAAATTTTGTTTTGAAACGTTCGGCGAAGCCAAGCATATATATTTCTTCATCAACTTTACGCTACTCGACCGGTCTTGCTACCATTGGGACTCGACCAGCTGGGAAACTTAAGGAAGTGTTTCAGGCCAGTAAGACGTCGAGAGCCACACCAATTAAACACCTTACAACTTACAGATTCACACATCAATCTTATTTATTTTATTACAAATTGGCTAGTCCAAACAGAGGGGCTTGATTACATCGGAGTCACATATTCCATAATAAGTATATTATCAACACACACTCATTTAATTATATTATTACAAATTGGTGCACAACTTTAGGGGCTTTAATTAGCGATTGGCCTTCCAATCAATACATTCTGCCCAATCACTAGTTGGAGCTAGGCAACAGCTACAAAGCCAGAGAATATAAAGGGAAAATGCAACGACGTGCAACATCTAAGAAACGGGCGGCGGAGGCCGAAAAAGAATTAGAAGTTGAAATGGACAATAAAGAGGCGACGCCAGTGGAGGTGGAAGGGTCATTACCCCCGGTGTTGTCCAAACAAACGGAACAACCGGAGATATCCTCACAGACAGGGGAAGTTAATCTCCAGGAGAAGCAGGTGGAGAAATCCAAGACAACGGAGGATAATCAAATGGACAGATACAGGGAAGTGTTCTTGCAAAGAATGGAGAGAATGATGAAGAAATTGGACGAAAATAGTAGGGAATTAAAAGAAGACTTGAGTAAGAAAATGGATGAGTGCCACGAGTCGTTAATGGAGAAACTGGATGAGTGCCACAAGTCGACAATGAAGAAGCTGGATGATCAAAATAAAATGCTAGATGACGAGACTAAGAAAATGAGAGAGGACAGATTGAAAAGAGAAGAGGTAAGAAAGGAGAAGACCGAAGAAATAAAAAATGATAGCCAATCAGAACCAGAAGAAGTACTAAATGACAAAACGCAGGAACAAGTAATGGTGGTACCTGAAATTGAAAATAACCGAAACCAGGAAAATATTAAACAAAGAGAAGGAGAATCAAGGATGAGAAGAATATATCCGAGAAATGTAATAAAAACGAAGGAAGAGTTGGAGATGATGAACCATGGATTAATTGATGACAATAATATCCCAATTACCAATGACAAAGACATCATGAATTACAGGAATTATAGGAGGAGAATGGAAGTAATTTTAAAAATAATTTACCACAAAGCAGTAGTTTACCAATGGGAAAGGACCAGAGGTAAACAGAATACGACATGTGGACAAGATCAATATCAGCGCAGAACTGGACAGTGGATTTCAGAAAGATGGAAATGTGATATCGTACCAGACTGTAATGACGGCACAGGTGAATCACCAGAATGTATTCCATTAGCGTGCCATCTAGGACAGTTCCAGGGTACGGTTAGACTAAAATATATTCCTGCAGGGTGGATATGTGATGGTAAACCAACTTATGGTGTTTCAGATAAACAAATAATAAGTGATAACCCAGATGAAGATCCTCACAGATATTTGTCAAGTAACACAAAACATGGACCAGAAAAGTATTGGTGTATACAATACGATGATAGAGGGAACCAGCCCAGTAATTACGACGGCCCTAACAACCCGCCGCGTAATAATCAGTTTATCGGTAATTCTAACGGCGTTAGGGATAACTACCCCTATCCATACAATAGAAACAATTTATACCAACATAATAATGTCCCATACAGTCAGAGAAATCCATATCCCAACAATAATGGTGACAAACCTTACCAAACTAACCGAAATTATTATCATGATAAATTTAGTAATAAAAACAATAACAGTAATAATAACCGAGTGTCGCGCCCTAGGGTAAA
The DNA here is from genome assembly GCA_034769895.1 of Magicicada septendecula. Taxonomy (NCBI): domain Eukaryota; kingdom Metazoa; phylum Arthropoda; class Insecta; order Hemiptera; family Cicadidae; genus Magicicada; species Magicicada septendecula. The sequence goes on along the minus strand of CM068367.1, from coordinate 1,030,496,118 downwards.
TTTTATAAGAGCAACTGAGATGATGGACCCTGGTTGACACAGATACCACACACCATCAAGAAAAGGGACGGAGATCATGATAACCGACTACGGCGAAAAACAACGGTGAAGGAGACGGAATAAATATCACTGAAAGGAAATGATATGGAGAATAAACATAGAAACAAAACTGGGTTTTATGAGTGAAGACTATGTAAGAAAATGAACATGACAAATAAAAATATGAGCAATGGAACGACATAAAGAAAATCGTCCATCTTCCTGGGTATATAAAAGAAAATTTATGAGAAAAGAAAAAGTGAAGATCAACTTATTAAAATATAAATAATATGGGCCAGTGTAGAGTACAATATAACCCCATATGTTGTGGTAAATGATAAGCATAACAATACATATGAGTTGAGGGAAATCATTTCAGGAAAAATCAAAGGAGTGTACAATCAAGCTTCTATGAAGAAATATTATGAAGAATGAGTTGTGAGTTTTAGAATAATAAAAATTTAAAAATAATGTAAGTACATCTTACAACCTAGTATTTTGAGAAGAACATTTTGGAGAATTATAAGAAGAAGGAATTTAGAATTTTTATTTTAAAAATTCAAAAATAATGTAAGTACATCTTACAACCTAGTATTTTGAGAAGAACATTTTGGAGAATTATAAGAAGAAGGAATTTAGAATTTTTATTGAAAAAATTCTAAAATATGTAAGTACATCTTACTACAACCTAATAATTTTGGAACAAACTTTATGGAGGAAAGAAAAAGAAAGAATTTTGAATATAACTTATTCTAAATATGTAAGAACAACTTACTACAACCTAATAATTTTGGAACAAACTTTATGGAGGAAAGAAAAAGAAAGAATTTTGAATATAACTTATTCTAAATATGTAAGAACAACTTATTACAACCTAATAATTTTGGAACAAACTTTATGGAGGAAAGAAAAAGAAAGAATTTTGAATTGAAATATAATTTTATAAAAATTTAAAATTGAGTAAGTACATCTTACTACAACCTGATAATTTAGAACAAAACTTTATGGAAGAAAGAGAAAGAGAGAGAATTTTGAACTTAATTATACGAAAAATTTAAAAATGAAGTAAGACCAACTTACTATAACTAAGTTTGTGAGAAAACTTTATGGTAAATAATTAAGAAGAATTTGATTTTGGAAAAATGCCAAAACATTCAGAAATAATAGTAAGATAACAGTACTATAAACAATTCTGGGAATAAATGAATTAAACAGAATTTGAATGTTGATAGAACTTCAGAACTTTGAAACAAGATAAGATCAACATATTACAAGGATTTATGAGAAATATTTTTCAATTAAATAAAAAGAATAGTTTGAATTTTACATTAAAACTAACCAAGTTCCAAAAAATAATTATGTGTCAATTATGATTGAATTGAGAAGAAAATAAAGTGATTAATTCAGAAAAGAGAGTTAACGTTAATCCAGGATAAATGCTAGACATTCACAATAGCATTTGAAGGAGTAGAGAAGACTAACAAAAAAGAGTGTAATATGCCAGAGAAGGAAAAAATTTGGAAGCAAAGAGACTAATTACCTATGAAACGATAATGAAAACAGTTAATTAAGAGCAAAGAAGAACAACTCATACCAAACAGATGGAGAAGATGATTTTGAACCAATGATAATAATAAGACCTATATGAAATGCAAAGAGAAGAAATACCACATGAAATATGATATAAATGAATTAATGTTAATGAATGCGAAGGTGGATTAATAACTTTCTAAGAGAAAGGAAACAACCAAAATGTTTAAATAAAATGATCAATATAACAACCTGTATATCTAATGTAAAGATACAATGTTAAAAAATTAAATATAATATAATAAGACCATTCAAATAATGAATAAGAAAGACTATATATAGAGACCATGCTAATACTATGAATAACCAGAAGAAAGTATAAAGAGAATTCAGATGAAGAAGAAAGAGAGTTACATTGTAAACAGTAACCAGAATTATTAAAAGAAAGATTTTCAACCATAATTAAATTAAATATATCAGACAAGTTAAGAGTTTTGAAAAAATATATATATAATGAGTATAATAATGATTATGAAGATTTATTAAGATAGAAAATGTGAGATAATCTGAGAGACTACGAAGTGGAGAATCCGAAGATATTTTTATTAGTCGAAAATGAGACTACTTTTTATTTATTTATTCGATGTCTGACTGAAGATAATTCCAGCAGCATTATGTTTTTTGAGCAGGGATGGATATGCCCCTGTACTCAATTTATAGAAGTGGTGTATGGCCAGCAGAGAAGTAGCGTACAGTGCCCCTCTGATCTGCCCCAGCCCACGTGATAGGGAATGTTAGGGAATTAATATCCCAAGGATACAACACGAAGTTGATATAGAAAGAAAATGTATTACAATTATAATATATCTCAGAAGACACTAACTATCCGAAAAGGATCAGTAGTAAAACAAATAATTATATATATAAAATTAATAAAACTCTAATATAAAAAAGTCGATATAAAAATGGAGAAGAAAATGAATTATAAGAAATGATGAAATTATCATAAGAAATTATTTCATCCATAAACATGTCTGAAATAATTACTTCTGGAGGAGAGCAATCTGTAGCGTGACAGATATAAGCATAATATTGAATGGCAATTGATCATTAGAATAATGAAGTTATAATATTTAAATTTGGAAGAAAGCATTAAGTTTAATATAAATAGATTAATTCATAGCAACTGTGGAAAGAAATCATTATTATAAAGAAAATACAAGTTAAAATAAAAAGAGTTACTAGTGATGAGTCATCCAAAACCAGTCTCATAACCAAAGGTTTTCAAGGTATAACCCAGGAAGGTAAAATAGTAAATAATAAAGCAGTACACAATATGACCAAACCCACAACGAGGGAGAATAAATAAAAGAGAAACCCTAAAATAAGCCAAGATCAACCAATACAGGTTGTGTATTTCTGAATTAAAGAAGAAGATGGAGAAGATCCCAAGAAACCTGATGGCATCAAGAACAGATGGAGAAGATACCAGTCCCAGAAGGCAGGAGAAAAGAAGACTGAAGAAAGAAGAAGAGGGCAGCATCCTGAAGAAGACGTCATGCTCTTATAAAAGACACCCAAATCCCTATATCCCCAAAATATATATCTAAAAACAAAAGTATAACGAAATAAAAACCACATGTATATAAATTTAAGAGAGAGGAGTGTATAAAGTAAAAGTTTCCTGTGAACTGAGATGAAACAATAATATAGTACCCATGGAACAAATCTCCATTGAAAAAACGCTAACCAATTTATTATGTTAATAAGACTATACGACCATTTAGCATTAACATAATATATAAGTGCAAAGTGAACCAGTGATAGTTTTGGGTATTATGAAAAATGAACCTTGTGTTTCATTCTTGGCAATCACAAACATTGGATGCAATGAAATATGCATTTTTCAATGACTTAAAATATGTACGGTGACAATATGTTGTTCATAAGACATGAATCTGTTTAAAATAACATTTTTGTTTTACATGAAAAAAGAAAAACAGATTTCATAGTGCTTTGTGAACGGTTCATACTATTTATTTGTTAATGACAGGGTACAATTCCCCAAAGACAAGGTATAAAAGACTGTATAAAAACTGTAAAATCCTACTTATAATAATAGTTAGAAATAAGAATATAAATATAAGGTTTTAATGTATATAGTACAAGAATGTTTAAAAATGTTTTAGATATAAGGCCATTTGTTTGGGTCTGAAACAACTAACATCAGAACTATAAAAATAATTACCACTTGTAAATAGTAGAGAGTAATTAAGATGTTAGTTAGTACAAAACTTTTGTTGTAAACCATATTTACATGTTGGAAATGGGAATTTTGTTGCAAAATGTCTGATTTGAAGATAACCATTTATTTAAAAAAAAAAATGTTCTTTATTTTGTGTTAACTATTGTTTGTATTGTAACCAATACTAATTGTTTTTGTGTAATTTGAAAACATGTTTAATTTATAATACTATTTGTAAAAAGTCAGAGAGGGTATCACACATCATATATTGTTTGTAAATTATTTTGTAAGAAAAATTGTTAAAAAATCATAGGCCAAAAGAATGGAAACCAAACTTCATCAAAACAGAGAAATTGCTCAATTAAATGCAAATAAACAAAAGGGGTTTAGACAAAATAAACTTGAGATCATGCCATATAATTGCACATACCATTTAGAGAGATTTTAATAAATTATATTCAGAATTATAAATAAAAATAAAATGACTAAACTCAGAAATTTAGACATGGGAGTCATATATTTCAGAATAATGTTTCAGAATACAACTAATTCAATTAATTACCAGAAAATAAGGGAATAGGAACCTTTTAATACAATATAGGATTATTAATATTAAATATAACTGATAAAATGGCTGAATTTATATAATGACAGGAAGTAAATTTTGATGTTTTGGACTCTTCAGAGTATACCCAAACTGAAAGTAAAATTACTATTTTTTGGACAGAAAACACTATAAAATGGCATTATTTAATCTGAAAATAACCAGAATGAACTGAAAGATTAATTTAAATCAAATCTAGTGAATAAAATTGACAAATAACCAAAGTTTAGGCATTCATATAGTGAAATAGTAAAATGTACACAGGATGTGAAAATATATTTGAACAATGTTAAGGATAATATTATATGGGCTAAGAGTTTAATTGAAACTGAAGGAAACAGTTAGTTAATTATTGGTAGTTGAACGGTCAACATGACATACCTTTGAAAACGTGAATAACCTAACCTATAATCGTCATACAAAGCGAGTGTATAGTGAGTTATTGTGAAATCGCGAGTGACTTGTAAAATACTTCTGAAACTATCATATTATAACAGAAACGATCAAGTAACACTCCATAACACAGAACAATATAAATCTACTCCGAAAAACACCATAAAACACTAGAAAACTGTATAATACATTAAACCAAATTAGTGACGGAATCGGAGAAAGTGTTTGAACTAATAATTATACAGATACACTAAATACAACCCAGAATCACTACACCAGTCACTACACAACATATAACAAGAGATTTGCGGACACGAGAACAGAAATATTGCGTCAAAATACATTATTTGGAACGCAGCAGGGACGAGTCACATTTTGATCGACTTGACGGCAGCCATCTTTCTTTGACAATTCCAGTGCCTCTTCGTGGTTCATCACAGCTGTTTGGTGAAAACAATTATTATATTTACAAATTATTATTCAATGTCTGTGTTTATTAATAACTATTAATTTGATTGTAACGTTATACTTTTTAAATATTAGCCCGATTTCTCTGACTTTGGTAATAACTGGCTGTTTAAAGAACCCTATATAATTTTTATAACATATACTTGTAACTTTTTTTCGATATCCTGAGAATCGATACTAATCGATAAGAGTCAATATTGCTGTTACTTAATAAAACATTAATACTTTTCAATACTTAATAGTTCTTTATTTCTTCAATAATACTAATTACCAATAATATAATTCTAATTGATAATCTACAAGGACTTTACCACCCGTAAGTGAAGATAACCTAAAAAAAAAAAAATAGAAAGGTAAACAAATATCGATTGGTTTACAGACAGTCTTATGAGTGGTGATAGATTATTTAAATTATACTAAAACTTTAATAAAAATTTTCAGAAGAGCATTACACTGTTTAAAACTTCACAGCCCTATATTAATTAATTGATCCTAATTAATTAATTAATAAAATTAAAAAATTTTTTTTATTATTTTTTTTTATAAACATAATTTTTTTTTTAAATTTCCTTCAAAACAATAAATTTTGTTTTGAAACGTTCGGCGAAGCCAAGCATATATATTTCTTCATCAACTTTACGCTACTCGACCGGTCTTGCTACCATTGGGACTCGACCAGCTGGGAAACTTAAGGAAGTGTTTCAGGCCAGTAAGACGTCGAGAGCCACACCAATTAAACACCTTACAACTTACAGATTCACACATCAATCTTATTTATTTTATTACAAATTGGCTAGTCCAAACAGAGGGGCTTGATTACATCGGAGTCACATAATCCACAATAGCTTATTATCATCAACACACATCTATATACTTATTTAATTTATTTTATTACAATATTAGTGTCGGAATAGGGAAAAGTGTTTGAACTTATATTTACACAGATACACAAAATACAACCCAGAAACATTGCACCAGGCACTACACAACATTTAACAAGAGATTTGCAGACACCAGAACAGGAATACTGCCAGAAAATACATTATTCAGAACGTAGCAGAATCGAGTAACATTTGGACCAGCTTGAGGGCAGCCATTTGCTTTTGACGATCCCAATGCCTTCTCCGTGATCAACGTCAGCTGTTGGTGAAAACAATTATATGATTTTCAAATTTATTATTCAATGTCTGTATTTAGTAATAATTATTAATTTGTTGTAACGTTATACTTTTTAAATATTAGCCCGATTTCTCTGACTTTGATAATAATTGGCTGTTTAAAGAACCCTGTATGAATTTTATATAATATACTTTGTAACTTTTTCGATATCCTGAGAGTCGATATTAATCGATAAGAGTCAATATTGCTATTAACTAATAAAACATTAATACTTTTCAACACTAAATAGTTCTTTATTTCATAAATATTTCTAATTACCACTAATATAATTCTAATTAATAATCTACCAGGACTTTACCACCTATAAGTGAAGATAACCTCAAAAACAAAAAGGTAAACAAATATCGATTGTCCTGGAGACAATCTTATGAGTGGTGGTAGTTTATTTAAAATATACCAGAACTTCAATAAAATTTTTCAGAAGAGTGTTACACTTTTTAAAACTTCATAGCACTCTATTAATTAATTGATTATAATTAATTAATTAATAAAATTATAATTTTTTTTTTAATTATAATTTTTTTTTAACACATTTTTTTTTTATTTTCTTCAAAACAACACTTTTTGTTTTGAAACTTTTGGTGGAGCTGAACATATATTTCTTCATCAACATTACGCTACTCGACCGGTCTTGCTACCATTGGGACTCGACCAGCTGGGAAACTTAAGGAAGTGTTTCAGGCCAGTAAGACGTCGAGAGCCACACCAATTAACAATACACACCACTATTATTATTTTATTACAAATCGACTAGCCCAAACAGTGAGGCTTGATTACAGCAGAGTCTCATCACCACACTCTAACAACAATTATATTATTACAAATTGGCGCACAACTTTAGGGGCTTTAATTAGCGATTGGAAGGCCAATACATTCTGCCCAATCACTAGTTGGAGCTAGGCAACAGCTACAAAGCCAGAGAATTTCAAGGGAAAATGCAACGACGTGCAACATCTAAGAAACGGGCGGCGGAGGCCGAGATAGAAATAGAAGTTGACATGGACAACAAGGAGGCGACGCCAGTAGAGGGGGAAGAGTCGTTACCGCCGGTGTTGTCCAAACAAACTGAACAACCGGAGATGCCCACACAAACAGGGGAAGTAAATGTCCAGGAAAGACATGTAGAAAAATCCAAAGTAACGGAAGAGGATAAAATGGACAGATTCATGGAAAGATTTCTACAAAAGATGGAGACAAATTGGAGCAGAACAACCAGAAAATGGATAAGAAAATGGAATCCACAAGTAAGGAATTGAAGGAAGACTTGAGTAAGAAAATGGATGAGTGCCACGAATCGATGATGAAAAGTATGAAGGAGTGCCACGAGTCGATAATGGAGAAACTGGATGAGTGCCACAAGTCGACAATGAAGAAACTGGATGATCAAAATAAAATGCTAGATGATATGAACAAGAATCTAGATGACGAGAATAAGGAAATGAGGGAGGACAGATTAAAAAGGGAAGAATTAAGAAAGGAGAAGACCGGAGAAATAAAAAATGATAGCAAACCAGAACCAGAAGAAGTACCAAATGATAAAACACAGGAACAAGTAATGGTGGTACCTGAAATTGAAACTAACCGAAACCAGGAAAATATTAAACAAAGGGAAGGAGAATCAAGGATGAGAAGAATATATCCAAGAAATTTGATAAAAACTAAGGAAGAGTTGGAGATGATGAACCATGGGTTAATTGATGGCAATAATATCCCAATTACCTATGACAAAGACATCATGAATTCTATGAATTATAGAAGGAGAATCGAAGTAATTTCAGAAATAATTTACCACAAGACAGTAGTTTACCACTGGGAAAGGACCAGAAGTAAACAGAATACCACATGTGGAACAGACCAATTTCAGCGCAAGACTGGACAATGTTTTTCAGAAAGATGGAAATGTGATATCGTACCAGACTGTAATGACGGCACAGATGAATCACCAGAATGTATTCCATTAGTGTGCCATCCAGGACAGTTCCAGGGTACGGTTAGACTAAAATGTACTCCTACAGGGTGGATATGTGATGGTGAGCCAGTTTATGGGGTTTCAGATAAACAAATAATAAGTGATAACCCAGATGAAGATCCTCACATATATTTGTCAAGTAACACAAAACATGGACCAGAAATGTATTGGTGTATACAGTACGATGATAGAGGGAACCAGCCCAGTAATTACGACGGCCCTAACAACCCGCCGCGTAATAACCAGTTTATCGGTAATTTTAACGGCGTTAGGAATAACAACCCCTATCCAAACAATAGAAACAATTTTTATCAACAGAATAATATCCCATACAGTCAGAGAAATCCATATCCCAACAATAATGGTGACAGACCTTACCCACCTAACCGAAATTACTATCATAATAATTTTAGTAATAACAATAATAACAGTAATAATGACCGAGTGTCGCGCCCTAGGGTAAATTTTATAAGAGCAACCGAGATGATGGACCCTGGTTGACACAGATACCAAACACCATCAAGAAAAGGGACGGATACCATGATAACCGACTACGGCGAAAAACAACGGTGAAGGGGACGGAATAAATATCATTGAAAGGAAATGATATGGAGAATAAACATAGAAACAAAACTGGGTTTTATGAGTGAAGACTATGTAAGAAAATGAACATGACCAATAAAAATATGAGCAATGCAGTGACATAAAGAAAATCGTCCATCTTCCTGGGTATATAAAAGAAAAGAAAATTTATAAGAAAAGAAAAAGTGAAAATCAACTTTATAGTAAAACAAGTATAGGGTGTTGTAATTGTAAAAGTGTTGTAATCTGTCGGGCGTTACCTCCGCGCACTTTTGTTACTTACTCTGTTGACTGGATCCTCTGCAGTGATGTAGTCCTGTAACACAACTTAAAACTATGCTTTTTGTGGGCGCCACTTGGAAACGTTTGTTCCAAGAAAAAGTTAAATGTGATTGATAAAATTTTTAAATCTACGAAAAAATTTAAACAAGTCAGTTTAGCTTTGAAAAATCAGTTAAGTTTAATGATTCTTTAAAAACAACAAACAAATCGTCTGAAGGACTAACATTCATAAAAAGAAAAAATTATAAAATTGCAGAGAAAAAATTTTACAAGTTATTATTATTGACAATTTTTTTTTTATATGTCCAATCAAGTATCGGCTAGTATTTCAGATTCTGACTCAGTTGAAAAGCATGAGTTTAATATGTGAAAAATCTTTACTCTCAGGACGTGACTCCTTTGAACTACCAAGACATATCAATTAGATGCCTTACAAGAAAAAAAACTAAGTGATTTGAAGGTGTATGGGTGGCGTGTAAAGTACAACTGTGTGATAAATGTAACCAGGTAACAAATGACTTTAATTTTGGTAACTCACGTTCCAATGGTCGTTTATTCTCTCACTGGACACTTCCTTCGGGTAGTTTCTCAATCTCGCCTCTTCGGGTGTACACTGAATCTATTTAAAGTCAAATTTTGCGATCATTACTTTTTCCGCACTTTTTGTCAAAACGTTTGGCAGTAAAATCTCGTTCAAACGCCGCCACTACGAATCATCTGTTTAGCGTTGATTCAGAAATCTGCCACCGCAGCGCTGATTCCCATGCAGTGTTGAGGAAGGCTTAGTTGTATTGTTTGTTTACGTTCGGGGGAATTATTTGTCACGTTAGTCAGTCAATGCGAACACAGCAGAATTCGTTCTCTATTTAAATTTGTTGGTCCCTCCTGGGCCGTCGACGTTCTGGCTGCGTGATTTCTATTAAAATTTGCCGTATCGCTGCTCTATTTCAGCGATACTTTTTGGCGTAGACTCTCGTTGAGGTTAAGTCAGTCGGTTATGTCTATGTACGGGAAAAGCCTTCCTGCCGTGTCTTGTCGATTTCTCGCCTCTCGGTTTCGCCTTAGCTGCGTTGATCAGTGTTGTGTGAGATGCATCAGTTCTGGAGTTCAATCTTCAAGTGTTTTTTGGTCGAATTTGGTCTCGCTTTTATACTAAATCGGGATGACTGTTTTCGTCGACTTCCGGTATATTTGTGTAAAAATTCTTTCTAGATTGTTCGAGAATAAACGAAATGGAATGTCATAGAACAATTTTCACTTCCGTAGAAGCTTTTAGAACGAATTTCTTATTCTTCATACAAAGGATATTTCAAAATTTACACTGGTATTTATCAAACAGTTTCACATTAGTACTTACAATTTGTATGCCATTAATGTATTTAGATTCCTTGTTTTTTACTGAATCTAGCGATACTAAATATGATTGGTATCTAATTAACTTAAGTCTAAAAAACAATACAATATACAACCCTCACCTTGAGTTGTTGTCATTGAAAACTCAATTATTATAACAAAAATTGTTGTGGAGTTACAATGTTCCTTTCACAAGCTGAACATCTAATCCTACTACTTTCCTACAACAAAATAAACAAATTTTAACATCAATAAAACACAAATAAATACAATTTTATATGGCCTCTGCTCATGGCCTAGATTCTTGTCGGTTTTCTAATACAATGATTAGTCTTTTTCTTTAATATATGTATTATTTCACCACTATACACACAGAGTTTATTATTTTGTCTATCTTTTGTGATACCTGGTTACTTTGTACATATATTATATTTATCACAAGATGACATAGCATCATTGATTGGTCTTGAGATGTCATTTTTTATGGTGTGACAAATCTCACTCTAATTAGTTAAATTCTTTTAGAATTGACTTTACTTTCAACTGAGTTTGTTTCTTATTAAGGTATTCTGATGTATTGTACCTTTCTATCTTATTTTTGTTAGTATTATGTAAGTATTTAGCCAGATATGCTTATTTTTGTACTGGATAATTGGCTTCAGCCATACATGGTATAAGTAAATATTTTGCTGACTTTACTATTACAATGTTAAAGTTGGTCAGGTATATTAGTATAGTTGCTTTATATCATATTACAGCTTTCTAATACAGTTTGGTTGCATTTTGGCAACATTAAATTCATAAATTATACAATATTAGATGCCTATTACATGTTTTTAGTTAACACTGTTTTTGGCTATTTTGGCTGCTTTTTATTTCATTTGACAGCTTCCTTTATTTAAGATAAATTGTTCACTATTGTCTGCTTGACAATTACATATAGTTTTTATTTAAATCTGATAATAATTAATTTTTTCATGAAATCTTGGTGTATGGTCTCAAATCCAACACATTAATATTTTTTTGTCATTGCAAATATACAATTTTTATTTTAACTTAAACTCTTTCTAATAATGTATTTAAGTCATTTAATACATTTATTTTATTTACATCACATAATATCATGATGGATCATGTCCATTTATTCACAAAAAATAGTTTTTAATACTATATTCATAGTTATAAAACTTAATAATTATTGACTTTATTCTGGTGGATTCTGACATTATTTCTCTCTCTTATAGTGTCTTATGGTTTTTCACTCTTATTCACTTTAATAATATATATGGGGTTTTGTCTTAGTCATAGTTTGGTCGTTTTTTCAAGTTGATAGAAATAATTATTATACAAAATTACACAATTTTTTGGAACTACTTGGGTTCGATACTGTTCGCTTCACTTTCCTCTTATGCTAACTTACTATATAAATGATTTCTTTTATGGAACGTTCTGTGACGTTACATATGCCTCACCGTTAAAGTTGATAATTTTGGAAAAACATATCTTTGGTTTTGATGAAATTATCATCTCTATAATAACCCTTTATTATTAGCTTCTTTATATTTCATTCTTTTATCTTATAATTAAATTCCTGTACTACTCCTTTAATATATTAATCCAACTCAATATTCCTAGTTCGTTCTTTGTCGTATCACCTATTCCTTTCCTTTTTACCTTGATGTTTTATAATTAATCTTTGATATAATTCCCTATCAATACATAGAGGGTTGGGAGTCAGAGTGGCTCGCTATGGCATACATTCTCTGTCCCTTCCTGTCTATCACTACTGAAATCAGAGGCAACACATCCCTGTTCAGAAAATAATAATTGCACCTTTGCAACAAATAATAATAATAATAAAAAAAATACAATATTCAAAGATCATAGGCTCCTACACATAAATTCCCTTTCTTAAACTCTTCTGAGTAATTCACAATTATATTAATATATCGTTCTCCGCAGGTTAAATTATTGTTTAAAATCATTCAATGTTAATAGCTATATTCCTATTCATCATTACCTCCTTATGTAACACACTGTTTTCCCTTTTTTTTCATTTATCATTTCCATTTAGTATCAAATATATGACAGTATTTCTCCTTCTTTTCTCCTTTACTAAGTGTCCATCTTGCAATATTTATTAATAATAATCTCTCTCCTTCTCTAAGTACGGGTAAGCTGGTAAATATACGTTGACATGGCTATTGGAAATAAATCTATATTTTATATATATCTTTATGCCTTTGATGTAAGGTGTCCTTCTCGTAATATTTATTAATAGCAATCTCTCTCCTTCTCTACGTACGGGTAAGCTGGTAAATATACGTTGACATGGCTATTGGAAATAAATCTTGCCTATGGTGGAATGTGTCCTTCTCGTAATATTTATTAATAATAATCTCTCTCCTTCTCTAAGTACGGGTAAGCTGGTAAATATACGTTGACATGGCTATTGGAAATAAATCTATATTTTATATATATCATTATGCCTTTGGTGTAAGGTGTCCTTCTCGTAATATTTATTAATAATATTTATATTTATTTAAAAATCTCTATCTCCTTTCTAATTATGGCTAAGTTAAAAAATTCACGTTGACATGTTTAGTCAAGGTACCTTCTCTATGATGCTGTATTTGACTTGGGTCTTTGGTCATGGTACTTGGTCACTGATTGAGTATTCGACTTGCGATTTTTTAATCATGGTACTTTTTTAATGAAGTCTGGTTATACGTACCTTTTACCTTGTTCCTAATTGTGTCAGTTACCTAGTAGGTATTGTTTTCATGTTTTATAATATTTGGGTTATATTTGTCAGTTTGGGTTAATTACGTTGATTATTTCAACCCCTTTTGGTTGTGTTCCTTATATTATGTCCTTATTTATCATTCCCATTCCTTTTTAATTCCTTCTCTTTTCAATATTCGACCTTCGATGTTTATCACCTCTACTCCTTCAAATGCCTGGTCTATGACATTTATTCTGGACGATTGGCTTCATGGCCTTACCATCTCATCACATGTTTGGGCCACAATTTTTCTGCATAGCGGAATTCCTCCTCTCTCTCACTTTCATTTTGGGGATCATTATCTGGTTCTCGGCCAGTTTCTGCCAATACATGGTTTACATAAAATACTCGGGGTTTTTCGTCATTATTTGCCTGATTATGCTGTAATGAAAAACCCGGATTTTCGTGAACTGTTACCCGATTCTCATTATTATTTTGATTAGCGTTTGGCTCTTGTTGGTTGTTACTTCCGTTTCGGGGTGGTTCGCTACTCCTACCCTCTGATAACTGCTGCCGGTTATTCGCCGTATCACCCTGGCTACCTGGCGCCTGTTGAGTCATATACCCGTAACTTGGTAAATTGGGTGGATATGGTCGTCGATTATCGGCCATCATATAATTTACCTGGGGCCTATACTCATTTTGGTTTCTCCTATCGCTTCCTCCTTGGTTTCCCCCGTTGCGATAACCATTACGTTGGCCATAATTACTTCCTCTATACTTATTCCCGCGATAACCGTTTCCCTGGTGGAAGTTCCTACCGTAGTTATTCCCGGTGTAATTACCTCTGTTTGGTCCCGGATAGTTGCGGTTAATTGGGCCCTGAGTGTTATCATTTCGGCCATTTGGTGGGATATTATTATTCTGATTATTGGTGTTTAGATTATTACCGTTCCCACCTCCATTCCGGTTTGGTCCGTTATTATTGTGGTTGTACTCTACCTTACGATTGGGGGGTTGGTAATCCTGGAACCTTCCTGTGGATTCGCAATTTTCCAATAATTTGGCCAGATCGGCTATTTTGCTAATTTGTTGGTATAATTGGGCATCCTTGATCCCATAGCTGTAATGTCCAGCTAACTGCCTTACCAAACATTCTTCTGGGATCGGCGGTATCAACTTCCGTGCTAAACATACCTTTCCCAGGAAATAAGACGTCGGGGACTGTCCATAGGACGCGTCGTATTTGCCATAGAAAATGTCCATTCTCACCCTGTTTTGTGCGGTCTCTGACCAATACTTTTCCTTAAACTGACGTTTAAATTCTGCTAAATTCGTTATTTCGGGTCGTACCGCTATCCACCAGTTATCCTTAGTATTTTTAAACGTCTCGTCAAGCATCTCTCTTATCCTGTCCCACCTTGTTTCTCTACTTCTCCCAATAAATTCCTCCATTCTTTCCAAAAATTCCATTGGGTTTCGTCGATAGTCCTGGAAGTTGATTACTTCCCTGTTTTCACCATGACACGTATGAGTGTTTAGTATTGGTGTGTCTCTCAGCGCCTCTAATCTTTCCTGCAGGTTTTTCTCTCTCTGGTCTATTTCCAGTATACTATTTTTGTTAGTTTTTATTTGTTCATCCAGCCTGTTAGCGATGTGCTGGACTTCTCCTACCTCCTGCATGATGGCGTCTTGGTTCTGCCTTACCCTGTTTTCGAGATTTATAACATCTTGTTTGGTCTCTACTGTTTGCTCCTCTATACTTTCGAAACGTGTATTGTTTCCCTCCCGTAACCGTTCCAACTGTTTCTCCATGTTTTCGACCTTCCTGTCACTATCGATTTTATTATCATTGATCGTTTTGTTTACTGTTTCGTATTTTATGCTAATTTCTTTTTTCAGGGACTCTATACTTTTTTTATTCTCCTCCTGAAATATCTCCAGTTTCTTCCCATTGTCATCTATTTTCTCGGTTATATCCTTCTTTAAAGATTCTGTTTTTGTCTAATTTCTCTTTATCTTCCAGCCTGTTTTTATTATTCTCCTCCTTATCTTCCCGTCTATTTTTATTCATGGATTCTATATTTTTGTTCATATCCTCCTTCAGGGATTTTATTATTTCCGCCTTGTCTTCCTGTCTATTTTTGTCATTTTTGTTCATATCCTCCTTCATTCCTAGGAGCATCACCATTATTGTATTCATGTCGACGTTCGCTATTTTTTCTGGTT
This sequence comes from Magicicada septendecula, assembly GCA_034769895.1. Classification (NCBI taxonomy): domain Eukaryota; kingdom Metazoa; phylum Arthropoda; class Insecta; order Hemiptera; family Cicadidae; genus Magicicada; species Magicicada septendecula. Next base: position 1,030,480,520 of record CM068367.1, on the reverse strand, counting down.
CGGGTTTCTCTGTCTGTTCTACCATTTGTATGGGTTCTTCTCCCGTTTGTTCCTCTACCTCATCTGCCGTTTGTACCGGTCTTTCCATTTCTAGTGTGGGCGGTTCTAACTCCGTTTCCTCCATTTGTACTGCCTCTCCGTCTTCCACACTTAACTCGGGTTCCACAGTCTTCTTCACCTTTTTTCCCTTTGGTTGCGGCATTTTAATATGTTGGTAGTTGCCGGGCTTGTTCCGTTTTTTTCAAGCCTCACTAGTTGGGCTGCCAATTTATAGTAAAACAAGTATAGGGTGTTGTAATTGTAAAAGTGTTGTAATCTGTCGGGCGTTACCTCCGCGCACTTTTGTTACTTACTCTGTTGACTGGATCCTCTGCAGTGATGTAGTCCTGTAACACAACTTAAAACTATGCTTTTTGTGGGCGCCACTTGGAAACGTTTGTTCCAAGAAAAAATTAAATGTGATTGATAAAATTTTTAAATCTACGAAAAAATTTAAACAAGTCAGTTTAGCTTTGAAAAATCAGTTACGTTTAATGATTCTTTAAAAACAACAAACAAATCGTCTGAAGGACTAACATTCATAAAAAGAAAAAATTATAAAATTGCAGAGAAAAAATTTTACAAGTTATTATTATTGACAATTTTTTTTTTATATGTCCAATCAAGTATCGGCTAGTATTTCAGATTCTGACTCAGTTGAAAAGCATGAGTTTAATATGTGAAAAATCTTTACTCTCAGGACGTGACTCCTTTGAACTACCAAGACATATCAATTAGATGCCTTACAAGAAAAAAAACTAAGTGATTTGAAGGTGTATGGGTGGCGTGTAAAGTACAACTGTGTGATAAATGTAACCAGGTAACAAATGACTTTAATTTTGGTAACTCACGTTCCAATGGTCGTTTATTCTCTCACTGGACACTTCCTTCGGGTAGTTTCTCAATCTCGCCTCTTCGGGTGTACACTGAATCTATTTAAAGTCAAATTTTGCGATCATTACTTTTCCGCACTTTTTGTCAAAACGTTTGGCAGTAAAATCTCGTTCAAACGCCGCCACTACGAATCATCTGTTTAGCGTTGATTCAGAAATCTGCCACCGCAGCGCTGATTCCCATGCAGTGTTGAGGAAGGCTTAGTTGTATTGTTTGTTTACGTTCGGGGGAATTATTTGTCACGTTAGTCAGTCAATGCGAACACAGCAGAATTCGTTCTCTATTTAAATTTGTTGGTCCCTCCTGGGCCGTCGACGTTCTGGCTGCGTGATTTCTATTAAAATTTGCCGTATCGCTGCTCTATTTCAGCGATACTTTTTGGCGTAGACTCTCGTTGAGGTTAAGTCAGTCGGTTATGTCTATGTACGGGAAAAGCCTTCCTGCCGTGTCTTGTCGATTTCTCGCCTCTCGGTTTCGCCTTAGCTGCGTTGATCAGTGTTGTGTGAGATGCATCAGTTCTGGAGTTCAATCTTCAAGTGTTTTTTGGTCGAATTTGGTCTCGCTTTTATACTAAATCGGGATGACTGTTTTCGTCCACTTCCGGTATATTTGTGTAAAAATTCTTTCTAGATTGTTCGAGAATAAACGAAATGGAATGTCATAGAACAATTTTCACTTCCGTAGAAGCTTTTAGAACGAATTTCTTATTCTTCATACAAAGGATATTTCAAAATTTACACTGGTATTTATCAAACAGTTTCACATTAGTACTTACAATTTGTATGCCATTAATGTATTTAGATTCCTTGTTTTTTACTGAATCTAGCGATACTAAATATGATTGGTATCTAATTAACTTAAGTCTAAAAAACAATACAATATACAACCCTCACCTTGAGTTGTTGTCATTGAAAACTCAATTATTATAACAAAAATTGTTGTGGAGTTACAATGTTCCTTTCACAAGCTGAACATCTAATCCTACTACTTTCCTACAACAAAATAAACAAATTTTAACATCAATAAAACACAAATAAATACAATTTTATATGGCCTCTGCTCATGGCCTAGATTCTTGTCGGTTTTCTAATACAATGATTAGTCTTTTTCTTTAATATATGTATTATTTCACCACTATACACACAGAGTTTATTATTTTGTCTATCTTTTGTGATACCTGGTTACTTTGTACATATATTATATTTATCACAAGATGACATAGCATCATTGATTGGTCTTGAGATGTCATTTTTTATGGTGTGACAAATCTCACTCTAATTAGTTAAATTCTTTTAGAATTGACTTTACTTTCAACTGAGTTTGTTTCTTATTAAGGTATTCTGATGTATTGTACCTTTCTATCTTATTTTTGTTAGTATTATGTAAGTATTTAGCCAGATATGCTTATTTTTGTACTGGATAATTGGCTTCAGCCATACATGGTATAAGTAAATATTTTGCTGACTTTACTATTACAATGTTAAAGTTGGTCAGGTATATTAGTATAGTTGCTTTATATCATATTACAGCTTTCTAATACAGTTTGGTTGCATTTTGGCAACATTAAATTCATAAATTATACAATATTAGATGCCTATTACATGTTTTTAGTTAACACTGTTTTTGGCTATTTTGGCTGCTTTTTATTTCATTTGACAGCTTCCTTTATTTAAGATAAATTGTTCACTATTGTCTGCTTGACAATTACATATAGTTTTTATTTAAATCTGATAATAATTAATTTTTTCATGAAATCTTGGTGTATGGTCTCAAATCCAACACATTAATATTTTTTTGTCATTGCAAATATACAATTTTTATTTTAACTTAAACTCTTTCTAATAATGTATTTAAGTCATTTAATACATTTATTTTATTTACATCACATAATATCATGATGGATCATGTCCATTTATTCACAAAAAATAGTTTTTAATACTATATTCATAGTTATAAAACTTAATAATTATTGACTTTATTCTGGTGGATTCTGACATTATTTCTCTCTCTTATAGTGTCTTATGGTTTTTCACTCTTATTCACTTTAATAATATATATGGGGTTTTGTCTTAGTCATAGTTTGGTCGTTTTTTCAAGTTGATAGAAATAATTATTATACAAAATTACATAATTTTTTGGAACTACTTGGGTTCGATACTGTTCGCTTCACTTTCCTCTTATGCTAACTTACTATATAAATGATTTCTTTTATGGAACGTTCTGTGACGTTACAACTTATTAAAGTATAAATAATATGGTCCAGTGTAGAGTACAATATATAACCATACGTTGTGGTAAATGATAAGCATAACAATACATATGAGTTGAGGGAAATCGTTTCAGGAAAAATCAAAGGAGTGTACAATCAAGCTTCTATGAAGAAATATTATGAAGAATGAGTTGTGAGTTTTGAATTTTGAATTTAATAATTTAAAAAATTCTAAAATATGTAAGAACAACTTACAACCTAATAATTTGAACAAACTTTTTGGAAGAAAGAGAAAGAAAAAGAATTTTTAATTTAAAATTTAAAAAAAAAATTTTTAAATATGTAAGGACAACTTACAACCTAATAATTTGAACAAACTTTTTGGAAGAAAGAGAAAGAAAAAGAATTTTTAATTTAATAATTAAAAAATTCTAAAATACGTAAGAACAACTTACAACCTAATAATTTGAGAAAAAACTTTATGGAAGAAAGAAAGAGAAAGAGAGAGAATTTTTTATATATTTTTAAAAAAATTCTAAAATATGTAAGAACAACTTACAACCTAATAATTTTGGAACGAACTTTATGGAAGAAAGAAAAAGAAAGACTTTTGAATTTTGAAATTAATTAATAAAAATTTATAATTGGGTAAGTACATCTTACTACAACCTGATAATTTAGAACAAAACTTTATGGAAGAAAGAGAAAGAGAGAGAATAATGAACTTAATTTAAAAAAAAAAAATTAAAATTATGCAAGCACAGCTTACTACCACTGAATTATGAGAAAAACATTTTGGAAGAATTAAGAAGAAAGGAATTTTGAATATAAAATACAAAAAAATTTAAAAATGAAGTAAGACCAACTTACTATAACTAAGTTTGTGAGAAAACTTTATGGTAAATAATTAAGAAGAATTTGAATTTGGAAAAATACCAAAACATTCAGAAATAATAGTAAGATAACAGTACTATAAACAATTCTGAATGAAACAATTCTGGGAATAAATGAATTAAACAGAATTTAAATGTTGATAGAACATCAGTATTGTGAAACAAGATAAGATCAACATATTACAAGGATTTATGAGAAATATTTTTCAATTAAATAAAAAGAATAGTTTGAATTTTACATTAAAACTAACCAAGTTCCAAAAAATAATTATGTGTCAATTATAATTGAATTGAGAAGAAAATAAAGTGATTAATTCAGAAAAGAAGAATTAATTTTAATCCAGAATAAATGCTAGATATTCACAATAGCATTTGAAGGAGTAGAGAAGAATAACAAAAGAGAGTGTAATATGCAAGAAAAGAAAAAATTTGGAAGCAAAGAGACTAATTACCTATGAAACGATAATGAAAACAGTTAATTAAGAGCAAAGAAGAACAACTCATACCAAACAGATGGAGAAGATGATTTTGAACAAATGATAATAATAAGACCTATATGAAATGCAAAGAGAAGAAATACCACATGAAATATAATATAAATGAATTAATGTTAATGAATGCGAAGGCGGATTAATAACTTTCTAAGAGAAAGGAAAGAACCAAAATGTTTAAATAAAATGATCAATATAACAACCTGTATATCTAATGTAAAGATACAATGTTAAAAAATTAAATATAGTATATTAAGACCATTCAAATAATGAATAAGAAAGACTATATATAAAGACCATGCTAATACTATGAGTAACCAGAAGAAAGTATAAAGAGAATTCAGATGGAGAAGAAAGAGAGTTACACTGTAAACAGTAACCAGAATTATTAAAAGAAAGGTTTTCAACCATAATTAAAATAAATATATCAGACAAGTTAAGAGTTTTGAAAAAATATATATATAATGAGTATAATAATAATTATGAAAATGTATTAAGATAGAAAATGTGAGATAATCTGAGAGACTACGAAGTGAATAATCCAAAGATATTTTTATTAGTCGAAAATGAGACTACTTTTTATTTATTTATTCGATGACTGACTGAAGATAATTCCAGCAGCATTATGTTTTTTGAGCAGAGATGGATATGCCTCTGTACTCAATTTATAGAAGTGGTGTATGGCCAGCAGAGAAGTAGCGTACAGTGCCCCTCTGATCTGCCCCAGCCCACGTGATAGGGAATGTTAGGGAATTAATATCCCAAGGATACAACACGAAGTTGATAAAGAAAGAAAATGTATTACAATAATAATATATCTCAGAAGACACTAACTATCCGAAAAGGATCAGTAGTAAAACAAGTAACCATATATGTAAAATTAATTAAACTCTAATATAAAAAAGTCGATATAAAAATGGAGAAGAAAATGAATTATAAGTAATGATGAAATTATCATAAGAAATTATTTCATCCATAAACATGTCTGAAATAATTACTTCTGGAGGAGAGCAATCTGTAACGTGACAGATGTATGCATAATATTGAATGGCAATTGATCATTAGAATAATAAAGTTATAATATTCAAATTTGGAAGAAAGCATTAAGTTTAATATAAATAGATTAATTCATAGCAACTGTGGAAAGAAATCATTATTATTTTAAAAAAAAGTACAAGTTCAAATAAAAGGAGTTACTAGTGATGAGTCATACAAAACCAGTCTCATAACCAAAGGTTTTCAAGGTATAACCCAGGAAGGTAAGAAAGTGAATAACCAAGCAGTACAGAATATGACCAAACCCACAACGAGGAAGAATAAATAGAATAGAAACCCTAAAATAAGCCAAGATCAACCAATACAGGTGGTGTATTTCTAAAATCAAGAAGAAGATGGAGAAGATCCCAAGAAACCTGATGGCATCAAGAAGAAGATGGAGAAGATACCAGTCCCAGAAGGCAGGAGAAAAGAAGACTGATGAAAGAAGAAGAAGGCAGCTTCCTGAAGAAGATGTCATGCTCTTATAAAAGACACCCAAATCCCCATACCCCCCAAAATAAATCATTAACCAATAAAAGTATAACGAAATGAAAACCACATGTATATAAATTTAAGAGAGAGAAGTGTATAAAGTAAAAGTTGCCTGTGAACTAAGATGAAACAATAATATAGTACCCATGGAACAAATCTCCATTGTAAAACACTAACCAATTTATTATGTTAATAAGACTATACGACCATTTAGCAATAACATAATATAAAAGTGCAAAGTGAACCAGTGATAGTTTTGGGTATTATAGAAAATGAACCTTGTGTTTCATTCTTGGCAATCACAAACATTGAATACCATGAAATATGCAATTTTCAATGACTTGAAATGTGTACTGTGAGAATATGTTACTTATAAAACATAAATCTGTTTAAAATAACATTTTGTTTTATATGCAAAAAGAAAAACAGATTTCATAATACCTTTTGAACAATTTATGCTATTTGTTTATTTATGACAGGGTGCAATTCCCCAAAGACAATGTGTAAAAGACGGTATAAAAAACTGTAGAATCCCACTTATAATAATAGTTAGCAACAAGAATATAGATATAAGGTTTTTATGTATATAGTATAAGAATGTTTAAAAATGTGTTAGATATAAGGCCATTTGTTTGGGTCTGATACAACTAACATCAGAACTATAAAAATAATTACTACTTGTAAATAGTAGGAAGTAATTAAGACTTGAGTTAGTAAAAAAACCTTTTTTGTGAACCGTATTTCCATATTAGAAATAAGGATTTTGTTGTAAAATGTCTGAAGGTTGAAGACAACCATTTATTTAAAAAAATATTCTTTATTTGTTTAACTGTTATTGGTATTGTAACCAATACTCATTGTTATTGTGTAATTTGGAAAAATGTTTAGTTTATAAGACTATATTTAAAAGTCAGAGAGGGTATCACACATCATATATTGTTTGTAAAATATTTTGTGAGAAAAAATTGTTAAAGAATCATAGGCCAGAGAAAGAAAACCAAATTTCATTAAAACAGAGAAATTACTCATTTAAATGCAAATAAACAAAAGGGATTTAGACAAAATAAACTTGAGATCAAGCCATATAATTGCACATACCATTTAGAAAGATTTTAATAAATTATATTCAGAATAATAAATAAAAATGAAAATGACTAAACTCAGAAATTTAGACATGGGAGTCATATATTCCAGAATAATGTTTCAGAATACATCTAATTCAGTTAATTACAAGAAAATAAGGGAATATAAACCTTTTAATACCGTATAAGATTATTAATATTAAATATAACTGATAAAATGGCTGAATTTTTATAATGACAGGAAGTATGTTTTGACTTTTCAGAGAATACCGAAATGAAAGTAAAATTACTAATTTTGGACAGAAAACACTATAAAACGGCATTATTTAATCTAAAAATAAGCCGAATGAACTGAAAGATTAATTTAAATAACATCTAGTGAATAAAATTGATAAATAACCAAAGTTTAGGCAATCATATAGTGAATTATTATATATGCACAGGATATGAAAATATATTTGAACAATGTTAAGAATAATATTATATTGGCTAAGAGTTTAATTGAAACTGAAGGAAATAAGATAGTTGATTATTGGTATTTGAACGGTTAACATGACAAGCGTTTTGTGACGGATCTAACCTAACTTACAACGGTGAAGTCGAGCAAGTGAATAGTACGTTTTTTGTGAAATCGCGAGTGACTTATAAAATACTTCTAGAACACTCACATTATAACAGAAACAATCAAGAAACACTAAATAACACTGAACAAAACATATCTACTCCGAAAAACACCACAAAACACCAGAAAACTGTATAATACAATAAACATATTAGTGTCGGAATAGGGAAAAGTGTTTGAACTTATATTTACACAGATACACAAAATACAACCCAGAAACATTGCACCAGGCACTACACAACATTTAACAAGAGATTTGCAGACACCAGAACAGGAATACTGCCAGAAAATACATTATTCAGAACGTAGCAGAATCGAGTAACATTTGGACCAGCTTGAGGGCAGCCATTTGCTTTTGACGATCCCAATGCCTTCTCCGTGATCAACGTCAGCTGTTGGTGAAAACAATTATATGATTTTCAAATTTATTATTCAATGTCTGTATTTAGTAATAATTATTAATTTGTTGTAACGTTATACTTTTTAAATATTAGCCCGATTTCTCTGACTTTGATAATAATTGGCTGTTTAAATAACCCTGTATGAATTTTATATAATATACTTTGTAACTTTTTCGATATCCTGAGAGTCGATATTAATCGATAAGAGTCAATATTGCTATTAACTAATAAAACATTAATACTTTTCAACACTAAATAGTTCTTTATTTCATAAATATTTCTAATTACCACTAATATAATTCTAATTAATAATCTACCAGGACTTTACCACCTATAAGTGAAGATAACCTCAAAAACAAAAAGGTAAACAAATATCGATTGTCCTGGAGACAATCTTATGAGTGGTGGTAGTTTATTTAAAATATACCAGAACTTCAATAAAATTTTTCAGAAGAGTGTTACACTTTTTAAAACTTCATAGCACTCTATTAATTAATTGATTATAATTAATTAATTAATTAATAAAATTATAATTTTTTTTTAAATTATAATTTTTTTTTAACACATTTTTTTTTTATTTTCTTCAAAACAACACTTTTTGTTTTGAAACTTTTGGTGGAGCTGAACATATATTTCTTCATCAACATTACGCTACTCGACCGGTCTTGCTACCATTGGGACTCGACCAGCTGGGAAACTTAAGGAAGTGTTTCAGGCCAGTAAGACGTCGAGAGCCACACCAATTAACAATACACACCACTATTATTATTTTATTACAAATCGACTAGCCCAAACAGTGAGGCTTGATTACAGCAGAGTCTCATCACCACACTCTAACAACAATTATATTATTACAAATTGGCGCACAACTTTAGGGGCTTTAATTAGCGATTGGAAGGCCAATACATTCTGCCCAATCACTAGTTGGAGCTAGGCAACAGCTACAAAGCCAGAGAATTTCAAGGGAAAATGCAACGACGTGCAACATCTAAGAAACGGGCGGCGGAGGCCGAGAAAGAAATAGAAGTTGACATGGACAACAAGGAGGCGACGCCAGTAGAGGGGGGAAGAGTCGTTACCGCCGGTGTTGTCCAAACAAACTGAACAACCGGAGATGCCCACACAAACAGGGGAAGTAAATGTCCAGGAAAGACATGTAGAAAAATCCAAAGTAACGGAAGAGGATAAAATGGACAGATTCATGGAAAGATTTCTACAAAAGATGGAGACAAATTGGAGCAGAACAACCAGAAAATGGATAAGAAAATGGAATCCACAAGTAAGGAATTGAAGGAAGACTTGAGTAAGAAAATGGATGAGTGCCACGAATCGATGATGAAAAGTATGAAGGAGTGCCACGAGTCGATAATGGAGAAACTGGATGAGTGCCACAAGTCGACAATGAAGAAACTGGATGATCAAAATAAAATGCTAGATGATATGAACAAGAATCTAGATGACGAGAATAAGGAAATGAGGGAGGACAGATTAAAAAGGGAAGAATTAAGAAAGGAGAAGACCGGAGAAATAAAAAATGATAGCAAACCAGAACCAGAAGAAGTACCAAATGATAAAACACAGGAACAAGTAATGGTGGTACCTGAAATTGAAACTAACCGAAACCAGGAAAATATTAAACAAAGGGAAGGAGAATCAAGGATGAGAAGAATATATCCAAGAAATTTGATAAAAACTAAGGAAGAGTTGGAGATGATGAACCATGGGTTAATTGATGGCAATAATATCCCAATTACCTATGACAAAGACATCATGAATTCTATGAATTATAGAAGGAGAATCGAAGTAATTTCAGAAATAATTTACCACAAGACAGTAGTTTACCACTGGGAAAGGACCAGAAGTAAACAGAATACCACATGTGGAACAGACCAATTTCAGCGCAAGACTGGACAATGTTTTTCAGAAAGATGGAAATGTGATATCGTACCAGACTGTAATGACGGCACAGATGAATCACCAGAATGTATTCCATTAGTGTGCCATCCAGGACAGTTCCAGGGTACGGTTAGACTAAAATGTACTCCTACAGGGTGGATATGTGATGGTGAGCCAGTTTATGGGGTTTCAGATAAACAAATAATAAGTGATAACCCAGATGAAGATCCTCACATATATTTGTCAAGTAACACAAAACATGGACCAGAAACGTATTGGTGTACACAGTACGATGATAGAGGGAACCAGCCCAGTAATTACGACGGCCCTAACAACCCGCCGCGTAATAACCAGTTTATCGGTAATTTTAACGGCGTTAGGAATAACAACCCCTATCCAAACAATAGAAACAATTTTTATCAACAGAATAATATCCCATACAGTCAGAGAAATCCATATCCCAACAATAATGGTGACAGACCTTACCCACCTAACCGAAATTACTATCATAATAATTTTAGTAATAACAATAATAACAGTAATAATGACCGAGTGTCGCGCCCTAGGGTAAATTTTATAAGAGCAACCGAGATGATGGACCCTGGTTGACACAGATACCAAACACCATCAAGAAAAGGGACGGATACCATGATAACCGACTACGGCGAAAAACAACGGTGAAGGGGACGGAATAAATATCATTGAAAGGAAATGATATGGAGAATAAACATAGAAACAAAACTGGGTTTTATGAGTGAAGACTATGTAAGAAAATGAACATGACCAATAAAAATATGAGCAATGCAGTGACATAAAGAAAATCGTCCATCTTCCTGGGTATATAAAAGAAAAGAAAATTTATAAGAAAAGAAAAAGTGAAAATCAACTTATTAAAGTATAAATAATATGGTCCAGTGTAGAGTACAATATATAACCATACGTTGTGGTAAATGATAAGCATAACAATACATATGAGTTGAGGGAAATCGTTTCAGGAAAAATCAAAGGAGTGTACAATCAAGCTTCTATGAAGAAATATTATGAAGAATGAGTTGTGAGTTTTGAATTTTGAATTTAATAATTTAAAAAATTCTAAAATATGTAAGAACAACTTACAACCTAATAATTTGAACAAACTTTTTGGAAGAAAGAGAAAGAAAAAGAATTTTTAATTTAATATTTAAAAAAAAAATCTAAAATATGTAAGTACAACTTACAACCTAATAATTTGAACAAACTTTTTGGAAGAAAGAGAAAGAAAAAGAATTTTTAATTTAATAATTAAAAAATTCTAAAATACGTAAGAACAACTTACAACCTAATAATTTGAGAAAAAACTTTATGGAAGAAAGAAAGAGAAAGAGAGAGAATTTTTTAATATATTTTTAAAAAAATTCTAAAATATGTAAGAACAACTTACAACCTAATAATTTTGGAACGAACTTTATGGAAGAAAGAAAAAGAAAGACTTTTGAATTTTGAAATTAATTAATAAAAATTTATAATTGGTAAGTACATTCTTACTACAACCTGATAATTTAGAACAAACTTTATGGAAGAAAGAGAAAGAGAGAGAATAATGGAACTTAATTTAAAAAAAAAAAATTAAAATTATGCAAGCACAGCTTACTACCACTGAATTATGAGAAAAACATTTTGGAAGAATTAAAGAAGAAAGGAATTTTGAATATAAGAATACAAAAAAATTTAAAAATGAAGTAAGACCAACTTACTATAACTAAGTTTGTGAGAAAACTTTATGGTAAATAATTAAGAAGAATTTGAATTGGAAAAATACCAAAACATTCAGAAATAATAGTAAGATAACAGTACTATAAACAATTCTGAATGAAACAATTCTGGGAATAAATGAATTAAACAGAATTTAAATGTTGATAGAACATCAGTATTGTGAAACAAGATAAGATCAACATATTACAAGGATTTATGAGAAATATTTTTCAATAAATAAAAAGAATAGTTTGAATTTTACATTAAAACTAACCAAGTTCCAAAAAATAATTATGTGTCAATTATAATTGAATTGAGAAGAAAATAAAGTGATTAATTCAGAAAAGAAGAATTAATTTAATCCAGAATAAATGCTAGATATTCACAATAGCATTTGAAGGAGTAGAGAAGAATAACAAAAGAGAGTGTAATATGCAAGAAAAGAAAAAATTTGGAAGCAAGAGGACTAATTACCTATGAAACGATAATGAAAACAGTTATATTAAGAGCAAAGAAGAACAACTCATACCAAACAGATGGAGAAGATGATTTTGAACAAATGATAATAATAAGACCTATATGAAATGCAAAGAGAAGAAATACCACATGAAATATAATATAAATGAATTAATGTTAATGAATGCGAAGGCGAATAATAACTTTCTAAGAGAAAGGAAAGAACCAAAATGTTTAAATAAAATGATCAATATAACAACCTGTATATCTAATGTAAAGATACAATGTTAAAAAATTAAATATAGTATATTAAGACCATTCAAACTAATGAATAAGAAAGACTATATATAAAGACCATGCTAATTACTATGAGTAACCAGAAGAAAGTATAAAGAGAATTCAGATGGAGAAGAAAGAGAGTTACACTGTAAACAGTAACCAGAATTATTAAAAGAAAGGTTTTCAACCATAATTAAAATAAATATATCAGACAAGTTAAGAGTTTGAAAAAATATATATATAATGAGTATAATAATAATTAAGAAGATTTATTAAGATAGAAAGTGTGAGATAATCTGAGAGACTACGAAGTGAATAATCCAAAGATATTTTTATTAGTCGAAAATGAGACTACTTTTTATTTATTTATTCGATGACTGACTGAAGATAATTCCAGCAGCATTATGTTTTTTGAGCAGAGATGGATATGCCTCTGTACTCAATTTATAGAAGTGGTGAATGGCCAGCAGAGAAGTAGCGTACAGTGCTCCTCTGATCTGCCCCAGCCCACGTGATAGGGAATGTTAGGGAATTAATATCCCAAGGATACAACACGAAGTGATAAAGAAAGAAAATGTATTACAATAATAATATATCTCAGAAGACACTAACTATCCGAAAAGGATCAGTAGTAAAACAAGTAACCATATATATAAAATTAATTAAACTCTAATATAAAAAAGTCGATATAAAAATGGAGAAGAAAATGAATTATAAGTAATGATGACATTATCATAAGAAATTATTTCATCCATAAACATGTCTGAAATAATTACTTCTGGAGGAGAGCAATCTGTAACGTGACAGATGTATGCATAATATTGAATGGCAATTGATCATTAGAATAATAAAGTTATAATATTCAAATTTGGAAGAAAGCATTAAGTTTAATATAAATAGATTAATTCATAGCAACTGTGGAAAGAAATCATTATTATTTTAAAAAAAAGTACAAGTTCAAATAAAAGGAGTTACTAGTGATGAGTCATACAAAACCAGTCTCATAACCAAAGGTTTTCAAGGTATAACCCAGGAAGGTAAGAAAGTGAATAACCAAGCAGTACAGAATATGACCAACCCACAACGAGGAAGAATAAATAGAATAGAAACCCTAAATAAGCCAAGATCAACCAATACAGGTGGTGTATTTCTAAAATCAAGAAGAAGATGGAGAAGATCCCAAGAAACCTGATGGCATCAAGAAGAGATGGAGAAGATACCAGTCCCAGAAGGCAGGAGAAAAGAAGACTGATGAAAGAAGAAGAAGGCAGCATCTGAAGAAGATGTCATGCTCTTATAAAAGACTCCCAAATCCCCATACCCCCCAAAATAAATCATTAACCAATAAAAATATAACGAAATGAAAACCACATGTATATAAATTTAAGAGAGAGAAGTGTATAAAGTAAAAGTTGCCTGGTGAACTAAGATGAAACAATAATATAGTACCCATGGAACAAATCTCCATTGTAAAACACTAACCAATTTATTATGTTATAAGACTATACGACCATTTAGCAATAACATAATATAAAAGTGCAAAGTGAACCCGTGATAGTTTTGGGTATTATAGAAATGAACCTTTGTGTTTCATTCTTGGCAATCACAAACATTGAATACCATGAAATATGCAATTTTCAATGACTTGAAATGTGTACTGTGAGAATATGTTACTTCATAAACATAAATTCTGTTTAAAATAACATTTTGTTTTATATGCAAAAAGAAAAACAGATTTCATAATACCTTTTGAACAATTTATGCTATTTGTTTATTTATGACAGGTACAATTCCCCAAAGACAATGTGTAAAAGACGGTGTAAAAAACTGTAGAATCCCACTTATAATAATAGTTAGCAACAAGAATATAGATATAAGGTTTTTATGTATATAGTATAAGAATGTTTAAAAATGTGTTAGATATAAGGCCATTTGTTCTGGGTCTGATACAACTAACATCAGAACTATAAAAAATAATTACTACTTGTAAATAGTAGGAAGTAATTAAGACCTTGAGTTAGTAAAAAAACCTTTTTTGTGAACCGTATTTCCATATTAGAAATAAGGATTTTGTGTAAAATGTCTGAAGGTTGAAGACAACCATTTATTTAAAAAAAATATTCTTTATTTGTTTAACTGTTATTGGTATTGTAACCAATACTCATTGTTATTGTGTAATTTGGGAAAAATGTTTAGTTTATAAGACTATATTTAAAAGTCAGAGAGGGTATCACACATCATATATTGTTTGTAAAATATTTTGTAAGAAAAATTGTTAAAGACTCATAGGCCAGAGAAAGAAAACCAAATTTCATTAAAACAGAGAAATTACTCATTTAAATGCAAATAAACAAAAGGGATTTAGACAAAATAAACTTGAGATCAAGCCATATAATTGCACATACCATTTAGAAATATTTTAATAAATTATATTCAGAATAATAAATAAAATGAAAATGACTAAACTCAGAATTTAGACTTGGGAGTCATATATTCCAGAATAATGTTTCAGAATACATCTAATTCAGTTAATTACAAGAAAATAAGGGATATAAACCTTTTAATACCGTATAAGATTATTAATATTAAATATAACTGATAAATGGCTGAATTTTTATAATGACAGGAAGTATGTTTGACTTTTCAGAGAATACCGAAATGAAAGTAAATTACTACATTTTGGACAGAAAACACTATAAAAACGGCATTATTTAATCTAAAATAAGCGAATGAACTGAAAGATTTAATT